>JAJQWJ010000009.1:17830245-19082388 GCA_023637945.1 Phaethornis superciliosus | reverse complement strand
GTTCAAATCGTTCCTTCATCCCTCTAACTTTCTTTCTACATGAACTAACTATATTCCTAAACTCTTCTTGAGTAGCCAGACCTTTTTTCCATAGACTGTAAGCTCTCTTCTTAGCCCAAATTTCCTTCAATATCTCCCTTTTCAGACAGACTGGTCATCTTCCCCTCTGGCTTGCTTTTCGGCACACAGGGGCAGTCTGCTCCTGTGCATTCAGGACTTATTGTCTTGATTTCACTGACCATTTATTCTAAAACCTTTGAGTTTAGAGTACAAGTTCTTTTGCATGGGAATGATTAAAAATTAATACACAATAAATAGAATCTGTAGAGATCATCTTCGCAATAAACATTGTATGGTATGGCTGCAGATGGCATTTTCACTCTGTGCATTTTTTGTGTGTCTAGAGCACTGATGATTTGGACTGAAGACTTCTGTGTGAGTGTTTAAATAAAAATCTACCTTTGAAATACAAATAAAATTAAAAACTGATAAATGCTTTTTGAAAGACAAAAAAGCTCTCCTTTTTTCTTTGAGCAAAATGGATTAATTTCTAACCAGTTCTACAAGAAACATCCAAAATTTCTGAAATGCAAGTTTATTAAAACAAAATGACCCATTCACCTGTCCTCTTATGCAACAAGGTGACTACCATAAAAATAATTTCACATAAAACTTTCTGAAGTGTTCTTCCCTCACTCTACACTAGAATATATATCATAGAATCATAGAATTGGCTGGGTTGGAAGGGACCTCAGAGATCATCAAGTCCAGTCCTTGACCCACTACCGCTGTGGTTACCAGCTCATGGCACTGAGTGCCACATCCAGTCTCCTTTTAAAAACCTCCAGGGACAGAGAATCTACTACTTCCCTGGGCAGCCCGTTCCAATGTCTGATCACTCTCTCTGTAAAGAAATTCTTTCTAATATCCAACCTAAACTTCCCCTGGCACAACTTGAGACCATGCCCTCTTGTCTTGTTGAAAGTTGCCTGGGAAAAGAGACCGACCCCCCCCCTGGCTACAACCTTCTTTCAGGGAGTTGTAGAGAGCGATGAGGTCTCCCCTGAGCCTCCTCTTCTCCAGGCTGAACACCCCCATATATATATTTTCTATTACAATTGATTCCTAATTTTGATAATTTTTTTCTTTCTTATTCTCATTACAGAGAAAGTCTGCGGTTGCAGTGAGTTTAATTGCAGCATTCCTCTGTCTGATCATTGTTCGTTTCACAAATGAAGTCACTTTCCCTTTGATCCTAAACTGCTTTGGACAAACCAGTGTCAAATGGATACCATTTTCTAATGGCCAAAGGCAGCCTCTGAGAACTCATTATGGATATATAAATGTGAAAACACAAGAGGTAAGACCTGGTATCAAAAACACAGCAAAAGGGACCGGTAGATTTCTCTTTTTCTGATCCCACATAACTGCTTTTCTAACAACCTGTGCACTGCAAAAAGTAAAGCAAGCAATGTTTCTGAGCAGTGTCCTTTAAAAGTGAGATACCATTTAAAGGACAATTGAATTTTTAAATTTCTGTGTGCAGAATTTTTTAGATTAATTTCGAGTCTTCAGTTCCTTTAACTCAAAATTTAATTTTCTTGTGTGTGTTTGTAATGAAGTCCTAAAAATGTTTAATTTTGCTTGGGATATCCAAAGAGGAAGTAGTTTACATGAGTTTGTATATGCATGGGAAAAGAAAAGGAAATGATTTGTAAAGTGAACATAATGTGATTGTAGAAAAGTTATATAGAGAGAAGTTTATTGAATTTTTCTCAAACTATTACATTAACACTTGGTAGCTATTTGAAAGTCAAGCATGCAGTTCCAGTCTATACTTTAGAAACCTCTGGCTTGTGTTTGCTTTGCAAAATACTTATTGTGTGATAAAAATATTTGTGTGATAAAAATTATATTTTAGAGACTTCTGATATAAACTGTGTTAGCTGACAATGATGCTGTTTGGTTTTGGTGCTTTTTCTCCAGGCTCTTCCTGTCTCGCTCTGTACTAGTTGCAACAGATGCAAACTTGCAAAATAAGCTAGCATTAAAAAATTCTTTCTTTCAAGAAGTTGTTTCTGATCAGTTTTAGCATCATTATGAAAATGCTATCAGACCTCCTCTTACTGCTACCTATTTTTCTTTATAAAATTGCATTTATTATATTAATGAATGAAATTAATTCACATAACATCTTTTATAGAGAATGAAGATGCTTTCAGACTTCTTGATATTTATTCCTCTAAGTGTATTGGACAAGTTAGTGGTTATTTTACCTTTAGAGTGCTAAATATGAAAATGATAGTGAGAGAGGTCTATAATTTTGGGGAGGCAGAAAAAGGGCAAGCACCCAAAATGCAATCAGTTGGAGTCAGGATCTGAATCCTAGGTCCAGTGAAATGAATGTGAGCTTCTGTTTTGTTCAAAAGGGCCAGGGCTTCATCCAGCATATTTAAAATAAGAAAGGACCAGGAACCCACTAAAAATGAGAGGGCAGTGTGTTCTTCATGTCCCTGGGCTATTGCCACAGCATCAGGCATGGAATGTGAATGAGGCAGAGCTGCCACAGTCACTTGATCACTATCAGTCTGAACTGATAACTGGAGAGGAGATGAGCATGCTAATCCATTTTTATTCACCATTGACTTCATTAGAGGTTAGATGTATCTTGTGAGAGCCTTAATTCATTCTTAAATTTGATAAGACGCTTGGAAGTTCTTACAGTAAGCAGAAATTAATGTCCTAAAAGTTGGTGACCAGTATTGATTAGCAAGACATTTGCCCCAATTTAGTTTAGGTCATGAAGGACTACTTAAACTCAGTAATTTTGTTTTTCCCCTTGTATTTGCAGATTACATTAATTTTTGCTAATTAAAATTATAATGAACATGCCTTGCTAATTGTGAATGCACTGTCTTCTGACTTAATTATTCCCTGTATGAGGGAAGTGTTATTGT
This sequence comes from Phaethornis superciliosus, assembly GCA_023637945.1. Classification (NCBI taxonomy): domain Eukaryota; kingdom Metazoa; phylum Chordata; class Aves; order Apodiformes; family Trochilidae; genus Phaethornis; species Phaethornis superciliosus. The sequence goes on along the minus strand of JAJQWJ010000009.1, from coordinate 19,079,431 downwards.
GCTGCCCCCGTGAAAAGCTTTTACAGGGCTCATATTCCCAACTCACACTCAAAGCTTTCTCAGACCACAATTTTTATAACACAGACTGCTTTATACAATATACATTTAAGTACTACTTGCACTAAAATGGCCATCAGTTCTTAATGGTTCATAGATATTAAACCCACAGATCTCTTATTTCTTTAAGTGCCAAATACATAGAATGGTTAGGGTCAGAAGGGACTTTAAAGATCCTCAAGATCAAATTCAAATACATTGAATTTCTGCTAATTTGATAGAATTAAGAAATTCTTTTCTAGTTTTATTGCTGCTGTAGTATGTAAGAAGATGAGGAAACCATACCATAATGAATTATGAGAAAATTATCAGTGTCAGGGAAGATGGGAGAGAAGGCTTTTTAAGACATAAATTTTGGCTTTCTCTTTTCTGTTTTGTTGAGATAATCTGTATATAACAGTTGAAAGTGTTCATAGTTCTCCAGGGTTTCCTTTGGAGCCTGTCACCCCACTGTGCCTACGTGTCTCCTGCTGTCCTATAACACTCCTTCCTCTTCCTCAACTGTTTCCAGCATCCTCCTTCTTTCCTTTACCTCTGTTCTCCTTACCTGTTCGTCTCAGGCTCCACCCTGAGGTCTGGCTACATACAACGTGCCAGGGCTCTCTGATCACAACTTTTCAGTGTACTTAAATAGTAAATATACAAGGTCAACAAAAGAGCAATTAGAGTAATTTACCACCTACTCAGTCAGTCGTCTGATGATACAGGGGAGCTAGGAAAACTAGGTGAAAAACTACATTTCCTTTTCCTTCCTTGCATATTCATTTCTCTGAGGAAAATTGAAAAAAAGCCCACAAGATTTTAATCCACGGGAAAAATGATGAAGTAGGAGGAGCTTATTTCTTTTGGGGTAAGGCTGTGTGGGATGACACTTGAAAACATGAGATCATGGAAAATTAGTTACTTGGTTAAGGCTGAAGTGATCAATGATTTGTATTAAAGATGATCAGGAAATCCCATGTTATGAACATCTGTATTATCTCTAGTTAAAAACTATATCTAGATTACGTGTGATTATTTAGTATAAAATGTGAAGAGAGACATAACTTAATCCCTAATTAAGGCTGTGCATAATACAGGTTTGTTGCTACAGTTTCCTTGATTTGTAGCTATAGCAACGGCTTTGGAAAAATTTACTTTAAGTACAGTAAACATACAACATTTGAAATAGAAATAGATGTGAAGTGTTGAAGTACTGGCCCATTGTGTGTAGACACATTTTAGTTTGACTTTTGAGATATTTCTGAAATAAATTATTCTCCACCTAGAAAATAAGCCTTCAGTGCCTGCCTTCCCTCCCCTCCAGAGAAGATCCCCTGGAGGGGAAGTAGGCCTCCACGATGTGCTCTCTTTTCCCTCTTCAGTGTCCTCAGCTGAGGGGGGTCCCTGAGATTTGTGGGACCATGGCTGACAGTTTTACCATATTGCTCTCTTGCTCAGGTTACATATTTTCTGCCCTTTCAGTGAAATGGAGGTGTATGAGCAAGATGACCTTTCTGTCCCTTATTCAGTCCTTCGTTGTACTTATAGGTGTTCAGTGATAGGTTCCATGAAATACATCTTTAAGAAATATCATGCCTATCATGTGTTAGTTACTTTATCTTATTCCTGGTATTTTTTAATAGAAAATTTTACTTTGATAAAACACAGTGGTTACCTAATTGAAACCTATGGTAACTTGAGTAAACTTCATCCCCTCCCGCCCCAAGCTGATGTAATGATTCTTCTTGTGTATTAAAAATGAGATAGCAGCTACAAAATAGCAGCTATAGAAAAATATAATCTTCCTCCTTCTTTTATACTACTTCTACTCCGCAAAGAGTTCTGGCAAAATTAATGAACATCATGTATTTAAATTGCAGCATTATGACATCAATTTAAAACCCATTAGCAGTTTGAAACTTTATGCTAGGCAAGTCTAATAGTGTTGTTGGATATTTGATTGTGCTTCTTCAAAGGTGAATATTGAATAGATTTTTACTCTACCATCAGTATTAAAATAATATAGCAATTTCTTACATACGTAAAACCTGAAATACAGCTGCAATATCACTTGAAACATAATTATAAGAAGTATCTTCAAGTACTATACAAAGATTTACACTGTTCTTGGAAAAGGGTAACTTCTGAGATGACCTAAAATCCCCACATTAAACTGCATCTGTGAGAGCTAATGGCTTAATCTAAAATGAATTCTGAGGGAGAGAAGAGCCTTTATGTCATGAACACTGAAGAATCTCATTGTATAGTGGTGAGCACTAAATAAAAGGAAGATGCATTGAAGCAGTTAAGATTTTTTGAAAAATCCTGTTGTAACTGAAGAAAGTGGCAAAATGGTGTTGATATTGAAGAAATAAATTTGAATCATATTCTCATATATCATTTTGTCCCAGGAGCTGAACAAAATTATATACAAGCCTTAATTGCTTGCCAGTTGTGGCACATGCAGCCCCATGTATGTGTGAACATATAGCCTAACCCTGGTTTCTTTATTTTTTAATTTTTTACCAGAAGTTGTATGGTAGAACTCAATTCAAGGCAAACAGCATTTCAAGAGTATCAGCAGCATAGTTGTCAAACACATTAGAGAGTAGTTATAGGAAGGATCTGTGCTAACCATGGGAGACCAGGTTCTTATAAAACTTGGATAACTGAGTTTAAAAGATCACAAAAAAGCCATGAATGTGATAGATCTTTTAATAGTAGTTTCTTTCCAGATATGGAAGTAAGAAAAAAAAAATTGAAACTTTTTTATGAAATAGTAAAAGTAAGTAAAGCCACTGATGAACATTGGAAGGTTTAAGTTTTGCCTCTTAGTGATAGATGCAGAGTTACACTTAATATGAAGAGTAACTTGGAGAATAGCCCTGGGCTTCATGTCAAAACAGAAGGTACCACACTGCTGACTTCAGGGGTGTTCATTTCATGCTCTTGGTTGGAAGGACGGGGTGTTAGATTAATAACCTACATCAACTGAACTCACTGTGACAGAAAGTTGCTTTAGTATTTAATTTCTGACATGTTCATTACTTCCTTCCTATCTTTTCCTTTGGGATATTATTCATTGCTGCAGCATATGAATTCATAGGATATTTTGTTAGGAAAAGGTCATCTGTTTCATAGTCATTTATCATTTATGTGCCTTCGAAGACAATTTTATAACAGTTGTTCGGTTATATGATTTTGGCCTTATAATCATGTAATAATAATAACAATAGTAATAATAATGGAAGTAAAGCTAGAATGTTTGCTAACTATCCCACAGCTCCCATTCCTGCCTCTAGGAGCCATTGGCACACACTTGAAAATAAAATTCCCTTCTGAAGACAAGAGTGGATGAACATCTCCAAGAGCACATCTTATATTACAGAAATAGTCCTAACTAAAAATTATTACCAGAGTCCCCACCACCCTCTTCCTCTTTCCAACTCCCTTTTTGCCTGAGAGAAGAGAAAACCATCAGAATAAACTGCAAGGTCCACTTGAAACTACTCAGGCTTTTATAAACCTACAGGAGAGAAGGGAACACAGATGATGTGTGTCCTCCGTAGAGTCAATCCTGCCAGCTCAGCCATTTTCATACTGTATATATGGAATTAACTTAAGTTTTTAAAGCTGCCACAACTCTAATGGTGTCTCATGAGGAAAAAGTCAAGTGCCAGGATAAATATATCAAGTATTCTATATGAAAGAATTAAATCTGCTCCACACAGACCCTGAATGTGATGAGTCAAGCAGTGCTGCCTGTGTGGCAGCTCTGCTTTAAACAAAAAATGTTAAGGGACTTGAGAAGAGATTACTATCAGACAGTGAGCTGTGCCATCAGATGTTATTCCCTAAAGAATCTGGGCTGGTAGAAATAAATATCTGCAATGAACAGCTACGGGCTGGATTGGTCTGTTGAATGGAGCTTACAGGCTATACCAGAAAAGCTGCTGGTGTCATAGATTTGCCATCTACCTTTGTTATGTGTAATTTCCTGAGATTTTTCCCACTTTCTTGAGGATTTTATTATTGCTAGTTTATAGTAGACAATGCTAGAGTCCCTCTGAGAAGCTGCCAGTTGTTTTCCATGTGAGAAGTGTGAACAGTGCCTCTCCAAATGAGATACACGACTTTGTGAAAATTGACTTGAGACCATTTGAAAAACAGAGACAAACCTAAGTTTTGTAGTTAGCCAGCTTGATAAACAAACTCCAGTGAATGAAGTTCTGTTCCAGTTAAAAGGCAGGTGGACCAGACAAACTGCATGAAGCGTTCCTTCAGAACGCAGTTCCTTCCTTCTGTTCCTACAGAAAAGAGCAAAGACTTTTGGTTTGGTTTGGTTTAACAGCTGCTTGAATGAGTCTGAACCACTGGGGAGGACAGGAAAGGTAGGCTGGCTCGTGTAAAGAGCAGACAAGGCTAGTAGTTAAGGGGAGGAAGGAGGACTTTCTGTAACAGAACAGACCTTTCTGTAACATGAACACACTTTTAGTCTAGATGAGAGCTGAATTCTGGCACAGTGATACGATTTCAGTTTTTGTCACTAATACTTGCTAAATAAAGGATGAGCAGATTTGTGTTCCTAGCAAGCCAAGTGTCCTCTTGGTGTTTCATTTCATTTCATTTACCCAATAAATATTCTTCCACTACTGCTGCTTAAAAATTAAGATGCCTCCATCATAAGTTCTGTGTCATCTTTCCAAGTTTCTACTTCGAGTTTGTTTCTTGCAGAGATTGAAGGCATCCTTTGCAGCAAAGTGTTGTTAGTTTTGAATGCAGTGATTACTGCTAAGGTACACTTTGTGTTGGTGTATAAAACACACATCACAGAGTAAGAAGAATCTATGAAAATGGGATTTTGCTCACATAATTGTTTCTACACCAGGGGTTTCTGCTGGCTATGGCAATCAGTGATTTTGGATCTCTGAGCTCTTGCCCAGCACAGCTATTCTGGCAGAGATGAGCAGCACTGAGCTGACCTGAGGCTGTTACCACTTCCCCACAGAGTCTCACAGACGTGTGCAGGTGTGCATGTAAACACAGCAGATAGAACTTGCTCAAGAGACAGATTCCTGACACAAACAATCCTGACAATTACTGGCTAGTTTTAAATCCACAGCCGTCTTCCTTGAAAGCCTTTGCTTTCCAAGCTTTCTCCCATGGCCATCTGTCATAGCCTGTGTTTGGCAGATCAGGTTCTGCTGCAAGGATCTGCAGATTGGATACATAGTTTTATCTTTTTTATCATTCTCTGAGTTGGTGGAAAGTTTCTCACACAGGTCTTTTCTCTCAGGCTTTTTGTTAGATTAAAGTGTGAACCTTAAATGCATTTTTTGAGCTGTTAATCTGTTCTATTTGCTCTCAGACAGGGATGGAACAGGTGGACTCATGTAACTGCTGCACAGAGAGAAATGAGCTCAGAGACTCTTAGAGCTGATGCAGATTGCACCAGCAATAATTGCTTTTCTTGGGATAGCTTCTCTCATCTTGGTCTGTAAGAGGGCTATATGATTGTCATGTCAAAAACCTCATGCCCTTAATGATATTACTGTCAGTGTGTGCATTTTAAAGCTCTACTTGATAGACTTACAATATGTGAAATGAAGAACTACATTTTCAGTGGGTGTATCTGTAAATTTTGTATACTTTTCATATATAGTGTTTGAACTACCTCTAAACCAAAAAGTGATATTACCACCAACGTTGAAAAGGTCATTGTAAATTGTGTCCATGGGGCTGCACCTTAAAATGAAAACCAATTCATTCTGTGCAGGACAGGAGTGGAAATTAAGTTCTCAGTTACTTGCAGTATTTCTTTCAGCCATCTTCTTCCTTCTCCCCATTTAATACATTTTTCATATTCAGATAGTCAGAGTACAGTAATCTGTTGTTTTCTGTCATCCAGCAAAGAAGTTGGCAAGGCCATTAGATATATCCAGTATTAAATGAAATTCCCAAAATGATTGCAAAGAAATTACAAGAGTGATTTTGGGATTGTCCGCTTAATAACAGCAATTCATCCTCCATTACTATCCCCTACCCCAGGGGTGCACGTTACCACCTTTTTCTTGTTCATACCACTCAAGTCTTCTTTTCCCCAAGAAATATCTTTTTTTTTTCCAAGTACACCTTCTTGAATTTACCTTTAAGAATCTATTTTAGATAGGACACAGAGTTTTGGATTTGAAACTGATGGAAATACCACAGATCTTGGATCAATATTTCTCCATGGGGCAGAAGCTTCTGGCTCCAGTTAGACACTGCCAGGAATGTTCAGAGGCTTTGTATTAATATTACAACAGCCAAAGTGCAAGTTGGATTCAGTTGAGTTCCCTGGTTCTTGTTCAGTGATGTTATTACCCTCCCTTTTGCCTTTTTCAGAACTGGTGCCTCGGATTCATGCTTGTAAAGAGAAAACACAATTTGTGGGGTGCATCAAGTTGAAAAAGTATTTTTCTAAGCTTTTCATTAGATGTCTTCAGATTCCTATGAAGTGGCTGAGTGCACAGGAGTCACCCCAAAGTAGTTCCATGGCAGTTCACTGAAAGCTTAGATCAGCACTGGCAAATATACTACAATAGAAATTAAATACCAAGACGAACGAAAAAGTTTGGCTGTTTGATAAAAACAATAACCCTGTATTTGATGACATACAGTATTTTATGGAACTGATCAATGAATGACAATTTTGTTCTCAGGTATATTTTGTGTAATTAATTTTATTGATTTAATAAAATTTTTGAACTTAGGATGCAGTATCTCATACTTGTACCTCTAGCATGTAAAAGATTTGTAAATCCTGGACTACTTCCTGTTAGCTTTTCTATTTTAGTTCCATGTTGTCCTAAATGGCTGATGTGTTTCTTCATCCTCTGTCCTCTTCGGTTTCTCTTGGCTTTCACTTACCCAAATTTCTTTCACTAGAACACTGGATTACCTCTTTTCCAAAAGTACACTGCCATTCAGAACAGCTTCTAAGAAACAGATTGGAGATTTAGGAGATAAGAGGCTGTTCTTAACAAGCCAGCTACTGCTACATTCTGCACAAGTTTGGTTCTTGAGTAGATGTAAGATGTAGCCCCAAAATGAATTCATTATATTGATTCAGTCCTCAAGTGACAAGCTTTGGAAAAGCAACTGGAAGAACCAGTAGAACTTATGGCAGAATTGTGCCTCAGCTGAGTTCATATACATTTTTTTAATTCATGTATGTTATAAGCATAGCTTCTTTCTCAAATAGAGTGAGTCCCTAAAAAGTTTATTTGTAGACATGCCAGTGTCTCCTAAAGGCTGAGTCCAGGCACTTTTCAGTGGTTTTAAGGCTGGAGAGGCTCTCTAGTTAGAAGCCAGAGGAATTCAATTTTCTCAAACACTTAGTAGATGGTGCTTGTTCATTTCTCCTCTCAGTCGCAGAACTTCAGGGAATCCCCAGGAGTGTGCCTGGGAGACAGAGGAACCATCCTGTGGGATCCCCCATTAAGGTGAGTCCACTCATTTCTGCTCCAATTGGTCCTTGGTGTTGGATGCACCTTGTCATCACCAGTGTCAGTGACAACTGATGGAGCTGATAACATTACTGTAAGGAAAATAAAGATGATTAGTGTTTATCTCTCACTCAGAGAACAGGCAGAGGAGTAGGTCAGAACTCTTTTAGACTATCTTCAATTTCTGTCCTGCTGCTGGTGTGTGCCAAAGCACTGTTCACTGCTTCACTTTTGTCACGTTTCAAAAGGATTCATGCTTATAAAAAGAAATTAACGTTTCTAGATAAAGTCATTTCTGGTGAAGTTCAAAAAGTAAAATGAGGCTAGTCAGACTGACTCTTGAAAAAATTATTGGGGACCTACTGGCCTAAACCTATTACCATTGTATTACAGTCACAACTTTATTGTGAGAACAGCAACAAAAGTAATCTTTCTATTTCTCTAGTGCTTTATTCTGACTGACAAAGGATGAGGCAATCCAGATACTGTGACAGCAGTGTTGGCACATATTATATAATGATATATAGCAGCTTTCATAGAATGCCATTAATTTTTGCAAGAATTCTGTCTTTCTGTGATAAGCATGTGTAACTCCTAATAAATTATTTTGGAGCTGAGCACAAGAATCAAGGAGAAATGGTCTTTTGTCGGCATGCAGGCTGGTGATAGCTGAAAATGAGAAGGCAAAACTGTCAGATAATTGTGGATGAGAAGTAATTTTCAAGCAATGGATAGAGATGATGCTGTTTTTTGTTTAAAATGAGTTGCCACCTCTGCCGACAAGAACACAAGGTAAACTGCCATGAAATCTAAAACATTTGTTATGTTCAGGCTGTTGATAATCACATAGGAGCCAGCATTGTGGATCTCTTTCCACTTGCTCTTAAATGGCTTGTTCCTGTTCTGGTGGGTGTTATCCACTTTTCATTTCCTGGGGAAGAAATGGCCTTCTGTCAGGTTGTTATCTGAATAGCACAGGAATAATTTTCTGCAAACCCAACTATTATCATAACAAAATCCTTAAAAAAAAATTATAGTGAAACTGAGTTTTCTGAGATTAGTGTCTTCCTTTAAGGCCTCCATTTCCTCTGGTATTACTTCCAGTCCTGAACAGTAAAGCTACAGTGCATGCCCACCTTGAATAGTATGAATAATGCATATATTTTTCTTCTAGTTTCTGGGTGTGCTACACAAAAAGTCTGGGTGTTGCATATACAAAAAGTAAAATGTAGAGCTGGACAAAAAACAATTGGCTGCTTACCTCCCCGATGGTATATGATTGTCCCATACCCCCATTTTAGCCTGTCTGGTTTTATATTTACAGTGTAGGATCGTGCAGTGGACTAATAGTTCAACACTTCATTTTTTCCTCAGACTGAGATATGAAAAATATTGCAAATGTTTGTGCCTCTCTATTCTTCCTTCTTTAAAAATCTCAAATATTTCCACTTCTCATTCTTGTCTTTCTTCCAGTATATACAGAAATTGCAGTTCCACCTTCATCACAATGTTATCACGTAAAACTCTTCCTTTTTTCCTAAATTGTAGCAAATGCCTATCCCTTCCTCACTTCTCACTGTCTCACTTTCCCAGAGCTCAACATAGAATCCAGATGTAATGGGAGGGAGAAGGTGATATAAAATATTACCTCTGCTTCTAGATGTCAATTTACCTGAAAGTTATTTTTCCTAGTATTTCTTGGTGTTTTTTTCATGAGATTAATAATTCATCGTTTTCCAAGATGGTGCCCAGTTTGTTCCGTTCCTCATGCTTTCCCACTCTTTCTGCAAATACCATTTATTTTCTCCTAAAGATGGTTTGTAAAGGCAAAATAGATTTAACAATGAAAAGCTCACAAGGATGTGTGTTATGTAAGGCCAATTAAAAAGGCCTAGAGTAAACTGATTTTTTTTATTTGGTTGGGTTGTTTACTTTGGTGTTTGTTTGGTTTTTTGGTTTTGTTTGCTTTGGTTTGGTTGTTTTGTTTTAGTTCATGTGAGAAATCCTTCAGTGATTTGAGTTATTCTTGGGAGCAGGGTTTTTACTATCATTTTTCCATTCATTCTGCAGTAGTGTTCCTGCATTTTAAATGTGTTTGTTCATTAGAGGAACAGCGTTCATAATGGAATGTGCCAGATCAGTTAGGAAGTTATCAGTGCAGTGTACATTCAAAATACCTGTATATACATTTACAGCTCTTGTACTTTCAGTGTAATTGTCCCAGTTATCAATGAAATTGTATTCTGAACTCCTGAAAATCAGTCTTTTTATAATTTTTTAATTAAACACAAAAGGACCTTTATTAATTCCCCTTCAGTCACTAAGCATGTAATTTTTCTTTGAAAAACCTTGTTTGCTTTGCAAGGTTGGTACAAACATAAATATAATTTTAGCAACTACATATCAGTAACAGGGATTTCTACATTAGATATGAGTGAGTAGATATCGCATAATATGTGTTTAGATCTGTTCGAATTTTTAAATTGCTAGAGGATCCATTAGAGGGTCCATAGACAGAGTGTAGCATTTTTTGTTTCTGTCCAAGAATCTCTCTGTATAGCCATCAGTTATTTTCAGATGCAATGAAGTATTTGTCTACCTAAGGATATTCTAGATTTCTACTATTTTCTTGTATTTGAGGTAGTATAATCTTTAAAAAGTGTTCTACACAGAGGTAGTAAATATTTTTCAATGATCTAGAGGACTTGGGAAGGCAAACGTGTTTCTAGATTTCTTGTTCAGGTTTGCTCCCAGTATCACTGTAAATGAAATCTCTGGTTCTTGTTCTTTGTAGAACCCTTGTGTGTGCCTGCAAGACTCTCCTCCTGTTCAATGGATTTGATCTTTTGTCAGGTTCATATCTGAATTCTGCCACCCTTTGAAAACCACTGGTCACAGTGTCTCGCAGAAGTTTAAGAGTGAAGGAGAATGAAACATCCCTACATCCACAGCTGTTACAGTCATCCCTGTGCTCAGTGGCATTTTAAAATTCTGTGTTTGGCCTCATTGTAGCTAAATCGTTTATGGTAATCAGTCGTATTTGTGGCTATCATATACATTCTACTGTGAAAGGATGCCCAGTTTCATTTTGCAGCAGAAAATGGCCCTGACATGAGCTCTAGTCCATAGGTAATAGGTTCTTGAAGGCTCAGAATGTTGCTTTCAGCAAAATGCTAATCTGGTGAATTGGTACATTTAACAGCAATCCACAAATGCACCCTTTATTGTAATATGCAGTTGATTGTAACAATTATGGGTGCCATTTAATGGTGCCATCCCTTAGCCTTCCAGTGTGTTATTTCTAGAGAATTTGTTAGTGATGAAATCATTACAGTGTTACAGAAATGAAATAAGTTGCTACTGAAATTACTCTCAAAATCTAATTTTAACTTCAGTGGAGTTTTTCCAGTTATGAATGTTAAGTATATTTGTACTACTTTTTTTTTTTTTTTTTTTTTTTTTTTTTTAAAAGCAATGCTTTTATCTGTATGCTTATTTTTATTTCAGTCTATTATCTATATATTAGCTTTTGCTCCTCACTTTCAGTTGTAGTCAAAAATAACTTCAGTCCAATTTGCCTTTTATCTGATATTCTTCCATTCTTATTTCCCCTGTCACATGAATAAAAAAACAATGTATTTCCTCCCTTAGGACCAGCCTAAGATTGCCCAAATTAACACAATGGAATTCCCCACTTTTATCAATACCTGAAATACCCAATTTCCTTTTGAGAGGAAATTGTAAAACCTGTTTTATAATTTCTTGCCTGCAAATCAGTTAAGGTGCCCTGTATGCCACCTCCCATATAGTTTCAGATTAAAATAAAGCAAAACAAAAAAACAAACAAAAAAAAACCTGAAAGGAAATTTTGCTTGGTTATAGTCCACGAAGAACAGGTGAACTTCTTGATACCCCATGTATCCTCTTATGTTGTCTCTATATTGTTCTAGCTCTTATTAAAAGATGTGATATATTTCACCACTTTCAGAGTGACAGCCTGACATCCATTTGTAGTTGTATGATCCTTTCTTTCTGCTCTTGATCTTACAGTATAGATTGATCCTACAAAAGCTAAAATAAGTCCATTTTCTGTTCATCACAATCTCTCTCTGTGGTCACAAAGCTGGAGCAGAGAGAGGGTAGGTGGCCACTAACCATCACTTTTGTCACCAGCCATAGAATAAGCTTGACTGCTGGGCTCAGAGGAAAATAGTGCAGAAATAGCTTTTGTTTCCCATATTCTTATGTTTCTTGGTTTGTTTTTTTTTTTTTTTTTCCTTCTCCCTAAAGCAGGAGGCTGACTGAATGATACTAACTTAATATGATAACTATTGTGGCAAATTTGCCTTTGAAAAACCGGAAATCTATGAATCTGTGTTTCTAAAAACTTGCAAGTGTTTGCTACATCTATACAAAATGTGTTAATGTGTACTTGGACCCCTTGCTCTCATTGTGCTTAGAAGCAGGCCACCCTTCCTCCTAAAAGAGAAAGCTTTGCAAAATAAGGAGGGCAATATCATGGACATGGCTGGGGTGATCCTGTGGATTTCTATAATTTTGCTTAACAGTTGCTTCCAAAGAATCTCAGAAGCTATTCCTTTCGAGTAAATTATTAAGACCATTGTGCTTATGTCCTGCTGCTGTAAAAATTGCTGTGGGATTGTTACCTTTCACCTAGGTGGTCCCCACTGATGGGCAGAAATGACCTTGATTTAATGTCTCATCTGAAGGCAGGCAGTTCTAACTGTGCAATGACATCCCCCAAACACTCTTCTGCAGCATCAGCACTGGATACAAGCCCATGGCTCAGTCAGAGATCTGCATCTCTGACCTTCTAGCACAGAGGCACTAATGCTGCCAGCTCTGTTATGCTGTCAGGCAAAGGATTTGTTTTTAAAATCCAGAAATAAAGAAATTGAGATAAACACAAAACAGGCTTCTACAGTGGGTGGAAAAAAAACCAAAACAAACCAAACAAAAAACTAAACCAAACCCAAAAAAAAGAACCAAAAAACCAAAAAAACCTGGCAATAAGCCCCAGGCAATCTTACCTTCAGTTGCCAAGCTGTTTTAATTTCAAGGTTGTTGGGAGTAATTTGCTTCATTAATGCAGTTCTGTATCATGATCTATTTAAATTTTGTCCCAGAATGAGTTCTTTTAGCTAAATGAAAGCTTTTTGAAAAACATGATTTTATGTCACAGTCACAGCATTAAATAGAGCAATTCTGGTTCAGTGACAAAGTGGTGGGGTCAGAGTCTGTGGTCTGCATTTTCTAAGTGCTTTGCATGGGTTTGCATCCACACATTTTACACTAGCACTAACACAATTTGTACATGTGGCCTCTGTGCAGTACTTTGGGAATGTGGCCCTCTGTAGAGAAGAAATTTACAGCACTGAAGCCCATGTTGGGAACTTTGAACAGCTCTGCTCCAAACAGAAAACAGGCATCTGAAGTAGGACAAGCATACTGAAAATTATTGACTGGCAGTCAATATATTTATTTATACACATTGCTGTGCAAAACTGAAAGGAAACGTCATTCAGGATTAATACATTTGCAGAGCTAATAAGAGAAAAAAACTGTCATCAGAAAGGATTTTGGCTGATAGTATTTTTTTTTTTTTTTGTAGTATTGGTACAAAGGAAATATAATGAATAAGTAAAAGCTTGGTTACTTTGCTAATTATATTTTACTAAAAGTGGAATGACCTCTTTATACTTCTGAATACTCAGTTGAAGTAATTCCTCTAGAGCAAGTTTATATTTTCAGTTCTAACATCTAAGCTTTGCACAGGAAGCAAGCACCTCAGAAAGGCTTCATCCAACATTCCATTGTAGGATCCTTGCATTTGCTTGCATCATATCTAGAGCTGACTGGCAGTTAAATCTTCATCAAGTTTGGAGGACTTTGCTAAAAGAAATTTCAGTTCATTTTAAATTTAACTGATGGAGCACATAGCAGTGTCTCAGGTTTCCCCTGCTGTGCTTCCCTGCCTGCCTGTTCTCCAGTCCCTGCAGGGTAACTCCTGGTCAGAGTAACTCCCCTGATCTCCATGTGCAGGGAGCAAATGAGGCTTTTGCAGGATACATGATAATTCCCTAGGTAAATGGACCATGCTAAATACATCACCTTTACACACATGTGCAGAGGTTTGAGGTAGCAAGGCTTTTTTCAGTAGCAGTAATATAACAAAGTTAATGAAGTTCTCTTTGAGATCAAGTAGCCTTCCCATTTTGCAGACTGGAAGAGACATTGGTGGTGTCATTTTCCTCTGACCACAAAGCAGGTCAGTAGCAGGCCAGATCACAGCTCAGGCTTCCTGTGTCAAAGGCCCCTGTTCTGACCTCTAGACTCTAATTTATGACCTGGGGTGACAGGTTTGTATGTCTAGTGAATACCTTCTATTCCAGAAATGAGAACTGGCGGGTGAAAGATACAAAAAGCTATTTAGAATGTAGACTCTTTCAATACCTCTTAATTAGTTCACTTAATCTTGGAATATGAATGCCAGTTAGACTCAAGATTTCAAATGTTTCTTTAATGTTAATAATTTATTTCTTAATAAAGTAAGAAATTTGTTGGTCAGAGAAAAATATACTATTTTCTCTAGAGCTAGTTGGAAAAATATTTTCCCCCAAACATTCATGATATTATAATTAAAAAAAAATAATAATGTGGCTACTGAAGTAGAGGGTGGTATCCTGCTACTTCCACTGTTAATATGTTAGTTCAACTGACTGAAATATATGTGGTGGATAGGAAGATTCTGGCCCTGCCATGGACAATATAAGTGTCACTCTTGTGCTGTAGTCAGATCTCTTGGGGTTTTTTTGCTTATGTACCTTTGAAACTGACATAATTCTAGCAGGGTTGCAAAGTTAGGTTCAGGAACTGGAAAATCCCATAATTGAAAACAGTTGTTCATTTCTGATTCAGACTTCTTTGATGTATTCACAGCTGCCCATAGTGGGACAACTTCAACCTTGTTCATTATCCAGATGCTACTATTTCTGGTGGGAGCTGGAAATGTATTCAGAAGGTTGCTAGGGCTGCTGCCTCTTTTGATGAGGAAATGGTAAAGTGTGAAGGAGTCGGGATATTAGAAGAATGGGAGACTCTAGCTGCTAGATGCTCTTCTTGCCTCTGTTACAGAATTTCTGTGATTCCAATCTAATCAGGCCATGCTTTTACTAATTGTGTGTTGCTTACTTTCTGAATGCTTAGTTTGAGACCCTTGGGTCTGATTTATGAAACACTGATCTTTCACAGAGATAGCTCCAATCAATGAAAATTATTTGAATATGCAAATTACCAAAGAATTCTAATTGCTCCAGGTTCTGTGTGCCAGTGAGTGTGTATGCCTTGATTTAATTTATAACTTTCACCTTAGTTTCTCAGACATCTTCTGCTAAAGAGGGCTAATACAATCTTGTCTCTCTTCAGAACTGTGTTTGAGAAGTGAGGAGCTACTAGAATGTAAGTACTGTATGACAACCCCGGCAGAAATTAATAAGTCTCAGAGCAGTGTGTAAATAGTGCTCAATAAATGAGGCATGAGGACACATTGACTAATAACAGGAAAACAAATGCATTCAGTAGCTGCTCATTATGTCAGTCAGTGCAGGCAGGGGTCCAGTGGCAAAATAGTAGGTGGCTGGGTAATTAAAGATAGGATCATAATGCTTGCACACAAGGTTGCCCAATTAGGGCTGCACAGAAACCTCAATTCTGACACTTTTCTAAATTTTGAATGCCTGATTTTGAACATTTAATCTTCCCTAGCATATTTTTGGTGTATTTACATATATATGCTCCCCATTGCCGCCTTCATTGCCAAACTGTTAATTAGGTGGAACTACTGAGAAATGCAGTTAGTTGGATAAACAGGGGTTTGCAATGAACCTTGGATATCATACTGCAGAACAGAAAACTTCAGGCTGTCAGAGCTTTGAAGAGTTTACGTCCATGATAATGATCTTTTCTTTGCTTAATTATCTTTGAGAAGTTAGTTTTGTTTTCAGTGCAGTATCTTTTCTTACACACTAAGTTTCATTATTTCTAGTTTTACTTCTACATTTACTCTTGATGGCTTATTGATGATGATGTGGATAAAACATTTTTAATGAGGATGGTGTTCCTAAGACACTTGTCCCTTGAATGTGAGCAGTCTTTAGACATGGACCTCATTTTAGAAGCTAATTTTATTTCCTCCACTTCTGCTTTTGGAAAAAAAAATTATCTGGAGCTGGATATTTTGATTCTAAAGTGCAGCTTTCTAGCTGACACTAACTGCTTGTGTGATTTGGAACTTTTCAGGGATGTCAGTGTATAACAATAAACATAAAATGGGAAAAATGGAATCCTGGGGCAGGAGAATAAAATACAGAAGGTTTATTCAGACTTTTTATTTTAAGCATGCAAATAAATTATATCAGTGCTTCATTGATGCTGCTTTCCTGAGCTGTGCCTGTACAACTGCACTGTAAGTGGTCTACTTGAAGAAGGATGCCAATAGCCTGAGCTAGAGCCACTTTTGCCAACATGGGTCCCTAAAGGCATCTCCTTTGCTCCAGTACTTCTCTACCTTCATAGTCTGTCCCTAAGATGTAACAGAGTTAAAGCAGTCTTGTTTCCTTGCAAAACTATGTTCTGTGGTAAGTTGAGGGTTGTAACTAGATGATCCTTTAAGGTCCTTTTCAACCCAAACTAGTCTATGAGGTCTGTCTTCATACTAAAGGCACAGTTTGTGCTTCAGCATTAGCAATAGTATCAAAATATAACCCCAGGTGACAGGTTCAGGATTAGAAAGCCTGAAAAACTCAGTCTATTTCCATTTCTCTCTCTCCACAAACTCAATTGTTTTTCTTTCCTTTTCTGAGATTTTACCTGAAATAAAAAACTGTTATCACGTTGACAAAATAAGAATGGAAGTGCCTACATTATGTATCAAACCATTGAGACATCATCTTTGAAGGACCATTTATATATTTTTCCAGAACCAGTAGTTCTTGATGCACAAGGACTTTTTTTTCTCCTTTAAAGAAATTAATTTTAGCAGAGTAATGGAACAAAAGAAGCATAGTAGAATGTTTCTATGGCAGAAAATAAGCTGCAAGTGACCATTTATTTGCACTTAGTACTTAATAATTATTTTAAGTTTCCACTGTCTTTAGTTGCCTCTTTTTCCTTTTATTGTGTACCGTTCAAGAGTACTGCATTAAAATAAAATCTCCAAGGGAGTGAAAGGCTTTCACAAAATGCCTGAAGTAACAGTGAAAATAGATGGCTAACTCTGAAACTGTATTTACTTTTTTATTACAGTTTTTGTATTAACTTTAACACTTTTACAAAGTTTTATATCCTTATAAAGCTCTATCTTTTAGAAACTGTATGGAAATCATTTGACAATGAATTATGCTATAGCATAGCCTAAAATTATTGTTTTATCTCATATTGAAATATTTTTTTAAGACTTGGGTTAGTACAGGCTCTGACAGTCTTGGAATCCATGTAAATTACAGAAGCTTTTCAATCCTTTGTCATCTTGCTCTCTATACCTGAATTTTGTGACCCATTTTTTGCTTTTATAGTTAAGGATTTGTAGAGTCACATTTCCATGTAACATCTCCCGTTCATGTGAATTTAAAATCAGAAAAATGGAGAACACAGATGATAGATGAAAATTTGTTGGGATGAGAGGTGGAGTCAAAGGACATGCAAAGCTCAGTACTTATACAGAACTCACAAAATCTACTTCTGCTACATTTAGGCTTCTTCAGTAGGTCATTCTTGCAATGTCCAAATACTTTCACCTTACACTGTTAAACTTGGTATCTCAGGTAGACGAGTAGCATTTAAGTTCTTGTTTACAATCAGAAATGATCCCTGGGAGACCTTTCTTTCTCTCTGATACTTGTTTAGCAAAACACTTCATCTCATGGTTAGCACCAGATATATTTAACAAAGGCCCCATCCAAAACCAGACAAAGACATTGATTTTTTTATGTGTTTTGGAGTGGGTCTCAAAGCATTTAAGCAAATTCTAAATTCTGTATTGGCTGAATTGCCTCCAGTTTGTAATAGATATAATTTTAAATGGAAATATTCAATGGCTGTGCACTGAAGCTAAGTGACATTTATATTACATGAGGATATTACCTCAATTCTCTTTTTTACATTTCTTTCTTTTTTCTCTTTTTTGTTTGTTTGTTTGTTTTTTTAAAAACTTGATTATACCACAAAAACCTATGATTTAATTCCTTTTCTCCTGTATTTTTCTTCCTCAATGAACTTCCTTCTTGGAAACAGTAGGGTTCGGGCTCTTTACTAAAGTATTTCCAATGTAGTCCTACTCTCTGACAGTTCCAGAAAGTGAAATCAACTGAATCTGAAACTGAAAGTGGAATCAACTGAAAATATAGTGAATAGGTGGCTTAGTGTACAACATCATTGTCTCCATATCCTTTCCTAGTTCTGAGTTTTATACTGTTAATTCCTTCCTTTTATGATTAAATTTATATGATTTTTACTACCATTCCATCTCAAGAGCTCACACTTCTCCATACCATTCTTTCTGAACCCCTTTGTTAACCAGTGGTTTAGTCTATCAAAATGAACCTGGCTATGCCTGATCTTCACTTATTTTGATCTTTGAGTTAATTCCCCAGAACATGATCTGATCCCTAGATAAACTGAAAGATTAAAAAGACCCCAAACAAACCAAATAAAAACAAGCAAACAAAAAAAGGAATTAATCTGTACAAACTGTTACTCCTCATTCTTCATTGTTTTGGTGTAATTATCTATATTGTGGATACAGAGAAGAAGGTACTTTTGGGGGTTTGGCACTATAATACTTTACAAGTGTTGTTCAGTGATTGCTTAGACCTTACTGATGTTTTGTCCTAAACCTGTGATCATCCAACTCAGATCAGCACCATTCGACCTGAATCTTCCTCTGGCTTTCTGTACAATCCCAGTTTACTGCTTTCTGGTGTTTGCACAGAACAGGCAATAAGATACATTTAGCAAAATCTGAAATATTTTACACATACTTTTAAAAACATATGTGCTATTTGCATATCTACGGATATGTATTGGTGATCATTCACAGAAGCTACAGATAGGACTGAAAATTACCCCACTATGTTGTCAGAAAGGCCTACTGGCTACTATAGCATGTTGCAGTTCATTTGATTCTCCTTAGCAGAAAATTTGTACTATCCTTTTCTGGTTTTATGTTTGACTTCTGTTAGTTTCCCTAATTTTCTTTATAATTGCAACAAATGTTATAAAAAAAGCTTAAGTGGTTCTACTGGCACCCATATGGCATTACACATTCTCTACACTAAAACCTTGAAATGTTCCTTTTATAGACATTCCTGTTTTCTTCTCTATGGGAAGATTTATAACCTGCTCTGTGTTCTGTCTTTCTCAATGCCATTCTTTCCCACTTTAGAAATCAATCTGTTGGATGAAGCAATACCAAATAATCTTTTGGAGATCCCCAAAAATATGACAAGGCTTATGCCTTTTTCTTTGCTGGACAGTCAGAGGATTTCTGGAGGTTGTTTTTTAACACTCAGCCTTCCTTTTTAGGAAAAAAAAAAAAGTTCTTGTGACTGATTTTTCCTGTAAATATAGCTTAGTTGGTGTTCATCAAGCTACTTGCCTTTGGGTTTGGAAACTCCAGGGATCATCTGCTCCAAACTCTCTCCTCAAAGCAGGGTCAGCTAGAACAGGTTCAAGGCTTTGGTGTGTCCATGGTTGGAGAAAGCCTTTCCACAGCCTTTCTGGAAAACCTGTTCCAGTGCTCAATCACCGTCACAATATAAAAGTTTTTATATATTTGAACAAAATTTCCTTCATTTCTGTCTATTCCCACTGTATCTTGTCTCTGGATACCACTGAGAAGAGTCTAATTTCACCTTCTCAGCTCCCACCCACCCAAGTCAGATATTTTTACCAGATACTCAAACAGGCTGAAGTCTTGGTCTTGCCATTAAACATTGTCAGTTCAGATTTGCTGCCGTGGTCCAGGATCCACAAGGTATATATTGTTAACTGTCTTTTAGATTTTGGCTCCATATGGACTCAGCTATTCCTGTTTACCTTTTGCCTTGCTATACTTCTCTTCCCATTTCTTCCTTCCCTCATCTGTCTGTGGAGTCTCCCCATAGAAGAGAGCAAGTGTTTACACAGCACAAACAAAGCTGTATAATAATGAATGTTGCTTCAAAGGGCAGTATTCTGGGCTCCACTGAACAAGAGCAGTAGCCCACCCTAGGAATAGTGCTATTGCTTAGAACAGGCCCTGTTCAGAAGAAAGTGCTACTTAAGGTGTCACTGTCAGGCTCAGGGAGCACAAGTTATATACCATTTCTTGTGTGTTTGCCCCAAGATTAGAAAACTTTCTATTTCTTTGAGAAATAACTTGATATCTATTGGAAGTAGTTCTGATGGCCAAACCAGCTATTTAAAATTTAAGAAATGGGTATGGTTGGCAAAGTTCAGACTCCTAAATTTGTAAATTCACACACAGAAAAAACTCAGACTTTTCTTCTCTGTGCTGTTTATTGCCTCTTCTCAGGGCTTGTTTCATTACCCTCCTATTTACCCCTCATCTGTCCTCTTACACACCTATTTAACTATACTACCTGTTTGTAACAAAGGCCATTTAAACAATTCAGTCTTGGTTTAAAGGGTATCAGTTTTCAGTATTATTTCTTGCATATCTTGCTTTTGTGGAACAGAACTGGTATTTTTTGTGCTCAGCAACACAGCCAAAAGTAAAAAGTAAAATTATAAACCAGAGGCAATATCTTCTCTCAGCACAGCAGCTTTTCAGGAAAAACTTGTGCTGTCCCTTAACCTCTTTTTTTTAGATCTGAGAGTGCTCCTAGATCACAGGACAGGTTTCTTATTTCCACCACTGGGGTAAACGGTTTACCCAGGTTTATGCCAGCAGTAAGAGAATTAGGTCTTCTGTTCCTTTTCCCTGAAATGAAATTGGGTGAACTAGTGACTCGGACAATGTTGGGATTTTAAATTTTTTTTAATTTCCACCAGTATAAATTTAGCTCTTTCTGGCCATGTGAGTAATCCTTCTGAATCAATAAGTAAATAAATAGAACAGTAGTCCAAAGGCTACATTTTAGAGAAAATCTCAGTGTTGCTGTGTTGAGTAAAGTGACCTTGTTGTGCTATTACATTTATATTTACAAGTGTGAAGTCAGAGACAGCACAAAAAAATTGTAGGAATCTGGCTCCCACATCCCAGTGCCAATAACTGAGGCACAGTCTGTCTTTCCCAAGCTTGTAGTCTCTGTTTTGCCTTATAACCTTTCCTTCCTATTGAGGAAGAGCCCCTCTGCTGAATGGCCATATGTAATTAGTTCTGTTCCCTGGGAGCTCTGTGTGACAGCACCACTTGCTTCCTGTACAGCAAATGGAGCAGACAGACTGAGCTCTGCCCAAGAGAGCTGCTCAGTACTTCAGCTGATTTACATGTGTTGAGGCCAGGCTGTAGTTAACTGGACAAGTTCAGCTGTAGTGCTAGGTGTTAGCATCTACTGCAGTAGAATATCTATGTGTGTGTTTCCTCAAGCGATGGGCTTTTTTGGCAGTAAATGAAATGTCACTTATTCAAAATACCTCTCTGCTGCAGAGGGCATCAGAGATTACACACACTAGACTTATGTTTTGTCAAGTGTCATTGCCATTGGCACCCCTTTATCTGCTTTTGTCAAATGAAGCAGTTTCTTGGTTAGTATGTAAATTTGGAAGAGCTTGAAACCAAGCAACTCATGAAATGCATATGTAATAAATGTTTTATCAGTCAGTATGTGCAGTCACTTACTAGTGTTTTTAAAACATTCTTAACTATATTTTTCTTGAATAAATTACTCAAATCCAGTAGCCACAAACTAGCAGTTTTTTACTGTAGATCACATATGCTTTCTCTGAAGTAAAAAATGTATGCCTGCCCTCATGGGAGAATTCCACCAAGGGAATTTAGAGTACAGCAGGCTTCGGTTCTGTTTTCAGAGACTTTCTGCAGAAGGTTCCTTCAAGGCTTCAGTGTCCTTGAGCAATTTGTAGCATCTGATTCATTTTCCTCTTGCAGCTATATGTGAGGATGATGCTGACAATATGGCAAAGATTTTGGAAAAGCAGCAGTGATGAAGCTCTGATCAGAAACATCTGAAAATGCATACCCTCACACTGACTCTAAACGATTTTTTTTTTCAGATAGAAATTCTCAGACTTCAAATATGCATTTAACACCATAGTCAGTGTAGACATATATAATTTTCCAGACTGTGGTATGTACATAGGCAGTTTTTGAAAAGTAACTCATACAAAATATAATTTATTTAAGCAACCTTGAAATCAAAGTCTAATTGCTTATCATTTAACTGAGCTCATACTAGAACAGCATTTGACATCTTCACTCATAACGAGGGGCACTTTATTCCACAATTACTCCCATTCTTTCTGATGAAAAAAAAAAAAGCAAGCATAGAGCTATCATAAACTAAGTAGAACTACAGCTTTTCCTCAAAGACAGCTTTATATCTACTGTTGTCAGGAAGCAGAGGTTTGCTAGAACTACTTCAGTAATGCTTGAATAGATTTTGAGGGAAAAAGGGTTGACAGCAACTCTTCTGTTGCATTTAAGCAGGATTTCAGCAGAAATCTTAAACTTGATGGGCTAGTGAATACTTCCATGTCAGTTTTTTTTCTATAGCTTGAATTTGAAAGTCAATAGCTCATGGAAATGTTTTAAAACAACCATTAATATTTAGCAAAATATTCTTGACCTTCTTAAAAGTAGGAAGTTGTTGCTATGGCTGCTACTACATTATGGAGACCTAATTTTGTTCGTCTTTTACTTATTTCTCTGTCTGAGGATTAGGATTTGACAAATTGGAAGTTGCTTTACTATACATGGGTTACATTAATACATGTACATGCACACACACACACATCCACCCAGCTGCATTTTTGGTAAAGGTTACCTGCATAGCTATTTTTCCATGTAGTGCAGAGCACAGGGCTGAGCCGCAGACTCTTACAGTGCAGCACAGAGTTCCGCTCTCTTTTTTTAGCGTCATTCAGGAGGGCTAAATTGTGCAGTTTTGTATGCATATAAGCCTACTGAAACTCACTGTATCACAGAAAATAGTATAAGAAAGGACCTCAGGAGTTACCCAGTTTGTAATTGTGCCCCCAGTGACATTGTTTATAGCTGTGTTTTAGTGCAGCCCTTGTTAGAAAGCTGCTTAAAGTCTAACAAAAATCTCTCTTGCTACCACCCTGCTCATGTAGAACAGATGTGGAGAATCCTTTGTAGCATGTATTACATACTGAAACATTTACCATACCTCCTCCATATTCTCTTCCCTGCTCTAACCCAATTCTTCCATTGCTGGTTAAGTTTTCTGGGGCATGGATTATTCTTTTTGCTTTTTTCTAGCCTTTCAACAGCTGATCCAAATCTGGGCTGAAGTGAAATACCCAGACTGAAGTAACTATCATTGGTCCTGAATAGAGTGAGAAGATAATTTCAAAACCCTTTATGTATGTCTCAGGATTATGTTTGCTTTTTTACATATTAAAAACTGTATTGATGATTTTGCTACCTCTGAGCAGACATTTGTGACTTGTAGCTCAGGAGATGACAGTCATTGTCAGTGATGGTTCCTTTGCTTTAGAAAGTTAATGCATCAATTAAATTAGCTAAATGTTTATATTGCTATTATCTTGCCAGCAGAATGGATGTAACTTCCCTGGAATAGAAATCTGTAGAAATCAAAGGTCATGCTTGGAATAAGATTATAGCATCATAATATCATTATTTGAATTGGAAGGGGGGGCACTGAGATTAAAAAGAGAGAAACAGAATGAAGTATACACTAAAACTGATATTTCTCAGAGAGCAAGTGCAAAGGGAAGAAATCAGAGGAGACGTGCCTGATTTGAACATCAAAACAGTGAAAATAGCATTTCATTTCTATTTTTATTTCAAAACACATCTGAGAAAAGGAATAATGTAGATGGAGACAAAAAGAGACTTCTGAGTGCTTATCTTTTCAAAATTTGTCCTAGTGAGAGACAAATGGCAGGGGATTTTATGCCCCAACCAGCACTTATAAGTGCTTTTGCTTTTTCAGCACCATCCTGAGACAGTGAAAGGGAGAGGAAGACACAGAAAAGGTGCCCTGACACATTGCTTCTAAGTGATTTCTATCCCACAAGTATTCAAAAGACTGATAGAAGATTTTTTTCACTGGATATTTATTTTGTTCTGTGACGTGGCAGAAATGAAGTGGGAAGATGAAAGGAAGCTCTGGTGAATTTTTATTTCCCAAGGTCAGGAGAACAGAAGTCAGTTTTTTGTCTCTTTTCCAGTTTGTTTTTATGTTGTTTTTGTGTTTTGGGTTGGGTTGTCTTTTTTTTCTTTTCTTTTTTCTTTTTTTTCTTTTTTTTTCTTATCTGATAGAGATGCACTATGTTTTTTTATGAGGAGCTAAAGTAAAACAGACTTATTTTCCCCATACTTTGAAATGGAAGTGGCAGTGGAAAAAATACAAGGATGAGCTCTCATTTCAGCATAGAACAAAACTCAGAGAGCTTATAATTGAAATAAAAATAATGCAATAGTGTAATAAAAAGAACAACTGCTCTGAAGTATTTTGCAGCATTAGAACCTTAAACTAATATGGCTTGCTGTGGGACAAGCCAGAAGCATTTTGCAGAGACATAGTACCCTTAGAATTGAACTCAAACCTGAAGGTAACTGCATATAGGAAATATCCCCAATCCTGAAGAATATTTTTCTTCATTCACTTCTTTTAAAAGGGTTGTTTGCACTGTTATAGAAGGTGACCTAACCTTCCAACTCCTCCAAAATGCAGGGACTGTCTTTGTACAATGCAATTACACTGTAGCTCTGCCTTTTCAAAACCACAAATCATTCCTTCTTGAATCAGGAAAAAAATTACTTACTATTACCAGCCTTTTCATTTCATGTTCAGGCAATAAAATTTTGGTACCTCTGTGCAATAAATGCATTGCCTTTTATATTCTTAGGGCAATCACTCCAGACAGCCCCCACTAAATATTTTGCCTGCCAGAAATCTTCTGAAATTAAACTTCTGTTGAGTTGCTTTCTGGGTGATGCCAGACCATTCTTTTGCTGCAGTCAGGATTAGGAGGAGTTGCTCTCTGCTCTGTGTTTCTCCCTACATCACAGCTGAAAGTACAGCTCTGCTTTCCTGACTTCTCTGTAGGAATGCAAAGTCTGAGGATTTGGGTTCTGAATTCCCCTGTATCATAGCAAATGAGCAGTCATTGGAGAAACCACAGAATACTTCATGGTAAGAAAAACATTGCTTATTGTAAGATGGGAATAGTAAAAGTAAAGAAATAAAGAAGAGTGTCCTAAAGGTGCAAACGTACACAAGTTTCTATGTTGAGCAGTCAAATTCTGGTGTTCATGTTAAAAATGCAGCAAGCCTGAAATTCAGGTTGACATATTTACAGAGATAAACATGTTTTGCTTGGACACCAAGATCAAACTAGATGTCTCATACATCAGGTGATGTAGCAAGCAATCCACTTTGCACCTTGAATGCTTCTGTAGGCCTTGGAAATGTCTATGGACCTGTGTTCCTGAGCTCCCATATCAGCAGGTTTTTTGTGTTCACATATGTCAGCTGATGCTTTTTGGATGATGCTCTAAATATGAATCCATAATGACATCAGAGGCTCAGAACATTCATAATCTGCTTTACCAAAAAACAAAAAACCAAAAAAAGCCAAACAAAAGCCAAACCCCACCCAAATCCAGACTTCCAAATCAAATAATAACAGAAGGCATCTCAAACAAACTGATGTATTAAAAGTAAATATTCAC
The DNA here is from genome assembly GCA_023637945.1 of Phaethornis superciliosus. NCBI lineage: Eukaryota > Metazoa > Chordata > Aves > Apodiformes > Trochilidae > Phaethornis > Phaethornis superciliosus. Next base: position 19,053,982 of record JAJQWJ010000009.1, on the reverse strand, counting down.
CCCAATCAAAAGATTTTTCATTTGAGAATTCTGAATGTCTTGGCATCACAGGGAAGTTAATCTTGCAAGTTAGCTGGTAATGTGAGAGGAAATGAAAAGATAGAACAAACTATTAGTTTTTAGTTGGTGTCAGGAAGACAGAAACAAGATCCAAAAGGACCTCTGAGAGCCCTTCTCTGGTCTCATCTGCAGGATTCATTTTTTTTACAAGAGACTCTTGTTTTTAGATGTAGGTTTTGCACTGGTACCACAGGAAGGTCTTAGAGTGGGCATCATCTGGAACCTCAACTACCAAAGAAACATTTCAATCTAAAAAAGAAAGACACCTTGCAAGTCTAAGGATGAATGAATGCTAAGCAATTGGGATCATAAAGGTTTTAAATTTTGAATTTATCACCTAAAGTTCACCTAAATTTCTTTTCAGATTTGATGACAGACATACCAACATTTGTAGGATGCAAAGGAAATGTTCATGAGATCATGGAGGTCATCTGCAAAGCTCATCTTGGCACTCAAGTGCAAACCAAAATGTTATTCAGCTCTTGCATGAGATCCATTACTCCCCATAAAAATACCAAAACCTCTACCCCAACACCAGGAGAAAGTGGCTGCTAACAAGGACCCTGAAATTTTTAACCTGCAACCTCACATTTGCATAGTGAATACAAGCCAAAGAGCTCTTGTTTGTGGAACAGTATTAAATACCTGACTAGCTTTAGTTGTGAGGATGATGGGAAGGATAACTGTCTCCTTTGGAATGGTGTGCTACAGAAAACTATTGTTATGTTTTATGTATTTGTCATTGTGGGGTTCCTATTGCAAAGTATATAGCTAATTCTAGTGAAGTAGGAAATCTCAAATCAAATTGTCTCAGGTATAAAGAGAGATAGTTTAGAAGGCTGGAGTCATTAGAGGAAAAGGATTCTTCATTTCAGTTATGAAACTTAATTTCTTTTCACTCTCTTCCCTCCTTTGCCTCTATAAAATATTGATATAGATTATGATTTCTGACAGTGATGTTGATTGTAGCATGTAAGTAGTATCCAACAGTTGAAACAGATGGTGTTGTATTGTGATGGAGCCTATCACATAGTGACAAGGTTGGAAGGTACAGCTGGAAGAATGTATAATGTGGTATAAATGAGATTCTTGAGTCTGAACGCTCTTGAAATTAGAAAGTTCAGATCTGAACACAAACTTCTCAGCATCATGCGAGTTCTGAATTTCATCAGTGATTGTTCATTTTGGGGAGACTGAGCAACAGTGTTTGATCATAGAGATAGGGCTGAGAAGGAAACCCTTCCTCAGCAATGTAGCAGAATATCAAGCAAGCACGTGGATTTTAATCCTGCCAGAAGACAGTTTTGTGTCATGTTGCTTCACATCAGAACCTACCTTTGCTATTTTGGAGTGCTTTCCATCCCTGTCAATAGTGATGACTACCATGAGGCAGCTGTGGTCACACTGTGAATACTGATTGATCATACATGCAAGATAGGGAAACAGCCCTGCAAATCTTTGATCATTGCCCTTAAGTACAGCATGAGACACTAAATTCGAGGTTACTTGCAAAGGTTTTATAATCCTGCACTGGGACTGGATTTCTCTTTAACAAAAGTTTTAGAGTATTTGAAAACTGCGGAAACTTTTTATTCATCTCTGTGCCTTGCTAGTTTGGTGTTTTTTCATAAACCTTTTCTTCAAAGCAGGTTTTTTTTGTTTTTTTTTTCTTGAAGTTTTTACAGCTGCTCATAGTGTTCAAAATAGCTCTGTGGGATCTAAACATTTTTGGCAGCAAAATAAAGCATAGCATTAACTGTTTTGTTTCAACAGTAGTATGGAAAATATATTAATAATTACAGAAAATAAATAAATTATTGGATAAACAGGACACTGGAATTAATTTGTGAGGTGTGTTGGTTATCTCTACAGCTAATTACATTTTGATTTGAAATGCTTGTATGTGGAAGTAAACAGAAATGTGTGTAATAGTTACTATATCTTGGCTGCCCAAATAGCATGTAGTCCACCCCATGCCAAATGGTTTGCGGGTAAAAGGATGTCCTGGGAATAGCAAGGCCCAGCAAGATAATAACCATGCTCTTTACATTTAACTTATTAATCAACAGGTAAGAGGAAGAAATGGTTTGTGTCTGGTCAGGTATATATGTGCAGCCAGATGCTTTGCCCTTTCCAAATGTACTTTGAACAAGAATGAAACCATGCTACTTGTTTTGCCCATTAGATAGCATTATCTCTGTGGAATACCAATTCATATCTCCTTGTGCTGTCTGTGGTTCTCACATATGGGATTTTAATAACCTTCATGGTGTGCTATGAATTCATAAACAGGGCTGATAGAAGAAAAGCACCACAGGACTTTATTTTTTCATTATTGCTTTTTTGAAAAACAGGGTCTGCAGGATTTTTGTGAAGATCTTGTGAGGAAACTAGCAATGTTTTTGCTGCTACAGTGGGGTTATTCCAGGGGGAGGGGATAAGTACAGTATTCACTTGTGATACACTTTCTCAGAATTTTCATCATCCTACATTTCATGGCCACTATAATTCTGCTGTAGCGTAGTTGGAGCTTGCAGTTCTGATTGTATGGAAATTTTCCCCAGTTTTTTAGAATGTGTATTTGATTGCAACATACCTCTGCTCCTCTGTCCCAGCCTGTGAAGCTGGAGCTTACTTCTCAGTGGTCACTATGTGACAGCAGTCCTGACTTGGGTTTTGGAAAATATTGATTCACTCTTGATTAGTGGGTTATTTTTTAATTTCTTTTTAGCCCTCTTCGAATCCCTGAGTCCATTAGGGCTTCCACTTCTGCATCTCAAAGGTGTCCTAGCACTTGTGAATGCACCACTGTTTGCAGAGCTATAAGTGGTAACAAAGAACTCAGAATATCGGTCGACAGGCATGATGTGTATGAATTGCTTGTACCACCTTGAATTGATTGGTAATAGGCCTTAGAAAGAAGGTCTATGAAGAAGACTCCATTAAAATTTATCCTCTACAAATACGCTATGAAGTAATGAACCTAAAATATTTGAAAAAGCCATCTTAGCAGCCCTGGAGGTGCTTCATATGTGCCAGAAAAGAAATTACAATGTGTTGCCTGCCCATGCTCTGTGTCACACTGGCTGGAGCACACTATGATCAGCCTGAATTCCAGTTTGTAACTATGCCTAATGATGTTTACTTGGGAATAAGATTCATAAGGTGTAGATTCTGTGCAGGATTGTGATATGACATGCACATAAAACTTACTATCACCCATTAGGGTGGTGAGACAGTGGAACAAATTGCCCACAGAGATGCTGGAAGCCCCATCTCTGGAAGTTTTTAAGGCTCAGGGCTCTGAGCAACCTGAAATTAAAGGTCCCTTCAACCACTGAAAATTCTATGATTCTGCAATTTTCATTTTAGAAATTTTTCTCTCTCCTGTTGTATTTTTTATGTGATTTGTTGTGTGACAGGCAGTAGAAAGAGCCAAGAATAGAAAGTAAAAAGAAAGTAATTTTTCACTGATTATTCAACTTTCAATATTTTTTAATTTTTACCCTAGTGATGAATTCTCCTTACTATTAAAAATGTGAGGTTTTTTAACATTTTTTTGAGTTACTTAAAAATGTGAGAACCTCTGGAGGTCAGCTCATCTGCCATCTAAAAATAAGACTGTCATCAAGGTTAGGTCAAGTCTGTGCCCTTTGGAAATCTCTAGGGATATGGAATCCAGAATCTTCTGGGCACCTCTTCCAAACCTAACTACCCTCTGTTATGCAAATGAATTTGCTTTAAAAAGGGCTATTTTTTTTTATGAGACATGGGTAGCCCATCAGTATTCCTTCCTCAGCTCACCCTCCTTGGGCCTTTTTAACTATAATAATCACTGTGTATGTCTGTGACCATAGGATGGCTGAACATGCACCCACACACATTTTTCTTCACACTGCATCTATAACTCTGCAGTAGTATGAGTCAGAGAGAGGAGATGCCAAATTTCCCACATTTACTTTGTAAATATTTTCTTATAATGAAACTAATACATCATCTAAACTCTCCATATATACCTCTCTTGCTCCTTTTAGTTTGGTAATACAGATATATATATACATTTATATATGTTTTTTTAAAGACACTAAGCAGACAAAAGAACATAAAGCTAACATGACTTCAGAAAAATTTTCCAGTAGGTACTCTTAATGGAAATGAAGAAATGCTTTCTGCTTCCATGCAAGCCAAGGTTCATTGCTGCCCTCTGGGCTTTTTCCTCAACATCAGCTGTAACCTGATGGCATTTCTTTTGGATTATTATAGTATAATCATATGAAGACTTAAGTGGAGTCTTTTTTTTTTTGGTTTTTTTACTTAGCAGCATACTGTAGGCACTCAGACTTTTTTTGTGTGTGGCGGTGAGGTGGGACTTAGCCTCTTCGGTTCCCAGTGTGTGGTTGTGAGATGTTGGTAGCTAGAGGATGCAACAGAGCCTGTAGAAGGCAGCAACATTGCTTGGGAAGGAGGATGTAAGGAGGGGCACAACCTGTTGTCAGTTTTCCATTACCTTTCACTTACTAGGCCATCAGTTGACATGTAATTCACTGTATTCATAAAAGCCAGAACCTATTTTGTCAGAACCATGGTAATCATTGTTGTATCAGTTGGAGTCACTTCTGTAGCAGCTGATGAGCTTTGATGTTGACCTTTAAGATTGTTTTTCAAGTTTTCAAACAGTAAAGATCCTGCTGTCATTACAGTCCTTGGAAACAAGAAATCACAAACTTCATTAAAGCTCATGTTGTGTTTTGGATTTTTTAAACAAAAAGAAAAAAAAGCCAAAAACCTATACAAACCCTGTGCACTTACAAGCAGGCTTGGAATACAGAATTTAGAAACTGGCTAAATGTATTTGACACTAGAAAGAGCAGAAGCTAATTCCCAGGAATATATTTGTGTGCTCAGGGGAATAGTTTCATTAGTAACCAGGTGTGTCCATATTGCACAAAACATCTGTATGCACATGAAGATAAAAAAGGAAGATACCTAGCTTTGTGAGTGGATAGCTGCCATCAAGAAAATACCATGCCTCTTTTCCATAGGTGGAAGCAGAACCGTAGCTCAGAGGCCTCTGCTGCTGCTCAGGCAAAGGAACAGCACCATCATTTTTGCAATTGCACAGAACATTTTTTTACAAGCTATTTAATTTATTGTCCCATGTCTAAATCTATTCTGCAGAGCAGAATATGTCTCATTGAGCCCAGCCCTGCACAGATTTTCATCCCAAAATGGATGAGGGCTGTTTCCCTTGCTACTGAGCAGGGTTTGTTTACAGACGAAATCTTCTCCATCAATGAAGAGAGAACTCAAAAGATGATTTCAAAATTCAGACACCAGACAAAGTCATGGCTCCAGTGATGTCAGTGGGAGTTTTGCTTTTGTCTGTAATGGAGACTATGAACGCACCATAGATTTTCCTGTAAAGCCAGCATATAGGTGCATTACAGTGGTATTCTTCTCCTTAAGATGTGTGAAGGAATAAAACTTACTTTATCTCTTAAAAATTTAAACTATAGGTAGAAGGGATATATGATTACAACTACCCATTTTGGAGGCAGGGTTTATATCTTGCAACTATATCATTGTCAGGCTAGACTATACAGTGGAGAAAAGATTGATAGGCTTTATTATTTTCAATTTTTAATAAGATTTTGGGTTGCAATTGCTTCTGGTGTGCTTCACCTAGTAACTTTCCAGCTCATTTGTGCTTGTGTGTTATTCAGAACCTCCTGAGGCCTTGGTCTTGTTCCGAGCTCTATTGCAATGATGCAGTCACCTGCACAAGGCCCTCTTGACTTCTCTAAGATTTGGCAGAGGCCACTGTGCTCAGGTGCTTTTCTTCAGCAAAGGCTTTTAAGTGAGGGGGATATTGAACTGCTGTGGGATATGATAGCAGAAGATACATCATCAAGCTCCATGAGGAAGGAGAACCAATATGGAATGATCTTTGAATTATTTACAAATCATTTAACCCAGTAGTTTCCACTTGAGAGCGCTTAAAAATTTATTGCAGGTAATGTTAGTCCATGATACAAACTAGTGCCTGCAGTCAAATCTGCACTGATTAAAATTTGGTTAGTGGACATTTGCATTGAGGCAGTGATGTAAAAGCAATCAGAGGAGAGTACATATACAATGATTTTTTTCATCTGAAACAGACCTTTACCTTCAGAGTTTTTAAATATGCATCTATGCTTCAACAGCTTCCACTAATGACTTAAACCACCTTAAAATAAATCTTCCTAATTGTTTAAGCAGACCTCTCCAATGCAGTTTAAATTTCTGTTGTAGTGCCCTGTGCAATAGCATTTGAAAGTTTAGATATCTGAAAAATTGTGATATAATTTTGTATCTTTCTGTAACTGAAATGACTTAAATATTCTAAAAGAAAAGATATTTAGAACAATTTAATTTTTGGAGTAGGACATTGTAAGTGAAGTTGTAACCTAAAATAACATTTTTGCAGGAGATTTTAAACATTTGTAAAGCTGACATTCAAAAAGTGGCACAGCAAATATTCCCAGTATACCAATGCAGGGAAAAGAAATGAATGTGGCCAGAAGCAAGTATGTATTCTCTTTTAGATAAGGCATCCTGCAATTAAAAACACTGGACTCAGAAAGCTTTTCAGGCTTATTCTGTCAAATGAAGAGTATCACTGGTTTTAGTGCTATTGAAATAAGCTTTATTGTTATTCCTGGCATAGGGGTTTTTTTGGTTTTTGTTGTTGTTGTTGTTGTTATTCATGTGGGGTTTTTTGGTTGGTTGTTTTTTTTCAGAAAACCAGATAATTAGCATTTTAGCTTATCACTTTCCTGCCATGTATACAAATAATTTGATAGATAGACCACCAAGAGAGACAAAATTAACTAATAGGTCTAGACATCATGGTACTGAAATCAATTAGAAGTTAAATTTCCAACCAGTTAGGTGGATTTTAATGTGAAAAAGAAGCGGGAACAAAAGGTATTTTTTCTGGCAATTTTGTCTGCTTACCTCAATATCCTTTCCTCATATCCCAAATATATTGACCTGAAATAAGATGTGAACTTCATAGCAGAACTACCATAGTTTATTTGTGAGTATAATTTTTTCAGATATATTTAGACTAGAGGCCCAACAGGCATTCCTGCATGTATTTTGGCCAAATAAGTTCCTTGATAATGGCCCATGATTAATGATGCCTGCTAATAGTAAGAGGTTATTAGAGAAAGCAAACTTGGAACAAATCTGCTGTATACATTATATACTTTACCGCCATCTGTGGGTATTTATGATAAATACAAATTAAAGCCAGTGGTTACAAAGTAGCCAATACTTTGCATATTTGACAAAGAATTCCTTAAACATAGTCTTCTACATGGCAACTTCACCGTGAGGAATTATCATTAATCTTTTCACATCGATACTTATTATTATGCGCAAAAAATAAACAGGTTTTGTGGAGAGACCTTTTGGCTTTGATTGCTTTGAGGGCTGTCATTGTAAAACCCCCTCTGTAAAGAAGGATTCTGTATTATATGACACCAGTTCTCTACTGCCAGATGTGGTATTGGATGTGAGAAACTTTTGTAGTCCATTTGTACTGTAGTTCATTCACTATTCAGTCCTTGTGCTAACATTATGTTCCTGCTCTTATGTCTCCTTGAGTTGTGACATTTTACCTCCTTGTGTCTTGTATTGTTTGTCAAGCAAATATACCTGTATAGAGAAGAAATAAATTTTATCTTCCTTATTGCTGCATACATAAACCAGAAAGGAAATGCAATATAAACAGAGAATTGTGGAAGATAAAGTAAACCTAAATATTATTATACCAATAACTTGTTGGATCAAGTGACAGTGTTTTCTGCTGGTAGCAAATATACTGCTGCAAACACAGTTTTCCAGGAGAGCAACAAAAGGGGTGCCATAGTTAATATCAGCTGATTGAGTTGTATTTGGAATTGTTTATGAAGTCTGATGGACAGTATCTGGTTTAAATTGTGTTTCTCCAGTAACTTTTGCGCACAAAATTCAAGTTATCATGGGCTAATGAGGACTTGACCAATGTGGCACATGTTAAGATAAATCATTTATTGGATTCAGCATTCAGCAAACATCATTTGGCTGGAAGAATTCCTGGCTTATGAACACTTACAAGGCCAAGATATTTCAAAGGCTGTATACCTGGAGATGAGTGATAGATGGAGTGTCACAAATATTCTGGTTATTTATCACTATCAGCTAAACCATTGGGATGAAGTTAGGGGTACTCTAGAACTAATGTATTTTGCTTGGTTTTCCTTTTTGAGCATCTGGGATTTTTTTTTCATAGGCTGCTTTTCAGGGTGAATGTTATTTTAGTGCCTACCCTGTGAACTTGCTGTACAGGGTGTGCCTGATGGAGTTTGCCTCCCTCCCATAACAATTAGGTGTTCAGTCCTCAACTGTATTTGCTGTGAAGATTTCCAAGTATGTTCTTGGGCATATTTTTATCCTGATATTTTATATACCAAAAAAGATTCTACTTTTCTGCTCTTCTTCTCCCCTAATTCAGAGGTGTTAATTATGTGGATCTGGAGCTGTAGATGTCTGTATATCTCCAGATGTCAGAGTTTTGAGTTACCTCAAGCTACCTGCAAGCTGTAGTACTATATGTTGAAGTGATTGTGTCTGTTTCCATCTATTTTCTTCTTGGGGAGTCACAGTTCAAAGGAAAAAACCTATTCTCTATGCCTAATACTGAGTTGTTTGATTGACATGTCTGATAGAGCTTTCTTCACAACAGTTAGTTTATACCTTAAGAAACACCTTTATGTGTTTTGGTTCTTCTCTTTTGCTAGATTTCATTCCCAAACATCATGGTTTATCTTACTGGGTATTTATAAGTATTTTACTTTTCCTCAAATCTTCTTTCCCCTTACATCCCTCTCTTAAACACCAAAATATATTCCTCCTTTTTCTAGCCTATTTCAGTTTTTCTCTGAAATATTTTTTATCCTCCCTTCTCTTTTGGCATTTGTTCCCTTGTTCTATTTGTTTCCTGATTCTACTTGTTTCCTTCCCTTTTTGTCACATATTCATTCAAATTATTAAGAGTACATCCCTTCTGCACTCAGACCTTGGGAGAGGACAATTTACCAACCACCTGGGATGCAAAAGCAGGGTGGGTCCTCACACATCCATCAGGCAATGCCTTTGGGCAAAACTTTCTTCACCTGCCACTTTCTCAGTGCTCAAAGTCTCACAGGGCTGCTGAGCATCCCATCCCTCCAGTGCTTTGCCTCTGCTGAGTCTTTCTGTTGTATTTGAAACACAGAATCTGGCAGCTTCCTTCCTTCATTACCCCTCTATGTGGATGCAGTGTGATTTCTCCTGTTCCTTATTTACTCTTTGTCACCTTTCTATTTTTTGAGTCTTTTTTTTCCCAGTCAAGCTAGCAGGAATCTTTCAACAGTTTATTATTTCAGAAGAAAATACCAGTGAATGCTTATTTAAAAAGTGTCAGTTTTGATGAAGTTTCATTTGGAAATCAGGAAGGAAAGAAAAAATGAGAAGGACTGTTCTGTTAATGTGAACTACTGTTCTATAAGCTATTCATAACACAGAAAATTTTTCAATACAAGAGCATTTAAACTCCATTTTAGAAAACTATTTAAATATGTTTTTTAAAAATAGAAAGCTAAAATATTTTCATCAAGATGGTCCTATTTGTACTCCAATTTTATTTTATGGAATTAACAAAATTGTTATTATCTTTGATTTTTCTGGTTCTGCTTTATATTAGAACACAGGAAAATATACAAGAAGACCTGTTTTCCTGTTTTCTTCCTTACATGTTAAATACTTGTCTCTGTTGCTGTCCAGAGTTTTCTCACATGTACTTGAGGTGTTTATTTTCTGGCTCTGAGTATGAGATGTACTTGACTTTTGCCTTGTCTCAAAGCTGCCTATATTGTTCCCAACAGTAGCAGCAAAACCAAGAACATTGTGGTGAGCATTTTCTCTTTTTTGTCTTGAAAGAGAATTGGATATATGTTATTTTGTTTCCTTTGTTGGTTTTTTTGTATGTTGGATTTTGGTGTTTTGTTTTTTTTTCTTTCCATGAGAAAGAAAGCTAAAATGTCTCAAAATTACACTTTCCAGTTGAAAGTTTAGATGGTGCCAGAAATTCTGGCATGGAAGTTTCAACCTCTGCCCAAAGTCCGAGCTTGCTCCCCTATTCTGTCTCTTTAACACCGACATAAGAAATCCACAGAATACCTGTTCAAGCAAAGGGCTGATACTGCCCTTTTGAGAAGCCCTTTTAACATGAGCTGAAAATCAAAGAATAGCAGTTCTGTAACAACTGGGTCAGTGTATATAGAAATAATTTCAGTGATGGTTATTTATTCAGTCTCTTACTGCAAGATTAGCACCATTATGTGGCTCCTATTCACTCTCTTCCAGTTCATTCAGTTTAAATAAGAAGTTCCTGCTAGCACATACATATCAATGACACTCATCTAAATAAAATATTTCAGGCTCTTCAGTCTCAGGAACAGCCTTATAAAGAGACAGGTCATATGCTGTTTATTTGGAAATGGGATTCATGTTGACATAAGACTTATTTCAAAATAACTCCAAAATGTTAAAAACTTTTTGAAATCTTAACATTACATTTTATGAAGACAGAGACGTTTGCTGGGATGTGATGCCAGGGGCTAGGACCAAAATCAGCTGCTGAAAGTAAAAAACCACTACATTGCCACAGGAAGGAAGTGGATAGAATGACAGACTCAGGGTAATCAGACCTGTGTTTCCATCATTTTTATTTTTATAGCTTGACGTTAGTTATATAATGTGATTTACATACTATGCTTAAGACTGCTGTATTAAATATATAGCTCTTGCTCGGTGAACACACAAGCATTAACTTTCTTCAAATGCAGTAAATTTTGTCTTAGAGAAGTCTGGAAAGTCCTTCCTTCCAGTCAGAGGTCTGAAAAAAGTGAGTAAATGTAGATAAAACCGGCTTGGGTAATCATCATTGAAACACAGGAAAAATTAAAATACTTTTTTTTTTTTCTTGTAAAGTAGAGAAAAGCAATAAAAACAGTGCCAGACGGTTAATGCCTCTCTTGTACCTTTCTTTTCAAAGACCTCAAACGAACATCAAGAAGAATAAAGGCAAAACCTATTCCCTATTGGCATCATTATAAATGTTGTATCCTCGAAAACTCTAAAGACATCCAAGAAGGATAGAAGAATAAATGGCACTGAAATAAAGAAAGTCTCTCTGGAGCTTTGTTCAATCGGCTTTGTTAGAATTCACTCCAATAGGATGATTATAAGAAAAGATCTCATTTGTTTCAACATTAAAGGAGCAAATTATTATGTGGAGAGCTGCTAATAATTGCCTCATTATGCAGTGAATGGGCATTGTGTCTAATTTACAAAATTACAATCATATTGTTAAAGTAACAATTGGGAAAGTTTAATCTGAATTTCCTAACTATCTTTATGATTAGTTGTGGGATTCACAGAGTGAAGCAGAGTTGCTGGTTGGAGTGAGATCTCCAGTGCACGACCAAGCTATAGAGCTAAGAAGTCACAAGAGAAATTCAGCTTTTCATTAGTGTAAATTACATCTGTGTAGGTCTTTAGATAGATTTAGTCCAATGAAAGAGTGGATCTGGCACTCTGTGCTTAAGTGGGAGCTTGGTATGTGACTGGTCTGTCAAGATTTTTTGTTGGTCTCCACTGATGTGCTGAAGTTTTTGCCAAGAGTTTGAGGTCCCAGACTGGGACTTGAGCAGGCCTATAGGTCTGTGTTTAGGAAACTTGGTGATCCAGGATCTATGCCATTGGAACCCTCCCTTGTAAAAACAGTTCTCTAGGTGGAATTTCAGTCTCTTTGTGGAAACATTTAGAACTATGGGGGAGTTGTTTCAAATTGGAAAGAAACAAATTTTCCAAGTACCAAAATCCTCTACGGAACAGAATCATGTTTTGTGACCTACTTTTATTAGATTTGCTTGTGACCTTTTCTAATTCTGTCTGTTTTTGTTATTTAATGATTTGACCTTTGATTCTGTGAAGTTACTTCAGTGCTAAATTCAGAGATTTAATAACTAGAACTGGTTGATAAGTGACCTTTATTACACAGCTATTTCTCTTTGCTAGAGAAATGGCACTGTTTTGCAAGTTCTAATTCACAGTTTTAATTATCTTTTCTATTGTCTGTAAGCTTGCACAGGAAATGGAAAGGTCAGACATTTCATTTTCTTTACTGATTAAAATATATAAGTGCTTCTCAAGAGTTACAATGTATCATTCAGGGAAAAGATGAGACAATTTGTCAGAATCAAGCCCAGATGCTCTGCAGAGAACTTCTGTGTCCTTCTCTCGGCAACAAAATGAGTAATTTTCTAGAAGCAATAATAGCTCAGTCCTTCATGGTGTAGAGAGGTGACGTCTGTGTCTAACTACATAAAAAGATACATATATCTACAATGAAAATGGATTAAGAACTCGTGAAAGGTAAAGTCACACCCATAATTTGCTTTCTTGGTCCATAGCATAAACAGTAACCACACAGATCTTGGTATGTTCTTACGAGTTTGTATCCCATTGCTGCTGGAACATCTCTACAGATGAGAGGGTATCCTGGACTGCCTGCCAGACCCATTTTTGATTTCTCTGATAAGGCTGCTGCTGCTGACAATCTAGTGTTTAACTGCTTTCCTGGCATTTGTGACGTAGATACCTGTAAGAATTTACTGTAATTGCAAACCAGATCACCAAGGAACCTTATTTTTTCTAATTCTCTCTCTAATTCTGCATGTAAGAATTGTGTCTCTACTTCTGTTCCCTTTTACTACAGACAATATAGCAAGTTAAATGGAAAAGCAATATGGACACATTTCTCACACAGGTTATGGCTGTCATGGGCAGCCTTACAGCCAAAAATCTGCATATGGGAAAAAGGTTTGAGGGATATATGACTCCAGAATATGGGATGAGGGGGACAACAGCAAGTCAAATCACTCCAGCTCCTTAAGGGTCATAGGAAACTTTCAGTTGTGTCCTAATTCAGTAACAGAAGTAGCAGCCATGGCTACCAGGTTCTTCCCAATTCTGCCACTTATGCACCTAGGTCCCTGTGCCTGTGTAATCCACATGGCAGAAGAGCTAAATTTGAGAGCCTTAAAGTGGTGGGATAGCCACACCTGAGCTAGGCTGTAGTAGCAATCAGGAATGTCATGGTAAATGAGGAAAATAAGAGAGCTTTTGTATGTGGACTACTGGAAATGCCCCTTTTGTCTGTGATACTTATGAACCAACAGTGCAAGCTGATGGTCTGTCTCCATTTGGGGGTTCAATGAATGAATTATGGGTGTATGTCATATGTTGAGCACGATACAAAGCAAAAAGATACTAAAGTGAGTGGATGATTCTGGAGTCAGTGTGATGTCTATCATGGGTGTCAGTCAGTATCCTAACTCTCCCTGGGATCTCTGGTGGCAAATATGCATGTTAGGACTTGCAAAATTTCTCAACATTATAAAAAATATTTATTTTGAAATGGGGTTGGAAGGATTTAAACCTGTGTCTCTATTGAAGAAGAGAAGATTATATGCTGACCTGGGGCAGCCATTTAATATTATGAAAGCTCTTTATAAATTGGAACATGATAAATGAATTACAAAACAAAAAAAAAAAAAAAAAAAATCAAAAGAAAAAAAAAAAGAGAGCTAGAAAACTGGGGGATGCAATTGCAGGAGTGAGTGTACTCAGCTTATTCAGGCAGAATGGTTACATTCAGTGAATAGAAAATGTGCAGTGCATTTCTAACTAAGGTCAGAAAATCAAACAATTTCAGATCTACGACAGGGGCACCATTTTAATGGAGAAGGAAGAATATTGTAAAAAAACCCAAACAAAAAAAAAATAAAATAAAACAAACCAACAATAAAGAAAAAAAAATGACAAAAAACCCCCTACAACACTGAGGTTGAGACAAATTTAAATGGGAATACATTCTTGACCAACCTGGCTTTTCCCATCTAGTAGTTTCAAATTCAACATTTGTCAGTTTGAAAGTTCACCCTGAAAACTATAAATTAATCTACTGGGATTTTAACAGTTCACTTCATGTTAAGATGTGAGTTATGCTTATGGATTTGTTTAGGTCACCCAGCCATGTCCTCATAATGTATCTTAGAGAGGATTTCTGTAACTAAGCAGCAAAGAGAAAGACTGTTGTGTTCTGCTGCATCTCCTGGGATTTCATCCCTGCTGCCAGAGAGCTGAACAGGACAGCTCTCTAAAACTACAACAGCTATAAAAAAATGGATGGTGTTCTGTTGAGGAAACATTGCCAGTGTTTTGCATGCAGTCAAGGATCTTTAATGCCTGATGAAACACTCACATGGAGAAATCAAACCAATCACATTAGGGAAATTAGACCTTTGCAAGTGTGAGATTTATTGCAGAAGTCTGGCAGGATGCACCTTAGTTCAGAACAGTATTTGTCACCCAAAGATGAGATATTTTAGCTGTTACAATCTGGCTTTCTTCAGATGCTTATCTCTTGTTTTTGTATTATGCACCATTATCAAAGAAATCTGATGTGTTTTCAGCCACCATGTCCTAAGGTTATTGTGGTCAAATGTAGCCAGGATATTCATGCGTATCAGCTAAACAAGGTGTGATTTTGAAGGTAAATAATCACAAGTTTGATGAGAAAAGCAGCTAGCATTCTGTAAGGCTGAATGTCCAAAGAACATTAAGGGAGTATTTCCTAACAAATATTAAACTTAAGTAATTGTCTCCCAGTCAGGAGCATGACAGAAGATCAAGTCTGTAAACATACATAAAATTGTAGATAATCTTTGACCTGGACCATCTTCTGTAGGTTTGTTTGGGTTTTTTGCTTGCTTGCTTGCTTGTTTGTTTGCTCTTTAAGTGGATTCAGTTGTCATTTCAGTTAGATTTCTAACCAAACTCTTCATACAATCCAATGTAAATACAGAGTATTTCCTTTTAGTCTGTTGGTACAAAACAACAAAAAAGACATTTACTATTTTTTACTTTGAAAAACAAAACACCAGATAGGTCCCTATATCTCTGTTAGATAGGTAACTATTCCAACTGCAAATTTATATTGCAGAAATAGTATCCTAGAATGTACTCAGTAAATATTGTCTTTGACTTCAGTTTGGCCAGGATTAAGTCCATAGTTCACATGTCACCAGTCTGTCTGCCTTGCATTTTTCATGGGTCATAAATGTTCTCTGGAGAGAACAATGTATTCCTCTACCTACATCTCCTTTCTAAGAGTAGGATTTTCATGCTATTAGATTACTTTTTAGGTTACATCTCATCTTTTACTTTTATCTCTGTCCTGGTTTGGGAACTATAAATTCAAACACATATACACAGTGTATAGTTAATATAGTTATTATCGTTATGTATATTATAATGTATATGTATAATATATTTAAATTTCCAGGATTACTTTTTTCAGTACTTTTTCCTATTTCTGACAACACCTTGTTAAAAGAGAAAAAGGCATTGATCCAAAAACTGTTCTCTACTGCTTCTTTCTTCCATTGTTTTCTAGTAGAAAGAGTAGCACACAGAGGAAATAAAGGAATTGTAATTTTTTCTAGTTGACTCTGCAAGGTGGAGAACAAAGGAAAAGATAGGAACCACCACCTATTTTCACTAAAAAGGTTTGCATTCAGTGCTTTGTAGTGGTAGGGTTTCTACCAGTTCTACCATGTAGGTATTGTTGTTTGTTTTTTATTTTAAAAAAGCACCAAAGCATTACTATGAATTTGTTGGACTGTGCATATCTCTATTTCAACTGAATTTTCAGTCTTCTTCATTTACAAGGAAAATTTTGCCATATGTTTTTGTTTTTTTTCTTTCAGCCTCTACAACTTGACTGTGACCTCTGTGCCATTGTTTCAAACTCAGGACAGATGGCTGGCCAGAAAGTGGGATCCGAGATAGACAAGTCCTCCTGCATCTGGAGGATGAACAATGCTCCCACAAAGGGCTTTGAGGAGGATGTTGGGAAGAGGACAACCATAAGGGTGGTCTCTCACACAAGTGTGCCTCTCCTACTCAAGAACCCTGAGTACTTCTTCAAAGAAACCAACAACACTGTTTATGTGATCTGGGGACCTTTTCGAAACATGAGGAAGGATGGAAATGGCATTGTGTACAACATGCTGAAGAAAACTGTTGACAGCTACCCAACAGCCAAAATCTATGTGACAACTGAAAAGCGCATGAGTTACTGTGACGCTGTATTTAAGAAGGAGACAGGAAAAGACAGGTAAGTCCTAAATGTGAAGAACAGTTACAGTGTTTGAAACAAAATATATGAGAAAAGTCCATGCCAGATGCCAGCCACTAAATGAGCCCCCCGATATGTTTTTAATGGATTTTAATATGGTTTTGACTGTTATAAGCACTTGATGAGGCAGCAGCTAGGCCCCATTTACCCCACCTACACTACCTTCTGTTCTTTCCATTTCTTCTGGCTTGAGTCCCAAAAACATTGGATGAATTCCTGAAATGTTTTCAAAGCTGTGTGTTGTTTTAAGCTCAATTTACTATTGATCAAATTGACATTTTATTTGAAGAGGATAATCCCACACAAACAACATTTCCAAATGCACAACCTCAGGATAATTCTGGATGTTGTATTTTCTTCTCTGTTGAGATTCACTGTAGCTTTTCATCAAACACAAAAAATGGGATACACACTATTTCTGTTTCTTGATGAAAATGGATTATCAGTGATACCATAATAGATTTAGGTTTTTACCAGTATGCTGAAATTCTGTTTTCCTTGCCCAAGAAAGTGTGTTTATGCTGCTAAGTGAGGGGTGTAAGGAGATGGAGTGTTTTGGCTAGCATGTTCGGAGCAGAAATTGGATCAAGACCACAACAAATTGTAGGATTCTGTAAAAGAGCTGCAAAAATTCTGTGCTTTGGCATGGAAGAGCACCTGTCACATGTACTCACTGGACCTAACTAGGAAGGAGTTTCCAGATCACTGCTGTGCATTAGTATTAATTTTTTAATTTGCACGTCATGAATTTGGAGCTGTGCAGGACTATAACAATTCTGACCACATTATAAACACCAATATTCCCAAACGGTTTAACTTAGTCGTGACTTTTGACTTGGCTTTTGAAGTAGAAGAACTTTTTGTATCAAACTTCCTTAACTGGCTTTGTTACTAAACTGTCAAAACTTGGTTGATTTTTCCTTTTTAAAAATTTCTGAAACATAGACAAGAATTTGTTCCTCAGCTTTTCACCATCTGTACATATTGCTACTGCAATTTGGGAGTCAGAGGAAGCTCCTAAGTGTAATCAAGGTTTCAAGGTTATCATGGCTTTACTTTAACTGAACAAGCTGATAAAGAGAGGCTAATTGAGAAAATACACAAGATCCATTCCTCAGAAATTACTTCTTAACAATCCAACTCATCTGGTTTACGTATTAATTGAGTTAAATATCTTGAGTACTTTATTGTATTGCTAAACATAAATTTGTTTATATTTATGTCTTCCATAGTAACAGTCAGGTCACAGTTACTTTACAATACTTTATCAAAACACTTAACCTATCAAAAAATCTCATAATCCAATGTCTAAGTATCCTCATCTCCAGTTACAACAAATTAACATGTCTCAAGGTTTAATTATTATGCAATTAACACAATACAAATCCTTCTTTCCATGTCAAAGGCAGATTGAACTTCTGTTCTCCCAGTTCTTATGAACTAAGTTCTTAAGCAGTCTAATGTCAAAGCAGCCCAATTTCCTTCTCCTTAATCCATTACAACAACCAGAAGCTTCACATTTCCAATAGGAGCAGATTGTAAAAAACTTGCCTCATGACCCACATCGCATTGCATTTGCACATACCTTCCTTTGACACCATGGAAAAAAACACTTGGCTTCTCATACTGGCAGTCAGGTAACATCCTTTTATCTACTGCAAGTTTCATTTTTAGTCCTACTTTTTCACATCAATACTAAGTGGTGGTTTTAACATCATTTAGTGCACTTGTCAGCCTGAAACAAGGGAAACAATCAGCATGTCACCAGCCCACACCTCATGCATCACAAGAAAACATCCCGCAGTTCCCTTCTAAAATAGAGGACCTCAGTTTGAAACTGTTTCATTTTCTGTAACATCTTCAATTCACAGCAATTTCTAGGGAGGGTCATGAGACTGTTAGAGGTTTATGGTATTTGTGGAAGCAGTAAAGAGAGAGCACAAGAGATTTGTGGGTGATGAAAATAGTTTTGTGCATTGTGTATGACTACTATGATGCTGAGACAGACTCAGGTTGCTCAGCTAAATATTCCTCCAGTTCCTCAGAGAAACATCAACTCTTGCTTGCAATACTAGATTGAACTGAGGTCTATTTCAACATGTTCCCAGCAAAAAATTCTGGAAGAAAACCAATTTCAGCTCATATCTACAATGTACTGAGTGGATTGTAATCACATCTATTTTAGTTTAATCCTAAAATACTGTCCTTATGTACAGTGTATTCTACTAATGCATAGTAAGATTGCAACAGATTTTTAGTCTGTCAAGCCTTTAATCAGCTTTCCATTTCTACTCTTTGATGTACCACCTTTTTTGGTAATTAGTGGGACTTCTCAGTAGTTTCATCCTGGTGGTGCCCAAGTTTTAAAGCATGTTATGAGAAGGAGCTAACAGGTAGGTGCTGCAGTCATGTCTCTACTGCAGAAAAGCTTCGGTCCACTGATGTGGGAACTTCATCCCTAACTTCACTGTGTGCAGGTTCAAAATTCAGAGCATTGGTATTGAGAAATGTATTATTATTCATTCAAGGGAGAAACAAGAATTGCCTCTAAATAACATCCAACAAACAAGTTTGTTTATTTCACAATGAAGCATTTCAAATTCTATAGCAGTACAAAATACCCTCTGATATGGGCTATCCACACTGGAGAGGTAACCTTGCATGCGATGCTATGGATCTGGGCAAAATATGTTCTTTCTGAGAGCAAAGCATTTGAGTTCAAGGTGGTGAATGTTCATCCACTTTTAATAATTGTTGTATATAAATAATATTCATTACCATTCACAATTATTCATTTATGCACTTTACTCAGTACTTTCCTAGAGGGAGCATAAAGCTGGCAGCTTCTTCCAGTACTTCACTGATGTTTTCATATTCTATATGTATTTTGTCAAGTGAAAGGATTTAAAGAAGCTTAGGTTATAACTAAATGTGGAGTGTTTTTATGCACCCCAATCCAAGTAAGTGGTTCTAAAGCTATCTATATCTTTGTCATGCATTAGAAATATAATGCAACATGATATAACATTTAATTGGTAATAGCAGAGAAAACTGTAGTCTTCATTAAAGCAGCAGAGCTAATTCCGGTCTGATAAAGTGCAGCAAACAGCCCTAAATAGGTTTTAATTAGCTGGCACCAAAGCTGCACCACCCTTAGGGAGGGTAAAATTAATGAAAACTAGCAGCAAATAGATCAATGCTACCGGATGCTATTGCCTTAGGTGAAGGTGATGAGGAAGAAAAGAGTGTTTTTTAAGGATCATTTAGAAAACAGTCTGCCTTAAAAGTCACTTTCAAAAAGCAAAGATACAATAAATCTGTGCTAATATCAGTGAAACATTCTAATGTCATCCAGACTGCAGACTCCATTTGCTTTTATACTTCAAACATCTCAGTCTAACCACGCAGCAGAATCTGTCTGAGCAGTGCCTCAGCTCCACATCCCCTCCTGATGCTGAGCAGGTGATCAGACCTCTCCTGTCCCATGGCACATGGTGGACATGGGGCCCCAGCAGCCAGCCAGTAATGTGTGTGCTGATACTGTTCAAAGCACAACTTAACTTGCTGGCTTTAGTCACCCTTACAAATATCTACCAAAAAGAGATTTCTGAGTGTTACTGAGGAGAGGTATTCAGAGCTCCTAAAATTCCTGTTAAGAGGCATGAGATCCTGTTGTGAAACCCAGACAGTTTGGTAGACAATTGACTTCCCACACACTTTATCTTAACTCTCTCAGCTCCCATCCTCTACCCAGACCACTTCAATTCAACAACATTTTATTAAGACTATTAGCTATACAAGCATGTCTCCTTGGCATGGAGGCAGACATACTGAGCCACATTTGCAGTCAACTGAATGTTTCTGAAGGATTTTTTTCAATATCTTGGGCAACTCCAAAGAAATCAGATTACTTTTGTGCTTCTCTTCTGGAAGTTCTTAGTGTCTTACATTAGTGCCAGATGGTGCTATGTGTTAGTGAGAAAGCAGTTTTATCATTCAAGGCAGAAAGATATATTATTCTGATCACTGACTTTTGCATCAGGATTCAAAATTTGGGGGTGCGCTCAACCTGCTATTTTACTCAGTTCTGATAACTAATTATTTATTACTTTGATAATATACAAGATCTATATTATATCTGTCATTTAGAGCTAAAAAATTATAGTCATCTAAAGTTTGAATCGGCACTCTTAGACAACTGCAGTCATTACAGCTTCACCTCAGCTAATGTGCAGGTTTTGATATGTCTGCCTAATCCAAGTGAAACTGTAGTCTACTAAAAATGTCATTGATATGAATAAAGGAAATTACATTCTCTGAGGCTGAAGTAGCTTTGACTTCTGTTATTTGCTGATGTTCTCTGTGGTAGTGAACTGTCAGTGGCCAAAACATCAGAATTTTATGACATATTTCTCTTTGTGGGCTCGAATGAAATACTATAGTAATGCTATTTACACTTACTTACTTACTTGTATGTATTAGCTTCCCTAGCAAGGCCATTCAGAGAAAACATATAATCTTAGGTATTGTTAGGTAATATTTGCAGAAAGCAGTGTTAAATTGGGAAGTTGTGCACACTGACACTGAATAAAATGACAGAAAAGCTGATTCAGACAGACAGATGAGATACATAATGCCTATTGAAATATTTTTATGGACTAAAATTAATTGTAGTTTACACTTTGATATAGCCTTTATCATGGCGATCTAGTATCTGCTGCTGCACAAAATAAAGTCAGCAAAGATTTCTCAACTGATTGTGAACATCACAGAAAACCCCAAAATATGTGCTTGACATAGTGACCATTTTTCAAGTGCTTGACAGTGAAACTTGCTTGGATTGTTGTTTGGCACTTCGATTCTTACTTTTTATAAAACAATTCCTTAAAAAAACTCTAATTGATTCGTCCATCTTAATTCATAGAGGGTTTAAATAGTCTCATTGTCAGCTAAGACTGCTTTATTACCTGAAAAAACAAGAGTCTAAAGCATGAAACCTTAATGAAATAAATAGATTTTTCATTATAAAACACTTAAAACCTCAACATCTATTGCTGTTTGCGGTCAATCACCAGCCTGCTAACAACTGTTTTGGGGTTTATATTCACTCTTCCATTTCCTGGTAAAACACCAGTTGTTCCTGAGTGTCCTAGATGTATTCCCTGCAGCCCATTAGTAACTGCATTTATGTTTCTTCATGAAGATTTTCCTAATTAAGATGAACATTTTTCTCTATTAGGTAGATGGAACCCAATAGAGAAGTCTGGTTTTTATTAACATGCTAGTAAAGGCTGAACAAAACACCAGCACTTTTGTTAAGAAACACAGCTCCTGCTGCATTATGCTAATTACATAGTAAAGAAAAACTTTATTAAAAAAATATCGATATTAGCTACTCTTTTGTGATAAAATTGTGGCTGCATATAGGTGGTGTGGGCTCAGAGGCCTATTAATTCTGTGGCTGCTGCCGACTTTAGGCATGGAGCTATTTCCTTTTACCTAATGACTTAGGTCAAGAAATGCATAATCAGGATCTCCTTTGTGAATTTTGAGATGCTATTTGAATTAATCCAACATCTATTGCTTTTAATTTACCACATCTTCTTTAAGTGCCACTGAATCTGTTTTCTCATTATGAGAAGCCTGATGCTAAATCTTTATACAGTGTTTGGTATTGTCCTAATTACACACACAACTTTTCTATGATGTCCTTTAAAAAAAACAGTGGGTTTTTTTGTGGTCAAGAGAGTATTGCTTTTATCTCTCATAATCAACACTGAACTTGCACTTGCAGATGAAGTCCTGTCTTGACTTTTCTCACATCCTCTGAACATACAGCTTTTGAAAGGATTAGGCAAGGCAGTGATCCATATGCTATCAATCCTTGTAGCACTGTGGTTCCAGTTCTTCTGGTGGTGGTGAAGGTTTTTTATGGTTGCAAAGGCAGAAGACTTGGAGGAAAAATTAGCAGAAGCATAGATTTTGAATGACCTTTTGATGTTCATAGAAGCTTCACTGGTTCAAATTCCATAGTGCAAGGTTTTTGTTTTTTCAGATCACAGTGTTTAAGGTAGACCTTGATTTTCCTAAATGCTCTTAAAATTTTAAAGAAACAGAAATCTTTTTTTTTTTTTTTTTTTTTTTTTTAAATTAAGAAATCAATCTATTTTTTTTAAATCAGACTTGTTGGCATCTGAGAAAGCTGTCTTTAAAAAACAGACTAATTACCAATGACATCTATACTTATTTCCAATTCCCACAAAGCAACACTTTTCTAAGATATAGTAAATAGATCAGGAGATAAATGTGATGTTACTATTGCATTAGTATGATACCTGGTGATTACTGGTGACTGTGGTTTTCCTAATGGAAGTTCCCTAAAGTGCACTGAACTGTATTTACAATTTTTAGCAAAAGACAACATACTGCAATAAAACTTCATGAGATTTTGTTTTACAGAGTTCCTGCTGAAGTGAGAATAGCCACTTTAGGATGTAAGGAACAAATAAATGATACATTCATTTGTTGTTTCAGATAGAGAAAATTTTCTGTACATCTGTCTACCCACTAGCTAGTAAAACTTACTAGAAAAGGCTTCTATAAGAAAAGGTATGTGAGAACAAATTTCCTATATCTCACAGAATGATGTCTAGAAAAAATTATCTTAAAGCTTTGAACAAGTAGACAATGCAGCAAAACAAGAATTCATTAAAAGTAGAACTAGTTTACTCTAAACTAGAGTTTTACCTCAAAATGTACAGATTAATAAACAAATACTGTAATGACAATTTAATTGGTAAGGAATCAAGCCTGTGTGAGACTTCATACACATAGGTGGGAGTAAAACTGGGGGGAAATGGTGAAATTTAGTCTCAATAAATGAATTTAGAACTTAATATTAACCAGGCACTTTTGTTTATGCACTCTTCAATGTGTATTTTTACCCATATAAAACTGAGACATTTTCTACATTGTTTTATGTCTGTTACCATCTATGCCATTTAAAGAATTCAGGCTGCAATTTCCGAACAGTGAAACTGCACAGATATGTATGTTCCCACATGGATTTATAGCATATTTTTGAAGGTATCTCAGAATCCACAGCCTTATTTCTTGGAAAACTTAATGTGCTATTTGGATATGATACAGCCTTCATTTAGGAAACAATTGCTGACTACATCCTAAACCATTCCTGTGGTAATCAAATTCTCTGACCTTTTAGAAGTGAGGCAGCTTTGCATTTTAGAGGGTAACATGCACACTCAGGAGTGTCTGCAATGTAAGGCATTCACATCTTCAGCAGACTTTGGAAGCTATATCAGGAAAAACATAGCTAAAACTGTGGGGATTTACTACTAAAATAGTTCATCTCACATCTTGGACGTTGATCAGCACGTAGTTTAGTTGGGATATGAAAGGGAATAATTTTCCACACAGATGTTCAAAGATGCAACCATTGCATTTTCAAGATTTTATAAAGAATTATTTTTTTGTAGGAGCATTCTCTACAGTTGGAACTGCATACCAGAGACCTTACTGGTCTCAGAACATGACCAACCTTATCCATTACATTAGTATTCAGTAAACATGCAACTGCAATGGAAGAAAGGGTTTCTACATGCCTATTTTTTTTCTTTGCAAGTTCATCGCTCTTTGGAGACTTTTACTTCTTTGTTTTTATCTTTAAAAGTCATTCATCCCAGCAATCATATAATTTCTGCTCTAGTCATATTGGTAACAGAAAGGAGAGATAAACTCTGTTCAATACCATTCTCTGCATAACTCACTAAAACTTGCAAAGCACAGGATTTGCTGTAAAACTTTTAAAACTACTGCAGATGATGACACTAATGTAAGATAAGACATGGAGAAAGGGAAGAAAGTGGTAGCTGATGAAATCCTAAGAAACAAACAGCATGCTTTTATCATAACAATAAAAAAAGATACATTTCAGAAATATGTGCTCTGTGTTCAGTTTGGTCTCCATATGTTGTTTCAGAGTTTTCCTTGAAGTACATTCATTAGAGATGCTAGTGTTCCTCTCTCCAAAAAAAGCATTGCAGTCTTTGAAGTGCTAATTTTGGTTTGGAATGGTCTGGAATTGCAACATGGAACAAAATTCTGCTGCTCAATAACCTGTTTTCAGCCAAACACAGTAATCAGAGAATCATAGAATACCAGGTTGGAAGGAACTTCAAGGATCACCTGGTCCAAACTTTCATGACAAAAGCACTGTCTAGACAAGATGGCCCGGCACCTTGACCAGCTGAATCTTAAATTTCCCTGGGGACATTATTCCAATGGCTGATTGTTCGCATTGTGAAAATTTTTCCTCTTATCCAATCAGAATCTTCTCAGGAGAAACTTGGACCCCATCTTTTCCATGTGACTTCTTGTAGAAATGGAGTCTCCCATCTTCTTTATAGCTACCCTTTAAATATTGGAACACAGTGATAAGGTCTCCCCTAACCTACCTTTTCTTAAAGCTGAATAAACCCAGTACTCTCAGTCTTTCCTGATATGGCAGGCTTCCCAGTCCTTTGATCATTTCTGAACCCTCTCCAGTCTGTCCTTGTCTTTTTTATATAGTGGGACCAAAACTTAACACAGTATTCCAGGTAAGGCCTGGCAAGTGCTGAGTAGAATGGGATAATGACTTTATCTTTGCTGGTCATGTCCTTGTTGATGCAACCCAGCACACTTTTGGCTTTCTTTGCCACATCAGCACACTACAGTCATACTGAGCTTGCTGTCCACTGTTGTTCCTTTCCACAGACCTGCTCTCCAGCTGGGTAGCTCCCAGACTGTGATGCACTCCTGGATTCTGTTTTTCCAGATGCAATGCCTTATATTTTTCTTTGTTGAACTTCATATGGTTCTTCTTAGCACATTCTTCCAGCCTATCCAGGTCTTCATTGAGAGTGGCTTTCCCTTCCAAAGTGTCCTCTTCCCCACTCAGTTTAGTATCATCAGCAAACTTCATCAAGGCACCCTTGATCCCACCATCCAGATCATTTATAAAGATGTTAAACAATGCTGGGCTCGATATCAATTTCTGGGGGAACCCATCTGTGGCCAGTTTCAAAAGGATCTGTTTACCACCACCCTCTGGGTTTGACCTGTTCACCACCTCCCCTGCCACACAGACTACTTGTCTAAACCATCCCACATCAGTTTATCAAGGAGGAGGCTGTGGAGAACTGTATCAAAAGCCCTGGAGAGATCCCGGTAGACAATGTTCACTGCTCACTCCACATTAACCAAGCAGGTTACTTTGTCGTAGTAGGTGATCAGGTTTGTAAAGCACAATTTGCTTTTGGTGAATCTTTTCTGGCTTTTCCCAGTCACACGATTCAATGTTCCAGCACTTCCTTCCATGTGAAATTAGCAGTCGTCTCTTGACATTTTACAATCAATCAAAATATTAAGCTAAGAAAATAATCTGATGAGTATTTGCAAAGCAGCATTCCTCTAAAAGAAGAATTTTGGTTTCAATTTGTTCCAGTGTTATGTTTCCCCACCCTGTGTCCATTCAGTGTAGTGCTGTCTCCACACTTCCTCCAGTCCATTAAGAAAGGTGATTAGCATTTGTCATGTGTAGCTTTTCTTTTATTAAGAGAAAATTGTATCTTTGGTGGAGCTTAGAGGGTTGATTTTTCTTTCACCCTCTCTCTCTCTATGGCTCTGATTTTATATTGTTGATGACATTGTTGAGATATGGTTTGTATTTGGAGCAGAAGAAAGCAGTGGTCCTTAACTCCTCCAGGCTTATTTCATGGTCTTAAATTGCCTTTACCTCATTTTCCAAGAAAGCACAAGGTTCAACATAGTTGGATTTCAGCTCCACTGTACAGATCCTGCCAGGAACTCTCAGCTGCATTGGCATCCTGGAGCCTTCTCACTCCTAGAGGTATTTTGTGTCTCACTTATGATTGCTTTGCG
Source organism: Phaethornis superciliosus (assembly GCA_023637945.1). Taxonomy (NCBI): domain Eukaryota; kingdom Metazoa; phylum Chordata; class Aves; order Apodiformes; family Trochilidae; genus Phaethornis; species Phaethornis superciliosus. The sequence continues at coordinate 19,027,647 of JAJQWJ010000009.1, read as the reverse complement.
GATATGAAACTTCATTGAGCTTTGTATAGGATATCCTCAGGAGATATCCTCCAAGCTTTCTATACAGCTTAGATGTGTCTAAGAACAGTGGCTTCCAAGCTACACTGCTCTGCTTGATTAGTAGAAAGTCACTGAATGGATGAGTAACTAAGACCAGCCCACTGTATATTATTGCAAATTAGACTATTTTGTTGAATAACAGAATCATAGAATGGTTTCAGTTGTAAGGAAACTTGAAGAGCATCTACTTCCAACCACCCATGCATGGGCAGGGACACCTTCTACTAGCTGAGGTTGCTCAAGGACCCATCAAACCTGGCCTTGAACGCTTCCAGCAATAGGACACCCATGCCTTCCCTGGACAACCTGTGCCAGTGTCTCACCACCCTCACACTAAAGAATTTCTTCCTAATGTCTAATCTAAGCGTAACCTCTTCCAGTTTGAAGCCATCTCCCCTTGTGCTATCACTACATGCCCATGTAAAAACTTCTTTCTCAGCTTTTCTGTAGACCTCCTTCAGGTACTGGAAGTCTGATATCAGAGCTCCCTGGAGCCAGGCTAAACAGCCACAGCTCTCTCAGCCTTCTTCATAAGAGATGTGCTCCATCTCTCTGATCATCCTCATAGCCTTCCTCCAGACTCACTCCAACAGCTCCATGTCCATCTTTGGTTGGAAGCTCCAGAACTGGGCACAGCACTCCAGATGGAGTCTTGTGAGAGTGGAGTACAGGGGAAAATCGCCTCCCTTGATCTGCTGGCCACATTTCTGAATGTGGCTTAGGATAGTACTCAGGAATGATATATTCAGGAAAGGCTTATTCTATTCTCACTTGCAAGCTTTTACTTCTGCATCACTTAAGAATTTTGGTCTGTTTTTGAAATAATAACCACTGGTTTCATATCTGTTTGACCAGTTTCAGGATGGCAGTAACAAGAGCAGCTCCAGGCTGCATACCAGGACTGATACTGGCATAATATTTATATTTTCTTTGTTTTTGTTTCTTCCCTGAGGCTATCATATTGATTTCAAAACCGTGGTCATCGTTAGACTAAAATGGTGACATTAATGCATTGGTCTCTGTAGGTAGATTATAATAGAAAGTCTCAAAATAATTGCCTACTAATATGAGAGGTGGAAGTATGTATAGTATTTTATTGCTTGTAATGTAACCATTAAAATAACAATTATGTGATAATGAAAAGACTCATTATGCTTTAGTTTATCTTTACATAAAGTTAATAGCTAATGAAAACAGGGAAGATTATGTCTAATTTTACAACACAATTGCATGCACTTCCTACAAAGGGAACATTTTGCACAGAAGTGTAGATTTGCATGCTTCAGTAAAGTTTTTGTCCACTCTGTATGTACTTCAAAATATTTTTTTCTCCAAATCAGTGGTTACAAATTCTTTTTTATTAAATAGTACATATAGTCTTCACAAAGAACATTTTTAAAATTACGTTATCAGAGGTAGTAAAATCTTGCAACAGAACTGCATTGAACAAAAATTTCAAAATAATTTTAAGTCCTTCAGGTTTGATGCACTAGAAAAATGAAAGTCTCTTGACATCAAGTCAGTCGGTAGAATACCATTTCTTCAGGTGAATGAAAAATGTTAAATGTGTACACTATCATCTGTGGCAATTTTGTTTTAGTATTGTATGCTATTGAGCAGTATTGTCAGCCATCTGAGCAAATTTATTTTCTATTGTATCCAGAGATGGAAAATGCAAGAACAAGTAGAAAAACGGTGCTTTAACATGGATAGAGAAGCCTCTCATTTTATATATTGGTATACGGATTTCAAAGTTACAAATGCTTAGTTCAGGAATGCATAGATAGGGTTCCCAAATTATTTCAAGGGCAAGAACACTAATTAGTGTTGAGACAATCTGGTATTTGTACAACCAGATCAGGCTACTCTGATGTTTAAAGATGCAGTAAGATTGTCCTCCAGTTTTCAATACTTGGCTTGTTTTCTAAAAATAATGACATGGTTGAATGCTACCTTTAAATGACACTCATAGAAGTGGAATTATATCATCTAATCCATTTCAATCCAAAACAGAATTAAGAGATATAAATTCAGCAGTATGAACTAGACATTAAAAATATAATTGCATTGATTTTTTCTAGGTATTATACCAAATAACATCAATATAAAATGCCTTTGGTCTAAAACTGTGATTATTTAATTAGTTCATGTTAATTGCCTACATTTCAGAAACAAGTGGCTTCATTTCTTTTTTCAGTTAATGAATGAATGACTTGGTCTTCTACCATTCTTCTGCTGCCCAGTGTCCTATCCCCCATATACCCCAGGAGTGCTCTAGATGTTTCTGGTAGGTAAAGATGGTGATAGAAGGGAATGAGAAGAGCTACAGCTAGAGCTGGCAGCCTCCCCACTGCCAAAAGTTCATGGCAGACTGGCCTCTCTGCTAAGAGGGCAGAGAAGCCTTTTTTCCCATTGAGGGGAGGGGATTTTGGACTTCCAAAACTTCTTTCTTCCGCATTCCCTGCTGCTTTTGCACATAGCTGGAGGGAAGGCTGAGGCATCTCCAGGCTTCTGGAGTGGGAATTCTGCAGAAGTGAGTGAGAGGAGGCCAGCTGAGTTCCTTTGTGCACCCATTTACAGGATTGTTCCCTTGAAGGGGAAGTTCTTGTGTCTTTGCAAAGGTAGGGTTTAATTTTCTGTTCCAGCAAGCTAAATGGGGGGTTGAATGTATGAGCCTCAGTGCACATGTTTGTATGGTGGTGTTCAGAGCCTGGTTATTGTCTTAGTCTTTACTTGGATGCCAGGAGAGCTTAGTATGTACTAAGGTATAAATTGGCTGTGAGGCCCCAAGCAGTTCCTGAAACATTTCAATTTTTGTGCCTTCTCCCTACACCCATCTCAGACTTTTCCATTTAGATTAGCTAAATGAAATCCCAGGCTGAGATGTTGTCCCAGTACTTTGGCCACAGACTCTTCCTTGTCCATGTTTCTCTTTAATGGGATGCTCGTTTCCATTTGACATGTTTCCTGCTTTCCCTCAAATATTTTTTTCCTTCTCTGTCATGACTTTTCCAGTAATTTCTACATTTTTCCTCTTTGATTTCCTGCCTGCCTCATTGTTTGTAACCATGTCATCTATATAGCTTTCTTTTTTCAGCCTTTTGTCCTTTTACTGTGAAACATATTGCCTCACACACTCCTCTTGTTTTCGGCAAAATCTTTTAAAACAGCTCACAGACCTTCATGTAGCTGATGAAGAGCAGCTCTCCCCTCTGTGCCTTTGCCCTTCTCCTTGTCCTTGCTCTTGCTCTTTCACTTGAATCCTGGAGTAGAATGTCTGAAAACCTGACCTGGAATTGCAGACCCAAACTCAGTACTTAAAACAAAAACAAAGTATCGCAGTTGGATATAGAAACTGTGCATGATTATTTATTGATGATTGTTGGTTACAGGAATTAAAACAGCAGGGAGCTCAGATTTTGATCAGAGGCAAAGTGATTTTTCTGTACACTTGTTATAATAAAATGTGAACATAATACAAACTCATTGTGCTCATGCTGTTAAACGCTATGGTTCTGGCATGATCTGCAGTATGAACAATGTGTGTTCCATGTTCCATGAGTATGTAGCTCTGGATATGCAAGCACTGGTAAAAGCTTGGGGATATTTTACTGCATTTTATACATATGTATATATATATACATGTATGAGCCATCCCAAAGGCTTCATATCTGTGTTCAGGTGTAGCAGTCACCAACACAAGTATTTCAGAGTGAAAAGCAAAGGGATCAGGTGTGCAGCTGCCCAGGCTGGAGCCTTTCTGTGGGTTTCCAACACAAGAGGTGTTCACACCAAGACTCACTTCATGCGTTCCATAGTGATGGCACTGCTAGCCAGGTCCAGGTGGTTTGTTTTGGCTTTTTGTAAGTACTTTTCAGTTATGACAGTACAAATAACCAGAGTGGCGGTGACTTTCAGGTCTTTATGTGCTACAGATACAATTTATTTGCTTTTAGTGTTTGTAACATCACCGGCTGCTAAGGGAATTGATGTTTAATATGTTTCTAAATAAGTAATAGTAAAGTATAAATAAATAATGTCTGGTTTATTAGTCCAGGTGGTTTCAGCATTTCTGAAAATGCTTTGATGACAGACACCAGCACATCCAGTGGAAAAAAAAAAACCTGATTTCTCTGTGATTATTATCATTACAATAAACCATAATTGAAAGATTACAAAATTGATTCTTTTAAAAATTAATGTTGCATGAGCGAGCCAGCTCTGTGGCATTCAGATTTTTTCAGTGTTACTTGGAAGGAAAATGGCTTGTTTTACTTCCTGGCAGAAAGATGCTTATTTTCAAACAATCGCATTAGAGAAAACAGTCCCATAGGGTTATAGGAGACAACAGACCTATGACATTATGCTTTGCTCTTTCCTGATGGGTTCAGAGAAGAGACAGAAACAAAAGGAAGTTACATTCATTATTGAGAGAGCCTTGGGAAAATCTGTTTGGCCAAGCAATTTTGTGTGAAACAAGTGAGGAAATATTTGACTGCAAAGAACATAAACTGCTTCCATCAATATGCAATTTTCTGGATCCATTTGTCCAAATGATTATTAAGAACAGCTTCTAAATTTGCAGTGGTTTACAACTTCAAAGGGCTGTGAAAGCATTAACTAGTTAAATGAATGGAAGTGTTTTTAAATAATAAATAAAAAAAGACCAAAGTCAGTGGTAAGACAGCTTAAAGTACAAAGTATTGGAAACAGCAGGAAACCTGAGCACCTGGAAGAGCAATCATACAGTACCATCCACCCCAATCAGGAAAGTGAAAACCACAAATTTATCTTTCATGATTTACTGTAAATGTGCCCTTTGAGGACAGATTGCCCTGCCCAGTCTTGTGGAAAAAGTTCAGAATTACATCTCTTCTCACCACAACATATGGATCTCAGCAAGCCCTGCTTCTCCATTTTCAAAGTCATTCCTTAGGTGGAAAAGTCTGAGCAAAAATGTAGTGAAATATGGTTGAAAAAATACTGGTTAGCATCCTTCAAACCTAGTCAGTTTGTAACACTTTGCCTCTTCAGATGTTGCGTTATTAGGTCTGAAGGTCTGGGACCTGGGCTGCAGCCAGCAGTGTTTCAACTTGATAGCTTGGGGTTTCCAGTCAGTGCCACATCCCACATTCACAAGACACATACATCAAAGTAGCCCAAGAAATTGAGGTTAGCTATGGCTTATTCTTTTCCCGTGCATATCCTGAAGAGAGCCCATGCTGTTCCATTGTAGAGCTGATGCTTATGCACCATTTCACAGTGTCCAGATAGTTCGCTATGTGTGAAGAATTTTTCTGTGTTTATTTGAATTTAAAGTAGACATTTCATTTATAATGTTTATATGTATGTTCTTATTTGATCACAACCTCCTACTGGCCCTATGCCATATTTTATTAAATAGAGGGACAGTTCCCAAGCCCATTTTCCTTCCCAAGACTGAAGTCAGTGTTCTTTTTCCAGTTAGATTTTATTAATAACATTTAACATTTCATAATGCATATTATCCACAGACCTTAAAGTACTGCAGGACATTAAATCATCTTTTATTTCCCCATTTTTCTGACTGTTAAATTCATATAGGGCGTCATTTGTCAGGTTGTGCACAGCTATCATCCTGTAAGTCTATGGCAGAGCTATGAAGATATCCTTCAGTCAGGGTACCCAAATGACCCGTTGCACTCCCTGATGTTCAGTAAGCACAAGAGTGAATTCCATCCTGTGCCAATTTGTGCTTACCTGGGAGTCCTGAGTGACCAAATGATGCAAATACATATCAAGTGCATTATTATAACCAGGCAGAAGTGGAGCTTCCTAAGTGAATTCACTAGAAATTGATTTTTTCCTAAAATTCTCTATGATTAGGCCCAGCTCTTGTGTCTGGGCCTCTGAGCAGATAGGCTTGTATTGCTCAGCTGAGCCTTATTTAAAGATCACACTCTGTTGGAGCACTGCACATCTGAGCACTTGCATAGTTGCATTCCTGCCTTTGCAACAGTCAGCACTGCCCATCAAAGAAAATTGCTAAATAGTTCTGCTACATCATTCTTCATTTGCATTAGAAATGGCTCTAAGCAATAACAAGATTATAGCCAAAAAGTGCCAGCACTTTATCATTCATTTATTTGATTTAATATGTAAAGGTACCTATTTGAAACAGCATTTGCTTTTCTTGAGCTCATCATAAAACCCACTCTGAATGGAAATGTTTAAGGTAATGATGACTCCGATTAATTCACTTAGAACAGCGTGACTGGAATCAGATACACTTTTTCTCTTTTCATTAGGCATTTCTGAGCTGCTGTGAGTTATCTTACAGCATGAGAGGAATGAAATTACCTGACAAAAACCTGATGAAAACAGTCTACAATATGCTTCTACTCTTCTTACTCAGCCTGGTAAACTGTGAGCTCAGGTGTCTTTGGAGAGGCATCGGGGCAGCATTAATAGAACCTGATGGAAGCTTTCATTTCAGAAAAGGTGGAAAAGCCATGATTACTGTGTGCTTCAAGTTTCCCTTCACATGCATGTGAATTGAACAGTGTTGAAACTTCCAGCCAGACATTACCATGGCCTTTCCCTCTTCTCACTGTCACCGAATCCCTGCAAATCCAAGCCTGGTCTTCCCCAGGAGATCTTTAATCTGTTTTTCTACAGGTGTATCCCCCACCAAAGTCAGAAGGCAACACATTTTGCACTTCTGCTCACAGACAGGATTGCTACATGGGATTGCTGCATCTGGAATTGGTTTCTCTCTTCAAAGTGAAGAAGGTGTTTCAACTAGTCCTAGGAAATTTTAGAGCTAGCAGCTATGTTTAGCCAGTGATTGATTCCTGTTTACTATTCTTGATCATTAGTAACCGGTGTTTATAATGAGTGGACATTGTACAAATATAGGGAAGAACGTTTTTAAAAGCGCTTTCTTGACTGAATAGCCTGTATTATGTATGAAAAGGAAACAATTTCCTGAGTAATTTATGAATTTAATTTTTTTTTCCCCCTCAATTTTCTGGAGCTCAAATGAAATACCTAGAAAGCAGAATTGGGAACACTACTGTAGGATGTTTTTGCAATTTGAAGAAGGAAAGATTTTCTGGTAACATTTGTCTAAATCTCTTGTGTTGTTTTTCCTAAACATGACTGTGAAGTTCTGCATGATTGCCAGTGTTACAGGTATCTTAATATTATAAAATGCTAGTAGTAGTAAATAAAAAAGGGATATGCTGGGAACATGCTGAAGACTGATATTTTACATTATATCCTGTCTACACCTGAAAGTATGGTGCTTCAATATCACATCAGAATAATGCATTTAAATACATATATACTGTATGTTAAGCAGGAAACATTGTTTCAATGTCTTGGTCTTTCTGCCCATTTATTCTTTTCAGGCTATCACAAAGTGTCCTTTGAAAAGCTTGATAATTTTGTACTGTGAATATTGCCTGCCTTCTGCAGCTACAGACACCAATTCATCTTGCATGCAACTGCCCATCTAGTAACAACACTGTCTGTCCCTGTAAAGTGGTGTCAGATTCCTGATCTGCTTTGACAAATTCTAGCCTTCTTACCTCCCAGACATGTTAATTTTATACATAAATAGCTTGAATAATTTGAATGCTCATAAAAGTAATGGACTTATGTCATACATCAGAAGCTGATAAAACTTTCCCAGTTCAGTGAGTCTGAGTCAGACCCAGTTCACTGTGACACCTCTGTCCCAAACTTTGGCTTCTCTCCTGAGCAAAGATTGCTGATGCACCTATTAAGGTGAACTGGTTTTTTACTGTGCACATGAAGCACTGCTACAGACAGATGAAACTATCAGGTTACACCAGTTTGTCTAATCTAGATTTGACTTTATGTCTCTAGTAGACATAAGACTAGGAGAATAAACCACTGTAAAGGTTTATTGTTTTGTGATATTTTAAACATTTTGAGGAGACCCACAGCTGCCTTGCATTAAAAGTGAAAAACTCTTTTTCTGTAGAGCTCAGCCTCTGATGTGCGAAAGCAGTGAGCCGAAAGGAACAGGTAGGATACTGTTAGAATACAGGAAAGGATACAGGTAGGATACAGGAAAGGATACAGAGTATCTCAGCTGAAAAACCTCTGAGAAAATACACTTTAAGGGCACAGTTACAAAGTACATACTTTTCTAATGAGGACCAGATCTATTGGTTTCAAATTAAAGGCTCACACATGTTATATCTGCTCTGTCTAGTATGCAGTAATTGATTCTTCTAATTCCTAGGGGAGCACTCTCTATTTAAAGTACAATTGAACCCCAAATTACCTGATGATACAGTTTGAGAAGACATTTCAGCCTATCACTGAACAGTACCAAGTGGCCTGCAGATGCATGCAGAAAAATTAAACACTTTTCAATTTGTTTTGTGCCCTTTAGATACCAAGTAGTCCAGTCAGCAACTTTTCTCACCTTGTACTTAGTAGAAGCTTTCATTTCTTGTGTTCCTGTGCATGGCAGCAGAACAGGAGAATTCAACACTGCATTGTTTGCCTTCATTTAGACTGCCTTTTGGCTGCTTTTTGTTTTACATTTTCTTGTCCAATTCATAAAAAAATCACCTGTAATCAAGCATGTAATCCCAAGGTTAGTACAATAGCATGGTTTTCATAGTTGTTTCAATAAGTTTTGGGGAAAGTGTTACAATTATGCTTGCCTGTTACCTTATCTGTCAGAGGAAAATTTATGTATAATCCTTTGTGTGGAAGAGATATGAAGATAAGTTGTGTCACATCATGTGATCCACACTCTTAGATGTTATGGAAGTACTGGCCTCACAGAATCAGGTTTTAGCATAATTAGTGGCTGTAACTTTTGTTGTCGGTTCTATAAAAAGAGCCTGGCTGTAACTGACAAACTATGTATATCTGTGAAATTACTGTCTTGATAGTTTCACATATCAGTTCAATAAAACATATTTCACTCAGGGGAGACATTTGGGTAGGAATATCTCAGTGACATCCTTGCCATTCCCATTCCCATCACTACAGACTCAGAGCAATCTATGTTTAAAAAATTGATTGAGTATGCATTAACAATATATACCATGAGACATGGTTTTTTAATGGTGAGAAACTCCCAAGGATGCATTCTGTGATCCGTAGCATTGATTTGGATTCTTTGATTTTACTGCTAAAGAATACAGGCATGAAACTTTTAGACCCATAATGTCATGGAGTGCAACTTCTTGACACAGAACGCTAATCTTAAGGGATTGCTACCTCAGGCAACAGCTCACAACCCAGTGAAAAGCAAAGACCTTCATTAAACATAGTTAACTTACTGAATTTGTATTCTTAACATATTAAATATAAAATACAAAGAACTTCATTGAAATTACATAAGGTTGAGATGTAAAATCCCTAATGAAGGTAGAATTTCAGTGGCTTGCTTTGGCAGTGTGAGGATAGGAATTAGTTTTAGGCAATTCCCTCACCTCCCTTCTGGTAGGTTTCAGTAAGCATCTTCAGAAAGTATTTTCCTTAAAGAGTTGTCTACAGATAGAGGGAGTGAGTTTTCTGGCCCTTCTCTGTTGACTAAACAGAGTCTAGATGCCTGATGCAGACAGATTTTTCTGTCTGGTTAGGTAAATAGTGGTTAAGTGTCTTCTGGTTACATGTTGTATCTTCTAACACGTATGTGCAGTTATTTAGCATGCTGTTGTTCATGGTTTTGGTAAAGGCATGACAGAGGTACTATCTTTTATGTTCCACAATAGAGCAGAAAGTTTGTCAGCTGTACCCTACTCTCTTCAGTCTCGTTGCAGTCCTGATTTTTAAGAACTACTAATTTCTGGAAATGTAAAACAGAGTCTGAAAATTAATTCCACCCTGAGACAGAAGAAGAAAATTACATAGAAAAATGGTTGTGAGGAGTACTAAAAAAACCTAACTTTGGCCAGATAGCTGGAGTGTATTTTCCAAGTGTAGGAATAGTAACTCATAAATGTTTTTCTATGGAAATGATTGTAGTGAACAATATTGGGAAGCTCTTAATTGTTATGCAGATATCCTACAAACATGCTAGATGTATCAGAGTTCACTTGGAAGTAGAAAAGTCTTGACAGATCTCACTACAGTGAGATTACTGTCTTAAGTTAACTGGAATCTTTCCAGTGTAAAAATTGAGTTTAGAAATGGCTGCAATTTCTTTGATCTAGTTCTGAAGTGACTAAACTCAGATCAGACATTCAAGCCAACAGTACTGTGGGCTTTAGTATATGAGTGTTATTGGCAGTTTTACCTGACTCCCTTTTCTCTTGAAATTCTTTCCTCCCATTGGCACAATAACATTTAGTTTCTAGAGCACTGGTTGGACATGGACTGCTTTTCACTAAATTTGCATTTTCTTTATTAAGGGAAGAAGAGAAGCTAGTTGTGTTTGTTTAGGGCAGTGCCTTTCCTTTGTAGCAGGCAGATTGAAGACTGAGAGAGAACTATGTGTTTGTTTCAGTAGTCGTATTGTAAGCTTTCAGGGCATCAGTAGGTTGATAATTTGGCAATGCAAGTGTGGATGGAGCTTGCTTCCTTTGTAACATGTTCTCTCCTGACCTAGTAATCTCACCCTGTGGGGCATACAGGGCTGTAGCTGGGTCAGAGTTGTCTGCAGACTGTTGTGTGGCTCAGCCTAGCAGAGCTCCCTGTTTCTTATTCCCCAGTGGGACATGGAACCAAGGGCAGAGCACTGAACCCACTGAAGGGGATGGTAAAAAAGATGTTCTTTTTGCAAAGGGGTGATGCTAAGCTCTATTTACTGTGCGTGTTCAGCCCTATGCCTCTGTGACGTCTGCCATCCAAGAGTCAATTAACTTTTCTATCTGTTGTGAGCAGATTTCAGCCCTGAATGTTGTTATTCCAAATGTTTCCTGCTTCTCACTGACACTAAAGCTGTTAACAAGAGTGGGCCCTCTGGCCAGGCGGGGAAGAATTTGTAATAAATCCCGGTGGCTACTGCTTTCTCTGCACATGGGCTCAGGCCCCCCACACACACCCACCCCTTCCTGATGTAGAGCCATTGCTAGCTTGTAGCACAATACTTCAATCTTCATCCTCTTCTCATGCTTTTGGGAGCTTGAGGTGTTGCCACAGTGGTAGGATAGTTAGGTAGGAGGGTATTCAGCTCTAGCAGGCTGTCTGCTATTGTTCCAGCTGTTCACAGCTGCTCTGCAGCTGATGTAAAAGGCATTTACTCCCATCATGTAAATAACCTTGAGGCATCAGAAAGTCAATTGTGCAAAGCAGTATGAGATGTGTGTCCAGGAGTCACTGCGAGGATGCCGACATTGAGAAGAGCTTCTTGGTGTTTTGAGGATGGGAAAGTAGGTGCAACAGCTCAGGAGAATTTAGAGCTGGTGAGAGCGTTGCAGACATTACCTAGCACACCACTATTAGGACTTTTAAAGCTCTGTTTGCACCCCCTTTCCAGAGCAATAATAGCATGCATCACCTGTAGTTTTATGCCTCCCCCGTTCATCTGTGAATAGAGGAAATGTTACTTTAACTGTAGTTTATTAGTTCCATCTGGTGCCAGGGTGGGGACTGGAGACCCTATCTTACCTTACAAAACACTATGTACCTTCCCTGCCAAGCTTCTCTACTGATTAATAGTTAGACCCTAAGGCTAACTCTAAATTTAAAGATTCAGAATTGGTTCTCCATTGGTCTTCTCGCAGATGCACACTTGGCTCCCTGGATCTGGCTGCTGTCTAAAGAAATTAAGATGAACAGTATTTTATTTAAAGCAGAAGCACACCATATGCAAGGCCAGAGATGCTCTGTGTGATACCCACAAAATTTGGTATCTGTCTGCTTTTTTCATTCCTTTTAATCAATAAAAATATGATTTTCCCCTAGTTCAAAGGAAATTGAATTTTCACATAGCAGGGGAAAACAAATGCCCTTCAGCATTGCTATCAGTCAACTGGGGCACCAGATGTCTTTTAAACGGGTTGGACATATTGTCTCTCTATTTCCAAGCCTCTTTTATGCTTCTATTTATTGTAGGCAATTATGCTTTGACCCAAAGACATAATCCTAGTGGAATTAAAAATCATGTGCCCTCTTTGTATAAAAAAGCTGTCTGATTTTATGGAAAAGAAGTGTAGAGAATGAACCTAATGGGAAATTAGGCACTAGTATTTGATGACTGTAAATGTATTTATTTATAACAGCTAATCTTGGTGGAAATGAAGAAATAAGATGAAATAATTAACTTTCCTATTTATAAAAGAGTCTCTTTTATCCAGTGTGAAATGCAGTCACCTCTGGTATGAAATGCAATGGCTGCTAAACAGCACATAGACATTGTAAAATTAAATAAAAGAGAAAATGTGCATTTGACACAGTGGGAAAAATGCAGCATGAAAGAAAAACATTTCATGAAAATGTTGCCCCTTTTTGCTGAAAACATATTTTTAACTGGCTCTTGTTATTATTCAACTGGAATTCAGTCACAAAAGTAATGTCTCTGGCCTTGCAAGATGCACTCTGACATTTTTAATAGCTCCAATACAATAACTTCAATACAGAAAAAGCGCTTACTTTAGAATAAGAAAGGACACTTACTCTCTGAGAGATAAAGGGATTCATTTTCCTCTCACAAATATTAGTTTTACTCATTATTTGACTGGAGCCATTGCAGACTTAGAACAGTGCAAGTGAGGGAGGAATCAGGGCCATCACACCAGCAGCATAGGGAGAGAGGTAAGAGTGCTGCCTACTGAATTAACAGCCCTTTTCATAAACCCAGGGAATGAAGGAGAATTAAAGGTGTTGGCTGGGTGTTGATAAATTCTCTGACCATGTACAGTGTATCCTGGAGCTCCAGTTACACCTTTATGTATCTCAAGAGAGAAAGAGAGCAAAAGGTGTTGTAAAGAGGACTTTACCAAATGAAATAGAAAGATCTGTGAGATTGTTACACTGTTAAAAATGTCAGCACAAAATTACGACTCAGTTTATCTATATAAAAAGTTTTATTGAAGTTGTTGAGTGAAATTTACAGTTTATAACAGGAGACTGATTGAAGGTAAACTATTACACCATCTGTGATACATGTGCTCAAAAATTCCTCTGCTTAAATTAGATCACTAAATTTAAATACAGTATTGCTATTTCATATATAACTATTACCCACAAATCAATCCACATTCAACTGGTATTATTTAACTTACATGCTGACTGAAAGTTGGAGGGAGACTGTGTCTTGATAAATTGGAAAAGGAAGCAGAGTGATTTTAGTATCTTAGCACTGTTGATTAAATGTGTGAACCTAACTAAGAAAATAATCTGCGAGGAGAGATGTGATAGTGGTCACATTGTGTCATTGATTTGTATTAAATGCTAGGAAAGAGAGAAAGAGAGAGACTCATTTGGAGATTTGCCATTCATTATGGTATGAGTTGATGTCCAGCTACTAAAATGAAGTAGGTTTGTATAGGATTTGCACCTGTCAAAAACCATTTAGAATTTCATTCTGTGCAGAGAAATTAAAATTTTGAGTGATTATGTGAGTGACTTCTTTCTGAAGTAAGATTATAAAACCGGAACTTTTCCCTGTTACTGGATCTTTAGGTTAGATGAAATTCTTACTGTTTTTTTTATCTCATCTCAAATATTTTTTTAGTGAATTGTTGAATTAAAATCTTGTTAAATTCAAGAAACTATGGTGATGGAACAGTATGCTTGAGATTTTAACTATGTATAAAGATATTTAAAGTTACAGGTCATATAGCTAATGTAACTCAACCATCTGGGTGTATACATACAAGAAATATTTATTTCAGTTTATAGAAGCTATGTAATTGAGTACACTCAGCAGATACACCATTAATTACAAATTACAATAGAGTCTGATCTTATATCAGGAGCAGAACACTCGAAATGCAGAATCTCTTGACATTATTCACTCATTTCCATAACAATCAACCACTCAGACCACTCAGTCCCAGAGCAAATAATGACACTGGAGAGGGACTGATTTTTATGGCAAGTTTTCAACATACTAAGATCAATTAAAATGGAAGAATGCATTCTGAAATCATAAGACCTGTCCTTTGAACTAACATCTGCAGATGAACATGTGTGATTCCTCTTGGCATAAATTTCCTTAACTAAACTTAACTAAATCTTGGAAAGTAGAGCAATTTTGAGGAATCTCAAAGTTCTGACTGTTAGATTTCACAGCTACAGTATTTTACAACATTTGAATATTGCTAAGTGGTTGCTGTCGGAGTTACAGGCCTATTATTATAACTGTACTCTAGAAACAGAGCTCTGGCCATACTGTTTTATTCTCTTAGAACTGTTAGAACAATCAGCCAGTAGAATTCCCTACAAGATCCTAATGGACAATGTAACTATGGATCTGAATGACCCGATCAGTGAAGAGCTGTCAGCGATACACCACAGGAAATGCGTAGGTAAGCTTTTGTGCATTTGAAGCTTTTAGCTTGATTGTGCGCTCTTTGCAGCTATCATCTGTTTTAAAAGAAACAATAAAACAACAAAATTACCCACTTGATGACAGAATCAAATGTTGTTTTGTATGTATAGAATCAGATGTTGAGATAAAAGCACAAAACGTGCATTCTTTTGAATGAATGCCCACTGAAATAGGGAGTCCAAATAAATGCACTTGTATTTTCCTTTCAGAAAGGGTTTCTAGACATGTAGCAACAAGGCTTACATTTTTTCACTGGCATTCAAGGTCAGCTGTCTTACCTTCAGGTCCTAAATTTGGTTTTCTTGCTTTTTGAACTTCATCTCCTTGGTGCAGTGAAACAGTACAGTTGGGAAAAACAGCAGATGCTGCAAGGAAGTGTCTCTTTAGAAATGGCACATGTGCTCATCAGCACATCTGCATTGCCACTATCTGTGGAGCTTCTCTGAGTCATGTATATTCTGAGCCAAGAACAGGAGCTTGTCTGAGATGTCAGCAAAGTGTCTCAAGGCCATCAGTCCCAGGTATTCAAGGCCCAAGCTGAACTTCCCAAGATGATGAGGCTTCAGCAGGATAAACATGGTAACCTATTAATTTGTGTTCATGTGCTTGGGCTTACAGAGTTCATATTTTCCAGCTCTCTGAAATCACAGTGGTTAAAAAATTTCTTCTGTTTTAACAGAAGTGGGACCTCACATGTAGTCAATTGATTCCAGAAAGGGGGGGTCAAAGAACAGCAGATATTTTAAAGCTTACAATAAAATTGTGAAATCTCACAGCCTTGGTATTGAAGAACAAGATTAGGCATTCCTTCATTTATGTTTATGGTTTAATGCACTGTGAAGGATAAGATATCTTTTTTTTCCTGTAGAGTTGTTTGAGTTAAGGTTACTGCTGGCTTTTCCCCTGGACTCCCAGCAGAGGCAATGAGAGAGGCTTGTTGAGAGGTCCTTGATCTATGCCAAAGGTTCAACTCCCCATGCTCTTCAGGCATGACTATGCTAATAAATTTGCATTTCCTCCCCCAGGCTCACATTCCTTTCATCTTAACTGTAGCCTCTTGTAAGATTTGCTGTATTGGCTTGCAGCCAATGTCATGTCCTGTGAGGCTGAGGAAGGTGTTAGGAAGACAATACAGCGAAGCAGAACACTCCAATCCAAACAGTGCAAACTTCAGGGGAAAAAAAGGGGCTTTTAATAGCTCCAACAATGCTGTGGCCTGGCGACAGTGCCACTCTTCTCAGAGTGCTGCCTCTCTCTGCTACCCCAGTTACTGGGGATAATACAATACAGAAGAGGCTGGTGAATTTGTTGCAGAGCTTAGCTATCCATACATTTTGCCAGTAGTAGCTTCTTTTATCAGCTCAGATTTCTTTAGTAGCTTTGTACTCAAATGACAGTTTAAATGATACTAGACCATTACTTTTGGATTATAATCCAGAGGCCTAGTGAAAGAGAAGCTAAAGTGTTAAAGCCTAAGAAGGGCAAGTGCATACATGTATGCAGCCAAAAATACATTACTGCATCACATCCTAATGACAAACATTACATAAAACATAAACAAACATAAACCAGACCACATTATTTTTCACACATTGTGCCAAGCAAAATGTAGAGGCCTCTATAAGAGGCTTTGACAAAATCCTATTATTTCTGGAAATCTTCAGGTGCTCACTCAAGGGCTGTACTGATGAGATTCTGAATTGGCAGTGTCACTTTGGCATTATTAGAGAAGCTTTGTTTATCTGTGGGTTGAAACCTAACTTCCACGATGAATTGGAACTTTCTGAAGACACTGGAGACAGCTGAAACTGAAGGCCAACCTCACGTACTTTGAAAGCAGAGCCTTAGATAGACTACATCTCAGGGGCTTACAGTGCTCATATTGTCATTGAGACACTCAGCTGAATTTCAGTTAAGACAATCTACTATAAGTTCTGTGCCTGTTTACAGCAAGATACCAAAAAAAGGGCTGTCTGAAGTTAGGATCTTAAGTCTCCATATAGAATCCTAAAGTTAACTGCAGTTTTTCAAACAACACATGTAGCATTTCCTGTATTTTGAAAACAGATTTTATTGTTTTGTTCCTTTCAGTGTCATTCAAAAACAAAGTGAAAATTAGGATTATAATTATTCAATAAGATGCATTGATTACCAGTGCCTGGTGTTGTGTACTGAGCAGAAATACACAGAAATACAGATATCCAAGGAGTTAATTTGGAGATAACATTTATTGATTGTGTAAAAATTTCCTACAAGTCAATCTAAAATGTGTCATCCAAAGATGTATTGTTATAAATACAATAGTGAGCTTTGCACAGGATGTGCTGTGAATGTAATGTTTCTGGAGTGATCCCATATTAATTATTTATTTATAAAGTCACCTTAGATTTCTCAAAGATATTTTCCCTGGAGGACTGATGCCATGACAAATAAAAGCCTAGTAAACCTAACCTTTGATAAGGTGGCACAACAGGGAGATTCCTCCAGATTTCTTTCCTTTCCTGTGTAGCTCTTTCATATCTAGCTGCATATCTACCTGGGCTCCTTGCCCTACACAGGTTGGCACCATTCTACCCCAGCTGCCCCCTCCCTGGAGGAACCTTTGCTTTCAAGCCTGTCAAATGTGGTTTAGAGAAGAGTGAATTCTCTAAAGTCACTCTTCTGTGGCACAAGAGGTGGTGCCTAAAAACTCAAGTGTACTAAAAACTCAGCGTACCTAAATCTCAAGAGTTTCTGCTACCCTCCCCATTGTGAGGGAGGCATTGCCACAGCAGTTCAGGAGTTCTTCAGAGAAGTGTGATTTAGATTCCAGCCCTTTCGTCATCTCCATCTGAGTATTCCTGAGAATTTGAACATGGATGCTTATTTCCCTTGCCTCTGTTACAGCTAGCTGCGTTCCTATTGTGAAGAATTTCTGATTTTGGGGATATCCATGTTAAGTACAGCCCTTCCTGTTAGACTCTAGATGTACAGCCAAGAGCAAAGTAACAGCATTAATCTCCACAATGAAAATGTATTTGGGGACATTAGCACACATATGGCGAGGATTTTTTAACCTACATTACTGTATATAACTTTGCAGCTTAATTAATCAATTAAGATTAGTGCAGTTTGTAATCAAGTCCGAGAGTGATTGATACATGCTGTATTAATTGCAACATTCACATGAAGCTGTCATATACATAGTCATTTTACAGCTGGATTTCACATTACGTTGCTTGTAAACACTTAGTGGCAGCAATATTTTAGTCTTACAATCAGGGAAATTATATTGCACAAATGCTTTATGTGTTGTACACCCTGCTTAGATAATAACTTCTCCATCACTGATGTATCCTCTTGCTCCTCCCTCCTGGTTCAATAGCTGGCAAAATAGTCCGTTTTCAAAGGCTTTCTTTTGCTGTGGAAGAAGAGGTATAATTAAATTGTATCCCAGTAGTGAAGGTTTGTAATGATGATGAGCCAAAACTAATTGTATTGATTTGTTTATTACTGGCTTAGGAAGCTCATCAAACAAATGGACTGAAACTATTTCCATATTCTTATCTGTTTGGTAAATGAGAAACAAATAACACTTCCATATGTCTATTGCATGGTGTCATGGCATTAATGCTAATTCTGAAGTCAGACTCAAGCACAGTAAGAGAGGTTATCCCTAGTACAACATTTCTACAGCTAAGAAATGCCACATTTTTTTTTCAAATTTGTGTCTTTGGGTGAGTAAAATATTTTTTTTCTTCTTTTTCTTTTAAGATAAATGTTATTACTAATTAAGGTTTTCTGACTGCCAGAACTGGAGAGTAGCAGGATATGCCCAGAAAGTGTAAAAGACAGGCAAAAGAAAGGAAATGCGTGTTCTATTCTTGCCTCCATACACAGTTGTTCCTTGGCTTGTATGTTAAACATGAATAATGTGAACTAAAAACTTATATGAATATTCATTTTAATTTTTAAATTAGTTTACTTCACACTCGCACATTAACTCTGCAAACAGTCACATCTGGTTTAAATGTTTGCAGAAAGCAAATTTTTATACTTCATGTATGAGATTCTGCAGGAACAGTTTTCGTTCTGAATGCACAAAAATTTGTGTTAATTCTCACGTAGTTGTGGGCCAGACAAGTTTTCCTGACCTATCTGAAAAATCACTCCTGTTACATAATGACTTTAAAATGCTGGAGTTTTTATTACTATTCATGATCAGTTCTTAGAGCAAAAGGCTGTTGAAGTTCACTTAAACAGGTGTTGCTCTAAAACTATTGAAGCTGGTGGTGGTCATTTGTTAACTTGGGTGTGTTTTAGAGCAGTGTCCTCATGGCTGCAGCTGAGAAACTCCAGAGATAGGAAAAAAGACCAAGTTAATTGTTACTTTAATTGAATTTGGGGGACCAATGTTGTTGATGCTGTGAGTATGTGGATTCCTCCACGGTGACAAGGTCAACAACATGGGTAAGGTTTTGCTCTTCCAGTAATAAAAAAAAGTGTCTACTCTAAACAATTTAGACTTTGGATCCATTCCCAGTGGAAGCAAAACAAAGCCTTTTATTCTTAGGAGGTGGATAATTGTCATGAAAAATGCTATTTATACATGTGGAACCACGGCATTCATTTTCTGAAACAAAGCTAGTTTCCTCAAGCATTCAACTGTGTGTTTTCAATTACAAATATTCACCTCATCTCACATCTCTTATATGCTGTAGTATATGACACATTGTGGCAACTTTTGTCCAGCCATCAGGTTTTGGTCCAAAGAGGATTCAATGAAGTTGGAGGGTGAATTACCCTTATATCCCTCGAGAAGCTGATCCTGTCAGCTTGGTAGAGTGTTGCTCAAACTACGGCACTGCAGTTTATGTCTAGACTGTGGATAAGTTAATAACACTAAAGGTAGAGCTAAAGCTAGAGAGAATTTTACACCTCAGTTATTAAACTTTGACCTTTATGATGCTTTAAAATCAGAAAATGTTTAAAAATAACAGTAGCATATCTGGAATATCACTTCTGTAAGGAAAACTGCCTCTCAATACACTGCACAGTATTTATATCAGCACCTCTCTTCATATTCCAGTTTCTCTAAGCAGCAGTTAATGACTGGTATTGCTGCCTTCTTTCTAGCTAGGTTATCTGTGGAGATGAGCTGCTACAGACAGATTTGTGTGCAGTGACATGAAGCATCACATCTTGTCTGTTCTGCATCTTGTACTCCCATTTCAGAGCTGCAGTGCTTTACAGACTTTGACGTTATCCTCTAGGCCTGGAGCCAGTGGACGGAAGGAATACCTGCTCTCCCACTTTGCAGATGAGAAAACTGAGGCACCTGCTTTTTGTCAGACACAGAGTATTGTGGAATAAGCAAAAAAGGAACTGAAGACATTTAAACTCATGCTTAGAAACATACGTGAGGAGACTGGCTTTCTTGTTCCTTCTGTCTTCATTGGGAACTCCCTTTTCACAGCTATTGGAGTCCTTTCCAGAGTCATCAGAGAGACGGGTGATTAAAAATTGAGGCCTACTTAGGGGCCCTGAGTTGCCTTGTGAAGTTCTCTCTCTTCAATGGCTGTAGAAAGCCTGGGGAAAACTGTCTCAATTAAGCTGTGTGAATATCCTCTCTCCCCATGCTGTGTCTTGTGCTCTAATTATAAGGCAGCCCTTTTTCCCTATTCATTTCATTGTTATGCTTCAGGAAGAAACAGGGAACAAAAAAACCCTTCACATTCTAGACCTCTGACCTGAACCTACCTGATAACAAATATCTCAAAGGTAAATGGTTTTTTTGGAGTCAGGATTTGGATTTGACTATTTTTAAAGATCCAAGACCCCTTCCAAATATGACCATTTCCTGGTTCAGATCTCATATGTTGCTGTTTTCTCATCCACACAGGGCTCAACAAGCATATACTAGTCTCTGGCTGTCAGAATTCACCATCACCCATAACAAGATGACAAACAGAGAGGAAAAAAGGTGTTTTTTTGTGGCAACAAATACAGGCTGCTTTTTTCCCAAGCTGTCTGAAAAGCTACCCATACATTTGTATGCACACCCTTATTCTGTTTAATATTTACAAAACTCGTGGAAGTTTTTTCATTTTAAATGGTGGGTGAATCTGAGGTCTTAAGAACACTAATGAGCCAATCCTGAAGGAGCATTTCCATATGTCATGTCATTTGACTGAAGTCTGAGTTCAAGGGAAAACAAGATCTCAGCCATTTAATATGCAGACATTTGCATGTACTCTCCAGTTGCTAAGCTTTTCTCCAAAAGTAAGCTCCATGGCCACTCTACACATTAACAATACAAACTCTGAGAGCTCCATTTTTTTTCATCTTGCAATAGTAAAAATATATATGATGAGATTGGTCCCCCAGGTATGAAGCACTTATCAGAATTCTAAAGCAATAGAAGTGCTCAGCACCAGGAGGGGAGCAGCCAGAACTTGCAAGATCAGATTTTCACAGTTAGAAAGAGCCAGAGTAATTTCATTTCAGAGATATTGGATGATCACAAAGCAAAAGCTTTAAGCCTTTGAATAACACATCTGGATTTTTTTGCTTTCAATGGTTTTATGCCTTGGCGTTGTTTTCATATTGCACAGATGTGAGTGTTAGAGTGCAAAGCAGTAGAATTCATGGCTACTTAATTTGCACTGTATACCTCAGAGCAGAAGAAAGCCACTGCAATGTCTTCTTGTAATACTGAGGAGCAGGAGAGAAAGAAGTTTGTCACCTGTCAAGGCTGTGTAGTAGAAATGACCCCCTCTGTGCTTCACTGGAGAGCATCAGATATTCCAGGGAGAATGTATCCTGTAGAGCAGGCATCACTGTAGCTAAGATATGAGCTCCTGATAAAAGATACGCTCTTGCTTATTCTGCAGACATTCTTGGCAAGAAAAATCTTGGAGATGGGATTTACTGCGAGTAGAGGCTTATTATGGCTCCCATTAGGTAAGGGACACTGGGAGCGAAGTAAACAATCACCTCTGTGCTTTTGAATAGCCAATATTTTGATGCTAGAATGTTTGTAAATATGCAAACAAAGAGGAATGAGAGTCAGAGCAGAAGTATAAAGGGATTTTATTTATGAAGCTATTGACAAATACCTTTTGTTCAGTTTACTCACCTCTTTTCTTAAGGAGAAAGTAGATAAAGCCAAGAATCTTTATGGAACGAAGTGAAATTCTAATAAAGCATCAAAGCACAGAATTCTGTCTTTTAAATTTCACTAAGATTGATATGCTGATTACAAGATAATGAAGGAGACATAAGAAAATGACAGAATAAAAACCTGAACACAAGGGCAATTAGAGATGGCAGACAGTATTTTAAAGATTAGATTGGTCTGAAAAGTAAAACAATTCAAGTTCATGGAAACCCGTGAAATGAAAGAATCAAAACCCAATATTTTTTCCATTCTGTCTATCATAAAAATGAATCTTCAATCACCCATATTATAGCTACTGTCAGTGGGAACAATTCAAATCCTTGCACATGGCAGATGAAGACCCCAAAATTATGTCTTCCTAAATATATCCTCATGAATAGCTCAAAACCTTGACAGCTTCTGTGAGGCTCACAGATAGAGTTTGCATAGTCCCAGTTACTGTATTAAGACCATCAATGTTTCAGCCTCCTTGAGTGCCCATTCCCAGGGGATCACAGAGTTTGTGAGTCTTGATGCAGACTGAGTAGCAAGGTGCATGAGGAAAAGCTTGGTTTGTAGGTGAGCTGTCCTCTTGCAAACCCTAGAGGATTCACTTGCTTTCAGGGCAGCCTGTGCAAAATGCACTGTCCTACTGAAGCAGATGGTGATAATTTTTTCCCCATCTAGCTTTCACTGATGTTTTCAGCAAAAGAGCAAAGACTAATGCTTTCTTTACCTTCTTGCCATACAGGCTAAATCTTGGCCTCAAGTCACAGCTGCCTGGCTTTTTTCCTCTTTATTTTTGTTCTTACTCAGCCTTGTCCTGATGATTATCCATCTTTGCTGTTGTGGTAGAATAATTGAGATGGAATGAACTGAGATGAAACAAGTAGACAGTGTTCCACCACTTGTCCACTTAAGTTATTCACAAATTGTCTTGAAACAGGACCTTTGTTCTGCATCTTACATTATTACAGTGTTTCAGGTAGACTTATGACTACCTGGTAAGCATCTGTGTTCAGTTTCAAATACTCAGACATGAAATACAGTAACATTTTTTCCTTACCCTACAACTGAATATGTATTCCTTAGTTTTAAGTGCTATTTTGGCCTTACATTAATGAGTCATGTCATTGCATTACATTTTCTTAAGCTTTTTTGAAAAATGTTTCTTCAGTGCACTTCATGTTGTTAGCTGCTTCTATTAGTCCAACTTGCAGTTCCAGCTATCAAGTTCTTGTTAAGCCAAGTTACGCATTTAAGTGTCATAGAGGCAATATCTTATTTTCAAAAAATCTTAATTTCCTCCAGACTTCCATCAATAACATCTTTAAAATCCATTTGCAATGTAAATGACTCCAAGTATAATCCATCCTGCTGTGTTCCAGAACACTTCCTTCTTGTTTAATTGCCACAGACACTTTAGTTACTAATTAAAGTTTATTGTTTATGATGTTGCATTTCATTAATAGTTGTGATAAAAATTGCATGTTCCAGCAGATTTTTTGGATGTTAATGCCACTTGTGAGACAGAATTCAAAATGGATGGGAAAAAGATAATCTCAAAGGTTTTGAGGTTGCACTCTTCTTCCCATGAAAAAACTGCCCCAAAGCATGATCTTGAAAAAGTATGTATGTTTGGAGTGAAGAGTCTTTCCCTTCTTGTGTGATAGGATAAATTAAAGCTTCTTTAATCCTAATGAAGATACTGGAGTTGTCATCATAGTCATTTGCAAAATAAATAGTTCAGATTACATACATGCATATGCTTTCAGATTGCATAGACATACATGTTTATATGTATTTGCATGACAAAATGAATTATGAAGAAGGTTTGGGACATAGTTGCAATTATGAATTGTTTCGCCCCAGAAGCTACTAGGCCTATTCACCCAAAAACTGTAATGAAAGATAGTAAGGAAGGCATAAGGCTGAAGCTTTAACACTAGGTACAGGAAGGGAACAGGAAGTGTCTTTGTTGGAAATCATCCAAGCAGTCACTGAACAGATAATATAAAAATCAGTTTTGTGGTGAGGAAATTTTCTAAATATATGAGTTTTGCACCTCCCAGTCCTGTGGATTCAGGGAAAGGATCATTTAGGTCCAGAAGCTCTGAAACCACTCATTATGTGACCCCATGTCCCCCCTGTCTCACTTGTCTCCACAATTCCAGTGTGGCCCATTAGCTTTAGGTCTTCCTCTACTAGTACTCAGCATCTGGCCTATGCTGGATAACCCAGAGAGAATGGTGCAATGCAGTAGTGCTGGTTTTTGACAGAAAGCCATATTGATGCAAGTTTCTTTTCGCAGCAGAGCATGTTTATACCAGGATTTTGTCCTAGTGGAACATATATTTGCTTCTCTCTACAGAACAGAGACACTATCCTTTCTCAGACTCCTGCACAAAATTTTTAGGGATGACAGTGATGAGAATCACTGGCTGTAATCTTACTGCTTCCCACTCTGGGAGGAGGAACACAAGCAGAGGTTTCCCCTGAAAGACCCTCACTCAGTGTTGCATGCAATTACAACACATTCCCTCAATTCCAAAATTCAGCTGCGCTCGCACTTGAGTAAATAGGCTTGTCAGTCTCAGGCATTATTTGTTAATGGAAATGGATCCTTTCTTGGATCAGTCACAGATACAACAGGTAGACTTCTCCTCTGACCTGCCTGGGACAAGGAAAGGCAAAGAATACAGTCAAGTGAGACAATTAATTTTGTATCCTTATTCACACACTGTTGCTCCACACCTCAAGTGCTCTCTAGTGGCACATTCAGCACCATTGGCAAGATGCTAAACAAGTGGCACAGTCTTAACAAGAAGTTTCTTTTTTGGATCCAGAGTAATTCTTTCAGGTTGAAGCTGTATTGAACTCATCAAGTGAGCAGAGCAACCCAGTGCTGGGCACTCTGCCAATCTGCAGTGTGTAGCGTACAGGATTTGTCCTGCAGCTAAACAATAGCTCTCCTTCACCTCTGTGCCTCTCATGATGCAGCCCTTTCAGCATGGAAGAAAACTTTGGTCTCCTAATGACTTGCAAGTCTAAATTGGCTGTGTGATTAAGAATTATTTTTTTTGTGTGCTGTAGCAGTAAAAGAATTCAAATAGATGTGATAATGGTATTGCATTCATCATGTAAAGCTTATTGAATGTAAAAGTGGAATGAAATGTACTTGTATCTCACAGAAAATTGCATTTAGAACTTGTGAGTACTATGCTACTTTTTAAATAATGCTTCAAGCTTCAAGCCTAGATCTAAACATAAATATGTTGGTGTTTCACACAAACAATTCAGAAACACTTATTGTCTCCTAAAAGCTGAGAAATTCTGGAATGTGTACTAAGAGATGATGAAATTTTTCCCCTTGTGACTCCATGGAAAGTCACAAAAGAGATTGTTTTGGAAGAACTAATTTTTAAAGAGCACTTTATGTAACAGAATTATGTCATCACGTTTTCTGCACATGCTGTCAGGGCCACAGATCTCCTGGAAGAGGAAAAAAGAGAAAACTGGGGAGAGGATCGGTGCTGGAATAGTTTGGACTTCAGCATTTCTCAGAAGAGTGACTAAGTGTCACCATGAAATAATAAGTACTTTCCATTTTTTGGCCTCTGTGTCTAAAACAGTGAAAATGTAACTAAGATTTGTGCACCAAGGTAACAAAAATTAGATGTTCACTCCCGAGTTTGATAGTGATGAGATTTCCCAAAGTACACCTGAAATCTCTGTTCTCATAATTGCATTTTTTCCCTGTGAAAATATTCCCTTTAATAAATAGCTTTAGTTTAAATGGATTCTGAAGTACAGCAACTTCAATGGTATCTGATGGCATTCGTTACTTTAGAAGGTCAGGCCACTTGGATAGACATTTCTTGCACTGTTTTATTACTATGCAGACAGGAGACATGGAACATTTTTGCACTTCACTCCTCTAGCTAAAGCTGAATATCTGTATTGTGCATTGCACTGCCTTGTGCTGCAGTATCCATCCTTCAGAAAAGCAGAGGAACACTGAGTACTAATCAGCCATATCCATTTTCTGAATATAGCATGACTCTTATAGGTCGTATTTGCAGTACAGTCAAAACAGTGCACAACAGATTACTGCTGTTTTACTGGAAAAAGAGTAAATTAAATTACATTTAAGAACTTAAGAATAAAAAATGACTGATGGCACAGCTTGTAGAGTTCTGCTTTGGAAATTATCTCTATCAGTTTACAGTGAAATTGAATTTTGGATCATCAGAAATTCCCATAAAACAGATGTCAAGGTCTGTTCTGTCTTTTTGTTCCAGCATGTCCATACCACTCCCAGAAAGATACCTTGTGGGATGTGAGCTGACCTGACCATAGCTCTTCTCTTCTGGGAACTAAGTGTTCTGTATCACACAATTAGGGTGCCAGGCAGTTTGTCATGACAAGAATGGACTGTCACTCTGAATCAGAGTTACAATCTTTGCTTGGCTTTATAGATTTTAGCAGTTTTTAGATGTATAATTAGGGAGAAAAAACCCAAAACCTCTTCTTGTCTTGATCCACTTGCTCTGATAACTAAAGAGAAAGAGGTCTTTTTAACACACAAGGACCCTGTGTCATACAAGTGTTTTATGGAGTTATTCTTTCAGGTATAAAAAGATCTAACAAAATAGTGAGTTGAAACAGGGACAGTTTAAGTTGAGATACCAACATGTGCATGTCCTTGCCTGTGCATGTACCAAATATAGTCTTTTGTCCTTGAAGATGTATTTTGTATCAGCTTGAGCTAAAGCAGCTTTCGAATCTGAATGCTGTTCTCTTTCCTATGCACAAGCTAGATTCAGCTTGTGCAACCTCCTTGCATGTGGTCACACTTACAGCCTGTTCCAGTAACTTCCAGAAGAAGATCCCATGGGATACAGGCTGTACTGGCAGTAGCTTTTTCTCTTTAGGGAACAAAGTGCCTCATCCCCTTCATGCCTGAAGCTACCAGTATTCAGAGTCCCTTGATGCCTCCCAAAGGCAGTTCAGACTGGGTTAGCAGCTGAGCCATTAGACTCACAGCAGAAAACAGACTTTTGTTTAGACAGCCTGAAAGTGCAGTGATACACAGTAACCTCCTGAATGCAAATAAGTGAGACATTTTCATATTTGCAGTTTTCTGAGAAAGTAGCCCCCCAGGTCATTGTAATGAATTGGTAAACATCACACTGTATTATATATGAAATTAATTTCCTAGAGCTCAGAAGTAGGGTGTTAATGCAATACTCCCCACTATGATGGTTGCTTTGTGATATTGGTATATCTAAAATATTTGCATCCCAGTCATACCATACCACCTATTATTAGCTTAAATCTATGAAGACAAAAAAGACCAGGAATAAAGTTAATTTCACTTTTGGTTTTCAATTCTAATGCACTGTAACAGAATGCGAATAACCTCATTACTATACAAGTTTTGTGTGTCACATAATGACCTCTCTACTAAAGACCAAAGTTTGCATAATTGAGGAGAAATTCACCTACAACAGTGTTGGAATTTATTAGCATAAGGCTGAAACAATACTAAGAAAACAGCATTTGATGTCACCTCTTTAAACTGAAGAATTAGGTGTTCCATTTCCTTTGGACTTCTGAAAGATACATGCTCATGATGAGGGACATTACTTGTCATATTGAATCTGGAAAAATGGTCATCAGAGATTTACATAACAAAGGGAAATGGGCTATTCGTATGGAGCTTTGCACTTTCTTGAAAATATCAGTGAAGTACATATAAATGTAAAATGTTTTGCATGTAAAAATATACTATTTTTATAGGTGATGTATTAATATATTTATCTTGACTTTTAAATGTTCATCCTTCATCCTAGGCTCTCTGGTAATTAAAATACATGACAAATCATATCCACTGTAATTATCAAAATACACTGTAATTATCTGTTGATCTTTTGCACCTATTAAATAACTACTGAGGTGTTTCAAAGCTGAATTATTTTTGTATTACTTGAAACAAGCCTACTGCATAGTGGCAGTAAATCACTTAGTATTGCAGCATAGATCAGCTCTGGAGTGTTTCATATCTTCTCCCTCTCCCTGTTGTAATATTATGACAATTTTATTGACTGTTGTTTTGTTAAAAATCATGTTTATGAATGACATCTGATTCCTGAATGCTATTTCAGCAGGTGAGAATATCCTGTGGTATGCAGTTATCAAGGATCACTCTGCAGGCAGCTATTCCTTTCATCCTGCACTTTGTCTTTACTATGACTGAAGACAGAAATTTTTAAATGAATTGAGGGAATTCAAGCCTGAGTTGGAAAAAAGAACAACTCTTATCTGAAACCTGCAGGTAGTTAAACCTACTTCAGTGCATCTGCTCAGAATGAGAGAATTGTGAGCACAATGGTAATAAGCAGAAGTATACAAAAACAATCTGAAAAATGGCAAAATAGTTCAGCTTACCTTCCTTGAAGGTATAAGTATCCATGTGTGAATGTGTGTAATGTTTTCATGAGCCTTGGGAAAAATTCACCTGTCATTGCTTACTGCAACAATTCCCAAGCTTTTTCCCTTTCCACAAGTATTAATTCTAGATAAAACACAGACATCTGGTTATGTTTTTTAATATTACCAGTTCTGTGGTTGTATAAGAAGTATGAGGATGCAATTTACTGTAGTGTTATATCAGAAATGGAGGTGAGGCCAAGCGGAATTATATCGGTATCAGAGTTAATTTTCTTACTCTTCAAGGAAAAACCTTACATCAGTTCCCTACAAACTTGAATTTCCACTGGTAGTAATATCTTTCAGCCATGGTTCAATGTTATATAGAAGTGGTTAAATCTTGTCTTCAGAGATTTATGCAAGTCATTATTTAAAAATAGAGATCTAGAAAGTCGGAGCTGGCTAATTAATCTGTACCAAGGCAATCTAAGTGCTTGGCTTTTCAGGCAGACAGTGATAGCTGAGTAAGCTTGCAATCCCATCAAATTGTCACTTCTGTGCTGTCTCTTTTTTCCTTTTTCTTTTTTCCTTTCTCTTTTTCCTCACTCCCTCTTTTGCTGTATAAGAAGTTCAGAAGTGCTGAAACAATCAACTTATTGCAGGCACAGTTTTCAAGTAATTATATGGATCTAGTTCAGAATTAGAAATTAATTAGAAGTAACCAGTGTACCTCCCTGCATGATGGACTGAAGACTTGTCATCCATAAGCTTGTCAGGAATGCAACCAGACAGATATCACTTCTAGAATATATATGGTACAAATTTACCACTACAATAATTCAGACTTATTACCTGATAGTACTGTTTTGCTTTTTGTCTTCTCATATCATTCCATGACATGTGTTGTCATATTGCTGTTAATTTTACCAACCCTTTAGCCAAACCTGAAAGCTGCCAATTTTTTTACTATATATACATATATATTCCATTTATGACAATATTCTAGTAATTCTTACTATCAGGAAATAGACAAGGCAAAACCATATAACCATAAAAACTTGATTGAAAAAAAAAATTTTCTCATAATGACTGATAGGGTGAGTAGCAGTAGTCCCCAGTTCCTATAAACAGAAGTAATCAAGTGGTTCAAATCCAACTAAAAGAATCTTAATGGTTCAAGGTAATCCTTTGTAGGTTAATAAGCAATTACTTCTTTTACAGTCATAACAGCATGTGCGGGAATACTCCCGTCTTCATTTGATTGTAGCATGAATGACACACAGTTCTTCATGTGATAAATTGGAGATAACAGTTCACAGGACTGGATAGATCTCATTATATTCTTCACAGCCCAGAATACAGCCTTTCCACTCCAAATTCACTGTTACACATTGTTTGTTTAGTTATCAGCAACTCTAGGGGAATAATTACATTAGTTTTTTTCTTTAAGATGTATGTAACTATAAACTGAGGTTATCAGTTTGTATGTGGGAAGAATTACTGTCTTTAGCAAAAAAAGGTTTTGAACATCTGTGCTGAGGTTTGAATTTCTAAAAGAGCTGCAGGGAGGCTTAGATCTAATTATAATCACATGAAGAAAGCAGGTATGAAAAGGAGGTTCATGGCAGATCATGATTGCCTTCAGTGAAAACAAGTGCCAGAACCATAATCTTACTGAATCCCACACAGGACAGTGGGACTTGCTAACTAGATGATAAGAAGCTCAGCAGAAACCTAGGTAGCAAAATTGTGTACTACAGTAAAGCTGCATCTAAATTTAGCCAATTTTTTTTTTTTTTTTTTACTTTTTATTCCATGTTTACACAAAGGAAGTTCCCTCTTTCCTATAATATTTTATTTCCTCCCTGCAGAACTGATATAACCTCTGTACCAGCCTTATGTGTTTAACATATTCCAGTATATTCACCTTCCAGAAGAATGTATTTGCTGGCCTGTATTCCCACAACTGTTTGGAAATACTGTATCCCTGGATCA
The DNA here is from genome assembly GCA_023637945.1 of Phaethornis superciliosus. Lineage (NCBI taxonomy): Eukaryota > Metazoa > Chordata > Aves > Apodiformes > Trochilidae > Phaethornis > Phaethornis superciliosus. The sequence continues at coordinate 18,997,552 of JAJQWJ010000009.1, read as the reverse complement.
GTAGGCAAGAAAAAACAGATCTTGCACCAGTCATCTTCTGTGACGCAGAAAAGAAAGATGGTGATGTTCTTAATTAGTTCTATGTCTAGTAAACTTCCCTTAACAATTGCCAGGTTTTATTCTTTATCTAGGCAGCAAATCTTGTTTACCTCACTCATTGCCAGTCTTTTCAGCATGAGAATCAGATGCTGTTATCTTAGTCAATTCAAATGACTCAAATTATAGACATGGCTTGTTCTGACAGAGAATCATGTTGTCTTATGCTGCACAGTGCAAACCATAACCAACTATCCCATTTAAAGATAATTCTCGTCATGTAATTAGATGCATTGTTCACATGCTTTTTTCTTATGCACAGTCTTAAAATCTGAAGTGAAGAGTGGTCCATAGGGCTTTCCTGTATTTGAAATAAAAATTATTGAGGTTTTGCTTCAATTCTTTCAGCAAGGGTTATTATTTGATCCAGTGAAGATTTTTTAACTTAAAATTCCTTAGTGTCAAATGACAGGAAGAAAATACTTCTGTAAAGGTATTTATGGATCTGAAAGGTAGATGTGACAATAATCCTTGCTCTTGCAGAGTCCTTTCAGGAGTATTGATAGACATTGTGCTAATTAGAGTGTGACCATATCTGTAGGGAGGAAAGAAATGATAGGTAACACAAAAAGGTGTGAATAGGTTTCTTCTCTATCTGCTCACAGTGGATTTAGTTCTATGTGTCAAAGCTGATGGAAGGAGACTCATACGGGAATTAGATTAGACTGTCATCAGGATCCAAGGCAAACTTACCTCAGCTGTGAATCTAAGTGTCCTACATTAGTATTTGTGAAGATTTCATTCCCTCATCTATCCACATACCTTAATGACATTTTTACAATATTCTTTTCATCTAGTGTCCTGTGGGAAATTCTGTGTAGATATTGGCTAATGTTGATATCTATGTTTATTTAATTAACTCAACTGTAATAATACATTTTCTAAAAAAAAAAAATGTGGACCAAAATGGAATATCTGTCTTTTCTAGAATGCTAAAGGAATACTGATATGCTGCTGGCTTCCCAACATATATTGCCTCTTTAATACTAAATCATATTTTTACCTTTTTATGAAATTTAGCTTTTATCTGACATATGTTATTCTTCTGATGGAAAGCCAGGCCTGAGTGGCCTCATGGGGAGAAATGCTTAGCTCAATAATCATGAGTAAGATGACTGATCTACAATATGTACATTCCTGTCATTCTTCCATTCTTCTCTTTTATTTCCCTCTTTGATCTAGACCATTTATGACAAGTCTTAAATAGCCCAATATGAATGATTCTGAGACTAAAAGAGTAAGAAATACCTATGTGTAGTAACCAGAAAGTCTCTTACCAGGAGTAAATCTGTGCATAAATATTATCCAAAATCATAAAATAAATTATTGTATGACTCAATCTGTTTGTTTTAAATAATCTTGTGAAATTTAAATGTTTAAAATTATATTTTCTTGGAGAAATATGCTGCAACTCCCAGAACTTCTTCCTGCTAGTAACTAAAAAGAGCTTAGGATCACCTCTGGTTATCTTTGTTTACTTTTTATTTGTGAAAATTGCAGGCAGGAATGATACAAAACTCTCAGGAGTTCACTCCATGATTAATCATGACGTAACTGACAGAGGAAAACAGCAATAATTCATAGAGCCAGTAATTAATCTCTACTTCTATGGCTTACGTTTTCCAACTGTCTCCATATTTGGCAGAGAGAGAGACTTGCTGAATATTTAATTTCCTCAGTGACAGCTAAGGTATGAAATCAGATTTGAAGATAAACATCTTCTGTGGTTTCTGCTTACAAAAAGAGTAGCCAATTAAGTATGCTTGCTTAGTCCTTGCAAATATTTGCCATGGGATTGACATAGGAAATAGAAGGGGTTTTTTTCCCTTTCTAGGTAGGAGCTCCACTTCACTAGCTGCTCCCCCTCTGCAGTATTTGTTTGGGAAATTTGTTTGTTCCTTGCTCTAAGCACATGAACCATACAGGTATTTTATTCTTCTTTTAATTCTTCTTTTTGCCTCTGTGTGTTAAGGGCCAAATCATAAGATGTTGAATCTCTCCTGTGAGGAGCTGCATACCCTAGCTGGATGTGAGGGTTTGACGTACCCCAGGCAGTGATTTGCACCTCTTGGGATTGGTAAAACAAGTAACTCAGAGATCAGGTTAGGGAATGGTTGTAGGGAATTCTTTTCAGAAAGATTATCCCTTTATAGTGAGGGTAAAGATCTTTATTTGCATGGTTTATGTGAGCAAACAGACTTGCCTGTCACACACACACCACATACTGCTGGTCTGCAAAAGGTAAACTTCTTTAGCCCTCCCCTAGAAATCTGAGATTCTGTCCACATTCTGCATCCTCTGGACAAGTCAAACAACCTGCAAACAAGCAAACAGCTGCAGCCCAGAAATAAGAGAGGAATTTCACCTTAAAAAAAAAAATTAGTGTCTTTCTCACATGCATTTGATTTTTAAAGTAAATACTCTTGAGATGTTGCCCATTTAGTACTATTGGAAGGGTAGTTTCTTGACATGATTTCATATAAAACTATCATGAGTGTGGATTCAGGCAGCTGTATATATAACAGGGCTGTGCTTGTCAGAATCTTTATTAAGTTGCAGTTGGTAAAGGAAATAGATCTACTTTTTTCTTTAGGCTTTAATGTGCTTTTGTTTTGAACTTGTCATTTTGATTTGCCTCTGAGCTTTGTTTTGATTTTCCTTGAAGATTTCTGGTAACAATAATTGTTTGCAACAGGAAGATTCATGTGAACTGACTTCCATTTTAGACTTCAATTCCTATATAATGAAAGGGAATTGCAATGTGGATGTGAGCAGAAAGGACTGGTGCTTCTGTACAATGCTCTTCTGCTCCAACTGGAAATATATTTTCATGATTAATAAAAAGAGAGTAGAAGTCTTTGTACTCTGTTAGGGTTTTATTGATGGCTACTCCCCAGAATACTGAAAAGATGCTATCAATACTCTTGACTCTCTGATTAATCAAGATGTGACCCTCCAGTGCAGCCAGACAATGTGGTTACTTCAGAGATAGAACAATGCTACGGGTTAGGGGAGAGGTGGTTGTTGTTATTTTTGGTTGATTTTTTTTTTTGGTAATTCCATTAAAATGTAATCAGTGCCCTTAAATAATATTTAATGCCACTTAAGTGCTGTTGGACACAAATAGGAAATCAATCAGCTTGTTCTCTAGTTCAGTGGCCTTCAACCATATGAACTGCATAGGTACCTCAGGGGGTAAGGCAGCACCTTGCACAGAAGACAAACCAGATCAATAGCAGTATGTTGGATTTAGTTTTTAAAATTGCTCTTGCTTAGAATGTGCTAACGGGCACGTTCAATATCAGGTAGCTGGGCTTGGAACAAGAAGTTTTCAAATGCACCCTTAATGCTTGCAACTTGCTCAGTATTTTTGTTCCATAAGTCCTGCACATCAAAAGCCAAAATGATGAGTGGACCTTCCCTCGGGCAAGCTGGAAAGACTGTGCTTACTGTTAAATCTACAGCATGTACTTAGCCAAGTGTTGGAATTAGCTAGGCATGCTCCTTGATGTGCTTCGCTGTTGGAACAGTGCATATTCTTCATTGGCTCAGTGCATTCAGCCTCATTTGAGTGCAAAGATGCATTTGTAAATGACGCTTTAAAAATATTGTGGCAATTGAGATAGGTTAGAAATTGAACCACATGCTGGCTTCCCTGACAGTCAGTACCTGGTGGGTTAATGGAATAGAGTAGTTGCCTCTGAAGGATTTAAGATGATCCCATTAACTGCGGTGGATATTTGTTTGCATTCCCTACCTGTGAGGCTGGGGGGAAAGGGATTACAATCAGTAGCTGCTAGCAAAGGCAAGCTCTGCTGACCGTTGGTAACGTCTTCATAGGACTGGGAAAAACTGAGCAATTCTGTGCAATTTCAAAAACCCTGACCAAAGACTTGTATCTTCCTTCAAAAAGTCCATATGAGGTGAGTTTTCACATGAACTCAAACTATTTTAAAGACTCCTGCTGGATCTTGCAAGAATGCATTTGGCAGTTCCTTGCAGCTGTTTAATTCCAACATAATTGCCTTTGAGATTTCCTTTCTGATTTTTCTATGTAAGGCACACTAAGCTATGTAGATAAGAAGCAATCTATACATTCTGTTCTTAGAAGTAAATCAAAGAATATAACACAGACAGACATCAGCAAGGAAAAGTCTCCATTCTTGTAATTTAAAATGCATTGCAATGTGAATCTCACTGAGTTGAAATATCTAATTTCCGAGAATTTCCTGGGGCAAGAAACATGAGGTCACTTTATTCTGCACCAGTCACATCAGTCTACAAATTAAAATGTAATGAAATATATTTGAAACAATTGCACACACTTTTTTCTGTGTTCTTCACAAAATACATTTATGTAAGCCATCTAAAGACCAGCAATTTTTTCTCTGTGCTAAAAATGTGTTTTCTCCTCTGATTGCACCTAGATGCTTAATCAACTTTCTGTCATCTATAGGTGGCAGATAGAAGGAATTACAAAGTCTTGTCCCCTTTGAATGTTATTCCCCTTGATATTGAATCATCCCCTACACTATGAGTGTTTTAAAACCTTGCCTCACCAACAGTACTGATTCCAACTGTCTTTTTCAAATTGATCCTAAATCCTAAATGACACAATAAAATATTCTTGCCAGTGCCAGGGCCTTTTAGCACTCACCCTGTTAGAACAGAGCCATGAGTTATGCAAATCATTCTATTAGACATTTGGTCCCTGACAGGTAGATGTGGGAAATGCTGAATATGATTCTTAAAAAAACAAACTTTTGAATTGTGGATCAGATCAGAAAGAAGATCATGTTAGTGAAGGGGAGGAACTGAATATCTTGTATCCCCAGCTCAGCCATATCTAATCTCCACACTCCTCTAAAGAAAAGCAAGATGTGTTATGTGTGCAGCTGGGAGAGCTATTCAAACCATGCAGTATAAGCACGTTGCTCTGTTTTGTGAATCTGGTTCCTCACACCATCTCCATCTCAGCATGAGAAAAGTCAGTAAGCTCAGTGCAATCGTATCATAATTTGGATCTCTACAGGAGACTGAACTCACATCACCAGAATGCATCAAGCCAATGCATATGTCAATGCACAGTTATATATCCACAAAACACTTCCAGGCCCATGGTGACATTTTTCAACCTCATATATCGACAGAAGTACCAGGGTATTTTTTAAGCATTTCCAGGAGGAAGCAGATCATTACAATGAGGAAGAAAACCCAGCAGAACACTGACACTCAAGTACATTACTTAGTGTGCAGTTACATTAATGACCCATTTCTTCAAATCCCAGGCTTGCCAATAGTGTCACTGTTCGTTTATCAAGGCAGAATCATCCTGGATGTGAGCAGAATGCATGTATAATAGATAACTTCTCAGTCCTCCCATACTATACATTTCCTTGAGCCCATTACAAAAGATTTATTTTGAAATTGGAATTTTTTTTTTACAGCTGGACAGAATGAGACTGTTTGTTGAACAAATGGTGCTAAAATCCCCAAGGGTCTGACTTCAATAATAACCAAGACTGCTGCTTGAGCCATCTGATGCTCTTTTAATGAGTGCTGCTTGTCAGAAGATCATATCTGCAAGTTGCTGTGCAAAATAACAGTATTTGATGAGTTTATAAAGCAGTCTCTCTTCTGAAATGGATGAGGTGTTGTACCAATCTCTGCAGAATAGAACAGTTACTTGTTTGAACTGAAAAGGGGAAAAAAACCAAACCCAAAGTATATGACAGGTTTTTTTTCTTTTCTACTTGTTTTTTTTATTATTTGTGATTTTGGGTTTTTTTTTCCCCTTTCTTCTTACAACTTTGTGTTTGTACATAAAAGACTTGGTGGATTCAATAAGAAAAATGATGAAGCACAAGCTTAAGAATTAATTTCAGCTTTGGCCTGAGTAAATTAATATAAGCATGACAGGTTGCTTATATGGCAAACAGGTGGACAGGAAGATAAAGCCTTTTCATGTGACAGGAAGAAGGTCTCTCTTTATCCCCCATAACGTTTTTGATGACTCCCAGACAAATCAAAATGACAAGTTCAAAACAAAACATGAGTCCTTTTTTGAAAGGAAGATTGTCCCCACACTAGGCCCAAGGTTATTAAAGTTGCTTTCTGGCAAGCACAACCCCTTTATGATTTTTTTCAGTCTGCAGTCCTATTTGTTTTTAAATAAAACTGTACCATGTAACTACTGAACTATTACTATTACTGATGGTTTCAGAGCTAAGATCACCCAGAAAATGAACAACATTTAGCAGTCCTGCCATCAACGTGCTCTTTTTAACATATGTGTTAGTTATGGCTGCAGGTTAGGTTATACCCTTGTATATCACATTTTTCACCAGAAACATCAATGAGTAATTGGGTACTGCAGGGTTTCATGTGCAATACTGAGTCATTTTAATTAGACCCATATTTTATTGCTTACGTTATTAACATCAAAGTTTTTTTAAACTACAATACTCTATACCCTTGATTTTAATGTGGATGTAGGAAATCAGGTTCTAACATACTCAAGGTACATCAAAACAACTGATACTGTTCACATCTGTGTACAAACGAACTCTGTCCTATGAAAATGAACCTATGAAGTTAATTCACATTTGTCAGAGCCTTGATCTATGTAAGCAATGAATCTTTCAGACAGTTAATTGAAGCAGAAAAGGGAGAGAATTCACATAAATGCTACTACTGCTTGGATTGAATCTTACCATCCTGGATAGGTCTGAAGATGCAAGTCTCAGTGGATGAGATCTTCAAATTCTGACCTTGACCACAGCAAAGAGAGAGGTGATGCTTTGGTATTTGTTTATTCAGTGAAATGACTGTCCTAGCTGGCTTTCTGACCAGAAATATAAATATAAAATTCTATTTTGATTTAAAAGTAATTTTTAATTTTTTCAAACCTTTCTCTATTTTGCAGATCTTGCATCTAGGCTGATAAAATCATGAAGCAGGAATAATAACAATTTCATACTTGGAAAAATATGTATGTTAGAGATGTTAGCTGAATGTTTCACCTCTATTAACCTCTCTTCCAAACCAGCAGAGAAGTGGGAATATTTACTTATCATACAAATTCAAACTAAGATGCTTCTCCTGTGAGCAAAAATACTCCCAAACTTTTCTTGCAAGGGTAAAGTCTTGTGTGGTTTCTTGCATGTATTACCCTCAAGTTTTTAAAATTATTCAGGGTTCTTAATACTGGGCATAAGGTAAGAAACATTCTTTCTGGTATTTAACTTTTTAGTTCAAGAGTGGTTAAACTTCTATTCCTGTTCATCTGCCTCCAGTTTGCAACAATTTTTCCTATAGTAACTAAGCTGTTGTACTACGATGCAAGGGTCTATATACAATATTTAGTATGCAGCTTGTCTTTAGTGTTTTAGGCTACACAGAAAACAGCCTCTAGCATATTAACTGCCTGTTTCACCTGAAGTAAAACAAGAAAGCATTTTAAAAGATAAGTTTTCCCATGTCACCTTTCCTGCTTGTACTTTGGATTATCAGAACCATTTTCCCCCTCACATGTAAGCAGTCAGATATAGAGAAAATTGTGTTCTTTAAACCATGGGAACATTTTTCTTTGCTGTTCTATTAATATCTGACAGAAATAAAAAGGAAAAATTCTGAATAAATTACTACAGGCTTCCTAAAATCTGTAAATTTATTTTTTAAACAGATCTTTGGCTAGCAAAAATGAGATCTGAACTTGTGTGTAATGGAGACAGACTCACAGAGGAAAATGATAATTTCTTGTGTGTGGCACCTGTCAGATTTCTTTAAGAATGCATGTGTTATCACTGATAACCAGCCTTACTCCCAAACAAACCAATCAAAGCCTAATTTTGAGAGGGAAATCTTAGAGTCCTTTCAAAGTCCAATTTCAAAGCATGATCCTGTGTTATCTGGCAGAGATCATTATCAGCTAGATTTGTTTGTGCCCAATGCATCTTTGAAGGATAGTAGCAGTAAGAAATCAGAGAGAATCCCTCTTCCACCCCTAACCAAGGAGTGATAACAGCCTAAGAAGTAGTAGTAGTCCTAAAACTTGCCTCTGCTCCAGTGGTTTTACACCAGGGGTTTAGAGACAGCACACATAGTCTCACAGTTTGCTGAAACCTACAGTAAGATCCTAGGAGCAGTGCTCTGGGCAGGTAGCAATCATGTTGCCCTATATATCATGATTAGTCCAGGACAAAGAACAGATGGCATGAGAAGGAGATGGATTCCATGAATATGGGAGTGGGTGGCAATTGTAGCTAGTCCAAGCTCTGAGACCTGAGAGACTGATATTGGTAAATCGTGATAAATGAGAAGGGGTTGTTTCCTGGGTATTACAAGTTACAGGAAGACAGAATGGAATTGTTAGCTATCTGACAACAAATTTTTATACATGAGGAGTTTTTTTTATGGCTGCTTTTATTCTGTGATGTGTTGTTTCATTTGTTTGTTTGCTGCCAGGCATTCATTGTGAGATTTTAGGATTTCCATTTTTTTTGTGGAAAGTGCCTGTGAGACCAACCGGGGAATCTGTGGTTTCACAGTTAGAGAAGATGAATTCACAACTAGTAGTGAATGTTTAAGCCCTGTTCTTCAGACAAATGAACATAAGCAAATAAATCTGACTTTCCTTTGAGTTTTGTCTCATACAGTTAATTGCTTGATATTGAATTTTTATTGAGGGTTCCTTTTCCACTCTGTGGTTACTGCATTAGGAAAAGGAGTGCTCTGAAAGCCAGGCAGAAAAGGAAAATACTCCAAAGGATGTTGGACCTGAGTCTCCTGAGACACCCAGTGTATAGATATCTTTGGCTTGTCAAAGACACATCTGTCACACCTCCATTCAAGATCAAGTCTAGCCCGTTTCTGAGACTTAGGCAGCAAGTAATAACTCTACAGTGGAGGGATGACATGTTTCAATGGAGATGCCAAGGTGTAAGCACGGATTAGTTCAACTGACCTTTTCTTGGCAGATGCCTCAGAAGGTGTAAAATGGCTCAGCAAAATCCACAGAAATACATATGGGATTTTAAGGATTTTATGTCTCCGTCCTTACAGATAAGTAATTGCTGGGTTTCATCCTTCACTGTGACACTATACTCATTTTCATCACAGAAGAAACCAGAAGGCTAATGTGGTAGTTTCATTATCAGAAAGTTTTGACTGGATTTGTTCTTACTGTTTTCTTAGAAGAGTTTATCTCTATGCCTAATACATATTCTAGAGTGTAATATTTGCAGGCTTTCAGAAGATTTTTACTTCTCTTTGCAGGAAAAGAAAATGGGTTTCACAGTTCCTCACAGGAAAGCGATAAAGTAATTTCTGCTGCATACCAGAGAAATATTTGCAATATTTACAGTACTTTCAGTGTTTTTCTTTTGAATAATTCCTGTCTCTTGTAAGAACTTTGAAAAAGGCTATTGGTACATTTTTTTTTCAGCAAGATTTTGTTTAGTTTGAGTGAGGCTTAAGCTCATTTGTGGACCATGTAGATTAAAATTAAGATACTCTTTCTGAATTCTATATAAATTCTTTAATAACAAATGGTTATTTTCTTTTGTCTTCAAAGCTGATTGCTTGCCATTTCCAGAGCAGCTCATTGAAATTTTTGAAAATCCATTCAAACATTATTGAAAAGGACATTTTGGAAAAGATGGAGAGCAAGAAATACAAAACCACTAAGAATATCAGGTCGATTTACTGATGGGAATTCTGTATCATTTGGGGAGCTGGGATTGAACAATAACAGGCTCTTTTCTATTTCTTGTTTGTAGAAGCCTGGATTCTGTGGTATGGCATTCATTTTGATGTCTGTTTTGTAGTACAGTTACACTTGTTAGTAGGAGGAATGTGCAGGGTTTGCTGAGAAGACAAACTACTGTAAGAATTTGAGCCAGTGAAGGATGTCCCATATTTCAACCCTGTCTTCACTGAAAGGACAGTCTGCACAGCAAGGGACAATGAAAGAGCTTTTACTGGACTTGAATCTTGTTGGAAATTCTATACTTTGAAAAGTTCTTTCATTTAAATCAGGTGAAGATTTTAATTTGCATGTAAAAAATAAGCATATATCCCAATTAGTTATTTATGATAATTTGTGGAATATGGTTTTCCTAATAGGGTCTTATCAGGTCTGCTTGAGATTCAGGGGCAGAAGCCCCTGACAGGGATTTCCATTTTTAAATGGGACTTCAATTACTTTTCCATTACAATTGAAAGATTACTGGCACACTGCCCACTTGTAAGGGAAACATTCAGGAACTGCTGGGATGAATTGTATTCAGGTGGTCATGTTGCAAACGCCTTCATCCCTCTTGTGGGACATGCTGTATTTGGCATTACTTTGTGCAACTTGTGTTTGCTAAGAACTCTCTTCCTGTTGTCCTATAGTCTACTGTGCATTGTTAATGCAATTGACTGAGAATTAGATTTATCTTTTGTTGATTTGCTGCTTGATCCTATCATTCTGAAGACAATGAGAATACTGTTGGTGGGATCAAGAGCAAGGGATGGAGAGCAAGCTGGATGTCTCACATAGTTTCTGTGTTATCTTCAGTTAGTAAGTCAGGATGGCTACATAATTTACAGGTGTGACAATAATTTAATTCATTTTGCTTTCAAAAAGTACTTAGAACAGAAACAGAAAGATTGCTATTTTCCTTGGAACACTTCAAAGCGAGAGGGCAATGTAATAATTCCGTAGAACTTTGTGCAAATGCAAATTTTTAGCACTTCAGCAGCAGAGACCCACTATCCACAAAGTTATTTGGATATCAGCACAGTCCAGTGTAGTGTCAGATCAAAGGCCAAATGAGATCACAAAGAACATAAATAATTTTACACCTTCATTATTATGATGTTTTGGGAAAAAAATTGCATTGAAACCTAAAACATAAAGCATAAAAAAACATAACAAAAACCCATAAAAACTAAAGCGTAAAAAAAAAAAAAATAGGAGGAGAGAAAATGTAGATAACTTTCTAGGAGGTGCATTCAACTGATTTTCTACCTTCTGCTACCTAGTGAAAATACACAGTAATGTAAGATTTCACCTCTCCATTCTACCAAAATCTTTTATGTATCTCCTCATGATTTTTTAATCAAGGTAAGCACTGAAGACAAAGTATTGAAAAGCTTTCAGCATTATTTGCTTGGGGAGGGGTCATTTACTAGTTATTTTGTCCTATATTCTGTTGTGTTGTATAATTGTGGAAGTTTATAAACAAACTGAATTGTGGAGTTTTATAAACACTGTTCAGGTAAATAACAATATGGTGCCAGGTAAAAGAGGTGAATTGAATGATATTTAATCATAGCTATGCCTGCTCCTCAGGCTCCTGGGGTGGACAGATGAAGTAGCGAAGATATTACCATTGCAACAATGAACTTTGTACGTGAATACAAGGCGTGACTCAATCCAGGCTTGAAAAAGATGTAGTGCCAGTAAAGTTCTTTATAGGCATAAAATCTTTTTGAAGCTGTTAACTTGTCTAATAAAAATATCAGATACTCTTTCTTTCCTCTAATGCATTTATTTGCTCTGTTTTCTATCAATAGAAAATTCTAGAAAACCACTCTGTCCAGGCTCATGAATGCACTTTCCCAGAGGGTCAAGATATATATTCCTGGCTGGATTGCTTTAAGACACAGCCATTTCCTACCTTCCCAGGTGCAAAGTCAGCTGTCTGCTGCTGTGCTTCCAATGGATGTGAGTTTGTCTAGTCTGGTTATTTTGTTGGTGATAAACAATTGGAGAAATATCATCAGCTGCCACATAGCTCAGTTCAGGCAGTGTCTGACAGGTTGCAACATCATCTACCACACAGCTAGAGTCAGGCAGTGTCTGACAGGCTGCTGAGCATGACTGAGGCTGGGCTGTAAGCTCACTAGAGATGCAGCTGAGCTATAGAGACCCAGCTTTGTCCACCTGAGTCTTAGCTTTTCTTCTTGTTGATAATATTTTTCCTTGCATGACTTGCATAACCCTGTGAGGTCTCATTTGCATGCAGTATTAAACTGCATAGGAAGGAGCTTGTTGGCAATGTATATTTCTGTTCTGGATTGCAGTGTAAAATGCATTTTTCCCATGGTAAATTTCCATGCATTCATGCACTACAGCAATGCATTTCATGCAATTTTTGCACTAATCAAATAAGTTATCAAGAGGACGTAGTTTTGTATTTCTTATGCCTTCATGTCAGCTGCTCTTGCTATAGGGAATCTCCAGAAATTTTTAGGAAAGTAAGTTAACTTCTTTCTGAGAGAAATCAAGTTTGTCTTATGTGTTCATTTACTGTGGTATTTTGAGGACTGAGGGAGACAGTATCTAGCATGTTTTCAAACATTGCTCTGTACTCAGCCTCTATAAACTCTGTTAAATGCCATGGAGACCGTCTAGTCTACAATGGATTTTGTAAGTTAGAAATGGGCAATTCATTCCACAGTGTGTGAAAACAAGCATCATTGAAACTAACCCTTTGCATGCTTTTATAGAAACCAAATAAAAATACAAAGGTAAAACAAACAGAAAGCACTCAAGGTCCAGAGGACACATGAAAATTCTCTAGTTGAAGAGCAGCTCTCTGGTTTTGCTTGTACAAGTAAATGTCAAACTTTGAAGATCTCAACTGAATAAATTTTCTCTTCTTCCTCCACGTATGTTATTGTTCTCAAGTACTTACAGAAGCTTTTGCTATTGAACAATTGCTGAAACTTATTGTCTGAGTCTTTTTAAGGAGTTGTCTTCATAAAATAATTTAATTTCTATGTCTTCCCCCTGACACTAAATTTTTGTTTTGTATAACCCCTTAGGAATAAATTGAAATAAAACAAAGTCAAAATGTCACCACCAAAATAATTCAACATTTACAGAGTGATCCTCTAGTATATAAAAAAAATAGCTCGTTTGCTTTGTCTTTTAAGTATAAGAAACATCTGTGATATAAGTGCAATGTATGTCTATGATATCAGTAAATCAGTTTGCTTAATCTGTGCATATTATATACACCAGCAAAGGCATTGCATGACAAAGTGTGTAATAATGAGTACTTCACAGTGGAGGACAATACTGCACAGAGTAAAGATAAAGGATAATTACAATACTCTAAAATAGCACCCCCCTGAGCAGTGCTACTAGACCTATGAGGACACGTAAGATTTCTGCATTGCTTCATATGGTAATATAGTGTGTATCCATGTAGCTTTCATGATGAGAGATGTATATAGACTATTATACGAGCAGTTCAAGAAGGAATTACCTGTTTATGTTGAATAATTTCCATGGGAATAGTTTAGGTTTGTGAGTTTTCTTGATTTTCTTTTCTGAGCTCTGCAGTTTCCCTCTACCACTGGCTTCTTATCACAAACTTGCAGTCACAGAACCTGATCTCGCCAGATGAAACAAATTAATTGTAGTTAGATCTAGTCAACACTTAGATGAAAAATTTCCAAGGTAATTCAAGAATGCATTAGGAAACTGCTCTATATCAGTATTCCTCTCTTGTCAGTATTGCGTAAGCTGTTGGGAAGTTTACCTAACCATAGTTCTTCATCCTCAACCGAAACTGCCCTTTACCACTGTTGTGCTGTTAAACATTTCCCCCAGAAGTGGCTGCATTTTTCAGTGCACATGCAGTGTACCAACAACCTATTGGGATGAAAAGTACAACATAAGCATTAGTGCCAATTCAGATGTTATATTTTAAATTAGCTTTCTGCAGCTCTGGTTCTGGTATAAGCCAACAGAATGTTAATTTTCAAGCACCATTTATGTCACCCTTTGGCTGGAGGGCACAGTCAAGACTTTCAACACTTTACAGTCAAGTACAGTCTTTTCAAAAATTCTTATATAGAAACAGAAGTGCTGCCCTACGAGAAGGGCAAGAAAACCCATCATTTTTGTTATCATCTTCTGTTATATAAAACAGAATGATCATGGCTATTTTTATTTCTTTGTAACCTGTGATTTAGTTGGCTTATTGGACTTAATTGAGAGCGGGACCTGGAATTGCATCTTGAGTTTGCTTTATCTCTAAGCCAGTGGAGAAAACATTTCTTGATCCTACTGAATACATGGAGTGAATTCTCACGCTGTACAGATTTGTGTTTCTTCTCAGTTCTTTGTAACAGCTACAGTTCTCTTCTCTTGGGCAAAAAGTATGGGAAATGCATACATGAAGACTGAATATTGTAACAGGCATAGCTTCATAACATGGCAGCAGTGCATAATAAAACAAGAGGCCATCAGACCTATTGCCAAATACAAACACAGGATACAAAAGAAATACATGAGTAGGATTGCATAATGAGAAAGATGAAGCCCAACAAGCTGTGCAGCTTCTTTACTGTTGAAAGACAAATATTGCACTTAATTTTTCAAACAAAGTCATGCTTTTCTTCTGTGCTTTTTCCTGAATGCATAGCAAAGCCATGGAGAAATTCCATAACTGAATGCACAGAATGAGACAGGCAGCAAGTAAACACTGATAGTGTGATCATAATTGTTATTAGGTAACTACAATTGATTTTCTTACTCTAAAACCATCATCATCCACCATTTGGAAAGAAAACAGTGCATGGCATATAGGGGCTGCCTATGTATCAATGAAATCTCTGAGCCACAGAGGCAGAATCTAGATATGTTCTTTCCACAGGTTTAGGGTAGGCCTCATACGAGGGGGTTTCACCTCCAGAAGGTACTTCTGGCTATATACCAGACAATATACCAGTCTCAGAGAAATTTAACTCTGGCAGAGGTGGTTCCAGTGACTGCAGTGAAGTTCTGCCTGACCACAACAGAAGTGAATTATACTCACTATTAATTTGGGGATTTACTCTGTACTGTGTCAAAATGCTGATGCCTTTTCTCTTAGAACTTCCTTTGAATGTATCTCTTTAAAGCAAAGGGTAAAATGAAGTGTCACTCATTCATATATCTCTTTTATTTATATATTAAGCTGAGTAGGAAATCTGATTACATATCAAAAGTATATACTCTTATAGAAGGAATAAAGGAGTGAAAACTCTCTGTTGATGTTTTCAGTTTGGGAAAAAATAATTTCATAAACATTCTGGATACTTATTAATATGCATTTATGCACCATTCCTTCCTCCAGTGTGAAATGAGGATGCTCATTTTCAAAATCTTTAAAACCTAGACAAGTTTACATATGACTTTTAAATTCAGATTTAGGTAAGGAAGTCCAATTTGTACAAGCTTGGAGAGGTTTTCTTAGTACCAAGCATATCTGAATATGCCAGTCTTTGTACCTTTGCAGTATTTCACATTGCCTGGTATAATGTTTGTCATGGTTTTAATTTTTCCTCAGAATGAATCTCTTTTATGTCTACTATTTACAATCCTTGCCAGAGTCATTGAGCACAAGAAATTCTGTATCTGCAAGATGCAGAAACTGCTTTCTTCCTCACACTCACATAATAAGTAATGGTTGGTTTTAAGAAAGGATCTTTACTCCATGCTTTACCTGTCCATGTGTAGGACTTTGATTTCATTTGAAATGAAAGGCGTAAACCTCAGATCTGAAAACTAATAGAATTTCTGCATTTACCTGCTGATCCATAGCCTTTAGGTTAGATTGTGTGTCAGCCAGCAGTCAGCTTGTTGAATGAAGCAATACTTTAAAACTAAAATGAAAAGATTTCTATTATATGTAGCCTGACACCAGATATGAAGGCAGATTTCTGGTGGCTTGTTATTGGAAATATTTTCCAGTCTGTGTGATAAGCGAGACTGAACAAGCAGTAGGAAGCAGACCTAATCAGATAATGCTGACTTGCAGACCCAAAAAAAGAGAGGAAATGTTTTTTACCTAAATGCCATGCTTCTCTTGTCAAGACTGAGACAAAATGAGTAGCGTAGTGGCAAAAGGGCCTTTAGAGATCAGGGAGTAAACCCTCTGGATTCTGAGTCTGTCTGGTCCCTATTTACCTGGCATATTAATTCTCTGTAGTACAGAAGGTTTATATCTAAGTGCCTGAGTGAGTTGGAACACTGGAGATGGGGCATATTAAAAAAGGCTGGGTGAACATCAAACTGAAGCAGCTATTAATTTTTCAGTAAGTCTAGGTATTTCTTAGGAACTTCAAAGGAATCTAAGATACAGACTTGTGCAGAGGGTCCCTGTGGTCAAGCACTCTATTCTGGTCAGACTGTCTGTCCACACACATCCTTCATGGAAATACTTCTGAATACTAGGAATATTCACAGGATAAGCAAATTCTTGGTATGATTTGAGGAGCATTTTGAGGAGCAGTCATGATGTTGCAGGATGGAGGACAAAGCGTCTTGAAATGCTTAGCTGTTAAACAACTAAAGCAAAGATTGCTTCACCATTTCTGTACCTGGAAATGAAGTGGTAGTTACCATAGATTGATATTTGACACAGAAAGGTATTTAACACAGCTTCATATTCTTCCAGCTCTTCAGATTTCATGTAGATAACAGATTATATCAAAAGCAAACAATGTCAGTACCACATTAATATCGCATGACAAATGTGCATACTTTTATTTGTTAGTCTGGACCCTTTTTTTTAAACTATTGTTAGAAGATCCCCTTAGTTCTAAGTTTTTGAATCCCTAACAGCTCAGTTCTTACATGTCTCTGCTCAGAGGAAAAGGGATTTAATTGCACAAAACCTACTCTGCACAGATTTTTCCAAACTACTGTAAGATTGAAGTTTTAAATGGGTTGAGTGTGTCTATAAGAATATTCATGTTCATACAGATGTGGAGTAAACACACCATCTGGGGCTTTTGCTTTATTTTTCTTACTGTATAGTTGGAATTCAAATAGGATTTATTTTGTGTGGAAAATCAATAAATCATTTCAGTTGTCCCACACTTTGTATAACTAATTGTAATTAGTATAATGTCTTTGTTGGCAAGGGCTTATCAGGCAAATAGCATGAAGAGGCAAAGAAAAAAAGCCTCATTAAGAATGATGTTTTGTAAAGGTAATTGTGACACTATCTCTGGTATTGTGTGTAATTGAATTCTTAATTTTTAATCCAGTATTCCTTCCAGCAATGTAGCTACTAGAGTTACCTGAGGATCTCTGCAATGTAACTAAAAAACAAATTTTTGGCGGTTTTAAATTTTACAATTTAGTGCCAGAAAAGGTGTAGTCTTGTATCCTCTATATTGTAACAAATGGGTTGTAGCTACTGATTGTCATGAATTAGCTTATTTTAAATGTTTTTATGCAAGTCTTACAGATAAGAAATTGGTTAGTGGTAATGTCCTGAACTCTGATGCCTAGGGAGCAGCAACAACTTCCTCTGATGTATGATGTCAGGTGTGTGGCCTTTGGAAGAGCCTCCAAGATTTAACTCGCTGATACTGGGAATTACTGAAAAGGTGATGTCACTAAGAGCAATATAAAAATGTGAAGGAGTGACCAGAGCATATTTTTATAAAAAAAAGGACCACTGTCCTCCTTCATTAATGTGTTTTAGTAACTTTGGTTCACTGGAAATATCAAATTGCTGAAGCTAACTGAAGATAAGTGAGCATTAGCTTACGCTAACAGTGAGCTGGCTAGATGATTAGCCCAATAATTCCTGAGTTTACTATTCTCAAAAAACTGGATAGTGAAAGGCTCAGAAAATTAAATAATTTGCTACTTCATTTGTTAGTAGGGAAGCCATAAAAATGCTCTTCCAGAGCATTTCACTGCCATTCTAATAAGTATGGAGATTTTTCTTTCATTTTCCATTTGGACAATTACCCTCCTGCAGTCTATTCAATGAATATGTAAAGAAAATATTCTGAAATTGTCCAGTGTTGAAGGAACTGTGCAGTGAGCTAGGAGAGAATCTACTCTGATTCATAGTTCCTGTCCCTGTGAGCTTCTCTGTGGCAGTCTTTTGCTTTTCTGAACTGTTTGTTGTATCATGCTTTTCCCTAAAAGCTCCATCTGAGAGAAAAATCACACCATTCTTGATTCTGCCAAACATGTCTGTCTGTAATCAAGGTGCTGCCTTCAGTGGAAATATTTGTGTCAGTGGCTGCAAGCATCTGGCCTTCAGAGGACCCTGCTGCATAAATACAGTGGCTCTTGGTGAACAGAAGGGGAAAAACAAAAACTAATCTTGCATGTCCTGGGGATTTGAGACCCTATATTTCAAGTGGAACTTTAATTAGACCTCAGCTTCTACTGTTCATAATGTACATCGGTGAGAGGTGCTCATCAGAAAACCAGATACCATGTAGGCAGAGCAGTGGAAAAGGTGGGGGAAGTTTCAGTACTCAGAGTCCAGAATTATTTACTTATTTCTAAATAGCTGGGGAGTTAAACAAGAAAACAATGAAAAACTAGAGAAATTTGGATGGAATATACAGAGTAATCAAGACACTAATACTGATATTGAACTGTAATATGATACCTGCATATGTGTGAGTGTGTCAGTAAGTTTTATATCAAAAAAGGAAAAGAGAAACACTTTGTTCCTTTTTTGCTCTAAAAAAAAGTTAATCTGGAGAAAGTCACAGTAGTAAAAGGGAAGACATCTGTGTTAATTAGCAGTTAATCTTCAAAGCTTGACTGATGGGTTATATTATGGCCTCTTGCATTTGAATTAAAATTCAGATCCACACAAGTTCTATTTTTACCTCATTTTTTTCCACATCAGAATAATTTTTCTGGATTTAAGATTTCATTTTTGATAAAAACATTGAAAAATGAACTTTTGGTTTGTGCAAATAGTGTAGAGAAGAGCACTGTGGATCGGGATTCAATTTCAGAGAATGTGGCTTTATCACATACTACAGTATTTTAGAAAGTTTCTATGAAACAGTACTAGAAGGTCTTGCATTTGTTTTATTCCATTCTATCTGCTATATTTGGAGGAGAGACTTTTGCATGGATGTTAAATTGCGACTTATATGCATGACTTAAATGTAAGGAAGGAAACCTCAAAATACATAATTTCCCTGTGAGAATGAGGCATAAAGATATGTACATGCTCTGAAGAATCTGTTTCTCTTGATTATTTGACAGTTAAACTCTCTGGGTCAAGGACTGTCACTTGTGGGTGATAAAGGCATTATCTGTGGGGTTTGAGCTCTCTGTTCTCAGCGAATATTCATATTTCAGAAAGGAAACTTATTAATATTGCTGGTGGCAATCCATGGTCTTTTTTTGGATGAGCATCTATCCTGGTGAAAAGCAGAATTCTCAGATAAATGTGGAATGTAGGGAGAAAAATGCAACTGACTTCTCTTCTGTGTTAACATCAGAGAGGTAGTGATTAAGATTGTAGAAAACTCGAAAAGATTTCAGCTGCTGTACATCAGTGTGGTTTCTATCAGTTGAGTATGCGATCCAGTTTTCCTCTCCTCTCGAATGAGCAGTTAGGGTTCAGACCCATTTTAGCTGTTCTTTCATTTTCAAAAGAGCAGCAAACCCAAATACCCTTATAAAAGCCTCTTCTCATATCCCAGACATACAATGTACATGTTTGGAAAGCTGTCTCATATTTTTTTCTTTAAACATATAAAAATCCCTAATATAAAATGTTTTTATGAAAGATTTTAAGCTGCTTTCTGCCAAGTTAGATGAAGTTCCTTCAGTATCTTGTCTTGAAAAGGTAAGAGCTAGTAAAGGAATTTCTTCTGTGTTCACCTACAATAGATTTTACTAAAATATGCAGCCAGGAGTAGTAAGTGCCCTTTAATACCAAGGGAAAAGGGTAGGAAAGCCTGCTTAATTAATTCTCCTTGGGAATCCTGGATTAACTGCAGCTCTGTTTAGTTTACATCCTCCCTGGAGTAAAATGTGCAGACCCAAGACAGCAAGTATTGATTTACACGTAGATGCAGAAAAAGTTGCTGTTGTCTTTTCTTCTTCCACTTGGCACCCTTTTGAGTTTTTATTTGGTTTTGGTTACAAAAGATGAAAATCTAAATCCTTCTCTACTCCCCTTCATGCTGTGAGAAAATGTTGAACCAGTGCTTAGCAAACTGGATGCAGTTACTGGTGAAGAGCACATAAAACTACCCTACAGAGGCCCGTGGCACAAGCTGTGAAATCTGTGTCAAGGTTTCAGCTATTATTCCCTTTGCCACAGCCATCAGAAGAAAGTCTTTGACCATTGAAGAAAGCCTTTGACCTGGCATAGACCAAAGGAAAGTGGAAATATGAGATAGGATTGTCCCATTGTGACAGATCTAACTCAGGCTTGAATACCATTCAAGGAAAGCAGATTTGGCATTTCCTTCTGTTTGCTTCAGCCACTGCAAGCATAAGTGATTGCACTGTGGAGAAAATGCTGTGTTGGCAGAGACCAGAAGAGTTGCATTTCCTGATAAGTTCAGTCCTCCTAAGGGTGGAGTGAATTTTACTTAGGTGACTTTTAAAGAGAAAAACGGCTATGTAGAGATGCCAACAGCTTATCCCTCAAATTTGTTTATGTGAATTTGGTTTCCCTTCATTCCAAACATAATTGCATGGTTGCAATGGTCCACACTTCTGCGGATCCTCTTCTGATTTAAACAGTAATTTGCTGATCAGTGAAATCCAATCATGCTTAAACTGCTTGACTTCAGATCGCAGGTGGAAACTGCAACCAGAGCACTTACAAAAGCCATCCTTTACTTATAACTTGAGCATATGCAATAGCTGAGGCTGTGCCTCAGACCAGTTTGTACTCAAGAAGGAAATAAAGAATTCTTCATTCAAAAGAAATCAAAATAATATGTATTTCTGGAAAAACAAGGATTGCACAAGGGAGTGGGGAAGAAAAGAAAATTGGAATTGGGATTTACTGTTCTGTAAATAATTACTCTAACCCTAGTAGGTTTTGTTTACTACAGGAGATACCATTCAGTTTGAACAGATTACCACAAGTATTGTTGCATGAGAACCATATATTTATTTATTTATGCTGGAAGGCAGGGTTTACAACTATAATTTTCTAGTCTTCTTTCTTTTCCATGTGCTTTGAAGTAAGATGGAACTTTATGATTACTCTTGACAAAGGGGAATTCCCTGTTTCTTCTCCGAGCTCAGCAGTACAGTAGTCTGAGGAAGCCATCTCTATGTGGATGAAATAAATTCCCTCTCTTGTTGCCTGAGTTCATGGATGAGTTTAGATGCATCAAATTCTGGTCAAGGAATCAGAAATAAGGAAATTACAGAAACCTGGGTAGCAGAGGTCAATTATTTTATCTCCTCCCGCCCTTTGTTTCAGGTGTCCATGTGCATACTGAATAGAGCAGAGAAAGAGAGGAAAGAAATTTAAAGAACATGTAGAAAACACAAAGACTGGAACTTTATGCATAACTGCCTTGCCCAAACAGATTTTTCATGTATTTCAGTAATTACAGTAACAGATAACAGATTCTTCCTTATTTCTAATATTGATTTTTTCCTGTCTTGACAAAAATTACAAACAGAAAGTCAAATATTATGTTATGTTTTGTTGTGGTTTTCACTAGATGCAATTTAATAGAAAGACATAATTTCTCTCTGCCCTTTTGTGCTCATTCAGAACTCTCCTTTCTGTCTTCTTTTTTCAAGGCCATTATGACATAGGATTTATTATTTATTACATCACTTTCTAAATCAGATTATGAGTAGAGATTCTCATGGGTTAGTTGGTAATCTAGGAGTAGCCTTTACTGTTGTTTGTGGTAAATTCAACTGAAATGGACTTTTGTCCTATGTGTTCCATGGATGCAGTATTAATATAGATAGAAAACTTATATTTTTGGACATGCCACCTGACTAGTTTATTATCAGAACTCACAAGCTGCAGGAGTGCATCATTACTCCATTCCCAGGTACATCTTGTTGGGTGTGACCACTGTCTGAATCTTGAATGTGGTCTGTGTTGTTCATTCCATTTGTTTTGCATGAAAGCATACATGATGGGTAATAAAACATCTGCCCAAATATAAACGTTTCACTTCTCAGAATGACCTGAAGCACCATGTGGGGTTTTGAATGTGTGAGACAGTCTGCTCACTGCTAGAGGGGCATGGGGGTTTATTGGATGTCCTGCATCTTTACGGAATGCAAAGCAAGCACATGTGCACACATAAATGTACAAAAGAACGAACAACTGTGATACACTACTGCCTAACAGGTATCTTTATAATGCAGAAATAGCAACCATTTTTATCAGGTTAAATCAATTCTCTGTGCTTGTGTCTTCATTGTTCTTCTTGTGCTACACTTTTTGTAGAAAGTATATAATGAAATTATTAGCAGCAAAGCACCAAGCCATACAGACAGCAGAATTGAATCTAGGCTGGTGCTAATACTCTTCAGCCTTTAGAGTCTTATCCCCCTCCTGTACCAAACATACTTCTTTTTATCATCTCAAGAAAACATCTTTCTGGCATGAGAAGTAGATCTGCTCCTCAAAGTATTAATTCTGTTAGTATAGCATTAATGGATCAGCAGTTTGTGCTGGAAGATGAATTTTCCATATTTTTTGTTGTAAGGAAAGATACCATTCTTCAGCAATTAAAAAAAAAAAAAAAAAAAAAAAAAAAAAAAAGAAAGAAATCAAACAAAAACCCAAGCAAACAAAATGCTGCAGAAACTCGAAGGAGGACAAGAGCTGGTAGTCTTTAAAAAGTTAGTGCAGAGGGGCATGTAACTTCTACCTTCATTCCTGAGGGTCAGCCACAAAGGCTGAAAAAGGACAAATGACAGAGAGCCAGGCAAAACTAGAATATAGTGGCTCCTTCCCAGAAAATGAAAAGTATCTTGTTATGCTGTGGATACAAATAGGTACCAGAGACACCTCTACCTGAACGCAGCCTAAACTAAGCTAGACACAGTTCTGGAAAATGTTTCTATTTGTTTTGTATAATTTTACAAATATTTTAGCATGCTGGAATGACGTCTCACATTATGAAGCCTCATCTCTGTGGATTACAGGTCTTCTGTTTCGTTCAGACAGATACCCTTATTTATACTTATTTATTAATCAAGGGGCCTGACAAGCTGCTGCAAATAAAGCTGCTGCTGATTCAGTAGTTTGGCAGCAGGGTCATTGGAGGATTAGAGTCTATCTGGCCTTTATGAGAAGATAAATTTTTTTGTCAATTAATTGGCCTGGAGAATCTTGTCATTTCAGTCTGTCATTGTTGAATTTTATTTCACTACAGTGTTTTGAAATGAAACAAAAAATGGAAAAGTGCCTATTAATGCTTTTGGGAAGCTCTCTGTTACTTAATAGCTTCTTGAAGTCCTAAATTTCTTAATTTTTCATCTTAATTAACACTCCTAGTTGACCTTCTCTAGTCTCTGATTTCTATAGTATAAAAAAAAATAAATATGCTTCAAAGTTCTTTTCTGCAATCATATTGACATAAATTGCTTGTCTATAGACAATCTCTGCCTTTACAATTTTATTTTTTTTTTCATTTTAACTTTTATACTACTGAAGTCCCCATTGGAAATAACAGTGCATTGAACCACAGAGATAGAATTGATTGTGCACATAAAAATTCCTGGAACAACTGAAAAAGAAAAGAACTGCCTGGAATTCTATGGTAAAATCAGAACTCAAGTGACAATGAAAATTCTACCTGATTTGAACCCACCTGCCCTTCATGATTAAGAAAATATTGGATGTTCCTCCATTTTTTCCTGATGTGACAAGGAACTAGCTTTTCCTTAATTTGGCCTATACCAAAGCATAGTTACAGTTGTCAAAGGCTATGAATTTTAGTGGGTAACATTTTTATGGAGCACTCTGTATTCCATCTTCTTTACATCCATTGCTTATTGTTTATGTAGAATATTGGAAATATAAGGCTAAAGAACCCTGTCTAGCTGCTTTTTTTTTTGTAATTTTTAACTCAAGATTTATGTGTCACATATTACAATTCTAGCAATCCTAAACATGTTTTTACCATATTCTTCCAAAATACAAAAGGCAACTTTCCTACCAACTGTAGTTAGTTCTTTTTATGGAGTTTATGGAAGGCATTACTAAGAATGCAAATTCTATGTTTTAAGAGTTGAATCTTGCAAATAACTATTAATCTTAGGGGTTAGTTTTATATTCTGAGGTGAAATAATGACATTTTAAGCACTTAAAACTTTATTATGGGCAAGATAGGCAAACATACTTTGTTTCAAGCATCTTAATTAAGTTGATTGTGTTGGTCTTTTCATGTGTTTAATGTTAAGCATATGCCTATATAAATTTCAGGTATGTTTATTTAGCAGAATAAGTTACATGCCAATAACTAACATTTCATATAGAATTGTAATAATACAGAAAGTATGCAAAATATACCTTCACTTTCAAGATAAACAGGAAAAGTAATCTTTTCTGAGCATTGCTGTGTCCATCTGTAAATCATGTCTCAAAACCAAAACCATCTTCTTTTTAAATGTTTTTTGTTTGTTTGTTTGCTTTTTCTTGCCTAGATCTGGTGTCCCATTAATTTTAAAGTGTAAGAAAAACTCAATGAGAGCCATAGGGAATAATATTTTATTTGCTACACACACAGACGTTGCTATAGATTTGCCTATAGTAGTTCTATAGATGATGTTTTGCAGACTCCTGTTTTCCTTATTTTGGGATTAATGTCCTCCTTCAGATTTCTGCAGTAAATAGCCTTATGCTACAATTTGAATGCAATTACAGTAATAAGAAGTTCTCTTTCTAATGAGTCTCAAAAATCCCTGGCCAAAAAAACATGTAAAACTCCCCTGTAGAGAAAGAAATTGAGTGCACAGTCTTAGCAAAATAGCAAGGCATGAGACATTGCTTTGCACTTGAGTTTTATGGAATAGTATTTTAAAGGTATTCAGAGATTTATGACCTTTTAGGGGCAGCTAAAATTGTTTTTGCATTTCTAATATTGCTTTCATTAGAATGTTGAAAGAATTTTTACAATATCAAATTGAATTCTAATGTATTGCCAAATCACCCAGAACTCACACTGCTTAAGCATATTCCCTTGTATCCCTGTGTAGCTTCAGAAGAAAAAATGGGAGGAATGTAAGTGCTTTGTTTTAAAGTGTATAATCTGTATTCTGTCATGTACTTCATCTCCCAGGGAAGGTATATGGATACTCTCTCTGCTGTTTTTATTTATCCTGCTAGTGTAGTATATGGATGAGAGGACTAGGGCTCAATGATGTTAAAACAAGACATGAAATATTGATTAATTCTTTTTTTAAATTCTTTTATTCTCCAGAGTATAGCAAATTTCAGATGCTACTGTCAATATAGAATTCTCCAATAAACCTTCATTATCGGAAGAGTCCTGATCTGCTCTTTGGTTTTGTACATGGTTACTATGATTCTAAATGGCTTTAAAAGCTCAAGGCAAGTGTTATTCTGGTGCAAGAACAGAAAGAGTTATAAGGAATGAAGCTTTTTATCATTATACAATGTTACTCTGTAATAACATTCGTGGGATGGGGAATTCTCTTTGCTACACAGTAGCACAACATTCTGTTTGCAGAAATAAAAACTCTCAGGGACAGATAAAGAGATACAATTTTGTGGCTATAAAGCTGTCAAGTGAAGCACAATTAGAGTTGTTGTCCACCTAATGAAGTACAGGTATTTGACACTCTGCCTTTTGTTCTCATTCTTCAGTGCTAAGTTAAGCCCTTATTTATTGTTTCCAGAATGGTCTTTTACAAAAGCAGATAAACAGATAGTTAGGGGTTTCCCTCAGGAAAATGGCATTTTAGGAAAGACAGGAATAGAAGTTCACACCAGGTAACCCATGAATGATAGACACGGACAAGGAGAAGATGCACCCCATGCTACTTTGAGTGTTCTTCAGTACAATCAAATCCTCTGGGATTTAAAGTAATTTGTTTTCATTTAAAAAAATAATTAAAAAACATTTTTAAAATGTTTCAATTGGATGGATTGTATTGGAGTTTCTTTAGGAGTGTAAAGCTCTTGGCACTTCCCTGTTATTCATAAGAAAAGATATTGATCACAGAAGGAATTTTAAACTCTGTCCTATACATGTCAGGTAAATATCATTATAAAGATTGTATAACTATTTTTTACCTATCATCTTAATTAGTATTTAGTCAAACTTCAACAATAAAGAGCAAGGAATTATACACAGCATCTATTCCAAAAGCCACTGACTGTCAGCCCAGGAGGCTGGACACTGTAGTTTGTACTTGCTCTGAGACAGGAAGAAACACCTGAGGTTGGTTCTTCTGTCTTGATGAAGAGTTTGGTTTTATTTGTTTTAAAGGCTGGCTAAGTTCCTTGTTGTGGTGGTGGTGGGTTTGTTTTTATTTTTTATTTTGTATTTTGGTTTTGGTGTGGTTTTTTTGTTTGTTTTGTTTGTTTGTTTGTGGGGGGTTTTTTGGTTGGTTTTTTGTTTGGTTTTTTTGTCTTTGGGTGGGGTTTTTTTTGTTTGGTTGGTTGGTTGGTTTGGTTTGGTTTGTTTGTTTTTTTAATCCCCTCACATGAAAGCTTTATTCCTACCCCAGGATGAAATGTTTCCAGAGAATTTTGTTGATGTGGTTGACTGATTTGCACATAGTCCTACTTGGGAGTTCTTCTGAAGCAAAACTTAATGGTGTGCAAACCTTAGGCTACTTTGGCTTATGATGCAGAACAGACTGCTCCCTGCTGTACACAAAGCCAAGAGCTAAAAGGTGTGGCTTATCCCTTCCTCTCACTTGCACCCAACTGTGTCAAATTGAGCCCAAGTTGAAGCTCTATTAAGATGGTTTTATTACTTTTGTGGTATTGTTCTTTGGAGATTGGAGATTGGACTAGTTATTTACAATTTCAAGGTAATAATTTTCATTATTTTCATGCACAAAGCTGGAGTTTAACCAGTTTGTAAGCAGTGAGGACTAAGCATGTTACTATTACTCATGTTGTTTAAAAGCAGTAAGTCTTGCTTGCCCAGGTTACATGGGTATCTGTGTTGACTCCCAGACCCCCATTGGTAACACATGTGAGTAGAGTGAGCAGGATTTGGTCTGCAATTAACACTGCATTTGTTTGCTTACATAGCCAATGTGTGAGCCAAATCCTTACACCATATTGGTTCTCAGTCATGAAGGTAATACTTTTGGGCTGATTTGAAGCAACCAGTTATTGAGGAAAGGTTATGAATCTGTTCTCTTGTGCTTTTCTCTCTGCTGTTATACTAAAGAATAATAACAGAAACTTATGTAATGACATATGCACAGAATTTTGTTTTTCAGAGCCTTATAGTAGATGTTTTTCTACCAAAATGTCCTTAGAAGTTTGATTCCAGTGTGAATTTTCAAGATGAGGATAACCCACTGAAGATTAAGATTTTCCTTGTGGAAGAGGATGGTACAAACTCACACACACACACCAATATTTGCCTTTTGATGAACTTGATCTCATTTTACACACTCTACTCATTGTTATCTTTGGAATGTAAAAATAAATTATTTTCTGCCTTATGGGAGATGCATTGACTTCAGATATTTAACATGGTGGTTTTTCTGTGGACAGTAGCTTGAGGCTCCAAGCTGTCGAGAATGAGAGTATCTATAAATAATTCAAAATAATTGTATGGTTTTGGCAGATTGTCAAGTTGCTTAATGCCATTTGTCCCAGGTAATAGATTATACTTCTTTGATAAAGTGTTGATAATTTCTCATTGCCATTTGTTCTCTGTGTATTGTATTTTTACAGAGTGCAGTCAGGTTCATATCTCAGTACGGGTTGGTTTACCTTAATTTTGGCTATGGATGCCTGCTATGGAATTCATGTCTATGGGATGATAAATGACACCTACTGCAGGTAAGATCACAAGAAATTATTTTCATGCATCTAAAAATCTGATGTCTTTTCAAAATTTCACAATTGATTTTAATATCATAAATCCAAAAAAGGGATCAGGCAGTCATTTCCCAGTGTTTTGCATTGATGTGTCACAACTGTCAGCATATTTAATTCTGATATGGCATTTGCTTTTGATAAACTAAAAACATTTACAAACTCTAACATCAGATGTCATAGGGAACTATTTTTAATCAAAGATCATTTGCAGTTTCTGAATTAGCTGGAACCTAATTCTGTTCACACTCTTCTGACAAAACATATTTACTTCTACCACTAAAACAAATCTAGTGGAAATACCAACATAATAGATTTCTGAATGCCAAATACCTCTGGAAGTGAAAGAAACTGATTAGCCTAGGGTAGAACCACTACTGAGCAACCTGCTTTAACTTTCTAGGTTATATATGGCTTGTTTTGAATAGTAGGGGGTTTCTAATTAGATAATAAAACAAGTCCTGCGAGCTTTATCACAGTAAACTGACAAATAATCCAACTACTGTTGGTGGCCTTACAGTGACAAGAAGTAATCTTATTGTCAGAAGTAGAACTTCAAACACAATTTCAAAAAGTCCAAGTTAAATGTTTTACTCTACAGTATACAGTAGCAAAATATAAAGTTAAACTATTCCTCATTCAGAACAGCAGGAAATGTCATAAACAGTGTATGATACTAGTACAAATCTATTCTTCTTTACCTAGGCAGGTTCAAGTCCTGCATGTAACCAGAACAGTGGGTGCTCAGCTCCTAGAGTAAATTCTTTTTGCAGATCCTCCCTTCACAATCTCTGTTACTACATAGTAGGACAGATTCCTGGCAGACCTTAAAAGTCCCCTAAATATAGTGAGTCACAGCTGTTTAATTAGGCTACCTTAACATGAGAGACTGACTTTTTAAAACTTGCAGATCTCACTGACTGAGTGAATCATCCAGATGGAACGAACATATGTTATTCTTTGTTTATGGAAACAAAGTAGATGCCCTGAGATGAGGGGTGATGGGACTAAAGTCCTTACAGAGTTCAGCCAAGCTGGTATTTCATAGCCCTGATGTAAAACCAGTTAACAGTGTGATAACACTTCAGTCTGTTGGCAGCAGAGAAAGATGGGCTTCCTTAAAGCTGTCTGCATTATCCACTTACAATGTCTATTATTCTTTTAAATGCTTTATTCTGCCTTATTTAAGAACCAGCTTTGAGAGCTGGGACTGTCCAATGAGAAGACTTTGCTTAATATTAGTTATATAGATTGGGTTCTCACAGGTTAAATATAATATGCAGTATACCTAAGAACCAGCCCACCAGCTCCTTACTGGCTGATAAGATCAGTGTATTTTGAGACACATAGCTTCATTTTCTTTATGAAAATTCACACAAATCATGCTGTTATGAAACCCCCTATATAATTTAGCAGAGCTCAGGTGCTGACACATGTGAAAGATTTCAGGGAATTCAGGTGAAGTATATACTAATGTTTTTTCTTGGAAATAATATTTAAGTGTGTATTTTTTTCCCCTAGGTCAGAAGGCTTTCATAAAGTTCCCTACCACTATTATGAGCCAGGAAGAGATGAGTGTGAGGAATACTTTCTGCATGAAAATGCTCCATATGGAGGCCACAGGTTTATAACGGAAAAGAAAGTGTTTGCTAAATGGGCCAAGAAGCACACAATAATATTTACACACCCCAACTGGACAGTGTCTTGATACTGGTTTTCTAAGCTCTCCCTTAACAGCATATTACAAATGTGTCTCAGTTTACAATAATTTTGCTTACATCTGGCTGGCCTTTCTCAGCCTAGGTAACACTAAACTAAAAACCAGAAGACAAAGAGGGTAATGGTTCAGCTGTTAAGCAAAATTTATCAGTCTCTGGAAGTCAGACACATGACTTGTTATTTCTTAGGGTTTTACTCCACACAATGCACTTTATACTTTAACTGGATTTTACTTCAAGGCAGTAGCAGTTTAAAAGCATTGATATTTCCTCTATATACAGGTGCTCACAGAGAACATGGTGGACCTTTAAAACATGTCCATAATCTGGGCTAATTAAAGTTACTATTTGTAGCTCATTTGCAGTTCTGCAGCACTAGTTCCATTTGTGGTATTAGTAGAAATTCTCCACAAACGAAATATAAGGAAATATACAGACCTCCAAGGTCTGTGAGTGAGTAAATTTTTAAAAAGACTTGAATACAATGATATATGTGAGCACTTGCATATATATGGTAAAATTAGAGATGAGCTAGACATGGTTCTTGAACTGCATCTAACTCTCAATGAGAAGATAATACTTAAGGTTCCTGATCAATTCATGACTTCTGAAATGCAGCTTTTTTCCACCCTGGTCAGGCTGCACCATCTTGGATGATGTGTTGTGCACTTTTTGAGGCTGTTATTCCACAGTTTATCTCCAGCAGCATGGCACTAAGCAAAGACTGTGATCTGCAGCTTATGATAAACCTTTGGCTGTGGCACTAAACCTGCTGTCAGCACCCAAGCTGAGTAGTGTAAAGTTTTCTCATAAACATCTCCATTTACTCTAGTTGCACCTTTGAGTTCCTCCAACATGCAAATACATGTTGACAATTTGACAGTATTTCCCATGCAGCCATCACAATTTATTTTAAAATTCCAGCTTCTCCATCTTTATAAACATAGTATCTCGCTGTCTCACAAGAAAATAGTGAGGATTACTTTAAGTCCATAAAGCACATTCCTGATTAAGAATGCTACAGAACATTTATTCTTAATACAAAAACAATTGGTACTTGTCATTTTTTCTTGTATGTTTGGTATTTGAAGAAAGTGATGGCGTGTCTGGATCTGATGGCGAGTAATTCTGTGCATCTGCTTTCCTATTGAGGATAATTGATAACACTGAGTTTTCTCAGCTTGCATCACTTCAGATGGAGTTGAAAAAACTCACCATCTTGCAGTATTATCTGCACATCAAGAGGCAGTTCAAGAATCTTAAAATGCACTCATCTCTAGCTGAAATATGTATTTCCAAGCTTACTCTCATGGAAAGTTTTTGACTGGAGCAGACTCACTTGTGCTATGACCACAGTTCAGCTACACATGTGAGTTTTATTTAAAGTGTATTTAAATTAATGCTTTAAGTTTAGAATGTGTCCTCTGAACATTTTAACATCTGGAATGTCATTTTCAACACTGTAACAGCCAATACTGTGAAAACTTGAAAGAATTATGTGTGGGACATGATACATCGGGTTTACTCACACTACTTAAACATTAACCAACAGGAAACTTTGTATGCTTTTGTAAATCATGAGAAGGGGAAAGTAAACAGCTATTTTTACATGTAAGTATTTGTATACTGACTCTTTCCTGTTGTATATTTGTATATATAAATTTGTATTTTATATGTTCATTACAAACATATTCTCTCAGCAGCAGCTGCAACTCTTATGATGGGGAGGAAACCTCTTCACCAGTGTTCCTCCTCCTGATCATTGGTTTCTTGTTCCTGTTGGTAGATGACGCCAGAGTAAGATCTCTCATGCCTCTTTTATTTTGTACTGCAAATGCAGATTTCTGGTTTTATTTTTTATATAGCTCAGCTTTCACTGCTTACTTTAGTGCTGCAGGTGTTCAGGATGGTTGTCAGGCAAACGTTGGGACTATGGTTATGATCCTGGATAAACACCTATATTCAAATAGAGGCTCTGTCCCAGACTTCTTGCATGACTTGATGTCTCACCTTCCTGTTTGGAGAAGGAAAACAATAATATTTTCCTACTTTCTGTCTTGACTGACTTTCTTATCTGCTCTTGAGATGGGTATTTTCATTTGCAATGGTTTTGGATAATGACTTGCAAAAGATGTGCCCAAAGTGCCTGAAGGCTACAGACAATGCTAAAATATATATATTAAAAAACTGAGTGGCTGCTTCTTGTCCCCAGAGTTTAAAATTGTAGGCTAATATATCATGAGATGAATTCAAGGGGGAAGGGTCATGGATGGATGAAGAGTTGTAGTAGCAAAAGATGGTGAGCTAGATTTCTCACCATATGCATATGCATCATTTCAGCCCAGATGGATGGCTGGATAGGTGGAAAGCTGATAAGAAATTCTTAATGCAGGTTTTGAAGAATGCAGGACACACAGAACTAGAAAGAATGTTCCACGCATATTGCATAGTACAGCCTGAGGAAACCTGTAGCTCCCTTGTGGAAAGAGCCCAGGAAATGAATGTCAGTGAAACTGAACCTATATTTTGAAGGTCTTTGAGTCAATAGACAAGTGCTACGTGCTGAACATGGAAGTGCAGTTAGGCTGGGCAGACTTACATGAAAATTGCCCTCACAAAGCATGGTCTTCCTTCCTAATGAGCACAGAATAAGGATATTGCCTGAGTTGTGTTCACAAGCAAGGCAGTTTTTTAAGGCTGAGAAAGTTTTTAGGATAATAGAGACTTGACAAATTTCCATAAATCTGTTGTAAAATACATGTTTCATACTGGAGTTGTTTTGTTGAGATCTTGTATGCTGTATGAAACTATTTCATGCAAAGGCTAGCTAAGAAAAATACATCCCTTAGAACATCTAAATGTACAACAAAATTGAGAACATCATTATACTGCAGTTATCAAAGAGCAAAGTAAAAGTGTTGCTCTCTGCTTGAATGTGAAGTAAGAGCAGAGACACTTTTAGAAAAATTGCAGCAGGCTTCATTCACACTAGAGCAAATGAACATCAGTTCCCTTATTTAAAAGAGCCTGTCTCTAGCATAAACTAAACATATATTTGCATGACTTTTACTATATGAGTAAGGAACTGTGGCTGTTGTGTTGAAGATGATTCCACAAATAAATTATTTCATAAAAATCTGTTAAAAATCAGAACTGTGGTACTGAAGAAAGACTGTTAGTACTTAGCTTAGTAGTAAGAGATCTTGATGACTCATCTTTTAAAAGCAATTAAGACAGCTGAGAATCATTTATTAAATCTTTAAAATAAAGCCTACTACAGTTTACCTGAAAGTAATCAGATCCTAATTGCTTATTCATTCAAGCAACCCTATTTTAATCAACCACTCGTGTATAAAACAAGCAGGGAGTTTACCTGAGGCTTTAAAAATAGTTCTTCACTCGGCTGGTAATAGAGGAATACTAACAAATAATTTGGGGTTTTTGTCGTCAGTCAGCTAAGTAGTCACCAAATGTTTTCTTCTATAACTGATTTTTCTAAAATACAAGTTTGGAAGAAGAAAAAAAAAAAAAGCAAAAAAAGCTTTTATTGTTTGGCTTGCTGTAGCCTTGGCTTTCATGAGCATTTAAACCTTAACAAACTTTATGTTTCATGTTGCTTTAATTTCTGAAGGAATTTTTTCAAGGAAAAAATAAATAGGAGCAAAATTTTTTTAGGGGAAAAAAAAACTTCTTTCACTGCCTAATTACTGATTCACAGATAATTAACTCAAAAACATTAGAAAGTCAGTTTTGCATTTCCAGACACGGCTGCAGACATGATTCCAATCTCTTTGTGCCCATTAGATGTCCAGATAACATCCCTCTGCTTCCACCAAGGCCTTATCACAGAAAGAAAAAGTAGTCTATGTATCCAGCCAAATTCCCTTTCCATCTGGGCTGGGAGACTCCATCTGCAGACTGCTTCTATTAGTTACATCAGTAAGTGGGAAGGGCTGAGGAAGAATTCTACTTAGAAGCAGATGGTGTTCTGACTTCTAAAAAATGCCCCTAAAGTGTTTTAAGAGACGAGTACCCATTGGCCTCTTCTGGAAATACTTTTCCAAAGTACTCTGTTTCTTCAAATGCATTTAGTTCCTGTGTGGAACTATTGCCCTAGTCTCTCCAGTAGGAATTACCATCAATGGGAGAACTTGCCCTTTACAGGAAGTAGAGGCGAATTCTGTGTTTTTAAAGATTTCTACATAAACAGCACTAGGAATGAAGAGGTCAGCCTGGTGCAAATTATCTGAAGACTGATATAGGAACCTCTGAGGACTCAGTTAAAAATTAATGTAAATTTGGCAAGTTCATGAATACAGCACCCATCCCAGTAAAATCTATGCACTCCTGAGTACTAAGGCAAGCAGTGTTTTGTCTGAGGAATACCATGAGCATGTAATGCATTGTGATGGTAATAAAGAGGAGCCTGAACAACACTTGGAGGGCTGATGCAGATGGTCTTGATTCACCTGCTCATGGACTGGACAAAATTAGGATCCCACACAAAGATTGCTAGCAGCAGAACACCGATTCTCAACTAGAGGATGTGTCCAGGTAAGTAAGACTTAAATAGTTACTTGTTATTTATAACTGGATGCTGCCCTTACAAACTAGAAAATCTGAAACATTTTGATGACTTTTTTTTCTGCGTGCATCTCAGAAATAGTATGTGTCTTTAGTTGTACTCATGCAAGTCTGGGATTTATTTATCATGAACTTCAGTGTACCCATGAGGATGAAACTATGTTAGTGCCAAAGGATCACACAGTTGCAGTGTGTGGGCATTGTAATGTACTGAGTACAGCAGTCATGTATTTCCTTTAAAAGGTCTGGGTTTCCTGAATAGGTACAGTCCTTTTGAGGAGAATATCTTTCACTTTCAGTAGATGTGTCTCATTCTGTTCCTTGGCTCCTGAGAGGATGCAATGTTGAATTAATGTGAGGAATGATACGGTAAACAGCCCACTACCATATTCATATATATTTTTCTGGCTATTGTTGTGATGACACAGAGAAAAGCAAGCTTTTTGTAAACCTTGTTTTGCATAATCTACAGAAGTTTAGTGTGCCTGTTCTGGATTAGAATGTCCTAGGCAAATGCTCCAGAAAGGGGCTGAAGGAGAGAGGGTCTCCCCCTCCAGCTTCTGTGGAAGCCACAGTAATCTGCATGGCACCCCTGGGGCTGCTCCCCCAGATTCCACAGGCTCCCCTCCCAGCCTCAGCTTTGGGCCCTTTCAAACCCCATCAGAAGAAGTCTGCCCTGTCTTCTCTTTTTATGAGGCCGGGGATGGGGTGATGTTAACTTGGGGGTGAGGAGTGATGGTGTCAGAGCAGGGACACTCCCTTGGTCAGCAACATGATCCTGCTTGAGGCACGGTCGCACCTCAGGTGCTGAACTCAGCTTCTTTCAGTATGATGGGAAAGTTATCACTGGGTTTTGTTGTTGTTGTTGTTGTTATGAGTAACTCACAAAATGTCACCATTTTATGGCTGTCTTAAACAGCTGATTACACTTCTTTTTTTGCGTTGTTTGCTGCTCTTTCCTCAAGATATGCAGCTGTCAGCATCTGCCACTTCTGCTCTGATTTACAGGTCATAAAGATACAGAAAACTTGAACTAATGCATGTTCTTACCATGTATTATGCATGATAGCATGTTACACGTTTTATTCTTGCACTATAATAAATAATGTAGGCTGTGTATAAACTTAGTTTAAGCAGCAAAAGTAGTGCTTTTTCTTTCTCCCATATCATGTGTTGCCCAGAGCATGTTGCTGAAGCTCTGTAAGAGCCATTTGCAGCTGACAGCAAATAAATTCTTGAAACCAATCTAAATCTGACATTTTGCACCAGAATAACAGAAATAGTTAAGTGACAGAAATTGTGAACTGACCAGTTCTCACAGTCACAATCTGTGTTCTGTTATAAGGAAATCTCTGAGTGTTACCTCAGGAATTACTTTATTGACACAGATATCAATAAGGTGTTGGCAGGGCAGCAATTCACAAACTTTTGACATTTATGGGAGTATCTTTTTAATGGGAATTGTACATGTTGATGGTTGGCTGAGATGCCTGTTTGGTTTTTTTTTTTCATATTGCTGCTCCTGAAAATAGTATTTCTGAAGAGGAATGGGAGAAAAAAACTGTGTGCTCACTGCTCTTGTGGTTCATCTGTTCACCTCCTCATACACAGAAACATTCACACACTTCTGCAATCACAAAGAGTATTCATAGGGTCGGGTTTCTGTGGTTTTTTTCCAGATAGTGGCAAGTAAGAACAACTAAGAGTAAATCTTACATGGTAAATATAGGTTATAGTACTTGTTGATTCATGTTTATTGGTGTACTTCCAAAGCCTATGTCTACACTAGCAAGGAATTAGCTCAGATGGATCAGATCTGTAGCCTGAATTGTATGTGCTAAGATCCTGGTCTCCATACCATGCACTATCTCTATTCTGGTGCCATGGACTGAATGCCCCTAGTGATTGGAGCACATGGAGTTTCATCCAAAAGGAATCTAGTTCACATCCTCAGGAATAATCCATCATGCAAATTAAAGCTTTTTTTAAGTGAGGCCACTATATGGGGCTACCCCACAGGAAAGTGAACCTGTTAGCCCATCTTTTGACTGACTCAAAGACCTTTATTGTGGGTTTCTTACTCCCCATAAGCTTAGTATGGATATTTTTCTTTCAGATCTGAGATCTGATTTGTCCTGTCAGATCACGGGAACCAAGGGCTTCTGACTTCCTAGGATTAGGATCTAAATGTGCTCCATAAGTCAGGATTGTGGGTGCAGCATGGAAAGTGCTTAGTTTGATAATAGCTGCGATTTCACTTGTGGATGTGATTTTATCATAAACATTCTGGATGCTTGCTAATGCATGCATTGTTTTAAATACTGCATCACACATAAAAATGCCCTTCCTCATTTCCCCAGGGTATATTTGTTCTTGTGGTCTTCCAGTTGTATCTGTATATGTGTGCAGATGTGCATGTGTACACAGTGTACAAGCATTTTTCTGTTCTTAGTTGCTATTATATGCCACTAACATAAACTTATTTAGAAATTTCATGTTACACTATTTATTACATGTATTCTTTGGTTACCTTTTTGAAATGCTGACAAGTGTATTCATAGGAGATATCACTACAGATTTAGAAAACTTACATACTATTTATACTTATTTTAGTTGTTTTGGCATGTGTTTTTTTGCTATGTGCTACTTAGTTTTTGCTCCCATTTGGAGAATGTACTTCTATGTACTTGCAAAATTGTGCCTGGGTTATTTTAAAATATTAATAAATGTATACAATTTTCTAATTGTCTGACATAATTTATATTTGATTTTTTGCTAGACACTTTTATTCTTGTTTATGTGTATACCATTATAATGATAATTAACAGTTCAATGAACTCAAAGAAACAAAAATCTATCCTGGAAAGTATTATAATCTACTGCACACAAATATGCTAAAATTATTTTTTAATTGACTTTAAAGTACTTTAAAGGCATCTGTCAAAAACATACACAGTAATTTTGGGTAAACTCAGCTACAAAGGCTACACTCGTGTTTATTTTTCTGTGTTAAAACATGTCACATGCATGCATGCACACAGAATAGATCCTATCCATAAGGGGTACTTCCTTCAAGCACTCCCTCACAGCAAAGCACTCCTAGACAAGTCATTGAAATCCTCCAGAGTGGACTCAGCACATTCTTGAGAGAGCTGTGCAAGACTGAGGGAGCTGCAAGAGAGATCACAACTCATTAAAAGGTACAAACCTCTGCTTGCACCTGTAGTGTTGACAAGAATCCAAGGAGGGCTACAGAACTTCTCTTCCATCATGGACTGGACCCCATGGTGCTAAGAGAGGAAAGGATCTAGAACTCATCTAGTCTCTAACTAGCCTCTAAGTTTTCTGTTTTATTTCTCAGCTAAGAAAAATATTAAAAAGCAACAGGGTTCAGTGTGTAAATTTTAATTTGGTCTTCATGTGCTGAATTAAACACATGCAGACTAATTGGGTTTGGGAAAGGATGGAGATTCCAGGTTTGTTGGTCAGCACTGGAGCATATAATGCAGCAATTGTCAGCAAATAATCTGGGAGCAGATTCTGGTTCTCAGGTACTCATGGCACAAAAATTTGTTTCCTTTACAAATAGAGCTATTTTGTCAGCCAGCACAATAGGAGGAATGAAAAAGAGAATTTCTGTGGTAAGACTAAGTAATAAATAAAGACTAAAACAAAATAAAGGAAAGAAATGGCATTCACATACTCAACTTGGAGGGTCCTTCAAATCTGATATGCTGCCAAAGGGCTTGTTAGAATTTGTGAGGGTTTTTTCAGACATACTCTGAATATAACATAATGTTCCTTTCAGAACCCCTACAGCGTGAACTGTGAATCTGTATTGAAATCGAGATGTTAATGTGGATTAATTTCATACATTTCATCCTTCCATGCAGGACATTTGGGACTGTATAATACTCTTAAAGTATATTCATAATTAATAGTAGTGGCATGGGATATGAATGTGAATTAATTTGATTATTTGTCGTAGAACCAGATACTGGGTTAAATTATCGAATTGTCCCCCTGGACAATTTCAATTGTTCTTGTGGCTTTACATTTGGATCTTTTTTTATTAGTTTGCACCAGATCACCCAGTAATCCTTGTCAACTAGTTTCAGTGATCTTTTCTTTTTATTGTGAACTTGTCCCTTAATGAATGAGCTTTCTGTAAACTTTGGGGTTTCTTGCAAATTGTTGATACAAATATTAACTAGAGTATAGCCAGGAAGCTATTCCAGCAGAATACCTATTCTGTGATCATTCCCTATTTAAATTCACATTTTGAAATGTCAGTTAACACATTTTAAATTCATTTAATGTATGACATATCAATTTAGTATTATCATGATTTCTAAACTCAAATGTCATGAATACCACATCAAATGTCATATAGAATCAAAGTATTTCAAAAGTGTTGTGTTTTGATTGTAGTCACAACTGGAAAAAAAGCCCCAGCAAATGAGTTTGACAGTGTCTATTTTCCATATTGCACTTAGATTGGCACTTACCATATTTCTCCTCTTTAATTAGTTAATAATTGAGTCCCCTGTCAGCCATTTCATTATTTTGCTCCAGATCAATTTCAGAATGACAGGACTGTAATTATCTAGGTCATTAAGTTTATCCTTCTTAAATATTAACACAACATAAGTTTCCTTCCAGCTTCCTGGAACTTTCCCAATTGTTCCAAGACTTAGGCAAAACCAGTAATAACAATAGAGACTTCTCTGTCAGGTCTTTAACAGCTCTTGGATTAAAGCTACCTGAAATTTCTAATGCAAATATTTCTTCAGTAGCTTCATACAATGTTTTTCTTTGTTGTTTTGTTATGTTTTGTTTTTACCTGGCAGTTCATTGTCCTTATGGAGCATCACCACTTGCCTGCCTCTTCCTTAAATAGTGAACTTAAATATTTATCGAGCAGTTCATTCTTGTCTCCTTTACTCTTAACAAATCTTAGATTTCAATCAAATAACGAACTGTCAGATTTGTCACTTTCAAGATTCCTAGTATATTTTTAAAATATTGTCCTTAATTCTTTGTCCCTAAATTTCTCCTTTATAGCTTAGCTACATTTATGGGAGGAATAGTATTTGCAATTCCTCACTCCTACTCTATATTCTGTGTTCTCAATTTTCTTTCTTCATGTCACTGGTTTACAGTTGTGTAGCAGCTTTCATTAACCCTTTGAGCTAGATATTTTTTAAGCTTATACAGCTTTCTTTTCTAATTTTGAAACTATTAAATAAAATATGTGTACTTTCCAACTTTTGATCCATTCTCTCTCCTAGCTGATTCTCCTTTACCATAATTTTCAGCTTGGCAGAAAGAGACTGCACTGTATTACTGCTTGGGCTTCATTCACATGCCCATAAAAAAGTATTCAAGCTATCATGGTAACCACTAATATTTTGTTCTCTTACCAAGTCCTTGGCTCTTGTTTCATTTTTTGTGAGATGAGACCTCACATAAAAATCTCACTTTTTGAGAATTTCCCTTTTTGGTTTAAGAAGTGTTGACATATCATGCTCAAAAATTCTGCAGAGGTTTTAGTACAAGCATCATGAAACTTTAAGCATATGTCAGAACACTGAAATCTCAAAAGATAATGCAGCTTTTTTTGCTCCTACACATTGCAGAAGGTAAAAAGGCATCCAGTCACCCTTCTCTCTAGTGTGATTTGGTGATTTGCAGACAGCAGCTACTATCCCATCTAGTGTTTTATGTTACAGTATTGATCTATTGCATTCAAGATCAAACTATGTCTTTTTTCCCATAGACTTCCACTCTCCCTGCTCTCTACTTGATCTTTCCTAATAGGTTATAACCATTAATTTTAATGTTACAATTATGCAGTTCTTTCCATTTAGTGTCAGTAATACCGGCTAACCTGGATTTATAAATAGGTAAATCTGTTCCTTTCCTTTTTCTACCCAGACTCTTTAGTGTTGGTTTATAGAAAATCAACTACTTTTACAACTTTTATTAGCTTTGGGTTTGCTACATTGATTTATTGCTGAATAAAGTTAATTTTAGGGTTGTTTTTTTGGTTTTCTGGTTGGTTGGATTCGGGTTTTTTCACCAGCTCCCCTTTTGGCACTAATTTTTAGCCTCTTCCCTAGCAGGCTGTTTGCCTTTCTGCTGAATAGGAGACCACCCAAACTGTGTCATCCTTTCACCTGCATCAAACGATGGATGCTCTATGTTCAGAATATTTTTTTTCCCTGCTTTCCTTCATTTGCCAGCTAAAGGTAATATGATAAACTGGATATCAGTTCAGTCTTAAAGACATACCTTTAGCCCAGGTTGTGCAGAAACACTGCACTGTTACCTACTTTTAATTTGCAAAAAAGTCTTTCCAATCCTTTTTGTATCTCCAGCCTTTTCCCCAGATTTGGCTACATATTTAACTGTTCCTTTTTGAAACACACTTCTGCCTCTAAAGGATTCAGGAATTTAGGCGGGAGTGAGTGGTAGATGGGGAAAGCCATCTGTTTTCTAATGTAGGCTGTTCTAACACATCTGCTTGGGCTCTTTCTTTTATTGTTGCACAGAGACACAAGAGCTCCACAGGCAGCTGAGTCCCAAGGCCAGCAGCTCCCATCTTTTCCCCAGATCAGTAGAAGGTGGAAACTACAAAG
This sequence comes from Phaethornis superciliosus, assembly GCA_023637945.1. Classification (NCBI taxonomy): domain Eukaryota; kingdom Metazoa; phylum Chordata; class Aves; order Apodiformes; family Trochilidae; genus Phaethornis; species Phaethornis superciliosus. The sequence goes on along the minus strand of JAJQWJ010000009.1, from coordinate 18,956,710 downwards.
TCTAGGTTCTGAGTCACAGTATCTATAGTGAGCAGAGGAACTGTCAAAAAAGTGAGATGTTAAGAACCGGATTGTTTTGTCAGAACACTGATCAAAGTTTGCATCCTTCTATGGGAGATTTAAATGGCAACCAACTAGCATTCTTCACTTGAAAAAAGCAAAACATTCTACCAGAGAAATTCTGATTAACTCTTCTTTCTCGAGTAGAGCTATCTAAATAAATAGTCTTTGACAAGGGGAAGTCCATCCTCATTTTGGCACAGGAGATGTTACTGGTTACAACATATCTGGGTAGACTTCAGCAGCTTTTTAATTGCAATAGAAGCACTTGATACAAATGTCTTGTGAGCTGAGTGTCACTGGTGTTTGGCTGGCAGCTGTGTGGCCACAGGGTCTGATGACTTAGCTTTTTAGTAGATGAAACATTATCCTGCTTTCTGTGACCAACTTTGCCTTCAAATTATTCTTAGAGTGCCTATAGTTCAAGAGCTACTGCTTAGGCCTTCAAATAAGGCTAATCAAATCCATTTGGTCTCACATTTCCTTTTTTTTCTGTCAGCATTTTGGAAAATACATTCTCTCCATTTTTCTGATGCACTACATGTTGCATTGCTTCATCATCTTAGTGACTTGATTGATGAAAGACACTTGATGTATGGTGATGTCCCCTGGCAAAAAGTCTACTTGCTTCTTTGTCCTATATAAAAAACAAACAAACAAACAAACAAAAAAACCACAAACCCCAAAAAAAAACTGACAGAGCACAGCCCCACAGTTCTTCTTAAATACCCACTTTCTATGGCCTGTGCTGTGAAAAAAAGGTTGAGTTACTTGAAGCTGTGAATCAGTTTTGTTATCTTGCTAATTAATTCACACACACACAAAGACACACAAAATGGCATGGCAAAAATCCCATACACTAAAATATCATAGATCAATTTGTTGCTATGTCCTGTTTTTCTGAATGTGCTGTTGAAAGAAGGGGAGACTGCAGAGTTTATAATTGCATGAACAGTTGAAAGCTATATACAATAAGCAACTTCTGATAATCAAGTGATTGTGGAGTGAATTACCATGTACGCTATGATTTTATTTTAGCTATTTCTTCATGATATCTTGAAAAATCCGTTATTTTCATCAATACCTCAAAGATTCTTCACAAAAAAGTATGAAATATACTGACAAAGAGTTGCTGAAAGTTGTTTCAGCTACATAAAAGGAAGCAGCAGGATTTTAAGAAAAGAGTATTTAAGCTAAGGACATGTAAGCATAACATTCCAACACTTTATGTTCCATACTCTTCATTGTCATTTTTTCAAGCACCTAGCTTAATATGGGACTTGGGGTTTGTGTTTTATATCTGTAGATGTCTATAAAGTACAGAAAAATATTGGACAGTCCTTTTCTGGTGTTGAAGTCTTTGTTGTGTCTTTCATGATACTTGAAATGGTAACCAGCCTCCATGGCAGCTCAAGTAAAAAAGGAGGGACAACAAATCAAACTACATCATTTTTTCAAGGGCAGCTTTGCAATCCTTGTGCATTTTAAAATGTGGGGAGTACTGTATTAATTTGAGTGCATTGATAGTGAATGGGATAATTTAATAGCACCTTCTGTTCTCAAGTATTTCTTTCCTTGAATAGATTATTAGACAGCAAGGGCTGAGGATGCAAACCTTGAGTCATGAAAGCATGTGTATATGCTGAAGAGTCACTAAGATGAATTACAAGCACTGGTAATAGTTATGGGTTAAAAGGGCTGGCGACCTTCGCTTCTAAAAACATGCTTTAAATGTTACCATGATACAGCAGCATTTTCTCCACTCTTTATCTTCTAAATGCTTTTGGACACAGAGACCATGGGATTAATTATATACTGCAAGCAACAATTCATGAATATTTAACACACTCATTTATACTTAATGAATAAATTTGCATTTTGACAGTATTATTTAATGTGGTTTAAGGAAATGCTGCTCATTACCTTTCAATTTTGTAGATTAAGAGAATGTAATTGGAATGATAGCATAGGAGAGAGTGCTTGATTTCCATGTGATTGTTTGTGCATGTTTTTATTAAAACAGCTGTTTGTTTTGGGGGGAGAAAGTTTTTCTCCATCTCAGTGACTTCATCCCAGTCTGAGAGGTTAAGCTCAAAGCAGGGAAATGCATTCCCTCCAAAAGGCTGAGGTGTGAGGCAGCTGCCTTGGCCCTGCCTTTGGTCTGGCCACTGGCTTTGGAGTGGGACATTCCCTGGGCTGTCATGGCAAGAGTCTCACTATCCCAGAAAACCACCTTTGGGTCATCACCAGCCTCTCACTGAAGGAAGTGGTTCTGAAGGGTTGATGGGTCCATCAGCAGAGGGCAGACAAGATGGAAGCTGTGGTGGTTGAGGGCAGTGGCAGCTCTGACCCAGCTCTGGGAACCAATTTGGCCTTTTTTTTTTCCATTGGCAGTACCGATAATAGAACTCCTTCCCCTTTAAATTTCTAGAGGTTTTCTTTTTTTCTGTTAATTTTCGTAGGACTAAGTACTCAACCTTTGTACTCAGTTGTCTTTACTTTGTCTTTTAAGCATGTATTTAAGCAACTCAAATATTTCCTTAGGGGTAGAGATATTTTACATATTTTTTACCTAGTACAAATGAAAAAGTCTAACAAAATCAGAATTAAAATAAAAATAACCGCCCAGGACTTGATGGTGTTGAATACTTCTGTACCTGAACAGCAATGCACACAATCAAATATCTCACAGGTTTCCTGTATTTAATACCAAATGTTGATTTTATAAAACAGGTTTTTAAACCCTTAAAGTTTGCTTCTCTAACAAAGTATATGCATTGTTTCTATTTGTCATTTTGAAGTGCCATATGGTGGCAGATACTAATCCACAATATGTTGCCATTGTTCTCTCTGATCACTCTCAAAAACAATGTAATTACTCAAATGGAGACTTGACCTTTCCTTCCATTTTAATGGACTGTTTTCTGAGCAGATTTCTAATAAAAAAGAATTGCATGAAAGTTATTGTCAAATTTGGCTACATATATCTTGTCTGGGAAGGGGAACAATCTTCAGGCCAAAATCAGGCTATGCACTGTCTGTTGGGTGACCAGAGTAAGGTCTTGATTTTCAAGAGGCAGAGGGGTCTCTTGAAATACCTTTGATGTCAAGCAAAGCAAAGATTAGAAATGTTAAAACTCGATTGATAACTTCCTGCTCTGGGCAACAATGCATAAGTAAAGCTGGCCTAACTTTGACATCCTCCTCATCCTGTGGGAATATTCCCACAAAATATTAATAGGGGTGGATGTACGAGAAAAAGCTGGGATTGTTTTGGTATTCTTATCCCTTAAATTTTGAAAAGCTTGAAATCTCAGATATTCTTTTGACTGCATGTAGCAAAAGATCTACGATTTACACTCACATTTCAAAACTGTCTGGACCTCTGTAATGCTACACTATTGTACATCTCCACATAAAGGGTTATGTGTCAGTCTGTCAGTGACTGAACGTATTTCTGGTTTTAATATATCTAAAGAATCTAAGCTCCTTGTGGAATGTGTGGGTCAAATCTATATGGATTTCCTCACACTGTTTCCTTTTTACTTCATATAGAATGAAAGATTTTTAAGGGGCAAAAGAAGGTGTGTGCAGGCACCAAGGTCAGTTGTTTCCCACAGGAGGTGTGCGACCATTTTGTGTGTCTGCAGTTGGTGCTGATGCACGATGTCAGAGGCTTGGATATGCAGATGCTGCAAAGGACAAAGGCAAAACTTCCTGCTCCTCCTGATTGTGAAAAAGTTCTTTCAGTGCTTTTAGGGAAGAGAGGGTTTTAGCAGTGGTTACAAGTTTTTGTTCCTGTTTTGGTCACAAAAATGGTTAATAATGTTGATAATGTGTAAACCAAGGAAATTAATGTTAATTTTTTTGAGCAAAAATTTAACATATTGCCCTTTTGTTCTGGGACTTTATAGCCTTCCTGTTTTTTCCCTCAAAACAGTTTTCTATTTGGAGCACAGAATAGATCTGGCCTTAGCATACTGACCTTAACCATTCTATCAGTAATCCCTAAAATTTCTGAGAATCGCAGTATGGAGCCCTTAGTGTATTTCCTAAGGTACTTGTTGCTGAAAATACATGTTGCTTGCTTTCATTTTGATAAACCACAAAAGCAATAGATGTTCTATCTTTAAAACTTTTCCCACTGGGAATTCTTGAACTTGTGTATATGGTGACTAATTCTATGCATCACAAAACAAAAATGTAAAAATTAACAGCACCAAGTGACTTAAAATAATCTACTACAAAGAAGTGAAGGTCCCAGTGTGGCAAGTTACCAAGTACTTAAACTCTGTCTTTCTCTGATCACTTTACATAGTAACTAGATAAAAGCTATTATCTATGAATACATGAAAGAAGCAATTTAATTTCTCCCCTGCCACAACTTTGAGTGTGCCTCAAGTCATGTTTCCTAACAGTGTTTTCAGTACAGGCACAACAGGCACTAGCACGGACACATCGGGTCCTAGTATGAATTGCTGAATATATATATTTTTCCCTATTAATTATTTAAAACTTTCCTAAACAAAAATATGTTACAAGATAGATTAAGCTTGTCTTCTTATTTTGAACCAAATTTCCTTGTGTAATACCTCAAAAATATTTAGCCTGAAAATGCATGTAAACTGGGAGATGGACAAGTAAGCAGCCTTTAACTTTTCCTTAATTTTATTCCAGAGTTCTCCATTTCTCTTGATGAGTTTGCAAATTGTATTCAGATATGTTAGAAATCCATACAGTATGTTTGCTTTGGATTTTCCAAAGCAGTGGTACCCGTATCTAAGGTCTACAAAATCAGTATATTCATAACTTGTAATGGAGAAGGAATAGACAAGGTCCAACTTGTTTGCTATACGAATCAAACCTGTGGACACTATTTAATAAAATTCAGAGTCAGATGTGTTTCTTCTGTGAACAAAATAAGGTAACTTTTATGAGACACAGAAACCACTCTCATTTGTGTCTTGTGCCAAAGATCTTTAACCTTCATGGAAATCTTCCTCTCTGGAGCATTCTTCCTTCCGCTACTGTATTTCCTCTTAACAAGATATTACTCTCATGTTATAAATGTTAATGAGAGTACTAAAAATCTTTTAATAAGAAAATGTTTGAATTAATAAGGACATTGCCAGTGATGTCCAGAAACAGCTTGATTCCATATGCAGAGATTTCTATAGACAGTTTTGCACATGCCATTATTAAGTCTGTGCAAGGGTCCTCTGTAAGCTTTATGCTTCCAAGGAACAGCACAAATACATGGTCAGGCTATTTGGAAAGATAACACAGCAAAAATTTTACAATTAAATTCTGTATATTATCTCAACCTAAAAAATGTTGACACCTGAAAAGAGCAAGTGCTGATACAGTAAGTCATAATGAATTAATTAGACTTGGAAGAGTTTATGAAGGTTATGTGACTGCATTTATTGATCTTATTTCACTGATATCAATAAAAGCTCAAGTTTCTTGTTACCTCATAATGCCAGTCATGCCATTGTCTTCCAGAGTCACTTGAAGCTGTTGGCTTTGATCTAGAAAGCTAAATAATGTGAGTGAAGAACATAAGTCATGGCTCTATTACTAATTCTGGGAGTAATTAAGTCTGTTTACCAATGGATTTGTCCTTAATGGTCTGCATTTCTCCATTGATTTGTCTCCCATGTACCTTAAAAATCCTCATAGTCTGTGATACCTCTTTTTTTTTCCACAATACGCTTATCCCTTTCTTGTGTCCACAGAGGCACTTTCTGCCACAGCAACTTCTGAAGCTTAGGTGAGTTCAGAGCTCCTTCTTATATTCTCTGCAAACCTCTGCTCTGTCTGGTGGTCAAAAGAAAATATACTTTGTCTGGTTCACAGGTATGAGCAGACTTCAGGTCCAGTTAAAATGTGTGCTCTCACCTGTCTGCTTCTTCCTCCCAGCTTCTGAGCAAACTGAAACTGAGAGACAATTTAAACAGCTCCTGCCTTTTGTTCATTCAAAGAGCTAGTAAGAGATTTCTCCTATTAGCTGGCTGTGAAGCTTACTGAAACTCACGCCTGTATTTGAGACTTGGTTTTCCCTGAAATTAGTTTTAACTTACACAGTGAAATCCAAAATTATTATAGGCAGAGCCAGACTTTGTGATCACATACACTGTTTAGACTGGGATTATGGTTGTTTAAATATTGGGGTTAAACTCACCATTCCTATGGACGTCTTTATTAACTCTCAGGACCAGTTGTGAGGCAGACTGTGTGTTTCCCTTTTGGTCATAGAGAGAGATGGGCTGAGAGTAGGGAGCAAGAGGATTTTGGTGAAACTGTTGGAGAATTGTATCACATTTTGGTTTTAGGTGTCTTTGCAGCTCCTATCTGATTAGATGGCAAATGTTAGTCATTTGTTTTATAAGAGGTTATCTAGGTGCCTGGAGAGTTGGAGGTGCCTAATTTTTGATGTATTAATACTAGAACAATAAATCAGAGGTAAGAATAAAAATAAGGTGTGCAGAGAGAGCTTGTGTAATAGAAAATTATGAGGAGAGATTTGGAGAGGTCTGGACTGCTGGCTGATCTGTAGGGAAGAAAAGAGCAGCCTGACCTTTCTGTGCTGCCCTTATAAGAGGTCAAAGGAATGAAATAATAATGGCAGCCTTCAGTCTTGAAAAGGGCAGCAGGAAGAGAAGGGCAGCAGTGGAACTCAGCTACCGCTGTAGATTCAATTAACATTTGCTGCCCAGAATCCCATAATTTTGCACTGAGTAGGAGCCAGAATAAAAGCCATCCTACTTAGTGTACATTTCACAAAGTGAAATCTAATTAGTAAAATGTTTAAAAGTTAATGAAGAATATACAATGCCAGAAAATATGTTCTACTGAAGTGGAATCCTCTCCTACAAGCACTTGTGCTGTCATAAACTCTTACTACGTGAGTAATATCTCAGTGTTGATGCTAATAAAATGCTGAAAAAGTAAAGGGCCAGAAGGAGTGCCATGCAAAATATCCATCTCTTCAGAGGTTCAGCTGTAAAAATAATGAAGACTCCCTACAGACACATGCATGAAAAGATCTTATTAATTTCTAGGGTTTGCCTGCCATTCATATTCGTTACTGCAGAACCTTGGAAAATAAACCTGTGATGATATTTTATCTAAGGCATGTGGGATGCATGCACTGTCTGGGCAAGCACTTTTGGGCTGCTACTATTGCACAGGCAGAGTCTAGCTTAAGATACTTGCCAAAACAATTCCCTGAAAAAATATTCAAAAATTGTCTGATGATGAGCTCTAGATACCACTGAAGTTCCCTAGGGGTCCAGCTGACAAAGCATTTACTTGGCAGTTAAATACTTGACTCTTGAGTATAAAAGTTGGAATATTACATTTTGGGTGCTGTTATATCACCAGATGAAAATCTCTCATATGAGACTAAAATTTGATATTACATAATATAGTATTTTACCCCTACTCAGTGAAATATCAGCACATTCATCTCTGGAAGACTTTCCAGGGAATATTATGTATCTGTGGGAGATGCATCAGAAAGGAAATTAGTGTTGAAAGTCTGAGTTTGCACATGGAGACTAAATCAAAGATTGCCAAGCCAAGAGGCTGATGCAGAGTTTGTGGGTTTCATTTTAGATATTTTAAATACAGAATATTTTTAAACAAGGAAAAGTTGCTATATTGAATTTTTTTGCTATATTTTATTTTATTTTATTGATATATTTTGGTATTTTTTTTTAGTAGAATATTTTAAAAAATCTTTGAATCATGGAAAGGCAAACCTGTTCAAAGAAAAAAAAAAAAAAAAAAGAAAAAGAAAAAAAAGTATTTGGTGCAATAGCACTGCAGACAACAAGCCAGATTATGTGTGGGAGTAGATCAGCAGCCAGAGGATCTGGTCCTAAATGTTTAGTCCTACAGGGATCTCAGGTAATTTCTTCCTGAGCCTCTGTTTTGCTGTCTGCAAGCTGGTTGATTGCACCTTAATAGAATATTATATTATCATTTCAAATGTGTCCTCTTTTTACAAAAAATATTCATGAAAATTAATTTCAAGTTCTTGTTATGTCAAGATCTAAATACAATATCCAACTAGGACACAGACGAAGTATAGTGCAAAGCCTTTTTTCATTACACAGTTATCAAAAACACTCCAAAAGACTACAGTAGGAGAGACATTCTATACTATTTTGATCTATGAGTAATTATGTAGAATAGAAGGGTTTTTTAGAGGGAGCTGAATGCAGAATGATAGTTATGTGACTTGAAGCAAAAGGAACAAAAGGCTGTAGTTGGAAAAATTATCTTTTTTCCCAAAGAAAAAAATGCAAAAAAAAAAAAAAATCGACCTCTAGCAAAGGAGATGGATGTGGTTAGAACAAAAATATAAAAGTGGTCTCTAAAGAGTGGAAAGTAGAAGGAGCTCTTCTAAAAGGTGGCTGAAAGTCAGGGAAAGAATCGGCTATTAGGCTTCTCTAGAGGAGTTATTCATAGCAAAATGCTGAAGAAAAATTATTATACTAGAGACATGCTGTGTAGTCTGTATTTAGCCTCAGATAAATATTTCCATTTCACAGCCTTTTCAGGAGTAGGTTCTGGGAAGGTTTTAACATTAACCTGGTGTTCACCTCTATCAGGTGTCACTGTTACTGTATTTCACAGAGCCTGAATGAGGTTGTTTGGTTGTCAAATTGGATGCTGTGGTTAGGGTAAAAACTGTGGTGGATAAGTTAGGAATAACTCCTACTTACATGGTTGAGTGGATTTGCCAGTAGGAAAAGAATTTTATGGGTGCTTTTGATTTAAATTTTGTACATTTCTATACCAAGTAATGTATCAGGATCAGGCCTTTTGCTGTGAGGTGGAGCCCAGGAAGGGGTCAGTGGGAATAATGTTAGTGTGTTTGCATTCCCATCAGTCCTTCACCCCAGTGGAAGTTTCTGTAAACCAAGATTTCCATAGCCTTGTTTTTCCAAAACAACTTGCAGTGGTGCTGACCTAGTAGGTTAGGGCATGTTGTAGGAATCTAAACCAAAACTTACTGCTTTCAGTTGGATTAAAGTGGAGGAGAATTAAGCCACTCAGTGTCATTCTAATTCTCATAATTGAACACTTCAAACTTCTATGCTGTCTCTACGTGCATAAGTAGCAGTAATGCTAGATCTGTGATATTAGCTGGAAAACCATTTTGAAAGATTTCAGAAATCATTAAAGAGTTAAAAGCTTAGAGACCCGTCTTGTGGGGCTAGGATGTTGAAAAGTATGCTTTATGTGATTAATGCAACTGTCTGTGCCTTCTGCCTAGGGTTAGATTAGATTTTATAAGAAAAACCAAAATTTCAGAACATCTTTTTTAGTTTTAAATATTATGCCAGGATTTGGGTTTTTCTGGGGGGGTTCAAGTCTTAGTGTTACACTTTACAAAGACTGATAGAAGTCTAATAAACACTTGATGTCTACTGTACCAAGTGGAGTTCATGTGGGGTTTTTTCCCTTGTCTGGTCAAACATTTTGAACAGTTTTATCATGTGGATGGGTTATGAAATTAGGAAAGAAGGAACTGATGGCTGAATGTGTCCCCTTCCAGTTGTTGAAACAGCTCTCACCTGCAATTCAGGTAAGTGTCTTTTGTTAGTACTTCTGTTGTTAATATATTATTAACACATTTTCCTGTGGCTTCTTCATGGATTTTTTTACTGTGAATAATTAACATTTGAATGTGAATGGATGCCTAAATCACATGGTGCTGTCCCTGTTCCTTGTGTGCATGCCCACAATGCTTTTAATCAGAAAATGAACCTCACTAGGACCTGCTAGGAGCTTTATCACATTAAAAAAGAGGAGGTAGCTGTATAAAGAGGAAGGGCAGCTGGAGATACACAGGCAAAAGATATAAAAGGGAGAGCACACAGAGTAGCACAATATTCTGCTTGTATCCCTGAGCAGTAAATATGAAATAGGAAACACTGCCTACCTGCCTTCATTGTTAGCTATTTTAATAGTTGTATTTAATATTTGTCTTTAATTGTTCTCGCTTCAGTGCCCCTCCAAGCTCCTCTTAGCCTTCTTCTTATGGAAAATATCTCAGGGGGATATTTAATCTTTTCTAACATGCTATGTGTTTGTGTGTGAATACACTTAGAGAAAGTACGTGAACACTAGTGTCAATGAAACTGCATTTGTGCATACATAGAAATCCTCATTGTGAGAGGAAAGCAAAAAGCTGTTTTACCTTAACCTCAGCCTCTGAGGCAGGATAAGCACACTAAGAACAGCCATGATCAGTGCATTTCTCAGATCTTTTAAGAGTGGGCAATTCATGACAAAGGGCAGATTCTCGTCTGGTGTAAAGGATGTATTCCATTTATTGAGCTTGCTATCATCATCTCCATAATTTTTAGAGCATCATCCTATATGCTTCTTGTCCAGAGTGCCATCTCACAGGGCAGTCAGATATGATGACAACGAATTTAGTATAAATAGACAGAGACAGATCTCTGTAGGGATCATTTTGAAAGAGCCAGATGGCAACAACAACATTTTTTTTTTTTTTCCCAGATTCACAAATATGTTTTTCGGTAGGGCTGTGCCTTTTCATTCCAAATGAACCCAAACAAAAACCCATGTATCTTTTCCGTGTACATTTTAATTCCTCTGGGAGATATCCGTGGGCCCAATTATACAAGGTCCAAGCATCATTTTGCAGATTTACCATCCAGGAAATGCAATGACATAACCAGATTGCTTATAATGTGTTTTTTTAATTGGCTTCCTGAAGCGTTAAAAAAAAGCCACTGAAAAGCAGAGTTACTGATAGTAGACCCCATGCATAGCCCTGCTTTGCATGAATAAGCTTCTGATTAATGTTGAGATCTCTTAAAATACATCTTATTCACCCTAAAAACGTAAACATTTCTGTATTCAAATCAACATCTGCATCACTCATTTTATTAGTACTTTGCCGCCAACTTTCCTCTTTATATTCCTTTAACTTCTCTGCCAATTTTTTCAGTCTTTCTTGCGGTCATTCAGAAGTTCATACATTCTCCCTGATACTTCTTGTGCATAGAAGAGAGTAGCTTCCAAGTAAAGAAAGTAATTTGCCTTTCCCTTACTGTGCTTATAAGCAACTGAAAACATTTCTGTCTGTAGTGGAGGTAATGCTATGCTATTCAGGGTATGTGCTTTGCATACATGCATTGCTTGAGTCAAGAGACTCATTAACTGAGATGTAACTACCTTGGATTCTGGATGTCTCAACTTCATAACAGACAAAGGACCATACATATGCTGCTTCTTCTTTTGCCAAATTTTTACTGATTATCTTTCAGTATAGCAGAGCACTTAAATTTAGCATTTTTAGGATGTCTTAACTGCTTTGTTTTCCATTTTTTACATAACAAAAAATGCATTTATGGTATCATAATGTGGCAGGGAGGAACTTCCCTGTCCCAGAATCCCACTGAATCACAGCTTAGTTTAGTTCAGAAGATTGGGAAGATAAATCCAGATTCCTTTCACCTGTCCTACCCTGGTGATTATTTACATAGACACTGAAGTGAAGCTACAGAGCTAACTTGCAGAGTGAAGCTTAAGGGTTACTCTGGCCCAGTATTAGTTGTGCAAAATGCCTCTCCCATATCTGTGAAGTATTTTGAAAGCCCTCATCCCATTTGAGATGTTTGTTTCTCTCTGTTCCTTGCTGTGACTTCACTTTGCCCTTTAATGAGGAGCCATGCAGGCAGATTGATACTAAATGCAGTAAGATGACAGAAATCTTAATTTTGCCAAGAGGGCTTAACACAGGCAGGTTCAGTCTCAGACCCTCCCTTTCTTAGGCTCAAATTGAACACAGCTACAGGGGGGAGAAGCTAAGCTGGGTAGCAAGCATGGGCTTAGGAGCTGTCTTTGAGCCAACTCTGTCAGGTGATCACTCTATCAGCTATCTCATCTTTCAATACATGATACTGGCCTGAATATGGCATGTAATACACAGGAAAACAAGGAAAATCCATTTATTTTTATTTTCAAACTGTTGTATGAATAGGGTGGCAAGTGATTGGGGATTTTTTTGTGTATCTTTATTTTTGCTTGGGGAGAAGTGAGGGCCATTTTTTATCTAAATGTATCATATATTTGGGGACAGTACAATAAAGGAAGCAATAAACCTCTGTAAATACATTTTTCTGGAGTAGAGTGGCAATAGTAGTGATTAGTGATAAGTGCACTGTTGTTCCTCAATATCCCTATGAAATGGAGGCACAAGCATTTTCCTCTCTGGTGACCACTCACTTGAGGATAACTTTTGGTAGAATTCAGGCTCAGCTATATTCTGCCCCATTTTCTGGTACTTCTGGTAAATCAAACTGGCATCTTCACATGTTTGCCTTTGTACTTTGAATAGATTGTCATTTCAGAGATTAGAAATCCTTTATACAAACTTAGAGAATAACAAACTCTGTGTGCCTTTTATATTCAAATTTGTTTACAGAATGTTATTTGTAAACTTTGAGTCACCCTCTTTTTTTTAATCTGATGATGCAGTCAGTAGTTTGTTGTGTGCTTGGAGGTATATTTTATTATGTTCATTATTCATGATTCTGTAGTTATTCCTGTGCTATGGGAATCTGCTGCATTCATTAAATATCATTTCATAAAAGTGATGGACTGTAGCTGGCACAAGTTTATCTAAAACATTTTCAAAGAGGATATATCATGTAACCAGCTTGTAAGATAAGCTTATGAGTTTTACAAACTATTGAGATTTATAATGTATTTCCTCGTTGTGTTGCTCTGCCACCTCCATTAGTGGAGGGAGCACATGCCTTCAAATCAAGGCTAGATGCCCAAAAACTCTTGGAGCTCACACTTTATTCTACTGCAGTACTGAGGAAGCTGCTGACAAGCAGTGAGCCCTATTTAGGATTTCCTTTCCTACATGACTTCATGCATATTTTGAAAAAAATATGAAATTTTCAATTCTTCTAATCATTAAATTTTTAAACTAATTCCTTCTTAATTTACTGTATCAAACATTTGTGATGTAATTTCAGTGTTACCCATGAGTGTCTCCATGCAGGCACTGTTTATGGTTTAAAGGTGCATAATCACTACAACATACAGAAACTTCTGTATATAGGTATAGCAAAAAAAGTTGTTGCTATGATGGCCTAAGACTACAGATAAGGTAAGATTTCCAAGAGTCATACATATTATTAGAACAGCTATTACAATTGTTGAGCAGAAAAAACAAAACAAAACAAAAGCCTCAATTGAAGAAGGCCTTGTGCACACAAAGCTGGTCTGTTTGTCCTTATTGTACTTGCTTGTATAATAAAATATATCACCTCTTCCTAATAGGTCAAATTTACGTTTTCTATAAAAACTGACTTTCCTCTTGTATTAAATAAATTGATTTTTCTCATTTTTCTCATTTTCGCATAGCCACCAGCTTTTTTTTACTGAACATGTGACTGAACTACAATAAGGAACTAAAAACTACATAGCAAGGAGATTGTTTTTATAGTGGACAACACAACTAAAAGTTTTGTCTTCTGCACCAATTGCTATAAAAGTAAATCATAGATGGTGGGAAGTGCAGTAATCATCTGATTACATTAATGTGGCAGTACATTAGTTTAATGTACTGAGGGTCAGGAAGTTTACACCTCAGTGGTACAAAACTGAAAATCTGCAAAATGTAATAGAAAGTATCATAATTGATTGTCATTAAGGAACTAATTTAGCTAAAGAGAACTGTATCTAAGTATTAGTGAAGAGCAGAAAACTATAGATCTGTATGCAATTTTACAACCACCTGGTCTAAAGTAATGTTTGGTTTAGCAAGTGCTACTCTTCCTGCAGAAATGGTTACAATAGCTTTCACTTATGCATGCTGGTCACAGAAGGCTGTCCATGAGGAAATCAGAAATAAAGGATGAGAGTAGATGACTTAACACTGATGGTCAGTAATTTGGTGTTTTGTATGAATTTTCATTCCATCAAGATTATTTTGTAGGTCAGGCTTATATTTCTTAGATGAATGTATGGGTGGCAGGAGAGCACTCCTTAGGTTGGCATATTTAGTACTGAAGATTTATCACCACAGGAATGTGAGTTTTCTGTCTGTCTAAAACCTGTTACTGTTGTGATCCTAGAAATTTTCCAAAGCTGGAGGAATTAGTGTCTAGAAATACATTCTGGGTTCTGTGAGAACACAAATTCACTTGACATTTCACAAATGTTAGAATTTTTTAGGCTGTTTGTTGGATATGAATAGGCTTTGTTAACCAATTCACTAACAAACATAAGAACATAAAAAGCAAATGACAGGACTTAATTTATTTACTTTGCACTGATATGCTAATGTGCTGGAAGGCGTGACAAAACCAGAAAACCTGGTGTCTTCAACATATTCATGGGTTGGTGCTGAAGCATTAATGACAAAAACATGCTTGGTAAAGCATTTATTAATCTGGGGGCATTTTCTCTCAAAAAGCTGTGATCACTGAAAAATCTGAAAACAAGAAAGCTCTCTTGGACAATCTAACTTCACCTTTGATTCTCACTCTGCTTAGCAAACTTGTCCAAACAGATACCTCCTGCCTTTTCTTCTTCCATCTAGTTCTGCTTACTGGTTGCAATAATATATATGGCTTTCACTTTTCAAATAGCTCCCCAAGCTAAGTGTTCAGGTAAACAAACCTGCAGCTTTCAGAGCAAACCACTGAATAATTTCACTTCTTTCCAGGTTTCTTTCCAGGGTCCATTCAGAGGCTTTACTTCTTAGGACACTGTATTTCAGTCAGGAAGAATCATATATAGTTGAGATCCCACAATGACTCTCAAGCTGTAGTGGTTTACATGGTTTCTATCTCCTGGCACAGTAGGGATGGTTTAGTCCTAAATGGAGCTTGTAATGCAACAAGCCTATGACAAAACATTTGCCTTCAGCTTGCAGTACAGAGCTATCATCTTTCAAAATGGACAAGTCAGAAATGCTGATCTAGATGTCACAGTACTTTTGAATGTTTTTTGCAGTTAGCAGTGCTTCTACTAAGTTTCATTAGTCTGAATTAGTGACCCAGGAATTAATTCTGACTGCTATAATCCAACACATGGTGTGGCTGTCAACAAGCCTACAGGATCACTTAGTTTATGACAGGTGGAGAATTTTACACTGTCAGTACTGTGCAGTGCTTTCCCAAGATTTACAACTATATCATCTGTGTATCATCAGTGTCCAGTTATCATGATGCTTTTAATTTCTAAACCAATCTTGAGCTGAACTTCCACCCCATTGGTCTCAGATGTTTTTGTTCTTTCAGCAGCATATAAAATCTAGTGGTTAAAAACATTCTATAAGTACAACATATTTATGTAGTCTAACAGTTTCCAAAATTATAGTTTGTTAGGACATATACCTATTTCTCTTTCCTTTAGTCCAAAGTGCTCTATTGCTGGATATTACTTTTGGTAGTAAACTTCTGCTTAGAAGGATCTGCAAGCAATATAAATTCATTGGGAATATGCAAATGTCATGCAATATGACAGCCTGTGCAAGAGTGGAAGAACACAGACAATGGATCTCAATTTTATAACAAGGTGGTTTGTGGTTTTTTAATGAGGCGGTTGGGTAGAATAAAAAGGGTATGACTTTTTTTCATCAGTGCAAATGTTTCTCTCTGATCTTTCTTATTCTTTTATCTTTGGATGAGCTAGTTATAATAGGAGCCCATGGAGTGCTTTTTACTTTTTAAGCCTGCAATATTTTCACATCTGTCATCTGAGAAATAATCTTTCTTTTCTTATAACAGAGTTTCTAACATAGCAAGAACATTTATCTTCCTGGCCTGTAAAACTGCATTTTCAGATCTATTCTGTTAGTCCAGTAACCTAAAGAACTCAGTCTGTCACATTTCCCAGTAGCTCTTTTACAGACTGAAACACATCTTGCCTCAGAACATTCCACTCATAACCCAATGTGCAGCCGTTACCACCTGCTTCCCTATTTCATCACTCACTGGCAATTATATGACTCATGAATGCAAATGAGGGATCAAGAATTCTCATGAAATTTGAGTTTACTCAAACTTTTTTCTTCTAAACAATATCCTAGTGCTGCAAAGATGTCAGTCCAGTTCTAAAGCATAGATTTCCAAAAACTAAGCAAGTAATATCCTTCTCTTATAAATAATGTATTCTAGTTGCACTCTCAGGAAACATAACAGTGCAAAAAGAGTTACCTTTTGCCATCTGCAAAACCCAGACAATCATTAAAAATAGGTAAGCTAATTATTCATATTTATTTCCCCCAAGTAGTAAAAATTTGGACGTTAATAAGTTATTCCAGTCAGGAATCTGATGCTGTAGTCTGATGTCAGGGAACGTTTAACTTCTTATGCACCAGACTTAAGTGTCACACAGTCAGAGCAGTTTGAGGTGAAGTTTCCCACTCATCTTACTGAATAAATGTCAAGAATGCCGTGGATATTCCACTTCGCCCATTTAAAGCATTTCTTTTCTATGCACTGTGCTCTTCATCTATACATCTTCGATGCATTTTTAGCCATGTTGACAGATGTATCTTAACTTGTAGAGCTTGCTGTGTTACAACTTAGAAACACCTACATAGGTGTACCCAAAGCAGAAATACCTCATGCCTCAGTATGGCAGAAGAGATTCTTGGCTTGGTCAGAGGGCAATTTGATCAACACTGTTCTTCTTCCAGATCCAAGGTATTATTTCTACATATGCTGCTACCAGCCTTGGATTGCCACTCACTGCAATTTCACAGCATACAGAATTTCTACAATTTTTTTGTGTGAAAGGAGAATTTTTCTTTGAGAGAAAACTCTGGGGAAAAACAGGGCAAAACTTTGGCTAGCAAGATTTCAAATTCTGTTAACATATTTAATTGAAAAGGTTACTGTAGAAAGAAGACACTTGTAGACAGTGTAAGACAGTAAAACCATATTTGAAGCAGACAGAGATAAATAAACCAGGACAACATAGAGCTCATTTAAAAAGGTCTGATGTAGCAGGAGATTTAAACAAAGTAAAACAAACAAACAAACAAACAAAACACCAATCAACCAAAACAAAACCAAAACATATAGACATGCACATGCAAAAAAGTAAGACTTATTGGATAATCATTATCCCAACTGTCTGTCTCTGATGTATTGACTATCTGAATGGTAATTTTTAGAATTCAATAAATTAATTACACTACCACATTCAAGATGATTAAAAATTAACCAATCTGGCTTTATCCTTCTCCATAGTAGCTATATTTTTTTAATAATGACTTTCTGTAATATTTGAAAGATAACCATGATGCAAAAATCACACATATTGTAAGTACTTTCAGACATTACAAGAGCAAGAGTGGTCTCACTGGAGAACTGAGCACAGGGGCACCCAGATTAATCAGTGCAGCTTGTAGAGGAAAACCACAAACACAAAATCCACAATTTCTGGGGAACAAGGAAGTTAACAAGAAAAAGAAATTTGATATAAACAGTCTTATACAAATGCTGAATAGCAGCAATTAAAGTATTTAAAAGATGGCACTGCATGTTCAAGCTTCTTCAAAGACAGACATTATTCTTCTCTAGTTTTGTGTAGTATGTTTCAGCTGAGAAGTTTAAAGGCAGGTCTTTGAAATACTGCTCCTCCTCCTGCAATGAATCATTCCTTCCAGAGATAGTTAACTAATACCATCTATTTGCCACAAATCGAATGATAACCTAAACTTGCTTATAGTTGCAATATGCTTTTCTGTAGCATCATTTCAAAGCAGAAAACCTGAGGATATGTTTATTTATTACTTGATGGACAAATATATTCTCAGCAGATGACAACTGAGGATAACATGCTGCTTTAATGGCAGTTTTGCATGGCTTTTTTTTTTTTTTCATTCTCCTTCATACTCACCTCTTCAGATTTTACTTTTCTGACTAGTTTTTGATGCCTACATCAACACTAATTAAACAGGCCATGTCTTTGAAGCTCCATTCTCTAGTCATACTTGGGTTGAATGTGTGAAAACACTACATTTCCAGCCAGAGACACCACTGATACTTCGCAAACTAAAGAGGAATCTAATTGTGTAGACACTGGTTAAACAGCCCCTTGCACATGGATGTTAAGTATAATTTGCATGCTGATGCAATACACTGCTAG
The DNA here is from genome assembly GCA_023637945.1 of Phaethornis superciliosus. Taxonomy (NCBI): domain Eukaryota; kingdom Metazoa; phylum Chordata; class Aves; order Apodiformes; family Trochilidae; genus Phaethornis; species Phaethornis superciliosus. The sequence continues at coordinate 18,938,479 of JAJQWJ010000009.1, read as the reverse complement.
TTTAAGTGTGGTCTAAAACCTCTACACAGCGTCTTAGGCAAAGATGATGGAAACAAGGAGGAAGTGTATGTGGGAAAAGAGGCCTCATTTATAGTATCATGACATTTTCTCTGGCAGGCAAGCTTAAGGAATGATGGCATGTCACTAACTTCAGGATATACTTCAAAGTAAAAAGATTATCTTTTTCAGGGGAATTATTATACTGTTTTCACAGTGTATAGCCCACAACTAATCTGTAATGTATATATTTTTATAAATTTTAAGAATAAATAAGTAGCCTGCATTTCAGAAGTAATGTTCTGACTCTGGACAAGTAATACAAAGTTATTCTTGCCTCAGAACTCATCAGTGATGTCCTCTGCTTCTACCTCTGTAATATGCTTCTCCATAGCCTATATTGTCCCCAATCCTAAGTTTCAAAAGCCTGTTTTTTCTAGACTGATAGACCTCCTGCTCTCACAGTGAACTGTGGGCTTTTTTTTAGGAAATATGTATACTAGTCAGTTAGTTCCTTAGAGCAGCCAAAGTATATATAACAAAAAAGGACAACAGTGCAAGGTGGATATTTGATGCATTATTTCATTTCATGTTGCTCTTAACCAGAAACCTTTTTAAGTCAGTAGGTCAAATTTCAACATCACCCCTTTCATTCTTAAAATTAATTCCCGTACCAGGAAACTGATAGACATATCTCAAAGCCACTTTTCCATACCTGTGTTCATGTACTGGCCTTGGGCTTTTATGACCTATTGAATAATTTAGAGCAAACTGGAACATTTTATGGCCCCTTATAGCAATTTTCCAGTTGCTTTGAGCAGACACAGCTGCATAAAGCAGACAGAGCCAGTCCCAGAACCTGAACCAAATACACACAAATTGCTAGTCATGCTGTCTGAGCCAAGAGTAAACTTATTTTTTTATATAATTCATCCCTGTGATGGAAGCAAGCTTATGGAAAAGTCCTTGTTGAGAATGTTGGTAATGCATAACTTCTTGATTACTTTGGTTCCTGGCCTTATGAAGCCATTCATAAGGCACTATGTTTTGTGTTTTCTAAGACTCTGTTTCTCAATTAGCTGATCATATTTTCACTGCCTTTTAAGTAATTTCATTTATTTCTAACTGTCTGCACCAAATGATAAGTCACGGGCCTTGAGGCCCTTTCTTTAGTTGCACTCACTATCATTCAAATTTAGATCTGTATGTAAGTTTTAAGTTCTTTCAGGAGCTGAGAGCTGAAGGGTATTTAATAAATCCCTTATGAAACACTGAACAAATTAGAACGCTGATGAACACGGATTGCTTATTAGTTGGGATTGAGATGTTTAGGAACTCTGCCATGAGTTGGTGTGGAATGTTTGATTTGCCACAATGCTCTATGTACAGTCACCAGTTAAACCATTGACCTGAGCAAGGCTGACATGGTTATCTTCTGATTTTCTGTCAGATTGATGATTATGTGGACAGGCAACAGAACCTGTATAATTTATTAATATTTTTATGAACTTTCTATCTGGCTATCTAAAGTAAACAAATGTTTACAGTTACGTACCATTTTAAACAAATATTACACTTCTATAAAAGACAAATTAAGCTCTTTTTCTTTGCAGTCTTTCTTGCTTTATCTGTACCACAGTTCCTTCCATTCACTTATACCCTCACTGTGATGTGTACAGCTGAAAATTAAGCAAGCCAAATAAATTATATCTGAAACCCAGTATGGGAATTTTGTAAGCTACCTGGATCTGCAGCACCTAATCTGTCTTGACATAAGACAACTGTCATTTAACATTCCCATTCACCAAATGTAGCTTTGACTGTTTAGACAGTAGCTTAAATTTTTGCATGTTATTAATTTTTCATTTATATGTGTTCTTAAACATCTTCCTCTGTCTGTTTGTTGGCTGATAAATCTAGCCATTATAGGCTTTGTGTAGATATCATTTACACCTAGAAAAGCATATTTGAAAATACATTACCTTTAAATAGTGAGATCCATCACATCTGAGCTCCCATGTCTGGTAGCCAAAAAGCTCCATTTCATTTCAGAAGAAAAATTGCTTCTGTCAAGGTAAACAGAATGCATTATTCCCCTTTAATAAGCATTTTTAAGCATGCTTCTGTATTACTTTTTCACAGCTGTATTGCAATAAGCCTTAGAGTAATTGCCAGTTCTTCTGTCTAATAGGTTCATTATTCTTTTGCCATAATTGCAGCCATTAAACGTCCAATTGTTAAATTTCCACTCCTACATTTACTTAGTGTTACATTTTATAATGGGGTATGTCATTACAGCACCCCAGTGGCTACAGCTGTTGTTCAAAGTGTTTCCAAAAGTCAATGAGATCTATTTGAGATACATCTGTATTCTTGATTTTTCACAGATACTCTCCACTGTACTATGTGTGTCATCTTTTTTTAACTTTTTTCAAAGATAGCTGAATTTTGGTGCCCTTTACTGAAAGTTTAAGAACCTGACCTATTCAGGAAGACATAAAGCTGTGACTTTAATATTTCTAAAGCAACATTTTCTCACTTTTATGAAATGATTCATATATAAAAAGGTGATGGAGCAAAGATTTAACTAAGGGAAATTAACACTTATAGTTTAATAGCTTTTTGAGAGCACTGATTTATCTTTTGTCATGTTAAATTTGTTGGGCTTTGTTGTAAGGGAAGCCTAGCTTCTAGTGTTAGCTACAGCTGTGGTAATAAAATTATCTATTTCATGCCTCTTACTTCATTACTTAACTCTTCTAGGTAATTTAATAAGTAAGCTAGGATTTACTTCTTACTTGTGTGAGAGGGACTTCTTGATTTTAACTGTTACATTTGGACTTGATGTGTAAGATTTATTGAAAATAAGGAAAGGCCCTTACAATTATCACTCCATCTATAATCATTAGTAATTCTCCTTCTTTCATAAGACACTGATTATATATATAGTTTGTGTGTGCAATCTGGTTTCAATTAATCTTTTTATAATGACAGTGAAAAGCAGTTTTGAGAAAACTGGACCAGCACTTGTATGAGTTGATGTTGCTGCATGGGGGAGGTGTTCTGGAAATTGTTATTGCTGGTACCATCAATTGTCAGCCCCAAACCATTTCCTGGGAAAGCTGATACTCCATGCCCAGTACCCGTACTTGTGAGGTTATCCAGACTCTTTTTAGGATATAACTTCATGTCACATTAAAACTCTCATAAGCAGTATCTCATTTTTATTACTTCAATTTCACACTCCCCCATAGGAGGTTGATTAAGACTGCATTTGAAATGTATATCACATAAGGTTTTTTATATACTGTATTTTCACTCTTAACCTATCATTGAGCTATGATTTTTTTTCAGTTATTAACCTAAAATTGCAGCTTTTCGTATCATTTTATGCAGTATTTCATAACTTTTATGTAATATATTTGAAGAAAAATAATATGGTGTAGTGAAGAAGATATTTGATTTACAGAAAATAGGGATTTTTATTGAACTACTTTTAAAGAGAAATATTTTTCTCATCCACATTTCTTCTCATATTGTAGAACATATACTGACAACAGAAGTGTTAGGAAAAGAGGTCACACAAAAAAAAAAAACATAACAATTCACTTGTTTTTCTTTCTTTGTGGAGGTAGACTTTCCAAAAAGAAAGTCAAAGAAAATTCTTTCTGTCACTGCTTCTACATTGCAGTTCAAATCTACATCATTATCAAAGTGGAGAGTTGTTACCACATCATGTCTGTGTACATGACATTTATCTGCTTGTTATAATCATGTTTTCAGTACTGAGGTACTGGGTAATTAATTCTTTCAGCATCTGGCACTAGATTAGGGTTATGCCAGATATGCCAAAGTGTTGAAGATGCCTTTCAGATGTTCTGTTCTCTAGTAGGGGAGTTCTTTTGCCCAAAGTAGATGTATCGAAATTCTACTGTAAATGTCAGTTTTACAACTACAGAATAGGCTTCACTTTACAAGATCCCTGTATTGAAAAAGTCAAGGAGATACCAAAGCTGAGAGAAAACAAATCTACCAGCTAGTACACTGGAAAAAAATAATATTACAATTTGATTAGTGTTGACATAAGCAAATAGGTGGCAGAAAATATTTATTTAATTAATTTTACCCTATTTAGAGTTCTTTAGGGCACTGGGTGGAGTTAAAAATAAACATATTCTTTATTCACAATCTAAGCCAAACCAGAGTTTTAGAGTCAGCAGATTATCAGGTCATGAAATTCAGATATTTCAACCAGATGTGCAATTCTCATATTAAGCATAAGTAATTGTGCAAGCCATACAACATAGTTAACAAAGATAGTTTGTATTTCACACAGGCTTTATATAATTACCATCTGCATTTTTCATTAGGGAAGTTACATCATCTTCTCTCTTACACCTACAAACCACCATAGCTCCAGATGCACTACTGTGCAGAAATTGCCTCTTCAGTAGTTTTATTCTTTCAGTGATCTTTCAGTGTTTAAGACAGTGCCCATGAACATTAACTGAGAAACTCATATCTGGAAATACTGGTTGGAGAATGACATTTTCAGAGATGCCATGAAGTTATGAAATTGCTATATTTTATTTCGCCATATAAATGAATAAGACAAAATGCTAAAATAGGCTTTAGATTATTTTTCCCTTAACACAGTTATCTGATTTTAGTTAATACTTAATTAGAAGACTATTAAGGTATAAAGATGTTGGAATGAGGTAGCTGACAAAGTTGTTACAGATAGGTTGCAAGGAAGCATTTTGAGTTAGGAGCACCGCAAATTTGTCAAATAGACAATTTGGATAAATAACTGATTTGGAGACTCATCTAAATGGAAGATTCAGGCAATGGAAAGACAAGAAAACAGAGGTGGCATAGTAGGATTTATTTTAGCTGCAGGACCAGCCAAGGCTACTAAGCAAGATAGGCTGAAAAAGCACCATGGTAATCAAAGACCCATGGATTAGTCCATTCTGCTTTATCCCAGCCAGCGGTGAGAGAACAAAGTACATACAGTGCTATTTTTTGAGCACAAACCTGAACACTCATTATGCTGTTAAATTAAAGAGGCAATGATTTATGAAGTGTCGTACAAAATATTTACTGTGTAAATATTCTGTGAACTGGATGAGTGGACGTCTTCCAGTGGAAATTTCTGGAAAAGTTTGATTAATTGACAAATGCACCTGGAGGGTCATTACCAAGTCCAGTGGACAAGGAGTTCAGCTATGTATTCTCGCTGTCTAGAGGGATTTATAGAAATAGTAGCTACTTAGTAATACTACTGTCAGGGGAGGTTTAGGTTAGATATTAGGAAAACATTATTTACAGAGAGGGTGATCAGCCATTGGAATGGGCTGCCCAGTAAGGTGGTGGATTCCCCATCCCTGGAGGTTTTTAAGAGACTGATGTGGCACTCAGAGCCATGGTCTGGGAAGCACAGTGACAGTGGATTAAGGGTTGGACTTGATCTCAGAGGTCCCTTCCAGCACGGATGATTCTGTGATTCTACTTCACCAGGTTATATCTGGGAACTCCAAGTGGAATGCCTTCATGCTGCTTGAACTCCAGAGATAGATCAAGGTACTAAATAAAGCCAATGAGATTCTTTTAAGTTATATTAGTGACCCAGGCTCGCTATGGAAAAGGAGACATTTTTTTCTTCCTCTGAGCATAAGGTTACATAAACTGGAGTAAATAACTTGGTACTTTTGTTATCATGTTCACTAAATGTGCAATGTTAACTGCAGTCACCTGAGCTGTATCTGAATGTTCTACAAATGTAATCCATTCTGGAAAACCCAGCCTCTGAATATTACCTTTTCTTTTGCTATTTCTCAACATCAGACGTCCTCACAAGTTTCAGGGAATGGAACTTAAATCGAAAGATGGAGCAAATTAGAAGAAACAAAAAAGTTGAAAACAACATTCCCTATCAAGAAAGCTGAGTGGAGCCATATCTGACTCTACTTAAAATATCAAAATTTGAAGTTCCTTTCCCTAAATCCTAGAAAGCTGCCTAGCTGTCAAAAGTTTAACTCTTACTGCTGTTCTTCAAGAATAGCAAACTTCCCATGTTATCCATCAGGTAATGGCTATAAGTGCTCAAGAAAAAAAAAAAAAAAAAAAAAAAGGATAGCCCTTTCCCAATCCTGTGTGGAATTACCTACTTTGTTTTTTTAAACTCTGAACAGAGTCATATGTAGGCTTAACTCCCCAGTACTATCAAGAGGCTGCACCCCCTGAAAGTTGTCCTGGCTGGGTATGCAGGCCATGAATCCTCCCATGTTCTTTAGACTTTTCCTAACACCTATAAGAAGTCATAGGTAGGCTTATGAAGCTAGGAGATTAGGTTGTAGCATAAAATCTGAAAAGTATGGAAAGGCTTTTGTGTAATTTTTTCACATAAGTTTAAAAGTTCCTGTTGTTTATGGCTTGAGTGTACAGTACAAATGTCAAATTTCACTGAAAGAGCAGAATCAGTTACAAGCAAAATGTGAAGGCAAAGTGCTCTCCAAGGTGAGACCAAGAATGCTGTCTCTTGGGTTTGAGTCCTGAATGGGGATTTGGACTCCAGTGGATTTGCTCTTGATTGTGTTGAAGTCATCACAAAGTCATCCCAAAATCATTTACAGTGACTTTTTCTGGCTGTGATTGTGCTTTCAGTCCTGCTATTCTATCCTATTTTCCCAACAGTTCACCAGCATACCAGATTGAACTTGGAATAATAATATTTTAGACAGTTTATGACACAGCTTTAATATTCTTTAATAGCCATTTTATGTATTCAATAACCTGCTGCTCTAGTTGGCTTGCAATCTTTCAGAGGCACTGGTCACTAAATAAAATAAAGTTCATATTTATTGCTGTGGGTCTTCTAGAATCAATCACTCAAAACAGGAATTATAAAATCTTCTAGAGATGAAAATGTTTCTGTGATGGAAGTTGGCAAGGCCAGTCTGTTATCATGAGGCATGAAGAAGAAAGGCCAGTGTGCTTGATTGTTCAGTGAATGCACTTACTTTCTTATTGCAATTTGCATCATGGTAAATTGTTTGACCTAGCAGAGAGACATCTTCTCAAGGCTGGGATCATATTGTTTTGGTAGTATAATTTCATCACAGTCAACAATAGATAGAAGTGGAAAAATAAGGCAGAAAAGTACAACAGTATAGGATGGTATGTTTTCAGAACAGTAATCAGTGTCTATTTAAAATAAAATAGAAATATATGAAATGAGGTACTTTGACTCCATTTTATTAAGGTGAAGTAAAGTTTTATTACTAGCATTATGATCAAATGAAGGAAAACAAGGGTGCTGAGAGTTATACACAGGAGAATAAAAGCAAGCAGCTAAAAAACTGTTATATCAACCTAACAGTTCTTGACATTCTGTAAAGTCATTGAGATAAGATTTTTTCACCCACGGCTATGAAGTTTCTGTGATAGAATTAGTTAAATTGAAAAAAGCAAAATGGAAATCCTGTATATTGTGTATATCTATATTGCAGGAGACACATTTGTCTAATATTCTTCAGGACACTGTAAAAGAAAAAAAATGCAAATTTTCTGATCTAAATTCTAGAGAATAAATAGCAAAATAATAGCAAAAAAATCACTTCCAGTCTTCAAATAGAGATACTGATTTCACCATTATCTTGTCAAATCACTATGGTGGCATTTAACTGAGTGTGCATATACTTACTTTCTTTTTAGATTGATTTGTTTCTTTTTTGGTAAGATGTTTAATGTAATGAAAAAATAATCCCAGGGGTAATTCTTTCTTGAATTTGTCTAAGTTAGGAAAGATTATTTGACTGTGTAACCCTCTATGTGAAGGAGCATCAGCCCTCCATTTATAGTTATGCAGCCCAGTACTCACACATGGTTACACTGAGACAAATTTGACAATACTAAAGGAGAAAAACCAACACAGACTCGTTGTACAAAGTTTGAAAGACACAAGCCACTTGCTCATGTCTGTAGTTCCACAGAAGGTAATTGAATTATAATGCAAGTAAGACCACAGGTACATGCTGTCAAGTTCCAGTTAATAAATGACCCTACTCTTCTGTTATTTTCATGAACTATACAAAAAAAAGAGACGTTGGCACTTCTTAAAAAAAATATGAATAAGGTTTCCTATAAGAAAAGCCCACAACTATTTAATCAACCTGCAAATACAGTACATAACTTTCTAAATTTCTGAACTCTTTTAATTACATTATGAATTTATCTCCATGTAGGTTGTTGACGTGTTGAAACCGTGGGTTTTTGTCATCTGAATATGTACTGCACTGTGGTTTTGGGGGTCCTGATTCTAATTTACATGAAGTCTTGGACACTTGTGAATAACGAAAATAATGACTAGAAATATGGAATAATGAAATAAGGAATAATGAAAAGATGTGCTTAGCTGAGATTTACACACCCTCCTTCCCCCTGCCTTTACAGCTCCATCACATTGTCAAATGCACAGTTACCTTAGTGCAAATTAGAATGAGACCAAATACTTTCACAAACCTTTATTTCAGATCCTGGCATTCCAGATGTAAATGTGTCCATATGTTATAGGTGAGTAGACAATTTAATATAAACTTGTGTTTTATGTGCCTGGGATCTCTGGAATGAATCCCTACTTATATACACAGACACGTATGTACATATAGGACTAAGCCTTCTGCAAACATGAGTGCCTTTCACAATTTAATCAGCTTTGATTCACAAGGGTTATGATAATCCTCAGCAGCTTTGCCATCTCACTTTCACAATACTTCTCAAGCACATGACCCAACCATGCTCACAAACAGCCCTAGATAATAGTGCTTTGCCTTCCATGGCCTTATTGTCACCATTGGTTTGGCTTCTTGAGAGACTCTGAAGGAAGCTGGACTTCTAGAAGTAAATGGAATCTTTAGTCTTAGTTTCACCTGGATGTTCAAGAAGAGTCAGAAGATATGATAAAAAGATCTCCCTTACCATGCATTAAGTCACATTCACACATAATAGCAGTTCAGCAAACTGCAAGCCTGCTCAGAGAAAATAGATGAAAAACTGTTGTACTCTTCTTGTCAAATTGGTTCAGTTTTGACTAGTCCCATGGTAAGAGGTGGCTGAAAATATAGTAGAAATTACTGCCTTGATATAGTAAAATACAGTTATTTTATTCAGTCACTGCTTGCCAAGATACTCCTTTAAAATATAAATTTTTAAAATTTTAATTATGCTTTTTAGAATGAGGTGAAGAGTTTTTGAGACTAACAAATTCTACTGTTCTAAAATCTGTTTTTTAAAAAGTTATTCCTGACTCATTTATGAATTACAAATCAACTCAGTCTTCCTCTATACTGTTTCATTTTTGAGATACATTGACACTGATGAGTCACATGAAAAAGAACTCACATATGTAAGTGGTTACTGGAATTGTTTATACAATCAGCAATGATTTGCAATAGCATTGGATAAAAATGTATTTATGGAAAAGATTTGTAAGGTCCTCGAGTGGGAGCTCAGTTTGAATAGACAGTATAATCTCTTGCCATGTTTATCCCATCTTTTCTTCTAAAATTTTGGGGAAGTCTGCTATAACTAATTTGCAGAACACTTACAATGGTTTTTAAATTTATATTTTACATTTAAATTTACATTTACACTTTTAAAACGATCAGAGGTTTTTTCTGAATTTAGCAGCCTGGCAACTAAGATTTACTAAAGAAACCCATTTAAGCTACAAGAAAAAAAGTAGCAGTTCACATTTGCACTTTGGTTGCTTCAAGTCCATTGACTTCAGTTGTGTTAACCAGTAGAAAGATGCTGATCCTGAAAACGTATATACTCATGATCTTGTATCATTAGTTTATTACTGGTCAGACTATCTGAAGTCCAGATCTTGTCTGTATGAGTCTTACAGCTGTTTTCTAAATCTTCTTGCTTTAAGTCTTGCATAACCAAATAACAAACTGCAGGCAGGCATTCAAATGGAGCCCTTAATTCAGAGGCATTGCTTACTTACCTCTTTAAGCTAGCTACGTACACTGCTTAATTGAAGTAATAGCGAGAATGGAATCAAGGTTACTGGAGTGTTTTTTCAGTGTTTGTTAGGCTGTAAGGACTGTGAATATGCTTTTCCCAAATGTTAATGAAGATTTCTTGTCATGTGCAATGGACATAATCCAGATGAGTGTGCTGACTGCTAATTTACCATTATATATGCCCATCTGAAAGCAGTTAAGGGAGTGAACATTTGACCTAGGCTAAAATAAATGTAAACAATAAGTTATTGAAAACAATTATCCCATCTTTTAGGAGTAAATATAGTATTAAATGGAGTAATTCTGTGTGACTCCACCATGTTTTAGAATTTAAACTTTTGCAGAAAGGTATTCACTTTAAGAATCAAAAATAAATTGAAATTAGAATGTACTCTGAGAATCACAAATTCTTAACTGTCCAAAACGGATTTAAATTTTATCTTCTTTTTAGAGCACAAGAACAATACTATAGAATCTGTTTTAGCATACTCTTTTATCTTCATGTTTGAGAGACTTCTTTGAAACAACTCATATTCTTCAAAAATGCACAGAAATTGCTTTCACAATGCATCTGTTTTGTGTATATTGGTAATTGTGATAGTGAGCCCTTGTGACCATATAGCAACGGATGACAAAAGAACAGTCTGTGCTTTCTATTTAATTTACCATTGAGAACAGATGAACTGTCATAGCTTTAAGCAGCAAAAGTCACGTCCACACTCCTGAGATTCCAATTAGCTAGCTTGGAACTCAGTCCAATTTGTCAGATCTTAGGTAGCAAGCATTGCAGTTGGCTGGAAGCAAGAGACACTACTCTACAGGGAAAGCTGTTACTGGCATAACACATGGAAATATTCAATTGTTCCCTACAAGCTAAAGCTTTTGTTTCATCAGCAAGTATGGCAGAAAACCTGCCTAGGCTTCCTGCCTAACCATTGTAGCACAGCTTTTCTCATCTGATTTTGATAACATCATCAGAGATCAGTAGCAGTCTCTGGATTTTGATATTGCCAGTTTAGTATAGCTCTATGAGATCTCTTAAATAGACTAAAAGACTGATAAGTTATGCTTTTAGAATTTTTCTGGATGCATTGTGTTGACTATTCCAGAGCACAATATGAATATTAATAATAACATATAAGGTAATGCAGATCTGTCTTCCAAAACACACATTTTCCACTCTTTTGCTCTGTTTTGTCTTTTATATCAACAGTGGTTGAAGTCCAGAAAGAGACGTAGATCTGACCTTTTCTATGTATAGGTTTTTCAGGAAAATCTTCACCAGTCAGTTGTGTGAGCTTCTACAGAAATAAGATTGTACTGGTTATTTTTAAAAAATTCACAGGAAGGTTTTCTAAAATTAATGAATATATGTGGACTGCACTTCAGCAAAGTACTTAAAAATATGTTTGCATAGTCTGATTCAAGTTTTAAAAATAATTTCAGTCTCTATTTTTGAAACACACAGAATTCACTGGAAAGTGATTTCTTTCATAGGAAAAAGGATTACTGCGCATTAATAAAAGAGTAGTACTTTTCTCTTGTTTAACTATTTTACATACATTCTCTGAGCCTCCGTTTAAGTCTTGCATCAGTTAATTTACTCATTGCTTATTTTACAAAAGACCAAATCTTGAAGGCAGGGAATACTTGCAAACCTTTTCATCTCAGTGAGAGTAGTCCAATGGAATGCACCCTGTTACCCAGACTGTAATGACAGTGATACCAAATATTCACATGCTCATTTAGAGTCCATTCTTCCAAAAATCACTGTGATAGAAACTGGGCTCTGTTCTGTCATGTCAGCTGTGGCCATTCTCTCTCCTTGACACCTTAGACTCCTTTGCTAGGAATCATTTTATACTTGTAACCTTTTTAGATTTTCAGCTCCCTAGGCTGACAATCTTAGGCTGTCCCTTTATTTGTTTATAAAACACCTGACATTCTTAGGGTGAAGTAATTGAAGACATAATGGAATGAAAACACATAGCATGCACCAGTTGACCTCCAAATCATTTACAAGGCAGGATCACTTATGGAGGAAGGAAAGAGGTATAATGCCTATATTTAAAATTCAATTTCTCAGTCATTTAGTAGATGTTCTTTATTTCAAGTTGAAGTAGGTGAGCTCACCTGGTACGAATATGAACTTGTTTTGCTTCCAGTGAAAGAACCATTTGCAGCTTTTGCCTCAAAGGAGTGGAAGCTAAGCTAAATGTATAATGCTGTATGTAGAAACTCCAGCAAGTTTTCATTCCACTGGGACAGGATGCTTGTTAACAGTATGGATGGTAGATCCAGATAAATGAGGTATATTGAAGATAGGAAATCTCCTCAAGGATGGAGTTCAGAGAAATTCTCAGTGAAGTCTAAGGAGCAGGATCATTACCATTAATGCAGCTGTGGGAGTCACTTAAGAGAAGGGCCCTGTTCTTCCTGTTGTTCCCACTCATCCAACAGAATCTATCAGATTTTGTCAGCCATGTGACTCAGACATCTATTTTTTCCTTTATTAATTTCCTCACCTTGCTGGTAAGCTCTTAAGACAAGAACAGAACAAAACATTCCATTTGTCCTTTAACAGTAGCAAGCAATGATTATGCATTAAGTCTGAAACAATTCTTTAATTTTTGCCTGACCTGGTCATCTTTGGCTACATTCTGGAAAAGTTTCCTAAGAGATCCTAATTTTCAAACTCTACTCCACATTGAATCCAGAGTCTAGTTTCTCATATAAGTGAGACAGAAAGTTAGATGCAAGCTAGATATCACTCTATTATATGGTCAAAAAGTTGATTAAGATGACACCTATTTCCTGGCTTTCATGGAGTTTTTCAGGCAAGTTCTGCTACTGCTAACAAAAGGGGGTTTTGTTAATTCCCAGTAGACACATACCTTGGCCATGAAGTTTCTTCTAGTGTTCTGGTTACTTTTGCTTTTTTGCTTTAATTTTGTAATTCATTGTTATGATCCATTGTATAACTCAGAAAAATTTCCTTTTTACTTGTCAAATATCTGCAGATGTTATATTATTCCCTATAGTCATTCCTTAGCAAATCTTAACTTACTTATTTTAATCCTCCTTCAAAAGCACCCTCTCTAATCTACACATAATCTCTCAGGGTTTTTTCCTGAATTATTTTTAGTTCACTGACAGCTTTCCAGAATTAGAGTGCCATGTACAGAGTTCTAAATGCAGTCTAACCATAGCTGCAAGGAGAAAGATGATTACATCCTTGGGCTGTGATACCATATTTCTACAGCCCAGATAGTTGCTGTTCTGGCTCAGCCCCTCATTTTGGCTTTTATTTGCCATGCTTAGTCTCACTGGACTTTCCAGTATGGTCTTTCTATAGAATTGCAGAAGTATAAGAAAGCATGACTTTGATTTTTGGAGGAAGAATTTATTTCTTATTATTGTTACCCCTATTTCTAACTTTTAATAGGGGCTTTTTGTATGATTTATCTGTCTTTGACTAGAATATAGAAGTATCAGATTTATTATGAAATGATATGCTGATGTATGAAATACATGAAACATTTATTTTCTAATTCCTTTAAATTGTCACTGTTGTAGATAAAGCATGCTAGCCTCCAGTTCATAGCAATATTTGCTTGCATTCTGTTTCTAAGACACTGATCAAATCCAAGCTAACTTCAATATATTTTTAATAAGTTTTTGTGGGAGTTGTTTTGCATTCTGTTGGTACATCAATCTCTGAAGACATAGCAAGTGAAATCCTACAAGATCTCTCCTATGTCCATTTGTACAAATCTTTCTCTATTGATTGAGACTGCTAAACAGGGAGTGGAAAAAACAGTAGAGATCAAAGGGATGGGAGGGTCTGAAAGAGGAAGATTAGAACTGAAAATGATGATGATAAACTGCAAAAACATTCTGAAATGAGTAAGGTGACATCCCATACCGACAGATCTCCAGATGGAAACACCAACATACTGTGAAGTCATTAACTATGCAAAATCACTGAAGATAACTATCTGACCATACACTGAATAAGAGTCACTGCACAAATGTAATGCTGGATGAAAAAAAATAGTGCCATTCTGAAGTGTGGAACAGGAATTTGAAGGCTGCTGAGTGTAATAATCACTTGTGAGAAATGTTGTAAAGACAGTGATACATTTTTTATTTCCCTGTCTAATTAGACAAAAAAAAAAAAAAAAAAAAAAAAAAAAAAAAAAAAAAAAAAGAAATGTGTCTGTTTGAAATGCATAGTGTTGTTCTGATGTTAGGAAAACCTTTCAATTCATAGAACAAAATGTTGGGAGCAGGCTGTTTCTGAAAGTTTATGCCCCAGCAAGGCTCAGGACTCCTCTTGCAAATATTAGTGTAGTTTCTTGTAGAAATAGCAACTCAAATTACACTGATAAAAACAGTCCACACTTCCCTGAAGTGAAGGTAAAGATCTGGGGAAAACATGCCTGACTCCAGGTGACTTTGTCCTAGGGAAGACTGGTTAAAGTTTTGGGCTCTGGATCCAGCCATACAGTGGCAATAGTTTTCTTTGTTTGCTACTTAGTTGTCTATACCTGGGCACACCTTTTCTTATTTCTCTTTTTCACCAACCAAATTAAAAACAAAAAAAACAAAAAAACCCCAAACCAACCAAAAAACAAACCCACAGCAAAGTAATCTCAGTCGTTTTTTGAATCATTACCAAAGTAACCCTCCTGATCATTTACTACCTGGTCTAATTTCTCTTTAGTGTATTTTTTCTTTTTGATGTCTTCAAATATTAATTTCCTCCCTGTTTCTTCTTTTACTAAAATTACCACAGTTCTCATTTGGTTGCTGGTATCTTTGCCTAGCTCTGCTCATTTTTATATAATTCTCTCCTTTTTCAGAACATTTCTGCTGCTCTCTGTTCTTTGAGTAGACATTTGGGAAGCAGCTGTACTGGCTGCTTGGTATTTTCCTTTATCAGCAGTATTGTATTTTATTCCAATGTCTTTCAGGATTTTGAGGGCTTCTTGCAATTTTGTGTCGGAAAGCATCCCCGAACTTCAAATATCTACCAGTCTATGAATCCATTCTTTATCATGCACCAAAGGACTAATGGGCACTACCAGGGAGCATCCCTATTATTTAAAATCAATTGAGTATGAAAAATTTTAGTAAAGAATGTTATATCCATGATGAACATTCTTTGTCTGGAATCTTTATTTTTCAGACTCATTAAATTGTCTTTTTTGTGATTTTAATGTTCAGAGTTAAACTCCATGAGAACAGTTTTTAATTCTTTTTCCATCTTGCCAATACAAAGGAGCTATATACAGGCTCTTTAAAGAGTTATATATATATATTCAAGTACTATAATCAAGACACAGAAAATATGAGCTGTATAAAGAGAAGGTTAGGAGAGGGATATTCCAAAACACACTGCACCTCATTTTATCTATCACTATTTTTTTTTTACATGGGTAATAGGATTACAGTTGAAGCATATGAAGAAATAATCCACAGCCAGCTACAGAACATTCAAACTGTGAAGCCCTCATTGTGTTTATCACACTGTTCTTCAAATGAAAAGAAATCAGAGCATCAAGTGGAGAACCAGGGTTGGTCATTTATTTGCACTAGTCATCCAGAAGTGTTTGGCCAACTTTAGATGTTTATGTGTGTTGTTACAGTAACCCTCACTGGGTTATTCCATTAGGATTACAGATTTTACCCTAATTCTTCTATGGTCACCTCTCAACAGAGTTGGAGTGTCTCACAGCCACTAAATTTGTTTATCCACACACCATTCTCATGAAGCCATTGTTATTGCTTTCTAAATAGAAAAACTGAATGCCAGGTAAATGTCATGTTTAAAGTCACAAAGGTTTGCAGCTAATCTCAGGTCTATAGCAACTCTAATTGACAGTCACAAAGTAATGACGTATCCAATACCTCTTATGTTTCTATTGAGAGAAGAAATACCTGAAAATGGAATAGAATTAAATGAAATAGCTTTAAAATACAACAAATGTTCTAAATTGGATGTGGCCACTGTGGTTCCTACTTCTGTCCCCACAAGAAGCAGCAGGTGGCTTCAACTGATGATTGTTGCCAAAACAGCAGATTCTGAATGTTCTCAACTGTTTTGAAATATCACCTTTTTAGCACCTGCGGCCCCTTTAATGAAACAATGGCAGCCAGTTCTGCAGAAAACAGGACATAGCAGTCCCAGCTAGTAAAACCTAGAATTTATTGGTACTATAGATAAAGAAGTTTATGACTAAGTAGTTTAGAGAATAAAAGAATTTACTTGCTTTAGGGTTCCATGAAAAGACAGGCAGCAAGAAAGCTGAAACAGTAAGATCTGGAGATATGTCATCAGGTATGGATGCAGTCATGGGTAGACGCAGGTAAATGGAGCTCCTCTACTTCTAATTTATAAGAATTTCATAATAGAGCTTTTTTCACACTCCTTGCAATATTTGTATTTACCATTATATGAGTCTGCAAGCAACACACAATACTTCTGGAAATTGGGATTTTAAAGCTGTTACAGCCTTCACTTGTAGGACAGTAGCCACATTTTGAACTTGTCAGTCTTGAAAATGCCCCATGAACTTTTTGATTTATGGAAGTTATTAAGCTGTAGAAATTTAAACAGGCATACAAAGGGAAAAGTATGAAAAGCAAAGAAAGACTGACAATCAGTACAAATACTTCCTGTGTGCTGCCTGATGGGGAGATTCATGTGTGTTGGGTAAGGGAAATAGAGACTGTAATACCACATCATGCACTTGTAAACTAGCTCTTGAGAAATAAGAAGGTAACTATCAAGTCCTTCTTTCTTTAAATCATCAGCTTTGCTGGTTTGATAATTCTGTGTGTGGAAAGAAGAGAAACTACTGTCTTTGTACTCTTGGTATAACAGGAATGAAATAACAGGTATGTTTAAATGAATTATTGTATTTATTTTTCTTTTCATTGTGTTGACACTCAGGCCATCCAGTAAAGGCAGACATGAATGAGTAGTGAGAATTGTAACTCTTCACCAGTTCTTACATGGTTTATGTGTTCAGTCATATGTATGACTAAAATCTCAGGCGCTTACAGATGAAAATTAATTAGTATTATAATAGAAATCAAGAATCATCTAAAGCTAAATTTAGAACCCCTGGCTTCCTCTCATTTTTAAAGGAAAATTATTTCATGCACAGTGACATGGAGAGCTGTTCAGAGATCTCTTTGAAGTTTGCATTGGAAGGGTAGAGGTAAACAGCGCCACTTTATATTAAATCTTTCAGATGCTCACAGAACATGTGGATTGTTTTAGTACAGTTACAGGGAATTCTGTACATTTGGGTTTAAGGACTTCCCCTTTTCCTGTTCCCGTTTTATTACTCCCCAAGTCTTAGGTGTCTGTTCCTAGTATAGGTCTCTGTTTTGGCTGTTTATTTTAGCTGTGGGGATACTTTCGTATTCTCAACCTTGATGTTGCTCAGCCCACAGGAAGGAGATCCCAGGCAGAAAAATATTATTGGTGAAAACATGAACTTACATTCAGATGGGTTATGAAATTGGATTAAGAAACTGCATATGGAGGCACGGTGTTCTGTCCATTGTCACAGCTATCTTTGACCTGTTCTTCCCAGATCTACAGCTCAAAAACTCTGTAGGTCATCCAGTGACTTGCTTTTAAGGAGTCAGACTAGATATCATGCTTCACAGCTGCGTTTCCATCCTAGGGCCTGATGAGAGCTCCAAACTGAAGTTTGTCCTGTGATTTATAGGAAAGTTCAACATGTGTCGCACTCCAGGAATGAACAAAGTAGAGGAGTCATTCCTGTATTAAAGCAATAACAGCTGTGAAGATATATACCTTCATTTTCTGAATTTCTTGAGTTGAGCCTAAATCAATCCTACTAAGCAGACAGTAAATAGCGTAAGATCTGATTAGTGAGTAAACGGATGGCTTTATAACCCTAAAAACCTTTAGAACCCATCTTTATAGGCAGGAAGGATATGTTTTGACTTTGTCCTGGATTACGGCGTGCAGTTACTAGAGAATGACTGACACCTTAGAAAATCAAACTAGCAGGTTTTCTTATTTAGCCACGCATCTTTGTAGTATGTATCTAGTTCAATCCGTAAGACAAGAAAATTCAAAAGCAACTTGAGCACCTTGTTGATCAGCTCATACGCAGATTTTATTCTAACAAAATTCCTGTTTTGTTAAGAAAAATTGTAAACAGGTTGCAAAATACTGGTCTCAGTCATCAGAATAGCACACACTGCACCATAGCAATTTATGTCCCTGGCTGGTCCCTGTGCAAAACTCATATAAATCCTTTATCTTTCTGCCAGGAAGGACCTGAGTCTTGGGAAAACAAATACCAGGAAAGGAATAAAAATAAATGTAATTTTCAAAAGCTATTGAGGGGCCAAAAGTAGCTTTAGCCTGCAGATGTAGGTTTGCTGAAGACTTCCATCAGGCTTGACTCTAAGCACATCAGCTATCCTTTAGGTACAAACCTGTCTGCTAAATTACAGAAACTAAAATATCTGTCTTTGTCCTTGTCAGATGAGGGCTTTGAACCATGGATGAAACTTTACAAATTGTTTTGTCACTGAATTGTTTTACAAGAGTTCATGAAACACTTTCAAGTGTGCAAAAACAAAACTAATTAATTTATAGCATATGTCAATTGTAGGGAAGTCTGCTCTCTATACAGGGCTGTAAGACCTCAAAAACATATTAAACCCACTGGGTAAGCTGTAAAAAAGATCCAAAAATACCTGCAGCTGCATGCCATTCTTCAGTAATTTTTAACCTCATTATTATTGCTTATTTATAAATCCCTAGAAATAGGTGTTTCTAATGGATCTGCTGATAGATCTTGAACCAGAATGACACAAATGGCACACTGTAATTAGACAGGGGGAGGGGAAATTAATCTGATGTTCTGCCAAAGCTCATTAAAACAGGTTGTGCACTCCATTGCACAGAATATCACTCGTGACTGGTAACAGAGGAGCACACTACTAGTTTGACAGAGAGGAGAACATGAAATTATTTTTCTAAAACCAGAGGGAAATGTTGGAGAAGAATAGAGAAGTAAAAAGGAGAGTGAGCCTTCTTTTTAAGGACTGAGATATTGCCATTCCTAACCATATGCTGGTAAACCAAAAGGCAACTGTGCTTTACCATCTATTAGCACAGCAAAGATTTACTCCTCAGAAGTGCTAAGGCCAAGTGTCAGTGTCTGTACTGCTTACCCGGACTGGCATGTGTTTGGCAAAGTGCACAAATTTCTTAGCAACTCTGATGGTTCCACTTGTAAATTATGTACTATACATTCCTGGGCATTTATGTTTGACAGTAAATAAAAAGGTTTGCGATGCCCAGAGCTGCCACTTCTTATTCAAGCTGATGCAATTTTAGAAAGCATTTGATTTTGAGCTAACTTGTGCATTCTTAGTCATTCTTGCTTTCTACTGGCCAGTTTTTGATCCTGAAGGATGCTTCTAATGTGTGGACAACATACGTACTGCCTGCCACTCCAGTTACTCCAGCGATACCAAATGAAACACAAAATACTTGGCAGTCATGGCTTTGCTGTGTTTATTTTGGCCAGACAGAATGGCCACCCTGCACGTGGCTGCAGAAGAGAGGGGGAAAATGTTGTTAAATATAGCAATTCATCCATAAAACTTACTCTGAAAACAAATGTTCAATAATTTAAAGAAAAGAAAAAAACAGAGAAACAAGAGTGTGTACAGCAAAATAGCCTTGGGTACATTTGATGTATGCTCAAGAAAATAACAGGAAGAAAATAGTGTATAAAATACTATGAAATGTTGATAAATGAGAACAGATATAAACTTGAAATGAAGGGTTAGGATAAGCTATTTAACAAACAATTTTTTAAATAGTGTAATGAATATTTCTGTTAAAAAGGAAAGAATATTTTCCTTCTGCTGAATTCCACATGAGAGGAAGCTTTGGAAAATTTTAATGTTACTTCAGTCATAACATGTCAGAGCAGGAGCCCAAATATCAGCACCTCTTCTATGCAGGTCTTGAGGGAGAACATAGATCTTTAAAGGTGTAAAATGATCTATAAAATACTTCTTTGGCTTTCATAAACTTTGACTTAGCTAGTAAAAGGTATTATTATTCTGTAAAGCAAAATGTCATTCCCATTTATATAGGGCAGGTAAGATGATTTGTGCCCGCTTGGATACTAAATATTTGGTTGAGCTGAAGAATTGAACAGAAATCCTTTGTGTCTTATTTTGGTTTTCCCTTATTAAATTATATTTCCTAGAAAACTAGCTTTGGGCCTCCCTGTTTGAATACTGTTCCCATATCATATGGACATATTGTGCCCATATTACATGAACAATAGTAGCTTTATTCATTAGTCATTGATCAGAGACAGTAAATTTCCCTGATTCGAGGCCTGATTCAACCTGTAATCATATAAATCTTGTGGGACAACAAATCTGATAACTTTTTTCTTTGGAGAACTGGGGGAATCCAGATTGAACACCTGCCAGCTAGGTGTTCAAATCATGAACAAATCATGAACAAATGACCATGTTATAACACATGACTGTAAGACTATATAGTAAGACAAGGTGCTTACAGAAATGCTAACGAAAAACAAGCCCTCTCTTTTCAAAGGAAAGCAAAGACCTGAATCCTCTCTAACATTAACTTTGCTATCTGCTCTGGAGTTGATGACCTTATGTGGATTGACATTTGCAGAGAAGCTGGGATAGAGGTTCTCCTGTACTTGGTAATTTATGGCTTGGTTACAAACCAAGACTTCTGTGGATATCATGTTAATTTGGAAATGAAATTTTTCATCATCTCTGTTTCCACTGCTGTGTTACATTCTCAGGAACAATCATATCTGCTTTTCATCTGTGTCAGTGGTTGCACATACCTTGGAAATGCATGATATAATTTTCAGGACAAAAGCCAGGGAACAGCAGAGGACAGGCCTGGAAAAATGAGTTCTCAGGCTCCATGTCATGGGTACCTGGTGAAATGGAGCAGTTAGCCATGCTACCAGCAACTCTGGACTAAAAGATTGTGGAGTTTTTATGAAGTGCAGCATCAAGAACTAGTTGTATAACTTATTTAACGTACTGTACAAATCCACAACTTTAATGACTGAAAAATACAGTTGCACTCAATACTAAACACACAAATTAATGGTAAAGTCTAGGAAATGTGTAGAGGCTTCTGCTACCTGTATTTACACTTCTCCTGCTGCAGGGGCAGAGTTTCCCCTTGTAAATGGATGAACAGGCATTAAGATGGACCAATGAAGGGGTTATAAAGCATTAGTTGCTCCTTTGAAGTCTTATCTTCAGGGAAAGTAAATTAACAGGGAAAGAAACCAAGTAGTAAGTCTGCTTCAGAGGCTACAGATAAGACTTGCTTGAAGAAGTTTCAACACCAATTGACCCAGGATTTTTGGTACACAGCCAAAGGCTGGACTCTATCACAAGTGGCCATTCCTCAAGACAGGAAGGTGTTTAGAATGGATACCATTTTCTTAACAGGTTCTTCTAAAGCAGGTAGTTCAGAGCTGTTACACCAAATTTTCACCACGAGTCTTTAACTAGCAGAATCTGCAGGTGTATAGCTAAACAGCTGCTATAGATGGCTTGTACAGCTTGTCTGAGGAGTGAGACACTCCTTCTGTGGAAAGCTTTTGTCCATCTGGGTATTTAAGAATTGCTTACTGCTAGGATCCTAGACTTCTGTCTCACCTGGAATTGCATTTGTAACCTTGAAGTTTACATGGCAGGTGAGTGAAGTCTGGAGAGAGGCAAGGAAATAAATCCCTCTTTATGCTGAGTTTGGGACTAATTTTGCCATCAAATTCAATGGTACTGGGAAAAAATGTATCCAGACTAGGTAACTCTGACTTTTCTTTTAATCACAGGACTCTCTTGAGATCATGAGCATGACCCTTTAAAATCAAAGTGCTACTTTTATGGGCGTCAGTTATCGCGATGAATTCCTGAGGTATATTTCAAGCTCTGCATTCCTTTGTTAGCTCTGGGTCTGGTTTAGTGATTTTTGTTCAGTTCTGGGATTTGCCATTTCGTATTAGTAAACTGTGTTTGTGAAACAGTGGGCATTAATATCAGAGAGGGTAGGAGCTTTACTGACCTTGATGTTTAATGAAGTCCTCATCTGCCTATATAAATCAGCTTGGTTACTGAAAGACATTGTGATGTGCTTATTTCTGGGCAATAAAACAAGCCAAACAGGTACATCAGTAAAGTGAAATGAAAAAAAGAAAAGTATCAACAGGAGTCTGAACAGAAACCAAATACTGTTGAGAATAAAACCTTATCTCAGGATGCAGTAGTTGGTATTCCCTGCTGCTAACAGCTTTCACAAACCAAAGGAGAGAGAGAAATGTTTTATAAAAATTATAAAGAAGTTGGGAGGCCCCCTTAGATAACTATCCTGCATGTAACTGTCACTGAAAAACCGAACAGTAGGAATAAAAAAAAATAAATAAATGCCTATTCTTCAGTATGGTCAAAGTGTCATCCATGGGGCTCCAGTGAAGTGAACATGCTTTCTCTTGTGCACATATTGGTATTAATCACTTGGAGCTGCACTATCAAATAAAACTATCTGAACAAAAGAACAAAAAAACACAAAGGAGCTCTGAGGCCTTCCATTGCCCACAGCAATACTCAGTTGAAGAGGAATACTCTGCTCATTGCCATTCTGAACTAAACTCCATCTTCAATGCCATCAATATCATCGTCATTAGTGTAACTGCTGTTTGAATTTGATGCAATAACTATTAATTAGACCATTTTACCCTCCTTCAACAACAATCCTAGTGCTTCAGTTCCTAATGAAGTTTATCTTATTGTATTTTGATTTTTCTCAGAGCAGCGTTTCTGAATTCTAAGTTACTGTAAGGTAATTGAAAGTACAGCAAAGGTCATAGAATACCATTCATACTTTACAAGCTCATCTGCTTCACAACATTACACATCAGCAGCATAAACAGAATGAAGAATAATTAAGAATGCTGACATAAAAAATAGCAACCTACAATCATACACTTTTTCTCTCCTCCCTTGGTGGTCAGCTAGGTGATTAGAATCAGAAATGTCACATCAAAGCAAGACAGCACAGACCAGTTAAGACTCTTCACTTTCAGAGGCAGGAGCTATTCATCCTTAAAACATCACTGCCTGATCCATTTGTCTTATACCACGATGGTTGTCCTGCATATCTCTGGTACTTTTGGATTAGTCTACACCTGTCAGTTTCTTTTCCCAGCCTATAGGTGCATTCATTATGTTAGCCAACTTGCTGGTTTCAGTCTTTACACTGGTACATGAAACAGCAGTAAATTCATTTCCATTGTAGGAGCACAGGTTGCTGCATCATCACTCTGTGCAGGGAGTTATACACATATGCCTGTACTGACATTGCTGTGACTCCTGCCTCCTTTAGCTATTGTGTAGAGATAGAACAAGGAATACACTTCTGTCTTCCCTTATCTAGCTCTGTCTCATCTGCTCCTTTGTGTTTTCACAGTCCCCATCACAAACAGAGCTGAGCTGCTCTGCTTCAGCATAATGAAAAACGTAAAGCTCAGGGTACCTTCTGAAAAAACAGCCCCTTCATTCTGTTACAGGAGCTAGACACAAAAAGGTTGCAAAGATTTCCTGATGTTCCCCATCCGTGTTCAAGGGCCGATTCCTAATCTATGTCTTGCTTAGGGCTATAGGTAGGTTTAGGCCCATTAGGATTAGAGTTTAGGCCTAGTGCTAGTGTTAGTGATAAGGTCAGTCTTTAGAATTTAGGTTTAAGGTTAAGTTCATTAGGTCTGGGGTTAGGGTAAGTGTTAGGTTTAAGGGTTTTGCTTAGGTTAGTGTTAGGTTTTGACTAGGTTTAGATTTATGGTTAGTGATGAAGTTTCCTTATCAATGAAGTTATCCCTGAAATGGAAAAGAATTCAAGGGACTTTCTTATATAATTTTCTATCATCATTATGGCTTCATGCCTTTAGAACACTTGATTCTCCTGTATCCCAGGAGTGGAACAGGAGTTACATCAGAACGGAGGGTACTTGGCAGTATCACACACTTGCTGTCCTAAAATCTTTGATTTTTGTGGTTCAGTGCAAATTTTGCCTGAGTGACTTGTGAGGTACATGCTAGGAAGGAAGCCTGACAATTTAGCCCTATAGATCTTTTTGGTTTGGACTCACATGTTTTTCAAACTTCATTATTGGTTTTTTATAGCTGTGTAAGAATTTGCTGAAAACTCTGTCTCCCTTGATTCTTACTGTCTACAGGATATTCTGTATGATAAATATTAATAATTTGTAAGGACATGGATGAATGCATTTTTATAATTATCAAAAATAGACACAGTGGTTTAGTGTTTAAAATTAATTATAGTAGAGAAACTAGTATTCCATAAGGGAATTACATTAACTCATCAGAGTGAGTTCATTTTGCCTTTCAGTTTACCTTTGTTAAACTTTATTTACTGATTTTGACTTTAACTTCTAAGAACTTAATGAAATCTCAGTTTCTGTAACTACAGGGATTTATTCCTAAATGTTTGAATTGACATGTATCACCATATATTTAAACCAGTTCCAAGTCCGTAAATACAGGTAACTTAAGGGGAGAATAAGGGTAAAGAATTTTCAAAAAGTTCCTTCAGTTACAACATTCATTATAGTGTGAGCATAGCAAATTAGTATTTAAGGATTTTAGACTTATTTTCCCTCTGTGGATACATCAGGTTGCCAAGTTACTGAGAGGCAAGGGTTGCCAAGAACTCATTGCAGTTAGACTGATTCTGATTTCAGGGCCAACTAAATGTCCATTCACCTTCTCTGGTTTTGCTTATGAAGCCATAAGGATCATCTTCTACCCAAGAAATTTATTTACTTGGCTATGCAGTGTTACCTGAGGGCTTTTCCAGAGTGGGAATGATGACCTTATTACATTTAATTGCAGAAGCCTGTGACAAATTGGAACCAGCTGCTTAGTTACTTTTGTCAGGTGCCTCTCAATATTTTACCTGTACTTTACTGATTTCTCTGTTGCCATAGGGACTAATTCTAGCTTCCCATATCTGTAGCATTGAGACTTATGTGGAGGTTGCAGCTCAAAGTGAGCTGGAAATGGAAGGATCTTTGCCAACACCTATCTGCAAGAATCTTCAAGCTCATCTGGTGCATGAGAGATGAGTAACAGAAACTAGGGATGGGAAAGACTAAGTAAGTGTTGATATGTACTGGAGAGCACCAGTGTGGAAGAATGTTCTCTCAGCATTGTTAATGGGAACATAATGCAAGAAAGCAGTACAAGTCTAAAATATCACAGAAGAAGGTTCTGAAATTTAATGTGGAGGAAGCAGGAAGCTAGGATGTGAAGGAAGAACTTGTACCACAGTTGCTCGAATGATGCCTGGTTTGACTGAAGGTGCTTGCTTTCTGTTTGTGGAGACAAAGGCTTATTCATTCCAATACTGCTGGCATACTTCTATCTGACTCCTTCAAGACACTGAGGAAAAGTAATAAAGAAATTTTATAGCCTTTTGATAATTCATAAGGATCTTCCCTTTTTCTTCATAGTGCAAGAGGGGGAGACACTTCTCAATGATCAGAGTATAGGAAACCAGTCCATATGGCTTCTGAAGAATTTTTCCTTCATAAAATTATGTGACACTTCAAGACTGGAGTAAAGTATTTTTATATTTGAAGCCCTTCTGTATCCCATGCAGGCTACTGTGAAGGTCCTCAGCATTGTGAGTTTTCATTTTAATAAGTAATGAGGGAATTGCAGCAGTTCCACAGCTATCATCACTTCACCTGCAAAATTTTGGCTGAATCTGAATCCAGTGCATACCTGGGAAGTTATTTAGGAACTGTAGCCCCCTGCAGAATCTGTGTTAGTCTCCAAAGGGTTATTAATAAATGGGATGCTATTTTAAGGGCAGTTCTGCAAATAAAAGCTATCAGCTCTAATGCATTCTATTTTAGAGTCTCCACCCAGATTTCCTACTCTTTTATAGATTAGTTTGCTTTCATTAGCAAAAATAGCACTGGAAGTGGGCACCCTTGGCTAGACTCCCTCGAAAGTCAAAATTGAGATAGTATTGTGACATTAGTATGCATCCTTGTGCAGAACAGTGTAACTGGTGCAATACATTTACAGCAAATTTTAAAATTTCCATCATGGTAAAGAGAAACTACTGCCATTCAATTCTGTGAAATGCTTTCTCAGCATCAGAAGATGCTATTACCACAAGACTGGCATCATTTTTCATCTTAAAGGGGATATTAAATAAGCACAGCAAATTTGTGCAGGTGAACTTACTGTAGTAAACATAAAATAAAACTACGCATTGTTCAGGATGAATTATTTTAATGCTTATACTTTGAGTCAATTGGCCAATAACTTTGCAAATTTCTTAATACCTGCATTTAGGAATAAAATGGATCTATGTAACCCATATTCCTATGTGTTGCAGTCTGTTTCAGTGTTGCCACACTTTGCAAAGTGTCTGCTGGTCAGCACAGGTTTGCATCATCTCATGTTGCAAAGACACAGAACTGACCCACAGCAGTGTGCATAAAAAAAAAAAAAAAAAGTGATGTACCCATTTTGAAATGTGAAGGCTAACCTTATCTAATGATTACAAAGTATAGAAACAATTAAATAGCAAGAGATTGGAAAAGTGAAAGGTCAGCCTATGTATACACAAAGTACCTTTGTATGAGATGAAAGATAAGAAAAAGATCCAGCTTAGATCTAGAGCTGAATTTTCAAGACAGGGCAGCATGGTGAGCAATAATGTTATTAGACAGAAATATTGAATTTTGGGTTTAGGAATATACTTCTATCACCAAGATTTTAATACATAGTCTCCCTCTTCATAGCTCTTGAGCTTCAACCAGAGTGAGGCAGAGTTCTTATTTTCCCTTACACCATCACTTTTTTAAGATTTAGAAATTATATTTTCCTTATATTTGGTACAGTCAGAGAGCAGTCATTGCGTATCGGGCCTTCTCTGTGTGTCATCTTCTCATTCCTTTGCTAAATCCTAATTAGTTGGTTTGAAATAGCAGCAGCCCAGGGCAGCCTTCAGGCTCCAAGCTTTCTTTTCTGTTTGTATGAGTGAACTGTGAAGATCAGACTTTATACTTTTCTTAATATCACTTTTAATTTCTTGACTACCTGTGTTGATGTCTAAGACCTTTTTTATCCCTGACATACCCCTCGAAGCAGTTGCCAACCTTGTACTCTGTCCATATTTGCTGTATGCACTTTTTCTGTCCCGCTCTAATCACTCCTCCTTCCTCCCTCACCTTCAAATGTGTAAAGCTGTGAACAGGACACTCTTTCTTCTGCATTTTAGTTAATAATATCCAGACTGTGAAACTAAAACTTACAGTGCTGAGTTTCTAATTAATCAAAAAGTCATGCTGTAATAACACAGCTATAGATATGTAGCTGTGCTAGCAACCACCCTCTGCTCTGTTGAAAAGTGACTTGCCAAGCAGACCCATCATTAGCCACTTACATCATGGAGTTCTGCATGGACTGAGTAAGTGCATCATGGTGCAATAGGTGGTAGGAAAGATTGGCCAGGGAGGACCCCGTCCAGCTGCTCAATGATTGGACAAGGGATTAATTAAAAAAAAAAATTTAAAAAAACAAAACAAAAACCCCAAAACCAAAGAAAAAATAAAAACAAAGGGAAGAGGGGAAGAGGAAAAGAGGAAGAGGCATGCAGGTGATTCTAGCTAAATATGAGAGTAGAGGGATTGATGGGCTCATGGGCATTTCTGGGTCAGCTCTCTATAGTTTCTTGTAGTCGTTGTGCCTTGCTGGCTGGAGAGGTGATGCAAAGCAAAAAGGGCTGAACAAACCTCCTGCAGAGGCTGACAAGAGGAAAATAAAAACTAGATTTGGACCATTTGTCTAGCACATACGCTAACAGAGGCCCGTCCAGTTTCTCCTGAAATGAGCCAGTGCATAATCGCTCTTTGCCTTGGGGGAGGAGTGAAGAAAACACTTTTCTTTTCTAATGACTCATTAGGCTCCAAGGTGTCTTTTGATAACTGTTGGTGGTAATTCGGAAGAGACTTTCATAACTTATGGTAGCTAGAAATGTGCAGAACTAGAGAGTCGAGCAACTCTTTGAGCCAGTGTTTGTATAAGGTCATTTTCCACCTAATTTTATTTGAAGCTTTTTAAATGGAGATGGGAGATGGTGTTGTTTATCAAAAATGACTTCAAGTGATGCTGAGAACAAACTCTTGGTTTTGAGAGGTCAGGAAGTTTCAAATTTTTAAAAAAGGCTTCTAATATTCAATGCCCAATTTGAGGCTTTGTGGGCTTAAATACCCAAGGTACTAAATATTCACAGCTATAAGGTGACAGCTGGACCTGAGTGAACAGTATTCCTTACATTCACTACAAAACTAGCTTCTGTAAATATGGATGTAGCCACATGGATTTCATGAGGACTTAGTAGTATGCAGACAATGGATTACAGGGTAAAATTTTTTAGACTCTTAAAGAAATTTTCATAGTTAGTATTTTTTTTATTAAAATGACAGTGCCATCTACGCAAACAAGACCAGCAGATAATTTCTATGTGAGATGAAAGTCCAACACTGTTCACACTTGCTCACCAGCAGGATATTGAATTATATACAAATAATACCTCAAAAACTTGTGACTGAGCAAACACTGAGCAGCTGCTATATTATTTTACACCAATGCATCATGCCCATTGTTTTCACTTCTCTGGTAAGATGCTGTTTTTCTTTATTATTTGCAAGTTATCGAACAACAACCCATGGTGCTTCAACCCTGCAGACTGCTGGTGAGTCAGAGCTGATGTGCAGATGGACCTGAGCTCCTCTGCACAGACTCCAAGCTGGGCAATATGAGCCAGCTTTATCCCAGAAGGATTTAGTCACAGTGATGTGGTTCTGTGCCTAAGTTAATGTGCCAGTATAGACACGCTTTCAGATTCCAAGCTCCACATTTTCCAGACTGATATTGCTTAGAAGCAGAGAAGCTCTCATTTATCAACAGACAGAAAGTGAACCCGCCAAAATGGAGCAACCATTGTTGGAGAGTGACTTGGAATTGTGACAGAGATGAAGCAGTAGGACTCTAAGCAGAGGAAACTGATACAATGAGCAAGAACAGCTTGTGTCACGCTACCACCTGTTCCTTTGACATCTGAATTTATGGTCTAAACTGTAAATGGTCTGAGGCCTCATTTATTTGAACTCAGAACAGAAAGAGCACATGCCCTACAGAGCTCAGCTTCACATTTCACCAGAACTGAAAAAACCTTAAAGAATTCAAAGGCTTTGCATAACAAATAAAATTAGATATTTACCGTAAAAACAAAAACTATTGTAGAGAAAGAAGGCATCAGAATAATCCGAAATAAGCTATGAACCAAAGGGAAAAATAAAGCAATCGAATAAATATGATTGTTTGATTAGAACACTTTGGTCTGTGGAGAAATTCAGAAAAAAAAAAAAAAAAAGCATTTCCCACCAAGGAAATTATCAGAGGTAATAAAAGTACTGCAGCAAAACTCAAGTCAGTGTGTTCCTGACACTGTAGTTTAGGAGAGAGAATAGATATACAATCATCACTGTGAATAAAATATTTACTGTAATTGGGACAAGCACAGGATCTTTTTTTAAAAGTTCTGCCACTTGAATGCATAAGGCAGGTGGTGGTGACAAAGGCTGGGGAATGTAATAACAAGTATTAATAGCAGTTCAAAGAAAGGAGGGTACAGCTGCTGCAGGAAATGTTGAATCCAGCTCAGCAGCTGAGCTGAACTTGGTCCTCTGCCCTGAAGTGTAAAAAAGAAAAATGAGTGTATGTAGCCATGGATTTGCTCTAATCCATGATTTGAGGATGCCAGGAGACATCCAAGATATCTATTCTGTATGAAACAGAGAAGCCTTTTTTCCTGTATTTGTTTGAGAGTGACGAATGCCAATAATATGGCAGAAATGTTTAAAAGAGTACACAGTGCACTGCAAAGGAAGACCATCCATCTGTTTGAGCAGCTGGTTTGAAGCATTCAGTTAGGTATCTATTGCAGTTAAGAAACTCTCCCACTGTTTCAGACCAGTTTCTACAACACTTATTCATCCTTGCTGGAAGAGCTGTCTGGGGTGGCTTGCAGTGCCAGATTTGGACACAGGAAACTATATTAGATCTATTCTGTACTCTCTTGTAGTCCCAGATTCCATGTTCAATTGCAATTATCAAAACAAGCTATGTAGAAGTGGTCACTATCTCCACGTCTTTAGAATTACTATACCCTGGATCCATAATATCTGATATCTCCTAGTAGAAATTTGTTCTCAACTGAATCTGCAAATGGCTAGAACCAAATCTATCTTTAATAGGCAGCTCACTTGAATGCAGAGACCCTCCTTTGATTCCTGTCAACTTCCCTGGGAAATAAAAGCACTCAGGATCTTTCAGCAGTAATGTCAAATCCCCAAGTCTTTCTTCAACTGTATCTGGACTATGCTGTGTAAATGGAGGAAATACCACATTGCCTCCACTATGTAAGTCAGAAGCACACAGGACAGCCTGAAGTTGCTGAGCTACGATGTGAGACATTGGCAGCTATTCTCACACTGTACTTTCACTGATTTATTGCTCTGAATTTGCATATATGCCTATATAGTGATATACTATGTGAATAGCAAAGATGGTTTCTATAAACCCATAGATAAGAACAGTACCTGTTACCAAAAAAAGACATATATAGTTTGGCCACTGTAGGACTTCATTTGATTCTGTGACTATGCCTTTGCAGTTTGATGGTAATGGATCCCCTTGTTGTCATAGCTGTTGTTCAGCCTGTCACCATAAGTGATGTTTATGTTTGTGTTAGTAATAGCAGGAGAATTTTCTATCGACTCTCTAATAATACATAAAAAACTGCAAACCAATCCATAATGAGCACTTATCCTTCTTTGCTTCCTCTTTTGCTCTAATGCTTCATGTCTGATATTTGTTTGGTAATTTTTTTTTTAAGTTTATAAATTCTATTCCATTTAACTTAACACTTTGTCTTCCAGTTAGTGTAGTTTTTCTCTTCAAAGGAACAGCCATATGTACACTGAAAGCTGAGCCATTCAGAATCCTGTTGAGATTTCTTATCTCAGAGGAAAGGAATATTTAAACATATGCAATCTCTTACCAAATTATGGTAATTGTGTCCTCAGATGCTTTAAATCTGTTATGTTGATAGAGATTATGTATGTGTTCCTTCAGTTTTGGCAGTGGACCGTAAAACAAAAGGCCATGAAGAACAGTTTGGGTCATGCCTGTTGTCTACCCAAGTGCTACCGGGTACCTTCTGTCTGCACCCTCCTGTGCTGACTTCTTAACCTTCAAAGATTTGACTTTAGACATGGAATTTTCGGTAAGCTGTATATTCCAGGATATGCCTTGTTTAACTTCCCCCCCCCCCCCCCCCAGAAAAGAAACAAAACCAAACCCAAAACAAACCAAACAAAAAACAAAACCAAAACAACGCACAGCTGATTAGAATGAAGCATAGTGTTTCATCCATGGTCTTGAAGCAGATGTGTCCATTCAGTTGAGCTAGACTGATTGTTTCTGAAATATCCAATACCCTTATTTATGCTTCTTAGATGGGCAACAAACCTAAGAAATGGAAAAGAAAAAAACCAGCAGATTCAGCAGATCTTATCTTACTATTTTCCCCTTTCTGTTTTCATTTGCACATCTATTTCCATGCAATATTTCATTTTTTTAACGCATCTATCACTGTTTGCTTCTGTCTGAAGTTCAAAGGCAGCTTGTTTTCACAAAGGAGAGACAGTACTGGCTGATCTATAATATTGTTTTTACCTTTTTTTTGACCAATCCTCAATGCATACTTCCAGTTTCTAAAAGCATTTCATGAATCACTGGGCAGTTTGAAAAATCTATAGCGTAAGCTCATTACTTTGCCAGCTGCTGAATCTTTTCCATTGGTTGTGTTTGTGATGCAGAAATGCAACCATTTCCCTCCAGAAAGAGAGGTTAAAATTTCATATATACATAAATAATAAAATAACACATGGAGGTGGTATCAGTGTGATATATTTCCTTTCCTATATACCTTTGCTCCTCTGTCTATTAATCCACACAAACTTCCATCGTATTCCAACCCCCTTAGCATCTTTAGTCTCATTTTTTCAGCTAGTCAGTCAAAACTTACTTCTTCCCCCAGAAATGTGGCACTCCCAGACATACTCCCAAATGTCACTGGCGAGAGGCCCAGGACAAGCAATATTCTGTTCTATGCTAGTGATCATGGTCTAAGCTCATACCTCATGAGGCTGCAGAGCTAGAAGTGAGAGCTTTATACTTGCTAGTAAGCTCCTTGCTCCAGCAAGCAAGAGGGATAAAAGATGTGGGGCCAGGATTTTACTCTTGAGGTGACAGATCCAAGGTTTCCCAGACCAAAAAATATAATGGACATGACAAAATGATGCAACTTTCATAGGAGTCACTTTTAGATTATATTTTTAATAAATATTTTCCCATGTTTAGCCACCTATAAAATCTTAGTAGTTCAGGTTTTTCATTTCTAAGGCAGAAGGATATCAAAGTAATCTTGATAAAATTAACCTTCTTCCTCCAATCTACTGTAGGCACTTCTATCATCAAGATTTTTCTGAGAAACACCATCATAAACATAGTGTGATGGGAATGTATTAGGGTGCCTTCAGAACTCCTATGAAGTATCATGCAGAACTTAACTTGAGTGTAACTATTTGCATTGCACCAGATCCCTTTTCTTTTCACTCTTTTGTGAAAGGTAGTAGGTAAACAAAAATTTCATTTTCTTACTCTCTTTAAACTAGGCACAAATCTAAATCAGTCCATTAAAATAGTCTCTATACCAAAGGACCCATGCTGCTATCAATGGGTCACAAAATAATTGAACACTTAAGACTGGGCTTTCATTCTGAAGAGGTGACAGGGCTGAAGAGTAGGTGCAGATTTAAGTTTGGAGGCATTCTGTGTACTGACTGTATGCACAAACATGCAGCCTCTGGTTATGGTGGAAAGGAGAGAGAGGTCAAGGTCTGGAGCAGGGTTTGCTGGACCCATACAGATACATTTTGCCGGTACACTTGGGCAAAATGTCTTGCAAACATCATCTGAGTCATCAGCAGAAGCACTATACTGCCCATTGCCCTCATCCTAACCTTTAGCCTACAAGGTGTTAGGGGCACTGCCACCATTGAAAAGGCTCCTCCACTTGAGTACTCATTCCAGGCCAACCATAGGATGTAAAGCATGGTTTTAATTTTTCATTATATTAAGGTGTAGATTATGCTACGTTGTCTCTCTTGACCTTAATGAGTACTCAACCATAGTTTAAAAAGGTGGTTTATGTCTGTAGAAAGAAAACTCTGAAAGACAACCTGAGTTAAAACACATTATAGAAAGATAGTTATTTCATTCCTACTGACAGCTCAGGGAAAGTTGCTGTTTGAGCAGTTTTATTTAGGAATCAATGAAAGAGCTCTGCTGCTCCAAGTCCATTTTCAGTTTTGAAAAGTTTGTAGCTATCTGCATCACTACTTCTTACATGGATTCAGACTCTACATAGATTTTTATTTTGTCATTTGTATCTTAGGTCCTCCTGAAGCTGACACAAGCAGACTTTTATTTCATATGACTGTTTTGTCAGCCTGTAGCTACTGGAAAGGTGAAAGTGAGAAAGGTAAGTGGGAAGGGGGGACAATCCAATCCCTTTCCTGCAGACAATGAGCTCATATCAGTCAGACCTTGCTGAGAGTGACATGGCTCTGTCACTTTTTATTCTGGGCTAGAGAAAACAGTAGTTTATGTTTTAATTTTTCTTTACCCATGACTCTAAGGAGGAATAGAAATGCTTGAAGAGTTCAGCATCCCTTGTATATTGAAAGCAGATTGGTTGAAGCAGGAAGTCAGATGGACTTCAAGATGTTCTCTATATTGTTTGCAAGCTGCTTAAAAGCTTATGAGTTCAGCCTATGTTCTTTGGACATATAACTATTGGGTATACTGTTGCCTATCTACACAAGTATGTAGATTCCAATAGTGTTAAAAAATAAATCTCCAGATCACAAGAACTATTAATTAATAGGAATTTAAAATTAAATTAAATAGCTGGGCTTTTTTCCAGATGAATTCTAAAGTTCCTATGATTACATGTTAAATCCTCTGTAGGATTTACATTTCACTACTGTATTTGTTTCAGTGAGCATTTGACTGCCAAGAATACTTTCTATGACCATCATGGCAATCTAATTAAATATTTGATGAGCAGAAAGCTGGACATTATTCAAGGCAAGCTCTGCATTAAATTGAAAAATTTAGTTTGTCTCCTTTATCAGTAGAATTTTAAATCAGCCTACTCTACCAAAACCCATAAGTTTAATGAATTTGGTCAGACATACTGTGTAACAGATGTCTAACATGCAGCCACAAGCCTAAATCAGAAAAATTATGCTCCAGTTTGGCATGGTAAAATATATTAGAAAGGCTTTGAAAGGTCAGTCACCAGCAACCTGCTTGAAACAGCACTGTAAAATGCATGAGCTGCCTTTTGTCGTCTCTTGCAAGAAGCCTTGGAGAGCCACAGATAATTTGCTTTCAATGATTTATCAAGTTGGCCCCTTGTTTCACTAATTTTAGTGTCAAGTGCAACCACACAATAAAGAATTACTAAGACCTGATAAAATTCTTGTTATATTGCTTCATTTGTCTTAACAACTGGTACTATTGAAACCAAACCCACAAACTGAATAAACAGCAAGCATGCATGCAATATGGCATTCTTCTTGGAAATGATAAAGCATGTTTACTGTGCTGTCCGCTGGTGAGCCATACATTCTTATTTCTTTTTACTTTCTTAAAAGGCACTAAATGCTGCGTGCTGTGCCAGCACTGGAGATGGCATTTGTTTCACTGTTAGTCCCCCGATGAATTAGTAAAGATAAAAAATGGATTTCAATGTCAATTCCAGCCTTGAGAAAGCTGCTATTGTGACCATGGTTGAGTTAGCCTGCTGATCGTTTCCTCCTTAATGTGATCTTTAATGTAACATAGCTATAGGTTAGATGGGAAGCTAGATATTAGAACTATTATTGCCATGAGGAATTTCAAGAGAAATATGCTCATGATTAAGAGAGGTTTTTCGTTGGTTTTGGGGTTTTTTTGTTTGTTGGCATTTTGTTTGTTGTTTTCTCTTTTTAATAAATGCTATGCTGACAGTTTAATAACTTAGTAAGAAATCAACCTTACAATTACTTGTTTTGAAGAGGCGCATTCATAAACTTCTAGAGCAAGAAATCAATGTAATTTGAGGTCTGTTAATAAAGTTTGCAAAATTCAACTGTAGAATTAACAAAATAAGAAAGAATGATATTTTTTAAAAGAGAAAGAAAAAACAACCAAACCTTAGCAGGCCGCTTATGAAAGGAGAGCGTGAAAATATTCATCTTTGGAAACCAATAAAGATGGCATGAGGACCGAGCCTGTGTGATTTTCTTCTAAAAAAAATGAGACAACCCTCAGTCTAAAGGTTTTGAAACTGGTTTTTAGGGCTTGGGAAAGAGAGGGTGTTGTTGGTGGCGGTCAAGGAGTTGAGGGCATCGATTTTTTTAATTTTTTTTTTTACTAACGTGAATTTAAAATATTGCCCGAACGCTGCCAGCTTCAGGAAGCCCAGCAAAAAGGAGGGGGGGGGGGGGGGGGGATGACGAATTTTCCACTAGGGAAAAAAACCCCAAACAATGTAATGTGAGGGTGGTGCCCCGGTGGGAGCAGGACAGAAGCCTGGGGTCGAGGGATGGAGCCGCCGCGGGGATCCCCGCCTCTCCCCCACTCCCCAGCGCCACGGAGCTTTGGGGGGGGTGGGCAGCAGAAGTTAACTTCCACCTGCCCTGAAGCCGCCGCTGCGCGGCAGGAGGAGGCGGAGGAGGAGGCGGAGGCAGGCGGGGCAGCGGAGGACCCGGCTCTGGCAGGCTCCGAGGGTCCGGTCGGGTGTAATTCCCCCCTAATCCCCGCCACGGCGGCGCTTCCCTGGCCGAGCCATGTCTGCGGCTTCCCCGCCATGCCGAGCCTAGCGGGGAGCGGGAGGACTGGCGGCCGGGAGGCGCACAAAATGAAGACCCTGATGGTAAGTGCATTGTTGGCACTGCTCATCCCGGCTCCGGCGGCGGGGAGGAGAGGAGCGGCGCGGAGCGGAGCGGAGCGGAGCTGGGGCTGCCCCGAGAACCCATCACACGCTCCAGCCTTCCCCGGGCTGCGTCCCTGCGGCTCGCCGGGATCGCGGGGAGGCGAGCAAGACCCCGGTGGCGGCGGCGAAGAACTTTCCGCCTTCTTTCTTTTATTCGTGTTGCTCGTGGGTTGGGGATTTTTGTGTGTGTGCGTTTTAAGGAGCGTATAAAAAGCCGATTTGCTTAAAGGACGAGGCTGGAGGTATCTGCGCGGAGGAGAGGGGGGGGTGGAAGAGCGCGAGCTCTAGAATCCCCAGCACTCGTTTAAACGCACGAACGAGGCGCTCAGAGGGAGACTTCATGGGAATGAGGGGCACGGGGGAACCAGGCAGGCAGAGGGGAGAAAAGGCATGGAAGCGGAGCTGGGGGAAGAAGGACGGAGGGAGGCGAGCGAGCTGGCGCGGAGCCGGGAGGAGGAAGGAGGGGTTTCCCCACTTCTCCCCTCGCACTTTTGGCGGGTCTCCGGCGGCGTGAAACTTGAGGGCGCCGCGAGTGCGTGGGCGGGGAGCAGCGCGCCCCGCGGGGTCCAGCGGCGGCGGGGGGTGTGTGTGGGGGGGGCAACCCGGTGCCCCGCAGCGCTGAGCCGCTTCTTTCTCTGCCCCCCGCAGCGCCACGGGCTGGCCGTCTGCTTGGCGCTCACCACCATGTGCACCAGCTTGTTGCTCATGTACGGCAGCATTGGCGGCGGCATTGGCGGGGGCCACCCGGAGCCGCGGCGGCAGCAGCAGCAGCAGCAGCAGCAGCAGGTGGCGGCGGTGCCCAGCAGCCCGCCGGGACGCGGCCAGCACCGCCCGGCGCTCCCCGTTGGGGCCGGCCTCCTGGAAGGCTACATCAGCGTCCTGGAGCACAAGGTGAGCCTCCGGCCCTGGGGGACCCCGCGCTGGCCTGGCCTGCCCTTCCGAAGTGGCACCACCCGACCCCCTTCCTGCAGAGCTCTCCCTCCTGCCCTGGCTGCTGCGGTGCCCAGGCTGGCGTCACTGCGTTTGTGTCTGGCTCTGAGTGCATGGATTAACGGGACCTGGTGTCCAGCGTGCAGTCAGGCCTTTGTGGAGCGTTGGTTTTCTCTTTCCTTGACCATTAGAAGATGGAGGGTGAAGTGTTTTGTTCCTGATGTTGGATGCTATAGGTACACCGCAGTTGTGTGTTTCTGGCTGTAACAGGAAGGGTTAAGGAAGGAAGTTTAGTTACTGGAAGAGAAAGTCAATAGGTGCTTATTCTTAGCATGCTTTGTCTCAGAAAACTCAGGAGAACTGTATCTCCTGCAGAAATGACCTTTTCATCCTCCTCCTGGGAAGCAGAAGTTGTCAACCGTAGTCTCCCTTCGAGAAATTGGCAGCACCTCTAATGATGAACAAAATTATGTCCCTCCTCTTGAAACAGGAATTACCAGTCTGGATTGTCAGACTAATACCCATTTACTAGAGATAGGCAGAGTAAGCTTTGATATCTCACAGGACAGGCGTAATGACATCAAGTGAGCAAGGTGGCACATCTATGCTGAAGAGATACTCGAGCTTCAGAAATTTTTTCAGAAGGCTGATTCTTTTACTTCTGCAGTGTTCAGTTTGTTGCATTTACTTGGAAACTCCAGAGGAGCCTCTCTGCCAAAACCCCAGATAATGTTTCATATGCACACTTCTCACAGTAAAAATTTCCTGTAAAAATTAAGCAAGGGAAGTGTGGACTCTTGACTTTCTCACTTTTTTACATCCAGATTGACATCTTTCCAAAAGATGTTGTCAAACAAGTTACTGAGCTCACTTTAGAGGTACTGTGTGAAGATTAGTAGTTTTGATACAACAGATTTTTATTGTTCCTTCTGGCTTCACTGTCTGTACTAGAGTTATCTGTAGGGCTCTTAACACAGAAAAATAGCTCATGGTGGTCCCTTGTAGGCTTTATTTGTTTTCTTACATGGTTCTACTGGAAATTCTCAAAAATAATGTCTGTATAGAAGGAGAGGTTTGTCCATAGGGGTCCTTAATGTGAGGTATTCCCTCATAATTCTTTTGTGCATATAGTCAAGTTCAAGAAGAACATGGTTTTTGTAAGCACTAATAATTGAAAAGGTATCTATGGGCTTTTAGGGTGTACCTGTGAGTATCCTTCTGACACTGGTTATGCCTGGGATTGCTTTCTTCTGTCCCCAAACACTTCTCAGTAATAGAATGTACTTAAAATCACTATTATTTATTACTTTCCAGGGCAGTCTCCCCGTGTTTTGGAGAAAGCTGATCCTCTGGCTTTCTAATGTATTCTAATATGTCCCAAAATCCAGAAATACTCCATTTCTGAATTTCATTTCACATAGCTCATACCTCACTGTAATAATTTACTGGAGCTTTAATAACTTTGCTGAAGCTTTAATAACTTTTCCACATAACTTCTGGGGGGTCAAAAAAAAAAAAAAAAAGATTATGCAGTCGTTGTTATGTTCCCAGATTGCTTTGTCATATTCTAATGCACATGAGATCATGCAGAGAGCTGTCCCACTGTAGTATACAGAGCAGTGAGGACACTGTACTACCATAAGGAAATAACGGGGGGAAAAAGGGCTCAGATTTGACTCTTGACAGTATATTTAGTTTTAGTGTTTAGTTACTTAGTCTTTTAACAGATCTATATATTTACCATAGATTTACAATCTCAAAATACATAGGTTTCTTGCAGAATAAAAACTGGAAAAGGGAGAAGATCAGAGGCATTAATGGTTTGGAAAAAGAAAGGTGGAAGATTGTTGATGATGAGAATAGGAAGTTTGCAAGAACTAAGAAATGGTCAGAGAACATGGGTTTGGGGTTGGACAAGGGAGACTGCAGAGAAAACAGCCTAAATAGCAAGCAGCATAAAAGTCTATACCAAAGAGAGAGAAAAGGAAGGAATTGGGGAGGTCTGAGGAATATTAGGAGAGCTGCAAGGAGAGAGCAAGATAAAATTCAAGAGGCTGTGAGATGGGTGTGATATTTGAGGAGACAGAGGACTGGAAGATGAAAAGTACCTATTCTGTGAAGATAGTAGGCTTGAAAAGGTAAGCAGGAAGTGGCTTCTGCAGTGGTACATGTTATTTTACCGTTATTTTGATGACACAGTCACTGTCACTGATGACAGTGTGAAATGACATGAATGGTAGATTGTTCACAATACAATTTACTTAATTTCCTATGGTATGTTTTGTTCATGAATGTCAGCAGTAGACTAAATGTCTAGATCATTTGGATACAGGAGCTGAAACATGTTCTTAACTTTAGAATTACTTTGTTTCTGCATCCTATAGTTTATTTTAATGGGACAACTTAGTTTTATGTTTGTTGTGTTGTACCCATTCTGATGAATTTTATGAGAAGACACGCACAAATATGTAGAAACTATGATAAGAACTAAAACTAGTATTGCATCTTTACAATAGGAGCATTGACACATGGAGAAGCTGCATTATATAGTCGTATAGATGCTATTCTTTTGGGATTATATTTAACAATTGTCTGCATTGTGAAATAACTGGTATTACAAATGCCTATTACTACTAGCAATACAGCTCATTTAGCACTGCTGGGTGGTCACATGTATGGAGACTGCCAGAAAATCAAGGTACTTAGTAAAATACTACTGATTTTGAAATATAGCTTGCAATATTGTAATTACCAATTATTTTCCTCCTTTTATATTGTATTCAGTAAGAATTGTAGTTCCTCATCCATCCTGTCAAGACAGCAGTCTTGGAGAATACAGTTAAAATACATGGTGTTCCTTTTACTGGATTGAAGAGCTTTTTGTAGGAGCCTCTTGTCATTTGGTCAAATTTGTGACATTTTGATTCCTCTTGCTTTTTTTCCCTGAATCAGGCAGCAGAGATCAGGACCCATGTTCATTGCTTTAGTAGCCTTTCACAGTTTAACAGAGCAAACTTTGTTTTTATTGAGCTGAACTCTTTAACACAAGAAAATTTAGAACTGGTGTGGATTCAGAGATTGGTTCTTGGCATTTCACCTCTGCATGTCCCAGACTAACAGCAACTGACAGTCATTGTTGATGGATGTTTGAAATGAATAAATGATAGGGGGGGGGTTGTTACAAATAGCCAGATATTTATATCCTGAAGCCTCTCACTTTGGAACAGAAAGCATAATTTGCTGATAGTTGCTATTGAGAAGTCAAGGACTTAAATGAAGTGGAGAAGTAGCAGCTACCCCTTCGACTCTGAGGAGCTGTTGCTTCCTACAGAGCTGCATGGTCAGAGAGTAGCACTGCTTGGCTATTGCATCTGTTCTGCAACTAGAAAGGATGAGAATCCCAGGCTGTCAAACTGGCATCTTTCACAAATTCTTTGTGTATAATACTGAAATTAAAGAGACTTTGTCACTGATGTCGA
This sequence comes from Phaethornis superciliosus, assembly GCA_023637945.1. Lineage (NCBI taxonomy): Eukaryota > Metazoa > Chordata > Aves > Apodiformes > Trochilidae > Phaethornis > Phaethornis superciliosus. The sequence goes on along the minus strand of JAJQWJ010000009.1, from coordinate 18,897,749 downwards.
GGGAAGCAGAATTCCTTCTTCCGTGGGGACACATTGGGATAAGACTTTCTGTTGATTTATCATAGTGCTAGCAAGAAATTACAATGCTAATATTTTAAAAGCAATTACTGCATACAAATAAGAGACTATTAATGAAAGTAGGAAACCTAGTAGTATTCTAGAACTTGCAAGAAATAAATATTTAACCATTGTATGACTGTTCTGAAATTAATATGAGGAGGTGTCTCTGGATACTTAAAAAGATTTTTACCCAGTATTGACTGAACAGTTGGTACTGCAAATAAAATATAAGTTTTTCATGTATATACTAGAATAATATGTCAAGCCATCAAGGACTGTGTTTCTTAGTAAATGAAAATAAGTAAAAATCAAAATCAATCTTGCAGACAGGATTTATGATTTATTAAAACCACATTTAAATACCTTAAGAGAGCACTGAGAGCAACCTGATAATCTACGTGACCACAAATATTTCTTAATATATGATAATGTACATTATCATATGCAAAAAAATCATTGTGATCCCATTAAATTAATGCAGATCAGAGAATAGTGTAGTTAATGAAGTGTTTGAGGAAGTCATTCTGCCAAACAGTGCTCTAGCACCTTGATCTCTGAGACACAATGTCATTTGGGGATGAAACTGTTTTTATTAAGGTAGTAAACTTTGTGCATTTAAAGAAGGGGAATCTTGAAGTGCTTTATATTCTTGAGTATTAGATAGAAAGAGATTGGAATTTTTACCTAAATAGTTAAACCGTTGGTAGTTTTGGGCTGACTTGTAGGAGGGTCACTAAACCAATTTCATAATTAATTTACATGGAGATGGGAAGGAATTAAATTATTTTGAGGGTTTTAGTGTCTCTCAAATTATTTTATCACAGAAACAAGATATCTTACAACAAAACAGCTTGTCTTGCCAGAGGTGGGATGGAGTCCACTGAGTTGATGTAAACCATGCACTGTGATTTCACTACACGTTTGTATTCGCTTTTGAAATTCTTACCCGCAAAGGAAGGATCACAGGCTTTACAATGCAATTAAGTAATTGATGGAGCTTTTATTATGTGAGAGATCCACAAGGGGGAGACTTTATTCTAGAATAACCTTTTGGGGGGACACACTGCTCTGTTGAGATCTATGAAAGATCTGAATCCAAAACCAACCTTGTATTTTGAGGTACTGTAATTCCTTTTACATTGACAAGCTGCAGGTTCATTAAAACCCTCATATAAATGACAGGGTAAAAAAAAAAATTAGCATTCTGACAGACAGAGAATGTAACTGAATATCCACATACACAGAGCAGACACAATTGTTTTACCAAATTTACCCAAAATTTGAATTATCACTACGCTGTGCATTATATTTTCTTGCTTTTGAGCCTTTTTTGCAGTAGTGTGCTTTTTCAGCCTAATTAGTGGATTTATTCATTTTGATGACTCTTCTCTAAATTTTTTAGCAGCTTCTGTGTGTGCTAGACGGTGATACTTAGCATATAATACATACTATACAGAAATTATAGGAAATGGTGGTATGTTTTCTTTTAGATTACTTGGCACTTCTGCAAAGAACCAGTTATCCTAGCCTGGCACTGTTCCTATTTAGAATATCTTGAAATACTTTAAAATGTACTGATATCAGTTAGCTGTGCAGTTTGTGCAGTTATTGTATGAAAAAGACCATATTCTGTAGTTGGACAATTTTTTATATAGAATTCTGACTCCAGTGTCTGCTTGAGAAAGGACATAAATGCTACCTATTAGGATAATAAAAACACGTTTTACAGCTATCAATATCACCTAGTTCTTTCTAAAATATGTGCTGCTAAATATACAACTAGTAGAGGTAGTGACTCCAGGAAGAGGTCAGGACGTGTTGCTTAAAAGAATTGTCTAAAAAGAGTACAGGCACTCTTAAATATTCAGATGTCCCTTAAAACTGAAAGATGTTTGGTATGCATCTAATGCATGGCATTATGACATTCATTCATGTTATGTGATGCATAAAAATCTACCAAACCACAAACTATCTGTGTTCTAACATTTTTCTGGTTATTGAGAAGATAAAGGAGAAAAAAAATCCTTGGCATTATACTGAAAACAGAGAAAGTTCATGTGTTCATACCAGGTGAAGATCTTACCCCATGTAATTTGTGACATTTTGTGATGTAGCTTTATTCTTTCATAGAAACTGAAGCAAAAAGATTGTTTCAAAGGCTGTTATCACAAAATCTTGATGATTGATTTCAGTACAAACATAAAGAGGAGGTAGATGGTTAGGTCAAGATAGTTAATGCAGAATTGTGTTTTAGATTTCTCACATTTTAAAAAAAGTCACATCTCAGCAGTGTCTGATACAATGACATTGATCGTAATATGCTATCTTGTTTTTACAACTGACTAAGGCAAAGTTATTTTTTTTCTTTCTTTTTTTTCCTGAGAAGTGAAGGATGAGTAAATATACTCTTTCATGTTTTATGACATATTATATTTTAATAAGTGTCTACTCTCTGTTTCCATTGTCTGCTTCCCTATCTTATTTTTGTGAACATGAAAGAATCTTCATTCGATGGATATGAAAAATACTTCCAGGCAGGGAATTGGTGATACTTCATCTGCTAGTGAGATTTTTGTCTCTTATGCCAAAACCCTTATATATTTTTTTCTTATTATTTATTGTTAGATTCAATGACCACACTTATATTTTTAGTATATGCTTAAATATAATATATTTGATAACCATTTAAAGTTACTATATTGTGCACTTTTTGCACAGTCTTTCACTGTGAGTGTTTTAGGCTGTTTTCATCTTTCTGTGTATTCCTCTGAAGAGTTTTAATCCTTACTGGAAGCAAGTCTGGACTAAATGAGATTTTCAATGACAGGAAATGTAATTTTTGTTCACAGCTGATGGATATCTCTCAGTAGAGTTCTCTAAGTTCTCCCTTTCTGTTCATCCTGGGGCATAAGTGGATATTGAGTTGCTTTTCCTGGTGACCTTCATTGCTAGTTTAACCTGTATTATTCAGTAATGCTCTGTATGCACACCCTTGATGCTAAGGTGGCATTGATACAAGGAACTCGGTGTATTAATTGAACTTCTAATTATGGCAATTATGATCAAATCAGCAGTCATTTGGTGCTGATGTAAGCAGATGTGACAGCACAAAAGCTACTTTGAAGGTGAGATGAAGCATCATGATGTTTCACCTCGCTCTCTTTCACCTCGTTCCTAAGCAATCTCCAGGAGTCATCACTATTTTGCTCTGATAGTTAAAGCTTTAAGACCAAGTTAATTACTGAAGCTTGCTCTTAGCTGGAAAAGTTTTGTTTGGAAAATTGTATGTTTTCAATTCAGAAAATGCAATTCATTGTTCTCCATTGTCATTCTGAAAATATCCAAATACAGTTAAGAGTAACATAGGAAGTGAAGGGACAAGGCAAAGCTGAAATCCTCTGCCTTCAGAAAGTCTATTTGCAAGAGAAGTGCAAAATCAGAGAAATCACAAAGTTAGTGGATGGAAGGGGTCTCAAAAGATGGAGAAGTGGATCTCTGAAATGCTGCTTGATGGTGTTATATGAGAGACGGAGTTGGGCGCTGAGAAACAAGTTCACATTCCTATCAAAAATTGACCACCTTTGGACTGAAGTTAAGCAGTCTGGTAACACTGCTAGTGCCTGAACTGTGTGCAGAGAGATGTACAATTTAAAAGCAGCACAACGTGTATATTACCTGCAATAATAAAATTCTTACAGGAGTCTTACTAGAACCTTGTAGGAAATATTCAGGATAAGATCGGGTTATTTTATAAGATAGAGGAGACAAACCAATATATGTAATACATTACTGAAGTTTTTTTCACGGTGACAGTGAATGTTCATTGTCCAAGAAAAGAGAATGGTAATGGGATTATGTAGTATACAGGCAGCATAGATCAGGTTTTCTTAATTCAGATTTAATATGCGCTCTAGTAAGTAACATAGAACAAGAATATATCAGTGTGTATTTTGTCTTCAAATGCAACATGTTAGGGATTCTTTGAAGCTGTAGAAAAATTTCCATTGCAGAATGGATGGTTTAGCAAGAGATAACCTGGGAAAGAGCAGAATGCTTCTCAGCAAAGTCAGTACATTTAGAATATGCATTTTTGTTTATCAAATACTGTGTTTTGATTTTAGTATATTATTAGCATCCTCAGGTATTGGCATGATGTTAATACTGCAGAAACAAAATATTCTATAAATTTTATACTGTTGCACCAGTTGAAATTAAAATATATCTTGCTCTCAGCTACAGCAGGTCATAAAAGTAGATGTAATAACACTCAGCAGAGCATCACTGAGCATTATCTCTAAGGAAAAGAAAAATTCAGCAGCGCATGTTTGTGCAAATGTACATTTGTATCAAGCTTTGTGCACAGGAAAGTAAAGGAATATTGTATGTTTAAGAAATGGCTTGCTAAGAAATAGGCTTCTAGAGACAGCATTTATCACATACTCTTACCAGTTTGCCTGTGCAAGGTTAAAACTTTTTCTCCCAGGTGATATTTTGTAGATGGAGACCTGAGTCACATTCAGGTTCATTACCTTCTAAACATTTTCACCTGCGTTGCCTTCTCTGTGGATAGACATTTTTATTCTGTTTCAATGAAATTCACCTTTGTGACTTGTATGAAACGTAAGTATTTGACAAAACATATATAATTGAGGCAACTGACAGGAAGGCAGCACGTGGTTATGGGCTAATGAAGTGTGATGGAGAGATCCCAAAGCAGTGGAGCCTGGGTCCTTAAGTCTAGGTTATGTAGTTCAAGACAGGCTTGTTAGCTAGAATTCCAAAGCAGGATGGTCACACTGTGTCTGAATAAGTGAATCCTAACCTCTGACAGGTACATTTCTTCTGGAGTTGGGCTGGGTCTGCACTGTGCTTTCTGTGGTCTTCATGGTGGGGCTAGTCTGAAGCTGCAGGGGTACCTAGGGAGTGGTGGTGCAGACATGCCCTGAACATTTCTGCACAATTCTCAGTTGCAGTCCCGGAGACTAAAACTGCATTTGAAATAGTTCTTCTTTATCTTTATCTATCCAAACTACATAGACCTTTTATTTGCCAAGATTGAACATTTGGCTGCAGCTAAGGCATATGTAGAAATCATTGTGATTTCCAAGACTTGTCCATAGTTCTTATAGGAGAGCATTTGGCCAAAGGCATGGAAGCAGTGCTCTCCCATCCTTATCCTCAGTCTTTATGTAGTGTAGAGGCTCACAGGGAGTGTGTGCTGTTTTACAGTCTGTGTTGTCCCTTCCCTGCTCTGCTCTTGCTTTTCAGTGTGGTGTTTTGGGGTTAGTCCTTCAGATGGTTGGCTAAATTTCATTCTTGGAGATCAGAATAATGAGAAATGTGCTCCTAAGTTTTTTTGCTTTCCATTTTACACCTAATGCTACTGTGAAAGGGTTAGTTTTACACATCTCAGTATATTGGTTGACTCTAAAATAGGAACATAAAATCTCAAAATACAGACAGTGGTCTGATTACAGCTGCCAGAGTGATGTAGAGTTAATACTGCTAGTCCTTTCTCAGATCATCTGCCTTTGCCTACACTGTGATAGGTGAATTCCTCTTTCTTTGAAACAAAACATAAAACATTTTGCATTTTGTTTAGATAATTTATCTCATATTCCATAAAATGACCACTATTGATAATTATGCAAAATACATTTTACAAATTTAACAACCTATTGCAAAGTCACCTCTATTTCCATTTGTTTATCTACTTACGGATTCTCTTTGTGGCACTGCTTTGGATTTCTTTCAGTTTTTAATAGTGCTTCATGAGCCTCATGAAGACTGAGACAGTTTGTTATAATATTGCTCACATTATCCATGAGAACTGCCTCAGACATGAAAGGGACTATACATAATAAACCAGCACTTCAGTGTTTCCCCCTCTTGCTGAATGCCAGCTGACATGATGTCTGAGCATATGTCTGTATGGGATTTTGCCAGCAGAGAGTGTGCTCTGCCCTCCCTTTGATAGGTTGGAGATGCAGAGGCTCTGCTCTGGCAGCTGAGTAGCTGCATTTAGCATGTTGCTAAGCCAGAACTAACAAGCTTGACTGAGAAGCAGGGTTTATTATCTTGGGCTCACATTGTATTTAGTGTGATTATATAGCTTACACCATGGACCTTCTCTGTCCTACACTCTCGATGCACGGGCAGAGGTTGCTTGTGGTTGGTTGTAAGGAGCATGGTCAATATTTGCTTGCATCTCCTTGCAAAAAACCTGCTTGTCCATATTCTGAGCTTTTCCTAAGCGTGCTGCAGAATATTCAGTCCTCTGCCACACCACCAAAAATTTCCAACCTAACACAACTGGAGAATATGACTACAACCTACAGATTGATTGTATCAGTCAGAAGTATTAAATACCTTCCAGTACCTTACAGGACACTTGTTACTTAAATTTTGGTCATCTCATTTTGAAATTTGAAATGAGACCCTAGATTAAGTGCAGAAAGCATGTTTTAGTCAATATTTATGACAAAATTGACTGTTTTCACTGGGCACATGCTCCTCAAGAAAAGATCTTATTTGCTTTTCTTTAGAAAACCATGTTTGAGAAAGAAGGGGTTTTTTTCTCTTCACATGGATATTTCTCTCATTTTATTTGTGAAGTTTGTGTTTCATTTTTGCTTTCTGGTATACTGTGTGTATTTCTCTAGGAATGTTGAGTACTGTTATCCTAATTTTGGCCAATAAAGAAATTTTGCTGATAGGATATTCAGTAATATCTTAATTATCTAATGTAAGACTACTGAGCCTTAATGTTACTCTTTCCATATCTAATGATCATATTAATACATTTAATTTGGATTTCTCTTTTAATTTTTATGAATAGCCAGAAGCTCTGGGTTTTTACAAGTAGAATCAGAGCTAGAGCTAAATTCTTTACTTTAGCTGTATCTGCTTTATATCTTGGTAGTAGTGCAAAGAAGCAACAAATGTAGTCATAAATATGCTCAATATTCTTGCTCAGGAGTAGTGTTGGTGTATCCCCAGTGGTTTAAGAGCATAAATGAGGTACTTCATGCAGCTGGTAGATGTGGAGGAGGGATATCAGGGCCAAGAGGGTATCTCTGGTATTCATGTGTCTGATTTCTTCCAGCACTGTGATCCCTTTTGATCTGCAGCAGTTTGTGAAATACAGAACAGTTTTCAGGGTATCTTTAATTATGCCTGTGGACATTTTGGCCTGGAAAGTAAAATGAGGCTTTAGAATCACCTTTCACTCTCAGCTGTGATGATTTGAAACTTTGAACAGGTTGTTACCCACTTGCAGGTGCAGGGATCATGTTTCTGCTCTCATGAAAGACATTGAATGTGCAGCATCCTGGGCTCTCAGTCTTTCCATCAGAGCTCTCACTGCTGTCAAGATGGAATAGCAACATATCTTATACATACATACACATATACCCTGTAGTAGCATGCATCTTGAGACAATTCACAGGACCTGAAAAACCTGTTTTCTAGGTTTCACATTGATACGGAATACAGTGAGGCTGCTAATGGAGCACCTTAGAAACATTTTAGTTTATGCTAGAAACAGAGCCATTATGCTAATATCAATGCTTCCAGACACATGGAGAATAAATTGATTGATAAGATGCATCAGCTTTATTAAAGTTTCTCTGAAATTATTTTTATAATTATGCCACCTCCTAGGGATATTTTTCAGTGTGTTATGAAGATGGTGTGTCCTATTTGTAGGGCAAAATGTGAAAAAAATTGCTTTGACAAGTCAACTATTGCCCTAACATTTGAACTTTCAGGTATGATGTTTAATTTTCACAGTCTATAGCAAATAAAAACCAAGAATAATTGTAATCGAAGTTACAAGAGGCAATCTCAGCCATGTCATGTTAAGTCCTAGGACCCACAGTTAAATTCTCAAGACTTTAAAATTGTGTGCAGTGTTCAAAAGAAGTGCATGAAAACCTTGTGACTGAGATAGAGGTAAAAACAGCTGTGTAAGCCAGTAAGGTGAAATTTTAGTCCCACTGGCTCTTGACTGTAGATGATGAGGTTGTACAAGATTTTGAAATTCAAAATTAAAATAATCTTTAAAAAACAGTAAGTTTTCTACTTCCATTTTGTTTCCCTTGGAAAACAAATAGATCTGTCTTTTTTTTTTTTTTTAAATTTCATACTCTGTACATCAGCAAAACTACTGCAAATTACATTACACTGTGTTTATTAAAGTTGTGCTCCTATGCAGTAATACATATAAGACATCTTATACTGCCTTAAGGATTAAGTTAAGCTCCTTTGTCAAGGCTGTTGGTACAGCAGTACTGTTAATCTTTAACTGTCAGTCTGGTTAGATCCTTCTATAGACTGTGGCAGTGTCCAAGTGCAACGAAATTAATAGGAATCAGCTCTCCTAGTGTTTATGCCTTCATATTTTTGCATAGAGCAATCGATAAAAAAAAGCCTGTGTTAGACATAAACATATTCATAAAACACGGCATTTCAAGCTCTTACTTGCCATCATCATTATTTGCTTTATGTTTATGCTTGTGAAATACAGAGTTGACAAAGTCTTCAAAATACTAAATTCACAAAAATAAGATGTGTAGTGGGTGACAGTGCATTGAAAGGAAGACGGGGCATTTTTGAACTCACATTCCCTAATTAAAATTTCATAGAGTTGTCTGCAGTATGTTCATGTTTTATTACATCACTAATTACTCATCTTTTCTTTTCAAATTACAGTATAAAGGCACAAAAGAAGAAATATGCTATAGTTGCAGCATATATGTATATATACGTGTGTGTGTGTGCATGTGTATATATATATATATATATATATATATATATATAGCTGCAGCCTTATCTAACCAAAGCAAGACTTGAAATAAAACTATATGAAAAGAATATTGGAGTTGGGAATCAAAGTTAAATTGTGAATGATTAAAGCTGGTATTTTGTCTCCAGCAGGGTACAAAACTGGCAGCAGGGACCTGAAGTATTGAACTATAGGTAGTAAGGTATATATTTCACTACAGATGTTCCATTTATTAATATTGTCCCAGCTAAAACTTGTGAAGAGGAATTTTTAAATAATCACCTGATAATAGCCAGCTCATTTGTGCAAATACCATAATAATCCCATGAAGAAACACAGCTTGTATGTTTAAACAGTAGCTAAAATATACTAAAAAAAGCTTTTGATTGTGGTAGATGCTTAAACCTTACTTTTCAAATCAGGCTACATTTTTTTAAATAATTGGAAAATGAGCCTTCAACAAGTAACAATTTTCGTTTGCATTCTCCTTCAAATACCATTTCAAGTGCCTGTTTTTGTATTTTGCACACATATAACCTTCCCATTTGCTGAAACAAGAGGCTCTTTCCCGCAAGTCATTAAATAATAATACTTTGTACTTGCATATCACCTTGTTTCTGAGGATTTCCAAGTGCTGTAGAAGCATTAAGTGGCAACTTCTTTAAAGTACAGGAATATTAGTTCCTTATGACATAGGGGTATAGTGAAACTAAAAAGCTAAAACCATAGTTTTGACCATGTGTGTCCAGCAAGGAATATCACAGAAGACTTTGAAAAGTGCTGAGATGTTGACAACCAGAGGGATTCAGCTTCGGGATAGATGCACAAGTAATTGCTTGTGATACCTGACTTCCATTCATGGCTTGGAAGTGAAATTTCAGACTTCATTCTGTGTAACAGTGAAGTTATGTACTGTGTGTTGGGAGAGTTATGCACCTGAAAAGGATTCAAGATAACAAGTCTGCTGTGTAGAGCTACCCAACAGAAAAATACTTCAGTGAACCTTCAGTCCAGCCCTTCTGCTTGGACAGAATTACAGTGGAAGATGGTGTTGCCGAGATAAAAGACAACGGAAGAGAATGCAATTTGTGGTCTTGATTGAAGATCTTAACAGGGAAAATATTAGTGGTAGTCTAAAACAAAGCTGTATGGAAAAGCATGTGAGATTCTGCTTCAGAAGCTGTTAAAACACATGCTTCTTGGAGCACATAAAGTGGAGATTACAGCACTGTAATTTACTGAAGAGCTTTCCAAACTGTAACGCCCCCAACTTCATTCTGTCTGGCAAAGTCATGTCCTGTGAGGCTGCCACACGTAGTCCCTGTCAGATAGAGTCAGGCATCCAGAAAGAACTGACCTTAAGCACAAACTTTGGCTGAACAAGGCTTTTGAAGATCACACTTCTGGTTTTGGCTTTCAGGTTCTGTCAAAGTGTCATCAACTATGTCTGAGACACTGAGATCTCGCTCTAAATCAGTAAACAGGCACTTCAATAAATGACCTGCTTTTAAGACCATGTGGTACCACATGCATTTTTCAACAGCTCTGATGACTTGCAGGCAGGTAAGCCCTTTAAGCATGGTATTTGATGTGCCCTGCAGGGCTGCACAGTATTTTGGGCTCTAATAAACTTTAATGGGGCATGCAAATAGAGGCACTGAACAGCATTAACTAGGCACCGTTGAGTCCTTAGGGAAACACTGTATTTATATTGGCACCAACTACTTACACTAAGTTAATTAATTTATTATGCCTTAACAATATTTTTATATATTTAATATTGTATTGTCCATTTGGTACCTATGATACAGCATTATATTAAAATGCATTTGATTTTAAAATCACATGTACATTATCGCTTATGGGGAGAAGAGTTATGGTAGCACATCTCAGGTTTCTTTTTGTATATTCAAGTAATCCCATCATATTTTAGGGTAAAGAAAAAAAAAATCCTTCTGTAACCACAGAAGACGACCAACAAGTAGGGTGATTTAAAATATGTTGAAATATAAATGTATGCTTCTGTAAGGTATCTGACTTGACAGTTTTGGAGTACAGTGTCTATCATCATCCTATGAAGCAAGAACAGGAAGAGCAGGAAGCATCTTGCCATATACCTGGAAAGAGCAAAGGTAGAAGTTGTCTACGGACTGTCAGCTCAGTCCTTAACCTCTCACTGAATGCTGATCTAGCATTTCCTTGAACACTGTGTTGTGGCAACATCACTTATGGTGTGACTGCATTTGATCTAGTAGATGAAAATAGCAGATCTCCTGAAATTCTGTAGATTGTAAGGGTATCCACTATGTGCATAGTGTTTAGGTAGTCCTCTGTTTTCTGTGCCTGAAATTTGCAAAGTCGAAAGAGCAAATACAAAAATTGTAATTACAAGCTTGTAGATACAAAAAGTTTCAATAATTTCATGTCTATCAATAGTGAGATATGAGGACGTATGTACAGAAATACAGGGTGGGTTTTTTTGAAAAAGATAAAGGTCTTTTTCTTTGTTAATGTTATACAGCTGAAGTCTACATAACCTTGGTTTTCTTTGCTCTTTATGGATTAGGAGTAAATATTTTTCCCTTTCAAAGGGTAAAAATAAAGATAAGACAATTCTGTTCTCATTTAAATTAGAAAAGTTGGGGAAGAGAACTGCAAGTAGCGAATCCTGTTATCATGGATAATAAAACTGCAATAAAAGCTGCACTGCACAGCTGTCAGAATAAAGGTGTACAAAGCAGACCATTCTGATTAGACACTGAAATACACGTATTCCTGCCACAATGCTTTAGCTTAAGCCAGATACATAACTCACAAATGCTGAACCTTGACAAATAATCCATCAAGTGATGTTGAGACTCTGTCAGGAAAGGCAGCCTCAAACAACTTATTTTTTTCCTTTCTTTATAATCCATCACTTCTTGTTGTGCATCTCCTAATGGTCATATATTGGCAGACATTCCTCTCTATCTCTTTCTATTTCTTGGGAGAACAAAATCATAGGACTGGGTGACTAAGTCCATTCCCTTTGCAGAGTTAGGAAGGGGCACTCAAGGTCGAGGAACGCTTCAAATGAAAAATTGTTGTTCAAAGAGCCTGATCTTGCTGCTGCTAAAACTCTGTGAAATTCTCCCCTGGAAATCATCTGAAGCTGAATTATTAGTACCCAGGTCTGGAGCCAAATCAATTGTTATTAGCAGAGGCTGCCAGTGCTGGGGTGCAGGCCTGCAAGATGTTAAGTATCAGCTGCCAATCATCTAATAGAGTGCTTCTCTTATGGTGGTGCATGGACCATTTCCTCGTTCTGCTTTGAAGTGTTGAAATCTATAGATCAATAGAGCAGGTTGCATTCAGGGTTATGACCCCTCTGTCAGATTTGTACAGACTAGGGAAAAGAGCAGGAGGCTGCAGGATAGGGCTAGTAATTGTTAAATCCAAAGTACTTCCTACAGTGAATGTTTCTAAAAATACTCTCCTGTGCATCTCATTGTTAAAAGGAACACAAGAATGTAGAATATGACAGCAGAAGTTGGAGCTGAAGTGTTGATACAGAGTTGGGGTAGGAGAAATAATTATATTGTCTGTAAACATTTTTTAAGATTTTCTGTGTTGAAAGTATGACAGGGGTAGAAAGTGACATTTGTTTTTTATCCACAGGTCTTGGTTTCAGTAATGTACAGACTTTAGCAACACTTCACTGTCACATATTAGTTTGATAGTGTCTATGCAATAAAGATTTGTAAAGAATTTCAGTTTGAGGGTTGATGGTTCAGTGGTCGTCCTCAGAGATGGGGAAACCTGTATGGCTTTACAAGTGGTGCTAGAACTATACTGTTGAGGGACACTGTCTTTTCATTCTTGAAACTAGCACAGAGCTTCAGTCGCAGCACTGTCCAGAAAGGTCAGAACCTACTTCCATAAACCACTACCCTTTCTTCTTGATTATCTTTGTAAACTGGTGCTGTCTTTCATTTAATAGGACTTTGCAGTTGAGCTAAGAGGGATAGATTAGAAGTGACAATTTTTGCTGCTGGTTAGTTGTTAATGTGAGTCCTGAATGCATTTTAAATATCATATTAAATTTTAGGAAGTGGAGAAGAGCACCTGTATATTTTAGAAAAGCTAGGAAAACAAACAGGAAAACATTTGTCTGATTAGATTGAAGGACATATCACTTACCTTGAAACTGAAGATGCAGGTACAGAAAATCTTTATGAATGCAAAAATACAATGCCTTATTGTACTTTTGCATACTTTTTTGAGAGATTTACTGTTGTAAATATAAATCCTCTTTGTAATCGTTACTACACTGCAGCTGACTTCTGATTTACTCCTGAAAGAGAAATGCAAACAGAAATTATTTCTGAGTCTGGACTATTTAACTCTTGAGAGTTACAACTCCGTGCTGTCTCTAAATTTATTCTCTCCTTCTGCAATTATCTGCTGTTATGGTAAACAGAATAGTTAAGTATGTACTGTTTGCTGCAGCCTATACTAATGTCTCAGTGAAAGGTTTTTGTGAAGCAGTTCTTGGCTACCTCACTGTGTTTGCCCACTTGAGCACTCCTATATAATGTTTTAAAAGTATGAAATGGTCTTAGTGTAAAAAAAAAAAAAACAGGTTACCTGGTCATAGTTTGAAATCTGTGGGTATTAAAACCCCATCATTTCAAGATGAATCTCTGTGGATGTGTGACAGACTATCCATCAGTAAGGTGCAAATAGCTGCTAACTTTGTAGAAGACATTAGCAGTATATTTTACATGAGGGCTGAAATAGTGGTGTTGAAAGCTCCATGTCTCCTAACTTTTGCTCTGGCTCCCACTTTTAAACAATCAAGCCTCATTCCCACAGAGGCCTTTGAGAAACAGTGGAGATACAGAACAAATGCCATCAGCACTCTCTCTCATCACAAATTCAAGAACGCCAAGGGGTGCATTGTCCTGTGTTAAGCAAATTGTTCAAACATTTCTCTAAACATGTGCTGCAGACACACACTTGGAGGAGTGATGTTTTCTACAGGACACAGTTCCCATCAAATGGTGCTTACCTAATGCTTTCTATTGAAAGTGTTATTTAAAGAAGGTAAATTACAATTTGGTTTTCGCGAGTGATTTTTGGCAGTTCATTTGCTTTCTTAATACAGAAATGAAAGTAGTATGACAATAAGTGAGAAATTGTTTATTCAAGGCTGTGCAAGAAGCAGACTACTATAAACAGACCTTGCTGTTGTTCCTGGCAATAGACTAATTGGCTCCACGGGCAGTGCAGACAGGGCACACTTAGAGAATAAGGTATTTGTTTGTTACCATTATTTCATTAAGTCTTCTCACAGAGCAGGCTATGAGATTCCAGGTGCTTTCAAACACAGAGCAAGGGGAGAGTCCCATTCTGTTCTTTTAAGATAATATGAAGTGCTTTGAGCCCTTAGGGTAACAGTGGGTCAGTAACTCTCATTTTAAAGATTAAATTCCAAGTGATAATTTCAGTATAAACTAGGAAGCCTCTGGATTCCAAGTGATCCACAGAGTTGCTGATTAGACTGAGAGGCAGCCTGTGTTGTGTGCTGCCTGTGTGGTTTCTCGATTTCTTGACCAGTGGGTGACCAGGAGGGTCTTGATGGCTGATGAAGAGGTACAACCTGGCTAGCTAGAATAAGACATACTCAGTTCACATCTACACCCGCACTTGCTGGATCTGCTGCTTGTCTTCTGTGGTGGTTTGATGAAAGACAATAAATTCTTACTTGTTTAAGAAGGCTGATTTGCAGCCATGAAATGGGAGAGAGAGTGACATTTTCACTTTTGCATTATATATCTGTTCTACAAAGTTTCATAACTCGTTAGGTGCTGAATCTAGGTGAAACATCCTTATCCTTTGAAAACTATACAGAGAGCATCACAACCAAGTGTCTGTATTTAGCATGTGATACTCATATTCTTTTTTTGTGGAATGATTCAATGGTGTTAATGTTTATTTAACCCTGTTCAGCATAGCTAACTGCAAATTGATCAGGCATTCTTTGTTGCCTCTGGCATGTAGTCCAGTGGTGTACATGAAATCACCAGTTCTGAATATATGAGCGAGGGAACAGTGTATTCAGTATTTTCTCTCTTATCAAGCTTTTGGAAAGATTCTTCCAATTTTTGAAGTGGCTCAGTTGTGCCAGTTGAGATTCCTGTTTCAGAATGGTTTGCCTTATTTGCTGTAAAAGTGAGGAGGATATGGATGGGATATGTAGGGGATGGGATACAGATGGTATATGTAATTCACTTGTGGTGAATTTGTGATACATGATGGATTTAGTTTAAAAAAAAAAAAAAGAGAAGGTTTGTGCTTCGAATCTCAGTGATGACAATATGAATCAACTTCTAGATCTATTGTCGTTGTGTTTACCTCAAGTTATTTTGAGACACCAGTGCTAAAGTGGAACATAGTGAAATATTTGACCTGAAGTCAGCTCTTTGGTCTTCTTCAAGTTAAGATTAAATCCTGTATTGGAAGAACAGTTTTCTCAAAAATGCTAATTGTACTTTACATATCATCTCAGTGAGATATTTTTTAAAAAGAGTTCTTTTTCTTGTGTATTATTTCCTTATCTCATTGCAGTCTGTTGCTGTGGATTGAAATTAAATACACCATTAAGATACATAATACTGAAAGCCTCTGCTCTAAAGTCCAGTGAGACACATTTTCCCTTTAACTAGTAGATAGTAATAATGTCAGTCTCTAATCTCATTAGTTTGAAAGAACCAGCCGATAGCACTTGGGTGCTTTAAAAAAGCAAGAAATAGAAGAGACATGATTAAGTTTGTATAAATTGGAAGGAAAATGTTTCTTTTGAGGTAACAATACACTTAACATTCAGTATTTGTGTTCTGGAAGACAATGGAAGAGTCTTTGATTTTGAAGTTGTTTTGCCTATGTCCTGCATGAAGAAACTTAGTATATCACATTATTTATAATACAACTACAAAATGGCATGTTGATATTTTTTACTATTTGTAATTTGACCTTGTCAATATTTTTAATGCTGTTTATCTTTCTACCCTCTGTGAGAGGAGCTGGCAACTTCCCTTTTCATTTTTAGCTTTAGTGTTTATTCTCAGGTATGTGTTGCTGCTCTTGGCAGCTACGTAATCTATCAGCTCTTCATAAACACGTTTTGTAAGTAGCATTATTGTTTTATTCAAGCATTTAAATGTGACTGATGAACTAATCTAGATGGATTTTGCAAAAGTCTGTTAAATCCATTTATTTGATATTCAGATATAATTGCCAGTGCTTGCATTTTAATGCTGTTTTCCAGAAGATTAAGCAATATGCTATAGAATCTAAATTCTGGTTTTTGAAAGAAAATTGCTGATGATTTCAGTGCTGGATTTAGATAGAAAAATTAAGTTTGAGAGGGGACAGACAAAAAGCGAATGGTGAGAAAATAAATGTCACATCAACTCTTTGTGTATTTGTTATTCACCTGAGCAGTTTTACTGTCTACTTTGTAGGTTCATCCCATGTTTCTGGATGTCACAAATGCCTTATTTCTTTGTCCTACTCTTAAATGTAAATGTCATCTTAATTTTGTTTTACAGCCTGTTCTTTAAAAAAACAGGGAAAAGGTTAAAAGTCAATCATATTTATCTTAATCCAAATTATTCTCAGTAGTTGTACTTTCACTCCTCATTGGCTGTAATGGAACATAATGTATTATATGTGCCCTAAAACCTATATAAAATACAAAATACTATTTATAGAATTATGAGTGAAAAGAAGAAAAATATCCATTATTATTCATGTAATGCTGTGTGTATTTTATTTGCGGTGCAGTAAAATTTCTTAGCTATGGTACATTGAATCCCATTGAAATCAATGAGAAAGGGATATGTGACTATTCACCCTGCCCATTTATTGTGATGTCTGGCTATTTAGAGCTGCTAAGAGTTTATTACCAAAGGTATTTTTGTGTGTACTGCAGTCACCCTTAAAACTTCACAAGCAAATTAGCACTCAGAATGGAACGATTTGCTGAAGCAGCATTTCTGATATCTCGTGTCATGTTATATCTTGTCTTTGTGCCCCTTGTTTTGTTCTGTCACCTACATATGCACACAAATGCATGCATCCATACATATGCATTTGGATCGTGGTGATGGGGTTGCACATATGTATTAACGTAGGTTCTATCAACTCACCTTGGTTCTTGCTGTGGAGAAGAACTCGTATGGGCTGTAGATAGTAAAGCAACTATCTTTACAAGTTCATGACAGCCACTGGGAAGATGTACTATATATATGTCATCTGAGGGATTTATGGTAGAAGATTAGACATATTAAGAAACGAGAGGAAGGACAATCAGTAGTCCTAGGGCTATAGTGACATCACCTTGAATTTAAATAGTCATTGGCTGCACACTCCTCTCCAGAAGGGCAAATGCTTATTTAGCATGTCTATCAGGTTATAGAGAAGTGCATAATTGTTTGGAGAATTACAATCTTAAACCTGCTCTTTCTCCTTGCTCTTTTGCTCTATATTGTGACTCTCTGAAGAACTGTTGGCCTGTAGGTACCTTAGTTTTTCACCTCTTTCGATAGGAATGCCTGTGGTGCCATATTCTCTCCTCTTTCTCCACCTCCTGTGAAGTGGTTCTCTAAAATTCAGCACTTTTCCAAGCTATCTACTCAAATACATCCTTCAGTAGCATTCGTGTCTTCTGGAATATTAATAACTAGTTCTTCCTTAGGGTTATCATGGTTTTCATCCTGAATGTGAGGTAGCCTGATGTGTTGAACACAACATTAGACATTCCAGGAATGTAGACAGCACTTTCATCTTGTACTTGGTTAGAATTTATTAAATGAAAATGTCTTGCTTTGGATTCTGATGTCCTGGAGTCAATACCAAATTCATCAGTGGGTTCTATGGGGCACCTTAAGGGATACTAATAAATACTGAAATAAATCATGTGATAGTTTTCTACTATTGCTGTTATTGGGAAAAAAAAATTCGTTACTTTCGAAGAGGCAATATTTTGTCTCAGGAAAGGTAGAAGTTTATTTTCTTTTGCTTCATTTCTCAAGTTCTTCCAGGTTTTGTAATTGAAAGCCACAGCCCTGCCAACATGTACGTGTATTTTATTTAACAATGTATGTGACAGACATCAGAGCTTGTACTGAAGATGCACAGATTTAAAACCAGAGGATGCTGTAATAGGAGCTAGAGGACTGGGTTGCTCTAGTTTGAGCTGCAACAGACAGGTAGAATGTATTTTCACTGGATATAGGGATATACATATTAAATATGTTCATATAAAACATTATTGTAATTTGCACACTAAAAACTGTTTTGGTGCCTGCAATATGAGAAAATGTGAAATATGGAGGAACTTGTGCCATAAATCTTTACTGTAGGGGTTCTTGAATTAGAAACTTTAATTGTTTATATGCCATCTATTCACAGCTTTAAGTGAATTGCTTAAATGCGAAGTTCTTTTTATGTCTCCCATCCTGTGCATTTGTTAGCATAACCCCTGGCTTTTGGAAACAGAAAATGTTTGAAGTTCTGTTGTCTTCCTTCCTTTTGGAATAAAATTCTATGTTTTTTTAATCTTTTTTAAGGTTTCAGTTTAAGTTCTTAGCTTGTCTGAACACAATCCAGTATCATGCACTCTTTTGAACACTTCTACAGTATTAGTCAAATGATTTCTACTGTCTACATGTGGTTGGAACTAACACAGTTCCCAATCTTTCCTTGATAAGTTAGGTCTGTCACTTTGGGTGTTAGAAAAATCCTTTTCAGTGTGCTTGTGTATTCTATGCAAGATTTCATTGTTGATAGGAAAATGCATTTCTGAAGAAGTGTTGGTGATGTGCCCTTCTATTAACTTAGTTCTTGGTGCTTTAACTCACTATATGAAGTGTGATGTGGGGTTTGGTTTTATGCACAGATTTGAGGAAGAGAATATAAGCCAAGGACTTCTTAATCAACATCAAGTGTAGTTTCATTACTTCTAAGAGCTCTTTCACCCACCAATGTTTCCGTATCGTGGAAGACTGGGATTGAAGTTGTCCTCCCTATAGCTGTAGGTTGCAAGTCAGTAGAGCAAGTGAGCTGCTTAAGACCTTGATGCTGATCATCACACTGCTCTTGCAGTTGGCTGTGGGGTTGTCCTGTGTAGGGTAAGTGTGACCCAGCCCCTCTTCCTCAGGTGCTTTCACTCCCAGCAGCAGCTTACACTGCATGTGATCTGGTTGGCTGGTAGGGGCCGTGTGCTTTTGATTACCTTCCTTTTTTAAATCGGGTTTTGATGTGAGGAAGAAAGTTGATAAGTGTAATTTTTTTTGATCCTCTCAATACCAGTTAAAATTGTTAGATGCATGTCATTCCCACTTACTGAAGAAATTTTCTTTAAAATTCACCCCTCATCAGAATCTGTTGTATTTTATATTAAACTCTTTGCTGCTTTTTACTTTTCCCTATGCCGTAAGTTAGGTCTTTTCTTTCATATTACAGTGTAATGATTTTTGTGAAATTTCATGTTTTCTTTCCTTTAGCCCTTTCTTTGCTTTCTGCACTCTGATCACACAGTTAATCTTGTTTCATGTTTTGTTTTACTTCTGCCTTTCAGTTTTCCCAGACTTCAGTTGTATCTTTGTGCTAAGTACATCTTGGAGGCTTATGGTACTAATCAGGGCTTATGATGCTTGTTTTGCCTATTACATGTAATAAGGATCAATACCTTAGCTTGATTCCACCTCAGACCTCCGTGTCTTAAAACAGGCATTAGGTTTGAGCCCTGTAACTCTCACTAATGCTAGACATCATGTCCATGGTCAAAGTGCTGCAAACAGCTTAGCTGTTCAGAGACAAACAGGGATTTGAAGGACCGTAGCTCCTCTGCACCAACTGTCAAGTTTCCTGGAACTCAGGGCTCAAAAAGGTTGTGCCTCTTTGGACTACATCCAGTCAGGCATCCAGCTTGAAGCTGTGCAGAATTTCTAAATTACACAGAATCAAGCAAGTCTGTATGTAAATTGTTTCTGCAGGTGTATTTCTATTGTCAGGGAAAGCCTTAATTCTAAAAAAACTGATTTGAATTTAAGCATTGAACAAATTCATGGTTAATGGCCTCCCTAAACTACACTGTAATAAAAGTGAAGTTAAATTTGATGCTCAGCACCCAAATCTTTGTATTAGTTACTAAACAAAAGCTGACCCTTACGGTGAGTTATTTGCAGCTGTATTCTTTGTGACTGTGCATCAGGTATCATTATGGATAGCTTGTTTGTTGGAATGCAGTTGTAGCTATGTTCTGACAGTTTTGAACATTCATTTTTCCTATGTAGTTGATTGCATGAAGAGCAAAACCTGACTTCTAAAAAACTAATTATATTACAGGATATAATAAATGTTATTTTATGTTATTGTATAAATTAATTACTTCCACCTTTGCACTTTTTAATGGGCATCCATAAATAACATATGAGCAAGAGGTAACCCTTCTGAGAACTGCTATATGCTGTCGTAAAGTGAGGATGTGGTTTGGTAACTATGGTTTGTGGAGGAATTAATGATGTTGAGTATACTCAACTCAAAATTATTTTAATACACAGTATATTTCCCTGGGTTTTGAAGATCAAAGAAAGCATAAACATGAAAACAAATAGGATCTATTTACTTATTTTGCTCTAAGATAAAAAGGAATCCCAAGTGAAAATAATTTATTTTAATTACTGATTTAATATCAAATAATTTGCATGGTAAGTGTTTCTTCAGTTGTTTTCAAGTGAATGAAATGGATTGAAAAGTGTTGCATAAAGCTTGTATCATTTCTGAGTTTACCAGTGAACACTATTTAACAGTAATGAGAGGGTGAGTTTCTTCCACCATTCTCTCATACTGAGCTGTATATAAAGGTATCAGCCTTAAAGAAAGCATATTTTGATATCAGTATATCTGTCTTAGAACCTACAAGAAACCAAAAGCATTTTTAAAAAATATATAGTTTTTCTTTTTGATACTTCAAGAACAGACTTCCATATTTCATATTACTGAATTTTGATATATAGATAACTATACTTTTTAAAACTATGTTTCCTTTTAAAATTAAAAGTTGCATTTTAGTAAAATCAAGTGAAACTTAATACCAAAGGAAAAACATTTTTCAGGAAGCTTAAGAGTTTCTTGAAAAAAATATTTACAGTTTTCACAAGTCTTTTGAAAGATTTTCTGTGAAGAGAATTATGTGTTCAAATTATGACCATCATCAGTATTTTGCTTTTCTTCTAAAAGAATCAGTTAGTAATGGTTATGATTGGATATTAGTTTGAGAGGTAAAGATGTGCCATTAAGAACTTGTATTTCTCCTGCCAAATAGTTTTTTGCCTTTCACAGTGCTGTTTTAAAGTTGGAAGTTTGACCATTAAATATATCACTGAAATACTTACATCTGTAAATTTTTCAGGCCAGGACTCATCTAGCTTCCTCTAAGCAGTTCTCCTTCCCGCTCAATTAGTGCCCTCACTGTAGAACTTGAGATTCATCTAAGAAAACAAACCCATGAAAACCCAAAACTTCCTTTATAGTCTTCAACATTCTGTTATGAACAAACATTGAATACAGCAATTCAAGTTCCAGGTTCCAACACCAGTGCTGTTACAGCGTGTCAAGGCTTCAGTGAATAATCAGGGCAAGTCACATTTCTGTGTAACTAACATAGTTTGTATTTTCAACTCTATCATACTTTGCAAACTTTATAAATATTTAATGACAGCAGCATTTAATTATGTGTTCAAATTCCAAAGATTGTGTTTATGATGCATTATTTACTAGGATGAAGATTTTATTCAATTTTTGTATTCAGCATAGAAGATTTTTAGGGAAGAGGACTTCAGAATCAGTTTTAATGCCTATTTAATGCCTAACTCACTTTGGTTCTCTAGTGCTGCACAGGCTCTTAGGGAAGAATAGAGTTGAGTCAAATAATGTGTGCTACTTTATTTTTAGAAGCATCATTGGATTGGCTGTCTGAATACTTAGGAATATCTCGTGTACGGTACAGAGCAGCATAGGAGTACTAGCTCAGAAGATGCTAAGAAACTACTCTGCTACTCTCAGCCACTGTTGTCTTACCCCAGAAATATCCACACGCTTTGAAGGATCTTTATTTAGTGATATTGAAAAGATAATGTCAGGAAAAATAGACCATCATTACAGCTAGTTTTCAGTGAGGTACTTGAGTTCATCTGTGACTTCAAGGAGAATAATTAAACTTTTTATATTGCACTAATGAAGGCTCTATCAGTGCTGGTTTCCTGCTTCTCTTAGTTTGATTCTGAACTGGCATCAACTTCTCCTGGTTCGTGTAAATGTCATCAGTGGGTTCAGGAAGTGAAGGTGATCCAGTATCTTTAAGAATGTACCTACTTCAATCAGCACATGTTTAGCTTTTGATTAGTTACTGCTGACATGATGTAATCCATAAAAATGGCATTAGTGCTTTTGTGTCTGGAACAAGAAGGGCTCCTCCCTGACTTTCAGAAGAATGTCTTACCTTAATGCTGTGAAGTTGCGTGGATTTTTGTGCATTTGTGGTCAGTCTGTGTCAAACAGATCGGAACAAAGGTCCGTATCTGTTGGTTCTACCAGAGGGATCAGTTAGCATATGCTCCATGAACCCAACCAAGTATAGACTAGAGAGTTTGTGGGTTTAAGTATGGTTAAATTCTACTTAATACATTTGGTTGTGTGGGTTGAGCTGTGCTGAGCAGCCCTTTCTTAGATGTAGTAGTTTGTTCTGAGTAGAACGTGTAAGTTTGCACTGCTTTGGCCAGAGAACAAGAAAAAATGAGAACTGTCATGTTGTAGGGGGACAGTGTCTCTAGCAAGTCGCTGTAGAGAACCTTTTCTGTTACTGTGTATTTATTTTAAGTCACAACTAGGGAACCAAGCCTAGATGTGTGAGGAACTCTACAAATGTGTAAGTTCCCAGACCTAAAGAATTTGAGGGCTAAGTAAGATGAAAGACAGTAGGTAAGGTAAAGCAAAGTTAACAGTCAGGACTGTTAACAGTACACTTGCATCTTAACTATGAGCTTTTGTAAGTGCTGGTAATGTTTTGGGTACTGATTATCTCATTGGTACAGTTCAATAACAATTTAAATAAATAATGTAATTGTATCAAACAACAGGGAAAAAAAAGTGTCAAGAAGAAAGTTGAAGCATTGCAGGATGAAATAAAGAACAGAATTACTTCTAAATTATGTGCTTTATAAGTTCCACAGCAGTAGAAGCTTCCTACTCTACTGCAAAATGTTTTGAGTCTCTAGAAACTCCTGTGATCCAGAGCGATCTATCTCTTAGTAGAAATGAGTTACTCAGAACAAATGTGAGGTTGTTTCTGTGTGTCACTCCTGGTTAGGCTGAATGTGTATGGTACATAAAGCAGAACAAGATGTTCTGCAGTGTTTAAAAATATACTGGAAGAGATTAAGTTTATTAACTACTTACTAGGTGGCAGAGAAAAGTTGAAATATTTCTTCACAGCGCTAATACCAAAACAAGAGATATGATGCATGCAATGCATTCACTGTGGGGATTCACTCATTTATCATGTATATCATACAGGTAACATCGGCGTGCCTGTTGCTTTCTCAGATCAGCCATTTTGTGTCCTTGTATTGGTTCTGATCCATTAAGAATACAAAAGGCTGTATTTGTCATATGACTCCAACATGTAGAAGCATAGTTGCAGAAACACAGTGCAAGTAGAATATATTTTAGTTCAGTGGCATCTGAATATTAATGGATTTTGTCATGATACAGTTAATCTTTGAAGTGTATTCTGAAGGAGAAAGCTTAATATTTAGTATAATATATTTTGAAAGATTCTGACTCATTTCAGTTTGCTGTTGTGACACTGCTCATCAGCTGTGTAACACTGTAAGGTACTTCAGTGTCTGTTAGATTTGTAATCTGATGAGCTGTACTTGGAATAAACCTGAGCTGATGAAACAATCAGTGAGCCTTTGGCACTCTCAGAACTGATTAGTGAAAATCCAGCCAGTCTTCACTGCTGTGACACACATCACTGCACTATATACTAAGGCTGAATCATTGAGATTTTTCCACTGTGAGTGACCATTACTTAATGCAAATAGCTGCTAAGGGCACCATCGCCTCATTTAGAGAGATCATCTATCCTTTCAAACATGGTAGCATTGTGATTATGTAAATACTTCAGTATTTGTTGGCAGGTAACTACTTATTGTGGGGTTTGACAGTTGGATGCGGTGATCTTGGAGGTCTTTTCCAACTGTAACAATCCTGTGATTCTGTGTTTCTTTTTGATATTCCAGACAGCTCTGGTCATTTTTCTGTAGATACCAGTAGTGCAGTGTCTGCTAAGTGCACGGGAATGATTGATTGAAATTTATGCTTGTTAATTTTCAGACTTTCCAGAGTCCATAAAATTAACTACTCATCCACTGAGATATAACTGAATTTCAAGGTCCTGCTTGACAAACTCTGTTGACAGCTGCTGTCACACACCCCCTCAAAAATGAGTAACTTTTTGTTACATAACTGATGTATAAAACATACTATACTTTATTTGGAGCATAATATTCTATGCATTACTCCTGCAGTAAATGCACTTTAAATGGTTCAAAGAAACACGTCTGTACTTTTCTATTTAAGAAGGATTTGTACAAACCAATTGATGTGATTATTTGCATGTATCAGGTTATGGGATTGCTGCTGAAATCTGTGTATTTACTTGAAAGTACAGTTGAGGTTTGTGACCTTCATCTGCAAGCAAGAATACTATAAAATAAATGGATACATATATATATATGTAACTATGTAGTGGTATACTGAGTGATGGGAACCGAAATCTGTAATAATAATGCACTTTCAAGTTCAAGAATGTCTTTTCAAAGTTCAAGAATGTCTTTGGCACTCTACATTACTATCAAGTAACTGTCTGCAGCTAAGATAAAATGAGGGTCAAGACTGATTCTGGCTGTTGGAGCTGGAGTGTTACTTGCTTTATTGAACATGTTAATGTAAAGCTGCAATAGGAAAAGATGGGTAAAAATAAAAGATTATGCAAAGTGAATCTTTTTGAAAGTCGGGTCACAAGTTGTTTTTAGAAGTTTAAGGAGGGCTGTTTAACCCCATATCATATGAGATGAAATTGACATGTCTGTGGATGGGATATTGCAGCACAAATGGATGCTGAGACCTTCCTGCCCAACCTTTCCTTTATGACAGGACCCTTTTCCCACAAAGCTGTCTTAATCTTTGTTCTCCTCAAGACCTACAGAGAACCCACAGATACTTTTCCATGAGCTGCGGCTCTGCTTTGGCTTTGGAGAAGGATGTAACCAACTCTACCCATCGCTCCTGTGGGCCCAGGAGCCCCATTTCAGCCCAGCCCGAGGCCATCAGTCCCAGCCCCAGTGACACCAGTAGCATAGGAGCACCCACTTCCAGGTCAGCCCCAACCCAGCCATGCCAGGCTGGGCCCAACCTGTGACCTGACATCTTGGCCCGTCCTGGCCTCAGCACATCCTCAGAGGTGCCTGATGCCCAAGGCTGGGTTTGTCCTGAGCTGTCCTGCTCCTGGCTGGGATGGTGAAGATCTGCCTTGCCAGCTCCCCCCAGGAGCCCCACTGCACCCCAGGATGCGGATGAGCTTTACTGGCATACAGGTGCCACTGTAGCGTGGTAGAATCAGCACCTAGTACTTTTAATATTATTCAGTATTTTGTGGATTTAGAACCCTGATCTTGCAGTGATATCAGCATAGTTATTAGCCATTGTGTAGGAAGGGATCAGGCTGCACAGAACAATATTAGTATTTGAAACAGCTTGAAAAGGTTGACAATTTTAATATGAAATTATGTTCTTTAGTGAGGACGGTGCTGCAAACCTCAGTTGATGGATTGTGTGACTAAGCCAATTTCTTTCCTATGGTAATACATTAACTGTGATGATAATACCCCAAGAAATCCACAGGGCCAATGCTTCAAAAGTAGTTTGAAAATTCTCATTCATTTCAAACAGATTTAAGTGTCTTTGTGTTTTAAAGATCCAGGCCAAAATATTTTAAAATCCACAATATTAAATTGCAGTCTTCGGTGAATGTGTTGGTTAGGAGTTCATCACAGCAGTTAGTCTCTAACCTAACTCTTTAAAATTAGTGTTATTTTGGAAGTTTGTTATAGTTAATTTTTCATAATGACCACTGTAAATCCAAATACAAAATTATATTCTCAGTTGTTTATATTCCTCTCTTCTAACACAAGGGGAATGTTTTAAGAGTATGAATTTGCATCAGAATAATTTATAAAGCAGAGTTTTCTTCAGGGCTATTTATTTCTTCCTAAGCCTTCTCACAAAGTAGCCATAGTAGAATTATGGATTTTGTGATCTTCTTGAGAATTACTTGTACAATTGCCTCAAGAGGGCAACTTAGTGCTCAGGAGTGGTTTGCTATATCTTAGATGCAAGTCGGGATGGCAGGAGGCATTGCCTAAGAATGCGGTTGGAGATAAGGGTGCTTAATACTAAGGACAACACAAATGTTAACATACATTTCCATTCTAATATGGTATGTATGCTTGTCAGAGTGTTTGGAAGCATATTGTTTCAGCTGAGGAGGAAAAAACTACATGTATGTTGGTGTCATAGCAAAATGCTTCAAGTATTTTGATGTTGGGTATGTATCTGGCCACAGTAGGGTAAGATGTAGTATTTTTGCATTAAAAATAGTTTTAGTTGTACTTATGAGTTACTTTGTGTTTGGGAGGACCATTTCTGAATAGCAGGTAGGATGGTTCTGTCAGCATGAGGCTTTTCAGATTTACCAGTAAATAGTCCTGTCTGAGCACCTGTCCTGCAGAAGTCTGTTGATTTGCTTCCCAGACAGCTTTACATTGTAAACATTTTTGGTTCTTATCAGCCCTGTCAGGAAGCAGTATATTGTTCTGTCTATACATTAAATTGTATTCTGAAAATGGACATATTTGGAACACAAATGCTCTTAATAAATATTCTGAGGGATACAAAGCAGGAAAAATAACAACAATACTAGGCTCGGACTTGAAAAGTAATAACTCCATTGAAATTACCTCATAACTTTGGGTCTGTTTCCGTCTTCTATAATTATACAATGTGGACAATTCTTAGTGGAAAGTCTGTATGAGCAAACCCTGAGGAGGGCCTTTACGGTAATAAAAGTTTCCTTTGTGTTGATAGTGGTGTGCCTTTGATGTACAAACAAAAGATAACTGGTTTTGTGTGCTTTTTATATCAAGAACTCAGTTTTCCCCATTTCTGTCAAAGTATGCCCTCTTTTTTTGAGAGTGGTCTGTGTGCAGTTTTTATTCAATTATGTTCATGGCCTTAATGGAAATAGTCATCTTCTGCCATGGGCACAGATGTATAGTGTCAAGATGCCTTATCCCAGAAATGCCTTTTATTTGTGTTTTCCAAGACTAGCTTATCAGGGAACAAACACCTTCATACCTCTAAGTCTGCATGCACATTAAGAAAATTGTACTGCTTTAATTATACTTTTATAACTAAAATGGTGGGACTTTTGCATGTGCACTACATTTCAATGAACACATTGCTTTTGAAATATTTTTGATGATATCCATCTTATTCCTATCATGTCTGTGTATAATCCTAACTCTCAGTACCAGCAGTCTATTACACGTGTCTGTGTCTCAGATGGTGCATTGTATCCTCAAGTAATTTAGTCCTTTCTCTGTTCATAATAATACCATGGACCCCTCCAAGGCAATTCCTTGAAAAGAGGTAACAGTTTTTCCTCTGCCCTTGACCAGTGGGTTGACTGTTGTGTTCATCCCTCCTGAGGACGCTCTTCTGTTTCCCTCAGGAACGTGTAAAAGTAATTTCCCCAGATAACAGCCAAAATCCCAATTACACTTAGATTAAAGAAAAGGGGGATTTATTTGTGCTGCATGGAATAGAGAGAAAAGAAAAGTAAAAGATAGGAGATATTAAATTGCCTGAAGTGGAGACACAGACAGTCCAGTTGCTAGTATTAGTCTTGAGTTTACAGAATAATTGGTATATTTTCAGGTGGTTTTAACCATATAACACTAAAACAGCTCTCCACAGCCCAGAGACATGTCTGTCTTCTGTCAGAGCTGGAAAGACTGTGACATGCTGTCTTTAAAACTGTGTGTGGCTGGAAAACCCACTCAGTGACATGGTCTATGAATTTTATGTGAAGGTGTCAGTAGTTACAAAATGTGTTTATTTTCCCAGGGATGATAAAATACTATGTGTACAGGATTTGATTTCTCTTTCTAGTATTTTAGTAAATGATTTTTTGGCATCCTCCATTGCGATGTATTCTGTGTCTCGTTGTGATCTGCCAGAGGGTCCATTACCTGATAGAATCGTAAACTGATTTGGGTTGGAAGAGACCTTAGAGTTTTTCTAGTTCCAACCCCTCTACCATGAGCAGAGGCACCTCCCACTAGGTCAGCTTGCTCAAAGCTCCATCCGGTCTGGCCTTGAATGCTTCCAGGGATAGGGCATCCACAACTCCCCTGGGCAACCTTTGCCAGCGTCTCACCATCCTCACATTAAATAATTTCTTCCTAATATTTAATATAAATTTACTCTCAATTTGCAACTGTTACCCCTTACCCTATCACTGCATGTCTTTGTAAAAAAATTTCTCCTCAGCTTTCCTGTAGGCCCACTGTAGGTACTGGAAAGCTTCTATAAGGTCCCCTGGAGTCTTCTCTTCTCCAGGCTGAACAACCCCAGTTCTCAGCCTGTCTTCATAGGAGAGGTGCTCCAGCCCTCTGATCACCTCTCCTCTGGACTCACTCCAACAGCTCCATGCCCTTCTTATGGTGGGGACCCCAGATCTGGACACAGTACTCTAGGTGGAGTCTCACATGAGTGAAGTGGAGGGGGAAATCACCTCCTTCAGCCTGCTGGTCACACTTCTTTTGATGCAGCCCAGAATAAGGTTGGCTTTCTGAGCAGCTCGTGCAGCTTGCCAGTTCACACTGAGCATCTCATCTACACACATCCCCAAGTCCTTCTCCTGAGAGCTGTTCTGATTCCATTCTCTGTCCTGCCTGTATTTTTGTATGGGATTTTCCTGACCCATGTGCAGGACCTTGCACTTGGTCTCACAGAGCTTAATTGGGTTGCATGAACCCAGCTCTCACACTTGTCAAGGTTCCTCATCACCTATTGAAATGGGACACGAGGTACATACTAGCTTGAAATGGAAGTCATTTTCATATCTTTAATTAATTCTCTCTTTGTGTAGATTAAGATTGCCTTTAGTAAATGTCAGGTTTCTCGTCCAGTTGAATAAACAGCTTCTTGCATGCATTTCAATTACTGCACTTTTGTATTGCTAATGAGGCTAAGCAACAGTTTCTTGGAGGCAGTCTTAATTTAGCTATTTCATTCACATTTTTATGTACAGTGTTGCAGCTATGTCATTAATGGTTCCACCTCAGCTTTAGAGGTGGATAGAGAATTAAAAATCAGAATGAAAAATACATCAGTTACAATTCAAATTGTGAAAACATGCTATACTTAAATTATTTTCATACCACAGAGTCCCAAACTGCTTTACAGAGTATATGCAGCATATTTATAGTACAGACCATTCTGTCCTCAAAAGGCATGGCCAAGTGGGCAGTAGCTGATTTGAGAAGATTTAATCATGGCCAGAACGTGACTCTTGTCAGTAAGTCATGTCTTCTTCATTACTGGGAGCAGGCAAAACTTCAGGACTTTTGTGGCTTCATTAAGATGGTTTCCTCTGGAAAAAACTGAGTGAGCCTCAAAAGGCAAAGGATTGAGCTCAGCAGTCTTACTAATATAGTCAAATGCCTACCAAGCCCAATGTTTATGTGTACAACTGCTTACTTTGAAGTTTCAGCATTCAGAATGCTCTACAGGCAAAGCTGTGCTCTGATGGACAGCTGCAAAAGCAGTGTGATAAATTAGTAGGATGATTTGTAAATGAGCCTAGGTCTTGTGTAGTTAGGCAGAGGAAACTTGATTATAAATAATTCTCACGATATGAATAAAATTTAATGTTCAGCTTTTTGGCCAGATTACTTCAAAGAGGACTTTGAATCTCTTGCACCAGGAAAGCAAATGAATATATTCCAGGGTCAAATGGTAAAACAGCATCAGGGAAGGTTAGGGTGATGCATTTGCAAGTCAAAAAGTCATTGAAGGGGATCTAATTATAGGCTTAATTGCTTTAGGTAATGACAAATTCAAGCTACTATATTTAACATAGCCTGGATAGTATAACTGAGGTCATCCAACAAATGAATCAACAAATCAAAGCAGATTTTCAAGAAACTTTTAGAAAGGAATAGAAAGTCTTAGACCTGCTGAAGCCAAGAGGACTTTTACCAGTGAATCAAGTTTTCCAGAAGAGCCCAGATTTCATCCTATGGATAGGGCTGTGGCTTTGTTTCAGAAAACATCTGCAATGAGATTATTCAGAAATTTCTAGTAATGTATATGCCTAACATTTTCCTGGAGCAGTGCCCATGATACACTGTGGATTTTAGAGCTGGTAGTTGAGCCAGGGCACATACTGTGGTCGTGTTGCCAAATCCATCCCTGGCTAACATGGTGACTTCAGCTGAGGAACAAGTGGATGTTTATGATATTTGCTCCCTAGTCTCTCCACATATAAACTACCTATTTGTCTCCATAAAAAGCTTAAACATCTATGGTGAATACTGCTGTATAAGTGCAGTAACTTGATGTTTGCAGGCAGGAGACAAACACAGGCTGCTTGGGTGAATTTTGCTGTATTCTCGTTGTTCCTACTTGTCCATATTTGTAGTTTGCAAAAGCAGAAACAATGTGGTATTAATTCATGGTCTATAAAGCAAAATCACATTTTTTGTCTTGCATTTCAATCAGTCTCATTTTTATGAACTTTGCAGTTGTGTTTCACTTGGGATGTATTTGGCTGCCTGACAAAGTGACTGGAGATTTATAATTCCTTATTAGTAACTCGGGGCTCTAAAGGGAATAACAGAGTACTTATTTACTTTTCTAGGTCAGACTCATGATGTAGGAGTTTAATGAACTTCTGCTAAACAGGAATGGAAGCAGAATTAAAATCTCAGAGTGCATCTGTGCAATAAGGTTATTCATCTTATTTTCTATAGGTTAGATATTTTTTCCTGTCCAGGGTTATTTAGGCTGCACTTTCTAAGTAAGCAGCCAAGGATAGGAGACTCTTGTATTGAACCTGGAATTAAGTCAGTACACTGATATGGTTTTGCCCTGAAATTACATTATGTCAGATAACTGTATTTATGTATCAGTGTTCAGGGCACTAAGATTACAGTTCGAATGTGCTGGAAAAGAGTTTGTGATTTATTGTTAGCAAGTAAACTATTGCTGCAGTTTTGATGCCTCTCAGATACTGTTTGAATCAATAAAGTGGGAACTCCTCCATCAAGCACATATTCTGTGCTGGTGTCTGTGCTACCCTGTCAATATGAAGGGAATACAGTGTTTCATATTCTCACAGGAGATACGTGTTGGGATTTACTTGAAATTAGAAATACAGCATTAGTGATGGAGATAAAGATGCATGGAACAAACACAAAAGCATGTTACATAACCACAGACATGCTTTTCACTGGACTTGTATTGCAGGACATAAGATCTCCTCTGTACTGAAAAGCAGTTTATATTGCATTGAGAAATGAATGTGAATCAAATGTGTATAACACAATATATTTGAAGTTCCTAAGTATTTCAGTAGGCTGTTTAAGCCATAAAGGTATAACTGTATCTACATATAAAATGCCAAACCTCTTTGGTTTCTGCAGTATTTAGTAAATATCCACTAAGATATGTTTAAGATAGTATGCAATTACTTGCGGAAAAAAACCCAAAAATATACAAACCGGTGAGGTAATAGAATTAATGAGGGGTTATATCTTAAATATCCTATCTTCCTGCTTATTCTTGTGTCTGAAGAAACACCTTCCTTCGTGCTGATTATTCCTAAATGCTGATTCTGAAATAAGTTCTTCAACCCTTTTCACAAAAATAAGATATCAAGGTCACCTTTGCAGAAAAACATCTAATCTTCAGTTAAACAAAAAGGTCCTCTGCCCTGAAGAGTAGCCTAGTGCTTAGGATGCTTATCTGGAATGCAAATGGCAAAACCTTCATGCCAGCTGTGGCTGGAGGCGATTTAAAATTCTTTCTCTAAGGATACAACCCTAATCTTTAAATTACAAACTAATGGGGGGGGGGGGGGAGAAGGGGGGGGATGTCAGAGTACTCTGTACTTGTTGGAACTATACCTCTAGGCACAAAGAACCAAGCAAGTGGGAGTGTGACCCAAAGGCTGGGAAGAGCAAGTTGATTCAACCTCTGATGCTCTTTTTGCTTATTATCCAATGACCATTTCACATGGAGTTCACAAACATCCTCAGAGCATTGACCATCTTCTTAGCCTCTGGGCAACCATGTTGTACAGGCTGTATTCACCATTTCTTGTACTTCACATCAGATTTTCTTTGAGTGATTTCTGCATTAAGTGATGTAAGGGAGTATTGAACTTTGAATTCTTTTTCTGCCTTATTCCTCATTACCAAGCTGGCAGACAGTGCAGAATCCTGATTATTCTCTATGATATAAGAAGGAGAAAGAACTTGGCTCAACATTTGGATCCCAGGTTTTAAGAGATACGTAGAAGAAAAATACAATTGCCTTTTTACTAAACAAAGCTGATGTGGAAGAGAGGGAGGAGGGATTTTTATATTTGCTTTTCTTGTTTTGACCAGAAAACACTTGGCTCAAGAGCAATAAACTACCATTATTTTTGCTCCTAAAAAGCATTTAGAGGCAGAAATGCAAATCAAAGATTAAATTCCTGTTTAATAGTAAGCAAGGCTGTGTAATTAAGCAGAAAAGGGAACAAAGGAAGCTACCAAAGCATTACTGGTCAGTCTTATTTTGTGGTTAGTCAGTGGGAGGACAAGGTATGGTTGTTTGCTTGCCAGAAAGAAAGGCTTAAGAAATTGGAATTTCCTGAGCTTTTCTTGGGAGTGTCTTACTAAAATGGCTGTGTGGGTTGTTGGCTTCTTTAGAATGTGGATAATGGGAATAAATTTGTCTCTGCCACTGTTGGTGGTCAAGGGAAGAAAATCAGATGCCAGACCTGTGCTGAGTAGCCCTGCAGGTGTTAAAAGAGGAGAAAAGGTGTGAACATGGACTGGCAGAGCTGTTTTGGAAGAGACTAATGTAGAAGCTCTTTTATCTGTAAATCTAGCAGAATTTGTCTTGATTGTGAGTTAGTGATGCAGCTTGCCTATTTCAAAGCACTTCTTTACGATATAGCTGTATCCATGATTGGACTCCCTTTTTGGCATAATGTACTTGTTTTGCCATAACAATAACCTTCTTTCAGAATAAAAATTGCCTAAGACTGAGCAGGGCTGAATACCAAAGGAAGAGTGTCTCTCTTTAGGAGGGGTCAGTAGAGACAATAATCTAGTAATAGCATTCATACTCTTTTCATTGATATGGATTTTTTTTCCACTAAGATGTATGAACTACCTTGAAAACTGGGTCAACTTAAATGCTGTCACAGCTGCTCATCACCAAGCATATATTGCTGCATACCTGTCACACCAGCATCTGGAATGAATTTCATGAAGAGTCTGGGGTAAAAGGTGAAGCTCAGCAGGATTATTGGCTTTGAAGGAATCACACTTTTGCAGTTTATCTGGCACAAACCAAAGAAGATGGGGCAGAACTGTGCTTCATACTGTTAAATACAAATAGTATTTGTCTTTTTGTTTTAATCTCATATATTTTGTTAGTCAAATTTGTTTGCATACATTTGGTAAATGCAGTGTTATTCCCATGGAAGATTATTATTGTTGCTTAAGAGACTGAACTTATTCACATATCTATTATTGACACAGAAATTTACAGGGAATTGCTCGGAACTGTTTAAGGGCTGAAGTTCTTTAAATGGAGTTAGTTTCAGTGCAATAATGAGATCGTTGGTGATAAACTACAATATTACATATTTACTGCTAACCAAGGAAGAGCTTTTTAGAAGATTCTCTTTCCTTTATGAAAAAATGAGGTTACATGAATGAAAGCCATGGTGTGCTCTCATGGAATATCTGGATGAATTGCTATGATGCTGAGGGCATGTTACCCTGCAGAAGCTTTGTGTATACTGAAAATCCTGACGTTTTGATGCAGAATAAATTGATTTTGTGAAGGAGGACATTGAACTGAGGCAGAGGAAACCCTGGACTGTTAGAGGCAGGGCACCTGTTCTCCAAACCCCTACTGGGAATTCTGACACTAAAACAGTTAAAGAGCAGAGTATGGTGCAACACTTCCCAGGCAGGACTCAAAATTTGTGGGTAGAAAGTAGATACACATTAAGCAGCAGTTAAAGTAACTGTAGGAGTCTGAAGTGAGCATTATACAGCCATTCTTCACATATTCCCTAGATATCATAGCTCTGGAAAATACGAAACAAATAATCAGAAATTACGTCAGACTAATCCATTCGTTTAAAAATCATAAGGTGTGAATACTATAATGATTATATTTGAAGTTTATTTTTTCCTCTGCTTTTAAAGTGTCATTGTGCCCTTAAAAGTTGCACTTTCCACTTTCTTGGCTACTCTGAGAAACTTGTTCTCTTCTAATCCCATCACTCCTGGAGATGGAGATTTAAGAAAAACATGGAATATTGTGAAATGCGTAATACAATTTTAACAATTGGCAATATAGACAGTAAAGTAAACAAATCATCAGAATAGGACTACTGTATGCAGTAATTAATCCTTCTTTTGTTGGTGATGCCTGAGTTAATAAAAGTATTACGTGGTTGCTAGAAGGAAGGTTGTCTGCTGAGGCTGAGAACTGCTTCTTATTGCATGTTTAAGTCCTAAGCAACCATCACTGTATTTCTGAGAGAAAAACAACCCAAAAAAACCCAATAAAACCAATCCCAAAGCTACCAGAATTTGGTGGACTTGTAAATATATTGAAGTTACCAAAATATGCTTGATTAAATGAACATCTATATGTTCTTAGCAAGTGATGAATACATACAGAAATCACATTTTATAAACTGTCCATAGGCTGCAGTTTGCCTTTGGTAAACCTGTGCTGACAGCAAATACAAAAGACATGGAAGAAACACTGAAATCTATAGCATACTCTGCTGATCTCTATAACATCCTGAAATTCACATTCACATCTTCAGTGCTCTCTTCATCCTTCAAAATGAATTTCAGGGATGTTTCAAATGCATTCTTAATTTGCCTTATGTACTTCATTTATGTTGTATCACTGCAATGGCACATATGTGGCAGAGAGATTTTAGCCTAGGAAACAAAAATATGCTGGGGAGTGAGCAACCATGAAAGAAAGGAAAAACCACTGAAAAAAATAGTGAGTGGAGAAGCTCGGTGCAAAGGATGCTGCCTGGATTCGAGAGAGAATTCAGTGATGCCAGCCTGCCTTTGAAAGCTTGCTGAAGTGTGTTAGACAGTTGGAAACAGAGTTGTAAAGGGGGAATTTAATCTCCTTCTTAGAAGACAGCAAAATTTAACTGATTCTGGATAAAGGGGAATCTCCTGTGATGCTGTATAGCTATTTTCACAAAGAATGTTTTATTCTTTCAGATACTGCAAGACTGCATTTACTGCTTTAGTACATAGAAGTTGCTGCTTGTGAAAATCCATTTAGCAAATGTTATTTTGGAGGGTGTTGGTATCTTATGCAGTACAGAGGCTTCTTTTTCCACTTTTTATCTGACCTGCATAAGAACTGGAAGTTTTCCTTCATTTGGTAAGCTTTAGCAGAATAAAAACCTCTATCAATTCTTAAAAAAATAATCAGATAAGAAAAGACATAGTATTAAGATGAATGGTTAATATGTGGAAAATCATTCAAGATAGAAATTTGCTGCTTTGACTTCTATTAATTTTATCAAAGCATATATAGTGCAGTTATGCTACATAAGAATTACACATGCCCATGTGAACTAGACTGCATGATGTCCTCCAAGTCTTTACAGTGGAAATAATTTACATTTATTGCTAAGCAGAATTAGAATTTTCTAATCTCAGAAGAAAATAAAGTCTTGTCAGCCTATCATGTTGTCATTATTACCGAATGCCTAGTAACTATTTCCACAAATGTAAAAGTCTAGACATCCTACCTCCTCTTGGATGAGATAAGTTGATTGATTCCTGGAGCCAATTTGTTCAAGATGCAACTGTCATTCTTGAACTTGATGTAGCATTTGCTCTGGGTAAGAAGAACAAAGAGAATGCCAGTACTTGTTTGTGCTTTGGGCTGCTCTGTGGAAAGGGTAGAATTTTTTTATTTTATATGCTCCCTGCTACTGTTCTTGCTAGCAGGGAGAAAAGAGGTGTGCTTAAATACTCACCAGAGCTAGCCCCTGTGAAACACCACAGATTTTTTTGTTCCTGAAAAGGATAGGCTGACTGCCTACTACTACCCAAATTGCCATGAGTAATACAGGGAGAATATGGTTAGGATTCTGTGGTTAGATTGTGTGGCTTGAGGTGGTCATTCCAGTCTTTTACTCAGAAGAAGCAAATGCATTGTAAAATATCATGAGATAATAGTAGAAAACTCATCTTCAGAAAGGATTAAAATGCATCATTTAGAACAGACAAGAGAGTAGTTTCAGCTTGCAAAGTGCACAGAACAAGATTGCCTCTGTCTGTATTCATCTGCAAACAGTAAATATATATGTAACTCACATTTCTATTGGAAGAGTTTGCACGGTGGAGAGTGTGTAGCTTTATACTTTGTAGGCAAATCCTGTTGAATCAATTCAGGGTGGCAAGCAGTTCAACTTATGTCACATTCCTAATTTGAAAATCCCATTGATAAAGAGTTGCACAAGAAAGCTGGTTTGACATAAAAGGGCATACATTGAACTTGAATAGATAGCTTGTCTGTGATACAAGTGCTGCCTCTATAATGCAGATTTCCTCTCTTAAACATTCACTTCAAAGTGTTATGCAAAGTACTGCACTACAGCAGCAGCCATAGAAATAAAGAGCAGCACATCCCAGCTATTACACACACCTGTCCAGCAGAGGGATCAAAAAAGCAATCAGCCAGCCAGCACTGGGGTCACACTGGTATGGTATGTCCTGCCAATTTAAAAATAAAGACCTAGGATAAAGTTGGTGTATTGTCCTAAGGAAGCCTTTTGTGCATACCAAGCTATGGCGTTGTGCTTTTAACCTTCTGTCAGCTCAGATGGAAAGATGAATCTGTTTTCTTTGGATTATATGAGGTGCCACTATCTGGCAAACCAGAAATGTCTTCCATTTATGCACACTGAAGTGAGCACTAAGCAGGGCATGTCTTTACTAGCTTTGGGAAAGAGCTTTCCATTCTTGTGTTATCAAAGGCTAGGATTTTTTTACAGCATATTGTGGGAAGAAATTAGTCATCCATGATGTGGAGTAGGATATTTTCTCTTTCACATGGTTTCCCATTTCTGCCTTCCTGTTAGCACTTTCTTGCATCTTAGATGATGCATTTACATTTTCTATTTGTACATTTCCCTTTCTGGTTTTGTACCTCACTGATAGATAAAAGGAGGGAACAGATAGGAAAATTAAAGGGAAAAGTGTTGAGCACACCCAAACCGATAGCGGAATGGTCTGGGGAGAAGTGGTGTCTTTAGATACTGACATGGCATCTGGATACTTGGGAACTACATCCATGCATGTGAACTAAACACAGAAATGCCAAAGTACTCATGAAGGGTCCAATTTACAAGCCATGTGTCACTTTTTGCACTGAATAACTGATTTGTATTTGCAGTTAACACCATTTGCGTTTCAGATAGAAAAGTACATGTAGTGTTCTGTTTGCTAGCAGTTCAGACTTGGGACTGTAAAGTATAATATAGCCTAGTCTAATTTATGGCTTTGGAACAGCTTGTTACACACCCAGTGTGGGACTGGGTGATGGGAACAGAGAAACCCCCACCTTTCTGTGTGCCCTAACAGCAGATTGCCTGGTCTGTAGAGCTTTGCTACATCAAAAGTAGATTAAATCTTCATTTAGGAATCACAGGGTGGTGATAGTGCTCTTAAACAGTAGCTGCTATTAAAATGTCAGCATTGCTGTCAGTCATCACCAAGTACCTGAGTGAGCACAGTTTCCCCTGATACTGAGAATGGAAAATAGACAGTTTGCTACTTAAAGTGAACTATTGTAAATGAGGAGCACAGATTTAATCCCTTCTGATATGGCTTAATATACATCTGTAAGATTTAAAATGTACATTGTATTACTTCAGGGGTTACACTGACCTCTACATTTAATACTTCTGGATTTTACAACTTCTTATGTACCACTATGTTTTTATTCCATATTTTGGCAGTGTTGGGGATTAGTCATATATGTGAAAGAAAATGTAAAGTTACAGATAATGCATTAACAGTCCGTTTTATGAAAACATTAAGGCTTTGTTTTGTGAGCATTGTGCAAAATGGCAGGTATTGATATTTTAACTAATTATTCAATCAAGAATTTGGCAGGTCAGTCAATGGGAACGATGTACAATGAACTAGAATTGATCACACTTCATTTCCCATCAATTGGCAGAGCAAATGGTAACTCAGATGATAAGTTAGGATCATTGCCAGTCATTTCTGGGCTCATGCATTCTGCTTCTTCTTTCTTTTTTTTCTTCCAAATGAGAACCCCCAGATTATTTGATGAAAGTGAATGTCCTCTGATGCTGGTGAACAAAGCAATGCAGACTTTTTGTAGCCTCTGAGGGATGTGAGACTATTTCTTCCTCCATAATTGATGCTTCTGCATAGTCCTATAATCACCTAACTTTATTGAATTGTCCCCATGTGAAGATTTTATTTCAAATTTAGTAATCATTATACATCATTTATTTTCACATAGATTACAGGTTCAGCTGTCAAGTGACAGAATTTCACCCCAGAGCTCTTTCAATGTTTGGCTCTTCACTTTTACTCTTTCTGGACATGCTTGTGACACTTCCAACTTTGGTGATTTACTGGCAATTAGTATGCCTCCATCACAGATTTATTGTAACTTTCCATATAGTGATGAGTCAGGTATGTGGCTTTGAAGAAGTGATTCCATAGGATGTTTGTTCAGTATAGGAACACAAAGTTAGAGCCCACAGAGAGCTTTGGTGTCTAAAGCAGGACTTAACCCAATTAAAGCTCCACTTCTAAGCCTAAATATAACGTTGCAGTTTAAAAAAATATCTTTGCTTAGCTGCTGTCTAGTCCTGAAAGGACCTAAACTAACCTAGTGTTTTTTAATTTTAATTTCAAGTGGACTGTATGCCTATGCTTCTTTTTATGCATCTGCCAAAATTCCTGTTTCCTGTATGAGACTGCTTAGAAGCTGGAAATGACTGTTTCTTTCTCCCAAATGAGTTGCCTGGTTCTGCAGACCCACCCTATACATCCAGGCATGCCCCTAGAAATCTATTCGTATGGAATGGTACTATCTAGCCATAAGAGCTGTTTCTTCATAGCACTGTTGGCTAGAGGGTAGTTCATACTTTGTGTAAGGTTTTTGCATGCATTCCTACTCCTGGAATTGTGTTATTTTGTTCTTGTAAAAAATGTAACTTAATTAGCTTCTGGGAATAGGATCGATTCTTTTGAAAATAGTGAGTATTCAAAAGTAGTCTGGCTGTGTCACAACCACATGTTTTGGCATTAACAAGCTTTCTCTTCAAAATATATTGATCTGTTCTTTCATTTGCTTTCCCAGATGTCTATTGCTCAATACTGATTGAAAAAAAAAAAAAATCTCATTTCTGATACGAAACCATCCACATGCCAAATATACACACCTTGAACCAAAATCAACCATTTTAATAACATACTTTTTTAATTAAATGGAAATGTAACATCCATTGCAGTCTGTTAAAGCAAACAAAACCCCCAGTGCGTTTAGCATGTTAAAAAGATTTTTGCTGTGTTCACAATGTTATCCAGTAATTAAAAAGGAAACTGGCTAAGCCTTCAGAACCTCTCCCCTTATATAGAATGCAATTAATTTCTGATTAATTATAATAGTAGGGCTGTAGTGTAATGATTATTTTTGAGGGGTAGAAATCCTGCACTATTGCTGTTTTTTGTGTTTTGGGAAGGAGAACACATGACAGCGAGAGAAAGAATCGAACCACCCTCCAGCTGTAATTAAATGCTGACACATCAGTGGAATTTGGCTGCTCTTCTCTGAAATGCAGATTTCCAGGATGGAGGCTCCTCCCAGCTGTACAGGAGCAACAGTTTCTTCTGGAAAGATGTGTTGTTTTCTCCTCAGATGTGCAAATCTGGGAAATAGGAGGACCTAACGTAGTGCAGACCCTGCCATGCTCAAGGTCAAACCCTCAGTTCATTCACACTGTTTTTTAGGCTGTCACAGCTGTCCTCAAAGGCTCTCCCTTGTGTGGTGTGGACACTTCTGATCTCACTGAGCCTGTAAGCAGCCAGGCCGAGTCAGTATTATGCTCTCATGCCATCTCCTGGCAGATAGAGCCACCCTATTAGCCTCTCCATCCTCTCTGTGTCCCTTCTGCCTTGCCCTGTCCTCTGCAGATGTATTTGTCACCACATGCCAGCCTAGGGAGCTCAGCATAAAAGCCACTGGGGCTGCAGGTGGCCTTGTGTGGGCATGGTGGGGGATCAGAGAGGGATGGTACAGCTATGGGGACACTGCTGGGGATGCTGCAGAGGCTCTGGGGGTGAGATGTTACCCCTGAACAGAATGTGTGCAGTTAGGTGGCCACCACTGCTGGGCTCTGAGGATGTGCCAAGAGAGTGAAACATCAGGCAGCTCCTGAGAACCACCTGATAACATGAGGGGCCCAGAAAGGCTGGTACTACATTGCCCCACCAGCAAGGAATTTGGGCAGCTGCAGGCAGAATCTCTTGGCCCATTCTGTTTCAGGGTGAAGCAGCCCCTGAGGGCAACCCAAGGGCCATACAGTCAAGACAGAATGAACCCCTTGGTCACATCTTTGGTGAAGTGAAGCAGTTACACACAGTGTTTAACTGGTCTTCCTCATCCTAATTCTTTGCTGAAAGAGTCCCATACAAAAAACTGTCAACACTTCAGTGTTTCTTGACTACAAGAAGAAAATTCCCTGCTGTCTCTCTTGAGAGTTGAATTTTTTTTCTTTTTACAAGTATTTTCTTGTAAAAAATACTGTTTAGCTTGGTGGGGATTATTTAGAGCAATAAAGCTGGAAAGATGACCTGTATGTCCAGTGCAGAAAAACTACTTGAGAATATGCCTATTGCTCTGAAGAAAATGTTTGACAGAAGCTCATTCCCAAGAAAGAAGAACCCTGGGCTGCAGCCAGCTGGTACAGAGACCTGAAAAGAAATCACTAGTTACAGAATTTAAAATTTCCTCTCCAGCCTAGCACTTCTTGGTCATGCCATGTTCTTCTCTTCATTCTTCCATGGTCACTACCACCATCGCCCATCTTCCTGTAGCATTTTGGGATGACTTTGATGTTCATTCAGTGTCACTAGAGAAAGGAGTACCATCCACTTGTCTTGTTTTTACTTCCCTTTGCCTTCTCTTCCTGCTGTGAAAAGGATCCAAAGAGTGATACAGTGAAATGCACACACACCCCCCACAACACAGGAGGGAAATGAGCAGGAATTGTTTAATGTCACTGCCAAGTAAAATGCACTTCAAATTGTACACACATCACACTGAGAAGTAGCCAGTAATGCAAAATAAAAAGCTGATAAAGAGCGTAAGGCCCACACAGATTCCCTGGGACTCCAGGACTCTGCATTTCAGCTCTTACAGGAAGGTTTCATCACTGATGTTACTCACTAGATGATTAAT
The DNA here is from genome assembly GCA_023637945.1 of Phaethornis superciliosus. Taxonomy (NCBI): domain Eukaryota; kingdom Metazoa; phylum Chordata; class Aves; order Apodiformes; family Trochilidae; genus Phaethornis; species Phaethornis superciliosus. The sequence continues at coordinate 18,855,937 of JAJQWJ010000009.1, read as the reverse complement.
TCTTTTCCTGATTTCTGTGGTATCAGTTCTTAAACCTACCTCTTGCACCCTCTCTGTGGCACACTCTTCTACACTTCAAATTCTGTGACCAAACATTTTGGGTAACTGTGGATTTAAGTGGTATTATTTCTGCAGTGATAGATAAGGTACATTTTTAAGCAAGGGATATTACTGATGAGTGTTAGTGAAGTGTCTGGGAATCATACTTCATTCAAATCAGTTGACGGTAAAACATAAATAAAAGATTTATGTGTAACAGCCAGAAGAGATGGCACAGTTATAAATGTCTGTGAAATACATAGATATGGAAATGGACTTGACTCTACTTCCAGCAAGGTCAAACCCTCTTTCACCCGCTAATTAGCTGACTTGCTATCAGCTCATTCCTGGCTCTGTTTTCAAGGACTCCCTCTTCTCATTTGCCCTGTAGCTCAGGGTACCTTTCTCTGAGAGAGACTTTCCTTTCCCTCCAGACAGCCATTTTCTCTAGTTCCTCCAGAGATTCCAGTTAACCTCATCCTTTCTCCTGAACTTATTTACCCCTAACTTACTCAGAAGATAGTTTCAGTGTTCTGTTATAAATTGAAGAGCATCTCTTTGGAGAACCAATGCTACATTGGCAGACAGAGTGTCATCTCTTATGCTTGATTGTCTTAATTAACCCTGGGTTCTGGGTGCATTTCAGTGCTAAATGTTTCCAGCCACTGAGTGTTTATTAACTTTCACACTGACAGACAGACTCAATATATCCTCATCAGGTAAACGTGTTGGGTTTTTTCTCCTGATCAGGACTGTGATAATAGTATACAATTGGCAAGACATAATAGGAATGCTTGAGACTCTTTAAAAACCTCCAAAATTCAAAGGGCTGACCCCTTAATTCAAAGCATTATTTTTCAAATTTAGTTTTAAAACTAGTTAAAAATTATATTTATACATAGGTACAGATAGATACAAATTTTTAAATATCTGTCTTCACAATGATTTCATCTGGTTTTGGTCTAAAACTGGAAGTACAATTATTTTAGGCCCAAACACACTCTCTTTTTCTACATCTGTGTATGAGAGAAATTCTCAGTGACTTTCTACATCTTTTACTTACTGAATGAAATGAACGTTTCGACCAGTTTTGCTGCCAGTACCTCTTTCCAGCATCTGTCTTCAGTGGCAATATGCCAGTCAATGTGGAGACTACTTTGGGATCCAGCTGCAGACCTGGTACAACTTTGTATATTGTTGAACCTGATACATCCTCATAAAAACATTTTTAACTCAGATACAGTATCTTTGGGGGGAAAAAAAAAATAATAGAAAAAAATGTGCTTTTATTCTCAAATTTCTGATGTGCTGTTAACTTAGAGGATGGAAGTTAGAGCATCTAGAGTAGTCTGGGTTAATATAAAATAAGCTGAGGAAGAGTACCTGGAGCTAGCCACATGAAAACTGAAATGCCTTAGAGAACACTGTGACACTGAACATTTTTGACAGTTTTTGAAACAAAGACCTTTCAAAGGAATAAAGGGCCTTATTTTTTATTTCATTCTACTTCAACAAGATAAATACAAGACAAAATATATTTTAGAGAAAATTCTCTGTGGGGTGAGTAACTTTTTAATCAGAAATTTGGTTTTAATTTTCACCAGCTCTAGCAACTCTGCCTGCTGTGCTTAAGTCATGTTAAAACTGGATGCCACAGAAAAGGCTGCCTGTGTCCTTGCAATGGCTGTTAATTATTGCCTTGTAGCCATAATTGTCATGGTGAAAATCTAGCTGCATTTGAATGAGCCAAATGGTGTCACTGACAGAAACAATGCTTGAATTTGAAAACTTAGGCACAGACTTGAAGGATCAGTGATGGCAGCTTTAAAGCTGGGTTAGATAATAAAAGTGACCCTGTAAAACTTGAAACTCAAAAATCTTGCACAGTGATGACAAGTGCAGAGAGAGCAGCTGCAGGCGTATTTCCCTGAAACATTTAAACTAGAAATAATTGGCAAAACGTACCAAAGCAGGAGAGAGAAGTGGATTCAAAAACTTTCTGAAGCAAAAATCCAGACTATCTAATGCCTTTTCCATGGGCTGTTGAAATAATTCCTGGTCTTCTGACACTTCAGTGGTAACAATTTGCATAGCTAAGACACCATGCTTGTGGCTTTATTGCATTTTAGTGCAAGTACTTTAGCTGCAGAGCAAAAGTAAAGCAGTTTGATGTAATATGGATGTCTATTTGCTCTCTTTTTAAGATAAACGTTAGGCGATAGCTATTTCTTTAGAGCCTGTATATTGTTCATATGATTCTCTTTTGTATAACAGCTCATGTTTGTCATCACGATACATACCTGCCTGATTTTCCAGTTCTGTCTTTCATTGAGGATATTGTTTTCTTTCTCTGATTGCCTTTTCTTCTGAGACCATTACTCTAGTTGATGGCTTCAGGTTATCATTGTATCTTATCTCCCTCTCCAATAAGCCTATGATTGATACTGATCTTCCTCATGGGGCACATTTATAGGATGCTGGATGGAAACTACTCTCTAAATCTTAGCTTTATATGTGCTGACAATTTGCAGGGTTGCACCTTATATTCAGCTCAGGTGGCTTAGGCTAAAACATCCACACCTGGTAATCATGCTTCCAAACAAGAAGAGAAATGCCCTCTGTATACTAGAAATCACTTTGTTCAGTCTCCTCCACGGTTTCTGCTTGAATTTTATATAACTAGAGAAGGCTTATTTCTATAGATGGTCAATGTCCTGTAACCAAACTCATGTCTTTTCTTTCCAGTGAGAGGAGCCGTATTTTAATTAATCTAATGGAAGCTTTGACTAGCAGGCAGTCCTTTGAAAAAGTTAATGTGCCGGAAAACACTTCACACAAGTAGAAGACTCTTCATTGACTAATGTGCTTAATGGTACTTTTTCTAAGAAAATTATCCCAGTGAAAGCTTTATGGAGTGCATTTGTTTTTCTGTTTTTCTTTTCATATTAAAGCCTCATGTTTTCAAATTGAATTAGGTATTTCTAAGGACCTTTTGAAAACTATTATCATATTTCTACAACAGGTTTTGCAGATGCCCATCCGTATAGTATCATGAAAATTCCATCCCTTGGAGGAACAAAACCTAGGGCACTGTGATCACTGGTGTGATGAATGCATTCGCTGAAGTTTGTCTATTTCTACTTATCAAATATCTGAAGGCAGAGTCCAGTTATGTAATTAACTTCAAAGAATCAATGGGAAATGAAGATGCTAATGTTTCCACATTTGCATATTCAAGCTCCAGAGCCTAAGAAACAAAGAGAAGTAATAAGAAATTTCTTTGTTTTATCTTTTATCTTTCTCAACAGACATGAATTTATCTTTATGAACAGGCTTGCCAGGCCTTTTTTGAATTGCAAAGTTTTGCTGCAAATGCTTGTCATTTGGATTTGCATATGGATTAATAATGTTGGGCAAGTGGTATCGCCTAACCCTGTTTCTTTAGTAGTGTGTAATCAATCTCTGAGATACAGTTTTCCAGGCAATCATTGCTTTTATTTCAGTGGATAATGCAATTTGTTTTCATGGCAGATCCTCTTAACATTCCAAAAGTCTAGTTCAACAAAAATTATAAGTGTCCTTTCTCAGAGGATGTTTTTCCCTCTCTCTAAGAGGGAAACCTTGTACCCTTGTACCACAAGGGTTAAAGAATGAAAATTTGTAAAACTCGAGAGGAAAATCTGAGCTGGCACATAGAGTGTAGAAATTAAGCTTCAGTCCCTATCTGAACATACCTTTGGCATGTAATGGTTAAAGCAAAGTCATCTCTCAGATCACAACTTGGCACCACAGAATCAAAACTACCAGAGACCTGAAAAGGGTGTGGACAACAGCAAGTTGAAGTTGGCTGAAGTTAAAAACTCTCTTCACACTTTAAGTGTTGCAGTGGTTTTTTGTTCCAGCTTATCCCCATATGCATCTGAATAATTTGAACTGTTCAGCCTAGCTCAGAGAAGACTAGTGTCAGACCATCTTTTCATTGTGGGCCAGGTAGATGGGACTTAAAAAATACCAAAGCAAACTCTTTGTGCTTTTACATGTTTGCATTTTTCATTCTTCTAGTATTATTATGAAAGCACTGTTCCAACATTGGTATATTACAAAGCAAACATTATCAGGGAACTTGCATTATTTTCACTGAATAATGTCTCCCAGAGTACTTGCATTGTGGAAATCACTTCTGTACTTCACTAATGAGACAGCTCCAGCCCCACAGCTTGCTGCATTGACTTAGAGAACAGAAGTTATTTTGCAAATGTGGAGTTTCAGGGTTTCTGTTCTATAAGGTGATTGTAGGGAATTTCTCAAAGAAAAACAGATTTGGCGTTTCGATCATCAGTCTTCTAGGGAAAATGTTATGGAAGGACTTGACTAATCCAAACAACATGTATAGTTTACTCATGAGGGATGAATGTAAGTTGAGAAAAGCTTTATACCCAAAGCAGTGCTGAGTGGCAAGGGCTCACAAGAGCTGGAAAAGCCATTTGTTATGTGCCAGCAATGGGCTGGGGATGCCTGGAGCTCCTGCAGAAGTTGGGGTGCCTGTTGTGATTGGGAGGTTGGCCTCAAAGCTTCTGGGAGAAGATAACTGGGAAGGAGCAGCCAGCCTGGTCTAGCAGTGGTTTCAAACCAGCAGCTTGTGAGAAACCTCAAAGCCACAAGAAAATAAGAAGTTAGAACTGGAGCTGATAGGGCAAAATATGGTATTACTGGTAACGTGTTAATTCAGTGTTGTTGCTGATGGCTAATGAACCAGCAGTCAAGAAAAAGCCATAAGTAATAAATTACACTGAACATGGAGTGAATACAGGGTTCCTTAATATTGCATATGAAATGCTGATCGAGTTCTGTGCACCATGCAAGGAATATAAAAAGCAAATACCGAGGTAACACACAGTGAATGTCACAAGCTATGTATTGTTTTTAGGCCAGTAATGATGGGCACTAGGTAGCAGACGTGTGAAACTCCTATCAGTGAAATTACCTACTCTATAACAAGAAGAGAAAAGTAGACTGCTCTGGAATAAGCTCAGGTTTTCTTGAACTACTTCGACTGTTTTGTCTCTTGTAGTGTTTACCTGTGTTTTGTTAACCATTAATACAGCCCTCTACTCAACTAATTCAATTGTAAATGTAAACTGTTTTGCTTTCCTGCACATCAGTTGTCTTATTTCTACCACTGCTTTTACTTTGATAGTCAGTGTGGGAGCTCATTGGTTGAGTAGTACAGTTCAGGTAGTTAAAACAAAGACTGAAGAAGCCCTATAGCTTTTCATTCCAAATCAGACAGAAGACAAGTGTGCTGGTGCTGGCTAACAAAATGCTGTAGAGGTGTGCAGGAGAAAAACATAGCTGTCAAGTGCCACATTGATATTTTGCACTTTCAGTCTCAAATGCTTAGTTAAAGGTTATTCATCCAAAAGGAATTAGGATATTCTTTAACCTTTTCCAGTTTCTCTTGCTCTCTCACAATGCACTTTGAAGTCATCTGTAATATTTCCAAATGTATCTATGAGGAATGCTGATGTTCGTGAACTGACAGGTGATCTTTTCCTGCTGAACTCAGTAAGGAACTGTTCTTCACTCCAGAAGATCTTATTCTTTTTTTAATTTATTTTATTTTTGTTTTGTTGTTTTGGTTTGTTTTCAGTATTTTTGTTGGTCTATTCATCATTGCCAAGATAAAACACTTTTTTTACTATTATTTATAGAAGGCAAATTTGTATATGACTGATAATGGAGTGACCTGAATGTGGGTCTTGAAAGCAGGTCATTAAGTGGTCAGGAGGGAATTGCCTTGTTTTCTTGGCTTTAAAATCAAAAGACTTCTATAAGGAAAAAAAAAAAATAGATCATTTGATTTCATCAGAAAGAAAATAATTATATCTAAGAGTAACATATTTTGAATCTGGAATAAAATTTTTTCTATTGATTTCATTTTGGTTTGGTTTTTTAGCTGTAAAGTGTCTGCAAATAACATTTTTCTATCATTGGACAACACAGATTTTAAAGTCAATAACAGAGTAGATTGCTTCAGATTGGAAAATAGAGAAACAATTTTGGCTTTGTGTTTTTTTTCTGTTTGTCTCCTGGTAGTAAACAAATCAGAAGTATGTGATATAGCAGCAGTATTACTGGGCTATAGTCTGTGTCAGTGAGAGCTGACAGGAGTTGGTTTGACCTACGATTGTTTCAGCAGCACAAGGTTGCACACATTTGTTATGGCCACTAAGGTGCTGTTAGAGGTTTTACCAGAACCTAGCAAGCTCCACCTGCTCCCTTCATTCTCCTGAGATAGCCCATCTATCCCCACAAAGCACCAGTGGATTTTGCTGTTTTGGTGGGGTTCTAGCAATGTGAGCTTGCTGTCTCATATGTATTTTGGGGAGATTGGAACTGAAAGGTAACTTGGGCAGTTTATTTGGCTGGTACTTGCCTTTTTCACTGTCTAGGTGCTCTGAGTATTGATACTACTGACTTTATGTTGTAGAAGTCGCCCTGTGCTCTGCCCTGTTGTGCAAGGTGCTGTAGATGTAGTTCAGGTACACATGAAACTATGGCTGTTTATTGAGAATGGTTCCATTAAATGTCAGCAGCTTTTAGATGATGTTACATTTCAAGGTAACCAATGCAGATGCCATAAAAATCACCCTACCCCTTTTCGGGGCACTTCGGATTAAGGCTCATGAAGTCTGAGTTGCATCACCTATCTATACTATAATTCATATGTCATGGGTTTGGATTTTTGTTTGTTTGGTTTTTTGTTTTTTGGTTGTTTTTTTTTAAAACAAATATCTCTGTGATAATTACTGTAACAGAGAGCTTTCTGCGGAGTAGATGTTCTCTGGCTTAATGGCCCCTGGTTATTCTCAGGCCATCAACTTTTCCCAGCTGGTCCTCAATCCCAAAGAACTGCCTTGTGCTGCCTCCATTATTAAGCAGATGACATTTCTGGTGCAGCCGCTGCCTCCCATTGAGATGATGTTACAGGCAGTGGTTTTCTCCCACTTGCTTTCAGTATTGTCAAAGCATTATAAACAGCTGGTATCAGAATGTTCTGGCTGTTGGCAGTGAATTCCTCTGACATTTGTCAGGTGTGAGTTTTGTAGATTTCAACAAAAAGAATAGGAGTGAAGCAAGTGAAAATGACTGGCCTGGAGCAGCTGCAAGGGCTCAGCCTCCATGTATCATTCAAGAGGCTGCTGAGTAATACTGGAATGTTTCAGACTTTTTCCCAGAAGGAAGAGTTTTTAAACAAGATCTGGGCAGATGTTTTGGAGGGGTGGTAATGTTTATCTAGCAAATGTTGACATCCCCTCCTTCACTGCTCCCCCCCTCTCCAAGTTGGCACAGCTCCACTGATCATCAACCTTGTTTCTTAACAATTGATGGTTCTCTGGCAGACTTTTAAAAGAAACAAGTGTGTTGTAGCTCACTAGGCCAGAAACCAGCAGAGACTGTAGGTGAAAATGTCTTGCTATGTGGATATTCAAATCCATCTGAGTTAACATCGGTGCTGACTACATTTCCTTTAACCTTATTAGCACTTCATCTTGCTTTCCCAAGCATGATGGTGGAGCAGCTAGTTCACCTTCGAGCCTTTTGCTAGGTAATTCATCAAAGTGGCAGATGAAACCTTAGAGAAAAATTCATGTAAATACTGAATTAGGAACTTTGGCTCACAAAGACATGACCATTTCTACCCATATCATTAGCTCTGGATTACAGTCTGTATATGTGAAAGAAAATGGACTTTCTTGTTTGAGGAAGGTGGAGGTACAAAGTTTACTGGTTGTATCATTACAAAGATTGTATAGTTTAGTTATTTTGTCTTTATTTTAAAAACACTTCCATCATTCATTAGCTATTCTCACAGAAAACAAGCTCAGACTGCAAACACTACCTTCAGAATTACGAAGAAGTTACTTGAGGTAAACACCCCCTTCAAATGCTAGGGGCCACAGCATTTTCAAACTGGGGATTATCTCAAATTTAGGTTGTGTCCACTTTTTAGTTTTAGAGTTTTAAACTGTGCCTTACAGCACACTGATACTGTCATTTGATTCCTATATACATGTGCTTGATACTGGTATTAAATATTACCACAGGTTCTTGTCATTGCTAATAAACCCACTAAGTTTACACCTGAAGACACGCAGTCTGTGATGGTTGTAACATGAACAACAGGCTGCCTTGGAGAGCCACAGGGTTTGATCTTGAAGTACAGAGGCCCTTATTGTCAAAGTTGAGTTAGGTTGGGAGCCTGAGAGCCAATGAACACCATCGCCACCTCAATACACACTGCAGGGTCAGGCCAGTGCCACAGTGCAGGAGATGACTGCTCTGAGCATGTTGGGTGTGATTTGGAGCCTTTGGAATTAAGCAGGAAAGTATCTGAATGCCATTCTGGAGGGTTATGATGAAAATAAAGTTCTGATCAACATGCATATGGAAAATCTTTAGATTGAAATTATTATCAGCTAAAACGGCCTTCCAAGGAACCTCAGACTGGTGACTAACCACATTTTTTTGCAAGGAAATGGTGAGATTACATACCCTGTATGTTCTGTAATCTGATTTTAATGGTCTGAAGTGCTGCAAGATACTGTTTCAAGAGGGCCAAGGCACACCTTTGCTCTTAACTTTCATTTTATTGTATTCTTGTTAGAAAGTAGCACTTTGGAGAGACTGTTAACTCTTTGCCCCTTTTTAGTTCTCATGCTGAACAGCAGATACGCAGATATTCCTCTTAATTGATACCCACATTGGTGGCATATGCCAGTAATATGATTTACAATGCATTTTCATTTTCACAAGGGCTTGTTTTACTCTCCTGATTCCATTAGGTCAGGTGCTCACTGGCCAGGCACCTCCTGTTCCATTTTACTGTACAACTTTTAAACATGACAAGCCAGAAAAAGTTCAGCATGCTAACTCACAATCATGTAAAATATGCACAGCCTTTAATGACCACTTCTGACTGCTGAACCACTAAGGAGGTCTGAGAGCAGTGCAGTGATTATGACACCAACTAGGAGCTGGCATGGAAGGATTGGACCAAGGTATAAGTGTTCCTTTAGGAAAATGTTCGCAAAGGTTGAAAACCTACTCACACTTGTGTTTAAGAGGATTTAGAATTGATTATTTCCTGCAGAAAAAAAAGTTGTAAAAGGAAGCATCAGAAATTCTCCAATTATAGCTCACTTATGGCAAGTGGAAGAAGTACAATCCTAAGCAGCTGGGAACAGTATACAAGCTGTTGTAATTACTGTATATGAAGCAGCCATAGAAAAATGGATATTATTAGTGGACTTAACTGCACAAAGGAACTTTTAAGGCTATACTCCTATACCACGTTTTCCCCATCTACAACGTGTACCAGTGGTGTACACTACAGTTATGTGGGAGATTTATGTAAAGTCTTCTGAGGTTTCATCATGTACATGCAAAATATAGTTATCATGTGGTGAATGGGAAGATTTTAAAGCTAATTTGGAAGTATGTATGTCTTTGCAGCCTTTAAAAATGCATTGCAAGAGTTGTGCATTGGTAACCAGCTCCGGACACCTTCTGGGAAGTAAACAAGGTGACAGAATCGACGAGACAGAGTGTGTAATACGGATGAATGATGCACCTACTCGAGGTTATGGAAAAGATGTTGGGAACAAAACGAGCCTTCGAGTCATTGCACACTCCAGTATCCAGAGGATTCTGCGAAATCGCAACGAACTCTTAAATATGAGCAACGGTGCTGTGTTTATCTTCTGGGGTCCTAGCAGCTACATGAGGAGAGATGGTAAAGGTTTGGTTTATAATAACCTACAGCTGATGAATCAGATACTGCCTCAATTAAAAGTATATATGATTTCTCGCCACAAGATGCTTCAATTTGATGACCTTTTTAAACGGGAAACGGGGAAAGACAGGTGAGAACTTACATAGATACATTCGGGGGATGTCATACAGTAGTAAAATAATGTAGTTTATGTATACCAATTTCAGATCTGCTCAGAGGGACAATCACAGCCATTAAATCCTCTGCCTCATGAGTTGCAATATGGTATGACATGCCAAATAACATTACTGGTAACATAAGTAAAAAATGTGCATCAGAATAATTTATACGAAGTATCATCTTGTCAACCTAGAATACCAGAATCTGGATGTACTGCTTATAAAGCCAAGGAGGCAGGAGCTGTTTTCACTATGGCATAATATACCTGAAAGTTTTTTTACTGGCTGAAAAATCAGAATGGATAAGTTATGTTTTCTTATAGAGGAAATGCCACCATTCAGTGGCTTATAATGGCTGTTTATTGAATTTAAGTATTCTCGGAACATTGCAGATGTAAAGCTTCTTGTAAAACAAATAAACATTAGTCATACATTAGGTGCTTCAGAACAGTTCATCTTGTATTTCCAGCTGGGAAAAAGAAAGTTATTATGATAGTTTCATCTTTATGAGACTGTTTATGGCTTGTAGGCTGCTCTTCAAATCAAATTTTTAGTAAGTGACCCACTGCAGGACTCGAGCATTTTCACATATAATGTTTGCAAATGGGCATTTAAACCAAAGACTTCCTAGCAAGAAATACATTTATTTTTAATGAACTCCTTAAATATGCTGCTGTAGAAATGGAACAGTGGCCCCACTTAAGTACAAATGAAGAGGTAACTTTACTGTGCAGTGAGTTGTGGTGAATTTTTTTTTTACCTCTACAAATACTATACATGCACACCAAAGCTTGGAGCTGGGCTCAGTCTTTTTGCAGACGTGGAGAACTCAAGAGCCCAGATCTTGTTTTTTGGGTTGCATAGCAAAGGCAGAACCATTGTATCCCCTTATCTGGTGGTGACTGTATCTTCGCTTGGTGTTTGCTGCCTTCGTTTATCATACCCCACATGGTTTACATGCAAAACTGTTCAGTTATAGTTGATCAATCTTGACTCCTGAAATATTCTTAAGGCAACTGAAACATTGATGACAATATAGCAAATTTATAGTAGTCTCAGTGATGGGCACCTTGAACTCCCAGTGTAAATCAAGGGCACTTGGATGCTAGCATAATTCAGCCTGATTGCAGGCTCTGCTGTGTATAAACTACTCCTTCAGAGGGTACGTACAGCATACTTGAAGGACTAAGAAGGATTAAAACAGGATATGAAAATCAATTAATAGCACAGAAGACGAGAGGGAAGATGAAAGAAACATAGGTAGGGAGGAATTTATGTGGGAAAAAAAAGTATGTATCTGTGGAGAATGAGCAGGACATAGTACGTCCCAAAATGTAGCTGTTCCCTGAGGTTTTTGCTGAGTACTTGCAAAAAACAGAGGAGAAAGAGAACCCTGATTACCAGGCTGCAATAATCAAACCATTAATTTCTGTCTTTAAAACTAAGGTAACCGGATGTGTTGTGGTATTATTGAAAATAATTTTTTTTTAAAGTTGCTTTTTGAAATGAAGGGAAGCATTCAGACATTGTTGCCATTTAAATAGTATGGTGCATGACAGACTGTAGTGCAATATACTTGGTATTATAAAGTAACTGTACTTGAAAATAACTTTATAATCGAATAAGGGTACATTAAGAAAATATGATTCCGAACCAATATTATAGTAATTAAATAAAGGAAGCATAAATGAAATAACTGCTGGAAGAGTATTTCCATAGAGATTATAAATGAGATTCTGGTGGAGCAGAAAGGCCTTTAATTGTAATTTAGTGTGCACTACAGAATTATCAGCACAGTGTTAGTTCATCGTATAAAAGAATATCTGATAATTTCCCCTAATAAGCACATGACAGTTCTTCATATCCTTTCATTACAGCTGATTAGGTATAAAAACAGTATTCTTTTGTTGGACTCCTGTTCAGATCTTTTTTGAATAGGCAAGACACTGTAAGCCTGTTTCTATATTGCTGTCCTATAGACATGGTATTTAAAGAGGCCAAAGTGGTACTTGAATAAATTTTAAAATCTTTATTTCATTGTTTAGCTTGTCAGATGGTTTATTTATAAAGTTCAGTTATTCTTCTGTTTATTGAAAACACTAAATTACAGTGTGTGTAAGCAAAAAGAAAACTAAACCAGCAGACAGCCTGACTTGTGCAAAGCCCAACCACTTTGGTCATGGTCCCTCAGTTTTGGAATGTAAGGTCTTTGGCACCCAAAACAGTGGCCTTGTGCAAGTTGCTCCAAAGTACTCTTAGCCTTAATGTGTTCCTGAATTATCTAGTGATTCATAGTGACTCAGAAATTCTCAAGTATCAGAAAAGCAATTTCTTTAAGCTTTTCCCTACCTTTCTCTTTCCTAATAATTCTGAGCCAAAATTTATTATTTACTGTTTCGTATTGTTGCAGTGCCTGAAGGCCTCTGTTGAGGCTATGACCCAGCTATGACATTGTGACAAATTGTACCACTCCCCCAAGCTTAAGTGCAAAACCAGAAAATAAAAAGGGCTCCATAATTCGTACCAATGAGTTGCTTAGATCATGTTGTTCTCCAGGTGCTAGCTTAGTCTGAAAGTCTATGTCAGGAGTAGTGAAAATGTCTGTTTCAGGAGTTCATACATTTCCAGGTGACCCACAAAGGACAGGACATATTACAAGATTCTCCAGCATCCCTCAGGCATTTTTTGGTTAAAGAATCCCCTTATGTTTAGAAGTGCTTTTTACCACCACTTCTTTGTTCATTGCAGTGTTTTAATCAATGAGGAAAGGGGAAACCTTGGTAACGAGGCATTCCTCAATCTGTCAATGCTCAAAGCATCTCCCTTGACTCCCCTGTAGGTGACCTGTTTGAGCCAACTTGTTCAGTACTGGCTTGGGAACCTGCATCTTGGACTCTTCCCTGAATTATATATTAGTGATTGCTGGCACTTGCTTGCAGTGGCTGTAGTGATTTCAGGTCCCTACTTCCAGGATTGCTGTGCATTCCACTATCACTGGGTAAACCGTAAAAGATGGCCTTGAAACTGGGGTCAAGACCTAAGATTCTTAGATAACTGCTTGGATGAGAACCTCATGTTCTCTGCAGTGCTTTTTTTGGCAGTCACAAAATTTCACAAGAGTCAGGCAGATAGAGGTGTGGTAGAATGGTGTTTATGTAGATTCCAAGCTTGATCTTCCTATGGGACTTGTCTAGCTGATTGAGGAGCCATTAGAAAGACCTGCTGACTCTTTCTTTAGCAGCATTTGACTTTTGGAATTGTTTTCTCTAGAATAAATACCTGACTTTATGTGCCACCATTTCCAGAAGAGGTGCCTAACTTGGTCCTCTAGGGCTGCCCCTAAATGAGCCTTTATGACACCTGTAAGATGTGTTTCTGGCATCTCATTGAGCCTCCCATTCCAAGACTGCCAGCTCTCCCCCGGCACAGGGACAGTGCAGGAACTGAGCACAGGACAGGGACTTCCACTGCATGTGCCAGGCAATCAGTAACCATCATGGTACCCACACCAAACAGCAGCAACAAGCAATTGCTAGCAAGAGGAAACCTTATTGTTGCTGTTCTGCAGATAAGAACCAGTGAAACAACAAAATTTCATCACAACTTGTAATTTTCTTACATCTGTGAGTAGTTACATAGTGTTGTCTCCTACTTTGCATAAATAATGCTGGAATCAGTTGTGCTTTTTTTTTAGGTTTCTCCCAGCCTGTAGAGAAGGCCAGGAAAGGAGCTGCCTTAAAGAGCTCCTGTCCAGCTCTGTCATTCATATCCAAAGGTCCCACGGGGCAGGGATGGGACTTGGGCAGGCAGAGGGGTGGCTCCTAGGCTGAAGGTTTCCCAGGCTGGCTATGGGGCAGGTGTAGCTACAGCTCAGAGTGGCTCCCAGTGAGTGGCTGGGAGCTTCCAGAAACCACACCATGGGCAGGAATGGGGGCAGGGAGGAAAGATAATTAGACCAGGCACTTGAGGCCAAATCTCGCTCCAGCAGACAAACTGCTCTGTGTGCTGTGGAAGGCAGCATTTTAAGCAGCCCTCTTCGTATCCCCTGTGATGCATCTTCCAAAGCACTTAGTGTGTAAGCTCCATTAGGTGATTACAGATGTGTATAGATTACTGGCAGAAGAATATAAATATAGGACATGAAGTTTCAGTCATTTAAAGTAAACTTACCAAAAGGTCAGCTAAATATTAACATTGTTGTGCCCAAAATTAATTTCCAGGGCAGGTAATCAGGCAGAGCAGATTCTGTATAGATTAGACCACTGACAGAAGACACTAGCAAAATCATTAAAAGATGAATGAGCAAAGTAGTCTTCACTGTCCAATTTTCATAACTTTTCACAAGAATGAAAAAAATGCCCAGAAATTGCTTCAGATATCTCAAGAATTATTTGTCAGCCTAGAAGCTTAATCATGTTTTTGCTTTCAGGAAGATATCCAACACTTGGCTCAGCACGGGCTGGTTCACAATGACTATTGCATTAGAGCTCTGTGACAGGATAAATGTTTATGGCATGGTGCCACCGGATTTCTGCAGGTAGGATGCATTTTGGAACCATTATTAGCCAACAAGGTTGAATGTTACAGATAAATATCTTTTACTTTTTTTTTCTTTGCAACATGTCTTCAGTCCTCTTAGAACAATTAATTAACGTGTCAAGATCTGATTCTGAAAACAACAAACAGCATTTAATTATGTTGCATAAAATACCTAAAAATCTGTTTGTAGTGTGGGAGACTTAATCCATCTTGTGGTTTCATTTAGTCTCTGAGTATTTATGAGCTAGAAGTAATGCAGTAATTGGCATGAAATTAATCTGAAAAAAAAGAGTACAGGAAAACATTACTTTTAGTTTGGTTTTAAAGTTTCCCCCCAGTTAATAGAGGAATGGAGTTCTCACAGTCCTAGTTTCTAAAATGAACTTCCTCCACAACTCAAACTGAGATTGCTTTATCTATGTCATATAAATCCCAGTCTTCCAGTAAACATGCATCCTAAATAATCCCCACAAAAAAACCCACACAGATTTTGAACCTGCAGAGCAGATGATCAGTTCTGTAATCAGCTGTTTTGGTGGTGAGGCAGTATGTGGGCCAGAAGAGGTAGAAGCAGCACACAAATTCTCTCATGGAAGCTATGTAACCCTTTTTGTGTTGCTTTATTATAGGAACAGCACACATACCCAAGGTGCTGGTTAAAGTTTCCTACTGTGGATCAGAGATAGAAAGAAACAGCTTTCAAGACTTCTGGTAGTGGATCAAAATCATGTTAGCTACTTGAAGCAAAGCACTGATCCAGGATAAATTTGTTTTAAATCATAAATCTTTTTGCTGACTGAAGTATCACCTGTCCATCCATTACTAGGCCTTGCACTCTGGCCTTTCAGAAGAAAGTGGTTGTGCCTTTTCCTGATGCCATTTGCAGTGTTAGGTGACCCAGCAACGCCCAGAGCGGGTACTGGCAGTCTGCAATGATGGCATCACAGTGAAGTTTCATCATCTGCTCCTGTATCCCTTTCAGTAAGAAGTACTTGCTTGAATTTTATGTCACAAATTTAGTTATCTCAGTGCAGCCTAGTTCTGTGACTAATTTTAGATTCCTTTCAGAGGCAAAGGGAGCTCGGCTGCAGCAACAGGTTAGCTCATCTATCAGAAAACAAGACCTTTGATTTTTTTCTGAGCACTGAAAAAGATCATTTGGGAATCTGCATTTGTCCTGGGCACATAGTAGAAATCCCTGAAGAAATTACAATATAAAATGTCAACACTAAATGCTACTTTGTAAGAATTTCTACAAATTATAACAAAATACTTCTGATAAATTCTGTGATGTACTGCCAGATTTCATCATTAATTCTCCAAGGAAAGTAACAAACTAGATCACATATTCCAGACAGTATAAATACCTTCCACAGCACAGCATTTCAGTTCCCCTGTCATTTCAGTTGGCAAAGACACACTTTTTTTTTGTTTCTTTGAGTGGCTGATCTGCCTTATTCCAGAATTGCCTGTGTTTCAGTGGAGTAGTTCTTAAACAAACTGATGATCTAAAACTGAAGAAGACACAAATTCACTGTAAAGCAATGCTTAATTTTAACTTTTCTGCCAGTCACATTAGTTTAGATACATAAATTTAATTTTAAAACAAAACAAAACATACAAACAAAAAGACACCAGAAAATTACAAAACACAGCTGCTTTTAAGAAAGGCTAAAATTGTCACTGAGACTATATGGAAGGCTTTCATAGAATTGATACAGTGAAATAAAATAGGTATAATATTAAATTATACCACAAGATAGGCTGTAATCAGTCCTACCATTATTAGGTGTAATAATGCATCCAGCTTGCATAAAAAGGTACCCTTACCTGGTATTAAAAAGGGAAAAGGTAATCTCTTAATCAAAACAATATAAATTGTCTTTACTTCAGGTTTATTCCCCAGGTGATAAAAGGGAAAACTGAAGTTGCCATACCTGAAGAATCTATCCATGAACATCTATGAACCTCTTGCCATAGATACAGTTAACCTTTCTTTCAGAGAAATAAGACAACAAAATAGAATAGCAGAAATAAAGAAATTTTCTGTAACATTAAGCCATGCTTCCTGGTCTTCAGTCAGACAAAATACAGATCTACCATTTAAAAAAGAAAAAAAAAAACAAAACACCAAAACCAAAAAACCCCCACTCTGCCCCTCTCATGTGTGTGCAAGATGGTCTAGTCTCATTAATTGCAACTAAAGAATCAGTAAGATTTCTTTTTAAAAAGCACAGAAGAGTCTCTTACCTTCTATTCAGACTTAATATCACCAAATTTACAACTTCAGCAGATACTCATTATTTTTTTACGTATTAATTTGTGGAGTAAGTAATGAGTGTGGGTGATTACTGTCATGGAACTAAATTACTATGACATCTGTAACATGAAGGGCATCTCAAAGGTATCATGAAAATCTTACTGTTGATGCTGCTACAAATTATTAGCTTAAGATCATTAACCAAATCACTTCCCACCCATGCAGGAAAAATAGTCTAGAGAACAGACTAAAAGATTTGTCACTATTAATTGCAACAACGTGTTTCAGATTAATTTCTATTTACTTTCACTGGACATTGATTTTTATAGCTAAATCAGAATTGGTGACCTGATTATTATAAATTTCTAGTACTTTACAGCAAAACTATATGTGAAGTTGAATCCCTTACTTTGCTACAGATTTATGTTGTAGTAAGGGTTAATGGCTTTGATATTGTGCTTATGCTGTTACATACATCTGATTTACACATTCTAGAATAAGCCTAATACCGTTTGTAGTAACTCCAACCCCTTTCCATTGGAGCAGCAGCAGCAGTGAGAGGTTGCTTCCAGAGTGGTACCAGGTATCTCTGGGTACTCATGCACACAAGGAAAACTCAGGGTGTTGATGAGGAGAGGCTATTTTTACCTCCCTCCACTTCATGAGCCTTCTGAAACTTGCAGAAACTTAGAGCTTAATTTTGAGCCTTGTTTTAACTAATATGAATAAATTTTGCTCCAATTATGGAGCCAGATAGTTTTCCTGTAAGAATCCTCATTTGACTGCCAGGCCATTTCCTATCTGTGATAATTTGCTTTAAAACTGGTGTTTGAAATCCTTTAATTTATTCCTTTGGGTACAGCTTTTTAAGTTAGCGTTTTCCTACCTCCTTCTCTTCCACTTTCAATTGCTTTAAATAAAGTGCAAAGAAGCAGTTGTTGCTACTTATATTTCCTGGAGCTTATGAGAGGCTTGATGGAACAAAAGGTGTTCACAGGACTGTAAATTGTAGGGCAGATGGTCATGTCCTTTGGATCTCACCTCATTACCTTAATACCTTTAATAACAAAGTGCATAAATGGTTTGGGAAACAGGGCTAGTATCGAGGTGAAGCAAATGGGATTCTGGGAATAGAAGGCAAAAAAATAATCCAGAAATCTTCATAGTCGTGGCACACCAACCTACCCATCACTCAACACATTAAAGACGCTTTATTCACCCTTCAAAATACGAATTATTTTATGAAGCCTGGGAGTACGTATAGTTTTAATGGGCTGGTTATTACAGCTCTTCCTTGGTAAAGGAAGAGGATGACCAGCCTGGGATAAGGGATGGCCTTTTTTTTTTTCCTGCCTTGTTTCTTTTGAGGCAAGTACTATTTGCTGTATTTTCATCTTCCACTGTAGGTGGATACCATCTGTGGGAAATCATGCACTGGTGTGGCAAACAGTAGATGACTGACATTGGGTGAAAGCATGTACACAGTTGCTGTGCTGGCAGACATTTAGGCAGAAAGTATAGTGTGTTTTACAGAGGAACTTTCCTAAATTACTCCCAGCTGAGTTATTAATATGCATGCAAAGTCTGACAAAATACTGATTAATGTCCAGTATCAGTCAGTGATAAAACAGCATCTGTTTTAATGTTAATAAATGAGGTGGCAAGCAATTTCCGTATAGAAATTACTCATGTGTTTCATTTGCTGGTGACACAAGCTAATTGCAGAGTTAGAAGATAACGCAGTACTGTTAATTTGGGTTATGGTGTAATTCCTCAAGCTTCCCCGAGTTCAAATCCAAACCTTACTAGCATGCAGTCTTGGGGAATCTGGAACTCCCACAAAAGGAGGAAAACTTCAGACAAAATGTTTTAGGTACCTAACTGTCTTTCAGAGTTCCTAAAGCCAGAATATAACGTTTGGAATTTAGCCTCAAAGCTTCAGTCAGTTGCAGAGCAGTCTTGGTGAGGTCTAAATGCCACCAGGATTTTTATTTTTGCATGGAATTCACCTCCAGTCCAGCCAGTAGATTTGGATACAAACCCTTATAGCACCAGTCAGGGGATGCCTGAATCTAACAGGAGAAAAGAATGACCAGGCTTCCTATAGATCCTGTGAAAAACACAGTTCCAGTTATCACTGTCATCCATGGCTTATTTCTGAATACAGCAAACCCAACTCAGCCCTTTTTTAAAAAGAGTGGGGCTGCAGATGGAGAGTCCTAAACAAACCTACCCAGAGCTAACAGGATGAGCAGCCTAGCAAGTACTTTGCTGTACTGGGCCTGAGCCATTAACAGATTTCCACCAAAACTGATTTGTTCACTCTGTTGGAGATATGATTTCAACTTTACTAGTCCTAAGTTCAAGCAGTAAATATCTATGAAGCCATCTAGGTTTGCCCTCAAGAACAGAAGAATAAAATTCAGCTTCAGTGCAAAGGAAGAGCAGTCTAAATGAGAGGCAAAGTTCTGTTTGTTTAGCAATGCTTAAAAGAAATAAATCACATTAAAATATATCCTGTTAGATTTACAGTAATCATAGAAATTATTAAAATTAAGAGATTACAATAAGAGGTCCAGTATGTCAGAAAAGTATGTGAAAAATTAATTTAAAATTGAGATCTAACAGTTTTTAGCTAAAAATGTATTAAATTTTTATATGAAGGGTACTTTTTACCACACAAATATGTTTTGTGTAGATGAGGTACTGAAAGATTTTTTTTTTTCACTCTCTTATGTATTCCGGCAAAAATATATACAATAAATTTAGAATCCATCTTATTCTAGAAATGTAATTTTATTGTTATTCTGGTTTTGTAAGATTGATCACTGTGTTGTGTTGCCAGAAAGCTAGATTGATTGAATTAAATTGTTAATCTAAGGTACAAATGGAAAGCAGCGGCAATATCATATTTTACCACTGCATATACAATACGGATAATGGTAAAATAAGAAAAATAAGGGAATGCTTAGATGACAGAATTACACAGTAAAAATAATGATCAAGACAGAATACTGACAGATGGAGGATGCATTCAATTGAAAGTGAGCTTAAATATTAGCTCTTCAAAATGAAAATAATCAACTCTGTATTAGAGCTGACAGCCCTGAATTGGCCTGAGATTTCTTCCTCTCTGTTAGGGTCCTGTTCAGCTCAGGCTTTAATATCAAGTAGTTCCAAGACTGCACAAACCAGTAATGTTTGGATTAACTTTTCTGCCAGAATAGTTTGTTGGTGGCAGCTGTAGAGATTGGTGCCATTGGGCTGTGTGAGTTCTGCTGTATGACTTCTTGTCAGCCCCATAAGCAAAGTAAAACTTTAATGGGTACAGTTTAACGTAGACAATAAAACAAAAGAAGAACTAATAACTTGGGTTATTTTAAGTATAATAGAAATCTATCTTTTTTAGAATGCAACATCAGAACATTTAGAACAGCTAAAATGGTCTTTTTCTTAAATATCAAATTACTCTGTGGCATATCCTACATGTCACCACATGACTAAAGTGTGTTCTGCTGGCTAATGCTGATGGGCTTACAGATGGCAGAAAGATACTATGGGTTAATGGTTTTAATTTTTAGCTTAGATACATGAAAGTTGCTTTTGTAAAATCAAAAATTACTCATTTTTGCATCAGATGTTTGATTAATAAACTCAGCAACAGCAGACTCTATCAGTGATCTGGTACACAGCTAGGCTCTTGAAGCTATGCACTTAGACCCTTATGCACTGTGAGGGCAATGTTCCACTGATGTGACAGAGATAACCACCTCCCCTCTATCTGCCCCTTTCCTTTCTTCCCCCAGTTCAGGAAATACCTCTGCAAGGTTTTTTACAAGTCACAATGTAGATATAAATCTCTTTTAAGCAGTTTTCTTCAAATTTCAAAGTAGTAGCACAGCCCTGCGGCACTCTCCCATGCTTTTGAGTTAATGCTGTCCTTTATTTAACTGGGAGGAGGGGATTAGAGAGCAATAAAAAGAGGAAAGAAAAGACCTTTGCCCTATTCTGATGCATTAAATATGCAAGAAGAATACAACTACCTAGAAATTCTATTTAACTTGGAGAAAAAAGTGGATTTGAAGCCCATCAGCCTATTAAAGATAGCATCTTTTCAATCGGTGAAAAAGAACATCTCTGGCTTCCATCTATTTTCTTTCTTCCACAGGGATCCTAATCATCTTTCAGTACCTTATCATTATTATGAACCTTTGGGACCTGATGAATGCACAATGTACATTTCACACGAGCGGGGACGCAAGGGCAGTCACCACCGCTTCATCACAGAGAAACGAGTCTTTGAGAACTGGGCACGGACCTTCAATATTCACTTTTTCCAACCAGACTGGAAACCAGAACCACTCACTGTAAATCACCCTGAGGTTAAACCGGTGGTCTGAGGGATGAACGCACATGACCACAGTCACTGTCACCCACTGTGTCAGCCTTCAGGGTGTTGGAGCTTCTGGGACAGCGAGACAACCAGGAGAAGGGTGACGAGATTTGCAGCTGGTAACTGCAGCAGCAGTCAGGGAGTTAGGATGAAGGAGCAGCACGTATGAAGAGTTCTTTCTGTCAAACTGTGTATTAATCCAGTATATAGCCTTCTTTGGCCATCTGACTTCCTGTATATGTGTGTGATTTGTGAAAAACAACTTGAGTATCATTACCAGGATGGGTAATTCATTATGGGTTTTTAAAGTACGATGCCACTGAATTTTCATAGTGAAAACTTGCAGTATTTATTTAATGGAGGTTTTTATGCAACCTAGGCCAGTATTTTTCTAATTCACAGTTATGTGATTGTTTATCTTTCATAATCTTGCAAATGCAAAATTAATACTTCTGATGGTTTGAGAGGCCTAGCTTTTTATTTATTAAATTTGTTTGAAAAATATGGTTCTATATAGCATGTAATTAATATTTGATCTGGAAATGTTGCATTTCTTTTAAAGATTTTGGGCTCCGTTCCAGCCTAAAGCCTTTAACAGCAAGAATGGTCCCATGTGCAGATCTAGCTAACTTTACATTCTGACAATCTCATGTTAATATGAGAAGGTAGTGAAAATTCTGTTTGATATTAATGTGCATTTGCTGTTGTGCTATCAAGCTGCTGTTTTTTAATTAGGAGTGGGAGGAGGGAGGGCAAAGTTTATTGAAAAAGAAATCACTGTCTGTAACAGCATGCTTTTAGAGGAGACCAGCCAAGGCTGGAGGGGGTTGTGTTCTGTTTTGCCTCTTGTAGTCCTACAGGAGGCTGAAGGAACAACCCTCCTGAGGCAACAGACTACAAACCAGGCAGCAGTGGCTAGAAACAGCAAAACCAAATTTTATAAATCAGGAAATTACACTACCAGGTGTTACAAAACCAGCCAGACTTGCCAGAAAGAATACAACACTGCACCTGCAAAATCTCTGCCTTCCACTTCTCCAAGTTCATCACTGATATCAATGATCCTGGATCTCACTGAAGTTGGAATGTGAAAAGACTTCCAAGAGTACAAAGTTGTCACCTTGATAAGATCAAAGATACACTTGGCAGTTTTTTCATGAAGTATACTTGGTGACAAATCCCTGCAAACCAAGAGGATAGAAAATGGTAGTGCTGTGTATGGAACCTCACAGTGTGAATTACTGGGTTATATTTGGCTTGTGAATAAAGAAGATTTCGGTTAAAGTTTTTTTTATTTTTTCCCTCACAAATATTACATCTCTAATTTATTCCAAGTAATCAGTAGGAGTAATTGTTGCATAAAACATTTACCTCAGGTGATGAAAGGTGTCTCTCATTAGACAACTACTAAAGCTAGAACAAAGAAACTACCTTAAAACATCCCTAAAATTAAGGGATTTTTCCGATCAAGGAAGCTGAACTTCACAGGTCATACTAGAACTGGGTCCAAACTCACAGTCATTTAAACCTACTTATAAACCACTGTCTTCCTCTTTCCAAAACTGAATACGAGAGCTGCAGCTGCCCTACAGATACCCCAAAACCCTGAGGAGAAAATGAAGTTCCCTGACAGTGGCAGCCACTCTCCTTGCTGCAGCCCTCCCCACTATCAAAGAGCAAGAAACATATTTTGCCTTAAACGTGTTCTTTTAGTGTTTTTCCTGGTGCACACCACTCAGCACACAAACTGAGTGCAAAGCTGTACAATTGCCCATTGTTTGTAACCCGTCTCTTGTCAGCTGTTGTTTAACTCTCCCTCTTTCACTGACTGTTTTACTCCTTCCACTTGATTTCACAACATGCTACAAAAACCAGAATGCATTTTGAACTAATGGTAATTTGAACATCCCTTTCAGCATGTGTACTGGGCACGCATCCAGCATATGTTGCTCAAATTGATGAACTCTGTCAAATTGATTTACAGATCATTCCTAATGTGACTGCAAGAGATGGTACAGATCACAGTAGGTCCTATGATGCCACCGTCCCTTTGTTATTTTATTAGTGAGCTAATAATAAAAAAACCGTTGTTATTCTGAACTAGAGCTCTTAGTTTTTCCATTAATCAAGGGCAGTGTATGCTAAGTGTTTAGTTATATCAGTATTAAAGCCAGATCATATTATAAATAAGTAACACTGATCTACTTCTAGTAGAGAACCACTGGGACTTGTCAGACTCTGTTGTGCTCCACATGTGTGCCTTGTCTGTGAGACTGCTCAGTACCAAGTAGACCAGATGAAGGAAGAAGTATGTGAAGATGAAACATGGGCAAATTGACAGTAGAACTCCTGTCTTCTAACAGAGTGAAGCTAAGGATTGTAAACACTCCTTTCTCAGTTTCTCTTAATAACAAGTATGTTTTCTTGTTACCCTTGTATACATCTAGTCTTTTAAAGAAAATTCCAAAACTCACTCTAGTCTCATCATCTTCCTGTGGAGTTTCAGCAGTGTCCTCCACCTAATTACATAAAAGTAAGAGGGAGTATTTTCTAAGAGTAAGTCACACCTGCAAAAGGAATTTGATGAAGCCAGGGAGATGGCAAGTTTTGAATAGGACTGATCATGCAGATTTACACGGCATATAAATCCAGTCCAAAAGCTGAAGTGGTAAGAATGTAAAAGAAATGTAAATAATTCTTAAGTGCTGTAACTTTAATATTACTGATGTATTTTTTTCCACAAAAGCACAAGCTCTGAACTATAGCATATCCTGCTATATTTCAGCCTAAAGTAAGGTTTTATGGCCCAGTTATAAACCAAACAGATTTATGATGGAAAATGCTGTCAGACCAGAGATTAGTACAAACTAGGCATTGCTGCCATTCTCTGCTTTATGCTGTCATCTTACACCCCTCACTGTAATTTGATCATTTGATGAGCTTCAGTTTGCATCATTTCACATATTAAAAACTGTTGCAAAACAGTGTTTACAGACATCAGCAGTTTTAAGATCTATGTTACTTTAGTTCTAAACTCCTTGCATACCTTATGCTTTTATGCTTGGCTTCATCCGAGTAGCTATTTTTCATCTTGAAGAACCACAGCTCTTATGCCATGAGATGTGCAACTGGTATTGAGAATGATAAAATATCTCTGCAAGTAAGAAAAGAAAAATACAACCACTGCTTTCTACTATTTTGGCACAGTGATTGTAAGATGCCCAGCTCACAGCATGATGATACAAAGCAAAAACACAATGCACTTTGACAAAACTTTCCATCCAAAGTGTTAATGCACTTCAGAAGGACAGATAAAACTGTTTATTCCTGGTTAAGGGAAGTGATGAAAGGGGAGGTTAAAAAACTTACTAAAACCACATTACAGTCTTAGCACTAGATTTCAGAAGAGATTTGTGAATGCTGACAGCTACTCTTGTCTCTAGCCAGTAGAACACACATTGTCAAGTACATATATTATATATACATACACATGGACAGGACCATAAGTTGATAAAATCCTGCCTGAGAAATACTGCAGGACAACTTCATAGGAAATTAAGGGATTTTTACCCAAAATAGTTTTAAGGAGGCAAGGACACAATAATACAAAAATAGCTGGAAGAACACTGGGGGATGGGTGAGGGTGATCTAAAGAATAAAGAATAAAACATGGTTTGAGCTATCTTGCTGTATTTTCCTAGAATGTGAAGACCAAAGTCAGGCTGGAGCTGATACAGTGAGAGGTTGTGGCTCAGTAGCCGTGGCTGTGCTGCAGAAATTACTTTTCAATATTCAACAAATCTATCACATGTGCCACAAAAACTCTTTGAAAAATGCTGGTAATCACCTCTGACTAATGAAAGTTAATTATTTGATGCAAGGAGATGGAATGTCTAGTTCAATTAAAAAAATAGCTTGGGGTTAAAAAAAAAAAAACATAAGCAGTTAAATGGTGAAAGAGTATTTGTAAGATGACAAAATAGTGCAGAAGAGAAGATACTACAGAAATCATACAGGTATCAGTGCTTCACCTTTCCTGGTACATCAGGTAATATTGCTTACTGATTTCCACCTCCCTATTGCAAGCACACCTTACATACCACAGTATTTTTAAGAAGAAAGGAGAAGAAAAAAAGATAATTTAAGGACAATCTCCTTTAAAACCACAGCAAGGAAATATGAAAGGGCAAGAGTATAAGATAGTGAAAAATTTCTCTTTACTAAAGCAGAAAAGTGTAAAACTCAAAGGACATTTCATAAAATGGTTCTGCTTATGCTAAATACCTTTAAAACCACTCAACTGTTAAAATGGTTTCTACACTGAAAATTATAAGAAAACATGAAATGTGAAATGATACTATTTGACCACCACAAGGATGGAGTTGCAGTATCACAGTGAAAACAAAAATGGTGACGTTTATCACAGGCTCCATGGCAAATAAAGATGTGTGGAAAGAGGCTGTGAACCACCATCTCCTGCCCTTCTGTGGCACCTTCCCAGGGGTGCCAGCACCCAGAGCACACCCATGCACTGCCAGCAGAAAAAGGAGGAATATCCTTGTGTTGTCTGTGCTGTCTGTGACCCAGGCAGAGAAACTGCTCAGCAGATGATCAACATACAGTGTCTTGTTCACTTTGGAGTACTTTGAGTGGGAGTTGCCGTCAGAAATTGGGAAGACAGAAAGATAGGAAACTACAGAAACCAATCCCAGAATGTTCTAAAGGGATGGTAAACTGTAACAGCAATTAGCAGTCATAAAGAAGATATATTGGCTAAGATTTAATGCAGCTCTTGTAAGAAAAGCCATGTCTCACAAATCAGTAGAGTTCTTCTAAGTTCTCTGAAGCAAGTAGACTAGAAGATTCTGGTGATGAGTCTACTTTGAGTTCCACAACTAGTTTATCAAGATGTCTCAAAAAGACTTCCGAAGCAGCTATGGTAAAAGAGAAAATCCTCACCTACAGAACCCATCTGAATACAGGAAATACAGGCTAGGAGAATCCATTGTTAGCATAAGGTTACAAACAGAACTACAAAGGAAAATATCTCAAAATATTTTCTCTGCTTTGCTGTATTCTTCCTTCCTGTCACTCCTAGACACAGGATACAGGGGCTAGACTCTCTAAATTAACAGATTAAAAATACAATTAAAAATTTAGCCAATGAACATCAACTTGAGCACTGAAGCTCAATTAGTCTTGCCATACTCCCCATGTGCCAGGCAGCCCACAAGACCTGACAGTAACTACTTTCTCATTTTACTAAAAGCAACATCAACCCATCTAGTTCAAGTAGAGAGCAAGACCCTTTTTAACAGCCGAGGAAAGCAATCTTAATAATTTGGCTTCTCAAATAGGTTTATCTCCTTTAGGAGATGCCTACTGATACTTAAATCTGCCAGCTTCTTTACACAAGCCAGAGAACTCTTAAGGTACTATCAGAAAAGGACCTCTAGAGATGATCTAGTCCACCCCCACAGCCAAAGCAGGGGTCTAGAGCAGGTCACACAGAAATGCATCAGATGAGTCTTGAAAGTCTCCAGAGAAGAAGACTCCACAATCTCTCTGGACAGCCTGTTCCAGTCACCCTCATAAAAGTTTTTCCCTATATTGAGGTAGAACTTCTTGTGCTCCAGTTTATGTCCATTGCCCCTCGCCCTATCAAAGGGGCACTACTGAAAAACTGGCAAGATAAAGGGTAAAATGCCTATTAGCAAAGTAGAAGGTTTCAGGACTTTGCTGACTTCACTTTGGCAATCAAATCAGTTGGAGCCTATTCGTTAGTACCCAAATATACAACATGAAGCAAGTCTGTTAATAGCAACCTGAAGGAAACCATTTGGTGGGGCTGAGTTTAAGACGAGCTGAGGTTTTAACAAAAAAGGCAAAAGAAGTGGACAGGATTATAAACTATGAGGATATACTTCCCCCCATTGCATCCTTTCTGTAACTAAGCTGTGCACAATGCCAAAATTGAAAGAGGGTACTGGGATTAAGTGGGATTGTTCATTTGTTGGACAAAACTAAAACCTTTCCCACTACAGCATTTATTTTTTTTTTTAACATGGCACACATCTGCAGTACCTAAACACTAAAAAGCTATTCCTCATAAAGTCCATTGCAAATTATATTGCAGAGAAGGAGCAGCTATACAGAAACAAGCAAAAAAAGCAAGTGCAGAAACTTTCTATACACAAAAAAAAAATTTTGCAAAGAGAGGGACTGTTGCAGAGAAATGTTCGTTGGACATCCCCTTTTTAAAATGGGAAAAAAATGTTAACTAAAATTCCATGGGGATGAAGACACAGCACAATCAAACATTAATTGATGTACATCTTCATGAATTTTGCACTGAAACCTTAAACACTATCAATTTAATAACTGTATCAGGCAGAAATCCTCATTAAGGGAGAAAAAGTAACTCATTTTAAAGAACTTGCAAGTGAAATTAGTGCTATGAAATGCTGTTTTCAGAGTAAGTTATGCAGCATATACAAGTTTTCCTCATAAAACACCAGTGCTTTCAAGATGCATTTCCCTACAGCGTATTATTTTTAAAAGTTCATGGGAATGCACACAGTAGAGGATATTGCCTTCCATAAGAATCACTTTTTCCCTGTTGCTTGTTTGTTTGTTTTTTTTAAATTTGTTTTTCACCACTAAAAATGCAAAAACTATTATGCTTATTATTGTACAGAAGCATTGAAGTCATGGTTGAGGAGACACGTTCATTATATACACTGCTATTTTCTGTAGTTCATAACTTTACAGATAGATTAGTCTCATGGGTGAAATATTTTATGCTTGTGAATTAGTCTGGCAGCATGATAAAATTCTACCAGGTCACGCACAGCTCTCTGACACAGACAGAGCTGGAAGATCTGTACAGAGTCTTCTCCCAATCTTTGTCCCCAGATTGTGCCATATGCAAAGGTTGTCGTCTCGCTAAAATGCTGTAGGCACTGTGAAACACACCATCCCCACTTTATGAAATTTCCTTCCACTTCATCTACTTTTTATCAAGTCCAAATAATCCTGAACTTTGGGATTTTCAGTTCACACCACAATAAAGTACTGGATCAAATCTAACTATTTACCCATAACTGGCAGCATCTCATTTCCCCATCTATACTGAAGGGGTAATTAGCTCAGTTTTTGGAAGTCTTCAGACTAGAAACTTCTTTTTATTCCTTCCCTAAGCAACCATCAAAGAAGAGAAAGAAGCAGCTCTCAAGCATCAAAAAACCCCTTGAATGACATGCTGTTGGTATCAGGATTGCCAGGGCAACTCACTTTACCTGTCTGCCTCAGTGGGACAAGTTAGTCCTTCCAATCCTTGTTACATGTTGAGGAATACAGTACAATACCTCACTCTCCTCAGCATTCTGCAAATCCTTTTCACCAGATCCAGTCAAATCCATGCTAGATCCCAAGCTGAATTCAACAAATTTGTAAAGATACTTTTGAACTATCTATGATCTTTGCTTATGCTGACAGCATTTCACAGTGATATTCAACAAGCAATACTAAAAGATTTACCTGGCACAGACCAGTGTAATGCTGATTGTCTCATCACTACTCAGGCTTCTTTCTCTACTGATTTTTGTGGGGATCTAACTTTTCAGTCTTACAAGAGTGTTGCTTAGATTCCCACATTTGAGTCAACATTTGGGCATGGTCATATAAACCGTTTATCCAGCATTTCATAGACAGTTCAGAAATCAAATGAAGTGCACAAATATGAGAGAATGTTTACTTGACTATAAACCTACTGTCAATTTACCATTTCTTTGGTTCAGTAATAGTAAGGCAGTTCAGTATGTGATCCCAAAGAGAGATGAAAAACTAAAATAAAGCAACTTACATTTTTATCATCCACGAGTATTCTAAACCAGGTCTATGAAAACCCCTGCAAGACCTGTCAACGCAGTTCTGTAGTACAGGGTGTAGACAGGAACATGAAAAATTTTGCAAGCACATGCATGGTTGGACCACTGATCTATCTATGCAGACATACAAAATGCTGGAATTTGTTTCTGCTCCAGAAGTTTCTATGCAAAAGAAGCCATCTAGCTTGTTTTTCAGAGTCTGTTAAAAAGATCATCTGTGTACACAGAGGAAACACATATACTACACACACACACTGTTTAGCACAATAGACAAATGGTTTGTGATTGATGGCTGATTGTTCTGTTCTGAGAGCCGAGATCCCAAAAGAAGTTTGAAGGGCTCTCAGGAAAAATGAAAAACTTTCTAACTTTAAATAAATAAACACACAAAACACGTTTACATGTGACATTTCTATACTTGCTTTCATGTTGTAACTATTCCAGGAATAAAAGTTACCACTGTACAGTTCTGTGTCATAAATGTAGCACAGACAACTTTATTGATGGTAACTCTGAGAACGATCTATTTCAACTCCTCACTTTGTGCATATAAAAATGTTAAAAGTGCCTGAAGCACAATTTGCTGCATTCTAGTCAAATTGTTGTTCTCACTTCAATTTTATCACCTTCATAGGCACACTTACTAAGTGCTTCCATTCATAAATTGCATTTTAATAACCCACCTAATTGCCTCCTTTACCCCAGGCAGCTAAGCTTTTAAAAGGACTGCATCTTTGGTATCTTCTGCTACTTGCAAAATTCAGCTGAGTTCTGAAGATGTTTCTATTTCTTCCTGCAAAAGGTGGGTGAAAGAGAGTAAGAGAAAAATTTAATATGGTCTGAGGAGTCTGAATAAGTGAAATTGCAACTGAAGCAAGGCACAGAGCTCTATCATCTTCACTATAGCCACTTCTTGAAGTGTGACAAAACTTGCCTGTAAAAACAACATTTGATTAAAATTATTAGTTACAATTAAAAAAACACTACGACAGGCTGGATTTTAAAATTGTTGATTTATTGCATTAGAAACAGCTGAGGGGGGGGGGAGGTTTTCTTTTTTTCAAAAAAAGTCACCCTTTAATCAGTTTTTGGACATGAAGTCATTGCTTAGGAAGGGTGCATCAGAAGACTCTCGGAATATCAGTATATGAGAAGGACAGTGGTGTAGCAGTGCTTTTGGTTTAAACACAGATTAATTCCTATTCTTGGTGCTCAGCAGACTACTGAAAACAGTTCCTGCTGCTCACTGAAAAGCACAAGAAAAAATTCGCAATACCATAACTTTATAGTGTTTACCACTTGATAATGGATCATTGTCTATCTTTATCCTTGCAAAGCCCTGAAGATGTGTGGAGAAAAAAAAAAATTATAAATTTTTAATACCCAAGAGATGCAGTACACTGCTGTTTTTATTATCCTCTGGCATCAGCCCTTAGAAACAGCTGGAAGCCTCACTGGCTGCCTTCTCTGTAGCCCTCCCAGCCTGTATATACACACAGCTCTCTGACGAGATTGCTACACCGAGTTTGCCACCCCTGACCTGAGGCTATGATGCAGCAATCAATCTGAGAGAGAAGAAAGAAGGAGCACAAAGAGTTCTCAAATTTGTATGCTCTGTGCAATATAGAAATAAATGCTCAATACCATATTCTAAAAAAAAATTCGCTGGAACTGATATTATGTGTGATTACAAATAATTTCCAATAATTTCTAGCATTTACACCATGTACACATCATATAAGCTTTATTATGACTAAGCTAGAGAACAGGTTCCAAAAACATACTACAAAAGCTGCTCCTTGCCAAAAGGGTTACTTCTACACATGCACAGATTAGCTCTTCTGTTCTCTAATATCAGTATATTATACAGACAAAACCTTTTTAGCATATATTCATCAGTATATGACAAGAGGAGCAAACCAGTAGGCCAAACCAACACAAACAACAAAACCAAGATGATAAAGCTTTTTTCAAGGGTTCAGAAACAGAATTAAAAAAAAAAAAAGAAATATGGTAGTATAATTTATAACAGTTCTCATCCAGAGTCAATTATCTTCTGTGTGAAAATCCAGTGCACTGAAAACCCTGAAAGCATCCAACTCTACATTATATGGAATGAAAATACACACCTATGAAGAGTTTCTAGTAGACACAATGAAGTCATAGTTCTGCAATTTTTGGCATTTTTGAAGTAGATTCAATGAGGTAAACGTATATATTTGTTTCACTTTCACCAACTCATAGAATACTAGACTCAAAACTGCCTAAGGTGAGAGGATCAATCTAAGGGTTGTATTTAACAGGGAAGAAAAAAAGAGAAGGAAAAAAAAATCCAATATATTCTACAGTATTTTTGTGAAGAAAGCTTTGCCATATGGCTTGGCAAAATCTGCAAGGTGGCTTAAGTTTTTATTGATAAACTGACAACTTAACATTCTGCACAATGGCCAGGTCTTTAGTGATAGGCTCACTACTTCCAAGATTTACTTGGAAGTATGGGGGAAAGAATTTGCCCATTTACAATCAACCTCAGAAATTCTGATATTGTGTTTAGGTTCCCCCCTCTCTTTTAGGTTTGACTTGAAAGAAAAAACAATTTTGAATGCGTTTCTGAGGAATTTTAAAAAAGAAAGTTATATATATAAAAAAAAAACTTAATATTAAAGCTATCTGTTAGACTTTTCAGAAAAAGGGACAGAAGAGATGACTTCAAAAAAACCTTTAGAAGTGAGATCTCAATGCTTTTCACTACGACTGTAATACACATACAGAGCACTCCAGTGACACCAATGAATCCAAAGCAGCAGTCAGTGCAATCATCTTGTTTGTTTGAATTCAGAAGACATGCTTCATGTGCTTGATTCCATATGTTTTGAAGAAAACCATGATGATCAATGCCCAGAGGCCTAAAATAAATCCTCCAGGAGGATGCCAGTCCTTTTGTTTTGGTTTCTGAAAAAGAAAATAACAAAGAAAAAGATAAAAACAAAGAACATGTACTTAGTCCTCACATGTAAGAGGCATTGTGTTTATCAAGTGAAAAAAAAAAATCCTTGCAGTAGCAAAAAATACCATTAAGCTTTATTTCTTTATGAAGTAGAAGCATCTTTCTTTTTGATATGGTGGAAAGGCTGATGGGACATGAGCTGCCACTCCAGCAGGGAGATTAAGAACCACAAAAAGGCCACTACAACTGTGCCCAAGACTCCACTTTGGAGATGCATAACAGCGTTGTTCAACATGTTCAAACTAATTCTTTTGGACAGAGTATCTCATACCTAGTCTCATTTTATTAGAAAAGAAAAATGCTGCAACTATGAAAGATACTGCAACAAGTGCAAATGTGAAAGAGAAAAGATGGTGTTGGTTTTCCACTACCTAGAATGTTTTCTACCTGTCCTTTTGTTCTCAGAATTACGTGGATAAACAGATATGTAACCACATAAGGAGCTAAGATTCATTATTACAGGAATAACATAAAACAAAATAGGATTCTTTTACATGTCAATCACATTCCGCAGGGGCCTTATTGAATCTAACTGCCTTGCCTTAATGTAGAAATATCTTCTGCAATTCAAATACCCGTCCCTTCAACATTTATTTCATCTTCAGTAAAAAGCAAAATGCTTCAGTCTGTTAAGGCTTTTTCTATCTCCCACTTAGTAATAAGACAAGATAAAACTTGTCTGTCCCCCTCCTCCTATTTTAAAAAAACTTCAGATACTCCATATTCAGCAAGAAATGGACTATAGAAGGTAAGAGCTGCTATGTAGCCCACGAGCTGTCTCTGAGGCTAATAATGAAGCTATATGAATGCAAAATTTTAGCTATGAATCTCATTTAAAAAAATACCAGAATTACAGTGTAACTCAGTCCCTCATACCTGTGCCTACTCTTGCCCTCAGCAGGTGTGTTTTACAGATCTCCTAGGCAGATGGAGATTATTTACTATTATAATAATAAATACTGAAGTGCTTGCTGAGCTTTCTATTCTTGCCTTGCTGAAAGATTTGCACTCTTTTGTCCTTGTATAGAATGAGACACAAGGGGCACAGAATTTTGGTTTTGTTGCATTTAAGTCAAATTTTAAATTCTCTTTTTGCCCTTTGAATAACAACTACAAAAGATGGTACCATTTCAATTTCTGCATGAATCTGCATACGGAAGCTTCTCGTTCACTGAATGTACCACTAAATGCTCACTAAATGTACCAGGTGGTTGGTGAACCTGAATGCAATAAGGAACAGTTTGCAGCATCTGTTCTTTCAAAACAGCTTTCCTACCAACAAGAAAACAATGTTTGATGATTGCTCAGCTCCTATTTTCTAAGCTATGTAGTTTTAGCTTTAGTATTTTTCTTTAAGTACCACACTTGTACTTAAGAAGTATAACAAATAGCACCTGAGACACCCCGAGAACTTGACCCTCTGTAATACTAATGATTTTTCATGATGCAGGAATCTGAGAATCAGCATTGTAATTTACATCAATAACAAAACCAAAGATACATGCAGAGATGGTGTCTGTACACTCAAACCCCTTCATTTCCTAAGCAGCACTCATTGGCTCCAGTGTATGTGCTGTTGGTAATCTGCCACCTCATTGATACTTGCAACCACACATCTCCACATAAGCATCTCAGAAAATCAACTCTGAGTGTTCAAAAAGGCTGCCAGCCTTTCACACCTCGCTTCTGACAGTAACAGCATGCGACACTTCTCCACAAAAAGGAACTTTCTTGTTTAAATCCTCCTAATTAACCCCTAACTTCGTATGCATATTGCAGAGCCTTTTTCATCAATCTCTTTGTACTATCAATCTTTCTTTTCTTGGATCTCAGACAAATTCCTTACCACAAAGTGGCACCTGACCCTTCCAGACAAATTACTTCAATTTGCAGTCAGTGACACTAAAATCCTCTCTCCTATTTTGTACAGAACACGTAATTTAATTTCTGTAAAGAATTTATATGAATAAATATTTATAAGGTGATCTATGAGTATGGTTTTACATTTTGTCATGCTGCATGCTGAAGCCTTCATGGAATTTTGCAAGCAAACGGATGCCAGAGCAGCAGTGGCTCTGTGCTGGGAAATCAAGGGCATACATATCGTCAGGTTAAAGTTGTGGGATGCAATGTTAAAATGAGGATAAAAAAGGCATGCCACAAAAAAAAAGACATGTGAGACTATACAAGTGCTACAGGCTTTGTAATCTTAAATATAAATTATCTTAATAAGAATGATTTACAGACACAGAAACTGAAATCTACACATAAATATCAATCCACAATAAAAGGGTGAAGAGATACAGCTCTATTGTACATACGTAAATCAACAGCAAGGTTATTTGAGCACAAAATTATACTGAAATATGCCAGGATTTTCCACTAGGGGCCTACAGACATGAAAACCTAAAGGGTTTCACACAGGAACTACAGTCCCCCTAAAAGGGACTGAAAGTATTTATCCTATGAATATTGCTTAGTTAAGGCTCTTATTCCAAGAAATCTCTGTAAAAGTCAGGTAATTTTTGAAAGTCAGGCAAGTGAGAAAATGCTAAATGGATTTTTAAAAACTCCCAACATTAATTTGCAGTATTTCAGTTTACAATTAATTATGTATCTTTATTATGCCTAAAGCGATGTGAAAATGTGTACTATTAAAAGCCACATATTGGCTGCAGTACTCAAAACATATACACAACTTTCTTATATTTGGGACTGACCCAGAGGAGCCCAGGCAGTAGTAGCTCTTTCTGCTCAAGTTACTCTGACTTTCACTGTTGCAGTTCCCACCAAAGAACTCAGTGTGCCGACCACTGCTGATGGAACCAATTTTAGTTGGTGTTTAGATTTTGTCACCTGCACCACACCATCCCACTGTAAACGCCCTCTTTATCCCTACAATAATAGCAGTAACACATAGGTGAAATGCACACATAAAATGGTACAATATGTCACGAGAAAATACATTTAGCAGCTTAAGGGCCAGTCATTATTGAGTTGCTGGAGATTCCAAATTAAAAAGGTAGCTAAGCAACAGCAAGCTTCCTCCTGTGAACAGTTTTCTGTTGTACACTCTCTAGTTCTAGGAGACTCATTATCTGTGGAACTTAAAAACAGTTAACAGAGAGCTGCTTCAAGTACTGTAATTAAGAAAAGGATAAAACAGTGTATTTTCAAACTGCATGGGTCTGTAGGGACTCAAATGCAAAGTATCCAAGACTTTCAATGAAGGTGTTTTATAAAACATGCAATACTTGTTATTCCAATTAAATTAGTTTTATGCAAAAAAATAATAAAAAAGTATTAATGCTGAAGTGGTAATTAGATTAAAAATGGTATACTTTTAAAATGTATCAGAACACATCAGAACACAAGGAAGATTTAAAACCTCATGTTTTATCATTTCACATGGAAAACACTGTATTAAATATCATTATAATGCAACCCTCCAAGTCCTCTGCCAATAGAATTCCATTTGCCTTATTGTCCTCAGTAAGGACAAAAACACTGGATCTACAGAATGCTTTGGGTTATAACCTCAGAATCCACACTGGGATTCTGAGAGAAAGCAGTGCACTCAGTATTATAGTCAGGAATGTAGTCATTACCAAATGGAAAAGGGATATGCAAATTCTTCAGTTTCTTCCAACATCTTATTCCAAACAGGGCTTTAAGAAAGTGGGCAAAACCTTAAGAATGAACACGCACATCATCCTTGCTATCGATGCTCCCCAACCAGAGGCATTTGGGGTGTGTTTTTACTGTGAGTGCACAATATCCATATGTAATTGCACAAAACCAAAACACCAGAAATGATATGTGTGTCCCAACAAGTCCATTAGAGTGGCATCTACTGTATTTCAAATTAATCCCTGCTTGATTCTCTCTGGAGTTTCAGTGCTAAGTGTCCCAGACTCAGTTTTGGCACATGAGGGGGAAAATATCACTGGGGATTCTGAAGTTCCCTTGCACAGAACAGCAGCTACAGCACCAGAAGAAAATCCTGGGCAGACCTCTTTGTGGTGCTCTCCCCCTCTGCTACTCTTGGGGGCCAGTAAGCACTCACAGGGAAGTGAAGTATGCCTGATGGTTGTCTATACAGTGCTCATCATCATTATTAGACCCCCAGGGTGAATTTTATGTATTTTGGGGTGTAAATTTACAAGTTGTCCCCTTGATCACTCTCCACTTAAATGAACACTTCAATTTCTCCCACTGCAATACTAAAGGTTTTCTTTCTTGTTTCTCAAGATACCCAATTTTATGTTAGGGCCTGTGTCAAAGATCAGTATTGAAATCTCAAAAAAGAAAGATTTTCAAAATAGGTCTTTGAAATACAAGGCCAATCTCAGATCCTTGTCTAGAAAAAAAAACACTGATCTCAAACTGAAGGACAAGGAAACTACTTGTAAAAGCCAGATTCAGCTATGCAGTGCTCTGTGGCAATAGCACATTATCTGTTTCCTAGAGGCACTCCGTAGGAATTCCGTTACTCGCAATTTAAAATTTCAAACTGGGTAATCCTCTCATTTCTTATGACAAAGCACACAACAAACTTTCATTTCAGAGTGAATTAATATGTATCACAAGCAAATCACAAGCATTAAGTCCTCAGAGCTTTCAGTGGAAGCATGCACTTACAATTTGTCAGTTAGTCTTGATTTTCGTGTCTTCATGGGGGACTGAGGGGTGGGGAAATATAATAACTCCAGCCATCTAGTAATAGTTTGTAATAATCCTCTTTTGTGCCCACAGCAAGATTAAAGTCATAAGAGAACTTCAATATAAACAGTGCCTGTTAATCTGCAAGACAATTTAAAGTACTTTTGTCTAATCTCCCAGTTTGTATTTATTAACCAGAGTGCCACGATTACTGATGTTGCCAATATTAATAAAATAATTAAGAAAATTCACTCATCAACAACAAAAAAATCATGAAGGATACAGGAAAGAACATCAGTTAAAATAAATTAACATATCAATGCCAACAGCTGCATTTTAAATATTTACTTTGAAAACTGTGTAATCACCATAATATAAACCACAATAACGCCATCATAGCCTTAGTTTTTCATTTCCTTCTAGAATATGTAATCTATAAGGGCTTTTTAGAAATTAACTTCTACTTCAAAAATGGCTGCTCCGTTATTATTCCCCACTTTAAGCATTATGTCTCAGCATTACATAGCACTTTAAAGTGCTTTTAGTGGTTTTACTCATTAATCTTCCAACCTGTGACACAATACATGATATACTTCTTCTAATCAAAAGGAGCTTTCCCAGCACCTGGGACCCAGGGCTGTTTAATTCTCAGACAAGGCAGTGCTCAGATGAATGATGCCCACCTGGCAAACACAATCGGGATTGTATCAGTGGGCCTCCAAACCACAGCTCCTGAATTCCTACATCCCTAGGTAGCACATGCAGTTCTGGACTGGCAGCAGCGATTGACCATCACCAGAGGTCTCACCTCTACTGAGGCTCCAGGGCTGAGCTCTTGCACAGCTCTCAGCAAGTTACAGTAAGTTACATTATACCTCATGTATGCTTTAGGGTGGAGATGAAAGAAGTCCCAATATAAAGTTGCATCTCAAAAAAACAAAGCAAATTGTTTTTTATGTTTTCATCAAATTCATACTCTCAAAGGAAGCCATGATATGACTTTTTACAAAAGGGCGCCTCAAATCCACAGCAAATATGTGAATTCCATTTGCAAACAAAGCTTTGTGCCAAGTGAAGCATGTAAAACTAGAGGATGAGCAGCTTAATTAAGTAGACTCTGTATTCTAAGCTTGACCACCACTACTTTGAGAAGCATCCTTCTTTTTTAATGTGTTTGTATTTTAATAATTTAAACAAGAAGATTATAAGCAAAAACAAGAATAAAAGACAACCAATACACAGAGCTATGCCACAAATTGAAAGATAAACTTCTTGAGGTCCTTACACTAAAGGGGGTCAGAAAACAACCAAAATACTCTCTGGCAAGACATACTTCAGTGAGGAGGACCTCCAAAAATCATCACATATAAAAGCAACCCACTTGCTACTATACCCACACTTCAGGTTAAGCAGACAAACATCAGCTGCAAAGAACAAAAGAGGTGAAAAGGGCGCACAGAGTCTACTATAGGGGGCAAAGTTATTTTGTATTCACAAAAATACAATCTTAGGAATAAGGCCAAGCTATTCTTAGAGTGCCATTTTTCCAACAGCATACACAGCTCACTTTCTCCTGGGAAAAGATTATCTCCAAGTCTTCTACAGAGCAAATCTTGTCCATACAAACACAATGTCACATTGCCAGCAGGAGCAAGACCGTAACCAACCTCTAAGTTCTGTAGAGATGAGGCAGCATGAGCATGCCTGGCTCCTACCTGTGTTATTCTTGAATGATTGCTTCAAGCACCAGCACAACCTTTCTACAGAGCACAGCACTCCCACTTCCTCCTTGGAAATCTCGGATTTCCCATAGAGTCTCTCTGGACCACAAGGTGAGACCATTCAACTGCTTTTAAATCAATATGCTCTGAGGCAGGTTTTTTTCTTAATCTTGTACAAATAATTGTATGCCTTAGAACTTCCATTATGAAGTACAATTTTGATCACTCAAATTCAAACTAAGTTGTTTCTGTTTTTATGAAGAGGCCTTGATGTTCATACATCATTATGCTATTCCTTTCAAAGCAGTAGTGACGCTTCTAAGCACACAGTTTCTTCTGGATATCTCATGTGTATCTATTTATTTATTTCCAGGTGGTAGGCTGTACTAACAGCAGATGTTAGACAACATTATATCTTTTACTCAATATGCCACATTGACTACAATATCTATTAAAGGTCTCAACAGCTACACTGTAAGAAATCTGAATCCAAATAAATATTCCTTATTCAAGTGCATATTACTTCTCATTTTTAAAATCTCTTGGCTCTGTAGTTCTCCTTTGCCCAGAGCTGTGTGCTCCATTTATGCTTTCTAACTCCAGTTTGCACAACTCAAAACACAGACAGGCATGAAAAAATAGATGGATGGATAAGCAGGGCAGAGGCAAAAGGTGCCTGAACATTTATATGAGCACAATCAAATATGGCTCTGTTTTTATTGGAAAACATTTTCATGTTTCAGTGAGAAACCAGTGTATTACAGCTGGTGATAGATCTCTCTGTTCCTCACCACCACACAGCTTTTCTTTTTTCTGTTACCTTTGGTATGTCAAAGAACAAGTAGTCACAGAAAGCAGATCCATTCCTGCAAAGGATTTTTACAGGCAGCTGCCAAATGGCAGATTTACAGTACCATAAATGTTCAAGGTTCCCGTGTGACATTTGCATGACACTAGATTCTTCACTCAAATGCTATATGGGGCTCAACAAAGATCATCTTTTCTGGAACAGTGAATGAGTATAGCTGAGTAAACACCCTTCCAGACTACCACATGTAATATGTAAAGTATTGACTTCTTTCTGAAAGGGTAAACCTTCAAAAAGTCAAAACCACAGATGGTTTTACCTAGTGGCAAACCAGTTGCACCTTTCCTGCCTTCCATCTAAATTAACCACAAGTTACTGCCCTACTGATGTCGCATGGTCACTCTGTTCCTTTTAAAAACCACTCTTCATCTGTTTGTCAGCCATTAGCAGATGGTCTTTTGTGTTAAGTACTCCCTCCTGAAAATATGTGATTGCTAAGTCACAGAGCTCCACCACTGGAGCTGAGCTTCTCCAGCAGCACTGAGCCACAGGAATCATCAGTCAGTGCACAGGGCTCTCAGCCTGGGGTGGAGATGAGAGAGCTGACTATGGCAGGGTCACACACACCAAGCCAGAAAACCAGTCACTGCAGAAGTGACTGCAAAAAGCTGGATCACAACCTCATGCAAATAAATTGTCCAGGAAGGACAAAGCAGGATGCTGTCTTGTCTGCTCAACAGCATGAACACAACACCTCCATTACTGGAGCCTTCATTCCGTTACCCCTTCCATTCATTCTTCAAATGGAAATGATTTCATCAAATTCCAACCCTCTGAATTATTTAGGAAAACAATTCTAGACAGAGCACTAGAGAGCAACCTGCCAATATCTCTATCTTTGGCCATTCATCAGTCCTGTCAAGAGCTTGTGAGTTACATTGCCGTGCTTCTGATAGCATGCTACTGAAGAGTAAACAAAATCTAATTAACACAAAAAAGTCACCAATAGCACCTCACTAAGTTTACATGGCTAAGTGGGTTAAATGTGTGAAGGTACTTGGAGTTAAAAGTGACTTCACCTGAGAAAAACTGTTTGGAAAGGTATCTGTCATCACAGCACTGCAAAACATGTCAAACTAAGATTGATAATGTTTATATTTTTCTTTATCAATGTGAGCTTATTGGTAACAGCTACTCTTTATGCTGCATAAGCTCAAGAAATATAGTAGACAGAAGAAAAAGACTTGCAGAACTGTTACTGCTAATTTTACTACTCACTGAAATAACATTTAAATAAACACTGCCTATCAGAGAAGCCTTCATGTGTAAACAATAAGAAAGTAGTAATTAATAAAAGCTGCAGTAGGTTATGTGAGAAATGAAAATGTTACAGAACACCGAACTGACACTAGAAAACAGAATTAAATCTTGCATCTCGGACAGCCCACTGTAACATACTTCAGTAATCTGCCTTAAACAAAAAGGTACTGATTCTTCATATATGAAAGGTAACACAAACTAAGTCAATAATTTAGTCGTGCACTCAGACTACAGTTGTTTTTACTAATGTTGTTTCTACACCCAGTGCAATCAGTATTAAGCACTAAAAAAATGATGTAACAGCTTCCCTTTCCTTTCCCTCCACTCTACCCGCACATCCATCCATGCACTTGGCTTCTTTTTATTGCTGGAATTACTGTGCCAAGAATACAAACACAAAACACCAGAAATCCATAAACTGGAGAACTAATCTAACTAATGGATACTGAGCCTCCTATATAGGTCTCGTCTCACAAAAACTACACAACTGTGTTGTACTTTCAGTCGAGTAATTCCCATTCACAGTTTCTGGGAGGAGGAGAAAGAGCAAAGGAGGATTCAGGCTGCTCTAAGGTCCAGGCTAAAAGAAACTGAAAGTGGGTCTTGACAGAAGGCATTCAGCAGCATGAGGAGAAGTCATGAAGGAAAATATGCCCACTTAGGAGTATTGCTTACTTTCACATTTGCCACCAGATC
This sequence comes from Phaethornis superciliosus, assembly GCA_023637945.1. Classification (NCBI taxonomy): domain Eukaryota; kingdom Metazoa; phylum Chordata; class Aves; order Apodiformes; family Trochilidae; genus Phaethornis; species Phaethornis superciliosus. The sequence continues at coordinate 18,814,649 of JAJQWJ010000009.1, read as the reverse complement.
TCATCCCAAATGTGAGGTTTGTTCCACCAAAGATGACTCACAGAACAGCAAAAGTGATCACCAAAATGAAAGCAACTCTGGGACTGTATTTCTTCTGGTAAATACTGTATTTATCAAAAGACAAAAGTGATTTATCCTACCAGTAAGAGGTGATGCTGTATCAGTTTTCGTTTAATCAGGAAAATCCTAAAACTTTAGATGAAGCATAATTTTTTAACTACTACCCCAGCACTTTATAGGCTGCTACAACCTAAAGAAGATTTTAAATTTTTTTATGCATTAAAGATTAACAAAATAAATGTAGCAGCAGTTCCTTCTTACTTGATATTTTCAGCTTTTTATATTAAAATACTAATAAAGTTATTAAGTGACTTTTTTTTCCATGTAGACTTTTACTGCTACTGTTTACTATAATAATAATGAAGATGATAGTCTCTACAGCCCCAAAATTCTACTGCTAGGAATTATGTTTTCCCTCTAAGGTTTTTGTAGTTTAATTGTCTTCATGTAATATTGATATTTGATACTTGGAAGTAATTAAGAATTGGGGAACCATTCTTAAGATACTCTTCCAATCCATTAAGCAAATTTTCTTACTATGATATGAAAATTTTCATCTACTTAATTAACACACCTACTTCTTCTGAGCCTAAGTGCACCTAAACTATGTTTTATGATAGCCCAAGGAAAAAAAAGAAACCACAACACAGCAATTATGCCTCCACTCAGTTGTACGACTATTTTAAAATGTGTGAACAGTTAAGACAAAATTGAAAAATTACCGTAATAGGCTTTTGACACTTCCCTGCTTAAGCAAAAATTAATTCTAACTCCCCATTTTTATGCAAAGCCTTTATAATTTCTCTAATCTCAAATTCCCATGAGAAACAGCACAATACTTTCAAGTACAAGAGTGTGAGGCTTGGCATCTTCCCTGTTCAGTTATGCAGTTTATTTGATGGAAGTCTAAACCGCTAAGCATCCCTTAGTGCTTAATATAAGCCACTCTCAGTGGAAATACAAGTTAATTTGAGTAAAATGAAGTTTTGGGAAGAATGCATTCTCTTGCACAGAAATAGTCACGAAAGCAAAGCATTTTAAAATGCAGCATCTGCTTCCTGAATTGCTTTAGAACCTGTAATAAAAATAAACTTAAAAGTAGCAAAATTTTTAAAAGGTACTTTCACATGTGAGACATCATAAACATAAAAGCAATCTAATGGATTAATTTATTTATCTTACTGTATGTTTTTCAGTTTCATCTTGCATCACTCTACTATTGTAAAGAATCGGCATGTTCCAGGATCAAGACATTTTGCTTCTTATTTTATTAGTGGTGACTATTATTAAAACCTACTGCTTATGTTACAAAAGTAAATCAGTTGTATCGCTGGTATATGCTTCCAAAAACAGTAAGGTGTGTGGATCACACACTAAATCCACAGATTTATTTCATACATTTATTTTCCCTCAACTATATTTGAAATATTTGTACATCAGATATTATGTTACAGCAGCACATAGTGTATTATGATGCCTGCAAACCTATTAAGGTCACAGAAAGCTTGTGCATATACTTAGTCTATTCCCATGAGAGGCAGAGGTATATTATTTGCATAGCATTATGCATTGAAAACCTATTCAGTTATCCCCACTGGAGACAACTCACCACAGTGACCTAAATAGTATTCACTTTTCCAAGATTTGAAGGAACAGCAAATAAATGGGACCCAGTGCAGACAAATGCAAAAAGACTCAGAACATCTAAGAATGTAGGGTTATAAATGACAAATGCAAATGAATGTAGATCAGTGTATCACAAAATCTCATGGAACTGAAGAATGATGAAACAAGTGAACTATATGCTTAATAGAGGACTACAGTGTTGAGAGTGAAAATGGCTGGAGAGATAACTTCAGCAAAAAAGCTCTGACATTAGCCAAGCTTATGACCATGAAGGCGAGCAAAGAGCCTCAGATCACAGAAGTCACTTTAAAATAACCTCCCTCCTTACATTAGCAGTGACCACAACAGTTCTAATATCAGCTGCCCAAAACAAAGTAACTATTGATATTTTATCTATAGCACTGTGCAACAATTCATGTGGTGTTAGCAATTGAGACCTGTGGGGCATGTATATATTGCTTCTTCAATAACAGCTGTAATATTTTGCTTACTTTCTGAATTATGTACATGTTCTAACATGTGGTAATTGTCCTCCTCATTTATATTCTCCTCATAATTACAATATTTTGGTTTAACATCTACCAGCCTCTAGTCACTCCCTTTTTGTAGTCATCCTTCCTAATTTCAACATAGCCACAAAGAAGGGACAATATGAAGTATCAACATACTCCCTGCAGAAAGTCAGAAGAGATTAAGATAAGAGTCTTTTATGGCCTCAGTCTGCAAATCAGTCTCTGTTAACCTGGTTTTCCTTTTTGCCAACATGCTATGTTAAGTTTACTTTAGCTGCAAGCATTTTCAAACCTGTCTCTTTCTGTAAAGCTCTGAGTATAGCTACAGCACAACAGAAATAGTAACCACAGTCTTAAGATCACAGTTGTGAGCAGTTTGTAAAGCACAAGAGAGGGGAATCATGGCACAATCAAGTCTAAAGCCAAAATAAAGACACAGAAATATCAATAGTGCATACTGAAAGGTTTGTGAGTACAGAATTTTCAAAAGTGTGGATGATTCAACTAAAACAAAGAAAAGCACAAGTAATTTTTTTTTTAATTTAAGATAGAGTTCAGTCATACAGCTACTACTGACCCTTCAAATGTAGTTATATGAAGTTCAGATGAGTAAAACACAAAGATCTACAGCACTCTATAAAGCCTGACTTGTTGCAGTCACTTCCTGAACCTCTTTCTTCATTTTAAAACCTAGATAGTGCTTATTAAAAAGAAACTATTATAGGAATTACCTCCTAAAAAAAGCTGCAAATCCAACATGGCACCTCTAACAATTACAGCTACTATAGAGCCAGGGATCTTCATATATTTTTTAACAGTACATCCGACAATTCTATGAGCTGGTGAGTATGAAACTCATGTCTCATAATCCATGAAATGGATGGTGCTACTTTCACATATAGCCCCTCATATTACGAGTATTCTCAAGGGCAAACTGAGCACTCTGATGATATGCACAGAAGCCTTAAATTTATTTCCATTTCAACTTTCCAGAGTAACAATTATTTTCACTCTCTCTCGCCTCCTCATGAGAAATATAAACATAATTTTTCAGGGAATATACATGCACTTTATCAGTTTTGGCTCATACTAGCTATTCTAGTTGGCTTTAGAAATTCTGCAGTTACATAGTTGGCCAGGCTGAAAAAAATGCCTTTTTTTTTTTTTTTTTCTGTAAACTGTACTTTTCAGCTCACTTTTCAGCTTAATGAGCACAGTACTCAAACATGGGGGAGAGTGGAGGGTGGCCACTTCAGGGGCAGCCCCCAGCTAAATTACTCCAAGCTGCCTGTCAAATTCATCTCCTATCCTGTGCCAAAAAAAAAAAAAAAAAAAAGAAGATACAATGCCAATCTTTAAATGTAAGGGTTTTCATAGGTCAGGGAAAGAGAAAAAAGGCACGACCTCAGAAAACCGAGCAGTTCCAGTGCTATACTTCTTTGTCCAAACTGCAGGATCTGTACAGCCTAAAATTATAATTTTGAAAACACTGCATCAATTGCATCTAAATTTCCGCTCCTGCATCTCTCTGGAGAGGTGACTATCCTCAAGGGAGAGCATGATCTAGGGGTTATCATCACCTTGCTAAGTGTCACTTCTGTGAAGAGGTGATAAATTCACATTCCACGATGTGACAGCAGAGGCTGGACCCTACTGAAACTCAGACAAGCTAATAATGTACATGCACAACACACAGAACATCTTAAGAACAGAGTTGGGTAATAGGAAAAAAATAATTCTATTAGTTTTAAAATATATTACAGGTTCATTTTTTAAAAAACTCAAAAAAAGGAGATAAAGTTACATGCTTTAATGCATAAACATGGAAGGAAAGATGAACTGTGTGTGCAACAATTTGAGCAAGAAAAAGCTACTATCTTCTATGTCCAATGTCTTTGGGCAACTGGAACAGTCCATGCCAAAGTTTCCTCTCTTTGGCTTACAGAAAAATGATCAGTATGGTATTTCCAGTAGGAAATGGGTAAAAACAGAAATGCCACAGCTTTCAGTGCATTTAGTTATTCAATCTATTGTATTCAGATATAATTGGAATAAATTAATACATTCCTTTCCCCTGTAATGCTTGGTCAGAAACAAAAAACAGTCAGGACTCCCTTCTGGCTCTGCCAACCAGTGCTGTATGCAACCAAAAGAAGAGCTCCCTATGCATGAATATTTCTGTACTCTATCCTAACAGAAACTGAGTTCTTCATAATTACTGCTTAAGTTTTAAAACTAGGAAGGCAGCATTTGAAAGAAAAATAATGGCAAGATACTTTTCTTTATTGCATATTGAAGACTAAGAGAAGAGCTTCCATCTAATATTTCAACTTACCGAAGGGGCAAAGAAGCAGAACCTTTGCTGTGTTTGAGAAACAGTATAATAATGATACTGGATAGGCATAGAGTGATCACCCACAACAGTCCTTTACAGGAAGATAGAAGAGAAGAGACTGTTTTACTAGGTCTCTGCTTCCAGAGGGTTTCCCTCATGCTCCAATGAAAAATCTAATAAAAAAAAGGCAGCTGTGCCTGGTCTGTAAAAACAGATCATCACTAATTTATGCTCTATCCACATGACTGTATTCTTTGATCAGAAACAATTGATGAAAAAGAAACAACAGCAAATGAAAAAAAAAATAGTTTAAATCTTTTACAATGCACATACTACACTCAGAAATATGCTCTATTTCAGCAACGTTAAGACTTTATGAGATTTCATTAGGCTAACACTTCTGAACAGAGACAACCTGATTGCTTGTGTGAACTACCAGCTTAGGTATGAGCATGCTGAATACCATCACTGACTTTACCAGTTCACTAGACAAAAAAAAATGCATGAAAATGTTTCTGGTTTAATATTTTGCCACTAAGAGATCTGTAGCAGCTACAACCAACTCAAAAATGTGTTTTGTGATTTCCTGTAGTGAGTCTGAGAAACAGGGCTATTCCACTCTTAATTTATTATTTATAGAAACCAGTAATATCAAAATAATTAAGCACTCATCTGACAGATTTAAAGGTACATATTGCATACATTACATGACATACACCCAGCAAAACTATGCTACTCACAACTTCTTAAATGAACCTTCATATTAGAAGAACTGCTAGGAAATGAACTTGAAAGCACCTATTTGCACTAAGTAACACAGATTGTTGGCAGGTGTGCCTTTGCTGCTCTATGACATATTTGGTTTGGTGTTCAGTAAAACTGTACAATAATAGCTTTTCATAGAAAGTTTGTTTTGTTCCTTCTGAGCACACGGTTTTCTACTAGGCAGTATGCAATTTAAAGGCAGCTAAAAATTGTAAATAATCTCTAATTTAGGCAACAGTGAGAAAAATTAAATCCACATACTGTATATAACTTAGGGGACGAAGCAAATTCTTATTTACTGGATAACATCCAGTTGTGATTCCACTTAGGACCACTTCTATTAGAGATATAAAATACAGGCAAACTACTTCAAGGTAACACAATACAGAAAAAACAGAAATTACAGAAAAGCAATACAAAATTTCCAACTAAAAACCACTCATTTTTAATTCCTATTTGTCCCAAGTGACCTAGAGGCAGAAAGGATGGTTCAGCAATAGCTGTACAGCACACCTGGGTTAAGTTCTGCACAGGAACATAGTCAGAATGCCTGAGCCTCAAAAAGGACATCGGTTCAGCTGATGAGGAAAACTATGACAGGTTTCCGTGACATGCATCAGAAACAGCTTTCTCATCTCTAGTCTGAAGAACACTTGGCAGGACACTGCCAGAACAAGCTGTTCTTCTCCATACACTCCAAAACAACCACAAGCTGTGGCAGTGGTAAGGGGAGAACACTGTATTCGGTGTGTTTGTTGCTCAGAACTGCAGAAGTAAAACCTGACCAGGCAGGTGTCCTGGTGCAAGGCGACACACAACAAGGTTTGGTTTTGGGTAGCCATGTAATGTATTTTGTTGAAATACAATTGAATGCTACATTAAGATTGTTTTCTAATCTTTGATATGAAAAATTCAATTTTCAATCATCCTGAAAACGTTCAGTTCTGACAAAGAAAAGCATTCTTGTCTGTGCTAACAGATGCAGCAATATTTAGACCTTTTGATGAAAGGTCATATTTCATCTCTGATATCATGTAGCTGAATATTATGACCAGAGTTCTAAAAAGCAAGCTATGCTTTAAAGTTAACTTTAAACACAGCTACAGGAATGGATTTTCAGAGACTGTATAAATAGCTGTGCCTAAAACTTTACACATCCAACTTGACAAATCTAAGTATCACAAGCTGCTTTTGAACCTTAGACTGTAAAGACACTTGAAGTATTTTAAGAATTTTTTTAAATTATCCATAATCTACAATTATTGTCTGCATAAAAGAAGTCAAAATCTGGGCTACCACGGTGCTATTCAAAACCTTACATACTTGAATAAAGTTCTGAACACAACTAATTTTTTTCTTTTTAAAACGTAAATAGGAACAAAGACTCCATCATCATGACAGATACAGACTGAGTGGAAGAGGCCCCCCTTGAAATGCAATAACAGCTTTAGGGCAGTTATGAGGTGAGGGGCAGAGCACCAGTGTGATCCTTGACATTTAAACATGCTTTCAAGACTCTATCAGCATCTGATGGGTTAATTTTCATCTCGAGCATTTCACAAAGATTGTAAGCCACATAAAACCACTTTCATTTAATGTCTGTGAAAGCATTTAAATCTGAGAGCTAAAAGTGTTGTGTTATAGATAATAAAAAAAAATACTTAAAAAAACCCCAAACTATACAACATGGTGTGCTCTATTTTCTTAATAGTGTTTCAACAATTCCTGCCAAATGCTGCTAAAGAAAACCTCTCTCAATTAAACCAGCATGAAACAGGAATAACATCAACAAATGCAATAAACTAATACCCTTATACTATGTGAGAATGAGATCCTGAGAATGAATAAAAACTAATCTTCAAAGGAAAAGAATTTTATTTTGGGGGCAGCAAACTCATTACAGAAGTACAGAAATTATAGAAGCAAAGACCTTCTCGTGAGCCTTAATACAGAACTGCTACTCTGTAGTCATCTTTGATGAACATCAGCCTGGCCACCCATAACTCTGGAGATACCTGACCCAACTTATTTCTTAAATTTCTTATTTAATTTCCCTTATTGGACTGGAGTCAGTACCCTCAAACTAGATTGGATGTAGCAACTCCATAATGTCCACCGAGTCTAAACACAGCAAAGTTAATGATACTTATTTGAGCTGCTCAAATGGAATCTGGAACCATACTATCTACATACAGAAGGAAACTCAATATAATTTAACTAAAAATTATATCTAGCACTCCTTCACAAATTCCCCTACATGAGAAAACACCTAGGAACTCTTTATTAAGTAAAGGTGCAATGCGTATGTCAAATTTTTAATATAATGTGCAATTGGCACCGTAGGCTGGCAATTGGCTTCCTGAAATACCATTCTGATTTAACAGCACATTAATTTACCTCTTAAGTGTTTTACAATGGACTAAAATAAGTATGCAAGTTGATCATGGTCTGAATTTGCTGCTTCATTTTGTTTTCAATGATAACATAAAGAGAGATGGCATTTATCCAGTGATATGTGTCATTCATCAATAAAACATTCTTCTATCAGTAAGCCCCCTGTAACAGTTCAAGTTATTTTAATATCCTACATTCCAGTTAGTCAAAGAATATTAACACAGTGACATTCAGAGTTTGAGGACTGGCACTGAAATTAGGTACTTTTATTGAAAGTATGTCTTAGGTACTTTTATTGAAAATATGTCTTAGGTACTTTTATTGAAAATACGTAACTGTATTGGAAGGCCAACAATTAATATCCTTTATGGTAAATGAAAACAATCTTCTCAAAGGCAGTTTCTCCTGTTCTTTCACCACCAGACCTGTTCCAACTAAACACAAGTGCAGAATTAAAGTACTCTCTCCTTTTTCATCTTGTTTTTTGTTTGGGTTTTAGTTGGTTGGTTGGTTGAGATTTGGGTTTGGGGTTTTTTGTGACCTTACCATTCATAATCTTATCCTAAGTAGCAGTATTGTATGCACAACTATACATAAAGAGCCTCATTCAAAAGGCTGTCTTGTGTGGGTATTCCTCTGAAAGCCTAACTTTTGCCATTTTAGAAGTTTATATTCTTTATCACATGTTAGATTAAGAACTCTTACATGTGATGAAGAAAGAACAGCCTATACAAAACACACTGATTACCCATGTGGATAAAGCATCATAACACCACAAATAATATTCTGGTTTTACTCATTTTATAGTTCATTTCTTTCTTTTTTCTTAATTGAAAATATACTTTTTCATATAAACTTAACAGGCCCCTTTCACTCCATGTCCCAGGTGTCAGATTTTACATACAGTTTACATTATAATCTTTGCAGTGCTCATCCACCAGGCCACTGGTGCAGGATACACTTAGCTGATTACAGCTCCTCGAGACTTTAAAAGGGCATCACAATCATTCAAAACCAGGGCATGATGTCTGACACAACAGTTAAACAATGATCATTTTATTGTTTCCCTACATGAAAGGTATTTGCAGTATAAAATACATAAAAGTACATAAAAACAGATTTTTGCCTTTCCACAGTGCAATATCCTATTGCAATGTAACACACAGTAGCCAAATGAACCTTCTGTGGTTATTACCCACCTAATGTTGTAAAAATATTACTATGACATTTTGTCTGGTCGACCATCTTAAAGGTTAATTCTGTTTCCTATTTGAGATTTTCCTCTAGGTGAGGCATTCTGTGCAGTTTCTATTTACTGATTCCAAACAACCCCCAAACTGTTTCATTGCTCACTCTCACTGCTAAGAACATATTGACTGGCTGCCTGCTCTGCTGTTTAATTCATTTATGTTGAGAGTCAGGCATGAAGACAGAATTTTAAATGTGACATTTGCAGGCTGTTGGGTCATTTGAAGCTCTGACAACACTAGGGAGTTCCTGACATACAAACTGGTCCTGATTTCCAATCTTCCATGTTCTGAACACATCAGAGATTCTTCCCGAAGGTGCAGATTTCAGCCAAAAGTTTCTATATCCCTTGTGTTTACACCTCAGAGAAAAGAACTGTACACTTTAAAGTTTTAAAGTAAAGCTTGTTTCCTTTAAGGTAAAACAAGCATTGCCTGCAGCGTGCAACTCAACTGCTTAAAAACACTAAGGTATTCAGAAAGATCTACAATAGTAATCGTAAGCATATATTTTTTTTAATTAATATTATTTTGTAAGGATGTTGTAAGCAACTTCAACATTTAGTTAATCTTTAAGTGTTCAAACACATCTGAGTCTAAAACCACAGCTACATCTCACATTGTCTATCTGTCTATTTCTGCCCTGACCACCGTCAAGTCCCAGTTTTCAGGCTGAAAGTTTTCCTTTTCTCAAGGCAGTGAATGGACTGTACCATTTTGTCTCCTTTAATGAATTGTTATTATCTTCCCTGACTTTCAGGTCAATTTTTAGAGTATCCCTGATTACCTGAAAGATTTCATACTGCCAAGGTATCATTAGGAAAACAGTAACCTGATCTAATCAGTCCTGACAGGAAAACTAGTTATTTGTCCCTGAAGCACAACTCACATCTACAAAGTTAATCTTTTTTTTCTTTTGAGAAAATTCCAAATGACTGCAACAGGGTAGGTCTTTGTGCTTTCTTTAGAGCACCACCAAGAAGGAAGATGTTAAGTCTCAATACTAATGTTTTACAGCATATCATAAGTTTTATGTGAGTTATTTGGCATTTTCACAAAAGGGGCAGAGCCCACTGTGGCTAACAGAATGAGAAGACATGTAAAGGCAGGTTGGGCATCTAATCTACCATTAAAATAAATTGAGAATAAGACCTTGAAGTATAAGTAGGGCAAGAAGGGAGTATAGAATCTTCTGCACAGAAAAGGTCTCTTCCTCCTCCTTGGCATAAGTGGGGGGAAAAAAAACCCAGACATGATCTAATAAAAACTGTAGCCTGCTATTCAATCCCAGCTCAGATGTGCACATCATGCCTCATTAGTTTACTTAAATCAATGGAAGATGTCTATTAATTTTAAATAGACACAATTAAAAGACATAATCTAGGCAAAATCTGTTTCTTTTTATTGTGTGAAACAACAAGCAAACAAAAAACCCCGTGCACAACAGAAAGCATGATGACACTACTATGGTTAGAAAGAGAAGCAGTGCAAATTCAGAACTGTGTTAGGAGGGGAGACTGTTTTCCCTGTGCAGTTTGTCATGACAGCTATACCACAATAATGACACTATATACTTTGGCTGCTTTTTCAGAAAGAGAATATTATTTAGGTCAAGATGCAAATTTTATGGACTACATGGATGTTTTTTCCCTTCTAGATCATTAGACACACAAGAATTTTAATAGCAACCTCTGAAGTGTTGACTGTGTCATATAACAAGCATCTTTTCATTGCCATGTTCAGAGTAAGACATATAACTTAATAGTTGTTATCTGATCAAAAGTACATTGGTTTTACATATTTTCAGCATTAGAACATGACCTAGAAAAGCCATTTTTATTACAGATGTTTATTCTTAAAGAATTTTCTTTAAAACAGAAAGACATACCTGGTGTATTATCTGAGCTACAGGAAGTTGTTCAGCATATTTTAGTGGTTCTGTTGCCAATTCATCAGCTGGAAGCCTGGGAGGAAGGAAAGTTAATATTTATCAAAGTTAGTATTATGTTTAACAAGTTAAATTAATGAAATCTAAGAGTTTCAGGTAAATTACTTTTATATGTGTGATATCTGGGAGTTTATTTTGCTTAAGATAAACAAAGTCTATTTAAGACCTTAAATGAATATATTTCTCGTAAAGTTGAGTGAAAGAATAAATAGTAGGAAAGTGTGTAACATGGTGGATTTTTTCCCTGATCAAAGCAAACAAAACACAAATTTAGCAGCAGAAACCTTTAAATTTAGTTTTAAACCAAAAAAGTGCTGGCGAAAGCTGGATTTAAAACCCCTCAGGAAAACCGTCTTACGTGTTACAGAGCAGATTCAGCACTCTAAACAATAGAAGCTTCTTCACTCAATCCTGCCAACATAATTCAAATATGACCATCTCCAAACTCAAGAGCGATTATTCATCATTTCCTGTTTCTGCTGAAAATGCACATCAGTGTTCAGCTGTGGCAGAAGCTCAACACCACAAACACTTGTGCATTTGCCAGCACACTAATTTGTACTATTGGTTCCACATAAGCCAAAGAACGAGTGTGAACAAAAAGAGTAGAGTGTTTCACTAAGAGAATGCATCATGCCCCTTTTAAACTTCAAATAAACTGTAATTGCAAATGCAAATTTTACATCTATAAGCAGTCTCTTAAAATAATATTTAAATTACAGGAAATTAATATGAAAGTCTGTTTTAAATCCTTCAGCTATACTTTATTCTTCTACTGGAGCTGCACAGCATGTGCTGCATTATCAAAGCACGATTCAAGGTTTCCATCAGTCATTCCTCAATCTTTCTGAAGAGTCCTGAAAATAGGAATTTAAGTAATATGACAAGAAATGTGGGAAGATCTCTATGAAAACAAGGTCTTTCTATAAAGTTGAGTCCGAATTACTTTCAGACAAAAACTGTGACCAAGACATTACTTTCTAGGCTCAAATCACTACCTTATGCCCATTCTGATAAAGAATGATAAGTGCTTGCTGGGTTAATTTACCTGCAGACTGTCTGCCAGGTAAGAGCCAGAAAGTACAGGCTTAGACTTTGCACTGGGAGTTGACAGGGTGTAGTAAAAAAGAGGACAATAAAAGCACATCTCTTCCCTTTTCCACTCCTGAATTTCTATTGTGGTTTCAAATGCTTTTAAAGCTCCAAATAAGAGCTTGAACATATAGAAATTTGAAATGAACGCAGTATGAGGAAGTATGAAAGTCTTACTGTGGTAGAAATTTAAAGCAGAGAATGAAACAAAAAAGTGTTGATATTTGCTCAAAGATCAGAGTGAAAGTCTGTCTAGAACTGCTTAATGTGCTAAGAAAAATAAAGTAAGCAAGATCTGAACTACTAAAGCTGGTCTGCTGAAAGAGCTCATTTACTTATGTGGGTTTTAGAGGTTTCAGCCTGTTAAGGCAATGATTAATTTGTATTCACAACATGAAATATTCTGTTGCTGTAATCCAACACAACCAACAGAATTTAGAGTGGGCTTCACAACTCCACTGCAGCGTGCAGAAGGGACCTTTCCAATCACTCCAATTTCCATTCTACTTTCTCTCATTTTGCAGAGTCCTGACTAACAGACCACTATTTAGTTACCCAGTCAGTGTGGATTTGAGATGACTTCTGTTCTACTGGGAGCCTGTGAGCTGACACAGTACCCTGATTTATGGATACCTATCTATGGATACCCATTTCTTAGCCACAGTTCTAAATATGAAACCACTGTACTCAGAACAGAATATTCATCAGTATCTTGAACACTTAGCTCTACAGTCTTTACAGGGACACTGCAAATACCCCAGTATCTGAGATCCCAAAATTAAATACCTGAAGTATCAAATAACAGCTACAGTTATCATAAACTAAATGTTAAAAGAAGGTTGTCTGCTCTAACAAGGACTTTGTACCTTTGGCAATATTTTCTGTCTAGACAGAGACAGTATTCCCTTGCATAGTCAAACACACTCCTTGTCAGCTGCAGAAAAATAAAGATTTTTTTACAAATGTCAATGAATTAAAAAACACAGAGAAAAATTAAAGTAATTTTAAGCCTTAGGAAGCTCTACAAAAAAAAAAAAAAAAAAAAAAAAAAAAAAAAAAAAAAAAAAAAGTGAAAACAGTACAGACATATTTTAAAGTAATTAGATTTAAATTGAAATTAGGTTGATAGTCTTTCAACAAAGACTATTAGACTATTTCTTTTTTTTCTACTTTACTTTCTGATAAAAATCGATTAAACTACATTATGTTATATATAAATTGAAGGATATTGATATGTGCACACTATAATATACATACATACACGTGTCCACATGTCCATATGCCCATATTATGTATACATATGTATACACAGAAAGTTCAGAACTGTTCTCTTGAAATTTTTGCTTAAATGCCACAAACCTTTCACATATGTACTCAGTCATGTACTTGCTGTCAAGTCTACAGGAAATAGTTTTGATTCTTCTCACCTCCTGAACTGGATGAGCAAGTATATCTTTTACATTAAACTGCATAAATGAAAGCATAGAAGCTCCGAACTCTTGACAAAAAAGCTGTATGAAATATTGGCCAACTATATATTCCACCTGGAGCAAGTCCACTTGAGCCAGCAGGTATGATAAAGCAACATATTAATAAAGCTTGGATATGTAAGGCTACTCAATGAAGTGCAAGAATAACTCATGCTAAATGACCTTTGCAAATTTGACAATAATAGTGTAGTCTTCATTATGATTGCTGCAGTGCTACCATCTAAAGCCACTGCATGGTATTTTGTCAAGTAAAAGAATACACCCCCTCTTCCTAGTACCATATGCCCAGATCCATCTAACAAAACTTAACTGTGGGAAGGGTATGCAGATTACTGAGCCAGCCTAAAAGATCAGGAGGTTCTTATTGACCATGACTGCTTTTTTTTTCCTAAATTTGTAAGTTTATATACAGCTTCATGAAGGTTTTTCTGAATGCTTTGCTCCCATCTGTTTTGTCTTCTTTGATCAACTATCATAATGATTCTGACCAAGAGTCAGATCAGAACTGTTATCTCATTCACTCATCTCAAAGTTATTTACACATTAGAAAATTAAAAGCATTTAAGACTGGTGACATTCACTTTAGTTAAAAGAGGGAATTACCACTAAGAGTCATGCTGTACTTAGCAAATAAAAGTAATAATTTTCTGAGGGAAAAAAACACACTTTTTTTGCTTGACTTAGCTTTCTGATTTTCCTATCCAGCAATGATACCTCTGACTGGAAATTTAACTTTATGACAGAGGCACCTGACAAAGGTCTCAGTTTTCAAGTACTTATATAGTCACTTGGGAATATGCTATAACCTGCATCAAAATGTCCAGCATGCAAAGTTCTAGTGTCAGTTAGCAATACCACCTTTGGTATTTGTTTTAACAGATATAAGCAATATAAACTCCTTTAAAGATTAATTCTCAGAACAAGCATCAGTTTAGTGGTCTTAGTAATTCTGTAAGAGGTAGAAGGCAACTTCCTTTAAATTTCTTTTTTCCTTCTTTTATCTTACCAATAAAACCTGCCATGCAGTCATTTTAACAAAGGTGAAAACTGGATGGTGCAACAAGAAATTGTTATCCTTTAGGTAGCACAGAGGATGAAATACTGCATACAGAAGGCTTCTAGGAAACAACATCCATCATGAAAGCTCTGAGAACAGGAGTAAAGTCAAGATTTCTTTGTCCTGAGAAAAGACCAGAAACAGTGACTGCAGCCTAAAATCACCTGAAAGTAGGCACAGGGACTAGATTTTAAGTAGTCTTTTAACTAAGAACAGAGACAGCTCAATACCAGGAAGATCATACTGTATGTCATAGCTCAACTGCATGGTTGTATTCTCTGCCCTGAAGCTGGGGCTGCACCCAAAACTGTCTACTCTAGGCATGTGTTATGACCTGAACCCCAAGTAAACACTCTCCTGGAGAGTACTAGCTGGCATGAGGCAAATTAGTATCAGGGATGTGCTAACAGTTAAACACCACATCTGACTGCAAGGCAGTACATCAGCCTTTCTCATTTATAGGCTCAGAAGCAGTTCCTTATTCTGTCTTTAAGAATATTTCCTTGGTTAGCATGGTTAGTTTTGCAAGTGGATCAAAGAAAAGCCACGACCTGGGCAGTTAGTACCAAGGAGAGAGAAACTTGTTGCAAAGATGCTACTTTATTTTGCAAAAGGTCCAAGATTAGTAGCCCACTAACACTGGGCCTCCTAGACTGGCAGAGTTACCTGTAAAATGCAATTCTTTTCTAAAAAGTGCAAGGGATAAGAAGTCCGTGACTAAAGAGAAGAAAAAGGTCAACGCAAAAGAGGATGTTTTACTTACTCCACTTGTACAAGGTGGAGGAAGAGAATAAACAGATCAGGAGATAGATGGCCTGCATTAAAATGATCCTGACCTTGCCTCTCCCTCTCACAGAGGGATACAACTAAACTGGCTACTTGTCTCCTTCCAGAGATAACTTCAGATGCCTGGGATGGCATTCACTTTTGCTCAAAACCAGCTACGTCTCAGTTGATAGAATTTGTGCTCAAACCAGGAGTGGCACTATGAGGCTGTAACTTCACAAAATTAGATGGCCTCATTGTTTAGTTTATTATATTTAACAATTAAATCTTCATAAAAGTAAGGACTGATTTGTTGTAATACAGATTTCCTTGTATGCTTAATTTCTTTCAAAACAATTGTATTTCAGAAACAAGTCATTTTTTCATTAACTATTTTTTTCAGTAAGAAATAGTCCTTTCTCTCTCTATTGAGCTTGACAGCAGAGTGCTGCCAACAGTGCCAAACCAAGCTAACACTGTGGTGTATCAGCATACACAGCATACACCTGACAGCTGGTAATGCAAAGCATAAGGAAAGCATAAGGAAACCTTGATTTTCAGGGAGAAGACTAAAAGAAACATAAACTCTGAAGAGACGTGGGAAGCAGTAAGAGATTGCAGAAGAGGGGAATCTTAAAAAATTCAGTTTAAAAGTTATTTTTATACTGCCACTGTGACTGCTCTTAGATGAAGGAAAGTAAGCATGAAACAGAAACTATGGAAAGTGAATCTAAGTCCCATAAAATGTGTGAAAATACTTAGTGGAAAATCTGATTTGTTATTTATATTTTCATGCTTGGTCTTATGAGAAAAATCCTGAGAGTCAACGTGTGTTAAAGAAAGATGAATCTCTAGTATAAAGAGGTGGCACATTTTGCCACAGGTGCTAATCCAACCTACAGTCTGCTACACAGAACAGCTACAGTGGCTTTAAGGCAGACATACATTTTATTTCATGCAGGTATTACAAAAATAAGGGGTGAAAGAGCAGCACGTGAGCATTAACTGGCTAGTTCATGGCAGAAATGAGCTGTTAAGACACTTCAAGAGAAAATAAAAAAAGTTCTTGATATCTGGACAAGCCATAAAACCTGGCTCCCTGGGCAAAGTCACTAATTACATGAGGCAACAGAATTAAGGCCAGTATTCTTTCCTTCTTTCCTTCCTTCCCAGTTTCTAGATTTGATGTTTTGGACAGATCACACATTCTTTCATGCTTATGACCCATGCACAGGGAACACTGCACCTCTATGAAAATAATGTTTCTTCATGTTAAGTCCAAATATATAACCCCCTCTATTGGAAACTACACAAAATCAAAGAATGTGAAGGGGGTAAAGAGAATATCAGAGACAAAAATGCAATCTTGAAAATGAGGTTTGGGGCTTACCTTCTTTATTTGCTGTAGCTCTAAAAGACTCTTGCACTGCTCCTAAAGTGCAGCCTGGTTTATTTGACAGATAACTTCTGAACAGTATTAATAAAAATACTGGGATGGATTGTCCCACTTCTAGAAGTGGCTTGAAAACAGAAATACTGCAACTCATCAGTCAGTCAGTATGTGACCAAAGAATACAAATAACACAGAGGTGTCCTAAATCAGACACCCCAGACTGAAAGGTTGAAATTATTAATCTAAACCTGTGTATAGCATTGATAGCTTTACTGACTGTAAATACATGAACACGCTTGCATCTGGCAATAAAAAGAAAACAAAATGCCAGAGCTTTATGCACCACATCAGAAAAAGTTATTAGGTTTCCTATTAAAGAGAGACTGAAATGGGCTATGTCAGGTTTGAGTGAACAGTTTTTAAAATTGGCCATTGAGAAATTTATCTACCATATCCATACTACAGAAGATTAAGAATTAGACCTTGGATCAATGCCAGGTACTTGATCTATCTGCTAAATTCTAACTTCATACATATATAGGAATAGGGAATGTTTGAACAATAGAAGCACTAACATAGATGGAAAATGCTAGTGTTTGAAAAGATGAGCTCCTGGTTAATTCTGCTCTTGCTCAACACTGTGTTAATCAATCCTTTTTTATTTGTTTCAAAGGAATGCAAGATTTGTCTATAAGCATGTTTAACACATGGGTAGTCACAAAGAAGAGAAGCAAACATTTGAGAGTATAATCATTCCAGGGAAATTGGTTCACAATGTCACCTTCAGAGCATCAGTTTCTTTTGTTAAAGGGTCAAAACAAGTATTTGGAGTAGTTAGGAAAGCATTCAGTGTATGCTTTGTAGTCAAAACCTTTCCTCAGGTGGGTGTGGATGTTCCTCTCTAAAAAAAATCTGGTATCTCTAATAATGCAAACAATTTCATTCACTGCCACAGTACTGAGCTTGGGTAAGCCAAACAGCTGGATGTTTACCTTGGGTAACCCTGCAGGTCTGTCTAGCAGAACACTTATGTGCATCTTTTGCAGCTCATTGCTGTGTAGACTGAACATCATGTCTGTGAACAGGTAAGTGATCAGTGCACACAGAGACAAGAGAGCTATGAGAGAGCTTTGTTTACAGCACAAATACGTGGGCATTTCATAAACACAGCCAAGCACACCAAGACTCTGGTGCACAAATGCTGTGACCTCCACTCTCTGATGCTTGGAGAACTTAATGCAGCAGGTGACATACTAGGCAAGATGGCTTAAACAGAAGATTGCACAAAAAATGAACAATGCAATATGGAGATGAGGGAATTGAAGGCAAAAGTTAACTTTGATGGAATGAAAAACTAAATCAGCGTTAGACACAATCAGATTTGTAATTATCTGGAGAAAGAAGCTACTGACTTGCATTGAAAAGAAAAACTACTTTACTTCATTGTGCTGGCCTTCACAGAGAGATATTCCTGTAGAATAAAGCAGCAAAGCATCTCACAGTTTAGAAATGCAAAATACTTCCTGTAACCTATTAGTTTCTTTTCAAATAAATGTGAAAGACTTTGACCCAAACCAGTTGTACAGATTTCTCCTGGAGTTTAAAATATATACCTAAAGTCTCTGACTGCACCATGATTTCTTTTGGACCCAACCATAAAAAGGTCTGCTGCCCTTTTCTGTATCTCAGACACATGGAGTATTACATAATCTGTTTCTTCATAAACTGGATAAAACCAGACTGTAACAAATTTTTCTATGATCCACGTGTAAATTCCTATCCAAAGACTAGGTGATTCATCTGTTAAGCCACATATTCTCAACTATCCCAAGATCCTAAAAGAGGTAGCAATCTATAGTGTGTTATAACACAGCTTGACTGCTACTGTCTCAGTACTCTTTTCTAGCCAATGACTTTTGTCAAAATACATTTTGTCGCTGAAGGGATTCTCTCTTCTTCCTGCTCCTATTTTTATACTTAGGCAAGACACTGGAAAGGTATTTTAAAGAATATTAGCTTTGGTAAGCAAAACTGACTTTGCTGCTACTGGAAAAATACATGACCTGTAGGCTTCATTTTGCTATCTCAAATATTCCACATTTTAGGTAAATTAGAAAATCTCTTTTGAATTAATTTAAACTTCAACATGATTATGCTGCTGAAGCATAAAATGCTAATCAACATTTTGGGATAAAAAGACCACCTAGGTTTCTCTTCTATCACTGAAAATCATCATCTGAGTCCACAGCTAAAAGCAGGTACTCACTGCTTAATATTAATTCGTTGTCACAACAGGAAAATTTTTTTTGGGGGGAAATCAACTTTCTCTGGCAAATTTCCCAAACTTAGGGCATGTTTATACAGCCAAGTCCTGCTATATCAGGGGAGCTGCTACTGATGGTTCAAACAAGTCAGAAAAGAACCTCACCCACTTGGCTGAGCAAAAGTTCAACCTATTCTGAAGTGTGTACATGCTGCATCAAGCAAAAGAGGCTGCTAACTTAAATTTCCAGGACCCAGTCCTTCCCAGTTGTATGGGAAAATAGTTAAGAGAGTAGCTAAAAATCACAGGTTATTATCACTCTATGACTAGAGTTTGGAAACCTGCAACTCAATTTCAAAGAAATCTCAAAGAAAAAAGACCAAACCCTCCCCTGCTACCACATCACACATGCAGTTTAAATACTGCTACCAGTACATGTTAGAATTATACATTCAGTTCAATAAAGGAATCTTGCTCATTTTTCATAACTGAAGTTTATCAGCAGTGCCTAATCTTTACACAGAACAATTCAACACCACCTGCCAGCACATAGAAAGTCAGAAAAATTTAACATGGGAATGTGCCAGGATAGCAATTCCACTAGCAATTAGTCTTTGTAGTGAAGTTCGTATTTTGTTTTACACCACTGTGCCTTCCTGCATATATTCAAATTTTAAAACATATCTGCATTTTTTTTATATTGTTACACTTTTCAACGAGCACCTTCTAAAACCACTAAAACACACATTTTAAGTCCCACTGTTTCTACACCTAGGGTACACATTTTTATTTTTTCAGTTCATAAGTTATGTAATGTTCTATTCAACTACACTTTCTCATCAGACTGCTTAGTTCACTACAGGAACTGTCAAAGTAGCAGTGGTAACAGCTGTTCTCTGCCCAACACCACCCTCAGATCTTTTGCCATAGCCATTTTAAGTTTCTTACTTCACCATCTTGCTGCTTTACTCTAATTCATCACTGTAGATAACTACACATAACTATAGAGATGTTTTCAAGGGATGCTTTGGAGATCATTCAGTTCAATACCACATCAGGACAGCCATGGCTTTATCTACCTGAGTATTCAAAACCTCCCCAGCATCTCTATGTTACATGCTTTACTGCAACTTGACTCTTTGCAAAAACATTTCTCCTAATGTGCAAACCTGAACCTCCCAAGCCACATCCTACAGACAATGACCCTTTTTACCAAAAGTATTTATCTTAACCATCTCCATAACTGCATTTCAAAGAGTTGCAGCCTGCTATTACCTTTCCTGTTCTTTAAAGGTTAAGCAAACTCAGTTCTTTCAGCTACTTCTCTCAGGTTGTGTGCTCTATGACCTGACCACCTTGGCAATTCCTCTCCACTGTCTCAGCCTCTTTCTGGAAGGGGAAGACCAAAAGCCAGACACACTATTTCGAGTGGGGCTGCACCAGCATAAGGAGAAATAATAATACTGCTCAATCTGCTAATCTTATTCCTCCTCATGCAGCACAGCAGGCATTTTGCCTTATTGATGCTGACACCCTTCTGCTGGTTCATGTCCAGCCTGGTACCACCACCTCCAGATCCTTTAGAGCAGGGCTGCTAACCAGCCTATCAGCTGCCCACCTCTGCTGATACAAAGAACAAGAAAAGACACCAACTAACTTCTTCTTATAAGTGTATAAAATGGAATATATTGGTAGCAATAATATATCCAGGATTTCTTGAAAGAAACATATGATACACTGGGCACTCAAAAAATTAAATATAAAAATTACAGTTCTGAGTTCTTGAGAAATAGTTTACTTTGCAGCCAAGTCACCCTTGAACAGTAAATCTTGCATGCAGTCCTTTTGGGTACAACATGATCAGCGACACATTTCTATAAAGCAGACAACCAAGACACACCAAGGACTGCAAAACACCATACTGCAAAAATAAACCAACTGATTTTCTCTCTTTCATCAGAACTGTATCTCTCTTAGCCAATTCTAGGAGCCCTAAGCATGGCCCAGGCAGACAGAACTGAGTAGCATTCCAATCAGCTAGCAGTAAATGCTGTAGGTCAACCTGTCAGCAGAGGTCCCTATGTAATATAAAATTGCTAAGCACATTAGGAAGGCTATTCTTCACAGAAAGCTGAACAGAACCTATGTAGCTTGTAACCCTTTTATCAGTCTTATCTTCTGGACTGTGACTTTCTGTTTTTTATAGATGACTCATACACTTCTTTTGTTCAGATGCTGGTTTGTTTGTTCCTGTTAACATCAGATGAAGCCTCAAGTTCAAATACAAATATATATATATTATATTCTCTGAGGCCAAGGTACTGCAGGTTACTGAGTCTGCTGGTACTGAACAATGGACCTATTAATATTTGACTCTGTAAAGCAGACATTACTTTTTTCATATTATATAGTCTACCTTCCTGTCTTCACATACGTCATAGGGAAAGGACTCACCTCCTGTCCACCACAGACCACTGCATATTAACCATATTGCTCCAAGTGACTACACAACCTTTACAGCCTTTAAACCCAATTTTAGTGGTCTGCTCTGAGGAACCGAAGCAGTAGCAGCAAGTCATACTTTTCCTGGGTCAAGTACATGGCACACCATTTCCCCAGCTCCCAGCAAGCATAAAAACTTGGGAATTCTCCATCTGATCCAGACAAGTCAAAAGGTCTGTGGGACAGAGAGAGGGACACTAACTCCTTCCACTTGATTCAGTGCTGAACCATGTCTAGCATCTGCCAGCTATACCCATGCATGAATGCCAGATTTGCTAGTTATCCCTGGTTCAAAGCCAAATAGTAGACTGGACAAGCCAGATTTCAAATCTTCCAAGGTGATTTCTAACTCAAATACCTGACACAAAACCTGGCATCTCAGACACCTGCCAAGTTCAGATTTGTGATTACCTCACCCTCTTCTTGCTGGGAAGAGACAGATGCAGTAGCTCTGAGCATGCCACTAGCTATCAGTTTCCTATCTCTCTCTGGAGCCTCCAAGGGACAAGGCTGAAGCAGGAACAGAAGCAGCTTAGGGCTAAAGGCACATCCCTCCCCATCTTTCCTTCTCAGTTACCTTAAATTATCTGCAGTGTTTTGTCTTACGGCAAGAGTAAAGAGAGAAAATGTTTTAATATGAAAAAACTTTTTTACAGAAGTTTCAGTTTATTTCCATATGTACCTTGGATATGAATTCTGCAACATCTTAATAAAGTAAATGCTAAGCAATGCTTAAAAAATCATCAAAGGTCTTATTTATAATGTAATAAGTTTAAAACTATTTCTATGAAATGTTAAGTTCACAAAAAATTAAGTACATTTTTCAAGACACCTATATAGGCTGTATCTTGCCCACAGTAACAGTAATTTATGAATTAGTAGCATTATTGTACTAACAAAAATGTATAACAACAACTGATATTCAATAGGGAAAAATGGGACTGCAACTTTTAAAATTAAACCTTCAGTATTCAGTCAGAACATGCCCAAACTTTTATTTACCACAACTCTCTAACACTGTCTTAGGGGAGTACAGACATTCAGTGGGTTGATCTGGTTTTATTTCCCAAAACAAAAGCAAAATACAGAAAAGAATTATTCACATCACTCTTTTGTCAGAAGATTCTTCATGTCGTTTTGTTTGTTTTTTTTTAATGCTTATAACAGTTTACATGAAAATTATTTGCAATTTTTACTAAGATTGAAGCCCTAATCTCAGTCTTTATCTCACACCAGTGTAGATTCTTCCTTTATATAAAAGTAATTTCCTGTAAACGTTTACAAATTACAGAACATTGCATGAGTACATCTGAAGGTTAAATATACATTATCAACAGATACTACCAGGAAGAGACTAGATAGGCCCATATGTCACTCAGTTTTCAGAACTTCATGTTCTCCATACACCTTACATGACTGAACAAAATCTCCAATGCAGCTGAGGTCCTTCACAATCCTACATATAAATATGTATGGGTCCATGTGTCTATACACATACACATAAAAGGCAACCATGAAACCAAGGCAAGAATTCTTTCTGAATTTTAAGTCTCTGCAGCAAGTTTTCAATGTCTGCCCTATAGAGGGTATGCATTCTAAAAAAAAATCTTATTGCAGAATTCAAAATATGTATTGATTATTGTGGCTAGTATATGTGTTCCTTATGGCTGCTGGCCAGTTGAGATTTCACTGGTGCAGGCTTTTTTTTACTTCAATATGTCTTTGACTTATTTCCCAAGAAAAACAACAAAACAAAAGGCTGCTTCTGATGCATTTATGAAGACTACGATGAATGTGGCAAACAAACCCATCCTCACTGGTGAATATATGAATCACTTTGAAATGAAAAATTTCCATTTCAGTAAATACACTGCACTGTAAAGTCCTCAACTTGCACTACAGAGCTGCTTAGTGACTGCAGTTACTGCCTTATTAGAGGGTCCTGGACTGAAATGTGGTAATATAGTATTCACTGGTACACTGTATTCACCGAGAGAGAAAGGCCTGAAAGACAGACACAGTGGGGAAAGCAGCAATAAGAACACCACCTGCTATCTCAAGCTGACTGCTAAGCAGTTGACAACATTTTCACTGCAGCACTTGCCCTTTAGCACAGGCAGGGGTTTCCTCAGTATCATGGCAGAACCACGGTGCCATCACCTTCTCAGAAGAGCTGGCAGCCTGGGGGTACTCTGGGAGGCCAAGCTCTGGTAAAATATGATTTATGACAAGAAAATGACAGGGCTGACCATTCTCTGTAAGTGGAAGATTTTCTATTTATGTCAAGAATGTGCGATTTTTTGTTAAACAAATACTTTTGCTACTGATCTTAGGGCTATATAAAGATGTTGACCAACGACTGGCCAGGACATCCTTAGTAAAACAACCATTACACAAGAGATCTTTTCAATGGGAAAAAGGAAAAGAAGCAGCATTTTAAAAATTAGTTACTAAGTAATTATAAAGTCTGAATTCAAAACAATGGTATAGCCAGTGCAACACAAACTGGTAATGTTATATCACAATCTCCTCCAGGAGTGCGGTGAAGAAGAGTTTCCAGGTTTGGGGTTTTATTTAGTGATATTCTGTTTTGTTCTTAAACAAAACATGACAGAACCACTGATTTATTAGATATATTTCACTAACTCATACAGACCAATTCCATATTTCAAAAATATTTTCTACTGGAATCTTATTCACTCCACTTCTATCAGGACTGTAAATTGACCATACAATATTGTAAATTACAGCCTGTTTTATTATAAGCAAATAAATTTAATCCTATGTACACAATACTGGTGTAAAGGTAAGCAAATCCAAAGTGAAACAAGAAGATAACCACAACTAGAGAGATTCTGAGAGAGAATTCTCTAAGCAGATGAAAAGTCTGAAAATGTCTCAGGAGTAAGCCCCTAAGAAGGATATTATTTCACAGCAGCCACTTCTGATAGCACAGTGAAACAATGGAAAACCTCTGCTACTTCCTCTGTGAGCCATCAATGCACTTTTTTGTTGCTGTTGGATATGGAAAGCTAAGTATAAGAAAAATTAAATGTTAATAACTATTGTACATAGTCACAAATGAAAAAAGACTATATTTTAATTTAGTGAAAGACAACTTTTTCCAAAACGTATTAATTTTCAGAGAAGTATTTTGCAAGGTGATCTGTTTGCTTGCTCCACCTAGTGGGGTTTAGTTTAATCTACCAAAACAGTCAGAGCTGTTCCTACCTCATGATGCTAGCGAGAAAGCACATTCTTTCACAATGTGATTAATATTTCAAGCCTGCATGACCCACTAACAGCACTACATTTCTAAGCTTCCTTCTAGAAAAACATAGAACCAAAAATGCCAGAAACTAAAACCTGCTTTTCTTCTGTCTGCAGGAACTTAATAGCAATGTCACAGAAAACTGTTTTCACTGTGCACTGCTCCAGGACAAAACTTTACTATGGAAAGTCCAACTCCCTTGGAAAAATTATTTTCTTGGATCAGCCGCCAATCCAATAATAGACAAGAATTCCTTAAGCATGCCATTTAGGACTTGTATTTAAAAACTGAACTTACCCAGAACACAGTTATTCCTAAGGAAGAACTTGAATACTGTAGTAAGGCGTCTGTTGCATTTAACCAGGAGCAGGAATCATGCTAGAGGCACTACAGAATGTTTAATTGCCTCATCTAAAAAACAAGAGACCAGTGCCAAAGTGCTTCTAGATCTCCCACCTCAAGTTTGCAGTGTAGGGACCTTAAGCGTTTATAGAAATTGACACAACTTTTCTTACAACATTCATGATTTCAGCTTCATCACCTTCTGTTCTTAGTTCAATAGAGACTTATGTTTGTAACTCATACAATGGCAGAGAAGAAAAAAATATTACATCCAGTTTACAATAAGGGACTCATCACAAATGTTTCATTTGGATTGACAGGAAGCCTTTGGGGAATAATGCAAAACTTTTTACCCTTCTATAAACTTCCCTATAAGCAGAGGAAAACATTTTCATTTCACAGTGGTTTATAAAATAACCAATATCTGTTTATCCAGAAACAATGTCTTTTTTTCAAGAAACAGACACCAGTAAGAACTGCACTGCCATGAACACAAAGCCCCAGGCTATGGTAATGTCTAGAACAGTTAAGTACTATATACTACTAAATGTTAGAATCATATTCTAACAGTATCAGAGGATAACTGTGCTGCAACCAAGCAGACACTAACACAGTCCTTTGAAGGAAAGGCAAGAAGTGAGACAGACTGTGCTTTAAAGAAAAGGTAGTGGGTTTTTTTCCCTTTTTGTACTTGAAATTTTATCTTGTATTAATACTCATAACAAAGCACTCTCTCAGGAAAGCACATTAAAGTGCATTTTTGAGAGTTTTCCTATTTGCTTAAGGTTACAACATGGGCCATTTTGATCTGTGAGGACTAGGATCAAGTTTAAGACTTAATAGCTTCATAGAAAGTAGAAAAAGAAATTATGCTTGCAATTTTATCCCATGTACATTTGATGTTCACCCACACAAAACCTAATTCTGCATGACTGTGAAGCAATCTATAGGCAAAACAGATATTGGCTTCATACTCAATATCAAATCGCTGCAGAATGCCAACTCCATTCAAAAAGACAAAAAGTATCAAAGTTCAGCCTTTAAATTAATCACATAAGTTCAGATTCTAAAGCACAGACAACTGATGGTGCACACTTTTTATGTAAACCTGTTATACATGGGTAACTCATACCTCTAAACTTACCAACAATGTTCTTTCTTGAAATTTTGACATCCAAGAATTTTAAGCTGCCTTTGCCAGCACAGAAGGGAAAGCTCTGCAGTCAGTTGATGCAATGTAGCATCCCATAAAGAACTTGCAGTATTCCCACTGTGGGACCACATTTATTAGGAAACCTTTTGGTCACTTTTATGTCAGAACAAGCATTTTTGGAGCCATTCTACCACACAGGCTAAGACTAGAGTTATTAAAAACCCATCTGCAGAGAAGATAAAGAAAGAACCAAAACCTAAACAACCACATAAAAGTTTCAAACTTCAGATGAAGAGCAGGTTTTAGACCATCTAAAGGACCTGAAGGTGAACAAGTCCATGGGACCTTATGGGATTCACCTGTGGTTCCTGAAAGAACTGGTGGATGAAGTTGCAAAACCACTGCCCATCATATTTGAAAAGTCATGGCAGTCTGGTAAAGTACCTGCTGACTAGAAATGGGGAAACATAACCCTCATTTTCAAAAATGGAGAATAAGACAACCCAGGGAACTACAGGCCAGTCAGTCTCACCTCTGTGCCTGGCAAGACCATGGAGCAGATCCTCCTGAAGGCTCTGCTAAGGCTTGCGGATAACAAAGGGGGGATTGGTGACAGCCAGCTTATAGACTCATAGACTCACAGAATTGGCTGGGTTGGAAGGGAGCTCAGAGATCATCAAGTCCAACCCTTGATCCACTATCCCTGTGGTTACTAAATGTGGCTTTACTAAGGACAAGTGCTGCTTGACTAATTTGGTGGCCTTTTATGATGTCTCAAGGGACAAAGAGCAACAGACGCCATCTACCTGGACATGTGGAAAGTATTCAACGCTGTCCTGCACAACATTCCAGTCTCCAAATTGGAACAGTAGAGATTTGATGGATGGAGCACTCACTGGATACAGAACTGGCTGGATGGTCACAGCCAAAGTATTGTGTTCAATGTCTGGATGGAGATATGTAGAGTGGTGTTCCTCAAGGGCTGGTACTCAGACTGGTGCCTTTTAACATCTTTGTTGGCAACATGGACAATGGAATTGAGGGCACCCTCAGCAACTCTGCTGACAACACCAAACAGTGTGGTGAAGTCAACACGCTGGAGGGAAGGGATGCCATCCAGAGGGACCATGACAGGCTCAACAAGTGGGCTAACGCAAATTTCATGAAGTTCAACAAGGCCAAGTGCAAGATTGTGCACCTGGCTCAAGGCAAGCCCATGCACGAATACAGGCTGGGAGGAGAATGGATTGAAGGGCAGCCCTGGGGGGAAGGACTTGGGGGTGACAGGAGCCAGAGCTGTCAATGTGCACTTGCCCTGGGCTGCATCAAAAGAAGCATTGCCAGCTTGTTGAGGGAAGTGACTCTCCCCCTCTGCTCTTGTGAGACCACACCTGGAGTACTGTGTCCAGTTCTGGAGTCCCCTACATAAGGACAGAGAGCTCCTGGAGCATGTCCAGGGAAGAGTCACAAAAACGATCATAAGACTGGAGCACCTCTCCTATGAAGAAAGGCTGAGAAAGTTAGGTTGCTCAGCCTGGAGAAGAAGATTCGCAGAGGTGACCTTATAGTAGCTTTCCAGCACTTGAAGGCATGCTGGGGTAGGACTATTTGCATGGGCATGTAGCAAGAGGACAAGGGGCAATGGTTTAAAATTTCAAGAGGGGAGGTTTAGATTAGATATTAGGAGGAAATTCTTTACTACGAGGGTGGTGAGACACTGGAACAAGTTGCCCAGGGAAGCTGTGGCTGTCCCATCCCTGGAAGTGTCTAAGGCCAGGTTGGAGAGGGCTTTGAGCACCCTAATCTAGTAGTAGGTGTCCCTGTGCATGGCAAGAGAGTTGGATCTAGGTGATCTTTAAGGTCCCTTCCACCCGAGGCCATTGTATGATTCTATGATTTTTCAAACTCATGCAAGTACCTCCCTAACAGGGTCTCACAGACTCCAACGCTAACTTCTTCAGCAATCATGGTCCTCATATTTTTATTTTAAAGACAATCTGCAATTTCTACGTGATGAAAGTTGAGTATCAATAATATTTGCATTTAAATTTCTTTTTTATTTTTAATGCTTTATGAAATGGCCCTCATATTTTCTGTTACTTTCTCTTTTTACTTAGCTTCTGTCTAATACACTGGTGGTTGCTATGGTAACTTCAGCTTTTTTCTCCCCCCTGTTCATGCTGGTTTTCATCAAACCCAATGACTTTTTTAATCTTATCTGCTCTATAACAATTGTTCCTTGGCTAAGGTGCTGTATAATGTACCAGTGAGAATCCTTGTATTTCATAGTAGTAACAGGAAAAATCTCAAGTTTTGCTCAATTCTAAAAACTAACAATTGAAGTGTGATTTTTCAGAGGTTTCATTTATTTGTTTTTTAAATTCCTGAGTTCGTATCTTTCTTTTAAGCTGAATATTATGCAGGTAAAATATAGTAACGAGCACACCATTAAACGTGAGATAAAGCAATTTTTAAAAGCAGTAATGCTTAAAGAAGATAGGACAAGACCTTGTGTGGTAACTTCTTTTAAAAGGAAAGTAATCACTGTCGTTCACGTAGACTAAGTAGAATGCAATTAAACAAAATAAGAACAGTTATTTTCTGAACTACCGTTGCAGATTAACATTGGTTCAAATCTCCCTGTCACAGAAAAAAAAATACCTCTAGTCACTTTAATAAAATATTTCTGAAGATTAGCATATATTCTGTTATCAAGTTCATCTATAACCCACAGGAAACAAACTGCCTATGTCAAAAAACAGACAATGTACACACCAGACCTGAGACACTTCCAAACACTCTTCACTAAAATTTTACTTTAAATCTATTTTCTCCAATACTATTTAATTTTAGGGCTAAATTCCTCAATGTAGAGTTCTTCGGGAAGGTTTCCTTTACTTGAACTACTGCAAAAGAGATGCTCTTTTGATATTTTCTACAGGACAATGTCATATTTTTCTGCTCTAGACAGGAAGAATCTCTCCTGAGTACTTATCACCTCACAAAAATAACTTAAAACACAGGGATTCAGTCAGATTGAGCTGATTAAATATCACAAATTAACACTCACTAAAAACAGCATACCTGGACTAAAGTTTCACTTGACTATGGTTACCTGAATCTGGACCCTAGCTACTCTGTCATGTATACAGGAAGGGTCATGCTGGAGAGAGTTTGGTCCAGTACAGAAGAGTTGGAGGCTATTGAAATAATCTCTGGTAAAATTAAATCACCTTCAGTACTCTCATCATTTTAAGGAACACCAATAAAATGAGCAAAAAATAGAAAGGCTTTACAAACTAAGAAAATTACTATTTCGCAGAATTCAACCTTGGAGAGTGATTTTACATTAGTTTGTTTGGGGGTGGGTTGCATTCAATATCCATTTGCCTCAACAATAATAATTCGCTTTTCTTGTCATATATTATAGATAGAGACATTTTCTTTAATTTCAGATTTTATAACCAGAAATACATTAATGGCTTTGGGGGCAGGGGGGGGAAGTTTGGGCATAGATGAAAAACATATATACTGCTGTTATTTCTGATTAGATTGATTTCATAATTCTCCTTTTGTTTTTTTCTTCAGTTCAGTTTGAAAGAAGGATACCTAAAAGTTACTCTTCTATTTTACAAGAACAATTACCAGTGAGAATGAATAATCTACAATATGCTGCTTTTCAGCAGTTTTATTTCGTTTCAAATTTCTGGTGAAGCTAGCTTTATCATATAATTATTCTCTTGTACAATCCTGATTACACTTAGTAAAATAATCTGATTACTAGATGAGCACAGTAGGCACAAAATGCACTAATACATTAATTATTCCCTGTTTCAGCTAATATTACACAAGCTTTACTGGGATTTCAGTTTGCTACTGTGTACAGGTTGCATATTCGTTTGGCTCATTAAACGACGGCAGGATTTCCTCTGTAGGTGGGATTGCCTTTCTAATGATATCTATATCAGCCATAGTTTCTACACCTCTGTCTTATGCTCACAGCCAGATATAGGCAACTGTCAGAGAGCTATTAAGTCTATTCCATAGATGCATTTTATGATATAATCACCAACACATAAAAAGAGCTTCCCCTCCCTTTTTATTCCAGTCTCAGTATGTCATAAAGGACTTTATTTTACATCCAGAGAAAGTAGAACAAAACCAATAAGAAACAATTATGTAGGATATCTAAAAAAGTCAACTAAGTACTTCTTGGGTGATGTATTACTTTAAATAAATTCCACATCACACCTGTATTCACTATTATTCTACGGTATCTCTTGCATGTATTAATACTAGCCATAAAACTCACATGTGTACAAAAACTCAATACTGATAATGATAATCTTTCAAGAACTGCACTGTAATTTTAAATGCTTTATACTTAGTATTAGCTGAATTTAAGAACAGTGTTAATTTGGCACATAATTACCAAATGACTCATTTATACTCTCACATAGTGTTAAAGAAATAATTATGTTTGAAAAAAATCCTGATATTGCAACATAATAATAATAATAATGTTGTGACCACTAATGGAAGCCCCCTGTTTGCCAAATATGTACACCATTTATTTTTTCCCCAAAGTCTATCACCAAACCAGAGGCATGTCCCTCTCTCCATCACCATTCAACAGGCACCAGTGCTGCTGGAAGCATCCCCAAGAACAGCAACTGGAAGTTGTTTTCCTGGTGCTTCTTAGATGTTTGCTCATTAGTAACTGAACAAACACACACACAGGACTTAAACCATAACAATTATCATAAAATATTTAGAGCAAGTACTGACATCAACCACCTTTAAATCTATGGCATGAAAAGTCTTCCTGGCACAGGTAGTGTAGTACTTTCTCAGATTAATAAGCAACCTAGTATTTTTCAATATTGACATTAGATTTGACAACAACATAGAAACACACTGTTTTAAGAAAAATCTTCCATCTAGCCACATACTTTGTGTGCATATTGTTTCCAATTTAAAAACACTACAGCAGAGTTTGGGTTTATCTATTTTACAGATACACCACATATTTTCACAGAGACATTTGTAAAAGCTCCTAAGCATCCAGCAATAAGACAGAAGTCAGCCTCAGAATATTTTGTAATACAGTACCTATTAGTAAAATCTGCATCAGAGGGAAGCCACACAAAGAAAAAAGGGTAAAGAAAAAATAGGGCACTCTATTTGACAGCTAAGGAAGAAACAGAGGTTACGTCCTCTATGGCTGAGATTTAGAGCAGTTTCACTTAGTGGCTGTTCTGCTCCAATTCCCCAGATAAAATTTAGACCTACAGCAAGAAGTCTTCATTCCTATTTTATTCTAAGGGGAAGTCATGGTTCAGACTCTTAAGTAACCAGTAGGAAAAAAAAAATAGTCAGTGGGGAACTATGAAGCTTAAATATTATGTTACAGTTAAATTGAGATAAACCTAACAGATTCATTATATTCTCACAAACTAAAATGAGTCATAAATTGCTAAATATGTAGAGATATAACTATTATCCTAGTATTTCACACAGGAAAATATTACCAAAATTTTACAACAGCTGCAACATGCCTATGGCAGTGTCTCACAGGTAACACAGGACCAGAACTCATAAGCGACCCTTTCTGATTTTTATCTCATTCAAAATATTTAATACAATTATAATATTATATGCACTACCCCACCTGTCCAATTTAAATAGCTACTGTGGAAGGACAGGAAAAACATACTCTTATCTGCTTCTTTCACACAGTTTACACTTAAGTAATCTTTCTGATTGCATAGCAAATCTAACCATTCCTATCCTTCAGAGCACCGTGCTGCTCAGGAGGAAATGCAGATGTATTATCTGCAAGGCAGATTTGCCTCTAGTTCAGGAAAGCTTCTGCCAGCAGAACCACCGCCCTGAACTGCAGTTCCAGGAAGGCAGCCATGGGGAAAACATATTGGCACCAAGCAGCCCCAGCCCTCCTGTCCTCCTAAGAGCCCAGATGGGGTCTGTGCAAACTGAAAAGCCAGTCTTGCAGGATGCCTTCAGCCACTCTGGCCAGAGCATCCTTGCCACAGATTAACTCTGCCCCCTTCACGATAGAGTCCCTGGGTGAGGAGCAGAATGACCATCTGTTCTCTCCTTGCAGCTGTTCTCCTCCCGGTGAGGGTGGCAGGTTCTGCTGTGCCAGCAGAGTACAAGATAAACAGAATAACAAACTACCTGGGACCAGCTCTGGTATGGACACAATGTGGAAGACCAGTTTTGGTGGTTTATTCTGATAGCCAATTTGACTCTTCTAAGCAGAATAAATGAACTAGCTTTGCCTTAATGTCATGCAATGCCCCAGGCCAAAAAAACCATTTTCAGTAACAGTTAACTTGATGGGGGTAGCTGTGATTCCTAATGTTAAACCTGAATTCAAACATTTTGCAGAGTAAGTACAAGAAGTAGCCCACTTCTGCAAAGTACCCTTCCACATACCATCTGAAGCTGTATGAATCCAAGTGTCTGCAATTTCTCATTCATCACAGAAAAAAACATTCAAACAAGCATTTTTCAAAAAATATTGAGATAAGAAACATAGTAAAAGTAAAAAGATTTCAACAATTTAAAGATTATAATTTGTTGAAGATTATTCTGAAAGATTAACAGAGGTTTTCCTTACCTTTCAATTAAAATGTCTGGAAAATGTACTAATACGTTGCCAGTGTTATTCGATCTTTTCCTCTGCATCTGGTCACTGCAGAATCGATGTATTTATTTATTTTATAAACCAATTAAATAGCATAATACTCAGAAAATACCACTGTAAAATTAAACATCCAGCAACAGAAGGCAGGAGGAAGGTGCAACATTGCTAATTGTTTCAGTTTCTAATCAACCACCTCCATAGAATAGGAACAAATTCGCATGCCAGCTCAACTTCAGCTAGTTTTTTTCAACCAGTAGTGATTTTAAGTTTCTACTCCCATCATATCATTCAAGGAACTCCATCTAAAGCAACTTTAAGTCCCAATACTCAACATTTATTCTTTTGTTCCCCACAGGAAAGGAAATCCTAGCTTCCACTCTCACCTTCCCTTCTCTTGAGAACTACAGAATTGAACTGTTCATGTCTGAACACTTGGCAGGTGTGGAAAGGAGACACAAAATTGCCTCTAAATCCTCATTCCTGCCAGTCACCAGAACATTATTCAGATAATGCTGTGCTCTCAGTGATTCCATATATTATGTACAAAGTGAAAGTGTAATTCCCTAAACAATACTAGTGGTTGCAATTTTTACTTTTTCGAAATTCTGATTATTTGAACCATGCATGCATTCATAAGAAACACAGAGTTTGGTTATACAAAAACCCAGTAATTTCAGTTGGCAATGAAAATATATTTACTCAGTTCATCACATGAGAATATACTGCTTTCAGTGGTAATAAATTCTAGTGCTATATTATGAAATACGAACATAGCTCTACACATCTACACACAGTAACAACTTTCAGTTCATTCTGTGAAAGATAAATTCTGCCTGTCTTTATGTTAGATCATAAGTCTAGGCAGACAATTAAGGGGTTTTACGGCTTTTTACTTTTCAAAATTATTTAAACTTTTGGCAAATTTAGTCTTGTTGTTTTTAACACTAACTGGCATGATAGAGTTGGGCTATCTATGAAAGTTGAACATCAGCAGCTGCTGCTACATTCCCTTGCAGCCCTAAGGAGTAACTGGAGCCAACTGAATTAAGCTTGCAAGGATTAAGAAGACACTAGAACATTATCCAGCCCCTGAATGGCTATTCCTCTAATTCCCTATGTATCTCACTTGCCTCTTTTTTCTTTTTCTGCTTCAGGGGATGGAAAGCACTCTATTGTGTTCATTACTTCTTGTTTGTTTCTCCTGATATTTATAAACACCAGCCTTTCATGCAATCATGGCCTCCTGCCTGCAAAAATGCTGAATAAATTCCATTCTGCAACAAGTTCTCTCTTTACAGAATTACTTTCTTTACTTTTTCTTTTCTTTCACTTTTCTCATACTAAGATTGATCTTACAACACATAATATTCTGCTCTCTCACAAATTTCATACAATAATCTTAGCAGCAGCTTGAGCACTTTGGAAAATGCATTCAGCATCTGTTATTTCCCCTCCCACAGTTTCTATAGATTTCTGATATCCTTGACCAAGCACATAAAACAATCTCATTTTGTAAAGTAATATTAAACACTGTTCAGCAAGCCATCTGTAAATTCGTTTCTTTATGTGAACAGAATCTCCTTTGGTAATCACCTCCAGTTTTCTTTCCACCTTTTGATGCAATTGTAATTTCCTTGCTCTCCTGCTACCAGAAATTCACACTACTCTATTCAAACAGGTAACTGTATAGAAAGGAGATGTCAAGCACCAATATAATAATGCTATGCTTTTTTTGGAGTTCAGCTCTTGTCCTCTCACAACTCACACATCACTTTTTTTGCTCAAGAACGAGGAGCTCTAGATGCTGACTATGAAGCATAATTTCTCTGAGTGTAGTAGAGCCTTCAGAAATAAGCAGTGCAAGGAAATATCTCACTATCTTCCAGGCCATCATGCAGCTTACCAAAATTAACAATAGGGCTTTGAAGACTTGTAGTTAGGTAATAAATTTAACTGCTCTATGACAAAGACTTTGGTCCACCAAACACCTAACTTGAAAAAAGTCTCTCCCATTTGGAGGGCTGGGAGATGCAAATAGAGATCATTGTATTTTCGCCATCATTTTAGCCATCAGTTGTATAAATGTGTTGTGAAGGCAGAATGCCCCTTTCTCCCCCACAGCTTTGGACAAGACACGAATTTTCAGCAGCAGCAATCTCTGACCATCTGGAAGGTAATCCCTCAGGCACTCAAAAAACAAGTGTAAGCTTTTTCACAATGTCAAAACAGAGAAAGACTAAGAGTATTTACATATGCCTCGATACTATTAAAAAAAAAAAAAAAAAAAAAAACACGAAAACAAAACAAAACAAAAGCCAACAAACAGTAGTGTTGCTTGAGACTCAGAGGCTTAACAGTTATGTGCCCAGATTAATTTCTGGGGCGTAAGGTATACTAATGTATGCTTGGCCACTAAATCCCAAAGATACATGATCACTGCGTGAAGCTATCTGCTTGTTCTTTGCCCCTGTTTTTTCTGCCTCCTAGAAATTTTCTTTTTTATCACACAGCAAGTGTATCCTAACAAACATCAACAGCAGTTGATGGCACTTTTGACTGGAAGTAAATAATAGTAACAGAAATTAGCATGCTATCTCAAAGCGCTGAAAATATGTCAAAATTATGTGAAAATATTTCCTGGTCAGGCTTCTGCCAAATACTACAGCTGTCTGTATGTTCCTCTTGACTGGCAACAGCACACAGCTCCAGAAGTATCTCTAAAAAGAGACATTCCGACATTCATTTGTATTTAGCACCTGGACAGCAAAGCAAGAAGATCAAGCCTGGACCTCAACACAAAGAGCACTAGAAAGACCATGGAGCACTTCAGATTACTGGAATTACAGAGCAGATGACTCGACTGCATAAATAATAGCAGGCAAAGATCACACAAGAGAGAAGAGCTGAAGAAATGAGACAAAAGAAGAATGTTACGTAAGGAAGGTGTAAAAAGGTGTAAAGGAAACCTAGACTGAAAAACTTATGATTTCTGGACATTCTCAGCTATCAAGAGATATACAAGAGATATGTTAAAATATACAAGATTTGCTTAAGAACTCCCTTAAATCTGTCATGAAACAATTTTAGACATTACCTGTCTATTACCTAACACTGTGATGTGCACAAATCAATTGCCATATGCAAATCACTCAAGAACATGGAGCTTCTGGGCTTGATTCAAAAGCTGAAGCTAATAGAAATATTGCCAGTGACTTGCACGAGCTCCACAGCACTACTACTGATACTGATATCAATGCCTATTAAAACTATACATAATAACTATGTATGTAGCTGCAGCAAAGTAGCATTCTACTGAAAAGAACATGAAATGATAAAATGGTAGAAGCAAAACCTGGTACTAAGAGCTGAAAGTTTCTCTAAGAAGAAATACAAGATGCCACACAAAACCCCACTAAAAAGTTGGAAGAGGGGCAAAATCATCCAAGAGCAGAGAAAACTTGACTCAAGGACTACAGTACAGGGACTGAAATTAACAAGCATAACCCTACGGTATCTAAAGTTTTCCAAACACAATTTACACCTCCAGTTCCTTTTGATATTGACAGTGGTCCTTATTTACCTTATACTGATGTTGTAATTGTGAAACTGTACTCTCCTTCACAATTTTCCTTACTATAGCCTTCAAATTAATTCTAGTTGCAATACCTTGAGAAGTTCTTTTTACACTAACAAGTATATGAGCATGTTTGTGTGCATATGTGTACATCTGACCTACCTTTAGGCAAGAACAGAAAAAGTAAATGTACTTACAATATATTTTAAGAAATATAGCATTCATATTTAACTTAGTATTAGTTCACTCACCTTTTTTCTTTACTTGTAGGCTATTAATGAAAAAATGTTACAAATTTATTTTGTTAAGTGATTAGAAAAAAATACAATATGTATGTATAACTGATTTTGGTGTTTCATGAAAAAATACTTTCCAGAAAAATATTATTACTTGGAATTAACAGGTTCATAATCCCACTGTCAATTCAATACAGATTAGCAGAGCTCTGCTAATTTGTAAGTACTTTTTCTGTTGGTAGATTACTCTGAAACACGTTACACCTCCACGAGGGTGCCATCCAGTGGAGGATAAAATAAAAATCTTACATTATCCCCTCAAATTTACACCAAAAAAAAAAAAAAAAAAAAAAAAAAAAAAAAAATTATATTCCTCCTTGGGAATTCCTCCAAGGGGACCAGGGGATGGGAGCCACCACCCCCTGAGCCTCCCCTTCCACACCAGTGTCACCGGCACCCGAACCGCCGGGACCAGGCCGCAGCCGCTCCAATGCTGCCACCTGCTGCCACCGACACCACGGAACCACGGAACCCATTAGGCTGCCAAAGACCTTTAGGAGGAAGTCCAGCAGCTAACCCAGTGCTGCCAAGCCCACCGCTAAACCCTGTCCCTCAGCATCACATCTACACCTCTGTTAAATCCCTCCAGGATCTGACTCCACCACTTCCCTGGGCAGCCTGGTCCAGAGACCAATACTCTTTCTGGGAAGAAATTCTTCCTAATATCCCCAAAGGGCAACTTGGGGCTGTTTCCTTGGCATCCTACACATTCAGATCTCTGGGTAGTACGGGTTGGGGCTCGGCTGCAGATCCCTCCTGTGGAGCACAGCCCAAACCTACTTCTGCAACAGAGAAGAAAGATGTGCGGTCACCAAAACAAACACGGCAGCTTTGATCTGCCAAAGCCTTTGCAGAAGCTGCTGTGAATTTATCATCACATAACAAAAAATCACAATGCAAATGAGACCTCGGAATTTCTCAGGGAACAAAAGCTTTGGGAATTAGTCCTAAAAATTATTTCTAAAACTTAAAAGAATTACAAATCTGAAATATCGGGTAAAAAAATGAGCAGTGATCTCAGAACAAAACCACTCTTTTGTTTTAAGAAAAGCCCACAGAGCTGAATGGCCACAAAAAATTACCTATTGGATCCCCATGGATTCAGGAATACAGAACAGCAGCTTTACTTACAAATTGAAAATAAATGGTGGAAAAGAAGAAAGGACAGGAAAGAGACTGAGACACTAATACAAACAAACAAAAAGATTGAGAGAACATTTGCTATTAACATACTGCAAATTAATCAGTTACTCACAATTAATTATCTGTTACACAAGCATCCTTCCTAACACAATTGGGCAATTTTTTTTTTTTTTCAGAAAACAGCCACTTCCAGTAATACCACAATTCTTAACAGAATTATTAAATGTTAAGCCAAATTCTGAAAAGCAGGTTTTATATGGTTCTTTTTTATATGATACTATCTTTAATCCACTTCCTACTACTCTTAAGAGAAATATTCATCCCAGTTTTCACCAGTGCTTTCTGCTGATACAGATCTTTTCTTCATGACAAGAGCTGAAAAGGAAATTCAAGTTTTCCAACTGGCTGCAGAGTTACAATCCCAGTTTGAGAAACACATTCCTAATTTATTAGATGTACTAAATTTTGCAAGGTTCCTTCTTAAAAGACACAGGATTACTTCTACTCTTTAATGTTTACTTCTTGCTCTTTCATGGGGATTTAGAAAAAATATAATAATCTGAAACCCCAGAACCCTTAGACTGTCAGGTTTTCTGTTAAAATTGACAATTACAAGTCCAGTCAAGACTGCCAGAGCTGCAGAACAAGTCCTTTGAAGTGAACATAGCTTACATTAAAACTGCTATGAAGAAAGGAAACAGCAGAGGATTTTCCTTTTTATTTTTTTTAAAGCTACTACTTGCAAATATTCACCTACTGCTACATGGCATAGATAGAAAGCTTCCCCTTCTTTTTTTCATTAGTAGTTGTTCTTCGTACATCTCTTAGCCAAAGCCAAATGAAACCTCAAAGGTCTCAGCTGTCAAACATCTCACCTTGTGCTCCAGATGGAACAGCCCATTCTGAACTGGTTGCACAGCTACAGCTCACACTCAGCTTGGGAGTGGATCCTGATTATAAAGTAATTGCAAAGCAATTGTGTAACAAAAGACCAAATAGCTATTGAAAAGATTTGGCAAAGTCACAGCAGTGGGTTAGATAAAAACTTAAACACTCTGACAGCAGCACAGTTCCAACATGATGGCATCTTCCTTACACCTCATCTGTGTAATCTGTAGTTTCCCTCTTTTGTTTATTTGTTCTTAGTGCCCTTAGCTGCACATATGACACTTGAAACTTTACACTAACACAGACTGCTTAAGACTGCATCACAGCTGAGGTATGTACTTCATTTTCTGGTTATGCTCCATAACATCAATGTTCAGTAGCATTCTGCTGCCACCATGTAAAAGGAAAAAAGGTATCATGCTAACATTGAGGCAAGAATAAAACAAAGAGGAAATTATGCAAAAGGGAATGAAATCAAGAGTATTAAGCCAATAACATTTCTGCGAATTATCTTTTAGGAAAAAAAAAAAAGGTAACAAGAATGAAATACAGAAAAAAAGGAAAAGACAGGATTCTGCATATATTTTGTCAGAATAAAAA
Source organism: Phaethornis superciliosus (assembly GCA_023637945.1). NCBI lineage: Eukaryota > Metazoa > Chordata > Aves > Apodiformes > Trochilidae > Phaethornis > Phaethornis superciliosus. Next base: position 18,775,263 of record JAJQWJ010000009.1, on the reverse strand, counting down.
AAATTTTTAAAATAAAAAAAAAAAAATAAAAAATTTTAAAAAAGCAGCACACTAAGTAACCGATGTAATACATCAGAATTTGTGTTACTGGTATGAATTTGTGATTTGTCACATACTTCCTGGTAAATACTTCTTGGAAATCCTTAAGAGGCACAAATTCAATTCTACACAAGCTTTTTCCTCTTCACAAAGGCTTTTAAAACAGTATTAGTCATAAACAAGATTATTACTAATTTGGAAGGAATGTTCATTTTTAATAAGTTTGGCTTAGATCTCTCCCCATGATACCAAAAAGAATGAACCAGGCTGCCATAGGCCCATTTTTCCCTGGCTTTTTTACTGAAGAGGGAAATCTGGGGTGTCAACAGCCATCACAGCCCCAAAAGGGACAGAATGGTTTACTAACACTGAGGTGGTTAAGGATATGGACAAGCTGAGTAGTATCCATTCAAAGATCACATAATACATGAAGTGTTCTGACTTCTTAACACCATAACAGATGTGTGTAATACTTGTAACAGTCTTTAAATAAAACCAGAGTAACTAGTTCTTGAAGAGCAGACCCTCCACTTTTTAAAAGCATTAACATTTTTAATTAAGTTTAGATTTGTTGTAGCGAAATAGATCTCTGTCATACCAAGAAGTAATGACCTCAGAATTCTGTTTAAGGAATTTATTTAGCACTCAGCATCACTTTATACAGCAGAAATGCTAAGTATCTTGGTAGAAATCCTTCCTAGTACCCACTCAAAACTGCTCCTGACTACTTTAATAAGATTGCTATCCACTATATTACTCTTTTATTTGAGAAGTAGCAAACAAGGTAGCAATAATTTATGGGCTGAAAACTATTTCATCCCTGGTAAAGCAGACTATTTCAGTTCCCTTTTTTCCCCTCCTAGAGGACAGTATCATGAAACATAAACGATGCAACAGAAATGCAAGTACAATGCTAAACAAACTCTACAGTACAAGCACATCTTCCTTTACATGTTCCCAATAGGTGGCAACAGAATACCAAAAATACAAAGTAGTTTATAATTCTTTCTTCATCCAGAAAGTAATGTAAGCCCCATTAAAACTTCTATTAATGAACCTGCACCTGCAACTTCATTCAAATGATCACTGCATGTCAGCAACAAAAATTCTTAGGGCAGCTAATGTCAAAACACCAGAGAATTCACAGAGCAGAAATGAAGCATTTATTAAAAAGCCCCTAATTATGAAAGAACTGAAGGCTTATACTTGGTGCTTACCTGAGGGAGTTAAGTGTCACAACAAGGAAGTTACCATAACAAATTATTTTTGAACACTGAGGAATAAATGTTAAGGTAGAAAATTCTAGACTATTTTTTGTTGTTGTTGACATCTTGTTTTTTAGCAATACTAAGTAAAGGACTAAACATAGTTAAAGTTTTTGGCTGGGAAATTCCAAATTATCAGTAGTAGGAGGTCCACACTAACTCCCTGATTCTTTGTAAGAAATGACAGATCTCTTTTTGTTCAAACATGACTGGTTTGTTTCCACAGCACATAGCTATACAAATCAAGTTTGACTACTTACTTGCTTTCAAATCCAGCTACGTCACGGTCCAAAGAAATTGTCTCTGTTGTAATTTCCACCTTTCTCACACTGCCAAAGAAATCTGTTATCAGAACACTTTGTGGGTCTCGCTGGAAGAGATCAGTTCGGTGCCCAGGTGTGGAAACACACAAACTTTTTGGACAGACCTGAAACTGGAAAACCAAGATGGACAGTCATATCCTGTCCCTCATTCATCAACTGTCTCTACATATACCTTCTAAAATTAAATCACTATAAAAACAAAGATAAATACCACATGCAATTTGCATTTAGGTTCAGTACAAGCTCCACAGCTGAAAAAAAAACCAAACAAAAAGCAAACAAACCAAAAAAAACCCACCAAAAAAACCATTGAAACATTGAAGGGCATAAACATCCTGATTACGTATTTCAGAAAATCTTTATTCTCACCATTATGTCAGTTGAGTTTAGAAATGCTTCCATAAAAGCCAACCATCAGTTACATCTACCTGATTAAATGCACAAATGTATTTCTGAATATAGATTCAGCAATGCTGCTATAACAAAAGCACAGTTCTTATATTTACCAAGCAAAGGGAGCAGGCAAGATTGAAGGTTAATAGTAAAGGCTTCATAAAACAAGAATTCACACTTTGATTTTAAAGAAAAAACCCTCTTATTTTTATTTCTAGTTTGTAGCTTGTAAATTAATGCAGAATTAGGATCTTCAAATCACAAAGGTGTTTTATGTACATCAAGTTCACAGCAATATCCTGTAAAACCTACAAATTAGCTATATACCTTATTATTTTACTTATGTGTTTTGTCTACATATCAGATCCAGTACATCTAGCCCACATTGCTATACCTGGAAGACAAGAATAGCACTAACAAACTGTTTTCAGTTGATTCAATTCTGTATAAAGGTACATTTGCTGAAAACAAGTAGATGTAACAGATTTGTTGTAGCATTTAGAATATCTGACAGGACAGAATGACTGTTTAATATCAGGACTTTATGCACCCAGCCAATATTTAAGGCAAAAGCAGTGCATTTTAGACCAAATACATTTTTGGACAAGTCCTACCACACTCTCAACAAAAGTCTCTAATATTTCTTACATGGACAGATTCCTTTATTTCAAGGAATCGTGTAATGCACATATTATTAATAAAAATACAAACTAGTTATTATTTATATTACAATGCCATGTAGGCTAAAATGTGATGAAATGCAGCTCAAGGCCTCTCTCTAGCTCCTTGATGAGCTTGAAAAGGTGAGTTCATGTTTCATTCTTGACCCTTCTCAACCAAGCACATCACCTTATTAGACACAGGAGATAGAAATACAACCCTGCTATTCACAACCCTACTAAATTCACAGTGCTCAGGACAGGAGCAGATGTTGCTGTTCGCAACTCATGGGTAGTCCACAGAATCACCTGATAATAAAGTAGGTTATGTGGGTTCTAGTACATTCCAGAAACATAAAACATTTAACAGACAGAATAATGTTCAAGAATACAGAGGACACACTCTTCATGGGTAGCCATCTTACTTATTCTTAAATTCTCCAAACAATTTTCACAAACAGGTCCATCAGACACTGATCTAGAGCTCATATACCTAATTATGTCATGGGTCAGCTCTTAAAAGGTTGCATTCTTAGGACATAATCACAGGTCAATCTACTCAATGCAGATGCAACCTCAGTTATCCCAGATTATGAATGACAAAACCTGTGAGTTTCAGGTCATACTTTCTAGCAGAATTTCTGTGCTCAGAAAAACACATCGGCACACAAAACACATTGGCTTGTGTGGTTCCTTCTCTTAGGACAACAGAGCCCTCCATTTAAAAATCTTTCCAGAACTGAAACAATGTACCTGGCTTTCCGTCATAGAAGACGGATTCTATCTCCCCATTCCTCCCGTTTGCTTCATTACAGTTTCTCCTTCATACCTTTTTTCTCTAAGCCTGTAAGCATGGCATTAGGCTGCTGGTCCAGAGAGACTTGAGCTCACTTTCACCTGTGCCTTAACTGAAGTATATGAGCACACATGTCCACTGAGCTCTTTTTCTAATGATTCCCATGATTAATGATTTTTAATGATTGTTGGCAGAGTATCTCACAGCTGCTAAAGAAAAGATAAGGGCAGATTAAATCTTTGTTATCCCCCCTGTGAAGTGAAAATGAACTGGATCCAGCAGCATCACACTTCCTCTACAAAGCCGCCTGTCAAGGCACACAAACCCTTTCAAGTTTCAGTTTCACCAAAATGCAATTAATTTTCTTCAACTCTACTTCAACTAAGGGCACAAACTTAAAAACTAAGTCTCTGAAGTAAGCTTTTATTTTAATCTTGCTATTTGATGCATAAATCTATGCTGCAGTTATACCATTAAGTCTCTCTCTCAAGCTCTCAAGAGAGTGGACACATCTCATAACAACTGCATCAGTACTGAAAGAGGAAAACTGATACTGCATCCAACTATTCCTAACATGTCCCAAAACAACTTACTACCATTACATGTTGAGATGAATCTTGAACAAAAATGTGCAATGGCACTGAGAAGACAACTTCAGTATTAAAAATGTACCTATTTGTTCATGTTTCGTGTTTCAATTTTTTCAGATTTTTATAATTAAAATACTAGTCAAATAAAGGTAAACAGTTCCCCCAAATGGCAACTTTGTTATGATTTGTTTTAACATTTTTGCAATTTTATGACAAAAGAGATCTTATTTAGAAATTTATTTGAATCTCATTGTAAAAGTTCAAATCTCTGACATTTCAATTTAGTCTTCACTTTTTTGAAATTGTGATCAAACCAGAACTCATTTGCACAGCTTTATGTTATCCCTTAGCAACACAGATGGAGCAGGTGGGGAGTAGGTGGAGTGGATTATGAAAAAAGATGTCTCATTCTTTACAGGAATGCAATATCCAGATCTTAGGTGGATGTGAAGAGAAGCTGTTTTAAGAGTGGCTGAAGAAAAGTAAAGAGCTGACATGATAGAAGTTCTGTAACAAATACATAGCACTTCCAAAAGAGCAGATATTTGACATGTCTGAAGATCAGACAACTGAACATTAGTTAATATTTTTAAAGCTAGTTAATGAGCAACTTAATATTGATCCTGAGTTTGGAAAGCATTAATTTCAAAAAATAAAAATTGGATAAGTAGTATATCTTTTTTTTCTTAAACCATCAAAACACTAACAATGTGTTCCAGAGCCAAAGCATTTCCTGTAACTGTTGGCAAATAAATGGGCTTATATCCTTACCATGGACTAACTGCATCTGGAAAACATCAGCTTGAAATCAAGGGGTCACATTTGCTGAAATATATCCCTATGACAGTTCACTACATGATCACCACAAATAATGACATACTTGGGTCCCTTCCCTTCCCAGAGCAACAATAAGCAGATCGACATATATTGACTTACATAATGGAAGGAATTTGCCAGTATGGGCTAACTTCCCACAGCTCCACCTGAGTATTTGGCATATAAACAAAAATGCAACAGAGAATGTTTAGATATCTTCTACAAAGAGCTCAAAAGGTAAATTACTTGGCCAGCTACAAAGTTTTCTATACTTTTCACAAGAAGTGGATTAATACTTAGCTGGTTAGACCATTTATGCCACTTCCCACATGGCAACTTACACAGTAGAAACCACTGTTAATTTTTTATGACTCCTTTTTTTAACATAAATTACTTTTCTGGTTTACAGAACTGAGTTCTAAGGTGCTGTTGGAATGAACTGACTAAAAGAAGGTATTTGACCATTAAGGAACTTGTATATTCTCCTTAACATGACTTATTTTAAAGTCATCTTTCCCATGATCAGAGGGTAGTAAATCACAGGACAGAATTTCATTCTCCTGGTACTAAAAGGATTGTGAATCTCAGTCACTGAATCAACTCTCTATCAACATAAAATCTGTCAAGCGTGGGCTGTTTATAGAGGGAATTCTATTTCACATCTAGCAGCCAGGATAACACCACCCTCTGTAGACAAAGAGTGGCATAAAACTCTTGATCAGCTGCTACTTCTACAGAAATGAATAAAAGATGAAGTGGAAGCTCTTAACTCACTGACACAGCAGGGCAGGATATAGAGACACAAGGCACTAAAGAATAATGTATCACAAAATTATTATTGCAACAAGTATAAAGGGTTAATAGAGTAAATAAAATAAAGGCTTAATAGAGTAAATAAAATATAGTTACTGTTTATGTCATCTTACCAGTGTACACATCTGTTTCAGAAGCATTTTCATATATTTTGTCATAGATTATCTGGTTGTTACTTCCTTTTCCTCCTGCCTCCTACTGAAAGCTTCTATTAATATTTACTTAAGATATAATTAACTCCAAACACCAATGGCTTCTGACATATCTTGCTCTGGAATCTAAGCATGTACACAAAGAAATCAGTCTTTGGTACAGGTATTTGTGAGTACACTGTTAGAATTTTACCTGTTTAATTACTTTTGCAAAACAGTATCAGTGCCTGCCTTTCTACATTTGCAAAGTGTCTGCCACCCACTAAACTCATTTATAAGCTTTTTGCTGTTATTTTTCACATGCAGAGAATTTAATCTATTGCACTGAAGATTTATTTAATACTTTATTTCAGTGAATAAGAAAAATCTGGTAATTTTTGTTAATTTTTTCTCTAGCCAACAAAACACTTTCCCACTGAGGGCAATCCTTAAAGTGCTACACTAAGAGTACGCTTGATGGCAAAAAGACTGTCCTCCCCAAAGCTGCTTCTGAAAGAAACAGCAGGAAAACAAAAAGCATTTGGAGAACCCTACGGACAAAATAAATTAGATTTGAAACTGTTGAAGTCATTAGCATATTAATGAATGTTGAGTATTCTACTTACTAAGTCATTCATATTTGTCTGACTGGCTGGATGGATTTCCTCCAAGAACTCCAACACATAGAATGTGTATCTGTCCATAAGATGAACTCCAATGCCAAGATCAGGTTGATGCTTAAAACAACACACAGCAGTTATTAGAAATTTGCAGAAGAGAACACTGTGTTTAGGAGCAGAAACAAAATGTAATACCATGTTACCAAAGTTAAGCATATTTGTTTTGTTCTTAGGCAAAGAAAATGACCTAACCATGAAGAAACCTGCTGCTGACAAGCTGAATAATACAGTCTGTCTTCATTTTTCTAGACTACTTCTTCTACTAGTACTATTTCTTCTTATTGGTCCCAGCACAGATTTGTCCACTGGCCTAAGATTTTTAGGATTCAGAAAACAGGGCTGGGAGAGACAGCTTATCTTACAGCACTGTGCAGGTTCAGGTAATCCTGACCTGCTGCTTTTGGTCTGGCTAGGATCTCTCTCCTATCACTCCTTGTGTGATTCAGCTGGGATGTAACTACAGCTAGCGATAGGTAGTGTTATTTGGTTTGGGTTTATTTTAATATCAAGTAAAAAAAGTCCTAGACTGAATATTCTCCACATATACCTCTAAACCTCTTAGTAGTGTTTCCATAAAATTTCCTCCTGTCCTAGGCAGTCAGAAATTGATCAGTCAGCACAAAAATCAACTGTTAACCTGGTTCTTTGGGACAGTGCACACAAAAAAGCCAAAAAACACACTTTGTAACTAAATACCTTACAGATTCAGCAATTAAAAATGAAATTTTTAGTTAAAAGTCAACAGGATCTATGCTTTTAACTAAGGCATTCTGAAAACTGTCTTCAGGATTACAAAAATCTACTTACTGATAAAGAATCTTCTCCAACTTGGCTGCTAGCCAAGGCCATTATATTAGGTGAATAAAATCGTTCATACATGGATGCTCCTTGACAAGTATCAATAATAAACAAGAGTTCATTGTACCTGAAGGAAATGAAACAGCCTCTTTACCCATCTCTCTTTAAAATGAAACAATGTATACATACTTTGTTTTCCAGTTACTGGAACAGCTGCTAGGAATGGAAGAGTTCACACTGACTGAAAGATGCCAGTTCAGTCAAAGCAAAATATTTGATCAGCTGTAACTGTAAGAAGCTAAAAATTAAAACTTTTCATACTGAATGAAAACTTTATAATTGTATGGATGACAGGTAGTATCACTGCTGAAGGTAAGCAAGTCTTACCAGTAAGACTTCAGGCATCCCCACAAAAGGGGAGCATTTAACCTCTAAATAATGCTTTTTTCTTACCTTCTTTTCTGCCACATTTGTTCAAAGGCATCAGCAAGTTCTACATTTGTGATTTCTTCAGAATCTTGAAATTTCAGGAAACCATTTCCACCATGGCCTGACAGAGAAATCAGAAGTTAGGCAAGTTTATAGGTTAAGGAATATATTCAGGAAGGATGACCAATTTTCTAAAAAAAAGGCAAATACAATTATCTTTCTTTTAAAAAGACTCCAGCAAAATAAAATATTAGCACAATAAGAATAGTACTCACCCATTTAAAATGGAAACTATATTTGCTAAGCACTGTCTTACAGATTTTTTCTAAATTAGCTATGACATGCTAAAAAAAAAAAAAGCATTTTTTTGATCCTTTTGTTTGATCTTCTGATGACATTTCATGCTTTCAGACAGGCCCATCTAACTGAACAATAAAAAACAATAAATTGCATACAGAAACCTGTAGTTACCTGTCATATATATTAGAATATTGCTTCTGTCATCAGAAAGAAGACGTTTCGATCGTGGTGTGCTTGGTGGGATTCTTCCTGTTAATACACGCAAGAAATTTTCAACAGTAACCTATAAACAGAAGCACAAAATAATTTTCTGATGAGAAAAATATTCTTAACAACTGTATGCTTGGTTACATAAATTAAGTAAAGGGACACTGAAATATGAAGTGTATCTAATGAGATGCAATATTGCACAGTATAACCTGCATAAACAGACATTTTCTTTTTAAGGTTGTACTGCAGGGTCACTGATACACTACCTTATACTTTATCCCATTAACATCAGCCTGTTGCTTTATCTACTAACATTATAATTTCTAAATACATGTTCATTGATCTGAAAACCTGTCAACATACAGCTTTATTCTGCCAAAGCTGCTCATGTACTCAGAAAATGCTCCCAACTTCAGTGTGTGAAACCAGTGGAAAACAGAGGTTTTAAACTCCCTCTGCAAGTCAGGAAAGGAAAAACAAGATCAGTTTTGGTTATGTAAGTCTTTGAGTGATCAGGTAAAACCCATCTGCATGGTGATTGTAAAACATCCTGTAAAATACCACTTCCTCTTCATGCAGAAGAGGAAGTTCAAATGCAAACAACAAATCCATCCAGGAAAACAAGTTACAAAAAACCCCATCTCTATTTCAGTGTTGCATCTTCACTTCTTTATAGAAAGAGACAGAGAAATATAACATCTACTATCTACTTAAATATGCTCCTATATATCTTCAGTGATGATTACACAGAACTATTAAACCACACAGTTGATATCCAAATTAAGATCAACAATTAAAAACATTGTCTGTTAGAAGGAAAATTACACAGAAATTTTGTGATAGAATGCAGATTTCTACATAGTAATTATGGTAGTAATTGGTTTATGGCTTTTGTTTCAAATAAGGCATCTACTTAGGATTAGAAATCTAATTAGAAATTAGAAATAAACATTCCACTTGCATGCCCCAAGTTTCATAGTGGTGTTAAGCACTTGCAAGATGAGACACTCACCACCAATTTCCAAAGGAGAGAAATTTCAGTAATGTGTGTATTCCTAACACATACAGGGAGTTCTCTATATTCTTTTAACTGTGGAGAGTCTTGCAAACAGCCAATACACAACATGTTTCTAGTATAATAAATTTCAAATACAAAACTGAGCATCAAATGGGGAAGAGTTATATGTTTTAAACATTGTCAGTTGTTAATAAAAGCCCAGCCCAAACCCAGTAATGTCATTAGAAAGGCTTCCTCAGACTACACAGATGCATAAATCAACACTAAAAACAAAGTGCAATTCAAAGTGCAGTCACCTCATAGCTTCTGTAATCGACTTCCACGTCATCTCCATATACATTTAGCTCCATGTTTTTATGACTAAACACAGTAGCTGGTTTGGGATTTCTGGGATTACATGCCATATCATCTGCTAGCATCAGGACAATGTGACTGCAGAAAACAAGACAAAATATTTCAGGCAATTTACTTTTACATAACAATCAAATGGAAACTACAAGATTGTCCCATGATTACAACAATAACATAGAACAATAAGAAAATTCCTGGAATTGCAAGTGAAATTAGTTTAGTTATACTCTATTTCCTTATGTAAATCCTCACTATTATAAAGATATTACACATGTAAACACAGCTAGCTGTCACTGATCTCTAGAATTAAGTTAGGGCAAAGATGAATATGAGAGTAGTTGATATGAGCAACTTTACCATATAGTCTTACCCCAACCTAGGCTGGCAGAACCCTTCAGAAAAAATCTGGTTATAAAAACATCCAGATGGAACTGTGCCAATTCACCTGGAACTTTCAGTAGGACAGTTCAGAACAGTTTGATCACCTTCTGAATACTGTTGCCAAAGAAGGGATAGTATTTTAACCATTGTGCTCTTGCTAGAGAAGAACAATTCGATGGACAAAGCTTCTGGTTTCTATAAAAACATCGTCCAAAAATGACTTTTCAAGGTGACTTTCAATATGTAGGAACTACTTTACTCAGGGCCTTTAGTCTAGGGAGTCTCAGTGTAGTTTCAGATGTGTAAGTCTCACAGTTAGTACAGTTAGGGGTGTTAACATCTCAACACTGAAAGGAAAAGTACAGCAAAAACTGTATCTCAGATTAGTATTGTCACTGCTGAATACATTTATCAATTTTCACATTATTTCAGCAATTTACTAAGTAGTACATTTTAGTGGCCAGACAGCTCCTGGTGTTTTTAATCTAACCAGCCTATTACAACTGGAAGTTTTATTATATAACTTGTTGCTCTTTATTTTGAACAATATTGCCACCCTTTTCAACACACTGATGTGACTGCATCCTTCCTTCTTTTTTACTATTATCCAGTTAAACTGGGAAGAAGAATTTTTTTTTTTTTTTTTTTTTTTACTGCTTGAGACAACAAGAGAATGTTACCAGCATACTTGCAAGGAATTGCATTCACCAAGACTCCCTCACCTGTCAGGAATGCCGAGTCTCTTGACACTTCTGTACACTGAAAGAGTATTTGCCACATGACGGTAATTAAACCAGAATCGAGATGTACACACCTTCAATTTTTTGAGGGGAAAAAAAAAACCAAAACCATATTAGTGTAAAAGATACAAACTGGTCTGGCACACTGCTTCAGAAGACTTACAGGAAAACTATCTACAAACTAGTAACATACCAGAACAAAAACAGGAATTTCAAGAAACTTGTGATAGAACTTATACAAATCATTGATGTACCAAAGCAACAAATACTGGAAGTAAAAGTTTTTTGGTTTGTTTGCTTGTTCGTTTGTTTTTCAATAAATATTCTTAACATACCCACTGATTAAAATAATGTTATAAAACCCAGGCAAATATAGAAAATGGCACTTTAGGGAGTAATTCAGCAATAATAAATGGATAAGCTAAATTTTTTTCATTTGCTTTCTCCGTATCAATGGAAGAAAAAAAATCAAAAGAAGAGCTCTCATCTCAACAGCAAACCCATTCTGGGAGCATTCTTGCACAAAGGCATAAGTGAATTCATGTAGAAGCCACACACAAGGGAAAATGAATGGAGGACATTTCCATTTAAGCAGTCAAACATAATAAATGAAGAGCCAAGTGAGCTCTAACCAAAACCTGATTACAAATTCTCAAAAATCTCAAAGGAGTTGAAGTTTCTCCTGAAAAAATATAACCAGCAGACAATCTGTTCAGGACAAGAAGTATACCTCTTTGGGCCCACTTTCTTTGTGTGTTTTTATAGGTACCAATAAAAGCACCTATTTGTTAATAGTATTAAAGTTTGATGTTTTAATATTTTCAGGTTTGCATATTGCAGAATATAGAAATTATTCCTTCTAATTCAATTAATTATTGTTAATTTTCCTCTTAGATTGCTATGTTTTAGTGTCTGGAACACAAACAGCTGCTACTGAGTAATTACAATAGTGTTCTGAAACAAATTAGTCACTAAGACCTGAACTGTGATTAAGAACCAATTGTGTACCATGACTCAAAGCTAATAAAAGATTAACAGCAAAGAAGAAAAAAAAAAAAAAAACAACAAACAAACTTGGATAACAACAGTTGAGATAAACATTATGTTCTATGTTCCCTGATTCACAAGTTAACAGACCAAGTAAAAACAAAAATCAGAAATTAACTGTACTTTTCTGGTCAGAGATATACCTCTGTGATACCAGAGTTACATTTTTGTTCAATATGCAGAATGGTAATTCGCCTTAATGCTTTCAGAACTTTTGTTTTATGAATCTTGCCATGTAGTTAGATGTTTCGAGTGCTTTAAATGCAGTGACACTGACAAAATTATTTTGTCATAGTATAATAAATTTGCTGGCACAATTTCAGATTTATTAATTTTTAAGTCTTTATCTTTCCATTTCTTCCAAATGAACAGAATTCTTGAGTGACAGTTGCAATTATGATGAAAAAGTGTCAGTTTTATTGGAAGAAATTAACTTGGGTCTCACTTACCAAAACAGCCCAGTTATTTGTATGTCCACTTCTAAAGAACTGTTCTGTTTGATCCTGAAATATGGAGAAAAAACTAGGTGGTTTTTCAGCAATAAGAAAGAAGTGACTGTTCATGTTTCCATAAAACAGTGCTCAATTAATATTTACCACACCTTTACAATTATTAAACCTTACAAAAGCTTCAAAAGAGGTATCTTCCTCTTTTTGTGCATTTGTACATTTTGTGCAAGTTAATTGCTCTAAAGCTTTCTCTGAAACTTGCTAAATAACAAAGAACTATTAGTCACTTCCAGCTTAGTTAAAACAAAAAGCCCACACATCTCTATTCCAAAGGACATTCCAAGAACAAAATAAAACTATTTACTGACCTACAGTTTCTTCCTTAATGAGAAAAGGGATTAATTTTTTGGATTAATTTATATATTCATTGCTCCTCTCATCTTTTCAAAAGCAGATAAGTGAATCTGCAATTTTAATCCATTTTTAATCCAAGGTGGTTATGACAACTGTCATCTTTAGTTCCCACTGTGTTTTGCAAAGGAGAGGGCCCTTCTTTAACAGATAGCCTAAAACAGGACACAGAAAAGGGATAAGACTTCCCAGAGGTAAAGGAACGAGTCTGTCACAGGACAAGAACCCAGATTCACCGACTCTTGATCAGTCCCTTAAACTCTCTGAGGGCTACTGGGTACCTGCAGTACCAGAAACAGTAACACACTAACAGAAACAGTGATTCTTAAAATGTACGTAAGGCATAACATATTTCGTGTAGTAATTTGTGGGTTAATCAGTAATCCGAAGACCAAAAATATTCCTACTTGCAACTAACTTCAAGTGCAGCAATTTGATAACAGACTTCAAATGCAAACAACACTCCAGATGCAGTGTGGGCACTGTGCAAAAAGCATAATTACCGATATATGAAATTACTCCTACTCGAACAAAAACATTGGCTCCTTCTGTGTGCAAATGCCTCACACCTGCCGAGATGGGCAGGCGGCAGCCGAGCCCCAGGTGAGCCCCGGCACCAACACTGCCCGGGAAAGCGCCCAGCACCCACCCTGCTTTCTAAAAGAAAATATTCACACCCAACTTAGCCAGCAAACGTCCGGGAAAGGAACACAAAACACCGACTACTGAAAGTTACATTGCACAGCCAAGAGAAATCCCGTGTCAGAAACCTATAAGCGTATTAGAAGACGGCCTTGTTTTTTTAAACAGTAAGGAAGTTCCAAGTGCCCGAGGTGCCCCCGGGTTCCCGGGGCGGGCAGCGCAGGCTGTGAGGCCCCACCTGCCGCAGCCGCTCCCGGGGGCAGAGCGAGGCGGGGCCGGACCGGGGGAGAGCCCGCCCAGGGACAGCGGTGCGGGGCAGCAGCCACCCCTCCGCGGGTAAAGCCGCTGAGGGAGAGCGGCTGCCGGAGACAACGTGGACGCTGCCATGGCGCTGGTCGGGGCAGATCCCCCGGCGCGGCCCCGAAAACGGCGGCGGGGCGGGCTCTGCCTACGGCGGGCAGATGGGGAGGACGTAGAGCCCGCAGCACGGCCCAGCGCTGCCCGCTCTCTTATTTCTATTTCTCTCGCTCCCGCCAGCCTTCGTACCTGGATGCCGCTGGCGAGCGCTGTGCCGCAGCACCCCAGGAGCAGGGCTGCGGCGGCGCTGAACCAGCAGACGGCGGGCGCGGCGGCCGCCATTTTACCGCGCCTCCTCCGCAGAGCTCCCGCTGCCGCAAGTGCCGGAAGGGGGGAAGCGGCCACTGCGCACGCTCCGCCCGGGGAGCGCTGCCCTCGCCTGCCTTTTCTGGGCGCTGCGTTTGGGCTGCGTTCGGTTCTCTACCGACGCTCGGGGGAAAGGGGTTTCGCTAGAGCAATGTCCCTGCTCTGCCCAGCGCCAGGCGTTAGGTCACATCCGAGCTTTCCCCGGCCCGGCCAGCTCCTGGAGAGTGAAATTGCGTCTCAGTGAGGGTGGCGGATCCCAGGGTTGCCTTGCCCCTTTCTCCAGCCCTACCCAGACCTTGTCCGTCCCTTGGCAGGAGGCACTGCGGGCTCGCATTTCTCTTGCAGCTCGGGAGGCTCCCGAAGGCGTTAATATCAGTCGTTTTGCTCAGACTGTTCTATAAAATACGCCTGAGTCACTGGGCTTTAGTGAGCTTGCCACAAAGGCAGGCAATGGGCACGGCGACCTGTGGGCCAGCGGTGGCCTCAGGGAATTTGAAAGTAGGTCTTTTGTCAAGGTGCTCTGCTGTAGACTTGGCCTTTGGCACATGAGTCCTTCAGAGCTGGTGAATCACCAGATTTTTATTTCAATCTATTGAATCACTTGGTGTGATTCTTTTATTTCCACTAACTCATCCTGCCACCCGCTTTGCTCAGTTGCCTGGTGCCTTCTATTAGTGAAGATTCAGATTCTGCCCTGAACGATGGAAGCTATTTCTTGCTGCCTCTACTTGTCATCAGTAATGACTTTTGCAGACAGAAGCATATTTCCATGTATTGATGTTGGAATTTCAATAACATCACGTTTGCTGTTTGAAAGCATCACTGGTTTCCTAGATAAAAACAATAACCTGTGATTAGATCATCTTTTTGTGCCAGAAGGTAATGAACTTCCTTTGGAAGGTGACAGTCACATGCTCCTTTTGTGCTTGAACACGTCTCCTGTGTGAGCCTTTTATGACCCTGCTGAGGAGTGCTGGAAGTGTCCTATGGTGCTTCTAAGTTGTAATGTTTATCATCTTGCTCCAGAAAATTAAATTATCGTTTGTATCCTGATGCATCTCTGAACTAGTGATGTTGTTCATCCTGAATGAAAAGTTAGGTCAAATGTTACTAAAAGATAACTTCAGCTTACCAAGTACCATTCCTGGCATGAGAGGTAATGAATAGTTTTTCTGTGAATGAAACTTAAAAACATCCTATTAACTTAAAAACTCCCAAACCTTTGGAAATTTTTTTCACAGGTGACCTTGATTTTGTCATACTCTGAAATTCTTAACTTTGTACTTTTAATAAAACTCTTAAGGTCCCTGTGTATTGCTACATAAGAAAAAAATGAAAAAAACAAAAAACCTGTGATTTTATCATGTAGCACTGGAATGATGTAAACATAGGTTATCACCTGTGGACTCCACAAGCAAACATCTGCTACTTGAGCTGAGCAGTTAAGAACTGTATCAAATAATCCTTAAATGAAAGATCACTTGGATGTGACATCTAAAACACTAGGTTTCACCAACAGTCAGAATATTTAAAGCACACTTTTCCAGTCAATATTGCTGCTACTCCTCATGGCTTATATATGGTTGGTTCTGCAGTTGACACAAAGGTGTAGCTGGCTCTTCATATAAAAGCAGAGCTGCAGGCTCATCAGTCTTGGTGTCACATGCTGTCTGCTGCAGTGTGTGAGCAATGTTTGGATCAGCTACAATCACACTGCAGGTGCTGCTCTTTGATTTTAGGAGTTCAAGTCACATTTCTGCCTTTCCTATCCAGGCCAGAGCCAGTGCTGAATTAAGACAAAGTCAGTTTCACAAGCTCATTGCAATATTCCAAAACAGTTGAATAGTTAATAGCTCTCTTTTTTTAAAGCTGTTTCTATTCTGCCTTCTGGATTCCCTTAGCCTGCCTGATGATATTTTGTAATGGATCTATTTTTTCTTCTTCTGGCTTTTATTTCTTTACAGTCTCAGCATTTCATGGGTTTTAGTATTCATCAGACATGCATGAGTGTGCCAGTGCTTCAGGCACTGATGTCCTGGAGGTGGTATTACTTCTTTTTTTTTTTTCCTCCACAAAACAGTACCAAAAGCTTTACCTTTTTTTTTTTTTTTTTTAATCTTTATTCCCTTAGGCAGTTTTCGCTATAGAGCTGGTGTTGGCTTCTGTGCCTGTAGAGGATTTTGTTGTCTAGAAATGAGGCTTTATGCTGTCTGCCTCTGTTTCTTCGGTCTGCTTTGTTTGCTAATCACATTATTTTTCACTCGCTGAGTCTCTGTAGCTTGACTTTTGCCACAATGTATCCTGTACCTCATACTGAATAATTAGCAAGGACAACAAATGTCTATCCTAAGATGATTTGTAATTAAAACAACTGCTTAAAAACCTGTTCTAACGGCAGCAGGTATTCACACTGATGTAGTTCTTGGTGCCCTTCCAGATTCTTTCCTTCTCCAGCAGGTTGCTTGGGCCCTGATGCTCTCATCTGTACTCTCTAGAAATTGCCCTCTAAGATCCATCAGCTTGCTTCTGTTCAGCATGGAATAAACAAAGCTAGCTTTTCTTGAGGAGAAATCAGGAATCCCAAGTGAAATCCCATAAACCTCTTAAACAGGTTTTGGTGCCTACTTGAGTTTACTTGACACTTTTTGACCACAAACTTTTTTTCTATTCTAAATACCAGCTACCTTTTTTAATTTTTTTTTTTTGGTGGTATTAATTGCTTATATTATTGTACGTATAATAGTGTAGTGTATCTCTTCTGTACTCCTGATCCTTGTTTTGTGGGGTTTTTTTCCTGTTTTTACTAGACTTGAACATACTGTCTGATAATTTTAGACTGTAGAAGATAAATATGTTTTGGCTCTACTTATTAGGCTTTGAAAAGACAAATGAAAAGCAACTCATGCAATGAAAGAAGTCAACAAGACTGATTCTTAAGGAATTATGAATAATAGTTCAACTGTATTATCTCACTAAAAAAAAAAAAAAAAGCAGCAAATGTATTACTTTCTACATTTTGATAATGCATTAAGAACATCAGAAGGCTCCCTTTTTTATATTGCTTGAGGGGTTTGTACTGACCAAACAAGTCCATGACTACAGTTCAGTATCTGAGCTGGTAAAAACAACTTTCTTAATTATGGCACCTGAATGAAACAACAGTGATCAACTTAATGATTGATCTTATTCATTTGTTGGGTTTTGTTTTCCATTTCTGTTAGTGGGGCAGCTTAACTACATAATGCATGTGTCTTAAAAAGATTTATGATAGCAAAGTAGTACTGGTATGCAAAAAAAAGAATATGGTGAAAGTAATAGATACAGAACTTCCAAAGGAAAGTCACTTGAAAAAGTCTTGCTTATAATGTTATCATGCTGAAAGAGTTGTACTGAGCTGTGCTTATCAATTGATTCATATTGAATACTGGTTAAACATAGCAGAACCAGGGCATTTGTTCATCCATAGCATAGAGTTGCTTTCTTCTATATTGGAATCAAACTAGGCAATATTTTTTACTGTTAGTTACAAAGTGAGACTATAGACATCATTTTTCTCAGTGTATTTTGAGGTCAGAATAGAACACAGGCAAAAACCTTGAAACTACAATGAAATTCAGTTGACATTTGTTCTTTATTAATTAAACATCTGTCTTGTCATCAGTTCTGTTCTCTCATTAATGACACAAATACCACCAGGCATGGAGTTTCCATAGTGTTGAATTGTGTAGTAATCCAGTATTTCACCTCAGAAAAATGTGAGGCTAAAACCATTTCAACAGTTTAACCTGTTGGTAAAACAAGCTAAATAAATGGAAAAAAAAAAAAAAAAAAAAGAAAAAAAAAAAAAAAAAAGAAAAAAAAAAGTGGCAACTTGTTTCCATTATCATGTATAATGGCATCATGAAAAATGACTGCACATCAGACTTGATTGCTGAAATCAGTACTTTTTCTCAAGAGAAAACAACACTGACAACTGTTGTCAAAACATTCTTTAAATAACAAAATATGTGAAAAACACAGCAGTAAAAAACAAACAAAAAACCCAGACTTTTATCTTTTTTTAAATTACTCTCTCCGTTATAATTTTCTATTAGTATTTCAAAAGGGTTTATTCTCAGATAGAAAATTTCCTTCTTAATTAGGAACAAGATAAGACTCTTAATTAAATTACCCTAAATAAAGCTAAGTATATAAACATAATTTTACTTCTGGTTTCAAGCAAGAAATTACATGATGTCTTGGAATCATTAAAAAAGTAATCATTTTTATTGCACTACTAGTTCTGACATCTTTATGATAAATCTGTTTTGTGTCCCAAACACAGCAAGTATCTGAATGTCTCAGGAAAGTCCTCCCTGTAGTGAATGAGCTCATGCATGTATTCTTAGACTTCTCTGGATGTATCCTTTGTCCCAGGTGTTCCCTTCTTTTGCAGGCAAGGGTTTTTTTACTCCATTGCATCAGCTACATGAGAAAATCAGCACAAAAGTTTTGAAAATTAAGACTGAATACACATCAGCTTTACCTGAAAAATTTATTTTTCAGATTTATAGATTTATTATAATGGAAATTATAATAGAAATAAGATATACAGTGAGCACTGAGTCGATTTTAAAAAAGGTTACTCATACACCAAGTAAAATAACATTGATTAACATTAAATATTTGAACAGTGACTAAAAGTGAATCCAGTAAATTGCAAGGTTATATAGACCAGCATGTGATGAGTACCGAAATGTTATTAGAACTGACTAGTGGAAGATTGCACTTTAGGAGCAAAAATTAAGAAATCCCAAACTAGACCGTTAAGATATTTAAATAAATACTCTAAACAGAATAATTTGATTTTTTTAAATTTAAATATTTATTATTATTTTTTGTTTTTTCCAGGTGTTATGGGGTAGAGGAGATCAGAACAGCCCAAAAACTTTTTAGGCAAATGCTTTGTACTTTTTAGAGTAGCTGTTAGGCTGTGAACAGAAGTGACAGTGGATCAGCAAACCTTAATAATTTCCTTAACTACTCAAAACTGTGTAAAGCAGGGCATTTTGTTCTCTCTATAGCTTCATCTAGTAGGATACAGTAAAAGCTGCTATGAATCAGGTGGAAAGTATTCAACCTAAACTAAGCATGGAGTGTCCTTCAACATACTATCAACTCTACACTTTTTGAAATTAAAACTACCTGTTTCTCTGACCATGTTTATTGGAAAATGTTCCCAAGTAGAAATGCCAGAATGACTTCATAAATTGAAATCATAGTGCTTGGGAGCCAGGTTTTGCTATGATTTATTAATTATTGATTAAAATCATGCAGTCTTGCTGAAATTCCCTTCTGTGCAGGAGGTCAGTAAAAGGCCTCGTCACTTCTACAGTGCTGGCAGGCAGTGCAAGGTGGAATTTTACTTAAGAAGTTAAATGGGCTATTACTAAGGAGAAAGTCTGTATGAAACCAAATAGCACATTAAGCAAGAAGGTAAATTGGTCACCAAGCAATTCCCCAACTACTTTCTTAAAAGCCAAATTGCATGGCACAAGTTGATCAGGATATTGTGCAAACTGAAGAAACTGCCCACATGAGAATGCATTCAATTATGAAATCTATGGAAGTTTTTCTATATTGCTCTGTGGCTCTCTAATGAATAAAAAAAAAATCCAACTTCTTTCTTTTTATCTGCCTGCATTTTTGTGTTTAAAGGAGTATATCCTGATGAGATTTTTCTAACTGGAAGACACCACCAAGAAAAAGTCCTAATAATAACAAGAATTATCAATACATTACTACATGCATGTTGTTTCTATGTATTTCTCCTGTTCTATGACCTGAACTAGCTGCTTTCATTGCTCAAAATATATTGCATGAAAATGTAAAAGCTACATTTACTGCAGTTAATAAGCTTTTACATTTTAAGATAGGCAGTCAAATTTACATGTTCATTCAAGGTGACTGATTTTTATGTGGAGAAAAGACACCAATTAGTCAGTCAATTTTGACTACTCAGTGCTTTAATGCATTCATTTTCAAAAGCATTATCTCAGCAAAAATCATATTCATGCACTTTTAAGTTTCTGATAGTTGTACAAGAAAACCTTAAACGAAATTTCCCACATCATAACATCATGTAGATGGAAAAAAAAAAAAAAAACTAAAACCCAAGAACTTGGAAAAAAGATTACTAACAGGATAACCATTATGTATATATATTAACATAAGTATGAATATATTAACCATTAACCATATATTAACCATTTAAAGCATCAAAGCCTGCTATGTGTCCCAGTATCATAGATGGTTTGGTGTGGTAATTTTGGGAGGCTTCTGCCTCACTGCCCTGGCCCAGCCCAAAGGGTTCAGTATGAGTGAAATGGCCAGGCTCCCTGGCTTGCAGTTCTGTGACAAACCAAATCAAAACAAAGTTGGGATTAATTGAATACATGCCTGCCCTGGATTCTGGAGATTATAAAGGTACATTTGTGATGCATTTGCACAAATGCATTTAACTCTGCATTTGTGACATCCTCTTTTAATTTTTAAAGCAGATAATTAGCTTCCTGGGCTGAAGGAGATGGCTTTCTGCCAATGGATTAATCAGTGTGAAAACAAAAGAAGAAAAAAATTGCCTTTTGGAATTCTCAGATCATTTAAGCGAAGATTCTAATGAAAGATCAATGTCAAATACATGTTATTTACTAGGGTCTATTAGCTGGACGTTCATATGAAATATATCAATAAAATAATATACATATTTATCAGGTACAGAAGTCTCTATATGTGGACTGCGAGAATTCTAGACTGAAGTTTCACAAAGAGCACCTTAAAAAGAAAAAATTTTGATCATCCTTCAGAAAAAAGACATCAAAATGATGATATGAGGTAAAGGGTACATAGCATCACTTGCTACTTAGATGTGGAATAAAGATGATAATCATTTGAATTAGCTAAGTATAAAAGTAATTTTTGCATCTGTACAGTGAATATTACTGAAGTCTCTCACAGTGTTAGTTTTATGTTATCTTGAAGCCAGGAGACTTCAAACCCTATTCAGAAATGTGAGGGGTTGCACTATGTGTTCATTTTTACTCTTTCATCTGATTCTGTTTGCCTTCATGTTTTTTCAAAATAGAAAAAACCAAATTTTTTTGTTGTTGTTACATATGATCATTTTATCAGAAGCGTTTTTAATACAAATTCTCTTCCACTAATGGATTTTTATCACAAGATTTTAGTATTTACAATTAAGGAAGTTGAACATATTTTTCCTGTCTTCTCATCTAGGAAGCAGAACAATTTAAAACATCTTTTCCATTTCCTTCAATAATTCTGTATCTAGTTATAATGATCTAAAATTCCCATATGGGATTTTAAGACCTTTTGTGAAAGAAATTCATCCATTAGGCTATTTATCTGCTCCAACTCCAACTAAATGAATTTTCTCTCTCAGAGGAGATCTTCATAGGTTCAAAAATGAAACCTTCATTTAGGAAAGGGAGCACATCTATGTGTGTATTAGTAATGTTGAATGGTAAAATCAGTATTTTTTCAAGAAATTGCTCATAATGCTGTTTCCATAAAAGAAATCCACTAGGACAGGCATACACTTTATCCTTACAAGTCATGATTCTCTCTTCCTTGGCCCAGACACTGAGGGAATAAAAAGTTTCATCAGAAAGCCAGGAAAATGCTGATTGTCATTCAGCTTATATAGAACAATCAAATGTCAGCTACCCTACAGGGTAATTTTAAAATTTCTGTCCAAAACTGCTGTGGAGGTGATTTAGCTGTATAACCTTGGAAAAGAAGTAATTTAAGAGATCTCTGAATAATTAAATCTTTTCCAAACAGTAACGACTCAGCTGTAAGGCAGCAACAAAAGAAACAGTAAAGACTAGAGCAAAATGCCTCAATATTATCCATTTGTTATACAGAATATATCCACCAAAAAAAAAAATAATTCTTGGTGTTACTGCTATAAATTCACTTCTGATTTATTAGATACAAAGTATTCAAAGACATGGTAAAGTTAATAATATCCCGGTTTCTTCACTATCCCGGTCTAGTCCAAGAGCTGTGAAAGACATTTTTAAGAGTGCAAACTTTGAGAAAGCTGTAATATCAATTTTTTTTAAGAAATCAGGACAGGAAACATGTTAGTGATCCCAGTTTTATACGGAAACTTGAATAAAAGGAAATAAAAGGTACTGACAGGGCTTGCTTTGTGAACCCACTAAGATCTAGAATATACAAGGAAAAACATTTGAAATAAGTAATCACTTTTTCAAAAACACAAGAGCCAGAATAATGTTTCAGGTTTTTTTCCTGAACCTTTATAAATGTTTTCTAAAGATGAAAACTGCAACCACAGAGTTTTTCACTTGTACAGCTGCATCATTATATAGTAACCTACCTCTTGAGGTGATAATTTCACATGTGAGTAGAACTTTGTAAGGAGTTCTCCTGAAAACAGCAATCATTAAGAAGCTTCTCCTGAATCCTGCCTTGGGTCATGACTCCAGCACCCAGCCAGGGTGTGTTTGCTTTCCAGAACACAATTGCCTCATCCCTTAATAGATATTAGTAAGACTGAGACAAGGGTCCTGGTCAGCACTGCAGCTGAACAACTCCTTAGTTTTATTGGATACCATTGGATACCATGGCAGAAAAAAAATCAATAAGTGCTTGTGATTACAAGGGATTACTTGTAATTGCATGTGTTAAAAACTATTCAGTATCAGGCCCTATCCAGCATCAGTCTAAACTCTCTTATTTCATTTATCCAGAAGTTTTCAACCCATGCTTTGTTGAATCTGAGTTCAAGTTCAACCAGCATATGACAGTTTCATCAACTGTTCTGTTATCCTTGCTAATAAACCATGTGGCAGGGTGTCTTCTACTGAAAATAAGGTGTTTGATCCAAATCTCATTTTTTATCCTGTCAAGAAAGCATTCACTGAAGCTGGAGACTAAATTCAGGAAATGTTCTTGTGTGTCAGCAGAAAGTCGGGATGAATTCTGAATTAACATTAGTCCCAGTTTCTCTCATGTTGCCTCTCGATTTATCTCAATGTGTCTTAAGATGTAATTTCTTTATCTTATCCTTGTTCTGTATTCTGAGTTTTACCTAGTTATTATTTCATGTGCATAGACGTTAGGAATAAATTCTTTATTGTGACTGTAATGAGTCACTGGAAGAGGTTGCCCAGGGAAGTGCCTGGAGAAATTATGGATGCCCTGTTCCTGGAAGTATTCAAGGCCATGTTGGACAGGACTTTGAGCAATGTGGTGCAGTGGGAGATGTCCCTGCCCACACAGGGGAGTTGGAAATAGATGATCTTTACGGATCCCTTCCAACCCAAACCACTCTATGATACTGTGATATTTTAAACTCAATATATTACATTCTATTAATTGCAATGCAAGAGCATAAAGTTAAACACATGAGTTCAAGAACCTTAGAGAGTGGAAAAATTACTTACCTCAGTAAAAAAAAAAAAAAATTAAAAAAATTAAAGAAAAATTTTTAAAAATGTGTTCCTTACAACAGAATTCAGAGTTGAGAGCCATTACCTGCCTAAGTTACAGCCTTCCTGGGTTTAGAAAAGAGGCTTTTGGACTATCATCTCCTGCTTTATTCTGAAATATGACAAACAAACAGAGCCTTAGCTCAAAGATGCTAAGTCCTTTACCAACAAATCAACACTGAGAGCAGAGTGACATTCTGACAGCTTCTGCTTTGTGGTGAATACTGAATATACATTGAGTATGGAAATAGGTGATTCTATTTTTTTACCATAACACTACAGTTATTGTCATGATCACTCAGTCTATATAACAATATATTTATAAATGTCCTCTGGGCCTTTTCCTACTTTAAAAAATCCCAATCAGGGATCCGTCTAGGTGAAAAAAATACTGCATCAAACTTGCTCCTTTTTCCCTGTCTTGGCATCACAATGTGCTGTGCCACTGCAAAAATATAAGTATCAAATAGTGCTGAAGGTTTCTCAGTGCAAGCAATCCCAAATAAAGAGATGATATTTCTAAGCCCTTCGTATAGAAAGCTGGTATTATTTTCAATTTAGCTTTCTAGTTTAAGTATATATATAAATAATATTTTAAAATATAAATAATATAACCAATAATAGATGTAAATAATGTAAAATTTATAAATGTTATAATAAATAATACATAGAAGTATTAATATTTTAAATAATAATGTTTATATTTTTATAAATGTTTATAATATTTATTAAAAAATAAAATAAAATAAAGCCCAAATGATAAGTAGCAGGGTTTCATACTATCTTATACTCCATAGTGTTCCTGGGATAAGGTCTGGTAGCTGTGCTTGAATTCTTTATGATTCTCTCTACCACCCCACACAAGTCATTACTCAGTTCAGGCCTTTTATTAATTGAATTTTGCTGTGGTTTTTTTTGTGTGGTATTGTGTTTAGTTTTTTTCCACAGCTACCCAAATTTCCCTAGTTCATAAAAAGTAAACAAGGTGAACTGAAATTGCTTTATTGTCAGTGTCTATTTGGAGACAATTTATAGATTAGAACCTTAAAATCTATTGTTTAATCCTTAGGACAAAAAGGCAATAAAATTAGGACTTTATTGGAACAAAAATAGCACAGCATTTTATGCCATTAAAAAAAATTGTATCAAAATATTGTTTTGTTTATTAATTGTTTATTAATTGTTACTGAATTGTTTATTAATTAGTTACTGAAAAATGGTAATTGAGGAAAATAAAATCTTCTCAAAAAGGAGGAGAGAGAGGAATCTCAGTTTAAGTGACATAAAACAAAAGCAAAAAGCATCGAGAAGCTGTAAAGGATCAGAATGAAATTCTGTACAAACTCCCAATCTGTGTTCTCCCTAATAGTGATCAGACCTTAGGGAATGAGCTAAGAGCAAGGAAAACCTCTACAGGATCTCCTGTCTCCCATCTCACGGAGGCTTAAGGACTTCCTGAGGTGGCATCCTGGAATTTATTAACTTACATATTGCCTGTACAATATCTTTATACTATCTAATTATTATATGCCAGATCAAGGATAAGGACTTAAATAGAAAAATATGCATGGTAATTGAGAATTATTTAAGAAATGCTAAGAAAATAGTGAAACCACTAACAACCACAAGAAAAAACTGCTGATCTGAAGGCATTTACTTAGTGCTACAGGATATTTTGTTTAGAAAACCTGAATGAATCAAAATTAACGCACATACATTTGTAAATAGCATATATTAGGTGAGTTTTCTGGTTTGGTCCCCTGGGAACTGTGTTTTGGCCATGTACTGTATAACAGTTTCACTGGTTACTAAAAAATAAAGAAGATAACACAGACTAGGGAAGTGGTAACTCTCAAAGAGCACAGCTTACTGGTACTGAGCAAGCTGGCTTCGTGGTAAACTGGTTGCAACAAAATACATGAATTTATACATCAAAGAATAAAGGGCAGACATTGATCCTGAAGTGGAGAAACATTTATCAAAATAGAGTGAACAGAAGAGCTGCTGAGAACCTGCTAGACAGCCAGCTAAAGATGAAGCCCATTGCAACACCAAGGCCAATGCACAAATTGAGTCCTCAATGTGAAAACAGAAGAATGAGGAGTGTGAGGATGCTACAGGCAGGGTGAAGCACATCAGTGCCTGGCTCTGGTGTGACCATTGCTGGCACACTGTGTCCTGTTTGATGCCCTCACTGTAGATGCCTGTTGATAAATTGGAAAGAGTTCAGGAAAGGGTCACAAGAAAAATTACACTGTAACTGGTATAAAAAAAGATACAACTATTAAGCTTATGAGAGGAAAGAGTAAGGAGTCAGTTGATAATGTAAATATTTTTTTTTCCCAGGAAATTAAAATATGCATCCTCAGACTTTTAAGGGGCATAACATTCTTTCTTCCCTCACAGGTTTTTTTCATCTATGTGTCCACAAAACTTAAATACAGTGGCATTTGTAGTACTTGTAATCTCTGAAAATTTGATCCTGAGATTAGATTTTTGTAGGTAGAGTACTCATCACTGTGCAATTACTGTTTTAGTTCATTTAAGTCACCTTTTTAGATATCTGAAGAAAAAAATAAATAAAGGCTTACCAAATAGAAAAGAAAGGGGTGGGAAAACAGCATGTCTCTAAAGAAGCACTAACATCACTGTAGCAAAAGAGTTCAGAAACAGGTTTCTCATGAAAATGAGAAGATCATTTTAGTAAACTTGAATTAATAAACACCACACTAGGCACACTAAGGGTCTGCAAGTAGGTTCTGCATTTACTTTAAAATACATAGTATTTCTGGATCAGAACCATATAAGTCAGCGTATTCTCTATAAAAGGCTATATGTAATTGTTTTACTTACAGAACCTACAAATTCAAACTGTCCACAAATTGTCCAACATACCTTGCACCAGCCTGTATAAACACATCAATCCAAGCACATAGTTCTGATTTAATAAAGACAGAGACTAGCAGAGCAGCTGCTCATGTAAAAAAATCACAGCCAGTAACGCTTAGACAGGCACTAGACAAAAAACTAGAAGACTCTTATAAATTACAGGGGGATTCTGAAATCATTTTTGAAAACAGAACCTAATTAAGCTTTGACTGAAGGCTATGGGTGTTAGGTAATTGGTTTAACTTAGAAAAAGAGAAGGCCCAGAACAGTGTATTCCAGCTGATCCCATACTAATTTCATATTCGGTCAGCTTCATGTATTTACTGGAGGGAGCAATGAGAATGAGAATAGAATCAGCCCAAAGGTATAGGGTCCAGAACAAAAATTTTCAAGAAAAATTTCCAGAACTTTTATGACTTTGTTCTTCTTTCTACCAGAGCTTCCCTCCAGAAGAGACAGGAAGTGGTAGAAGTATAACCAAAAAGATCCCTTAGCCTCACCTCAGCATCATGAGGAGCTTCCTGCACCTGCAGCAATGGGCAGTGCTCTGGAGTTCAAACCCATCTTCCCATTCCTGTGAACTGTTCTTGCATCTTGTCTTCTTTCCTAAGGCAGGAAGACAATCTGATTTCCATCCACACTCTTGATCAGATACTATTAAATGACAAGCCTTCTAACAGCTGCCTTTGCATTACCTACTTACCTGAAATGACAAATATCTCAGCTTTGTATTTATTTAATATATTCTTAGCTGTTGCTGCAGATGTTCTTCAGAGCCTCTGAGAAGAATCCACCTGTAACCCTGTTTCAATATGAGAATTTTGCTGGAGGCAAAAGCATAACAAATTTCTTCTAGAAAGAGGCACCATATTATTAGATCCAAAAATATCCTTTGAAGATACATGTCATACATTCAGCCTGACAGATTTCCTAAATGACCATATTTCTTCTGAGGTGGTAGCTTCTGCAACATAGAATTTTATTTAAATTATCTTGAAATTACTCTTTTTTTGAACAACAATTTAGACGTGCATAATTATAATAGCTTTATGGCTGAACAGTCAGAATTTTTATTTTCTGTTAACATTATCTAACAGCAGAATGCCTGGGAGCTTACAAATATCTCAGACAAGACTCTAAACAAATATTTTTCACATTCCTGAGGCCATGAACAGCGTGAGGAAGGAAAAAATTCTCTTATCAATCCAGGACATTATATGAGATACTAATTTACTTGTAGATGTTGAATATTTAAATATATTTCCTAAAATCTTATAAATAAAATTTGTCTTGTCACATTTACAGCTTGTTTTCTTTGTATAAACTAAAGGGGAAAAGAATAATTAAAAAAACAAAACAAAACAAAACACAAAATGCTAAAACCACAGCTCTGGCTTCCTAATAGAATGGCATCTTCCATTAGCCCTTCTTAGGAAAAATCTTATTTTAAGAATGTATTTATTTTACTTAATTCAGTCTACTTGTCAAGTTTCATTTGAGGTCTTTTTAAAAGCAACCATCTCTTTTATCTGATTAGGATATGGGAGCCTACTCTATTTTTTGTGCGATTAAAATTAAGATACCACATTTTTCAAAGAATTGACATTTGGATGTATTAAAATCTTAGTAAGAGAAAGTAGGGTTAAAGCTCCATCCAGAGTTCATGGGTAGACAAGAAAGGCTGCAGGTGAATGCTGATTAAACTCTCCAGCAAACACTAAGGTCTCCCTGAGACGTATGGGAAGTGCCAGTTTGGTGACATTACTGCAGCTTCCCAAAGTGGACACCACTGCATTCATAGAAAACGGAGCTGGAAAGGATCTTTAACTGTCTAATCCAAAAATCTTTCCAGAGATACTTCAGCTGAAGTGGAGAGTAAGCTATTCATCAGTGGACTCCTACAAAGGGACATTAGTGGCAGGCTGTCAAGCAGAAGCTGCTGGGAGTAAGTGGGTGACTTGGAAAACTTTCCAGTCCAATTTGTCACAAGATCTCGGGACTGCCTCTGGAGCAGCATTTAGCAGTTTGGGGAATGAACGAGGAATGGAAGCCTCTCTAGCAGAAAGGAAAATGTCTATGTAAAAAGCTGGAGGCAGGACAAAGGAAAAAGAAAGCAGTTTAACTACAGAAGCAGAAAAACAGAGGGATGTGGCTGCAGCTGGGAGAGAGCAGCTCATCAAACAGATACTGATCCACAAATCACACACAAAGAGGAGAAGCTTCTGAAAATACTTCTGAGATCTGTCTTACGTCTGAAAAATTCTCAGATACAGAAAACACTCGCTCCACTATTGTTCATAAGCTTGCACTTATGTAACCTATTTCTGCTAGGGTGTGTATCAGTGACACTACATGGATGTTGTTAGGAAAGATCATCAACAAAATTAAAATCTAATTGGAACATCAGTCTTGATTATAGGACAACTGAAGAACTGAAACAATCTACTCTCACTTCCAGTGAACAGCTATAGAGTATCACAGGGGACACCCCCTGCTTTGCATTCCTCAGGGCACATCTAGAACAATGCAGCCCCCTTTGGGCCCCCCAATAAAAAGAGAGATTTTGATAAACCAGAGTGAGTTGAGGAGATGGCTGCAGAGATGGTCAGGGATGAGAACACTTGCCCCTGAGGATGGAGGGGACTGGGCTTGTTCAGCCAGTGGCAGGCTTAGAAGAGACATAAGAGCAGCTCTTCAGTGCCTGTGAGGAGGTCAGCATGAAGGTGAAGCCAGGCTCTTCTCCCCAGTGCAATGGTGATCGAGAGACTCAATTCAAGACAGTTCAAGAAGAAAACCCTTTTCCACCACGAAGCCAGCCAAGCATTGATTGCCCAGAGGCTGTGCAGTCTCCTTGGAGGTTTTTGAAGACAAAGTCCTGAGCAACCTGATCTGACCTCAAAAGCTTCCCTTGCTCTTAGCAGGAGTTCGGACCAGAGGTGTCTTCAGGTGACCCGATGATTCCAGATGCTCACATGTAACCATAGTTCATGGTATTTTACCACTCCAAAGCGTAAAAAATGCCCCGCTCTCAGAAACGCTAAAAAAAAACCCAAAAAACCAAAAAGCAACCCTCCCAAAAAACCCAAAACAACAAACAAAAAAACCGATGTCAAGGACAAAGACCGCCGTATACCGAGGAGCTTCCCCTACCCCTGCGCTACATCCCCGCACAGCCCTCCCGCCGTGCGGAACCCACCGCAGGACGGCAAAAGCAAGAGGGGACCTCCCGGGGCTCCGGGATCCCTCGTCTCCCGGGGCACCCATCCCGCCATGGGCTCACAGGCAGGGACGACCCCTCCTCGCCTCCCCTCCGCTGCCCCCCCTTAGGTACCCCCGAAACTTTCCCCTCAGCCTGCCCACGCTCTCCCTCCCCGCCGGGGGAAACCTGCTCCGGCTCTCTGGGTGCAGCGGGGACGGGGGGCGGGCAGGCTGCCTCCCTCCCTCCTTCCCTCCTCCTCCTCCCCCCTCCCCGGCTCGCCCGCCCGCCCGCGGAAGCTTCCCCGCGGCTCCCGCATTGCACAGCACCGCCACGCCGTGCCTTGCGCGGGGCTCGGCGCTGCCCACCGCGCCCCTGGCCCCTTCTTCCCCTTCCCCGGACGGCGGGATGAGCGCCGGCGAGGCGAAGGAGTATCTGGCCCGCAGGGAGATCCCGCAGCTTTTCGAGGTAGGCGGAGGAGGGGAGGGAGGGAAGGAGGGAGGGAGGGCGCGATTTCTGCTCCGTCGGGGGGTGCCTCCGCGCTGGGACCCCGCGGCCGGCAGCGGGGTGAAGGTGGCCGCAAGGACGGAGCAGCCAGAGGAGGCTGCAGCCAGCGTACCTTGCGCGGGGAGCCGCTCCGCGGAGGGGTGGCCCTCACCCCGGGCCGGCGTGGGAGCTGGCGGCCGCTGAGCCGGCGGGGGAGAGGCTGCCCGGTGCTCACCTGCGGAGAGGCTCCGCGGGCGCGCAGGCAGAGAAGCGACCGCGCCCCGCTAGGGCCACCTCTGCCCCCCGGCAGCGCCCGGGGAGGGGGGAACTTGTGTGGTTCCCCCCGGGGCCGCTCTGCCGAGGAATGCAGGGTAGGGGCATCTTTCCGGTTTTCTCCAGATTTTCCTAGGTTTGGGAGGAAAAAAAAAAACCCTCAGCTGTTCAGTGAGGTTTTGTTCAGCTTCCTACAAGTTACCTGCTGCTGCTGGTGGGTAATTACTTCTCCGTGAAATGTGGATCGTTTGGGATTTTTTCCGAATCAGACATTCTGCCTTCTGAATAAAACAGACAGACAGATAGACACATTTATATTTTCCCTGCTCTGTTCTGCAGCTAGACACTTTTTTTTATGTATTTAAAATTACAGGACACAGACTACGCCAATTACTAACACGTTTAGAATGTGAATGGTTGAAGAAGAGATGCAAACAAAACTGGTTTTCTGTTGAGGCTCTAAGTCTGAGCTAGCAGTTTTTTAAAAATGGTGCCTATCTTCTGCAAAAATATATGGCAAGTTGTTGTGATCAGTTGAGTAATATAAGGGGACAGATGTGTATAAATTATATCCTAGTTTATAAATACAAATGTGTGAAAATAGCAGGTATTGTGTAAACTATAGGTCACAAGTAACTGAGCAAATCCTGAATTGGAGCTATTTATGTTTATGACTGCTCTTACAACAATCAACTGTGACCCTCAATTTATTTGCACCAAAATTAGGAAAAGCCTAAAGTAACAGAGATCATCATGAAAGACATTTATTGTTAAGAGGTTGGATGCAGTTGTCTTGTGGAGAGGTGAGATGATGTCTTATGTATCACTTTGTCAAGGAAAATCAATTACCATGCATCAGAGGAGGGCCTGACATTCCTTCCTCCAACAGGTACTATAGACAAATACTGTAGACAAAGGTTTTCTAATAGCTGGAGAATTCTGCTCAACTAAATCCATAAGCACCCGTAAATATTGGGTTTGGGATTTTTTTTCCAATACTGAGCAAGATATTTGAAGATTTCTCATGTTTTAAAAAAAATCTGTTTTTTTCAATATTTGTAGAGGTGTTGATTTCCTAATATGCATAGGATACTTATGGGTGCACTGATTTTTAAGGAAAAAATTCATTTCAGTGATTTAATAGGCTACACAGAGTATGTAACTTGTTGGGCCCTCTAGCTTTTGCATTGTTCCATATATTTTCCAGTGATAAGTCTAAAAAAAATGCAGGGAAGTTTTTCACTGTTTTCAGTGTTTATTACAGTCCAAGTGGACAAATGTAAAGACTTGGCCAAGAGCTTGCTGTTCTGAGTCATTTTTGTGACACCAGCAGACCAAAATTGTACAATTTTTCCTGGCTTCACTCTCACACATTGGCTTGAAATGGAGCAACTGAATAAGCAAGGAATATGGTGTTTCTCTGTGTAAAGTAAAATTCAAAGGAAAAGGGCCTGTTTTTTCTTGGGAACTAGCATTATAGTATATATTTGTATATATTTTTGATCTTACATTGCAGAGTCTGTTGAACGGATTAATGTGTTACAAGCCTGATGACCCAATTGAATATTTAGAAAGCTGTTTGCAAAAAGTGAAAGAACTTGGAGGGCCAGAAAAAGTGAAATGGGATACTTTTGTCAGCCCAGAAAAGAAGACCCTGCCTCCACTCAATGGAGGACAATCCAGGAGGTCTTTTTTCAGGAATGGTAATGTATTGAGTACAAAAATCATTGTATTTCTTGTGCACTGTGTGGTTTTACATTCACTGCTGAATTATTTTACACTTGCTTCTACAGCAGATTGTTCTTCATTCTGATTTTCCATAAACAAAAGACTCAAGGAATCTTTGTCCTTGCATTTTTGGCATGTTTTAATCCTCCCATAAAGGATGGTATGCAGAATTGGAAATTGTAATAATTTTTCATCCTAATGATGGATATTTGCTATGTATATACTTAATATATTAATTAAAAGATTTCTCATACCCCACCTAAAATACTTGCAAAGATAGAGGCAAAGTTGACTCAGTGCACTTGGTTTGTATTTGCAGTTCATCCTTGTGGATGGCATTTGTAACAATTTCAATGTGATTACATTGTTTTTCTAGTTCATATAGGAGCTATATACTAATTTAGTAAGTATATTGTCAATACTAAACAATTAGAAAAAGTGGGTGTCGTAAAATCTAAATAAATGTCATTCCAATACCTGTAATTCTTTTATTTGTAATGTTAACAAAGAGTAATTAGCTCATCTATTAGTTGCCATAGTTATTCTTCCTTGCCATCCAGCATTTCACTGAACTAATTAGCAAGAATACTCTGTCTGTTTCTGTGTTCAGCATGTATCACCAAGAGTTCTGCTTAACAGTACAGGTTATCTGCACAACACAACATTGTTCTTCTCAGAAGCCACTGCTGAACTCTGAGTGCTGTGGGCAGATTTTGAAAAAACTGACATGCTTGTTGAAGAAATTCCAAAGAAAACTGACTCCTAGTGGTTCCAACGTAATATATCAGCTAAACAACAGCAAGGAATCTTCAATGTAGCAAGAACATGTGCATTGTAAAATTAGGAGATATTTATACTTTATGTATTGTGCTCATTTAAATCTGTGTTTGGATTTGCTGCGTATTTCCACAAATCCCAGTTTATCTTATTGTTTTACAGTGATGCCTGAAAATTCTAATTTCCCATACCGACGATATGACAGACTCCCTCCAATCCAACAGTATTCGATAGAAAGTGACACAGACCTCTCTGAAACTGCTGAGCTAATTGAGGAGTATGATGTCTTTGACCCTGCAAGACCTCGACCAAAAATTATCCTTGTCATAGGTATGAAGGCAGAGTCATTTTAACAAGATTTTGTCTTTGTTACTTTGTCTTTCAATTTGTACTGCAAATATGTTTCACGACTATATACATTTAAATACATTTTTTCCCATCTGCTATAGCAAGTGGTGCAGCCCAAGTAGTGTGTATCAGAAAGTGAAATTGTTCGTGCTGAGGATACAGCCTCCCAGTTATCAGCAATGTAGGGGTCACAGTGAGCACCTGTTGTGTAGACTGAATGCACGTTATCAGCTGAAGAGCTCATGGTTTGCTTATGGAGCATGTCTGCCAGATTTAATCGAAAATAAACCCGACTCATACATTTAAAACCAGCTTCACCATGTGTGCTCTTCCAGAGTGTACTCCTGTCTGAACTAAAACACAACTGTAGATGTAATCAAAGGTGTTCACAAAAAAAAGGATATATAAAATATTGAATAAGGCAGCTCAAAAAGGTGATGGGGCACTGCTGACCAGCTGGAGTGAAGGTCCATGGTCACCAGTCCATTCCATTGATGAATTACTCCCTAGACCTTTTTGGTGAATGAATTCTGTGCCATCTTTATGGAGAGTGAGCAATCAGTTAGCATTAGTTAATTGTTCTCTCTTCATCAAGTTCTCTCTTGCATGCTATTTAATGGCCTTTCTAAGCAACGCATTTGTTCAAGCCTCAAGCAAGCATACTTTTTATCAAGAAATAGCTGCAGAGTAACTCTAAATCATAATTTTTTTCTGTCTCTGAATTGGAGTTCTTTGAATTAATGTCCTTTTCATCTGGGATAGTCTTCCTCACAATTTTTACCATTGGACTGTTTAAATAATTACAGCACAGGTGCCAGGTGGTAAAGAATCACATTTTTTGGACTATAGAGCCTTATTTTATTAAATATAGATATTGCTTCCATAAGAGAAA
Source organism: Phaethornis superciliosus (assembly GCA_023637945.1). Classification (NCBI taxonomy): domain Eukaryota; kingdom Metazoa; phylum Chordata; class Aves; order Apodiformes; family Trochilidae; genus Phaethornis; species Phaethornis superciliosus. Next base: position 18,741,212 of record JAJQWJ010000009.1, on the reverse strand, counting down.
ATAGCATGAAGTATAGTAAAAGAGAATACAAATTGTCTGTATTACAGGGGGGGATCCGTAAGAACAGCACGTCCTCTAAGCTCTGCATCCAGCAGTTCTCTGAAATATGATGTTGGAAATATCAATAACAGAAAATTGGGCCTTTTTTCAGATATTTTGGTATGCCAGAAGAATTGCTTCGGCATTTGAATTTTCTTAATCTTTTGTTTTGGAATTACAGATCTCTACATGTAAATCTCTCAATGTGCCTTTGAACTATAAAGAATGGATTAGATGGAGAAATAAAACATGCCTTTCTTTCATCTTAATTAATTAGCTAGCTTTCCTTTTCATAAAGGGGAAAAACTGGCTCCTTTTCAGTGGCCACAGAAGGTGCTTAATGCATTAAAATCCATGTAGCTCTATTTCAGCAGCGTGATGAATGAAGGCTTGTTTTAGGTGAAATAAAGAGAGATTGATTTTCAACTCTGGAACTGAGTGCAGGAGTATTTGAAGTTAAATCCTTGAATGCCAGAATATAGTGAACAGGAGATGGATTTTACAGAGCTTTTCTTTCTCCCCATTTATATAGAGAACATCATAAACATTCCACAAAGGCTGTTTCAGGTTTATTTTCCGGCTGGGTTGTGATCTGGTAGAAACACAGTACTACATGTAGCTTAGAAGCTATTGTCCAATATTGTACTGGATCAAGAAAATTTCTCCCAAATTCAACTTTCTGTTGAGATAGCACATAAAACCACAAGAGTGGCAAAGAGTAAAAGGTTTACTCTTAAACTGAATGAGAGAAAATAAAAAATGGGTACTATTAATTTCAAGAGACAAATATTGCACACAAAAATTGTGTTGCATATTTTTCCATTTTCATAAAATGCCAGTGAAAACTGTAGCTAAGCTATTTATTTCTAACTAGTGATAAGTAACCATACTGCCTAGCTCAGGTGGTACTGGCTCCATTCATTGGTGCAGACTGAAATGAATAGAAGTTAAAGACCTGCTTTCTGCTTCACATATTAGGTGAACTCTCCTTTAATAATGCATCAGTCCAACATCTTTTAAATGTTTCTATAAAGGTTTTTACAACTTCTTTGCTTTATGAAAACTATCATCCTTATAATGAACAAGGTAGCTTCAAGGCAAAAGAGAACTTGTTTATTAGGCATTATTTTTCCCTGTTTGCAGAAAAATCTGGTGAAATGTAAAGCTAAAAAGCTGCAAAGTGAGTATGTGACTGGATTTTAGGAAAATCGGATGGAAGTAGCCAGGATGACACATATCTGAGTCACTGGAAAATTAAGTTTCTAAGCCATGATAACACTAGGAAACTAGACCATGTTGAACAGTGTGTGTCCTATTTTGATGAACATATCTTTACTATTGATACAGCCTGAAAAAAAATTCTTAAAAAATTAATTGTACCTGATGGCCTTAGGCCCATAGTTCATAATGTTTTTAAACAGCACTTAATTAAAAATTGTTGGGAATAAAAATCTTCACTTGAAACCTGTTAACAAACATAATTTTACATGCAACTACTGTTCCCTAATCTAGACGTCTTCTAAGAAATATGTATAATAATCATGCTTTTATTGAATAGTGTATAATCTCAGAATAACTGAAAAGAATAAAAAGTGAAAGTTAATTGATTTTCCTTTTTTGTGAACAGTTTGCCAGTATAACTTATCAAAGAATCAGGAATGGATACATAGTTCAATAAATTATAATGATTTGCTACGGTAAATAATCTTGTCCTATCACTTTTATCTTTTTAATTACTTGAATGTGTCCCCATAGATTGTAAAGGGATAATGCCAGCTTGCTATAAAGGGATATTTTTGGATTCAGGACAACAAAATGTATGAGAAGTATATGAACATTAAAGCAAGTGTTTTAATAGGTGTTTTTTTTTCTGCTTGCAAATCTGAATTGAAAGAGCAGAAGTGCTGAACTACACATCTTCTGCTTTTCTTCAATGCTAAAGCAAAGCTCTCCTAGGAGAAGTGTAAAGTCTATCTATCCACTTGGTTTCAAAAAGATTTTTCAGCTATTTAAGTATTTACAGAGACTGTGTTTCTTCAAGTAACAGTTCTGTTTTTCTGGTATCTTTTATATCTCTGCTGGAATAGGGATATTATTTTCCTTGTTGTCTAATTTTCTATATGTTACCTATTTAAATTTTGCATCTTTGTTGTTTCTGAGATCAAACTTGTCTTGAGTCTCCAGGGAAATAAACTGAATTTCCTTTTTTGGATGTTTTATATCTGCAGGAAGTAAGCACAGCTTTGGTTCCAGTATGTTTTACAGACCCTTTGCTCTGAAGCACAGTCATATCCTACCACCTCTTTTTTCCAGTAGTTAGGATTATTGCCAATAAATAGAGCCACATAAATGCATAGTAATAAACATTACCATTATGTATAAACACAAATGTCTATAAGATACATTAGTTATATTTTATACGCATTAGACTGCAATATGTGGCTTTAAATATATATATATAGAGAGAGGGTTGCTTATGGGAGTCTTTCTACAGAGCCAGTAGACACTCCAGGAACAAGGAAGAAGTCTGTTCTTTCATCTGGCAAAATCTGCTCCATACAACCTGGCAGGCATCATGGAACAGGCAGCTGAACTTCCTTAGGCTCTGGTTTTCATCTACATAATAAAGAGGAAACTGGGAATCAGTTACTCCAAACCCACTACCATTCTGGGTTACCAAGAGCCTGTAATAAACTGTAAACGATATGGAATTATCTTGTTTGAACATGTGTAACAGATACATTTTTGATCTAGAAGTGAAACAGAAGGTAAGGTTTGGTGAGATGCTCTTGTCATGGGGAGGGCTGAGCCTTCTGAGAAAGGGAGCAGGGAGAGGCAAAGCAGAATCACTTTGTAGCTAGTTCTGTGAAGGGGATGTTTTCTAATCTATCAGATGCTTGTGTATCTAGAGAAGAGAAACAGCCTTTTTTTCTGACAAATGAAAGAAAGAATTCAAGCTGGAAAAACAGCCCATTTAGATCACCTAGAAGATCTGAAATGGAAGAACAGTTGTAAAACCTAACATAACCTGCTGAAAAAAGAGAGAAAATATGTGCCTTTTTAGGAGAGAAACAGCAAGTTAACTGAATGAGGGAAAAATAATTTTTAGGTGTAACCTTACTGTATAGGGATAAGATACAATTTTTCTTTAATTTTTTTGCTTGTGTGTTTTAAGAACACCTGTAGCTGTATTGTCTTGTTGGAAGTTACAGATAAATGTTTATGTTTGCATTTATTTTAACCTGCCCTGATTTAAGCATTATTTAAACTGAGTAATGATAAGCAACTTTCTTTCCCAAGGGTATAACTAAACTGTGGGAATGATATGGGAACATCTTAGCAATATGTAAGTTTCCCCATGCATTCTCTTCAAATGGGTCCTGATCTGAGTTGGAAAGGGCAGGTGGAGAGTTAGCATCACAGTGCTGGGGATACAGCAGTGTTCCCAGTGACTCCTGGTGACACTGAAAGTTCTCTGATGTCTAACACTGGGGCACAGGTTTGAACCTGGTTACATAGAGAATGTCATAACCATATATAAAGCAATACTGTAAAGCTGATCCTGCAGTCAAATCTGTATTAATTATATAAATGCTTGAAAGCTATTTATGGGACTAATACAGATAGTATAAAAAAGAATTATATGATACTACCAAGAAGCTCATTGTATTCATATTTATTTTCATTGCATTGCTTTGTTTTTAAAGTTCCTGGAAAATAGGTATTTTCAATAAATTTTAATTCTTTTTTTTGCTGAAATACAACTCTGCACTCACAGCTCACTATAATACAGGTATTTAGTGTTGGGAGTTAATATAAAACTGTTTTGTTTCATTTTGCTTTGTTACACTGTTCAGTAACATGCACTTTTCTAAATGCAAACATTTTTTAATCAAATGGGTCATTTTAGTTCAGAAAAAGTCTGGTTTTTTTTTACGTTCATTCTTGCTTCTGCTGTCCAGCTGACCTTCACTTCAGCATTCCCTGCTATATAATGTATCTGTTTTGATACTTATTTTGATAGCTATTCAGTGCCCTATACAGAAGGGCCTCCTCATTGTTCAAGTTGTCCAGCAAGCTGAGCAGTTGCTTCTCTGTCAGAAAATTCAGTATCAGAAGTATGCGCGGTTCAATAAAAGTCCTTGTAGGAAATCACCATCTCAACTGGTTATTTAACATTTTTCTGTATTTTAGGTTTATAAAACCTCAGAAACTCATGCAAGCATATTTAGGACCAGATTTTATTAGTTCCATTTCCTGACTACTCCATTGATTTCATTTGCTTATTTAACCAAAAGTGATTCTTTCTGACATGAATAAGCCTCAGACTATCTGGTTTTATCTATAGATTCACAGAATTCAGGATGAGCCCAATCCATTTTTCTTTTCCTCTACTACAAAAAAAAAAAAAAAAAAAAAAAATCCTTTTTAGTAACAGCTTTAGAATAAGGTCAAGCCTAAAAGAACATGTTTATTTTTAATTTGCAGGCAGGTATGCTTTGTTTTTTTTTCCTTAATTTTACAAACAGTTCCCTTTATGATCAGGTAGATGAGATGAAAGGCATACAACTGCAAGATTTGCTGTAATAATGGTTGGAAATTGATGCCAATAGCAAAGATTTCACATGCAATCGGTTACTTAAGATGAAAGGTTAATTTAATGTTTTGCTTATAAATACCAATAGGTGGCCCAGGAAGTGGTAAAGGAACACAGAGTTTGAAAATAGCAGAACGCTATGGGTTTAACTACATATCAGTTGGTGAACTGTTAAGGAAGAAGATCCACAGCACAAGCAGCAATAGAAAATGGAGTCTAATTGCCAAAATAATTACTACTGGAGAACTGGCCCCTCAGGTACAGCATATACAATGTTAATGTTTACTTTTGAAGGATTTGTACATGCTATATTAATGTGGACCATCAAGAAAACCTTTCTTACAATATTAAATATATAACTTCTTTTCTCTGTGAAAGGAAACAACCATAACTGAGATTAAGCAGAGATTAATGCAGATCCCTGATGAAGAGGGTATAGTGATTGATGGATTTCCCAGAGATGTTGCCCAGGCAATCTCCTTTGAGGACCAAGTAAGATACTGTTTTTATTCTTAAAAGAACTCACATATCTCTACAATAGTTAAGCTTCTTGAAATCATCAGTAAGATTCCAGGAAAGTCTAGATGTTATTTCTAATTGAGCATTGCTCTTTAAATCTTTGCAAGTATGTAATTACAGGTTGACAAAAGGTTATTCTTCTGGTTTACATTACATTACAATCTGAAGACAGAATATATTGTAAAAAGATAATGTGTTAACATAACCAATAATCTGAGCCACTTGTCTCAGAAATGAAAATCCTCTCAAGATGAAGAAGAAAATAACATCAAATCTTACAATTAATATGCATTATATATTAGTGATTTAGAAATGGGGGAGTCATTATCATTCCATATCTGTTCATTCAACTTAATCTTCATCAAAAGAAATAGACTTAAATCGATGCAAATCTTCACAAAACTTTTCATCTCAGATGTATTACTGTGCATTGAAAAGAATGGGATAAAATAAGGGTTAAATCTGATCGTGTTTTGCAAGTTTTTTGTAAACCACAAATTACACTCTCTTTTTCAGAAACTTAGTTCATTTTGGTTATTCTAAACTGCAATTCTAAGGTTTACTCAGCTAAAACTGTATTCCAAGTTCTAGTCATATGTTGTTTTCATGTGTGTATTTTAAACTAATCTAAAAATACTTAAATTCAATGGAAAAACAAACAGTTTAGGTCACTTTCTGTTCAAGCACTGTTAAAATAACAGTTATGGTCACAAGTAAAGCTTGCATTCTCAGTGCTGAATTTTTAGAGTGCTCTTCATGCAGAGCATTTCAAAGTCCTTCAAAATTGCTGGAATACTACCATTTCTGTACTTTGAATTCTAAGTGGCATTGCCAAGGCAGAAGTAACAAAAGAAAGTAGCTAATGAGGCATTTTATTACTGTGCCTTCATAGGGTATTATTATGGGAAAAATTTAGAAAACTAAGTTGAGGAAATTAAAAGAAAGAGGTAAAAGAGTTGTTACAGAAAATAACAAGTGGCTGCCAGCCATATCTCCTTATAATTAACAAATAAGAATATTAACTCTCTTATAAATGAAAGAGCAGAAATTTAGGCTTAATGGTAATTTCCTGATCTCATTTTTTTTCCAGATGTGAAATAGTATGACTTAAATGCATTTCTTGGTGCTACATTTTTGTGCTGATGTTGTGTTTGATGAAAAAATGGGGATTGTGATACTGGAAGAACTGACAGGAGTTAAGTGCTTTGAGTTATTTTAGGGTCAGAGTCTCCTTTTACAAAGGAAAATCTGCCAAACAGCACTTGAGCACTCATCATAGGGTCCACTAGTAATACCACTTAGAAGTGGAGTACGGTAAGTATTAGAAAAGCTCAGGCTGTAGAAGGGCAAAAAGATGGACACTGTTTCATGTATGTTTGAACCCTCTCTTTACACCAGTCTGATATCATTTTAGAGTATTTCCTCATTTAACTTGAAATATTCCCCTCTACTAGCCTGGTTAGCTCTGGTGTACTATAGAAAACTACATGTAAAAAAGTCTGCTAGCATGATTACAGAAATACTAACTTTATCTCCTTTTAAAGTATGTGCTGTTGCTTCAAGGTTGCTATAGGTTGGTAATTTTTTTTAATTTTTACTTTTTTTAGGTTTTTTAATTATTTTTTTTTTAGGAAATATAGAATGGTACTGTAATATTAGGCTCAAATATATTGTCAGAGAGTTTCTTTGTTTTTCTGCTAATGGGATTTGCTAAATCATACTCCTCAACACCTGATTCTGGACTATCCAGAATCATAGAGTTTTTACAGGAGCATTTCTTTGCAGCTGATCTCTTATGTGAGCATATCTGAGGCCGTGAAAATAAATGTACAAAGGATGTTCATATTTCAGCATACAGCTGTTTAGTTCAGTGGGATATGTTCAGTATTTAATCCTAGCTTTATATTTTAAAAAAATAAAATACGCTTGTGGTTTCTTTAAAATTTTCTGCTTAGTAAGCCATAATGCTACACACAAAAGAAGGTCTTGTGGTAGGGAAGAGGGAATATTAGCAGATGTGGTACCCATCTTCCTTCACATGGTAAGGCTGACAGTAATCTATGGCATGTCGGGTTATTTATGTTAAATGTGCTAACATTTTTAAGTCACATAGAGATCCCTCATGTGAAGTGCAACTGAGTTCTGGAGAATTCAGTAATTAACTGTTGTGATAATTTGTCTAAGTCTGCAGTTAAAGATGCTATGGGTCTTTTCCACAGTTTGGAAATGTTCTAAGAACAGAACAGAATTGTTCTCATGATCCAAAAATGACAGGATGAGAACTAATTAGTTCAGCAAATTTCAGCAAAGAAACAGAACTAATTAGTTCCGGAAATTTCAGTAAAGAAAGTTTGTTTAAATAGTAAGACACTTTAGAAGTAGAAGATCTATTAAGCAATGGAACATCCTGGTGAAATCCCACAAGCTGCACATAGTAAAAATGGCATTATTCTGTAATATGTATGCCTTATTCTTCCAAAGACATCCCCTGTAGAACACCAAGATCTCCTGATAAGTTCTGAATAAGAACTAATTCGTATTCTTACACATAATCCCTTTAAAACTATTATATACTTATGTACCTAAAAACAGGAGTGAAGGCTGTATGACACAACCTTTTTAAAGATTACATTTAGGGGAACTGCCAAAGAGACCTGACATAGGAGGTACTGGTTATTTAACTGTTTTCCCTCATTTATGATCTCTTCACAGCTGTTAATTATTTTGGCTGCACGAGTTCTAAAATGCAGTTTTGTGCTTTGAACGGTGACTTTACATTATTAGCTAGAAGTATAGAGAACTATGCTAGAACACTTGTGGGTTTTATGATGTAAATTAAAATAATGTTGGTAAGTTTGCATAAGGGTAAATAGAATATGCTGAATTTCTCAGTTCTTACCACCTATAGTATGTAGAGTAGATGCCAGTGGCAGAAATGAGCAGCAGGGGCAAGAGTGACTGTTCATTTATCCTTCATCATTTGGTTGTGTTGGGATGGGTGTTCATGTGTAATCCCATGGAAACATGAAACAAGTAAAGCAGCATTAACTTTAAAAGTAGCATTTTCCACTGCATAACTTTTCTCTTTCACTCTCGCATACACAGACAGAAAACAAACTCTAAGAATATATGTAGTGATATCAAAAAGAAATTTTGGAAGGAGAATGTGAAGAACTAGTCCTCAAACTGAACTGAAATAGAAATGAGTAATAGAAGCGATTGAGAGAATAGGGAAGGCTAGAACAGGCGGTGAACAAATGTGAGGAAAATAGGAGTCTATTAACAAAACAGACTACAAAAATCAAACATAGTTATAGGTCAGGAAAACATGTGGCTGCTATTTTTCATAAGAAATCTGTGTTGTTTTGTTAGCCCTATGTTATTCCTCTTTGCAAAGCATAATGTGGAGCGGTCAGTAGAGTATCTGGACCAAATAAAAGTCCAGTAAGTTAAAATTTGGACCAGATGTGAACTGGCCACAGTGGTCAGTGAACGATGGACAAGGAGAGAACCTCTACAGTTTTGGGTCTTACACCACTAGTGCATGTGGTGAACAGCAGATGTTGAACCACTGAAAGGCAGGGTACAATGGCCAAAAAATGTCTTGTTCCCAAAGCTCACGCTATAGTTCCATGTAGACTGTTTACTGAAGCCTTTTATATATATTATGATATGGCTTTACCCAGGAAGAATTGTACTGAGTTAGTGTAAAGATAAAGTAGCTTATATTGGAAATGGTTCACCATATGTATAGGGGGAGGGGTCAACTAAGGTGTCTCTTGCAAGCACATGTGAAGTTTAACTGTGCCATGTTTGCAGATGTCTTTAAATGTAACAAATTATTTATGCTAAAATAATCCCTTCAGTTTTATTGTTCACATAGCTATTAGTGAGACTATTTGAAGTTCATTTTGTGAAAAAATCAAATGGATTAATGTATGTCTGAACATGAGTTACAAAACCTGCCCTGCATAATGTTCCAGTAGAGCAATACACAATGGCAATGAATTAGAATCATAGAGTCATAGGATGGTTTGGGTTGGAAGGGACCTTAAAGATCATGTAGTTCCATCTCCCCTCCATAGTCAGGGACACCTCACACTAGATCAGTTTGCTCAAAGCCCCATCTAACCTGGGCTTGAACACTTCCAGGGATGGGCAACCAGTGCCAGTGTCTCACCACCCGCACAGTAAAGGATTGCTTTGTATTGTCCAATCTAAATCTACCCTCTTCCAGTTTGAAACCATTCCCCCTTGTCCTATTAATCTATGCCCTTGTAAAAAGTCCCACTACAGCTTTACTTTAATCCCCCTCTCACCTCTCCCCTCCCCCCAGTTCTTGTTGAACTTCACATGTAATTGCTCTTGGTAGTGCAAGCATATTTTTGCTCCTTTGACTAATACAGAAGCTTAACTTTTCTCTGGGAAAAAATGTTATTTTTAGTAAATGAGTCAAAGCAAGCCAACTTATGCTAACATTCCCAAAGACTGGTAGAGCTAAAAGATGAAATTTCTTCCTTATTATGTTGCCAGATTCTTTTGTGGACAGTAAGTTCTCAACATGTTGCTAGGCAGAATTGTATTAAACCACATTGCATCTCAGTGACTAAACTGCCTAAGATAAAGCAATGTGTCGTTTGCAGCACTCACTGTATTTCGCTTTCTGTTAAGATCTAGAAACCAGAAGTAACAAACATTGCCTCCAAGCAATAATGTCAGTCTGGAATAAGTGGATTAAAAAGCACTTCACATATCTGAGGAGTTTTACATTTGAATGAAAGCTTTTTTCCCCCCTCTTTTATTGTGTTTTGTTAACCGTTCTTATCATTAACGTATTTTGAGAGGGCAAGAAGTCTTTAAGATGGCATCAGTGGTATAGATTTTCAGCACTGCTATGCAACCAGCAGCAGCTCTGCTTCTGGTCTCTATGTCCACCAACTCCATTTCTCAGTGGTCAGCTGCTCATTGCAGGCTCATTGCAGCCTGTGAGAACTCACAGCCATGTGCTCTGCAGTTTTCTCCCAGCTTCTCTGTTTTCTCTGAACTTCTCACCTGAGTTGAAATAAAACCTGTGTTTTTCTCTTTGAAGACTGAATACATGACCTGTAACTTCTTTCATTGGAAGTTTTGGATTGTTGCCAAATACTGACTCTCCCATTTCTTAATTCCAGAAAGAAGAGTCGATATTGCCAACACTTTTGATATGGGCATGTTTAATAAAGCCCTGAAGTCATGTGACTATGAGAATCTCAACTCTCAGTTTAAAACAAAGTTTCAAGCAGTCATGGTTTATAGGCTAAAAAATGAACACATGAGATTTAATGTCTTAAAAGCAGACAGAACTTCCAGTTTATTTGTTTTGATTATATAATTACAGTTTTAAAATTTTGATAATTTTGAAATAATTCTGTATAGTAGTGCAGATTCAATGCCAATTTACCTCCTCCTCCTCTACTCTGCCCTGGTGAGGACCACACCTGGTGTATCATGTCCAGTTTTGGGCTCCCCATTGCAAGAAGAACAGGGACATACTAGAGAGAGTCCAACTGAGAGCTAGGAGGAAGAAAGGCTGAGAGACCTGGGGCTGTTTAGTCTGGAGAACAGAAGAACGAGAGGGGATCATAGTAATATTTAAAAATATCTGAAGGGTGGGTGTCAAGAAGAAGGAGCCAGTCTCTTTTCAGTTGTGCCCTGTGATAGGATGAGGGGCAATGGACACAAACAGGAACATAGGAAGTTCCACCTCAATATGAGGAAGAATTTTTTTACTGTGATGGGTGGTGGAGCACTGGAACCAGCTGCCCACAGAAGTTGTGGAGTCTCATTCTCTGGAGACTCATCTGGATACCTGTGTGACCTGCCCTAGGTGATTCTGCTTTCACTGGGGGTTTGGACTCAATGATTTCCAGAGTTCCCTTGCATCTTTTACCATTCTGTGATTCTATGATTTAGCCTTTAAGTTTGAGCCCAGGCATTAAGCTCTCCTAAATCACAAATTTCTAAATTATGTATGATCTCTGCTGAGCGCAAATACTAGAAAGGTGTTTAGATTCCAAGCACACATTCAAAAATGCCAAGGAGAAAATGGTTTATTTACCATTAACCTGTCAACTTGAAATTCAGCTAGTCACCTACAGTACCAGCATGCTCAAGCATGCTAAATACCATTCTCTCCAGTAACACTGTAATGAAATGCCTCTGACTGCTGTATTGAACTTAAATTACCTGTGAAGAAGAAACTGCAGTTTGACTTTCTGTATAACCTCTTTCGTCCCAATAAGTTTTCACCTTTCCCATTAGAAAAAATTTCTCCTTTCAGTATTTTCCAGTTAATGGCAATTACTGCTTTGGTTTGTTGGGTTTTTTTTCCTTGCTTTCAGTCACTCATGTATAACTTTCCTTCTGATTTCAGTAATTCCTTTACCACCATTAACTCCATTAGCTTCAACAGAGTACAGATGAAGTTTGCTTAAAATATATTAATTGTGTGTTATGTTAATAGGAAAATAGAATGTGGAAAAGGTGTTGGAATTCATGAAAAGTATCACTGAATATCACTGAGTAAATATATAATAAATATTGAAATCCTTCCAAAAAAAAGAGAAATATTATTCTGTAAAAAATTATCTTTAAAATATTTTTGTTATGTGGTCTAGGTTACAAAAAATTGAAGTAGTAAAATCTTAATTTTTATAATAAATAGAGGTAGTAAATTTTATCTTATTCTTTATATAAAATGTTCTTAAGAATATTTGTAAATGCACTATGCCTACCAAGAATAATTAGTTCATCTTAGTTGCAATTCAAGCTAACATTTTAACTCCCAAATATATTCCTTATGAAAATTATTATGACAATTAATTGTGCTGAATTAGATGATAAAATATAGGATGCTGGGAAAACTGACTTACCCTCTTCACAGCCTCACAGGCAAAGGACAGCAGGCCTGTTCCTCTAGGTCTAATACTTAAACATCCAAGCAGCAATGATGACTACAATCCCCTCAAAGCTTGACATGGGTGTGTGTGCCCAGCTGACCCATGGTGCTCTGACTGCCAAGCTCATGCTCTGCAAATGCTTCTCATAGGAAACCTACTCTGTCACTGGCCAAGGGCATGGGCTCCAGAACAGCTGAGAAAATGAATGTAACCTTTCTGCACATCTTCATAAGGATAAAGGATCTGTTCTTTGAAAGAGGTTTTTGTTCTGTTAAAGGTATTTTGTTTGCATCACAGTCTATGTGCCATTTCATTTCATTGCTTCCTCAGCTTCTAGCTCTCTTCTCTCAAATCTCCATTTCACTGTTCTAGGCTGATAAGCCTCAGGTGCAGTCCCCATACAGGATATATGGACCCAGACATCTGTATGAGGAGTGGGAGGGCTTGCACAACAGCACCTAACATTGCTGTGGCTCCTCCCATTCATCCTCTTTGACCCTGCAAGGTTCCTATTGCTTTCTTAAAGCCAAGCCTGAGCAGGAAGCCTGTGGAATGGTCTCATCATTGTGTGTTTTCTTCCCTGGGAGCTGGAGCGCTCTCCTGTGAAGGGCAAGCAGCAGTTCAATGTTTTTGCTTGGTAAGAGACCCTAGACTCCTGGTTTTCTATTTTTCTGGACAAGAAATTTTCTGTTTTTCTCCTCTAGCCAAACTAGCCAAAGGAGAGCTCATTCATTGCTGGTCCTTAGCCCTCAGGAGAAGACCTGATGTTCTTAATTCAGAGTGGGCAGAGGTTCCTGCTGAGCAGTTCTGAAGTAGAGACAGGGAGTCTTGTCTCTACACAGCTGAAAATTTCAATCAGATCTCCTTAAAGACACTTGCCTCTCTCAGTCAATTATTAGGGGGCCTATATTTGTAGTTTGGGCAATAATAAGCTGAAAGCTTATTTCTTGGACAGGGTACATATGGTTCAAAAGCAGATACCTGAAAAAATTCTGTCAGCAGGATAAATTCTTTGACAATATGATTCATGATTTTGCTTTCTTAAATCAAGAAAAAACTACACAGTTTAGTAAGCCAGCAGAGATGGAACTATAGAATACAAAAAAGTAGTCACAAGGGAGAACATCCATACAATGGACATAAACTGATGTGCTCGTGACCTTTACCAATTAGAATAAAATGCACTGTTGAAGTAATGACAATGATTCATGATCTGTCAGTTAAGTTTTCTCAGGAGTATCCAACAGAACATAACAGGACTTAAGAAACAGAGCATTTTTGTCTTTTGCCTAATGAGGAATAATGAAAAAGAGTGTAATCATCTAATTCCTGGCAAACAACCACACTACTCTCACTAACAAGAGGAGATGTAGAAAATATCCCCAGAGAGAAGAGAGCATCTTTCCACTTATACTACTTTACGTCAACAACACCACTGACTTGCATGGAATTACTCTCAGTTTGCTTCTTGTTCAAGTTTAGGAAGGAGATTCAGACTCAAAAAGAATAGTAAATACTGTTCTATAAAAATGAGCAGATGTATCCACCAGTTTTATTCTGAGTTGATGCCATACGCTCTTCGTCTCATTCGAAATTCAGAAGGTTGTGAGTAACCAGAGATCTGTTTGTTCCCATAGGAAGAGATTCTCCCTTCTGCTGAGTTTCAGTTAGCAAATAGTCAAATTCACTTCCCAAAGCCCCACAGTCATTCCTCACAAGCATTTCTGGACATGAATAAGACCCTTTACCTTCAGCACAAGATGAGTATGTTATGGAAAATCAGCATGAAGGGATCCAGTTCTGTCTGTGCTGGTTGTGTACACCTTTCCTACAAGCTGGGACTCAGAACTGAACTTATTCCCTGGTCATACAACTCAACAATAGTTAGGTCTAAGTTAAAAAAAAAATTGGTTTTCAAATGAGTCATAAAACTCCTTTCCCCTTTGTTAGGAAAAAGCAATTTGTATTCATATCTATGTAGAACTAGATGTTTCCAGAGAAGTGATCCCAGATGCCCATATGTTCCTACTAGTCTGTTAAATTCAAATTTAAAGTATTTATAAGCAAGTCTTGCAGGCAGGTGGGACTGAGGTAAGTGGAAGCAGTGTGGTTCATGAAAACAGGAGTGAAATATCAATAGCATTTCAGGGGTTTACTCTGAATGTTGCAAATGCATGTAAGAGAAACACACGGGGCTATTTGATTTGTATACCTATGGATATAGTAGAGATGTCACTCTTTTGTGTATCTAAACGCAAAGAATTATTAAATGATTTTCAGCTACTTTCTGATTATGAAGATGCATATTCTGCAGGTAAAAGAATAATTCATAGAGGCATCACAATCAGAATCAGCTCTGTATTCCTGCCTCAAATATTTTAACTTTTTTCTACTCCAAAAAACCTTTTAGACAATACTTCATGGGAAAGTAGGGTTCTTGAACTGACAATTTGATGTGTTTTCACTGACATTTTATTTCTGTGAGCAATTTGAATTTGAAATGATAGACACCTGTGTTAGAAAAAGCAGTTTTAGTTTCTGGGATTCCAATACTGTCTTTTGTTTTGTTGCTATTACTAGTCAAAAAGAAAGAAAGACACTGCTAAGGAAAATAACACTGCTCAGTTCCTGTAGAGAACTTTCCATTTTAAAAAGCCATAGGAAATAATTAAACTTAATTAATTAATTATACACAGTAATTACTATGTAGTGCCTTGTTATTATCTTCATTTTACAACTAGAAAGAAAAAATTAGGCCCAGGGCATGCTTTCCCATTTTCTTAAAAAGGAACTGGCCTCTGGAGCCAGTGCAGTCTGTGAGAACTAAGCAGATGAAAACCTTCACACCTGATGGTGTCATGGTCACTTTTAGATCCTCCCCTTGCTGGGTGGCTGCACTTTATACAGCCACATTTTCTTTAAAGAATTGAGATTGACTGTGGAAAGCTGCACAGTTGTGGTGGTGTGAAGCAGTAGATGATCTTCCCTTTTTCTCCTTCCTCTTTCCTTTAGGACCAATAATTTCATCAGATCTATTTATTGTAGGTACTCTGTGTTTGTTGCTGTATGTGAAGTTATGTGATAAGCAAAAGCTTCGGTTCTACACTTGAGGAGGTCTGGTGGGACTTCCCAGATCTGAGTACATGGTAGATGCTGGTCCTGAAGAGGTTTGGGGGTGAGCATTGAAAGTGAGGCCAACAACAGCTTGGAGCATCTAAAGAATTTCAATATCACCTTACTTCCTTACTTAAATGCTTTTTTGATAGAAACCATACAACCATTTCTGTGCAAACTACAAGATGTTTATATTTTGCCCTTCTTAAGGATTTCATCTTTAAGGGAACCTTCTGGTAATTCAAACAATAAACATAGTGTAGAGAAGATTTCTGGGGTAAGGTAAAAATTTTTCATTAGGCGTTTTACTTAACATTTCAGGTGAAATAAATTGACTAACCTTCACATAAGGTAAACAAGCCCTTTAAGCATTTTAAGCCTGTGAATTTCCCTTAAAAAACACCACAGAAAATTAATTACTACATCAACTTTCAGCTTACACAAATGTGTCATGTCTAAGGCTCAACTAATCATGGAATCACTGAACCTGTTTTATCCTCGACTTGATCCCAGGCTTCTTGAATTTCTCTTTCTACAGATTTGTACCCCAGATTTGGTGGTGTTTCTGGCATGTTCCAGTCAAAGGCTGAAAGAAAGGTTACTGAAGCGTGCTGAACAGCAAGGGAGACCTGATGATAACCTGAAAGCCACTCAAAGAAGACTGATGAACTTCAAGCAGAATGCTGTCCCATTGGTTAAATATTTCCAGGAAAAAGGGCTAATCATCACAGTAAGTCCTTTAGTATATACCTCTGAGCACTGAATTGTTGTAGTTATACTTGGCTTCTCAGACCTTTTGCTTTAAGACAGGCTAGATGGATCAACTTATGTTTTGGGTGGCATAAAGTTCTCCAACTAGCTGCAAACGCTTTTGCTAAAAATTCCTCACATGAGAGAAGAGCTTGCTTTGAAGCACTGGTTGCTATTTCAGTGCCAGCAGTTTCACCCCTTACAGATATTCATATACTTTTTGGATGGTTGTCTTGAGAGGAGAGGAAAGCAGAAAAAATATGCATTCTAACAGAAAGCATACTTTGAGTTGTATTAAATCAATATAGGTTCTTCAAGGCATAAATATATATGGCTGTTACACACTTCAGTAGATAAAAAGTCCATAGATTATCTTATCATGGGTTAAATACCACATTATGCAGTCTTCTACAAGCTTTAACATTTCTTATAAAAAATTTTGATTGCTTGAAAATTGCAGTGTAAATAGACCATTGGATAACAGTAGGAATACTGATTTCTGCACTATCTGGGGCAAGAGAAAATATCTCAGAACACAGAACATACCACAGGTTGCATTCATAAATGAAGCTGAAAGTACTTCATGGAAATAGAGCCAGCAAGTACTTCTGAAGTATTCAAGTGCCTAATGAGGACAAATTCAATGAGCAGTTCACAACAGTTGTATTATTGGCGTGTTCTAAATTATGAACTGGGTCTCGTAATAGCACATAGAACTGGTACCAAATATAGTACTAGGAGAGCACAGATGGCCTCTCTTTTGGGGTTTTTTTTATATCCTCTTTTCTGTTTGAAGATTTTTGGTTAATTCTGGAAGGACGACAAGACTGGAACTTGGAACTGTGTTTTATTATTAAGGAAGTGTGTATTTTGTGACATTTCTATAGCCTTTACAAGTGCTCCTCCTACAGAAAGCATACTTAGCTCTTCAGGGAAAATGTACCTTTGAAGATAAAACACGTGGGGCATCTGGATAGAATTCCTTTTCTGTGATGAGAACTGTAAAACAGGATGTTTTCCCTGTTGAGGTATTGTGTTCTACTTTTTAGCTCAGTTTCTTGAGAATTCTAAACATAATTTAAACTGAAAAGTTCACCTTAGATACCTCTCTTTGTTTTGAAGAAAGCAGATGGTTGTGGTGGGTATACTATAATGTGGCATGTGAACATTTTATTACTGCCCATACAGGACAAGGAAACAGCATATGCAGAAAATAGTGATTTGGCAGCATGTAAAAAAAAAAACCTCAATATGAAAAAAATCTTTTAAGATTTGAATTTAGCCCTTAGCTATATGGTATCTACTCAAAGTGTGTTATTGTAATTTCATTGATATCTAGCAATTAGTGTAGATTTACTTGGTGTAGAAGTGAAGAGAATTACACTTTGGAAGGAAGACGTAGATGTTCACCTGTCATTAGAGCTGCTACAGTGCAGTTGCATTTCCCTTGTGGCAAAATCAGGATGCATTAGTGAAATCAAGCCCCGAGAGATGCAGGAGTAATTTCATGGCCAGTGGATAAGAGGATCCCCTTCAGTAGATGATAAAGGGTATATATGGCAGACCCTATTTCTATAGAATTTCATTTCACATAGAAGGTATATTTTGCAGCTGAGTAAGACAACTAAGTTAATGGGGACAAATGAGAAAAAGGAGCATCTGGGAAAGGAGTAAAAAAAAAAAAAAAAGGCTAAGCATGCATACTCCAGAGCAAGTAAGCAAACGAAAATTTCTACAAAAGGACATTTTTTAAAACCACATGACCCTGAAATGGAGGAATTGATCTATGATAATTTTATGCAGCACTTAGCTTATTCTGCCGTGTATGCCTCACACTTTCAGTCTGTGCATGGTATCCCTACTCTCAGAGTCTGATCCTAGTTTCTGTTTTCAAGGAAGGATGTGAGGGCCCAACTACAGTACTTCAAAGAAACAGAAAGATATAACTGTCCTTTCTGAAAAACTCCTTCCTTGGAATAATGAAGTTGGAATATACAAAATTTCAGGTTGTTGATCAAATCAAACAGATCTGTAAACTTCATTATGATTAAGAAAATTCAGAAAGATAAGCAAATAAGTGATCTTTTCATGAACACACAATTCATGTTTAAAAGTCTTTTTAGCAATCTGTCAGGTCAAGCAAATCAAAACCTGACTTAAGTCATTTGATTTCAGAAACTATCAAGACAATAATAATAGATATCACAATATTGAACATGGAGCATATGAAAAGACGCATATGCTGGCATTTATTGAATCAGTAACATTTTTTTTAAGAATAGAGTATTGTTCATTTCGTAGATACTACTTATCTAGACAATAACTAAACCACAAACTACTGGGGGGGCAGGCTGAAGATGTCAGTTAGATTAAGTTATAAAAGAGAGTCAGTGTAAATTCATAGAAGATCTACAAGTACTCTAATTTTTAGCAGAAGACTTCAGTTCTGAACACAGTTTTATCCATACCTGTATCCTATCTGCTATATAGCAAATACTACAATATTATATTTGGGCTCATCTCAAATACTAGAATATTATATTTGGGCCCAATAGACCAAGGCTACTGCTGAGTTGTGGTCATGAGTACAGAACTTCAAAATAAAAGGATCTGTGCATGCAAACTTCTAGACAGTGTTTGCTCTTTAATAAAAATACTTAGGTGGCTCATATCATTCACCTATGAGAATCATTGTTTGGTACATAGTTTGGCTACAGTACTCCTAGAGATACAATATGGTATCATTTCAGTTTCTAACACTTAATTATGTTTCCCTCTTATTTGTTTTTATATTAGATAATAATGAAAATATAAGGCATAGAAACCCATCTCCTATATAATTAACAAGCTTTAATTCTTTTCTTGTGGTTGCTGTTTTGATACAGAGCTAGCTTGTTCTGCAAAAATGTGTTGTGAGTTACAAATAATAGCAAGTTAATCCTTCTCTCTATCCTCATTCCCAGCATCCTAGCCTAGATAAACTGTTTCAGGAGAAAACAGATTTGTCTTAGCTGACATTCTAGTCTAGCACATATTAGTTGTCTGGTGAGAACTTACTGTTAAAATAGATTATTATTAGGAGTTCCTTAAGAATCAGCTAGAAAATTCAAGTGAAAACTGTTTTTTTTTTAATTAATTTCAAAATATATTTCTCTTCTGGACATTATATTGATGTTTCATTGTTATTAGACCTGCTGCTATGAACTACCTAGCCCTTTAAAACCATCAGATAAAGCTCAAGAAAATCACATTTACTGACCTTTGAATAAATTATTATGATGTAAATTTATTCTAACTAGGAAACTTTTTCATTTACATCCCATCACATGTAATTCATCCTATTGCAGGGAAATTTAAAGAACAGTTTTAATGAGAGGGAAAAATTATCAGAGCTGGGAAGGGCAAAATAATATGCAGGACTTGTATCTTCAGATAACCTCTATTCCAGAAACTAGTTACTTTTACCAAACAAAAACTAAATGAAGGGAGATGGTAAGATCAAAGAGAAGTTGGGTGGAAAGGAAAAGGTCATTAATCTTCAAGTCTCGACTCTGCCTTGTTCAGATGGATTTTAAATCTCCACTATTCTCACCTCAGTGATATCCATCACCCAGCTACTGGTTATTTTGAAAAGAGTCTCTAAATCTCCACTTTAGTGGACTCTAATCTGGTATAGATATTGGTATAGTCATTGGAGAGGAGATTGTTAGGTTACAAAAATCTTTCAGTCACAGTTACTAAAGATGTTCTCAGAAAGCTTAGCTTTGTAGAACATATCTGTTGGTCTAGACAGATAAAAATTAGAGAGCTCATTGTCATAGCAGTGGAAGCTTCTCTTACTGGAGACTGGATTAGATCCATCTACCTTATTTATAATAATTCTATGGAAGCATAGTGCTTCAGTGTTAACCTTGTTATGTTAACATGTGAGTACTTAAAAAAAAAAAAAAAAAAAAGAAAAAAAAAAGAGAGAAAGAAAAAGACTGGCTTTAGTAAGAAAAATTACTAAACATAAAAAGAAGGCTCTGGACATCATTTAAACAGCCAAGACAGGACAGTATCCTGTGACATAAAATGATGATGTCCCAGGTATGTTTATAAGTCTCAGTTGTCCTTTAGGGAATTTACCATGCCTGTGCAAAACATTCAAATGACAGTCAGATTAACCAAGGAAGCAAAGAGAACCCTGAAGAAGCATCTGAAGATGGAAATGTATTTTGAGCACAAATTTAGAATTTAAATCGTTGTGGGTGAAGGAAATAGCTTATAGAGCTCTCTGCCCTCATTAGCTTCAAACAAACCTAACAGTTGTCAACTGTCACTGAAAAATTCCCCGTGGAACTGGCTTATAAATTTTTCTCTTCCTTTGGTAAACACAAGATTCTGATAGAACATTGCAAACTGACATGAACATGAGCTACAGACTTACCAATACACTGACAAAAATATCAGTTATAATCAATTTCTAAAGTTTCTCTGCTATCATACAGCTGCCCAGTTTGAAGTTTTAGTTTATGCTCTTTTGTTTATTTATTTATAAAGCTGAGAATACCGATTCCAAAGAACTTTCAATTACTCATTCCTCCTTTAACTCTGGGCCCCTCTCTGGAGAAATATAGGTCTTGAAGTCCATTCAGCAATTCTCAAGGTCAATCCAGATCTTATCAATAGTAAAATGTTAGTCAAATCTCAACTTTCACCCTGCTTCCAGGTCCTGATGGCAGCCACTGCCAAGCATCTCTCCCAAACAAGAATCTTCTCCTTAGTAGAGGAGCATGCATCTGTACTGGTGGAATACTTCCCCTCATCCATACAGTTTTGTCTTAAACAATCCTTAAAAAGAAAATTTTAAAAGTCTGACATCCCTTCTCTGAAGTAATGCTAGGAATAGAGACTGTTAGCCACCACCTCCCCCACATGCTCTCACTTCTCCACTGTGGGCTCAGGATCTCATTTACATG
The DNA here is from genome assembly GCA_023637945.1 of Phaethornis superciliosus. Classification (NCBI taxonomy): domain Eukaryota; kingdom Metazoa; phylum Chordata; class Aves; order Apodiformes; family Trochilidae; genus Phaethornis; species Phaethornis superciliosus. The sequence continues at coordinate 18,720,294 of JAJQWJ010000009.1, read as the reverse complement.
CCATCTGATGCTTTGGATTTTGCATTTTTGGCTGTAAAGGGATACAGACTTGGCAGGAATGAGCTCTCTCAACCCTAGCCCCATCTGTATCTGAGCATCAACTTTCTCCCCCCAGGTCTCGTGGGTTTGAACTCGCTTTACTTTGTAGATGCTACTGAACTGAGATTTCCCATTGATTGGCCCAATGCCACCAATATATTTTCAAATGTTTCTCCATTGTTTTAAAAATACAGCAGTCATGTGTAGTCTTGTAGAGATGTATTAGATGTGCTTTAATGAGACTACTATACTGGCTCTTCAGGGTTCATATGGTTTCTTGGGCATGACCAAGTACAGCTACAAAGAGGAATCCAGGAGGCTTGGAATGTCAGCTGGAACAAAACTTAAATGTTTTAGGAACTTTTCAACTCAACCAAAGCACGCAGGCAGCTGTTTGTGGGAACCTTGACACCAGGAGGTTTTGTTTGAGATTCAGGAGTCTTTTTGTGTTCTGCTGCATTGTTACTAAATCTTTAGCTGGCTTCAACAGTGTATATGCTTATAGAATCACAAAAAAATATTCTATACAGGAAAACTAGTTCTTAGGGTGGGAAATAATTACAATCACTTTTTCATTTTTTGGTGATTCAAAGCAATGAAAGGTAAGATGAAGCCTAAAACAGGTAACCAGATTTCTGCAGACAAAGGTATTTAATTAGATGTCATTACAAATTAAGGATCTCTGTGTCCTTCCTATGTTTGATAGGTCTTTTGCAGAAAAATTGGAATGAGAAAGACCCTGGAAATATTTGTAGAAAAGCTGAATTAGAAAAAATTTATGTATGCTCACATCACTGCTAGGTTTTACAGTCTGTTTTAACACTATGTGTTGCTTCATTGAGAGATATTTCAAAGAACATACAAAATAAGGTATATAAATGAAATTCAAGTAGCAATGTGTTTTAAAAAACTGTTTGTAAATACATGCACTTGTTATATGTGAAAGATAGAGGAGTAATTTCTGCATATGTGGAAGCATGTGCTCCACATACACTTTCCAGGCTTCAAAATATTTTCAGCCTCTGATTACTTAATTTATGTCAACAAGTTAAGTATATCAGAAATACTAATGTCTGTCAGAGAATGACCAAGGTTGGAAACTTGCCATCTGTGTACACGTGCAAGCATGCAGAGAAAATCTGAGGGTGAAAATTCTTTGCTCAGGCAAATAGCACTAGTCCAACACTGTGCTCTTTTGTAACCTTGGAAGCATGATGACTTAAATAAATACCAGCTTTCCAAAATCTGCCCTGCTCTCTGTACCTGCAGGAGTTTGAATGAAAAAAATGAATTTTGAAAAAGACACAAACTTTGACAAGCATGGCTAAAGAATCAGCCACTGAAGAGTGCATGGGCCAAGGTGATTTAGGAACTCCAGAAAGAGAGGGAATGCTGTTCCTGACAACCATACTATCCCAGATGTATACATTTCTGGTTTTCTGGGAAAGCTGATACATGTTTAAAACTAAGAGAGGGTTTTTTTGCAGATCTGAAGCTAAAGCTGAGATAAGTAATTAAGATAAGCTATCATGAGGAGAAATGAACTGTGAGAGATCTTTAAAATAGCATGCCCTACATATCCTTCAAGTTATTTTAAACAGTCCTTGTTAAGGTAATTAAGTTGTGTCCTTTGGGTGAATATTAGCTTCTAATTTACTTTCGTAGTTAAAAAAGGTTTAGAGAAGATTATTTTTGTCTTATTTAGAAGAAACTTATATGAAGAAACCAGCTTGGAAAAAAATACCTTGTATCTGGAAAGTCCTTTCAGGAAGTACTTGGCATCCATAGCAAGTCCTAAACTGCACCTGATTTTGTGAGTGTCCAACACAACAACCAAACCTGTATTTCATCCCTGATTTGCTGTAAACAGTGAATTACCACTTGCTTATCAGAAGTTCCAATAGAGATTTCCAACTCTCATTACCCTCATTATCTTCCCTGTGAAAAGTTTATAGTCAGCGAGTTCCTGGTTTTGTGGCAAAAACCATTTTGCTCCCATTTGATGGAAAAATTTTGGAGATCAACTTGTACAAGTTGTCACCTCAGTGAAATCAGGATGGTCTTCCAGCTCTCAGTCTTATTGAAATATTACTAAATCTGGTGATTCATGCCCTACAACTCTAGTATTTAACATCCTTAATTCCTGAATCTTACATTGGTATCACTGGCTATTGTTAAATATTTCTATTTCTTTACGTACATGGCTACTGAGTGTTCTGATGTCACTCAACCTTACCTTTGATTCAAATGGGTGAAAATGAGACTGAGTGGAGTAGCCTCTAGTCATGCAAGCTAGTATCATCCTATAATTATTTGAGCATTTGCTCCTGTTCCACCTTACCTGTATGTTCTCCATAAAACAGGTGGGAGACAAAAAAGATAACACTTCCTTTTTTTTAAATGCATCATAAAAATAAATTGTTCCCTTTTCTGAATGCTGAGGTATTGTAATGATGGAAGCCTTTTAAGTGTCAAAATGGGTAAGAGATGCTCAGACTGCCAGCAGAAAGTCTGAGGCAGCCAATCATCTGGACTTATACTGGTGTTTCTCTGTCATTCTTGAGTCTTATTTCAAAGACTCTAGGACAGGGTTAGATGCAGCTACAGTGTTGATGGAGAACTGAGAAGGCTGAAGAGCTGAAAAGTGACTCAGTGAACATACCACACCAGACAGGAAAGTGAGAACTGTAGCTTTCCCATAGTACATATTCTCCTCTGCAGAACATCCTTATGAATATTTCCAATAGCTCTTCAAAGTAATATGGCTAAAGATTATCTACCAGTTATTTGAAGAACTTCATAATTAGAAAACTCCAGTATTGTGTTCACTCCACACTTCACCAAAGTAATATATAATTGCTTCTTAAATTCACTGGTTCTTACACATCAGGTAGCCACTTACTATAGCTATTTTGTTCCTGTACATCATATAGTGTTAGTGCAAATTTCTCTACCCAGCATTCCCTTGTATCAGGTAGACATAAACTAAAATTCTTGGCAAAGACTGTCTGGTGATTCTCCTGCAATTTGTCTTTGCTATAACTAAGCCTGTTTCCTTTATCCTTTTGCACAATTAGCATCTTTCCTACTCCTAGGGTTAACATTTGTACCTTTTCATCAGTTAAAGAACTGCAGTTTGTTTCATTAATGACAAGTGCATATAACTATCTGTTCACTTAGTGAGCACCATATAAAGCTTTGCAGTTTAGCAGCCTACTTAAACAGTAAAACATGAAAAGAATCCTTACAAACCAGGACTACAACATTGCAATCACAATTGTCGATGAAATTTTCTGTGAGGGAAGACGTCTCCATTTTCAAAGGTTTATCTCTTTTTATGCCAACAACATCATAATTCATGCAAGCTGGACTATAGGAAATAGAGGACTTGCTGTGGAAAATGTGTCATCTTTTCACTGTAACTTACTATGATCAGTTATTTATGTATCTAGAGTTGTTTATATATATGTTACCCTATGATCCATTTTCTTCAAGATATAACTGCTAAAATTACACTGGTTTTAGGCAAATCTTAACAATTTTCATTATGTTCTCCACTGGATTTCTCCTTCCATCTTTAGCCAGATTGTTAAATTGAAGCTTCACATTCACATTTTCAACATCAGTACTTGAAAATTCTCTGTCTAGCATGTCAGGTCTTGGCTTTTCTTGCATTCTACCATCTGTTGTGTTTTGTTAGTATTATAGTATTTGCAATACTGAGGTTATCTCCCTCTCTTACCACTGCAGATGTCAACTAGGCGATTTAAAAACATTATTTTCACCAGTTTCCTGTTTTGTCCTGCTTTCTGTGCTTTTTTGGTCTTCTCTACTGAAAAGACCAGACTTCTGTAAAAATGCAGAGTCCTTACTAAAATAGAACATAGAAGGTGGGCAATACAGCTTTAAAGTTAAATTGCTTATTTAGTTTAGCAGTCCTTAATACACTGGAAGAAAAAATCCAGTAATCCTCTTTGTATCCTCACATTATTGCAAGAATTTTACTATATAGATTCTACGTAACAGAGATTCACATAAACCCAAGGCAGCTCATTTCTTTGTCTTTTACAAGAACATTATCTCTGCTGTCCTTCAAACTACATATGTCACCTCAGTCTGCTGTAATGGCCATTGAAGGTTTTGTGGGTAATTCAGCTTTCATCTCTGACCCCGTTCATGGGTGCAAGACACAAATGAGCTCAGTTCCAGTACTGTGAACAGAGGCTTTTCTTCATTTATACAATTTATGTTCTCTCATATCTCTTGAACCCTTGAGGGTCAAGGAGCCATGAGAATTCTGAAATTAGTTTAGTTTTGAGATCTATTCAATAGTCTTTGACCTATAGCCAGAATAACACTCCTCAGAAAAATTACTAAATTTATTAGAGTGAGTGTAATACAGAATAACTTAAACGTATCTGAATATTTTCTCATAGGTTAGGTTAAGACTTGGTAACAGAAACAGTGTCAGTGTTTCTCTGAAAGACATCAACTAAAAACCTAAGCTTAACATCCAATTGTGTTAGAAATAGCTTTCAATAGAATAGATACAATAGCTTCTTGTTAAAGCTTCACAACAATTTAACTCCATTCTGATAGCAGCATGTTGTAAATATTAATTATTCTCTAAGTTGGAGGTTACAGTTGCTCTTTTTACATTAACCGAAATTCAAGCAAAATTGCAAAATTCTTTATTTCTCCATGAATTGCATAAGCATGGTCTTCACTGATTTTTATTTTTTTTAAGTGCCCTAAAAAAATATTTCCTATAAAATTACTAATATTTGAAGCATGAAACAATACCTAAATTACCTATTATCACTGACCAGTGATATTTGCAATGTTTAACTTGCACAATTTTTTGTGAAACACCTTCTGTTGGCTTGTTGTGTACTTATTTAGAAACACTAATCATTTTATTTCTGAGAACAAACAACATAACTTTCTTTCCCTAGAACAATTATTTATAATGTGGAAGATTCAGAAAATATTTTCCATCAATTTTTATGTATAATACTGTGCAAGTATCAAATCCTCCAGTTCCACAGTGTTGATGTGAAACTGGGACAAAATTTATAGAAATTTTACCATTATGCCAGTCATCACTTAGTAAAAAGTATAGATACACATACTTATATATATATACATGCACTGATGTACATGACTTCTGCCAGTGATTTCTTTACTAAATCATTATGCCAGAGTAAAGCAAAAATATTTAAAACTCAAGTAAAAGGAAAACTTACAGACTTCAAAGATCTGTTCTTGTTCCCACTTTAATCCTTACAATGTACTCACAGATTTTGGCTGGTTTCTTTAAAAAGAGGGATTCTCTTGTCCTCTGAGGTCCTCCCTTGTCTTTTCCTGCCCAAACAACACAGAGATAGCAAAATTAAAAAACCTTCCCTAGTGCCTCATTTAGGGAAACACTGTAGAGCAAGTTCAGACCTCAATCCCCACTGACTTCACAGGGAAAAGATATTTTCTGTCTTCCTGCATCACTGGTAAATATTGTACAAATTCAGATCACAGTGCAGTTAATGTGTCTTATGTATTGAAAATGCTTTCAGTGGCATGTTTAATTGTATTTCTATAAAATGTAGGCCTTGACTGTCATTATACTGCACACCCGTAAGAAGACCATTAGATAATTTAGTCACAAAAAACCATTTTGAAGTGAGTAAAGATTTGTTACTACTAGGAAAAGCAACCTATTGATTTAGACATGTTCTGCTAAAAATACAGGTTTTACCACTAATTGTTCTTTGTGAAAAGGGTTGGGGGAGTATCTTTTGTTTTATTCAAGCCCCCAATTATTATAAAAGAATTTAATTTTAAAATATTTAGCAATTCAATGAAGTACAGAACTTGGCTTCTTTCATAAATATTTTCTCTGTGAAATCTACCTTGCATTCCTGTGGCTTAGGGTATTATAGTTCTCCTTTTCTGAGGGGAAAACTGAATCTATGTGCAAGCTTCAAATAATTGATTGTCATTGGGTCAGAGTACAGGTTTTCATTACAATGCCCAGATTTTTCAGAGTACTGAAGCACAGCTGGTCTTCTTTGGATGGGAAAAGTTAATGCTTCAAATTCCTGGAACCTTCAGAACCTTTTGAGATTGATAATGTGGCTTTTTTCATGGTAAATTGGATTATTCAGAGGGATGCCAGTAATGAAAAATCCAGTCTGTCATATCTCTCTCTGTGATGTGACCTACACAACAACAATCAGACACAACCCAACTATTTTACTGGGTAATATAAATAAACTTACCCACAAATATTGTATTATATGGTAAGTCTTCCCCAGCCTGTCTAATGAAACACACACTTCTTTTGCTGAGAAGCAACAGAAGAAAAGATTATCCCTGTACTTCCTCAGAGATAGACCAGTGCAGGAGAATTTAGAGATCAATACTCTTCTTATCAACAAGGAAATTCCAAAATTTTTCTTTGGATATGGATAATAAATTGCCCAACACCTTCTTTTAAGACCTGTTGTTTCACAAGCCTGTTTTCACATAAGTTAAGAATTCATTCTAATAAATTTCAAACAAAAAACCTTCCACTTAATAAATAAAAAAAATAATGCTATGAGTTTTGATTAAGACACTGCATAGCAAAAGAACACCAAGAATGTATAAATGTATAAACGTCAGCACAACTCTGCTGCCTCACAGGATGAACTTCTGAGTTGTCCTCAGGGACACAGCCAGAAACTCCATTTCAAGAATCAGTCAGAAAATCCCATGTGTGGGTAATTATAGCAGACTCAGGTATGATGGAAGTAAACTCTGGGGCAGAGCTAAGCATAAAGCTAAATCTCAAGACCTTGAAAATTTAAATCAGAACTAATGCAAATTTAGATTTGACCAATTGTCAAATCTAAAGTGTTGTGAGTTAAGCTTGTTGGCATCCAACTTTCTACAGTGGTTGCTTCTCTCTAGTCTATTCTGGCCTCTTACAAGCATCTATTTTCTTTCATTCACACAAACACAGTTTGTAGAATAATTCTATATCTCTCTGATGTTTTTTCCCTATTTTTGAGCTATTTTTGATAGCTGCCACTCTAAATAATTAGTCTTGGGCTGATATTTTTCTCTGAGTTTACCCCATAAGAAAGCAAATGTCATTACAGAACAGCTGAAGTAATATAGATAAGATAATACGTAAGTCATCAGAAGACATAATGAAAAGAGTAATACTGATTTTGCAGTGGTGGGTGTTAGACAAGTAATTCAGTAACTCTCTAAAATTACCTCATTAGTGTCATCTGAAATAGATACTTGAAAAAGAACTTAGTCTCTATAAATGTTAGCTTCTGCAAAGTTCCTAGTAGGGTTTGAACTTCACCCTCCAAGGCTTTTCTCTCCCTATTGTTTTTACCATGAGACAGGCAGGTATTGTCAAGATATCTGCAAAGGTGCTCAACAGTCTTGGACATGGAAGAAAGAGCCCATTGAAATTCATGAACTTGCAGTTGCTAGTGTAATGTTTTTCACTCTACAGTTCATTCTTCATCCTAAAACATATTACAGTGAAGATACAACATGATAGAAAATAGTGAGTCTAATATAAGGGGGCATGCTCTGAATGACAGCTGTCTGATGGGACCATTATTTCCTTGCTCCTGTAGCTTGAGGTTACAGTATTCCCTTTCTTCATAGGAATGTATCTGGCCTCAATTGAAGAAATAAGAAAAAAAACAGAGTAACAGCAATAAAAGGTCAATTTTTTCAAAGAAACTCTCAGTAAGTGATTGTCTAAATGAATGAAGCTTGATGCACACGTATGATAAGATAAACCACAAACCCACCATCAAGCTTGTCACCTGGCCATAAAAGGAACCTACCAGATAGGGTTGAGAAAAAAACTGGGGGAATCAGTATCAGAATTCAAGCAAAATATAGAGTAAATGAAAAAAAAAGTTTTAAATTGTAAGAAAATTTATTATTTGTCATGTTAAAGGAGCTTTGCTTTTCTGATTTTATCAATTTGTCACCGAGACTTTCTGCAAGGTTGAGAGCAAGGACAGCCTTTTTTTTTTTTTTTTTTTTTGTATGTAATAGGGGACTTTCAATAATACTTTACTTCTTCCTAAAAATCTTACTACTCGAAGAAATCACACACCTGTGACAAACATTAGCTTCATACAGTTCAGAAGTTGCTGAAAATTTTTCACTTTCAAATTAAATAGTTATTTTAAAGAGTTAATTATCATAATCCCTGAAAAGAAGTAACAGTAAAATAATCCCATTTCTGGTCTCTATGCTGACATTTTTTTCAACCATACAATAGCTGAAAAAGTAACTGGTATTAAACATTTTACTTTCTATTTTGAAGCTTCATTCTGAGAGAAAGTCAATTTTTTCTATACCTTCTGTCCCTAACAAGCTATTAAAGCCAAGCAAAATGGTTTACAAAATTAGTTTACTTTCCAATGGGGAAAAAAAAAAATATTTATACATGAAACAATGGACAGCACACAGAAATACAGAAAAGTTTCCATCAAAGCTTGGGGTGAGAAATCAAGTTACACAATGTTCATCCAAGTAGTAAATAGCATCTGATTGCCAACTCTTTTGTGTTTTAGTTTGATGCAGACAGAGATGAAGAAGAAGTGTTCTTTGACATAAGCTCAGCAGTTGACAATAAACTATTTGCAAACAAAGAGGCTGCAGCAGGTGAGTTAATATAAGATTTAAAGAACCACAACTTTCATGCTGTGTTTAAAATTAATGGGATGTGTTCTTCATATTCCTCAAGTACTGTAGCAAAATCTTGACCAACCTCAAACATTCGCACAACCAAGGGCAAAAAAAAAAATTCTTTACACTTGAAAACTTTACACACCCCACCTAACATCTTGCTTATCTACAAGCTCACCTTAAAATACTATTGATAGTCCACTAAACAACTATATCACTAATACAAGAAGTTGTAAGTTGATCTATTCCAGGTATCACATAATACCTTAGTGTTCACCAGAAAGCCAGTCCTATGAGATTAGTGATTGTATTTCCTCCCTAATAATTAGTACTAATTCTGAAGCTGTGTGTGAGTATAAGTCAGGCATTTGTGGGTTTTTTTTATTTAGTTTTATATTTTTGTGCTTACTGAGGCATGAATGTCTTCAAAGAAAAATCCTTTGAGGGACAAAGGACCACAACAGAGTTGAAGCTAAAAAAATCAAAGCACTGAAAAATCCACAACATTTGTCAGAAATATTTTACTTGAGGATAACAGGAAAATGTTCCTTGGTAATTTCACAACTTTTTCTTATTACAGATGGTATCCCCAGCTGCCTTCTAGGTAGACCATGAGTGTTATATAGGTAGATGAGGTCATAAATATCTCATGAAACAGCACACAAAGAAGAAAAAGTTTGATGCAAAATATTTTCACATAAAATTTACTGGCTTTACTGAAACAAAGATACACATAAAAGAGAGATTTGTAGGAAAACTCATTTGCCATAAATTGACAGACAAAGTAGTTTTGGCTATTTGTAATCATGAACACCAAACTGGGAGCTGCCAAGGGAGGAGAAATTGCTGAAGCACAGTGAAGGATCATAGTAGCAATACACATATTGTCTCTCTTTGAGTAAAGGATATCACTTTTTTCCTAGCAAGGTGTCTGCAAAAAGCAGTCTTTCAGATAGCAAGATAATGTCATTTTGAAAATTTTTAAATGGTGTTCCTAGATAGCCAGCCTACAAAATACACCCACCATAAGGCTATTTTTGATAATATTCAAAATGAGATAAAGATGAATTATCAAGGCAAGGCGGAGTGGGCAGGTTGAGAATAAAAGAGTGCATTAGCTAAAAAAAACCAAAAAAACAAAAAAACCCAACACAAACAAACAAGTAAAATCAAAAACCAAAACAGGCTTTGATAGAAAATGCACACAAGTTTGCTAGCTGCCTCTGTTAACTGACACACTTACCACCTTTGGGCTAATTCTTATTCCTAAAGACAAAAGATTTATTCCAAACCTAAAATAGTATTCCCACTGTATTGATAATCACCTGTGGGTTCCCTAATTACATGAGCCAAGTACTTAACAGCAAGAAGAAAGTGGCACAAAGGTACAAGCTCTGAGAAACAGATTGACAAACACAAACCGATTTGCACAAACTGGTTGTGATTCTGGGTGAGTTCCAATCAGTTCCTTGAAACTCTGTTCTACTTAATAAATTCCTGAACAAAATAATCAAAGGTCAATGATCTTTACCAGGAGCTGTGCCACAGTCTTTTAATTGGTGCCTAACCTGAGCACCAGTAATAGTAAGGAAATTCAAAGCAGGATTTCTATACATCCTATGAGACCGGATATTTAATTCCTAGAGGTCACAATTCCAGTGTTTCCTTGATCTCACTTTTTGTATTTTAATCTTATTAATAATCTATGTATTTTAATATCTTGCAATATATTTTGGTTCCTAAGGTAAACATAATATTTCTAATATTTTCATAACTCCACATCAATATAACCCACACGTTATACCTATAAAATCCAGTTGTAACCAGCTGCATAACAGCATACACTGAATATAAAACAACTATTTTTACAGTCCAAAATACAGTTCTCATTGTTGCCTTCTATGACATAATAAGACTAGTGCTAAGAGCAACAACTTGTCATGAAACTGTGTGAGGTTGAAAGATTTGTATTGGAAGCATCCTCCTAAGAGCAAAATTAAAATCTAGTTATTCTAAAGCTAATCAGTCCTTCAATAAATTTCAAGTGGAATACAATAGAATTTATCTTCTAAGCATGTCTTGCCCACACACTTACATGAAAAAGGTATTAGTTGAATTCTTAGGCCATACTTCAGAGCATATTCCAAAACATAAAAAACACTTATTTTGCTGAGCAACATCTTTCTGAGTTACTGTTACATCTTTACTGAGTACAGTTTCAGAGTAACATCTTTCACAGAGTAGCCTAAGATTACTTTTATAACAGTGCTGAACTGTGCAAATACTGTAGTTTTTTTAATATGTGTATGAGCATATATTAGCTAATGAACCATATTGAATTGACTTGCTACCAGGATTTGAAATATGTAATGGATTTAAGCAAAGTTCGGAAATACTCAAGTTGATTTGCCAGAATACAAATGCTCCAAGTAGCAGCCTTAATTAGCTCATGTGATGGAGTATAGCACCTTGTAATAGAAAGTTAAATCAACTGCACACAAATTTAGACAAGTGAGTACAATTTAATCTTGTTGTATAAATTAATTTAGTGAACTATAAAAAAGCAATGCTTGACATTTGCATTCGTGAAAACTTAAGGGTGAACACAGTTTCAAAGAAAAATGACATGCACCCAGACTCAGAACACTGAAATGTTTTATAGGACCAGAGACATTTACAGCTATGATGCCCCTGGGTGCTGGTGTACATTTCTGTGGTAGGAAACACACACTTTCCTGTAACAGCCGTACTGTATCAGCCTTCTATGAACAATCCTGTGCCATTTAGCTTGGGAGCCACAAATAAAGTGTAAAATACACCATAAAATTTAAAACTACAACCTCATGGTGAAGGAAACTACTTAGTGCATCCCCACAGCCCTCCTGGGGCAGGGACAGCTCTCTTTGACTGCCAGGCCTGGTGGGGGTAGCCCCATCAGCAGACTCCTGTATGACTGCAGCTACCCATTAATCCAGCCTGTCCTTCTGTGCTCTGTCAGTGGATCCTCTTGGGTTCTAAGCAAGACAGCTCTTTATGAATGATGACTTCAGTGTTGAGATACAAAGCCTAGCGAAAAAATAAAGGAATGCATTCTAGTTGATCTGCTGGGGGGTTTTCAGCAATTTGCTTCTCCCTGGAGAGCTGATTATTCAGTGAACAGGGATCTAATAAAAACTTCCAACTGATTTATTTTTTTAATTGTGCAGAAGTGCACCTAATAAAATCCTGGGTTTTTTCCTAAGGGAAACACAGGGCACATGAAAATGACCAGGTTTTTCTTACCTCATCTTCATGCATGCACTGATATTGAGAAGGCATTTTCTAAGTCATGTGAGTACCTTTTCAGATTGTGCTTATGAGCTGTTTCTCCATGGCAGTATAGCTTTCATGCCTTTTTAAAATTTATTTAACTGTTGAGTTCCCCCTTTTAAAATTGGTAGGTAATCAGTTTGCAGCTAAGTTCATACAAGCACACAAAGGCTCTAAGTTAACTAAGAGCTGAGATTATCTGATGGAATGGGCCATTCCTTTCAAAGGAATGCAGACAAATCAGACCATAAGACTTTCCTTCTAACAGTAAACAAGCCTTAATTTTTCATGGCGTAGTTCTCAGTGTACCATCTTATCCAAGGAAGAACAACATAACTTAGAAAAAGCAATGAAACTTATGAACAGCTGTTTTGTTGTCAAAGCACAAGATGTTGTCAAAGCCTGCAGACTCATTGAAAGCACCAGGGCACATTCACTTCCAAACATTTTAATCAATCCTTCTCTTTTCCTTTCACCAACATTTGGTTTCTCCTTTGATAGCCAAACATTACCACAAGCTTTACATAAAATATTGCTGATTGAAACTTGGGCTTAGAAAACCTGGGCAGAGTTATCAATTATCCATTCTTTCCAACATTTTCCCCTTGGTTTTTGTCAGTAGCTTTGCCTACCACTGGGATTCCTGATTCCCAGTACCTTGCCAAGTAGCTATCTGGTAAGCTTCTGCTGCCACATGTACAAGCAGCTAATTAGTGAACTGTCATCCTCCCCTGAAAAACCATTTTAGTAAGATTTAGTCCAAACTCAGCAAAATATGCTCCCTCCAACAACAAACTGACTTTGAGGATAGAGCAAACTATTCGTGTTTATTGATACTGCACCAGGGAAATCATAAGTACTGTTTTATATCCCCTCATTATTACTTTATCTTTTCCTGGGAAGTGGCCATTTGCTTCAGTTCATTCCTGGTATGTTTGTCTTCAGGCAATTTGAGAAGGGTAGATAATTCTGTATTCTGTTCAGTGATATATGGTTGTGGGTTTTATTAGTTTTCATTGAACAAAGGCATGTTTTCAATAGTCCTGGCATTCCTTGAATATTCCTTACAAAGCAGCTAAGGGTCCCCAAGGAAACTTATGTCCTAGTTAGAAAAAAAAAAAAAAAAAAAAGCAAAGCCTTAAGATGCTTTACTGTATTAAAATTGCATAACCATTATGGCTTTTATCACCTAAGATACATTATGCATGAGTATTCATTTTCAGCCTGACCTTTACATTTAAGTTTGCAGCACCATATTTCATATTAACCGTTCTAGCTGAGGATACATACTGCTCTTGGTAGTTAAGTGACAGTTAATCAAATACCTGCACAAAAGTACCACTAAAAGTGATTGATGTGTCAAGGTAGGCCAGTTCTCATGAAGACTGAGGCTTAGTTAAATTATATCATCAACAATGACAGTGTTAAGAGTGACATGTCAGCTGTGTAATAAGTAAAAAAAAAAGCTAGGATTCTCTTAGTACTTGTAAATCTATTTGGTTGCATATATCTTTTACAGAAAGATATTTTCAAAAGCCCATAAAGTGTATCTGCCAGAGATTGTGCTGCATATATACGTGTGGCATTCTATGGTAGCAAGAGTATAATCTCTTTCTATTTTGTTGGTTTTTATAGCAACCTGGTAAAGAATGCATGAGGAAGAAAAAAGCAAACAAAACCACACAAGAAAAACAGAAACACCAGCAGATGGTAGACCCAAGTCTTTCCCTGGTACTTCTTACATAGTCCAAAAATTTCCATCAGAGATTAATTTGGCAGCACTTGTAATATGGATTGCAAATTAAGACATTCTGGAGTCATTGTCTCTACAAGCAGTTATGGTTTTAGTCATCATGATATCCAGTTCCTCTCCTCTGTTCTCTCTCACCAAGATGTTTAGTTCACCATCTACATAGATTGCTACTACATAAACTTTAAAAGCAAACAAAAGCAGATGATATGTAAATTCACGTGGCACAAGCTGAACTACAAAATCTGTTCTGGCAGTGCTTGTTTCAGTGAGCCACCATCTCTAATGGTGAGAAAACCCAGGTCAGCAGCTGTCTTAAAACTATATATCCTCAATGCCAGTGCTTGCAGGGTCATCATAAAAAGTAGATGCATCTATAACCCAGGAAGAAGGGAGTTTTTTCCTCATCAGTGATCTTGTCTGACTATGGACATGAAGGCACATAACCAAGCACATCTTATATTTCCCCTTGTGTTACCTGTTGCTCCCCACATGGGGAGTGTTTGGACTCACTCATGGCTACTGACTGGTTCCAATTTTTAGATCTCTGGGTGTCATTACAGTGTTTTTGTTACTCTCAATTTAATAATGCTGTGAAAAGTACTGCTGCAGTCACACACCTGTTGACATTTTAACATTGTGCTGATATGTACAGGATTTGGTTTAGGTCTGCACCATCTGGAAAGCACAGGAGATTATTTCCTTCCCCATTGCCCAGGACTGAGATAATCAGAATGGGTTGATAATACCAGGTTATGAATATGTGTCCATAATATGCCCTTCCTGTGTTTATGTAGAAAGAGGTTTAACCTCCCATTCCAGTTTAACAGTGGCCCCCTACAAGACTTATTGAAATACCCAGCCCAGTTTCTCTTATCCTGAACCTTCAGCATTTCATCTGAAGCTAAACTGTAAAGCTCAGCCAGATCAAGGCTTCTCAGCAATGGAAATTTGTCATCCCAAGCTCAAGAGGCTGCATGACTTGCTGATGCTGCTACAGGAAGATGATGGGGAGAAGGGGCAGAGCCACAGTGTCACCTTGGAAAGGGGCAGGATAGGAATGGGGACTGTTGCTGATGAAAGCTTTGGTCCCCTATCAATATCACTCCAGGATCCTTATCTGCTAATCACCAGTTAGTTACTATTTCCTTTCTCTTTCTTAAACATGGTTTATACTCTCCCCTGAGACAAGATCCCCGTGGCATTTCCCAATTGCAAGACGTGGCACAGAGAACACTCTGCCCAATAAATTTGCCATCTAGCTGAAACAATTCACCATTTAGTATAACCACTCCTTATTAAGATTTGTGGTAGCTTACATGGATGTGTTGAAGGCTTTGTTAATGGAATACCATTCTCTGGGGTACTCTAGCATATCTGAATGGTTCCTTGGATCACAGGTTTTGCATGCATACAAACAATTGGAAATACTACAGTGTTTCTTCACATTAAGTGAAAATTTCCAGTCTAGTTCGAAAGTCTAATTTTCTTTTTCTATTTTAGGGTCAAGTGAACTTGATTGCAGTCTAATTATGGATTCTGGAGATACTGTTTATACAGAATTTGACTTTGAAGACCAGGTAATTTTATATATTGTGGTCTATATCTAGATAGTTTTCTAGTTTACATACATACCATGCTATACAATTTGTCTGAACAAGGTGGTGCAATTTTAGGAGCATGTAAGCCAAAGGGCTTTTTGAGTGTAATTTAAACTCATGATACATTGCTTTCTGGTTATGACAAAAAAGTGACTGTTATTGTATTAAGAGCCCTTA
The DNA here is from genome assembly GCA_023637945.1 of Phaethornis superciliosus. Lineage (NCBI taxonomy): Eukaryota > Metazoa > Chordata > Aves > Apodiformes > Trochilidae > Phaethornis > Phaethornis superciliosus. The sequence continues at coordinate 18,704,709 of JAJQWJ010000009.1, read as the reverse complement.
TCATCCTTGACCGTACATTGTTGAGTTTCCTCCACATAGCTTAAAATACTGGCAGATAGAAATGTTGGTATGCACTGTATGTGTATTTCATATCTAAGGAGAGAGAGTAAAACAATCTTCAAGAGGCAGAGACAGGAAAATACAAAAAGTCTGAAATGTAACTAAAATCAAATCATTTCCCCTTGAAAAAAAAGAAACATGATTTTAAGAATAAACCAACAAATGCTTACCATATGTTGAAACCAGCCTTTCTGCTGATCCCACTCTATCCACATCTAAAAACTAAATTTTGATAGCATTTTCCTTGTACACAGGAATAAAGAAAGCTAGAGAGGAGTGAAAAAGTTTGTATTCATCTTTCCCCTCTAATCTCCTCAGCACTGGTAAGGCTACATCTAGAGAACTGCACACAGTTCTGGGCTCACCTGTACAACAGAGAGCTCCTTGAGAGAACCACTGAAGGGCCATGAAAATTATCTCCTGCATCTTTCCTACAAAGAAAGGCTGTGAGAGCTGGGAGTGTTCAGTCTGGAAAAGAGAAGGCTTGGGGGGGAGGGGGGGGATGTTATCAATGTGTACAGAAATCTGAAGGGAGTGTGCAAAGATGTGGCCAGGTTCTTTTCAGTGGTGCCCAGTGACAGTATAAGAAGGAACAGGCACAAGCTGAAATATGGGAGGTTCCTGTAGCTTGGAAATTGTGCTAAGAATAAACACTATGTCAAGGTTTAACACTGGCCCGGCAGATAAACCAAATAACAGATTTATATATTAATCTCTCTCTCCTCACTGAGAGAGCAAATAAGGAAGAGAGACTTATGGGTTGTAAACTAAACTACAGAACTTTAATGAAACAGTAATGATAAATAGGAAAAAATTACTAAATATGTATGAATATACAGGAAAATTGATCCCACGTTCCTTCCCCCTTTTCCCCAATAACTCTCACGTCACCACCGAGGCTGCAGGGCAGCCCTGGGAAAGTCCAGGCTGGAATCCTGGAGTCAGCAGCAGTCAGGAGCTGGGGGCAGGAACACACAGATTCAGGCTGGCATGGATCAGGACCACAGGCAGAGGAATGGATGGAATCCTCCCAGGATGCCGAAGGGAGCAGGGAGGGCAGGAAGAAAAAAGGAAGGAAGAAGAAGGAAGTGTTTGACCCTTGTGATCCCTCAAATTTATACCAAGTATGACGTGTATGGGATGGAATACTCTGTCTGGTCAATTCTGACATCTGTCTTGTCCAGTCCTCCCCAAAGGAGGATTTCAGGTGGGACCTCCTTACTCCTTCTGGAGGGTAAAATGTTCCTCAGAGCTGAGCAGTGTCCTTGACTCTGCACACCAGTCTCTGGCAGTAACTATAAACATGGAGTGTTATCAGTCCTAGAAGCAGACACTGTCTGAGGAACTTGCTATTAATTTCAGCAAGTGCAACTACTTACAAGAGACTTAGCTGGAAGCAAAAGTAAAAACCAGAAAATCACCTTTATCCTGGCCTAAACGAGGACATTCCACCCCTTATTCCATACCGTTTGCGTCATGCTCCAATCATTACTATCTCTTATCCCTAAAAATATCTATACACACTATTACTATTGTTACTGTGCTGTGGATGAGCACTAAATAAATGAATTATAAATTAAACCACAAATAGTTTAAAAGCCATTTGCCTGTCATATCGCCATACTTAAGAGTGGTGGTTTTGTGTGTTTTGTTCTCTGCCTTGTACTTTTGCATGAATCTCCTTGCATTTTCTTCATTAACACCACAAACCCTTCTATAGATTCATGAGCTGCTTGGCAAGGAATGTTATTTGGTGTTTCTTATCATTCAGCTAAATGCAGTTGTAAATGTTCTCACCTCTTTCTTCATTATTCACAAAAGATATCTTTTCTTGTGAAATTTTAAAGCTAATGATAAAATTGGGAACAACAAAAGTGAATTTTCATTTTGTATCATTCATTCATTCACTGGTCTTCTTCCACAGTATTTAATGCAACACTTTATTCTCATCTGCAACGTTATTTTTCTAGTCTCAGTCATTTCACTTTGGATTTTTTCAAGCAGACAGCTGCCTCTGTCTCTAAATCTTATTTCAAATCTCATTCTTTCATAAATACTTCTTTAAACATTCTCTACTGCAGGAATCTCTCAAGTTTCTCATAATATTTTTCTGGACTGCACTACTTCTTTATTGCATGGTTTAGACCTTTACACCCTATAAAGCATAATGTATGTTTAAACCATTCTTTGATTATGCTGATGATCAATTTTGCATTTCAATGATATTCTAAATACATTTTGGCAGTGTCTGAACACTAAAGAAATTATACTCTTGGTTCCATAATGTTTCAAATTCTGTTCAAATAATAAACACAAGTTTTATAGTTATAAAACAAATTTAACAGAAATATATGAAAATTACACCTGTCTATAATTTCTAACTATATGTTTCACTTTTAATACATTGCACAGTCCACAAAAGCATTGATTGCAGTTTTAAATGAAGTTACATGTGGTTTCACGCGAGACTGAACAAGTAGAGTAGGGGTAAGACCTTATTGCTTTTGTCAGGAGCAAATATTCTTTCTGCCCAATGTGGCAGTCAGCTTCTCTCTTTATTTTTCCAGACCAATGCATTGCTGTTCTGGCAAGACTGTAATACTGACAACAGAGAAGGAGGAATGAAGTAAAAGCAGTTCTAAAAAAACCAAACAACGCCCTTAGCTCTGAGATACATAAATATGAAGAGACTAAAAATAACTCACTCAATTCAAATGCAAGCTGATACCTTTGATACTTATTAGTGACATTTTAAAAAATATCAACATTTCTATTACTGATAAATATTTTCATGCCCTGTTCACGTGAAGTGCCTTGTACAAATTCACAGAAAATGTAAAGGTGAAAGCAATTTCAAGCAAAATCCCTTACCATTTAGTTTTGAAGTGGTGCAAGTATTACATATAGAAGCAAAGAAGGGTATGAAGATTATATAATATAATACCATCTAGCTACCCAGTCTGAAAACAAAATTAGAAATTACTGTCAGGAAAGAAAGATCAATATCTGAATTCAGGGGTGAGGAACTGCTAGCACTCAAAACTCATTTTTTGAGCTCATTTTGACTGTGGCAGTTATTTAATACTGCAGTGATTTACTACTTACTGTTTATGAATCGTGTGAAGCACCAACAACCTTTACTCAGAGAGTCTCAAGTGGAAAAGGCTCACATATCAGGATACAAATGTGTCATGCAGTGATGTTATTGTATAGGAAATCTGTCATGTCTCTCGGTCATGAGAATGTGCAGGATAAGAAGAGTGGTTTCTAAGAAACATTACACAGCTGAGCTGCTAAAAATGGTTGAATTTTAGCAGAACATCTTGGTAGTCACTGAAGGAGAGGAGCTGGGGGTTAGAGCAGTGCACAACACGTACTGAGACAAAGGCACAGCAGGGCACGAGTCTGACTTGGCACAGTTGAAATGGACATACACAGATACCTTTGCATTTTCTTATTCTTGGAATGAGACAGCAAAATCTCCTGCGTAAAGACAAAGTTTCAGAGTTCTTCAGATGCATGCTACTTCTTCCAGAATATCCTCTCTTCCTGGCAGGCAGGAATAAGGAGTGGTGTAGTTCCAACTAGTAGTGTGGTCATACTCATCTAGGAGTGCTACAAAGTAGAGTGAGTGCTTGCAAAATGCAAATCAAAACTAATGCAGGCTATGCATTAGACCTGACTTTTCTGGAGGAATATAGAGTGGAAACGGAATCTAAACTAACTCAGAAGAAACTAGAGCTTTGTTCTGTGCCTTTTATAAAGGGACATTCAATTAAATTCATTTAACTAAATTAAAAGCAAGATGATGGTTTTCTATTTGCTTCAAGAACTAGAACACTTGTTATCATTAAGTCCCTACAGAACTGAAAGACAGGAGGGAAACAACCAACCAATTTTTTCTCCAAATCACTAATAACTATTTTTCTGTTCTTTCTGTAGAAAGAACATCTGTAGCTGTCAGAGTCTGTATTATAGAAAAAGTAATCAAGATTTTTAGAATAGCAGACCGAAATACATTCTTCAAAAAATACAAATAAAAGTAGATAGTACCACTCACTGAAAATGCCTCGTAGAAGAATCAGAATCACATCAAGTTAGGGGCTGGAAGGGACCTTGAAAGATCCAGGGTCACAATAATAAGCAAGAGTTTCTTATCTCCATGGTCTTTTCTGGGGTACTGATTACACTACTCAATTACTTGATTGAAAATCATAAGAGAACAGTAACCTGGTAAAATTCAGATATTTTCAACCATATAAAGATATCAGGAATATATTTTGGGCTGCTCATGTTTGGGTGCAATAGTATAGCTTCTAATGAGGGAAGTCCTGTACTTTATAGAATGTTCTGAATCTGCAGAGCTCGGTCATTACTAGAATCTGATTTAATAGGGATTCTCTCTTGCTGCTGGAATGCTCTCAAGTGTGCTACAGCTTTTCACTGTTAACTGTATTCATTCATACTCACCATTCAATTTCTCTATTTCGCCAGACTGGCTGGCAATACAATACCACTTGTTTCTAGAGATCAGACAAGTTTTATTTTTAATAATCAGGTATTTAATTAGAAAATTACTGTCTGTCTTATTTTAATGCATTCAAGCCAAGGAGTATTGAAAAATTGGCATCAATGAATCCTATCAATTATTTTCTTGTGAAAATAAGGCTTTCAAGATATCTTAGCTAGAGTCTGAGGAATATTTAGACTAACTGCAAAAAAGGTTAAAACATACAGTCAAATGCCTGTAGAATCAATAGATACCTGAACAAGTACATACAGAACTGATAACTTCAAAATTTAGGAAACATGAAAATCAGGTAAACTGCAAGTAAAACTGTAGTCTTTTTTCATACCGGGGGGGAGGGAATATATTTCATATTTACCAAACATGCAGACTCATTTTTGTGCCTCAAAGTGACAAGTTCATAACTGAGGCATTTCCATGTCCTTCCAGCGACTGCATTTGCTTATGCAATGAGGTAAATGCAATGACACATGCAAAGAAGAGATTGCCTTTCTTTCTTTTTCCCCAGGTGTGTCAAAGACCTAGGAAAAGTAGATGTAAAAGAGACTGGAAGATAATAAAAGCTTTTCTGTTCAGCAGTGACAAGCAAGCTATTGAATTTTAAAAAAATGCATAACCCACTCTTTGCTGCAAGTGCAGCATGTTTTGTAATTAGAAAATGTGACAGCTCATTTGAAAAGCAACAAGAAAACCAACATGTAGCTGAGGTAAAAAAACCTCAAAGAGACTTACTTGCATTCTAACGAGGAAACAACCTCTTGATTAAAAGTTTGTGCCATGTAGTAATAATTCTTTTTACAGCTCACTGCCATTTTCCACCCAGAGAACATACAAATCTAAGCTTTAGGGGAGCAGGAGGAAAGCTTTAAGTGAACTGATGAAAACCAGACTCCGTTGCTAACAAGACTGTAACAAGGTTTCTGGCCTGACTGATTATCATACCTTGAAATTTAAATATTCAAGAGAGATAATGAAAAGACCTTGAAAGTATTTTCAATGCAGAAGCAGAACACAAATAATCCTAAAAATGATGGGCAGCAGCAGATTGAAAGCCTCATTTAACTAGAGCTCTCTGGATTAGACCCAAGACCATTTCCTTCATTTATGAAGTTTCCTGTTACTTGTCACCGTACTTTGACTCCACTTTCTCTACATCAAATATTCAATCCAAGTAATTTATTTAACCTTCCAGCTACAGTTCTCCAGGAGTTAACATTTACAATACAGTGAAGAACAAACTGCACATCTCCATTAGGAGAAATTTTTGTGGGGACTTCTATAGCTACCTATCAAAAATAGATAAACTTAGATTAAATAATTTAAGCGCTCAGATCTAGAAAGTACTGTATTAATCATTTGCTTTATCTTTACTCAGGACATAAGGAACTTCTGGTGTAACAGCAGTTTTAGTCATATGCTATGCAGCATTAATTATTACAGGTCTTAGTAAAATGACCAAGGCAGGATTTGGGCTTTGAATGTTGACCATTTCTGTGATGTCCATTTCTCTTTTGCTGTGATATCAATTTGACTTACAGATCGTGTTCTGCTAGGAAAGTGATTAAAACGGGAGTACACAATAGAAAAGAAAATGGACTCTAGGAAACTCAGAGAATGATTGCAAAACTCTGCTCCTTCCACATTAGTCTTTGTTGAAGAGCACAGAAAGGCAGAGTCCAAGCTAGTTTAAGGACATCTGCAGAAAGAGATAAAGCATAAGTATCCAAAGAGATGGAAGAGCTGGAGGGGCAGGCCTAGCTACAGAGAAAAGATGCTTAATAGAAATGTACTGAAGTCCATGAACAATCTGTTCAGTTCAAGTTGCCATGGAAACTGTCCTATTAAATGCTTAAAAAAAGAAATAAAAAAATCAGTTATAGAAACAAAGTACTGTGGTTGGCCTGTTACAAAGTGCACCCTAAACCAATTGTATTTTGAAGGTCTGTATTATTTTTTAAGATTGAAAGAAGCATTACAATTCACAGTACCTCACTCATTTTTCTAGCAGTAGGCTACTGCACCTTCCTCCCTCACACCAGTCTGTCCTTCCACTGGCAAATGAAAGCTTTATCCCTTCATGCACAAAATAGAGCTTTACACCTAGATTTATGAGTTCTGCATTTCACACGTCCACCTTTACAGCCCAGACAACCTGCATGATTCCTGGGGAGTATCAGGATCCCACACAGCTGATGCAAGTAGGTTCCACATCCAGACATGTTGTATTGCATCTAAAGCTGATGATAAAATACAAAGGTGTGTTTAAAATTCCCCTCCCTGCCTCCAAAATTCAGACACCTGTCTGTGGACAGGTTCTGTTCACACAGCCCAGAATTCCTAAAGATAGCCAACAAAGCCCACCCTTAAAAATATTTGTAGCAACAGTTCCTATGTTTTAAAGCCTTGAAGAAGAAACAGCTTTTTATAGAACTTTAATGTTTCTTAATCACTATCCAAGTGGCCACTACAGTATTTTTACATTTACATATTAAATAGCAGTGATTACAAAGATGTTATTTTACTATATAGGATTCAAAACTGCTCTTTAAATAACTTACTTGTATTGAAACAGACAACTGGCTATTCTGGATACATTGGAAACATTTTTTTTTAAAAAGCTATGTATTTTCAGAAAGCCATATGTTTCATATTTGGTGTCTTTCTGCTCTTTATGTGTGTCATGTTTGTATAGTCAATTTCAGTCATTTTGGGCTTAAATACCAATATAAGGAATGAGAAGTGGCCTAGTTTTAGAATTCTTTCACAGTAGTGCATCTCAGATGAGTGGCCTATTTCTTCCCATCATTTAATTCTTTCTTAAAAGAGAAGTTCTTTATAAATACTGTAAAATTTCCTTAAAGTTATAAATCTATCTAATAAAACATAAATGGGTGTTTTAGTAAACCCAGAATATGCTCAGTCAACCATTAAGCAGAGGAGGTCTTTGAGAGGTAGAATTTGAGCACAGCTGTCAACTTTTATCTTAATAGCAGCAAATCACAGGATCTGAGACCACATGCTGGGCTTATTTTTACAACACCCTACTCTTGTCCTTCTCTGTGCCAAGTTCTTTCAGATGATGCTCTACTGCTGTATATTAAGAGGTCTGTTCTGCTAAGCTACATTCCATGGGTCTACATTTTTCATCCTCTCTGCCACAACTTTGTGTTACGTGTCTGTGCAGTAGCTCTTACTCACTGTCTCAAGACCTGATCATCTGCCACACAAGGGAAAAAGGCATCTACTCATTTTTGTGGTGCCATCCTAAAACATCTTAAACAACCTATTTCTCTTTTTTCACTGCCCGTCCTAAACTATGACTGGTAAAGAACAGAGCTTTATATCAAAATATATTATACAGTATATATCAAAATATGCTATACAGAATCTTGAGTGAGTGCTGCAGTGTATGACACTGCAGAAAGAACTTGGAAGGGGAGCAAGCAAAAAAAAATATTTTTGAGCATACTGCCCATTGTAGATATTTATGATAGAGGAAAAATTCCTTCATCTTAAAGAATGAAATAAAATAATACATGTACCTTAAAACTGGAAATCTTTAAACAATTCAGATTACAACTGATTTTGCACTTGACTCCTTTGCTTTTAATATTCATAAAGATAGTTTGAATTCTTGTAACAAATCTTTAAAATTAATTACAGGTTACTACTTAGGGTTACTGCACTTGGCAGCGAGTTTGATTTTCAGAAAATAATGGAGCTCATGTTAACAAAATAAATGGGTGGTGCCATGGTGATGAATGGAAGCAGAAGCAAACATTTTTATGGTTATTTGACTAAAGTAACCCCTTGAACTTTCAGTTCTTCCCAGAGAAGCAATTACCGAGTTCTACCTCAACTGAATCTTATCAAAGCATTTGTGTCTTTTTTCCTTTTGGAAATTTAATTGATACTGCCAAGAGATTCTGCACATTGTGCCAGTGGTGTATGATTTGAGGGATCATTCACAAGTATTGTCCTCAGCAGTCTAAGAAAAAGAGTTAGACAGCACTGGGTTCTGCTGCACTGGCTTGATGTGACAAAAAGCCCCTGGGAGAATTCATACCAAGCAGCATACATACCCCTCATAGAGTAGAATTGCCTAAGGACCAAGGGCTTTTTACAGAAAATAGGAATGATAAAGAAAAAAATAGTGATAACTTCTAGGAATAACTGTGCAGGCACTGGGAACTTTCTATAAATACAGATCTACTGAAAAGTAACTGAATATTGTATGTAACATAAATGTTTTAAGATGAGCAACCAATAACTATGCACAGATAATATGGGTGGTGAGTTTCCCAGGCGTTTTCAAAACAAAAAGACACCTAAAGATCAAGTCCCAGTTCTTCAAGTTTGATATGATGCTGTCCCCTCTAGTTCAGTATTCTAAGCCCCATATAAAAATTGTAAATTAAGCACTTTGTTTACGAGAACATACTTTTGCTGCTGTGACCATGCAAAATGCTGCTGCCATGCTGGGAGGGGTGTTTCTGCTGCATACTTGGTTCCTTGGTTGTTAAGTTTGCCCTTAAAAGTTAATTTGATTTTTTATTCAGTTTTCTAGTGTCTGGAAATCAATATGAAACAACATAATTTTTACTTACATTTTCATGCTTAATCATCACATATATATTTGTCATTAAAAAAAACCTATACATGGTCACAAAAAGCCAACCTTTTTTACAGCAATAAGATTTATTTTTCCCTTCTAAACTGCCAATAAAGAAAGATACTTTTCTTTATGCTAACAAACAAGCATGAATAATGTGAAAAAAATCTTGTTCGTCTTTAAGAGCCAGATATCTACATCTTGGTTTACAAGTGTTAAAAATTAATTAATAGCCACCTCTGTATAGGTATGAATTTCTTTTATTTTCAGAACTGATAGTAAAGTTTATTTTAAAAGAGTAATTGCATAGAGATCTTGTCTTTGCTACAAACCCAAAAGCAAAAGGAAATCATAGGGATCTAAAGATGAAATCATAGAGATCTAATAATATGTCAGCATTTTGTAGATGCTATTACAAATGCTGGTATTTTCACTCTTTCTGGTTGTGCAAAGCTTTTTTTTCTCCTAAACCAAAATGCCAACTCAAATAATATTAGCATTGCTCTCCATCTTAATTTCTATTAGTCCATTTTGACACATTTAACTTCACTGTGCTGAGTGACATGAACTGTCTAAGAAGCTATGCCTTTGCAGGAAAGAAAAAACTTGAAGTCTGAGTGACTTCACACTGCTTCTTGTCTTATTTACACATATGCATTAGTTCTGGACCAGAGGAGGTCAGAGCACAGTCACTGCTGCTTTCTAGAGGCATATATTAACACTTGGAGAAAGCAGCTCAGCCTCAAAAAGTGATAAATAAATCATAAATCAAATTTAAAGTCAAGCAACCTGTATGGCTCATAAAATCCATTCCCAGGGACCATTACCCATACATAAAACCTGCAGCTAACCCAGCATATTTCATAAAAAACAAACATACATTCTTACAGAAAGAAAACAGGAGTTTAAAAAGCAAATTCCCCAGCTGAACCCTGAGTAGCCTCAGTTTCTTCCAACGCTTAACTTTGCTAACTAAAGCTTGCTCAGGGTCTTTACATTTTGCAGTTAACATAAGGAAACCACTCAGGGATAACTACATTTTTACAAATAGTCGCTGCACACATTTAATCTGAAAGATCAATCTGTGATTAGGTATATGCCTATTAAATCCAGTTGCAAACACATGTCAAAACCTGAAACCACACAGACCATGACAAACTGCACTGTGCTGAAGCAGACAAATCATCTGGGCAGCCAGTGCTCAGACATCTCATACAGCTTCCTGGCTCCCTTAATCAGCAAGAGATTTTAAAAATCAATTGAGCTAAAGTTCATTTTAAGGATACTTGATGTAGAAGCACCATCTGCAAACATCTGAGATTCCATTTGATATTACTTTATTAAGGACTAAGAAATCAAAGTTAATATACTTCAGGCTAAGGAGGTGAAAAAAAATCTAAGTCTTAAACCTAATTCTGCTTCCATTTATAACTGTGTTTACATTGACAAGTCACCTAATATCTCTTGTGAAATGGAAGTACTGTCCTTGCTCTATTCCCAAAGGAAGTATAGGGAAAATTTATGTGAGACAGTAGTGTTGTCTTAAGAAGTAAAATGCTACAGGAGTGTTTTGCATACCTAACAGCAAAGGGAGAATTATACAATTACAGAGTACTGAGAAATTGGTGGTGCTGTACCTACATTCCCACCAAAGGGCTGGTAATGAGATCACCAAGATAAATCTACAGAGTCATTTCTTGCCTGGACTTTCTCCTGTCATTGTGTATTATGTATTATGGCATTCTGTATTAAAGTTATGCTTGCCTATGATGCTTTTAAAAAAATTCTTACATATTAAGTTCAATTGTCAACAAATATTTTTAGGCAGAGAATCACATTGGTTTTATTTGTTATATACTTCATGCCCAACATGCTCCTCTGAATACTTACATTCTCAAATTCAATCTTGAATATTGAGTGTAAGCTTAGGCAGCAATCACGTTGTAGTCTAAATTTGGTCTCACTCTACTGCCCCCTTTCATCTTAATCCATCATTACTTATCCTCTCCAGTAAAATTCTGGGAGGAACCCTTGTTAGAAGTCTGAATAAAATGTGCCAGGCACTTTTCACCACCTTCCTGAAGCATTCAAGCTTAAATCATAATGAAAAAAGTGTTCCATCATTAGACACACACACAAAAGGATTTTTTTTTTACTTTCTTTCTTTAAAGTGAGATGACTCCAGTGTCTTAATTCATTAGCAGCAAAACTAAAAAGTTTTAAGAAGTCTGTAAAATGTCCTTATTATATGCTATGACTTACTCTGTTTTATTATGAAAATTACTTCACAGCTTAGCAGTGACAGACAGTAACTTAACCACATTAACCTGAGAAGTACCACTACTAGTAACTAGTACCATTACTAAATTACAAGAAGTCAAATGTTCTGGGTTCTGATCAATGTCACATTTGCTCTTAGCTTCTTTTGTGTTTAATTAGAATTCACTTTAATGACTCTTCATTACACCCATGTCTTACATGAATGTGGCTTGCTAGTTAGATAACCTGTTGTTCTCCTAAAGCATATATTGTCAAATAAAAGCAGCTGATAGCTTGTTTGGCTTCAGTTCTGTCTCTAGCTTTTACATATTTATGCTCTAAAAAATTAGAGCTGTTCCTGATTTGAACTAACCTGCTTTGAGCGGCCCACCAGCATTAGAGGCAGCTCCATTCTGCCACTGTAGAGGAAAACAAAGCAGTTCTTGAAAGAAGTATAATGTCTTTCATTTCATTGTAAACTTGTGACTATGATCTGGATTTTGAAGAAACTTTAGAGTAAAGTTTGCCCCTAAAATTGTTTTGATTCATAAACCTTCAAAGGCATGATAAGAAGCTCAATCTAAAACCAGGCCTTTTATATGCAATATACTCTTTGTAGGGTCAAACTTTTTATCGTATTATATGAAAGAAAAAGCATGTAAGGTTGATACTGTATCTTGAATTGTACAAAAGAGATTAATCTCTTATTTGATTTGTTTCCTGAAATACTCTCCTGCAAAGCTAGTGCACCCAGTTGCTTTTTTAATTTTGCACACACACCCCCCCTTCTTTTTCTTTTAAGATGGCTGTGCTCTTACTGCATTGTAATGGCCTGAGAATTACTGAGTCAAAAAATGAAAATGTTCTAATGTAGCCAGTGTAATGGTACTTCAGCCTAATGAAAAGTCCTTCTGTTTCAGTGATAACAGGAGCACAAGAAGTGGCAAGAGCCTTGCAAGTTACAGTGGGCAGTAGTTTACTCATTCTCTTCACCATGTCATTTGTTTCCCTGGGTCTATTCACACAGCTATAGGGATTTCTAACAGTGGCTGTTTCTGATAGCAGCCTGAAGCAGAACTATAAGGAACTACAACTTGATAACCCTACACTATTTTGATAGGACTAGCATAATGTATTCCATGCTGATACTATGTACTGATGATTTAATACAAGCATGTCAATACTGTTACTGATATTTCATAGTCCAGACTAAAGCACAGATAGTGTGCCTATATTGACACTACACAACCTAGACTACATCCAGCACATCTGATTTATAAGAACAGCAAAGAAATCCCTAATACTCTAACACTCTTGCTGGCCAGTGTTTGTCATTCCTTATTGGTTGTACTATATACAGTACTTAACAAAATACTTCCAAGTGAGCAAGAATGAGGAAAAAAACCCTCTCATTTCCCTGATGTAATTAATCCCTCTTTGGAGATCATCAGCCACTGTAACAGCTTCTAGTTTGTGTTGCAGTGTGAAGGTAAATACATTGAAGTTGGTTTTACATTGAAGTTGGCTTAGACAAAAACTAGTTTTGTGTTTATATTAAAGCTCACATCTAGAACTTGTTCTAATATGGCCTTTCCACTACTAACAGCTTATCATACCATATTCACTAAGGAAGCAATTAAATATGCACATTAATTGCTTGTGTATCACACTGGAGTTGTGCAGGTGGTCACTGAGAAAGCTGTTCCTCACAAAACCAACCAGTTAACCATCTCACCTTCCCTTGGCTTCTCCATGCTCATGTTCCACCAACTGAGACAGTAGTACTACCATTTCTGTGACATTATTAACCATATCTCAACAAAGATTTAAAACTGAGAGGTTAGATTATGGAGAAGATACTAAGATATACATACAAGCAGATGTAAGAAGAAATGCAAACTATGCAGAATATCAATTTCAATTTGTCAATTGCTCAATTAACAGGAGGAGGATCAGTCAAGTTTTTCTGGTTATGAGAGCACAGGAGGTGAGTTTCTTTTTCAGTATCATTTGCCATTAATTTTGAAACTTGATGTTCCCTTTTATTTGAATAGTTATTTAGAAGGTAAAGTGAATTCAGGTTATTTATATTGTGAAAATTATGTCTAGAAGGATTTTTTCATGTGAATTCTCTTTGCTTGCAAATTAAAGCTTGTAAAAGTAATTTCTATACTCTTTAGGCCAGTAGATCAAAAATTTTTAGAAAAGATTACTGTTAATCAGCATCAGATTTCAGGTATTTTTCAGAAACTGATAGTTACAAAAAGCTTCTTGGAGTGACCTGCTAAGAGTTTAAAGGGAATGCGAGGATCAATCAAAACCTTTCACAGCTGATGATATTATGTAATAGGAGATGTAAATGCCACATAATCAAATCCAAAATTGTATATGATAAATGAATGTGTGTGTAGGTGATTAAGTCAGGTTACAATAAAATTCCAGTAGGCTCCGATGGCACAAAACTACCTTCTGTACTGGTATCATCAGGACAGTGACTGGGACACAGAGTGTAAGGTGCAGCTTTTTTAAAAAATACAGGTTTAGTAAAAGGCAAAGCTATAGTATATACAGTAGTTTTGGTGCTAAAATGAAAAGAATACCTGATTTCATGTAAGTGTATTGTTCTTATTTGGCTGAATTTAAGGATCAGGGGAATTTAAGCTGCCTCTCGGATGTAGTACACAAAATATAAAATCTGAATGGCATGTGGTCAAACTTCTATAGCAATTATAATGTAATAACATAGAGAAAAATACAATGGCTCTGGAGGCATATTATTGTGTGGTTAAGGTCCTAAGCCATTCTATGATTCTGAGATGCATCTGCTTCACTTTTTTTTTTTTTCTTTCCTTTTCTCTCTTTTTTTAAAGAACTGATGTGTATGTGCTAAGTCTGATTTTCAGGTAAAATAGTTCTATCATGTCTACAGTGAGAACTACAAAACTGGGAGATAAATGGGCTTGTGAATAATAACTCCTTTGATAATTCAGTGAATTACAGCAGAAAGTAAACCTAATAAATTCAGATCATCTTGCCTGAGTGTTACACAATTTGGTGTGGAAAGTTGTGAAGAAAAAATTAGTAGCTCATGACAACTAAAGAACTTTTATTTTCATTTTAGACTTTTCAGAAGATCTGAGGAAAACAAACATAATTTTTGTATTCGGTAAGTCAGATTCCTAATTTACTGAGAGTCTGAAAATCCTCATTATTTTGTTTTGATTATATGATTTCTTTTACAGTTTAGCAGAACAGTTTGGTTAAGAGTATCTACAGGTGGTGCTTGGTCTTTTGACACAGTATTAGGATTAAATATAATGTTATTAACCTGTATCTGACCATGCTAACTACAGATGTGTAAAGCATGGAGCAGGAGTTATGTTTAACTGTGAACACATTCAAAATCACCTGAGTTCTTGTGCAGTTACAGTATGGTTGCATTATCTCCCACATTAAAGTTGCCTCACCAGCATAAATTAAAATGTTACAAGATTGGATTTCTAATTTAGAATTCTACAGTTTAGGTGTAAAAAACAAACAAACAAAAAAACCAGAAAAGAACAAAAAAGTTAGAAAACAAAACAAAAAAAAAAACTCCAGGTCTCTTCACCTTTTCATCTGTGAAATAACCATTGTAAATGAAGATTTCAATTCTGCATGTGCTAAGCGTCCTGTTAAGAAGTCAATGGAATAATCACCATGCAGGATGCTTAGCATGCACTAAGGCTTTGCAGGTTCAGGGTTTACTTTATATTTTCTTTTTTGACATCCACAGAGGAAAATACCGTATTAATAATCATTATTATATAAATGTGACTTATTTAACTACCTTAAACTTTGAACGGTCTTTTAAAACAAGTTTTTAATTTGCAAGGTTTACAAGTTTAAGCTGAAAGACTGGTACTAGTTACTTGAAAAGAGTAATTGCTTTTGTATGAAGGACTGGATTGCTTTTTCTTTTTCAAAGAATTCTTTTTAAGTTTCATTTATTATTTTCTAGGCCATCTACTAAACATCTTCCAGTTTAAAACTGAAAACATACCTTTTCCCTATTTATTCCTGTTCTTAAATTGGTCTCTGAGTTTCTAGTAAATGCTTCCTAAGAACAGAGAAAAATAGTACCTAAACAAAAGTCTGAGTTTTCTTTGCTGAAAACATTAAAATGAAAAGTTTGACTTAAGTCCAAATGTGGGTTACTTGTCAACAAATTACTCAGAATGATTTAAACTTTTTTAGAAAATACCCACATCCTCCTTCCATGAAGCTTCTTGAAGCCTGATGTGAAGTGAAGATACATTTTTTCTGAATTTTTTTCTTTTTTTTGTTTGTGGTTGTTAATTTGGCTGCAAGAAATATGTCAATTTTACTCTTTCTGTAGGGGACCCAGTGTGGAGTGGGAAAAGGGAAGAGGGAAAAAAGTATCATAAATTCTTGGTGGCTGGAGTACTCCACTGGGGTAGAGAGCACTAGAAATATTCAAGCTCATGATACCTTGACTAGAAAGAAAGCAATACAAAGACCACATAACATTATTGAGAACATTACCCCTCCTTATCTCCACAGGAGTTTCAGAAAACATAACCACATTTGGGTTTGGTTGGGGCCAAAAGGAGAAGCAGAAAGTTGTCAGGAATCTTCCTGCACTTTGGATAAGAGACAAACTCCCAGCTTACTCTTAAATGTAGAGTTTCAAATATAGTCAATGTTACCAACTTCCTCTGCAGAATCCTTGCCATATTCTGATGAACCAATGCTGATAATGATTTACACTCAATATAAATAAGACCAGCTGGTCAGCTCTGTCAGCTCTGAAGATGGCCACCTATATTTACAGGTAAAACATTATCAGCTGCAGACACTATCTTCTTGTGTATACAAAAAAACCCCAGCAAACAAATAAAAAAAAAAAAAACAAATTGGTTTGTCTAAGGTATGTCAGACCTCAAACAATTTGATCCTCTAAATTAGCCCTGCTTTGAGTAGAGGGCTTTACCAGATAAGGTCTCTTCCAACTTAAATTATTCTACAGTACCTGTATTGCAGCTCCTTCTACAGTAAAATAGGCATAGGATGAACAGTGCTAATACTTAAAATCCCAGTCAGTCCAAGCACCAACAGTAGAATCTGGTGAAAGCTGCTTTGTCTAACTTTCTATTACATTAACTACACATTTAAAGAGGGATGAGAACTCATTGATGTCCCAGGACATCACATCACTCTCCCAATACATGCTCCAGGTTGTTTTTTTGACTAAAATCGTCTTCCAGAAGAAAGAGAGAGATTTTATTGTTGTTATTGTTTTAAAATAACATCATCATTCCTATATGGTTTCATTCAGACTAAAATCATACATGAAAAACGGGTGAGTTGCTGTTGTGAAGTCCTCAGATCCCATTCTCTCTGTATGACAATTCTGCTTTACTAATATTCCTAGCAGGAAAGCCAGTATATGAAGTGCTGACATTGCTTGTTCCTCTCCCTGCAGCATCATTTATTCACCTGCTTGTGACATTGTGCTGTAGGCACAAGCAGATGGATCACATGCCAAGGTTTGTGGTCTTTCACTGTCAGGGGGTGGGTCATGAGGGAGGGCAGGTGTAAGAGACTCAGTTCTTAAACTGAGATCTTTCACTGATCTAATGCAGACTGCAATGAAACATTCAAACTGCTGCTCGGGCAGTCATCATTTCTCCCTACCCACTGAGACCACTCTTCTTCCCCCTTTCAAGTGCTCTCCATGAAGCATTTCTCCATTGAGTAATTAAACGGGAAAAGGAGACCACCAATGGCAGCAGTGCTGCCAGAAAGTTATTTACCAGAAGGCCTCCCTACACAGTTTCACAGGCAGCTGAATCAACATCAGAGAAGGGAAATTACTAAGGGAGTGCACAGATCTTTTAGTCCAAACTTGTCTGCAGAAAAGCAACATGCAGAACTGCATCTAATTTTTGTGCTCTGGCTAGTATCCTGGCTCCTGATACTGTGCTTTCTGTTATAAACAGTAAGCAAAAGAGACACACAAAAGATTCCATTTTCAGAAATGATCTCAGTGACATCATGTTTATTAACTCAAATCTGTGACTTTCCTCTTTTTACTAAGTTAATGAATGAGCTTTAAAGCCAGATGTACTGCACATAGCAATACTATTATAACATAAAGGCATGCTCACAGTGAAGAACTCCCGGTAGTTCTACACACTCCACAGGTCACAGTCTACTCATAATTCTGCTGGCCATTTCTAGGCTTTAACTCTTTATCTTCATGTCATATTTTAAAACTGGAAGACAGCATGACTAATCCAAATAGCAAGTTCCCATTAATTGGACTGTCACCAGTTAATACTTTTTGTTTCACCAAAATATATTTGGGCAGAATAAAGGATGACAGCATACGGGAAAAAAAATTGGTTCAAGGAGATTTACACTTTTACAATAAAAGAGGGAGCAGATTTTTGATCTCAGCTGAGCCATTGGGAAAACATAAAAATATCATTTTAGTATGTCTTTATCTCTTTAAAGAGCTCAAGATTTTCATTTCACCTTTCTTGGAGCTCTTGTGTAAAGAACAAACATAGCCAATTTTACTTAATATTTTGGAAGCATGGTAGTACTCAGAATGGTGTATGCCCTGCATAATCAGTCTTTCTGACATTGTTCCCTTTTAAAATACCAACAGAAAAGGACATTATAGAAAAACATCAACTTTTAAAAATATTTAGCTGCTAACTAAACAGCTAAAAACTGTTCTTTTATTCTTAGTTCTCAGTAGTTCTAGTTTATTTAGTATATGAAGGTATGTTACGAAATTTGTTCTGGCTCTACATTCAGAAGAGAAGCAGCTATATAAAACCAACATAAAGTAATCTTTATAGCTGGTCTTTCTTATTCTGTGTATATACATCAGGCAAATAGAATGAAATTACTGTACTTACAAGTGTATTCAAGGACACAAGACAGAATGTGTAAACAAGCACATGCTCACACAAACTTACTAATCTAACAAACCAAAACAGACTAGAAAAAAAATTGCCACCACACATATTTAATGGTTTTATTACAGAGAATTTGCCTGTAATGCCTCTAGCTATTTCCCCGTAGCCACTCTTATTCCTTGTTTTCTTTCAATTGATGTTTTTACAAAAGAATATTTTCTTTCTTAAAGCAAGATGCTTTAAAAAGAAAAACAACATGCAACCCCTGCTGGCAAGAAATTTAGAGTGTGACAAAGATATTTCTGTCTAAAATTGTAGTAAAACTGTGATTCTCACACTATGGGCTGATAGTTGTCTTTGTGAAGGTAAAATAAAAGACATCAGGTTACAGTAGACAAAATCATTCCTTAGATGCTACTGCCTTATGATCTGATTTTTGTTCTCAGCTACAGGACTGGAGCTTCTCTGAAAATTATATACTTAGAGTAATTATTTCTTAAATTGAATGCAAAATTTTGAAGAAAGTTCAAGTCAGGAGGATATAGTGCCAAATTCATTCTATTGTGAACATGTTATTCCTATATCTGTTCATGGAAATACAAACAAAAAGGAAAATCACATATTTTCTAGCATTTTAAGTCCACATAAAAGAGTTGTGTAGTCATATTTGCAGTTGTCTACAGTTGATAAATACACAAATTACATGCTTAAAAGATTTATTGGAAAGAGAGTTTGGTTCTTTTAGTTTAGCCTTGTCTCTTGAGTTTTGAGCACTGTCTCCCTACAAGAATATAATTACCTCCTACTGCAGTATGTCTTCTGAACAGATGATAAAAATTTGAAAAATGCTGCTACTCACCTTGAAATTTCTCCCCAATCCTGATGTTGTCACAGGAGGAGCTTTGCTTTCCTGGCCTCCCTCATTCCTCCCCGCCGTACGGCCCTCATGGAGCCCTCACCTCAGCCACAGTCCCACAGCAGGTTCCTCCAGAACTACCTTCCAGCCATTTCCCTGGGCTCTCCCAGACAGGTTGGAGTGCTGCTGCCATTCAGACAGCTGCTGAGGGGGCATTTGGCTTTTCCCAGGGTTGGCTGTCAGGGTGAGGAAGGAAAAGCAGCCACCTCCATGGAGAAGCTGGGGCAGGGCCATGCCAGCACCTGCAGATTGAAGCATCCGGAGCTCCTGAGACTGCCTCGGGAATGGTGCTTGGCAGAGAGGCAGAGCTTTGGGACTCCTGAGGTGGTGGCATCTCTCTTGCAAAAAGAAGCAGGAAGGATTGAGGTGCCCTTTCTGTCAGGAGGACACTTGCATCATTCTCCTCCTGCTCTCCCTGGGGCCAGAGGGGATGCAAGCACCCAACCTGCAGCTGTAGGGAGCTGGAGCTGGGGGGGGCATAGGTGCCTTCTCTTCAGCTTGTGGTAAAATTACATGAGCAGCTGCACCTGTGTGCTCTGTCACCTGAGAATGCCCCTCACCCCTCTGGATGCTTAACTCTGGGCCTGGTTCGGATACAGTTTCAGATACTCCTGGCTGAGTATGGTCAGGGATGTGGAAGAGCAGGTGGTGCTAAGGTCTCCATGTGCCCTTCACTCTTTCTCTCCCCTGCAGCATTCCTGGAGAGCAGCCCAGCTGCAGGGAATGGCATCACCAAACCTTCAGCAGCATTCAGCACCTTCAATACCTGGCTCTCAGTTACCAGCAGATATACCAGCTCGTGCAAATTTTCCAACACAGAGGCCACAAACACAGTGAAATTTTACTCTTACGTTTACCTCAGCACAAAGGGCTTTAATTACTGTACTTGCATCTCACATAAGAGAGGAAGGTTTCACTGTCTCTTTTCCCAGACCTTTCCATTTGTTAAACGGGGACAAAATATTTCCCTCTCAAGGATGCAGTGAATGTTGATTTCTAGTATTTGTTGCAGCTGTCAAGTCAAATACCCTTCTACATGGGCTGTCTGTTTCATGTTTTTCCTTGATATGGTAATAGTGTTTTAGGAGCAGGTTCTTTCCTACAAGAGATTTCACACTTCTTCAATTTGGGTAGGCATTTTTGAGCCAGCAGTATAATGTAGCAGAAGGGAAACGGATGACTTTTTCTATTGTATAGAGTGTCTTTTTCAAGATAAATTGCAAAATAGACAGTTTCGTCAATTTCTTCACATTTTCTTTGCTGCTGCATTTTTTATAAAAGGCAGATATTCCTTCCTAATTCTGGGAATTTTTTCCTCACAAAGGTGGCCCTGGCTCTGGCAAAGATAGCCAATGTCAACAGTTAGCCGAGAAATACGGATTTACTCACATGTCCACTGTTGATCTTCTCCAAAATGAGTTATCGTCATTATCAGAGAGAAGTAAACTGATCAAAGACATCATGGAGTGTGGTGAACCCGTGCCTGGCGTAAGCAATGGTTTTATATTTGGGGTTCTGATGTCTGAACAAAGACAGTGGTGTGTACATTGTCTAAAGGATAGAAATAGAAGACTAGACCTGCTGGTTCCCATTTAAGTAAAAACAGATCTGCTGCTTGAGGGGGAAGATTCTTCATCTGTGACACTCCCTTCCCCTTTCTTTGCCAGTATTGCCTTACAACTTCAGACTCACATAGTCAACAAGTTAGTCCTTAAATACAGTGAGAAAGATGCTGCACTATGCATTGCAAAATGAATAAGTACAGGAAACAGAAACTTTATGCCCATTTTGTAGCTTCACATTTCAGATTCAGAGCTGGTCATCCTGGCAGCTATTCTCATTTACAATACCTACGGCAGTTGCCTGCAGAGCTGGCTGACATCCCAGACCAGCTGGACTGCAATTTAATGGAGACTCTGAAGGAAAAATGTGTCCTCAGCTGGACTTGATTTTTATACACCAGGTCCGCAGTTCCCACTCCTGGTGGGTCTTCAGCAAATGCAGCTAGATCATAGGATGTGTTTGTTAATGAAAGCTAGTGGGAAGTGCTGTCCAGGGGAAACTAAAAGCTGTGCTGAGGATTAGTTGTGATTGCTTTGCTCTTTGGTGTGTTTTGTCAGATGTCTCTTATCACTTTCATGTAATATAATTACATCAGTGGCATAAAAAAAAGCAATCGGTTTGCAAAATGCTGCAGCAGTACTCCGAAGTTTCATAAGTATTAACATTAACATGACTTTTGAAACTGTGAAACATTCCCAGCTATATAGAGGATACTTTGGGAACTCTTTGATGGGTTGCAACACTAGATTTGTAGTGTAGCTGGTATTGAGAGAAGAAAAAGTAAGGTTCCCTGCTACCTGCATGACAAGAAAAACACCTGCATTCACAGGACCTGCTTTTAGCAAAACAAGGCAGTTCACAAGGGTGTAGGACTAAAGTCACTGTAACAAAGGTATCAATCTTTCATACTTAAACTAACTCCTTTTCTTTCCAATGCAGGGTATTATCCTAGAGCTACTGAAGGAAGCCATGGTTTCCAAGTTAGGGGATACAAAAGGATTCCTAATTGATGGCTATCCCCGGGAGCTGAAAGAAGCAGAAGAGTTTGAAAGCAAGGTGCCCATATAATTGTAATGCTTTTGTAATTCCTATTAAGGCACAGCTGTACTTCTCATGCTGCTTGGGTTCCCTTCTTTAGCTGCTTGCAATGAGGATGTCTACAGAGCCAATCCAACAGCACTGGGATGCTGATCACTGAAACTTTGACACCCCATAAGCATAGCACCTCCAGCTTTTGCCCTCACCCATGCAGACTTCACAATACCAGGAGAAGTAAAGGGTGACTTTACCCGAATTTAATACAACACAGAAACAATTCACAGTTAATGGAAAGCCCCATTTTTAAAATCAATTTTCTGATTCTAGTGCATGGCTGCTATACTTCTCATGAAAATCTCATCAAGTACTATTTGATGCAATTTCATGAAAACATGTATCTTCATAGTCAGTATCTTTTACTATTCAGACAGCTCTGGCAAAACTTTGAGGCCACTTTGAGGCAGCAAAACATGGATTAGTTTTTTATGATGAGTAGCCATAAAAAGAGAGTTTGGCAAGTGGCAAGTTCAGAATGTTATCGATTTCCTCAGTATGTGCTAAGACCTACTGAGAAATCTCAGCTGTACATTTCTCAATCTGCAGAAAATCCTCTATATAAGCTTTGCGTTGACTTTGCCAGGGTTTAATAGAAAAGAAGTGGTAAACTAGGGGAAATAGTTAATCATATGTTTATCATAATACACTCCATTAATATACTGTATAAGTCTGATAGGTAGTAAGCTCTTAATGACTCATCTATTTTCTCCCTGACCCTTTAGCTGCTTTATTTAGTTGATACCACAAATGCCTGGCAAGATTTAGCCACCAGAAGCTAGACAACATCACAAGTAGTAGGTTTTGCTGTCTCACATAACTTTAAGCAGAGATGTTGATCTATTAGTTCCTTTACTAAAATGACGATTAAAAAGCCATTGAAAATTTCCTTCATTTTGTGTAGGAGGAGGAACTACAGCAGTGCTGCTTTTCTGGCAGGCATATGTGTCATGTCCTATAACAGTGGTGTGTGCTATAAAGCAGGACTGGAGCATCCTGGAGCACTGCCAGGCAAACAAGTATTGACACATCAGTGCTAGAATAAGAGTCTTCAGTTCCTGTAGACACTGTAGCAAAAGAGCCTGTAGTCCTGAGTGCCTTTAGCATTTGGAATAAAATACAGGGACCCCAAATTATAATTTTGAATGCGTTAAGTCATCCTTGTTGTGTCTAGGTCTCCACTTAAGTTTTCACAGGGTGGACTTGGCTGGCTGTAAGATGCTCAGTAAGTCTTTGATGATTGCTTTTTTCTAACGAATCATTATTGAGATGATGTTTTGCAGTTCTTTTTGATGGGGTGATGACAAGCTCTTCCTACATAATGATTGAATGAAAAGAGGTGGACATCAGCCTTTATTAATTAGCTGCAGCAAAGTGCAAATGAATAATGCTACATTATCTACGTGATGTGTAAAAAGCATTATAATTGCTAACAAAATATGTTCTGTTTAGAAGACATAGGGAACATGCTTATACTTAAAAGCTTGAACACCCTAAACAGAATTATCTGTGTAGAAACATAGCCAATTTTTCTCAATCCCTTTCAGTGATATAATTGTACTTTTACCTATCCAGAATTCAAAAGAAGAACATGGCTCCATTCCCTTCTTGGTCTTTCCGTTGGATGAGTAGAAAACAATATTAAATTATAAGTTCTACATCACTAGGTGGAATGTACTTTATAAGGGAGTAAAGACGCAATACATTAGGCTTGTTTGGCTCCTACAGTGCCCCACAGTATGCATTATTTAAGCTGTATTGTGTCAGTCAGGAAAACAGTAACTAAAAAAACTATACAAAACATTAGTAAGATTTGCTGTAGTATCTGATAGGGGCATTATGTTTACTTTTTGCAATCTTTGACTTGGAATAATGACATTTCTGTAACATTCTGAATTTCAGAGAATAGCAGTATTGAAACATTTAAGAGAACAACATGGATTTTCCAAAAGCAAACTAGACTGTATCTGACAAACAAGATACTATTATCTAATCCTACCAATCAGTAGACTCCTCCATATCCCCATTGTAAGGTGATGACTGTAACCTTTGAAAGAAGTTATTTGTTATTTACTCTACTATAATTTAGAACCAACCATGGAATTCCTCATGTGGTACTGGGAGGAAATGACTTCTCACCATACTAATCAAATTATACAAAAAGGACATTTGTTTTAATGTGTGTTAAGCCCACATCTTTTTTAACTTCTCTAAGTCTCCTGCACTCTTAAAATTACTTAGTTGACTTTTTTAGTCCCCAACCCCACTACTGCTGCTGCCAATACCATTAATGCTTTCTGAACTGTGTGGAAAAAGCAGATGGATCAAAGCTTATTATTGAACTGTCTGACATAATCCCTTGGCTTCAGCTGTCTCTTAGAAAGTCATAAAGTTAGTAGAATAGTCATTGTAATCCAGACATACCCAGTCAAATGTAAAGGACCTAATAGGAAACATTTACCTTAAGAATAGTACTTTAAGGGCTGTCAACAAAGGTATCAGTAGCAATAGCAATTTCCATGTGTCAGTCATTTAGACTTCATTTGCTGTAGCCATGGTAAAAGCATGAATTTTTAATGGTCACTGAAAAACTATCTCTTTTCTATAGACTTCTCACTCTTTCCTAAAAAGAAAAGGCCTTGAACAAGGCCTTTTCAAATTCAATTTTCAAAAGAAAAGGCCTTGAGCAACCTGAGCTAGTGGAACACGTCCCAGCCAGGGACACCCAGGGTGGTGTGTGTGTGAGTATCAGTGTGAGTATGAGTACATAATTCCTGCACAGACAAATATGAAAGTAATTTGCTAATAAAGTCCTTGATGACTCTTTCTGTAGCATTTCTGTTTAAAGTTTTCCAAACAAAATTGTTTTTACTAGGATAGTGATTTGAAAACTTACTGTTTTTCTTTGTCTCTAGATTGGGCAACCAAAACTTGTGTTCTGCCTGGACTGCTCTGCAGCAACCATGAGCAATCACCTTCTGATGAGAAATCCAAGCAGTCAGCACTCTGATAGTGCTGAAACCATCAAGGAAGAAATTGAAAGTTATTACGAAGCATCAAAACCTGTGATTGCATACTATGAAAGGAAGACACAGTTATGCAGGGTAAGTTGCTAACCTTTTGAATTAAATTATTGCTTTTACCTCTATGGTATGAGCAATACTTGCAAAATACTGACATGACACAGTTTATGACCTGTATTAGTTTCTGCAATTCCAGTTTGTCCTCATATTACACTTCCTTGGTTTGTTTGCAACTTCTATAAACTTCTGAGTTCCACAGTACAGTTCAAAAAAACACAGTTTATCCTGAGTCTGAGAGCATATTCTATATCACTACCTCATCTAGATATAGAATATCTTAAGAATATCACTACCTCATCTAGATATAGAATATCTTAAGCATTAATGCTGGAAAGCTTTTCTTTTAAGTATTAGGATTTATTTCTCTGTAAGGGTTTTCAGAGTTATAAGGAAAGATTATTTTAATCCAAAGCCCTTTAGTTAAAATTACAGAATTGGTAGTATCCAGTGTATCCTGAAATAAAACAGACCTACACACAAGACAGCTTTTTCTTCATATGGCAAAGTTATAATCAAATATTATATATGTATATAATTTTTTATATATATATATAATTACCTCAGTTTACACCTGTTTAGGGTGTAATATTTAAAGCATTATTTTTATTTGCTAATCAATACTTTACAGAGAAGCAAAAGAAAAAATCCATCAGTATAATAAACTAATGTATAGGCTAGCATGTCTGTAAGCTTATTTACATGGATTGCATATATTTCTTTGATCTGTCATGGCAAACAGTCCCTTATGTTCAGCTACAGAAATATGCAGTCCTACTGATTCTTGAAAGGGAAAGAATCAAATAATATTTTCTGGATATAGTATGGGAGCTTTTATCTAGAGGCTATAGCAACATGCAGGTCACATATCCCAAACCTTTCTCATCTGTAAAGTTCCCATGAGAGAAATATGCAGCTAATTTATGCACCCATATCCTGACCTGGTGAGAGAGTAGATTACATAGTCTTGAGAAAAATGATACTTCAAGGGAGAGGCCTGATTTATGTCCTTTGCTAACCCCGCAGTAACTGAAGACAAACTCTGGAGTGGCAGGGAAAAAACTATTTTTCTTTTTTAAGCTTAAGGATTATTACCTGGGTTTATTTGTATTTTCTTGATCAGCTACCTTGCCAATATTGCAAGGATGCATCTAATTGAGAATTCAGTACAGTGCACAATACACGAGCAAAGTGCAGTTCAAAGGAAAGGAGAACTCTGTATCTCCAAGACCTTATGCCAGTAAGCTTTGCCTGCTGCAGTGTTTCC
Organism: Phaethornis superciliosus; assembly: GCA_023637945.1. NCBI lineage: Eukaryota > Metazoa > Chordata > Aves > Apodiformes > Trochilidae > Phaethornis > Phaethornis superciliosus. The sequence goes on along the minus strand of JAJQWJ010000009.1, from coordinate 18,678,400 downwards.
CTTTTTGAAGCATCTTGGAAGCAACAGCCCCAAAGGGAATTAAACTGCAATAAATACTTTCGCACAGATTTTTCATTGATGGTCTACCTTATTTCACTCTCCTTGCTCTTCCTTAATACTTCTGCTGCAAGTTTCTGCTCTATCTTTTGTCGAAACCTTACAGCACATTAGGTCCTGAAGGGCCTTGCCTAAGTCTGTGGGTCAGAACTTGGTATGTGTTTTGTGTTCTTTCATCATTAGTTTTTTGGGGAACTGACACTGTATGTTTGCATGTTAGAAAGTGTTCATGAATTGTTTGAACAGGGTTTACACTGTTTTTCTTACAATGTCTGTACAGTGTCTGTACTTGCTTCTGCTGAATGTAGGTGTTCAACATACTTCCATCTTCTGAATTAAACTAGTGGGTATGAAAGCTCTGTAAAATTAGCTTTATAAACATGATAATGTAAAATGTCCTTTTAAGGTTGGAAAATGTGTTACGTTTTTCTTGAACACAGGTACTCTGTATTGAAATGTCTGCTTTTTACTGAGCTATAAAATAAATGTGTTGTCAAAGATGTCATTCCATTATGGGTTTCAGTAAAATGTGGATATGTCCCCTCCCTCCAAACCTGAAGATGCAGACAAGTAAATGTTCAGTTATTTATTAGCATTTAAAAAATACTGCCAAAATACTTAGCAGAGGTAGTTTTTTAAAATCAATCCACCCAGGCTATCCTTATCATCCTCAGCCAGCCTTGGGTACAAGCCTGCAGCCCTGGTGCCTGCATAGCAAGGAGCAGAAGACATTGTAGATTTCACACAAGAAGCACGTTAGTATTTTCTTGTTCATGGGTGATAGATGTTTTTATTTTAACCAAGTGTTGTTGAACAGTTGTGGGAGTCTATATTAAAGTTCACTGTGAACCTACAGAGTGGAAAAGTAGGTCTGACTACTTCTTTGCACAGGGCAATTGACTTCAAAAGCTATTCTGATCCAAATATTCCCTATCAGTTCTGTAGTGGACAGTGCTGGGAAAAAATAATTGTGTTTTGAAAATACACTAAATACTGTGAAAAAAAGTAATTTATTTTCTGGAAGAAATGCTTGTTTAGGAATTTTTCTTGGAATATTCCTGGAACTTAAAGAATGAACTCAAAGAGTTTATTCATACAGTCTGACTTGGTCAATGGTACAAATCCAGCATAGTGCCTGGCAGAGTGGCATCCTGACAGAGCCCAGTCCTGCTTTTGGCAGGAGGTTGGACTAGATGGCCCCCTGAGGTTCAAGAGAAATCACTGAAATCAAGAGAAAATAGACATTTAGGTTTACAGTTTTAAAACTATTTTAGCAGTGAATATGTTTAGGCTGCATGTGTTGAAGGAAGCAGAGAGTAAAGGCAAAGTTTGCAATTCCCAGGAGGTGGGGTTAGTTTCTTATTTATAGCAACATGTTTTACAGACTGCTAAGCACTGACTTCAGCAGTCACTCTGATGTTCTCTGAATGAAAAAAGGAAATTCAGGTGGAAAGCAGGAAAACTATCAGTAATACTTCTAACTGCAGTTTGGAGGGAGGGGGGCAGGTGGTTCTAGCTTAAATACTTCTTGGTTTTTGTTATTTGTAATATCATGCCCATCCACAAAAGACTGAGACATTACCTAGATGCAGTCCAAAATGTTTAATATTTTCTTGAGGATTTAAATTGTAATACCACCTGTTTTCAGCTTTGGGAATCTGTTCATTTCTAAGAATATTACTCTCCAGTGCTGACTGGGGATGTTAATGCTCACATTAAGATGATGCTGCCTCCATAATTCTGCTCACTGAAAGAACTGTGTATAAATTTCCTAAAACACTTCAGGCAAAGCCACCAGTTAATTTACGAGTGTTGATTTGAAGACTCCTTAAAATAAATTACCTGATCTGCATTCATGAATTTTCAAAAATAATCTATGGACCTTCGTGTAAATACAGACCTGAGGTTTGTGCACTTTTTCTCAGGCAAATCTGGTGGGATTGAATAGCTTCAGGGAAAAGAAGTCTTAACTGAAGGTGCTGTTTGCAGACCCAGATCAGTCTGGGATCCCAGGATAAGCAATGGCCAAAGCATCTTAAGAGAAGCTAGCTAAGAGAGGAAGAGAAGAAAGGTCTGAAAGAATCTGTAGTTGCTGCCTACTGGAAGGTTATTCCTGCCCAGGCCAGTCTTGTTTTTTAACAGCAGCAACTCTTTAGTGGAAGGCCCAAGTGAGCTTTGTATCTGTTGTCATTTCAGCCATGCACTTTCTTAAGAATTCAGAGGGGTGGATGCCAAGATTTCAAGAGAAATATTAGCATCTAAATCCCACCTAACTGCCATGAAGACTCAGCATGAATCTTTTCTAGCCAGCTTACTGCAATGTGTGACTAAGCACCACTGATAATTCTGGGTGAAATTGTGTTCAGCTGTGTAAGTGATCATGTATTGTAGGGCTTAACTGAAGAACCCCATCCCTGGTTTGTCACAGAGAAGAGAACTACAGTTGTTTTAACAAGATAATAGGGTTGGCTTGTAGCTATTATTTGATTTCTCCTTATTAAGTATATTCAAGTCTGGACAAGGTTTTCCACAGATCTGGAAAAGCACATGGCAATGGTGCTATGTGTTTAACTTGCATATTTAACCTGCCTGTTCTATAACTGAAAACTTTTAGACTGGATATTACAAGTGTAAAACTCAGGCCAGCGGAAGATCTGGTGTGGGAATTAGGTATTGGATGAGCACTCAGTGGAGGAGGAACTGATCTGTCATGCTGTATCAAGGTGTTCTTGAGACTACACTGTCAAACAAGCTTTCTCATTCTCTGCACTGGAACAGGTGTTGTGACATGGATGGAAGGAGCCTGATAAATGCAGTAGAGGCAGGAAAACTCAAGTCTGACCTAGCTTCCTCTGCAGTCATTAGGAATTTTCTCTTTGCTTTGTGTCCTCGTTTAGGCCTGGTTTTAGGACACTTTGCTTGCACAGAAGAGGCAAAGGTATATTAACAGCATTCCCATTATAGTAAATTACAATTTTATGAGCTTCTCTAACCTTGTTGTATGTAGATGCATTCAAAGACAACTAATGTGATATTTGGAAATGGAACATGGTTGCATTCCTCCAACACCCAAACAAGAGCAGTGACCTGATGAAGCTGCTAAAAGACCAGGACGTTGAAATTTCCCTTTGACTGAATTTACCTGTCAGTTTTCCTCTCAGCAGTGGAAGGCATGCACGTAGGGTGGAGAATCTGGGTGCAGGTGAAACATCTGTGAACAGGAATAATTTTGATCGTTCCAGCCACTCAGCTGAGAGAAAGAACTGGACTTCTCACAGGGGTGTATTTACAAGGGAAGATCAACTGGCTGGAGAATGAGAGGGAAAGAATTACAGTTTCTTTCACTCACTTTTCATTAGTTTTCTCAATTGTGTTATTGAAGGTAAATTTGTAACAATAAGTTACATTTGTAAATTTGTAAAAATAAATTAATCCCCATGTTTTGGGGATGTATTTTAATATTCCATAATTTCTCTCATAATCAGTTACAGAACACCCACCTACCACTAAGAACAGTAAGTGGGTGCTTTTTAACAACGACCTTGAAATGGAAATGCAAGGACTGAAAGCTCAGGGACTACTCAGAAAAACAGATGCAAATTTCCTGATTCTGTGGGTATCAGATGTTTAAGATGAACAAAATGAAACTAAATGCACTATGGTAGCTGTAGTAAGCAGGTGGATAGTGTTGCTTTTAAATTGTTTCTCATTTATTTCCAAGGCAGCTTGATAGAGAAATGTGGTTGACTATATAGTTGGTACCTACTTGTGTTTTAGCATGGCTAAATGTAAAACCTTTGAACCTGTCAAGTGAGAGGAAAAGGAGAAAGAGCTGGTTGTTTTTACCATCTGACTCATCCTTGAAAGCTCTGTTCAAGTGACAGTATGTGGGAGAGCAATAAGTAATGGAGAAGAAAAATGTATTGGTAGTCAAGCAAGACAAAACTGATCATACCTAGCTAACATCAGACACTTAGTAGGTGTCTTAAATACAAGTTCCCTATTGAAAGTCATTGGAGGAAAATGGGCATGAGTATAACAAATAAGGTGGGCAGTCCAGAGCAGAGGATTTGCAAGGATGTCAAAAAACCTTCAGTATTTCAGATCATATGCTCTGGAAGTTTAGCTTAGAAAATTCAACCAAAATATCTTCCTTTTCCTTTTTTTTTTTTCAGTGTTGTTCTATTGCTTTTTTCTAAAATCAGTTGTAGACACTTGCTACGTAAGCACTTGTTAATAGATTCTTATCACAAACATGTTCCATAACCATTATAAAAAAAATGAGTGACCATCCACCTTCTCATGATCTTCCACTTCTGAGCCTTCTCATGCTCATCCCCTGTTAGAACTTTCTTGGAAGAGGGGCAAATATGTACTTTTCCTTTCAGAGAAAGGATAATCAACACTGGTAGCAGGTATGTTATTTATTTCTGTTTTTTAAAAGGTTGTCAGAGAACCATTAGCCTGATGGGTAAGTAGCAGGGGAACAAAGGAACAAGCATTTTTATGTTACACCCCTTGGTGGCTTGTGAGCAATCAGATGAGACACCAACCTAGAAAGATCCATCAGAAACAGAAGCAGAGCATTACAGATAAAACACAGGGGAACATTCATGCCAAATGCAAATAGGTACCAGGGCAACGTGTTTCTATGGGCAGATAGCTTGATACATTTCTTTGAGAACCAGGTACTGCACTGTCTCAGAGAGGTTTTTAACAGTCTTTATCTTTCTGATAACGGTGCTCCTCTACAGTCAAGTTTTTTCTCAGTGGCAGTATACATTTAGGGATCTAAATCCCAAATGCCTGAAAATTTAGTTGTCTGATTTTACTGTCAAAAGGAACAACATTGTACAATTGAAGACCATTGTTCCACTCCTTTTTCATATAAGCTCATTAAATTAGTTTGCAGTTCAAGTTACCTGAAGACACAGTGGCATTTTAAAGCAGGAAGGGCTGTGTAAAACTATATTTAGATCTTGCTTTTATGAGCAGAAAGTAGCCTTGAATAACCTTGAAAACAGTCCTAATTTATGAAGTTACTTATAGTGAGAGAAATACAGCTTTCTCTACTGGAGCTGCAGAATTGGACCTTTGTTATTTAGGAGGCCAGCATGGGAAGCACTGGGGCTGTCATTAGTCATGCTCACCCATGTTTTACTGTGCCTGTTAGGAAAGCAACATTCCAGCTACTTGTAAAGGGCAGCAGTTTCCACAGCCACAAACCTAATTCTTCATCACAATTGCACAGCTCCAGACCTGAGTATCAGTCCCACTTCCAGAGGTTGCTGAAAAGTCAACAGCAACGACCTGTGCTGATTAGGTTAGGTAGGTTGTCCAGTGCAGGTGTATTTATGGAATAAGACAAAACAAAAGAGCTTTGAAATGGCTGTGGCCTTCACCCCATGTAAACTATATTTCTTGTTCAATAGCCATACAAAAAAAGGTGTCTTGGCAGTTGATGTGGACATAACAAGCTGCTTTATAGCAGCTCAGATGAGAATAGTTTTATTCTAACTGGAGAAGGTAGGCAGTTGGTCCAGAATGGTTCACCATTCCCCTCTTCTCTGCTGCTAGTAAGTAACCCCCTCCTAAACCCTGTTTCTGTTATAGAAATCTTCTGAAAGACATGTAGCCCCTTGTTTGAGAACTGATCTAAGGCACCACCTGCTGCTTTACAAACTATTCCAGCACATGGATGCTTCAGGAATACATAAAGTAGCAATGTCAGCAAACACCTACATGACAGAGCAGGAGAAGCAGGAGAATTGTCTTCCTGAAAGCTTCCCAGGAGCAGGGATGATAGTTCAGCTCAGACTGGAAGATACCCTTGTGGAGAGGCCAAAGGGACTGGACCCAGTCAGGCATGGTTCCTTAAAGGTTGGCCAGGTTGGTCACTTCCAGTCTTGGAACTGTTGTGTGTGGGGGTCGAGTGGCTGGGTGTGCCACCCCTCCCCAGAGGATGCAACAAGGGACCAAACTTTGCAGCATCTGTGAATGCCACCAAGAGCAAAACTCAGCTGCAGTGTGAATCCCTTGCTGGATCTCTGCAGGGAGCAGCTGCTGACTCCCACACAAGACTTTACACTGAGGGACTGGAACATACATCCCCTGCAGTCAGACTGTACAGGAGGAGCTGGCTGGGAGCCAACACTCTATCTGAGAATGTTGTGGCCTATTTCAAAAACACATTTTGCCTTTAAAATTCCTGTTATTCTCCTGCAGAACAGAGGTTGCAGAAAGCATGATCATCAGGAATACCCTCTCCAAACATTACGATTGTCTGGTATCCTGATCAGCAACTTGGAGATGAAAAAGCAGCACACAGTTCAGAAAAACAGGCTTTACCAAAGTTGTCATGGGACCAGTTAGATGTGTGCAAACTCCATGGCATACGTGCATGAAAGTCTGGAGAAGCATAGAGAAAGCTTGCTTTTCAGGAGAGAATTAAGGTTCTCAACAGGAGTTTAAAAGGAACTGAATTATCATCAGATGCAATCTGCTTGGTGCTTGCCCCCAGCATGAAAACTTCTTTCACTACTGTCAAGGCAAAAGACAACTCTTCTTCCTCAAGTAATGCTTGGTGCTACATTACTTTTCTTGGGAATGCAAAGAAGTATTACTGGCTACAAATATTTCTCTTTGCCAATGATGCAGCTCTTTCTCAGCTTGGGAAAATAAAATGAACTTGTTTTTGTTGAAGTTCAGTCATAGTAAAAAACCTTGAACAGCCTGGGCAGCCTCTGGCCAAAACAGAATCACTGTAAAACATGTGTTGCCAAACCAGAACCAATTCACCAAGTCTGCAAACAGAAATGCACAGAATCACAGAGCCCTGCTAAGTTACTTCCATTTGAAAGCTTTTAGGTCAGTCAACAGCATTACATTCTTTGACACTTCAGATGACAAGAAACAAATTAACAAGTCAGTGCTGTTCATCTCATTAACAGTATGATATCATAGCTGTTCTGTTAAGGCTTTTTCTGGAGGGTATTAAATGTTAAAATAGTTTGTAAGAAACTTTGAAAACTGTTCTGCATATCAAAGCTGTAATTTTACTTCAAAACATGAATACTTAGGAGAAAGAGCTAAGCTCCCTCATTTGATTAGTGCACTTTGCTCCAAAGGATGGATGGAGCCTACAGAATCTTTTCAACACCGAACTGTAGAAACACTGAATAATTTGGTTTATGGGAGCTGCTCCTCTATATGAGCATGCTTATAACATGTAATAGAACAACTTTTATATTGGCCCATTATTTGGTACCAATGCTTAGATTCTGAGATAATTTGTTGTTAAATTCTTGTTGCCCGTTTCACAGGTTGATGCAGAAGGAACACAGGAAGAGGTTTTTCTGGAAGTCTGCAAGATGATTGACTCTTTTCTGAAAAAGGAAGAGGCAGCATTTTCAACAGAAATGCAGTAATGATGTGTACACAGCATCCCTCATGTGCACTTGGCAGTCATGATGAAAATGCTGTGCAAAGCAATACTGCTTTCTGGAGAGGTATCTGGAATTTGTGCATGCGGTATGTTGTCTAAGGTGAAATTTTTTTCTCTGACAATACACTCAATAGAAAGTGGTCTGTATGCTAACTCTACACTAAGAACTGTATATTGTTTTACCAGTTGTTTGCTCTTCACGGGTTAAAAGCAGATGGTGAACAGCAGCTCTGGTTTGTATTTCATGGTCTTACACATTCGATCGGAAGTCAGACAATGCCTGGCCAGCAGAGAGCTCTTCAAGCACACCATTCACCAGATACTGTATTAACTTTTAAGATTACCGCTTACCAGTTTCCAAGGGGTCATTATTTTCATTAACAGTATTAATTTTTGTGGTATCACTTTGCTTGTTCTTGGGTTTTAATGACTGTCATCTGCTCTGCGCTACATGCAGCCGTAACATAGCTGGAATTTGTCAAACCAACCAGAAGTTAAAATAAACTTTTCATACCTCCCCAAGAATACTATTACAACAGGAAGCAGAAAACTTAACTGAAGGTGAAGATGCGGTTGAATAGCGTGGATGTCTGCTCATCTTTTGTGCTGGAGCAGACACCACTTTGAGGCAAAGTTGTCTTCTGCTGGGAATTGTGGGTTATTATAAACGACTTCCCAGTTTTGTGAGCTGAGGTGAAAATGATGATTGTATTGTATAGTTAAATGTGCAATCCAGTAATTATCCATATTAACAGCAGCTCTACCATATTAATTAAAGTCTATATATAAAGTTGACTATGAGCCAGAATGTATGAAGATATCTTTAGACAATACTTTGAAAGTATTTCTAATGTAAAATTCTGATCATCATCTGTTGTCTTGTACTGGCATGGCCAAAACTTTCGGGGGGTGGGGGGGGAGGGAATCTTTGATTTCACATTGCTTGCATCTTTAGTAAGCCATTTATCTGTAATATCTGGGGGAAAAAGTCTGTAAAAGTCATATTCCCATTAAGTTAACAAAAATATTGTGATGTTTATTTGGTATTCTGATAGATAAATAAAAGCTTGTTTGACATTCCTGTAAAGTAACTGCATCCTCTTACTGGAAATACAGGATGAATTCATAGCTGAAGTGGGTTGCATGATTGCTCTTACTGTCGAAGTTGTACTTTATGCAGCAGATTTGTACTTTTAAAGTTACCTTTCTTGTAACAAAGACAATACAAATAAAACATGTAAAAAATGAGAAGTAATTATTTCTGTTACAATATATGTGGCTTTAATCCTTTTAAAAGCACAGTACATGACTTGAAAATATAGCTCAAATCAGCATGCTTAGTTTGTCCTTTCTCCATTCTGGGCAGAATCTTGTTTTCTTTCTTCCTTGGCATTTGCCTGTAAATGCTAATTCTTTTTTTTTTTTTTAAGGGACTGTTTTCGCTGTATTCTTATCCTTCATATCCTGGATGATCCTTCTTGCCTGGGTCCTTTTATAGCCTATATTTTACATCTGATGCTATAGGAAGTGCTTCTCCAGCTCCAGACCCATGCCATTAAGTGACCAGGAACATCTGCAGTACCATAGCTTTAAACAACTTTGGTAACCCATCAGCTTGAGAAGGGAGGCTTTTCTAAACCAAGCCTCCGGCACTAGCAGCTGCAAATTAATCTGGGTAGGTTTTTTGGAATATTTTTTATTGCTTCTAATTTACAATAAGGGTAAAAAGTGTGGAGTATCATACTTGTGCGGGATGGGAACACAGGCAATGCTCAGCTGCTGGTTTTTAAAAAAAATAAATCAAATCACAAAAATTATTTAACATACAGTTTCAGTTTAATTTTTCTTTCTGCTTCTTCTGGTCTTTTCTGTGGAACAAAAGAAATTCCCATGCTTGATTTGGGTGTATGTGCATTAGATATCTATTTGCATATGTTCATAATGTATGCAAGAGAAAGAGCTGTATATGCATGCATATGGAAATATAAATATTTATACATATTCAATAAAAAGAGGACTTATCCAAGACACTTCTTTCTTGTGTGATTCAGACTTAAAGTTCCCCCAGTGCTTCCAATCCCATTCAGATTATACCATGGCTTCTTGTTCTTCCCAAGCTATCCTGAATTGATGACTGAATATTTGCACTTAATCATGTTTCACTAGTTTACTTTCATCATTTTATTCCAGTAATTTTTTCAGGATATCAACAGAAAACAAAGACCACCACAGATTCTCTCTCTGATAATACACCTTCACCAACTCTAGCTTCCTATGAAAAGCATGAATGATGTGGAAAGCACATTGTATTGTCTTAGCCTCTCAGAGCAGTATCTTTTGTGTGTATTTTTAAATTTATCTAAGTATACCAGATACATGAGATGTTTACACATGATACTTGCCCAGTGGTTTATTGACTGTACTGCATTTCCTTCTAAATAAAGACTCACATTTTTTCTGAAGCAAGAACTACACCTGAACTTATTGCAAAACTCAATAGTTATCGGTTTATAATTAAAATTATTAGGTGTAGCCAGCCAATTATGCTTCTTATTGCCATATTTTTGAGTCAAATTAGTTTCCTTTCTAGCTAATTACTCTGACTATTCAAGTTTCAAAGCAACTGGAAGTCTATTACAGTTATAAAATAATCAAGTGTTTCTGAATCAAGAACTATACATTTCAGTAGAAAATATATTAACTAAAATATGTCACAATAATTACAAAGCTTCTCAGACAATGGTATACAGTGTATCAAGGCTACAAGAATCTGAATTTTCTGCAATCTGACATAAAACAGTCTGTGAGCAAGATATGAGAACTAAAATGCTAATCCTGCAAAAGGCAAAGCATATTTTAGTAGGTGCAGAGCACCATCAGGTCCCATTGAAATGAACAGCAGAGGAAGGTGCTGGGCATCCTGCAGGTCTGCACAGTGAATATTTGTATGATGTATTAAAATGTCCTTTTAATGTTTTTCATCTCGATTAAAAAGTCAGAACTACACAGAAAGGAAGTCACAGCAAGCATTCTATATATAAACAGACTGTATCCACATAGTTTATTTCTCACAGTTCTCCTGACAATTGAACATTATTTAAGAACATACTGTATACACAGATAAGAAGAAACATACAAAATGTTTTAAATGATGCACAACAAAATCCAGCAGTATAAAAGAATGCATGTGAACCCTTGCTCACTGCTCAGGCTAAATTTAATCACTGTTTAAATAGTAATAAAAATACAATCTTTCATGGATCTTGTGCAGACTACAAAAGAGGAAAAATTATTACCATATATATGATTTATATTAGGCAGTTTTCTTTGATGAGTTGCACTAACAACTCCAAATACAGAGGCAGAAGGCTGTGTATTTTATTTTAAAGGAGTTAATGTTGAGTATTAGAGACTTTACACAGTTACTACCACTGGCACTTTTCACCATATTTTGTACACATCACATGATCATCTTATATAACATTACATTTAAAAAATATATCTGAGTGACAAATTTATAACATTCACACACCATGAGCTGGTTAAGGAAGCAATGCCACAGTTGCCCCCTGTAGTGCTTCACTGTTGGTAAATAGAGTTCGTCGTGGTTTAAAAAAAAAAATTAAAAAAAATTGAAAGTCAATGTGATTAAGCAGCTCCGATTTAATAAAGGCCTGTAACCAACCATCACTGAGACAGTGAGTATTTTTTAGAGTACATCCTAGAAGCAAACACTGTCATTGGTTAAAACCTTGCCTAAAGAAGTCAGTTACTGTGCTGAAAACTATTTCACAACAAAACTGCAAGCTACTAAAACTGTTTTTATATAAATACTTCATCTCCTCTGGATCTCGCTATAACCAGGTTCTTCAAAGCCTTTGGAATTTACTCTATCTTTAATGTGTGCTCTCATTTCTGGTTCACCCTTTTGTATGTTTTTCTTTCGTGTTTAGATTCACCACCTAAAAATGACTGATGTGGTGAAAGAAAGTCTCCCAGTGAAACCTTCTGCACACTAGGAATGTTCAGCTGCTGTTCAGTGATCTAGAACCATGACAGCTCTAAGCTGTAGTTTGACAATTACACCCAGGAAGCCGTCATGCTGTGAGCGACATTTCAGGGAAAGCAGACTCTTTCCAAAATGTGCACAGCATTAACAATGGTGCCATTGTTATTTTTCAAAGAGAATAATAAGCCCAAGATGGTAGATCTGCTTCCCATGTCATCTATTAGCTGGAAAGTAGTTTGGGTCAAGATAATTGTAACTGGTGCCCTGGGACATGCAGTAGTCTCTGTCTATAAATGTCTCTGCTCTGTAAATAGGTTCTAACTGATGGTCTTCCTTATGAATCTCTGTTTCATGCAGACTGCAAGGGAAAGAAAAAGATAACAGTTTAAAAGTCAAATATTTTCCTTATCTTAAAACAATGATAGTATTAAGAGATTCATACCAAATTTGATATAATTTATAAAGTTTAATTTTCCCCACTATTGTAAAGTACCAAACCTACCTGTCTACTGTATTAAGAAAATAAAAATTGTGTATGTAGAACATGCCTTAGAAAATACATCTCCCATAAATATATGCTACAGTATCTTCCACTTCACCCAGCACAGGAGATGTGTCCTATGCTGGAGCCAAATCTTCCAACATACACAGCAGTTAAGCCATGTAGAGGTATTCAAGCTAATAACAATTAAGAATTAGAAGCATATGCTACTCACCAGTCAGAACAAGAATCACAGAAATCCAAGGACATCTCTTGAGGGCAGTCCTGGCAGTGCCACCGAACGCCCTGGATGGGTTCAGTTCCGCAGTTATCACACTGGAGCAGATGGAACAGCATTAGGAAACAGCAACTTGTGTTAGCAACAGTATCCACCAGCAGACCATATAGAAAGGCATATATATATATATATATACATGGAGGTCAATTACTACCAGCCCACACAGCTGCATTCTCATAATTACAGATTCTAATGCACTCAAGTTCACATTATCCTCCTGCTCAGCAAAAGCCTGCAGTCACTGCTCATCTTTTCATGGCTCTAAGACCTGCTGTGACACAACACACAAAGCATGTCATGTTTCTGAAGCTTACGTCCAACCAGGTGAAATGTCCATGTATAAATTCACTTGCCATAGAAGAAAAAAAGCAGTAAGACTAGACCAGTAAGCCCTGTTGAGAGGCTATGACAGGCTACAGATCAGGACATGACAGGTCAGACTGATGCACTTTCAACCTCAGGAAACACAATATCACATTATAGGTGAGATGGAACTAAAGCCAGGCAACAACATGGGAAAGGAAACCAAAGCCTAAAACTAAAGCTGAGCAAGAAGACAAGAACTAACCCCTGAGAAGATTAAGGGAGAACACAGCAGCAGCTAAGTGCAAGAATAGTGTGGCAAACAAAGCAAAAACGAAACAACGGTGTAGAAGAGAGTCAGAAATGGAAAAATATTTGATGCATAAAGGAAAACTGGAAAATGGGACCTGGAAGCAAGGAGAACTTTTCTAAAAGCTAAACTTCAAAAGGTGCTGCAGAGATGGGATTGAAAAGGAAGAAGAAATGTGGGAAAGAAGCCTGTGCTCCCATAGCTCATCCTCCTTCAGAACCTGAAGTGTTCTCACAGCATCTGTGAAACCCACTCCTAGAGCAGCTCCTTCCCAGCCACAAGTCACCCACTCAGGGTTACAAACACCTTACACTTCACAGATTTGCCACAGCTGTATTCTTTCCTTCCAGAGATGGCTTTCAGAGTTTGATGGCTTATAATGATGAGGGACTAAGCATATTCAGAGATGTTCTCTGAAAACATCGAGGTCAGTATAATGCTAAATAATTGAAAAAATTTTTTTTCCAGTCTTCTCAGTTTAAAAACCAAGATAGTGGAAACCCTTGACCTTAATTTCTGTGCTCCAGCTTTCTTCTCCTTCCCTTGTAAAATAGAAATAATTCCATGCTTTTCATTTCTGAAGAAAAAAAAGTGCTCTGATATTATAGCAATGAAAGCCATAAAAAGTCCACAAGGGATTCAATGATTCCCTATTCAAAGCAGAATTTGAATAATGTGGAGTAAATGAGGCTGAAGGCCAGGCAAAAAACCCAAAAGTGTTCTGAATGATTGCTTATTAGGTGAGCTCCATCCAGCCTGTGCACTGAGCAAGGCAGCACTCCTGAGGGAAAATAGTATGTAATCATGTAACTTCACAGCTTACTATGATGTTTAATAAAATAAAAATTCAGATTCCAACGAGATTTTCAAACTTTAATTGCTTGACACTGCATAATGCCAATTTACTTTTCGAAGTAATTTTATGTAAAAAAAGCAACTAGATTGTTACCTAGCCGTCTGCTCTGCTTCATAGAAGTTTTGCATTTCTGGCAGAAAATGCTAATTTGAAACATAAACAAAACAAAAGCCTCCAAACCAAATATATCATGATAATCTAAAAATAGCAAAACTGAAAAGCAGCTTGGTGGTCTAACACCATGATTAAGTCTGCCAAGGTCACCTAACAAAGCTGTCTTAATTTTCCAGTAACTTTCAGCTGAACCTGAAACAGACTCTTCATCCTTACATAAATGGTTTGAAAATATAAATCTGGCTGCATAACACTAAACAAGGTGAACAAACTGTTCATAGAAACCAATTTCACAAAACATCCCTTGCAAATTAGAAAACAATCTAGAGAATGCACATTCTTTCATGTCACCTATTAATAGTTGTTACTGGGACAACACATTAGTTTAACTTAATGTTTATTTACTTAATTTCACATAACTATTGTTTCATGTCCTTGCTTCAACTTCTGCAAGTTATTATTTGACAGAATTAGCATGTTGCTACAAACCATAAAAATTTGTTAATCTGCTACTGATCTCATTACAAATATTTGCCCCTTCTTGGCCTCAGGTGGAGGCAAACTCTAAAATCATAATCAGAGAATTTTAATCAATGAATCATTGGCAAACCAGAGCATAATGTCAAATGGAATTCTGTAATTATTTAAACTGGCTCTAGAGCTGTATTTTCAGAATATGAATGAGGAAAGACAGCATGCTTATTAATTTTCATGCCGTAACAGTGCAACCTAAGCTATCAGAAAGAGTGAATTACTGAGGCTGCTTTTATTAATGAAGATGAGAGAAAGCAGACACAGTGAACACACATTAAGGAACCCAACTTCATATGTTAAGCTTTTTTCAGAAGACCATGTTACCTTTGAAAACTTCTGCAATCCACTGAGGCACAGAACATGTCTGAAACTCACCTTGAATCCCACATGCTGCACAAAGCCACTTTCTGCGTGCATCTGCTGGAGTTTCTGTTTCTTCAATTTTTTAAACTCTACAAGTTCTTTGTATTCAGGTAACTCTCGGTATGTTACTGGAATACTCTCTTCATCCTGTTGATGGTTAATAATAAATGAGAAACATTCTTTACTTTAGAAGTACAGTAACTAGAAAGACAAATATTCCATAAGTCACTATGTACAATTAGTTACCTTTCAGAAAATGGTGGAAATATATTCCAAGAAACAAAATGGGAAATTAAAAATTTTTAACACCATAGCACAAAACAGCACATGAAGCTCACTTAAATTTTATTTTGTATTATTTACACTTTATTATTTGCACTAAAACAGAGCATTATCCTAAAAACAAGTTTCTTATGGTGAATGAAGGAGAGAGCAGCCTCTTAATAATTTCTAGGGTTTTTCTCATCTTGGATGCCTAAATGCAATTTGTATATAATCCACTTTTCCATACACTGTGAGCTAAACAGCAGGTGCAGTAGCTAACGTTTGTTTGTTTATAAGACAAAGCTGTCTTACTGTAGTGAACTGTTTGCCATTAATACATACATGCCAACAGATACTACACTTGAGAACTGAAATTTCACATCTGTTTTATCTAGTTAACTGATTTTTCTGGAATGGCATGCAATAGTGTTTTAAGGATATTTATAATCACTGTCCTGAAAGACTTTCAAAGCTGTGAAAATATTAAAAGCAAAGATCATTCATAGATCAAGACAATGCCAAGCTTCCATTACACATATTTTTTTTATTTTAAAACAGTCAATCTCACCAGTATTAAGTTCTCACCTGTACCTGCAAGAATAAAAAGTGATGAAAAGGTTCATTCCATGACTGGAAGAGTAGAAGTTTGAGTTATCAAACTCCTTCATCCCTTTACTTGTCTTGTGTTTTAACAGCTTAAGAAAACAGATTGCTAGTTTTTGTAAATTATGCAGAAGTTTGTCTCCCTACAGGCTGGTGCATACAACCTTGCCAGAGGTAAACAACAAATGATTCTCTCTTTTTAAAGAAACATAATTTCTGTATTTTTCCACCCAATTTTTTCAACAAAGGTTGAGGACTTGTATGTTAAGAGATGACATGGCATTCATTGCAATTCATATACCTGTTTCAAGATGGCTATTTAATTGTAGCAGCTGTACTTGGTAGAGGTCACCTGTTTTCTGATCAGAACACTCAGCTATGGAAAACAACTACAAGACATTAATCAAAATTGTTCTTACATAGACTACACACTTAATTTCAATTTCCTTTTTGAATCTACGAAGAATTACGTTTCTGTGTTATTTAGCAAGTTTAATGAAGAAGTTAGGGAAGGAGGCATCTAAAATTTTTTAGAACTGTTTCAGGACAAAACTGTTTATTAATTGTTTTACATGCTTCCTTTCTGATTTGGTCTAAAGTCTCTGAGATTCAGGGTCATTATATTAATAATGTGCTGATAGTTCAAAATATCTCACAAATCTTACCACCATTTAATACTGACTTGATGGTACTTATTTATGGCAAAGATGCTTAATCCTCACATTACTCATTAAACAGGTTAAAATGACAGTAAGAAAGACATTGTGACTGATTTAAATAACATACCGATACTTCCTCTTCTGCTGCAGTATCCATATGGCTGTGAAAACTGGATCTGTCATCATCTTCATCCATATAAACTGGAGGTTCATGAGATGTCATGAAAGTTGAAGGTTTGAAAAGATGTTTATTTAAAGGATGCTGCCGTCTACTTGATGACTAAAGTGAAAAAATTGTATCATTTAAAAAACATTCCTGGATTATTAAAGCAACCCTCACCACCAAAACCTTGCCAGAAATTTGCTCTTTTGCACTGAACAGTCTATCATATTGCCAATCATTTTTAGTTAGACCTCTCTATCAGAGCCTCATGCAGCTGGCATTTTTTCTCTGCCATAACAGTGAAACGAGATGAACAATGGAAACACTCCTTTGGTAAGAACCCAGTAAGAAAGAGCCCTTACTATAAAAGTCCTACAATCTAATTAAATGAGACAGACAACAACAGAAAAACAGAAAATAAAGCTGTTAAAGCTTTGAAAAATGAGAACCAAAGTGCAAAGATATTACAAGACTTTTGAGAGTCATGAATTGTGTGAGTGTAAGACTACACAAAGAAGTAGTTTTGCAGAGGTCAAAGATTCAAGAGACTGGTCCATGCTCAACGATTATCATCAGCTTCTTATATTAATTTGTGCTTTGGAAAATCTCAGTCTAGGTTAGTTGTCCAGACCTTTCCTAGACCTTTGAGAGAAAGGCAATTCATTCCACCATGAAAGAGGTCTCTATGAGTTAGAAAGAATTGCTCTCTGAAGATCCTTTTTCACTGCCACTGACTGGAAAAATAACCTAAAAGATGTTAGACGAGATAAACTACTCCTTTAGGGTGTATCTAAAACCTTTCAAATTTAATGCTGTCTGAAGGTGTAAAATGCATTACAGTTTTAAAATAGACTACCTTAATGGCACTCAGCCCCTATTATTTATTCCCCATGCAAGAATATTAAATATCAAACAAGAAAAATTTAGGGTGAATGAAAGTGACTCAACTTTTTACATAAGTGAAGTGCCTACTTTCCAGACCAACATTTTGACATCCTAAATGTCAAGGTCTTACATTCCTCAATTTAAAGAAAACAGTATGAATCAAAATCTAGAAGTATGAAAAGTGCTTTTCTAAATAATCATTTAAAAGATTGCCTTATATTGTGTCTACCTTTTGTCAAATAGATAAGGCATAAGGAATATATACAATAACTCTGAATTTATCTTTTTACACAATAATTTTTATCCCAAAGATTCCTGAATCACTTACAACCCTGGAATGCTATAATACAATCACTTCTCCCTAGAGGCAGATTCAACCTCTAAAGAGGGATCTAGAATTATTTTACAGTTGTGCAGTTTGAAACATAAAGGAAAAGATCCCACAAATTATCTCAGGTGGAATGCAGCTACACAGACAGAACTATAACAAGGAATTGAGACTGGCCCCATTTACCCTTAAAAAAGTTGGTACCTCAGAACTGCAGCAGGACTTACAGTGCATAGGATAAAAATGAACATTTTTTTCTACTGTACTATGCACTGTGTTGAATTTTTCCACCTTCTGCCTCATGATCACCGACCTTCTGTGTTTTGCTGCTTTTCTGATTTTCTTTAAGCTTTTAGACCCCCAGGATACTGCTATTTATAAGGCGAGATGGTGTTTTAGCTTGAGCTGACAGAGTGATTTAAATTTTCTGTTAACAGATAGATTTGTATTCAGTACTAGATCTGGAAAGTAAAAACAGGAAAACTGTGCCTGTGCTTAAATAGTAGCATTGTTATGCATACAGTTATGACCTAGGTATTTAACTGAGGAATTGAATTCTAATTCTGGTGAAGAAGGAACTAAAATAACTACATAACTACTAAAAGGAGATAGTTAAAAAATAATTTCTCCTGTGGGAAATATATCTTTTGTATTAAGCTTAAAAGCAGGTGTGCTGGAAATGATAAACCATGGTTGAAGAACCGAATATTACAGTCCTAGATCTCTGATTCAGTTTTATTTTCACCAGGAGCAGATGATGGTTATGCATGCAAATAAACTGATGAATCCTGCTTTATTTCCTATATCACTTATCAGAAGAAGAGACATTATGCCATATGAGATACACACTAACTTCAACAGGATGTTCAAGAACTGAACAGTCTTCTTGTCCCCCCAGCAGCCATTTAAAAAAAGAATCCTAGAGCAACACAAGTCCTTTCTTGTGAATAATCCCTTTTGACACAAACATTTACATTAAATAGATATTTGGCTCTTATTCTCCCATAGATATGTGCTTGAATCCAATTGTCATACTTCTCTTGTTGGCAGTAAAGCAGATAACTACAGTTTATGTGCATACTCAATAGCAAAATAAGGATGAGCACAACCCCCCATAAGCACAACTCAGGCTTCCAACACTGCATTTCCTTTCTGCCACATCATGTTATCTCCATTGGACACTTGGGAATAACCACAGCCTGGTACAGTGCTGTCTATCTGTGCTCTAAGTAGACAGCTATATTAGCAGTCTGAGAGCTCAATTGCCCCATACTTGATTCATCTTTTTCCTCTGCTGTATTTCTTACGTGAGATACAAATATAGTATGGAGACACTACCTTAATACAAACCAGAACACAATGACCTTACTCTTACGAATTGGTAATAAAGGTATGAATCATACTGTGAAAACAGACAGTAAGTAAAAGATTTGTTCAGCTTATAAATTTAAGAAAAATCTGTGGGATGAGAATGTTAAGAATTTCATTAAAAATACATTTCACTCTTGATTATGCTGTTGGCATGCAAATCAGTGGGGTTAAAGAACTTTAGGGATCACTGTTTAAATTAATGAAAAATATGGATAAAATGTCACATGTGCTGATTAAATATTCCCAGTGTTTATCAAATACAGCAATGTGCTGCCTGCCAGCATTGCTCACATTCTGTGATAAGACTTTCCAAATAAAACTAAGCAGATAAAAGACAAGACATGTGACTAAGGTCATTCAAAAATGTAAGATGACACAAAAAATTCAAAGGTTTATAATTTTCAAAACTAAATGTTCAACCGCTTTTGAAATTAGCCCCATACTTTGGCAAACTGTACAAGCAACTTAGAGTTCCAACAGATGAATCTCACTACAGTAACTAATGGATCAATGTTTCCAACTGGTTTTTTTTTGTTCTTCTGCCAGAAAGTGCTTTTCCAATAGACAAGGTGCCAGACAGTCATGCCTGCACCTTTCCTACCTCTGTTTATAGCACAGAATAGCAGACTAAAATCATGGTGGAAAGTAAAATGGAATTACCATGATGGATGGCAAACTGAAAATCCTCTGAAAGGAACCCTCATTGTTTGCAGCAGCTCCAGAGAATACGAGGAGACAGCTGGGGGCATGTAACATTTTAAATCATTCAAGATGAGTCTTGGTAGTCCAATCTATGAGGCACCTCTATCAGCAACTTTTGTTCCTAAACTTTCAAGGGACTAAATCTGCATATTTGCCGTTTTACAGAAATAATGCCAGGCCTACACTATACCTAATCAGAAAGCAACATGGACACCTGAATGCAAAAAAGTAATATTACTGTACAAAATGCCACTGTAACAGCTTTTTAAGAACTTTTGCAAACACAATGGTACATATTAAAAAAAACCTCTCAGTAAACAAATCCCCACAAAACAGGAGACTGCCCTCTACAAAGGCTTAGGCTCCTCAATAATACCCAATGGTACTGCATTATTTAAAGCAAAATATATGACTTGGCTGCACAGAAATCAGGAGTCTCTCATTTAGCAAATTAAGATGACATATTTCATTGTCATCCATACCACGATCAGGAAAAGCAGGATATTTTAATGGACAAATCAAAATAAGACATGATATTTTAGTCTTAAGACGACGCTTGTGCTAGTTCAGTATGCTGAATTACACATTATTTTCTTTCCCTTCTTATCCTCTTCTGACACTGTTCTCATTATGCTCTTCTAGATCAATTTCAGTAAATTTACAAATGAGGAAAAAGTACCCCAAGATAATCATTCGACCCTGTTAGTTCAGCCTGCAATCTGACTGCTCTGGTCTCTCTTCTGACAAGTTGTGACCCTGAGATTATCCAATAGAGGTGTAAGTAACAGATGTCGATGCAAAATTAGAGTGACACCCAACTCACTCTACAGTGCAAATGGCAAAAGAAAAATATTAATTCATTAAGGAAGAATTACATGCAAAGTAGAACTTGTCAGTATGGAAGCACTAATCAAGACTTAAAGCTATTGAAAATATTAATGATTTCAACTCAATTTGCACATAAATGCAAACAGAAATACAGAACTTCTGTAAAATTTTCTCACCTTTTTGGAGTATAAATATAGGTTTGGCGTTCTCCCTGGAACTGGAATACCAGCTTTAGTCAGCTTAATAAAATATTTTTGCACTCTACTGGCAACCTAGAAAAAAACATAATGCCACAATGAAATGCCAAATGAAACGTAACAGGCCTTCACTTCAGAGTTTTGTCAGCATTACCACATGGGCACAAGGTCAAGAAATCCCCTTTTCCAACACTTTGCAACAACTACTGTAACCATTACCTATCTTGCAATGCTGCATTTGTAATATTTCCGAACACTTTGATGGCTTTCAGAGAAAAAAAAGAAATTTCCTTGTTAAAAAGTATACAGGAAATCTAATAAAAATCATGATCAAAACAAGAATTTTAAAAGTTAGTTACCTGCTTATATTAAACTTGTTTTTTCTTAACAACAGATAAACTATGCACAGTTAATATACAGAAAGTACATCTATGAAATAAGCTCATGTTTTAATTTTTCAGGTATAGAGAACTATACATTTAGTATAGATATGATCAGAGATGAGGTAATCCTGTATACTAAAATACTTAAGTATACTTCAACCTGAATGCATACAACTGAACTAGGAGAAATTAAAGTACTATGAACACAGAATGAACTGTACGATGAACACAGCATTTTTTACTTCTGGTAAAAATGGAGAAATTATGTCACTAAAATCCCAACAAGTCAGATGCAGACTGTTTCTACATCTGTGTCCTCTTGTGGATCTCAGCTCCAGTACAGAACTAATTCTTTACAGGAAGTTCATCACTCCAATGTAACCCAACCCAAGAAGAGTTGGTGGCAATAGGCTTGCTGCCAAAAACTAATAAATTGCTTTGGGAGCTTTTGTCATGGGCTTTGGAGCACTTCTGAAATTATATATTTGAGTCCAAGAAAAAGAGTTGTATAGTTATTAGTGAAATGCAGGCCCTGTAGTCATATTTTTAAGAAAAACTGATTACTGAGAAGATACTGGATTTTATTTATTGCTATTAAAAAAAAAAAGACATCTACAAATAAATCTGCAAATTTGTACCAACTGCTAGGACACCATGACTGATATCACTGCACAAGCACTCAAATAATGCCATGCAGGCAAATCTTTTTTCCAGCAAAAAATATGAAAAATGAACTTCTTTTTTTAATTCCTCAGTTTATGATTACTTTTTTTTTTTTTACACAGAAAAAAATCCTCCAACTAGAAATAAACTACGTAAGAGATTACATCTGGGTTTTCCTCAACAATAACAAGTGCTTCCTAAAAAGCTTAAAAAAAGAAGTCAAGGAAAGGGAATACTTCTCCAAGTGTTTTACTTGTTACCTGCTTTGCTGTTCTATTTCCCAGCTCATCAGCTATCTTCTGCCACCGTCGGGACTCTACTTCTTCTGGTGGATACTTCAGAAGCAATTGCTCAAGTTTTTTCTAAATCAACGGGGAAAAGAAATAAATACATCTTGCCTAGGAGAGGTATGAGTTGTGAAAAGATGATTATCTGCATACATGTGAACCAGAATTTCAAAGTTCTTTAAACATTATCACACAATCTGCTTTTATTCTCACATATGCTACCAGAGCTACAAAATGGAGTTTGTCATTACCTGTTCCTCTACAGTCCACAGCTGGTTAAAAGTTTCAGGTTTGGTCTCATCACAAAGTCGTCCTCTTATAATCTGCTCAAATACAGTATATAAAATGGAATACATGTTTAGAAAAAGTACAGTTAGGATAAACTGATTTTAACCCTTTTCCTACTTATGTAAAACCAAAATCCAACCGAACAAATGCATGAAAGTTTGAAATTAAATTTGTGTAAAGCAAAAATAAGTTCTCTGATTTGAGCACATGAATAAAAAGTCATTACTAACACTAACATTTGAAGTAACAGTTAAGATTACTCACCTACCCACATAAAACCAAAGAATTCAAAAATTTTATCTTTCCTTTTTTAACACCTACCTGTGGACGACTGTTCGTGGAACCTTCTGGACCATCACTTAAAGGCAAGACAGAGTATGAAATAGATTCTCCATCCTTCTTGGGATCCAAAGGACTTTTTGGTCTTGCAGGTATACCTACTGTGAGCAACAGCAAAAAAGAAGAAAAAAAATACTTATTTAGTCTCCACACTATTAATTTTCTTCTTGTAACATGTGCCCACCTTCCTCTTACCTTTGTCAAAAATCAGCTTCACTCTCCTACTGTTACGTTTCCGGTTTTTGAATTCTCTCTCAAAGTTTCCAAGGCTTGTGGTGTATTGGTCCCAGGCAATCTCAGGGAGCTGAACAACTCTCTGAGGATACGGAAGACCCATATCGACCTGAAAAAAAAAAGAGTGAAAAGCAATATTTAATGCAATTGCTGCAGATCCAAACAAAAAATACAAAACCTTAAAAGGTATGAAAGCCGAATACTGCTTTTTAGGTAACAGCAGAACTCAAAATCAGAATTTTCCAAGTGCCATGCAGTGCACAGTCTTTTTAAGGAGATGGTATCTTTCAAGAATACACAACAGTGCAAAGAAAATATGCAGTGGCACGGTCAATGATGGCTTATTGAGCATAAAACTTTAAAGCTTGTATTCCAGATGAAATCAGTGTTTCGGACCTCAATATCCAATCTGTCTGATTTTCTTTAAACATACTGTTTGCAAAGGATCCATACCTTAACACATGCAACCACAGGACTCAGATTTTTATAACCTGAAAACCTAAATTTGTCCCATCAAAAAACCCAATGTATATTTTACACCGATTTTGCTATTTTCTGCCTAGAACACAACCATTGCAAAGCTCACCACTTTATTTAAACATAAACCTTATGAATATCATTCCTTGGTTATGGAGACAGAACTACTCCAGGTATTTTTAAGCATTACTCTTTCCCTACACAATGATTATCATATACAACCTATTACATCATGCATTCTATTAGGCTCATCTCAAAATGTAATGGAAAGACAACTACTGAAACCAATGGGCTTGAACCAGACCTCTCTTTAAACCTAGGTCTCTACAAACCTAGGAAAAAGAGCACCATAAAACACTCTACTTCATACCTCACTGAAATAGACATTATGTTGCTACCAGACTATAAGGTTAAGCAGGTTTGTCACTGGTAGATGTGGCAGCAGTACAGTATTCAAGCTTTTAATGTTTCCAGTATTCCATTAATATACATTTTTTTAATCTTGAAAAGAAAATGTTTCTTTATAAAAATCAACTAACCCTAACTCTCCTCCATCAGGTAACATTCTATTATGTTATCAAGAACTCAGATGTTTTCTAGCTTTCAGTGTAATTTTAAGCTATGAACTACATTTCCTGATGTTTAAAAAGTATCCTACCAAATTCACTCATAGCACAAAACTTGATTTCTCTAGTGAGAAAAGGTATGAATTCCTACATTAAGATTAGAAATTTAAGTTTTACAATTCTACATACAAAAAAGGAAAGAAAGCATATCTAATAAAATCACTAGGAACCTATGCCTTACAGATTCAATGAGCAAAGGGCCCTTTTTGCATAGCAGAGAAAGTATTTTAGACTCATTATACAATTTTTATACAGGTATATCTAGAAATCTCTGATTTCTATAGATGATAAATTACTATTTAAAAAAAAAACAAAAAAAAACAGCTGAGTAAGACTTAACAAAAGCCCATTGAAATACCTTCTTCTGGAGTCTTTCCACAAATCCAATAGGATCTTTT
This sequence comes from Phaethornis superciliosus, assembly GCA_023637945.1. Taxonomy (NCBI): domain Eukaryota; kingdom Metazoa; phylum Chordata; class Aves; order Apodiformes; family Trochilidae; genus Phaethornis; species Phaethornis superciliosus. The sequence goes on along the minus strand of JAJQWJ010000009.1, from coordinate 18,653,936 downwards.
AGAGCTTCTCTCTGGTGTCTGCCTAAACTTTCAAGGTCTTGAACTGCTTGAGTACGTTGAGCCTCGAGTACAGCAATCGTCTGTAACAGTCTCTGATAACTACAGAGACAAAGGAAAACATCCACTAAATTTTGCTTCAAAAGTGATACCCCCCATCTAAATACTAGTAATTTTATTATTTACTAGCATCTAACATTTCACTTTTATTGAGTTACATTAAAAATATATATAAGATCTACATGAAGTAGTAAATTAAGTTATGTAAACCTGTTATTTCTTTGATATGTGGATTTTATACTAACTAAAACAATGCAGGAGAAGCTATTAATATTCTCATTAGCTATGACCAACAAGTTTTGCTTACAAAGTTAACAAAACCAAAAGGACCTACTTTTATCTTCCACTTCAAAACCAGCTTCCTTCTACCCCAATACAACTGACTCTACCACAGAATTTTAACATCTTGCTCGACCATCCACAGGGTGGACAGGATGACTTAGAGACTGTATTTAAGCATTTCATATAAGCTTCAACTTCAAGCAGAGCAGAATTATTTATAAAATACAATGACAAACCAAAGAATAAATTATTTGCAAAATCAGTACCTACAAAAGATATTCCTCTTAGAATTCAGAAGTTGAATGAAAATCTCAGTGTTCTCTCCAGCCTGCCATCCCAGATCACACAATTTTGATTTTCTATTTAACAGATACACTGGAGAGTCACTTTTGGTGACTATGATACCTGTAACCCAACAGCATATGCTTCCCAAACTGTCTTCTACAAAACTAACCAAAAATCATGCAGTACTGTAACAGACTTTAAAAAATAGGTAATGCCATTTAATACTTTTTAGTAGCTTTATAGTTACTGTTGTCCACTTCTGTTTCTGAAATATGTAGTTAAACATGCTCCCTGTTTTTTCAAATTATTCTATCACCCTTAACTCTTTTCATGAAAATGTGTTCTGATATCTAATACTGCAGCTGTATTGTTGTTCAGCACAAAATGCATTCTAACATACAAGAAAAATCAGCTATTGACTACTATACTATTTCAGTAAATTTTCTTTCTATTTATTCCCTTATTGCTAAAACAGAGACAAGTCTAACAATTCATTCTACATGTGTTATAGAAAAGCTCTGAAGGTTACTGAGATAATACAAATTTTCCATTGACTGCACTGTGAAGTGAGTAAGGCTTTAAGTGAAGTAAACAGCCTCAAGGCAAAATACAGGCCTTGTACCAGCAAATATTTAAGTTTTTCCTTAGACACTAAGCTATGAAAAAGGATAACTTCTTTTCAAATATGACATTTGAAAACATAAAATATAGCTATACTTTCTGAAGTCTGAAACTAAACGCTGAGCTTGTTTAAAAACAATAGGAAACAATTCTGTTATTAACTTATTTTATATTTAAATTTGTCTGCAGATAGTTTCATTTATATGCATGCAACTAAGACCTACAATGCTTGTTAAAGAGGCCATGAATATTGGAAAAGTAGTGGAATATTTTTACTACTGGAAAAGTACTCCAGTTTCTTCTGAATAACTTCACATAAAGCAGGGTAATTAATGGGCCTGTTCTTGAACAGGGGAAAAACAAACTTCAGAAATAACTTACAAATATACTGCAGGAACATCAAAACTGGCCTGAGACAATATTGCAGTTCAGATTGCTACAAGCTTATAGGAATCATCATTTATAGAATTAGGACCTTTACTTAGTTTTCACAAATAGCATCTGCTGACTGCCTAGCTGGGCAGAGATGCTGGGCAACCTCTGCACTCCTTAGGCAGACACCTGCCTTGCATGGTACAGAGAAATGAAGCACAGGCAGGCTGCTGCTGTGTTTGGTGTGGATGCAGCTGTAACAACACAGAAGAGCTTAATGGTATCTGGGGGGATGATTTAACCTGCACAACAGAAAGCCTTTTTCTATCACCCAGTGCAAAACTTCTACACAAGACTCTGCAGTTTACTCAGGTTAACAGGCACTCAGGAGCACACACAAATATTTGCATCTAAGAGGATATTAAATAAATACCTGCCTTTCTTTTCTTGAGCCCGTTCATATAATTTATTCAAATTTTATTTAAGTGATTGAGTTTCCAAAAGAAAGTGACATACTATAATAATATCATTTAACATATTTACACACAGAGAAGAAACAAAGCAACCAAATGTTGGCAGTTACATGAAGTGCTAATTTAATGATGAAGATAAATGGTTAAGAAGCAATACCTCTGGTCTCCATGCAAATATGTAAAACATTCTCAACACATTCTGAAACCCAGGAATAAGAATGCAATTTTATCAAGTCCATATGAGAAGTACCAAAACATGTGAAAATGTGCATTTTGGGGTCTTATATCGCCAAGAAAAAAAATCGAAAATACTAATCCTGAAATACATAGTTTGCATATTCCATATCCGGGTTCCTCAGATTTGCTGCAGTAGTGCATTCTCTCAAAACCACCACACATAATTTTAAATTCCAACAGGACTCTTTAACCAACTGTGTTATTATATGTCTGCATATGTTCTTTTAAGTTTTTAACCACTACTGTTTTCACAGGTCTGTACAGGCTTTTAGATCTCTGGCCCGACATGACTACAATAAAGCCAAGTATTTCTCTGAAAAAACAGTAAGCCAAATAACAACACACATATTGGACACTTTCTCAAAGTGTCTTCTCTGTCTGTTCTGGCTTCTTACTCTCAAACAATAAACACAATACTTCTGCCACATTAAGCAAAAGAGACAGTACAGCTGGTAGTCATCACTTTCAACTCCCAAAACTAAATTCTGCAGTTGTGTGAATATAAATCACAATATGATGAAAGGTAGACTAACACCAGCTTTCAGGATTAAAAGGTAAAAATACGTGTGCTGTAATTTAAATTTTATATTCCAAATACTGCTTATTTCTTGTGCAAGTAGGAATTGTTTTAAATGAAGGACTGTACACTTCTGATATATATAAAAAAAAAACAACCACAAAAAAATCTACTTTAAAGCAAACTTGGTTTTTGTAGTTTCAAGAGCTGTCACAAAGTTGTTAGGCATCAGTAACCAGGAGGATTTGAGCAAGTCTTTGTTTTGTTGCCATCTACTGGCACTCTAGCAAAGCACAGATTAAAACCTCCTCTCCTATACCTAGTCATTTATCATATTGGCTTATGGCCTACTAAAGCAATCCAGAAAAAAAAATATCCCTTATGAGATGCTAAGAAAGTATTGGGTATTAAACATGAGACTTCAAATTACTGTAGAAAACATTAATTATGCTATAAATTTCTAAGTTAACACAAGGCAGCTATAGGAAAAGTTTGGCTTCCTAGAGAAATCTAAATCAGATCAAACAGAACCTTCTCATTTAAAAAAGTGCTCCCAGCTTTTAAGCTTGGCCAGAAATCTTTTCAGCTTTTAAGCTTGGCCTGAAATCTTTGACAGTGTCATCATACAGTACTTTTGACACTGCAGAGATTCTTGCAAATTATTCCAATGTGCATTTGAGATTTTAAAAAACTTGTTACTGCATTAGGAAGAGTGCTGGGATGCAATGCTAGACTTACAGACAACACATGGCAGCACAGTAGAACCAGAACCAAGTGATGAAGAGTGGCCCTCTGATCCTCCTTCAGAACCAAGTGTTTAAGGACATAATCAATAGGGGAATATGTATCAACTACAGTCAGGACTTTTGCCTAACGAAAGCAGCATGTGGTAGTTTTTACTGTCCTAATGCTTAGATACTATGACAAAAGTAATCTACTTATAGCCAATTCTGCAACTTATTATGAAATTGTTTCCCACTCTGGCTTAGCCTCTGTAAAGCTACTGTAATTTACTGTACTTTATTCATATTTAATATTTGTACTTCAGACCTTTTAGAATATTTTTGTGGTAGTAAATAAATGAATCTCCATTTATACATGAAGCAACCAAAATATACATTAAGGGGCTTCTATAAGTCTACCACATTACTAACAAAAAAATCCCAATTTCTCAGTGCCAGCCTCAACACCTACTTAAAACAAAACAGACCTAAGCCAAAAAGCACTTTTTTTAAAATAGAAAGGATATTTAAGGAATAAAAAAACAACAAACAACAAAACAACACACAAAAAAAAGCTCCAGAACAACAAACCCTAATCCAAAACAGAAAATCATACTGACATCGTTTACCTGGATACAAAAGAGCCATTTTTCACTTTCTCTAATTTCACTTTCCTTCTGACTTTCACAGCTCCAGAGTTTGTACTTCAAGAACAGTGTTTTATTGGTTACGAACCTGTAATGGCCTTTTCTTTCTTAAATTCTTAACACTGCCCCTGAAATAGATCACCCACTTAGATATTCCCATATGCTTGATTCCTGTCAAGAGCTGTCCACAGCATTCAGCAGGACTTAATGTAAGCTGTACAAATGCTCCCTTATCAAATAACCACATTTCCAGCAAGTTTTCAAAATTTTTTGTAGCAATAAGGTTGCTATGCCTCTGAACAAACATGTTACTTCTTTCAGTCTAGTCGATGTGAAAGGTTAAAATGTCATCCATCAGCCCTCTTCCAGTTAACACATTTTAATACAGCCTTTTGATCCTCCTTTAACAGCATTTTCTGAAGTATTTGCTTGCAGGAGGGGTTATCTTCAGCGGGGAAGAAGAGCTGGTCCCTGTCATCACTCTGTTTTCAAGGTTTGGAGTGATATGAGGAAACACACAGTAAAATTGCTTTCCTCAGAAAGAGCACAGAAAGCACAAGCTCAGCTCCTTCTCATCCTTCTCAAGAGAATGGTCCCAGTACTTTACTGAAGGGCTCCTGCCCATGGAGGGAAGTTGGAACTAGATGATCTTCAAGGTCCATTCCAACTCCATTCTATGATAATAAACCATAGACAAAGTTGGTCTTTGTCATAGGAAGCATAAAACTTTCACTGTTTTTTAAATAAAACAAGAGAACATCTTCACCTTGAGCTATACAATGGAAAATAAAGATGAGAGAGGATGAAAAATTAAAGATCAGTTGGCTATTGCTACTAAAAATTATTTAAAGGCAACCAAGAGTAGGATCTTCCCTCCTCTCAAAATAGCATAAAGGTGTTTTCTAAGAAACACCTATCTTGATTAGAACATATTGCTGAGAGTAAAACAAGCATTAATATATGTTGCTTGTACAAGTTTATTCTGAAAGACCCTGCCAGTCAGTTTTGAAGTTCATGGCTGAGATGCTATCAAAACTTCATGTAAGGCCAGAACAAACACTTTTAAGACTGGTAACGGAGTTGCCATTTCAAGCTAGGTTAGTTAAAAATTAACAGAGAAGATACTTGCCTTACTTCCCCAGAGCTGTGCTGGGTGAATATGTTACTAGCCCATCTTCTCTTGGTTTTATTCCTTTTTTTAAAATCACAGCCATGAATTTCCTACATTATTTGATAGGGTTTTTTTTCAGCTCATATTTCCTACACCTGAAAGGCATTTTTATTATTTGCTACTACTTAACTTTCCAGTGTAAATGAATTTACTAATGAAGACCTTTAGAAATGGTAAGCATTTCCAAATGAACACTTTAAGAGTTGCAACCTTCTTCTGTATTAAAATAGTATGCTTGGTTTTATTTTACATTTTTTACATCTCCGCATTTTCCCCCACTCTCCCGGAATTTTCAGTAATGTTGACCAAAGAAACTGGAAAGAGGAGTCAAGTTCCTGTATTTTCTCTAGAAACTGGCAGACTGGAAAGCCTAATGTCTCCACAATGAAGACACACTCCCTCTTCTATGGCATGATGCTGCAACAGAGGACTCCTGGACCCAAGAAGGTAGGCAGGAAAAGAAAAGCAGGGATCTAGCAAATCAGGAGAGAAGGAAACTCAAGGAGCAAAGGAAACAAATCCTAAAGAAATCAGTCTCTGCTTTCCACAAGATGCATTATCTAAATGAAGATTGCACTGTTTGAGAGTGCTGTGCACTAGGATTATGCTGTGGTTGACAGCAAGACAACTATGTTCAGAGAATGAAAAGTGAGTTTGACAAATGTACTTGACATTTAATGGCTCATACAGTAACACTGTTGCTAGAGAGAGAAAAGCAGATGCCGCACAATCCTTTGCAAATGAGGAACTCTATTATTTAGTGCTTGTTGAGCAGTTTATGTAATTATAAAATATGATCCTATGATAAAAAAATACTCTTCACTAAACCTTAAGTTTTAGTCCCACAAGAATTTTGCATCACTTACAACTTTTCCACTGGTAAGTATTTATAAATAGACACCTTGCAGAACTTCGTAAATAATAATGCTGTCAGTAACCAATTCTCAAAATACTCAATATTTTAGGCTGGTATAATAACAATTTCATTAATAAATGTGGTCATGTGCTCATTACACTATCAAAATATGTTTTAATAACAGAATTATCTGCGATACCAAACTACAGTTGATAAAAAAAAAAACCCTCAGAAGTTTCTAAGTGATTTCCACTCTGTTTTGCAGATGACTAGTAGCACCATTCACCTTCTACATAAAATGAGATTTCTACTAAAAGTAAATTTAATTTTTTTGTTTCTTACTAACACAGACAAATCTCCCAGACAGTAGAAACTATTCTCTGAAATAATTACATTTTTTCTATGTGTTTACGTTTCATAAAATTAGGAAGCTCCAAGTAAATATCACTGTATGCCACACCACCCTCATATGGAATACAGAACATACTAAAACACATTGTTATCCAGCATAGGTGGCATTTAAAAAAATTACCAACTTATAATTCTTCAGTGCTAAAAATGTATATTTCATCAATTTGATAAATTATTCAGAGGTTTTATAGAACAGTTGCCCTCTTGTGCTATATTCTTGGCCCTGTTACAGACTACAACTGCTACTACAAAAAGTAACTTAAGTTAAACCAATTCCTTTCATTTTTGAGAGGAAAAAAACTAAGAGTCTGAAACTAGAATTGTATGCCTCAAAGGAAAATGAGACAAAGGTGTCCTTAAAAATAACGAAGGACAGCAACTTCTGCAGTATTTGCTACTCGTAGCTACATGATATCACTACAAAGGAATGCCGAGTCATCTCATTTATCTGTACATTAAAATAAATCCATACTGTGTGAGAAAATTGACCTTAATTCTGTGACATGTATGTGAATATATGGGGTAAGTTACAATACTGGTGTAATGTTTTTATTCTTGCCCAACATAGATGAAGATAAATTCAGAGATTTTACATTAAAATATATTAATGAATTTTAGTTTAATTTTTAATATTATCATCCAGTTAAGGAAAAAACACCCTGCAGATAAAATCAGAAGTTTACCTTAGTGAAAAACACCATTATGGATTATAGTTACCCTTTAAGAAGATTCTGTTTAAGCCAGTTCTTAAATAACTTATATGATCAAGCGCAGGAAGATCAACTATTTTAGAGAATTTGAGCCACTAGGCAGAAACATTTGTGATTCAATAAAATACAAAACGTGTACCACAGGAAATGACACAGATGCTTTTCTTCCTCACATTCATATAGTATTAGAAGTGGATACAAAGACATTTACAGTATTACTATGGATTGTCAATTAAATATTAAATCTGATTGTACCATCCTACATGGTCCTCTCTCTTCCCAAGGCCCTACAACAATACAACCCCATAGTACAGAAGAATTCACACAAATAGGTTTTAAGAGATGTATTGAAGTATTTAATTTTAATCTGTGTCTGGTTTAATTGTCACTTATGAAATAATAAATTAAACCTAAGTTACACAAAATTATCTACTTAGTAAGTAAACACAAGTTCCTAACTCCTACATCTTAATGTCTATAGGCAAATGCTCATGCATAATTCATATAATTCAGGGGGCTTACTCACATGCCTAAGTGGTCTCTATAATGGTAATCACAATTTACAGGATCATAGACATTTTCTGTATAATGCATGTTAGGCATGTGAAAACTCAGTTCCTCACTTATATTTTTATCTAGAGCTCAGAGCAAAGTGTTAAGCAAAAATTTTCTTTCATGCAACCTAATACCTGCTAAACACTGCAAATCTCAAAAAAGAGACCAAGTAGAGAGAAAGAGGAAAATAGGAGCCATTAAACGTAACACTGAGTAAAGGGGAAAATGTACTGAAAATGAAATATTGCATGTGACAGAAAATCAAAGTATGCTCCCACACTCTAAGAAATAATTAAACTAAAAAAAGATAGAGCAAAGAGATATGAGAAACTCCTGAGAAAAGACATATGCAAAATGCTAAGCACAGCACATAAAATTAAGCAGTGCAAACACATTTAAATCAACAAGCTCAGTTTTTATGAAAATATCTCAAGATGCAATGCAAAGGCCTTTGAGGTAGAGCATAAGCAAAATTATCAAATATTAATCAAACCACTTTTTTCTGAGAGTAATCATAATACACAAAATTCAAACTGTATGTGTAGTAACAGAAAAATTAACATATTAACAACCCCAATATCTGTCTGTTACTAGCTATGTGAATGTCTATGTTGTGATTAAATTTCTGTTTAGAGAGCTAAGATTTGTCTTTTATGGAGGGATCTGTATTATTAAAAAACTTGTGGGACTTCATCAGCCTTCTCTCTGAATAATAATATTTCATATTTTGCCTTCAGTGATCATTATTTTTCCTAATTATCAGTTTTCCCAGAAATATTAGTACATGAATGTTGCTTAAACTTGGCAACATTCAAGGAGCAGCAAAATTCATACAAAAATAACACAATATACATTTTAGTTGGCTTGGGGTTTTTTTGGGGGGGGGTTGTTTTTTTTTCTGTGGCAAGTCTTATCAACAGCTGCTGGAGGTACTGGTTTCCTCATATTTATCAATGCTACAGTAATTTCTTGCAGAGTGAAATCAGCTTTATGAATGCGTATGTCACCCTGCTATGTAATATAAGAAGAAATAATGTAAGTTTACAGACATATCAAATTGCTAATATAACATAGAGGGATACAGCTTTTTTTCCACTGTGGAAAATCCAAAGAATGATAGTTATGTCATCTTGGAGAAGTCTGCCTCCTCAGCCTAGCCACAATGCTAATGTCATGTCTCTCTGAATTTGCTTTTAAAAGAGAATAGAAATATAACCCACGGAAAAAATAACCCATAAAGACAAGTTTAATCACAAACTGATGAAGGACAGAAAAACAAAGATCTGATAAGCAGAAGACCAACCAGCATACTTTGCTTAACGAGAAATATCACAGCCAAAGTGAACAGCTTTCTCCTGTTGGTATGGAACCCTGGAATTCTTTGCACCTGACTAACCAGGGAAAACATCTCAAGCTGGTTGGTTTTTTTATTTTGTTTTGGTTGGTTCGTTTGGTTTGCATAGTAGGTTTTTTTTTTACTTAGGAAATAAGTACCAAATGAGATTCAAAAAGGGTATAATCAAGACACTATTCAAGAATTTTAACATATGAATTAGGACTATCCTTTAATGACCTCTGGTACTTTTAAAATTTCAAAAAGCATGTAGGGTGCAGTATTTGATTAACTCTTGACCTACCAAGTTCCTGAAAAAGGGTAACTGCACTCAAATATCAAAATAGATTTAAGTTCTTTAGACAGACCTATTACCATGCGGAGCCACTACAATACCAGATATATTTTCTTGAAAAGATAAATAACAACAAAAAAAGACTGTCTGTATTTTCCCAATTATATCAACATTTTTTAAAGGGAACAAAATAATCCACCTAACACTATCTTTAGTAGCATGCTTTTCTTCTGAAAAGTAGAATTTTTTCTTTTTTGATCTAGAAGAGAATTTGAGCTTTGGTTTTCATTGCCAGCAAAAAAATCAGTAAAATATGAGGATGAAAATAACAAATTTGTTTGAAATTCTGCATTCAGGCAGTTAGCTACCAAGTCCTTGATGCAATTTCAAAAGCTCCCCAACAAACTCTCAGGAAGAGCTTGCCAACCTGAACAACAACTAATCCTATATTCAGAGCAATTATGTGCATTCAAAAGCTAATACCAGGGCACATCCCAGAATTTTTTCAAGAACCATTTAGATCTGTGTTCAATCTTAGGAATAAAAAAGGTTACTTTTATTTTTACAGCTTTTATATTCAATTGCAGATTTTGATTTTTTAAAACTGCATTTGCAAAGACATTTAATTAGAAAGTAAAAATTGAGGCTTTAAATAAAACCTGGTTTTTATCATTCTCTTCCTAATACCAATATAACTGGCAAGTTAACCCTACATACAGATACAAAAACATCCAAAAGACAAACATTTCCCATTTTGTAATTGACAGTCTTCTCTTTGTCTACCAGAAGTACTCATACACTTTCTGCTGATGCCTGAGACTGCAGATATTTGATTATTATTTTGAAATCATAGTTGGTCTGACCCATGGTCTAATTCACCATTTTCTCTGATTAAAATAATTTATTCACATCCAATACTGACCAAAAATTCACTATAAAAATAATGTAACTCTAATACCTAAAAAACCCAGTCAAACTTCTCGATTAAGTGATCATCTTTCCCTTTTGCCCCCTACTCATAATAATGTGCTGTGATGATTTATAGAAACTACTAGCAGTGCTTTAATTCTTCATAGGACCCAAGCTGCTCCTTTCATGTAGAACATCTACTAAACAGCAAGACACAGAAGTCTGAACACTGTTACGAAGACTGTGCAGTAAAAATTGTGGCCTGATCTATCATTTTAAGACATTTTATCCGCATAAATTTTCTTCAGAGAAAATTACACTTCTTTTTCAAGAATCTCTTTCACAGTTACCACAAATATATGATTATCACATCTCTACTTACAGACAATCAGATAATAAATGTAAAAACAATGCAGTGCTCTTTACTAATAATAATTAGAACGTATATATTTACATTTAATTAACATAAACTGCAATGAGACATAATTTACTTTGGATAAAGTTCTCAAATCACTGTGTTTGATCAATTTATCTTCCTCAATACAACAATGATCATTCTTTCCCATGACACTCTGAAAACAAGTATCTAACCTTAAATTGTATATGCAACAGAAGTATAATTTCATAAGCTGTTATGTGCTGTGCCTACTGGATATGCTGATAAATAACTCTAATTAAGGCTTATAATTACTTAGGGTTTGTTTCCAGCTAGTTTTGTAAGAAGAGAGACAACAGATGTGTTTAAAAGAAACCAAAAACCAAACAAATTCTGGATAAAGAATTAATATTGCTAGAAATGTATATATAAACCATATTGCTGTACCATACTGCATATTAAATAGGAGTTTAATTTTGCTTGGAATAGGAAAAAGGAAGAAAGATGAAGACTGGAGAGTATGAAAATTATAAAGCACTTAAATTTTTGTGAAAATACTTCAAATGAGTATTAATTTATATATTTTTGGTAAGAAACAAAAGCAGAATTCATGGTTACCATAGTTACACATACTCTTTGTTGTGTTTCAATGCCACATGATCTGATTCAAAGTAATACACATCAGGCTCTTCCTCATCATCCTCTGCAGTGTGGATGTTGGCACTCTCTTTGGCAGATGGTACATTTGCAGCAACAAGCCTAGCCTCAGAAAGTGGCTTTCTTAGTCCATCACTCCCATGATCTCCCGTATTACAATTTCTCTCTTTTTCATTCTGTTTAATTTCTTCAGATTTTTTGGGAGATCCATTGACATTATTAATACCTACAGGTACATTCTTTTCAGTGGGACTAAGATTATTTTCCCCAACCTGTCCGTTTTCTCTACAAGGAGAGTTATTTTTAGTAGGGCTGCTTCTGGCAGGGGCAGCCCTTCGTGGTGAAGTTCTCAATGTGTATCTGTGTTCTTGAAGTTCTGACACAGATGTCATTTGAGCTGAAACACAGTCCAGCACTGAAGAATGTGGTTCAGGTTCACCTGAGATTGATGCACTGTCATGATGAGAATTCAGGTTGCTATTGGAGTTTTCAGCACACTGTTCCTTAGAGGCACTACTATCTCCTACAACATCCACCTCCTCCTCCGAATCCCTTAACAAAGATGACTGGATTTCAGAAAAGGACCCTGTAGCTGGCTCATCTGCCTGATTAGCATGCTCCTCAGGCAAGCAGTCATTTATTGGTTTGTGGTCCTCTAACTTCACCTGTTCTTGAGAATTTGTGCAAGGCACATAATGGTCTACAACACTGTCCTCTTCCTTGCTGCTATTAAGCAACAACGAAGAATGGGCAAACGAGTTTCCATTTTCTGCTACTGTTTTGTCCTTGGCCATACAGGAACCAGCACTGTTTTGCTTAGTGTTCCCATCAAGCTGACAGTCATCACAATTAAAAGAATTTGAGTCTCTTTCACCAACTCCATTGACAGTCTGATAGCTTGCAATCTCCTCAACTATAGCAGAATTATTAAATCCTTCTGCACAGACATTCACCTTTTTAATTTCCCTTTTGTCACAATCATCCAATATAAGACATCGACAAGCTCGCTTCGTCCCTGTGGAGACTGCATCATTGTCCAACACTAAGCTTTTATGCTCCAATGGCTCCTTCTCTGTTTTGGTAGGCAAGTCTTCCTCCGAACTGTTGGGTGCCTCTGAACGTAGACAACGTTTAATTCTTTTCAAAACTGGTGAAACAGGTTCTGCTTGCTTTTTTTCACAATTTTCCACAGTTTGTTTATCAACATTATCTTTTTCTGAGGTCGACAGCCCTCTCTTTCTCGGGCTCACCCACGACTCCCGAGCACTCTGTTGTTTTACCTCAGTAGCTCTTCCACCGTTACTTCCCTTCTGAGTCTGCACAGACTCTGGCCTCTTCTTTGGTGACCTTGATCGTATTTGAGGATGGGGTGAAACTTCCTCTGGATGAGCAATACTACGGTTTCTTAATGTTCTACCACAAAAGTTTTCATCCAAACCATTTAAACCCACTGTAGATCTTGTAACACGAGTAGATCGAGATGTAGCCATACTCTGGCAAGTCCCTAAAGTATGTTCATCATGATCCACTCATTGGGAAACCTTCAAAAAAATGTAAACAAAACAGTCAAAAAAATATTTTAAAAATACCTACAGACAAAGAAAGTTTGAGTAATATATTGTCACAAATTTACCTAACATAAAATTGAATATGCCTAAACAATGTATTAATAACAGCTCTTTCTGTGCTAAGAAATTAGGGCATTAAAAAGTTTTCCATCTAAGCTACAAAGAAGCTGACTTGGTATTTATGGATGTTCTGGCTTCAGTATTTGTGTGTGAATGCAGTTTATATTTAAGGCTTTTTTAAAGCTGGAATGTTCCCAGTTACTAAAATGTGCTATTTTTATGCATTATACATATGATAAAATGTATTGATACTATTAAGAAAGCCTGATCAAATGAGAGGTATCAAATCACACTCTTATTATCCCATAATTCCTAGTTACATTGTTTCTCATACTAAGAAGGAAACCTTTAAAATCCTAGTTGCTTGCTCACTTGTAGCTTAACACAAAACTGAATTGCTCATAACAAAGGAAAACTCCAACTCTAATTTAACAGTGGATTAAAAAAAAAAAAAAAAAGCACATAATAAAACCACACCAGTAAAAAAGAGTTGAAATTATTATTAATAAAAATTAACTAAAACAAAATGTCTGAAGCAGAACCATAAAATCATTCAAGCTTTGGGAGGCAAACTAGTCCAACCTCTATTATAAGTGAACTTCAGAACTAAATCAGATTTAGTTACACAAGACATGATACAGCTGGGTCTTTAAAACCGCCACACACAGATAATCCACAATTTCTCCAGGCAACCTATTCCAGTGTTTAATTGCCCTCATAGTCAAAATATTTTCTCTTATGCCCAGGAGCCTCCCCTCTTTTTTGCATAAAGCCCATCTTCTCAATAATCTCCTCTGAGGTGCAAGACTGTTTCCCAGGCTTTCTCCATTTTTAGACTTTTCATACAGTTGGTGAGATGAATCATCACATTTAAGTGAATTCCAAGTGAAAGCTAAATTTAAAAAGTCCATTTGAGAGTGTATTTCAGATTTCTGGGTGAAATGCAGGAGTATTCAAATTGTCCAATATCAAAATAACATTTTTAATAGAAATCCATTCAGTCTTATCCTTCTATTCATTTCATCTTTAAAAATTCAATGTGTCAAACTGCGTATCACCACAAACCTGTCACAATATCCATGATAAAGAACAGATTCATATTTGTACATAATGGCATACCTTCCCTTTTCCATCTACCTGAATTTCAGATTTTACAAACCTGTTTAACTGACATATGATGTGAAGACTTTAAATGTTAAAAATGGAACCAAACCTTTTACATGTTATTTAGAAAGGCTGAAAATGACAAATGAAGGAAAATTGTTTCAATAGCTATTTTTAATGTTCAGCAAAAGGGGGGAAGTGAAGAAGGGAAAGCAAAGAAGGGAAAGCATAAATTCTTGCAAATCTACTATTTATGTGTCAGATGGTGCTAGAGCAGAAAAGAGAAGAGGACAAGATCAGCAACTTGTCTTAAACAACACAATGCTTGTTGACAATTAACAGCAATTATTATATTAATGTTTTCATAATGTAAGCAGTATTACTTAATGAAAGTAACGTACCCTGAACGTATTGCTTGGTATAGCTATAGATACAATGGTGTAAGATAGCAATCATTCTGTGTAATGGAGAAAAGACAATTACAAAGTGGAAGTTTCAAATGTTCTGAAAACTGCATGGTGTTTGTGCTGCTACAGCCCTCCTGCTTGTTAGGGACTCTCACTGCCTTACACAAATGCCTAGAAAAGCACACTGTTCCTCTTCAAAATATGGGTGAAGAACTGACATCATATTATCTTCCATTCTGTCCATTTAAAAGTAATGGTGCAATGTGAGATGGCCAATGAAGTCATATAAATAATATCACAAATGTATCAGCAAATGGGCAAAACATCAATAGCTGAGTTGAAGAGAGGAAAAAAAAAAAAACAAAACCATGTAGCTCTGTTGTTTCTACTGATTTCCCACATGGATAAACTTGCTGGTATATTCTCCCCTTTTACACACAAGCTCAATACCTTCTGAAGAGTGATCTCATTTAGGGTTGAAAAGCAAATTCAAAAATATGAAAAATAGGATCATTTAGGTACTGTATTTGACCTAGGTTGCTCTAATTAAGGCTGGCACCCTAAGGCTGAGAAACTGACATTTCAAATAGATACCAATAAAATAAACTAAACCAAATTCTAATGTATACTTTGGTTAGTACTTACTGCTGAACTTGACAGACACTAGAAATAATATGCAAGACAGTAATCTTTACTGATTTGCTGGTATGCTACTTTCTCATGAAAGACATTTTATACAGAAGTTATTATTTACTCAGTACAAAATGGAAAAAACTTACCATTGCAAAACTAGAAGAAATATAAACTTCTGACATTTTATACAGCTGACTCCCAGAGTGCCACTTGAATAGTATCAGTCACCATGGCTGATATCCATGATGTAATCCAAATGCCTTTTTACTAGTTTACGCCATCACATTAACAAGATTTTGAAAACTGTTGAGAAAAACACAAAAGGCATCAATGAAAGATTTAAATTATTTCATTAAAAACTATATGTAACAGGACATAGAAAGCATAACAGCTTGTTAAGGAAGCAATTGTCAGTTTTACAAATGTCCGGCATAAAGGCCACTAATTAAGAGTGTGAAATGTTGATTTAGGTTTCAAATGTAAAATACCTTTCTTGGTTATTTTTAAGTGATTCAGTAGATCATTTGGAAGATGTGTAAGCAAATGAATCACAACAAAGAGTTGTGTTAAGGTGTTCAAATCTCAGAAGATACTTGAGGAGGCACAAGAAAACAAGCAGTAAAAAATACTACTACAACAAATTAATTACAACAGAATGCACTGTCAAATATATTTTATAATTAGATATAATTAAAGTAATTATGTCTATTTAATTTTAATCACCTGAGCAGAATTCAAAACATCCCATTGGCTCTTAGTCCCCAAATAACCTTCAGCTACACAAGAGGACTTAAATGCTTTCTAGAGTTCACAGCCTGTTCTTCATCCAAGAAAACAATATATACTGCTTTGTTTATAGTGTAAGTGAACCAACTGATACTGAAAGACAGAAACAATCTATGGATCCAAAAGCCAGACAATGCTTTCAGCTGTCAATAGTTTTAGCATCACTGCCAATGCCCAACAACTATTACTTGAAAAAAAAAAAAAAAACACACAAGGAAACACATTTAAGACCATCTAGTACTATGGAAACACCACAGATCAATATAGAAACGTGATTATTGAATCTTTCTTCTGAATTCTCTATGAATAATCTGCTGAATTCATAAAAGTGATTTTTTTTTCATATTGACAATTCAGAAACTTGATGATGCAAAACACAAGCTGAGAAGTTTCTCCATACTTTTGTCTCTACTTAGTTACTATTTTTAAACTACATAGGTCCAAAGCCTTTGGAAATTGTCTTCTTTACTTTCATTCTACTTACAATTTCATGCTAGGATGACCAGAAAAAAAATTTCCTTCAATTGACAACTCAAAATATAAACAGAGCCAAATAAGAAGAGACAAGATAAATTATGTCTGGCTACCATGAAATTCAATAACAAGATAGTTCTACAATAATGTTACACAAAGTATCATAAAGTCTATTATTTGGACAACTAAATAAATTTTATTTCAATTATTTTTCAGTGGAATTTCTTAATGTAATAAACAGTGGAGAACTGTCACCATAAAAGACAGAGGCAGAATGGAAAAACAAGAAAGCAATGAAAAACACTTGAAAATGCAAGAGGCAAATGACTGAAAGGAATGAGTGAAAAGGAACAGTTCCCACTTAGCTGTAGGAGGAATGGAACCAGAAAGTGAGAGAGAAAGCTCCATAAAGAACTCCAAAAGCAAGTGGCTTCAGCCTGGGTCTCCTTGTCTCTCTACTCCCACTCCCTCTCCCTCCCAGTCAAGTTTCTTCTGTTGCTAATATTCTTGTACATTTCCCATTATTTAAATCTCTATATCTGCCTTTCCTATAGATCCCTTTAAGTCACAGGAAAGATATATAGGTAGGTGTCAAAAGTAGAGAAGAGATTTTGACAGATCGTTGCAAAAAACCAAAAGAACACACCCCAGCAAAAACCCCCTAACTCAGGAACTTTGGTAAAATACAGGGAAAAAATCTGAAACAAAAAGTAACAGTGAATCAATCAGAAGAGGGCCTAATCTCAAAATTTTTCATTATTTTACACGTCCATAAATAATGAACATTTGCATAAGTTATTTCAGTCAGAGAAGAAATAGTAATGTCATTCATTCCTCAGATCTGTACATTTTATTTCCCCTAATTTTCTTTCCCCCCAAACAACACTATTTTACTTATAGCAGGAAAGACAATCCTGCTGTGCCTAAGGTGCCTCTGGGGAGAGCAAAAGCATTTTAGAAACAGAAAAAAGAATGTGTAAATATCACAAGAGGAGAAACCAAGGTTGGAGAAAAAAGTTTTACCTAGTCAGAATTTTTTGTTTGGTAGCATTTTGGAAAGGGGGTCAGGGATGGGGAGGGACACTTTAATCCGAGTACACTGAAATTACTCAATTATTGCTTAAAATCTAGAAAGCAATATTCACAGAAGCTTACTAAGTGAAAAACTAAGTAACTTCTTCCAGAAGTTTCCTTGGAAAAATTGTCTTGTAAAGAAACTACTCTTTCTTCACATTTCAAAACCAATTAAAATTACTTTTTTCATCTTCCATGGTAGAGAAATTTAATGGAAGATTAAATTAATGTTTTGGACAATGCTCAAAGATATTTATGAGTTGGAATAAGGGCTGCAAGGGAAACTAAATATGCTTTTAAGTCTAAGCCAGTCTTCAGGGAACTACATCAATATTTAAGAAAGAGAATATTGCAATCAAGGCTCAAAGTCTAAGGAGAAAGAAACCACTAAGAAATTACACAGTTTGGTTTGCAAAGCCCATAAAAGTTACAGGTGAAAAATACAATGTAATGTAGACACACAAAGCTCTGAAGAAAGAAAGGGACTCTGAATTTGTCTTGTGTGAGAAAGGACCGGTGTAAGCCAGCAAAAAGTGGATGCTGAAACCTTAGAGGGAATGGTCATACATTAATCAGCATGGAACTTCTCCAGAGTGAGACTGAAGTTCAGCTACTTACAGAAATTATCACTACATCTTACATACAATCAAGAATTTGATGACTGCATGGGATTAAATTTCAGGGTATGCATTTTAGCATCGGAGATTCCTTAAAGTTTTACACAGCTGTAGGCATACTCTACCTATACACACCGTAGACATATAACTATCTATAATTTGTATTTAATTTAACTAGGAACCTATTTAGCAAAGCTAGTGAATGTTGAATTGTGTGTGTAAAAACTAGCTACAGAGGAAATAAATCTACATAGAGATGGAAACCAACAGATAAATACTGCAAAATGAGGAAAATTCTTCCTAAGTAAAATAACTTATTTCTTCACTGGGTTAAGCCAGTACCAGATATTTGGGAACCAACTACAAGTCAGTTGTTTAACAGAACCCCAAGAATTAAGCATTTACATAGTATAAAGTGTTCAATGAGGCCCTAAGCTAGAAAATATAAAAAAGAGGTCAATATATGAACATACTGGGTGTACCAGCATACAAGATCTGAAAGCAACAAAGCAATGAAATCCTATCCAGTAACTGTGTAATGGTGTTTTTTATATATGGTATTTATGATGGATAAATTAAAAGTATACACATTACAAAAATTTCTTAATATCATGTCATGGCAGGGGGGAGGGGAACAACTGACTCTTCCAACAGGAAAGCTTTTGACAGTTTTTTTTATGAAAACAGACAATAGCTACAATCATCCAGAACTACTCAACTCTGCAAACAGGGTAGTTTGTTCATCTCAAGTATAATGAATCATCATATATGAAAAGAAGCATGTTATTCTCTTCCTGTTATCCGAGTCTTATCTAATACCAGTTTCTACTCATGACCAATAATAATATTGCATGGTGATAAAAACTTTTTCCAGTCTTTAGATACTGCAGCTGGGAATACCTGACAGCAATAAGCACTCTGTAGTTCCATATTGCAGTAAATGACACAATTACTTCAGAAAATATATCTGTTATTGGTGTAGTTACCATATACACGACCAAACATGGCACATACATATAACTGCCCTCTCCCAGTTAATTTTCATTCTGCTCTACATTTGTAGGACCTTGCCCACCCATGGCTGAAAGAAATAGTGCAAATGTTCTATTTCAGCCATGACTCCTTGATCATACTTATTTCTCTCATCAGAACCTGTAAGTAGTTAACATATATTCCTTTCTTAAAACATTGTATTTTATTCTTTTAAAAGAAGTTTGTGTCATATTTTACAAACTTTTTCAGACTGTAATACTTCAGAAGAAACATCACTTTATACATCTAATACTGCAAAGGTGAATATTTTCTGTGAAAGAAAACAAACTGAAACAAATCTGTACAAATGACAATAACATGGTATGATCTGAGAGTGAAATGTATGTGTATGCATTGTATGCAGTGTAAAGACTGCATAATTTAGCTAGTATGAGACACAGTACACTCAATTATTTTATATCACATTCCAAACTATTTCGATTTTGAAATCGTTTCTATTGACCTAATGATTTTTTAAGTGCTATTACAATACACTTAACTATTAAAATATCTGTGAGTTGTATTTAAGAATGTAGCAAAGTCTGCCCTATTTCTGAACTTACAAATGTTACCTGGTTTTCTCAGAATCTCTCAGAAACACTCTGAGCCACTGGCAGTTACTTACACTTTAGGAAGCTATCAGTCCACTATGAGCTAACTTGCTACTGGTCTAGCTCAGTGCAGATGGGAAACCAGTGGACAAAATTTACTTTTCTCAAGCCTCTTTATAAATTCCTCTTTTCCCAAGACTCAATCAGAGTTCACAAAACCTAAGTTTGGCCTGACTGCATTAGTAACTCAGTCTTCTACACTAAAGTGGTTTAGCAATAAAAAAGCATGACATTTATCATGAATCTTCTGTTTGTCATTACATTCTGTTAGGACCATGTCAATATGTTTTGTTTTGACCAATTACTGCATCCCTTCACTAGCCATGCATGCATGCAATCTTTACTCATTAGCAGGAACCCATAGCTGCTTCATGCTATGGCCCTGGGGGGGGTGGGAGGGGAGGTAGGGGCAAATATATCTTCTGGATTTGCATTATCCACAGAGAATTACACCAAAGGTGCCATGAGTAAGCTGTTGTGTTCTGACTGCCTTGAGATCATTACACCATTATGTTTCTTATCAGTTCTACACTCCAGACCACACTATTTCAGAGACAAAAATAAAAAACAGACTTTATACATTCTAAGCATGCATAGCACTGTACTTAAAACTGCAATTAAAAAATTTAAAACTTTTAATACATTAAAATTAAAACATTAATTTTAAAATTAAAATTAAAACTATTTATGTAAACAGAACCTAATCCCTTACAGAATTATTTGCCCAAGAAAAAATTAGCATCTTTGAACACGAGGAACCTGCACAGACAGCAGATTATGAGTTTGGTTTATCTCCACATATAAAGCATATCACTTCCTAGCAAAGTGGTATTACTAAATTAGGGATTAATTCTTTTTAACAAATTCTGTTCACCAGTCTATCACATCTAGAGTATGCCAGCATCTCTTCCCACACATACTGAGCATAGCTTAACTACAGTAGCAAGAAATTAGTTTTCTGGAGAAGGCACTACATTTTTCTTATTTTCCATTACACCAAAACAAGCAGTACTTTAAACGATAGAAACAACCTCACCTCCACCAAAATATATCACAAAGCTCTTGCTTGAAATAATATATAAAACAATGAGCATCTTGAAGCTCTAATGAAACCTTAAACTCAATAAATAAAAGCTAAATAAATTTACAAGGCTTCATTGTCTGGAATTACTCAGATTTCAGCCATCTCTGACACAGTAAGGCCCTATTACATATAGCAATATATAATATTGATAGCATGGGACTACTTTACCTTATCTTACATACAAGGTTAGGAAGAGGAAATAAAGAAAAAAAATTAAAAAATAAAACACAAACAACCTAACAGAAATAAACTTATAAATAAATGAACTTGAAGAAATCTTGAAAAACTGCCAGAGGAAAGATAGATCACAACTGGGAAAGAGGGACACTGAAACTGGGAATAACTGGAAGAAGCAGACAGGCAAATCTGGGATCCTACCTAGTCACAACTGATCTATATACATCTGTTCCAAGTATCTGTCACATATATGTGAACTTTGTAAGGCGATACCAAAGCACTAGGAACAACAAACCACATTTCATGCTTCAACCACCTCATACTGCTTCATCTTACCAGAAAAAATGCAAAAAAGGTCAATTACTGTGACACCGCTTATTTCAAATTGAGTTTTACATTAATAATGACCCCTACTGAACTTACTAATTACTCAGTAAAGTAACTGTTGTCTGATACAATTAACTTACCAAGAATACTAAAACTAGACTACACAAATAACTTTCATGTCCAACTTCAAAAAAAACAGGCTTATCTTGATTTATTGACCATCACGCTATATCCTTCACACCCCATCTACTCACCCCACTATATCACCTTAGGTGAAAGTCTGTATCTCTTTTATCTGTCTCACGTGAAGCCATTCTGCTGCTAAATAGCTTTGCTGTTATCCAAAGAACATCTCCTGTGCAGGATTACCCAAACATGTGACAAACACCTTTGAGATACATTATATTATAGGCTCTTGAAAAGCTCATTATAAAATCAATTACATCATCTTGATTACAGTAACCATTTATCAAAATGTTATTCTAGCAGAATAAACTCCAATAGGATTTAATCTCTTAGCTACAGCCAGAACCATTGGCTTTATACTGATAAATAGGGAAAATATTATTTATTTCCTAATTAAGTTGTTAATGCAATATGCAGAAAATATCAAACGTAAAAAGACTTTTTTTTTTTTTTTCCTACAGGCAGCCTGCAATTTAGCAGGCTGCTAAGAGCTTGCAGATGAAAAGGAAGTCGATGAAGAAAAATAGTGGTCCTTAACTTTCTCAAAATCCTCAAGTCCAACCAGTCTATTTATTTTTATAGAACACTACACTGGAAACATTTACTCTATCTGATTTACTTTCAGAACAGTGATTGCAAACATACTGCCTTATGAAGTATACTGTAACGTGCTTATAGTATGAATTACTCTGTAAAACATATTTTTATCCCAGTTTATTTTCAGTCAAGGGAATGCATTTGAAATACCCCAATTAATATACTTGTTATATGCAAATTTTCAGCATCAGCTACTTAGAGCAGGACTACACAGATACAGCCTGGTACTCTACTTGGGTTGTGCTTAGAAGTGCTGTTGCATGGGTACTAAGGCAAGTACCAAACTGGAGATTTTGGAAAATTGGAGCATGACACATGCAACACTTCCTGCAAAACACTTGAGTGCAGTAACAGAATCAAAATGGTTTTGTTCTCAATTTTTCAAGGAAGGATGTTCTTCAAGATACCTCCATTCACAAAAAGTGTTTTAGCCAATTATTTTCCTTCTGATAATTCTTTTCACTCTACCTAGGATATTGAGCATACTATTCTATAAGCAGATCAGCAAAACTGCTGCCCCATGGATGACTCTTTGTAGTCCTAAATGCAACTCTGTTCTGCCAGACATACCACCTCATCTCCAACATTTTAAAAAACTGTATGTTTACGTCTGTACCCTCTGGCCATCTTCATATCTCTAAGATGGTGGGGCCAACTCCAATCTATACATGCACTGATTAGATTGCTAGCAAATGATGTATAGCAGATTAACTTCTGAGCTCAAGTTGCATTTCATCCTTATGAAGAGGACTCCAACTTTCATGAAAGCTGCAAACTCCACACTTCCAAGACCTTCACTTCTAGATGAATTTAGGGGGTTGCTAAGCTGGCCAAGAGGTTCAAATGTTACTGGGTGACAACACTAAACAAAGAGATACTTTCTTGCCTACATTAAAGGGTTGATCTAAATGATGTCTCTAAATGGACATTTGAACTTTCTGTACAGATGTGGGCACCCAGAACTATCCTAGTATCTATGAGCAAAAGAAACAAAGCTTGTCACAGCTATACCATGGCCCTCCCCTGTCTTCTGATCAGATGCAACACATGAGCTTATACTGCAGCTAAAAATGTAATACTACTCACCATGTAACCAAACAGATGTATTCTCACATGCTATGGGCTCTGGAAAGTAATGGACTAGCTTGTAAGGCAAACTATGCTTTAACCTTGAATTTACATACTGTTGCAGCCTGCTATCACTGAGTCATACAATCATTTAGACTGGGTCACAGGGTTAGGATCACAGGGTTCAACTATAAATGACTTACCCTATGATGCTTTTTGATCTCCAGTTGTTTTTAAGAGCCCTAGGGTTTTTAAATGTTCATGTGACAATGTTAAGACAGACTGATACATGAATAAAATTGGATAGTGCAACTGACTTTGTTAAGACTCAGTTATGTTGCTGATGCACAGCAAGCAGAAAAACATCTCTTTTCTGCAGAAACAGTTTAGAGCTACATCAGCGGTTCAATTTTTTTCTTGGTAAGCCTCTATGCTATAACTTCAACATTGCAGTCCTTAAAGTGCCAAAGACTCATCCCTACTTCTTGTTCCAGCCTTCCATACAGGACACTGTTTATTCTGATTGTCTCTTTCTGCCGTTGGGTCCAATGCACAACAAAACTGCCAGTGACATTTAGCCATAAATGACAGTTTTGCCTTTGCAGATACTTTCAAAGCAGCTTTGAGTTCATCCCTGTTCTGTGAGCTGGGTGTCAGCATCACTTATGCCAAGAAAGAGCCTGTCTCCCCAGAAGTGATTGAAGGCAAACAGAAATTTTGTCCCAGTGTTTGGGCATCCTGAAAGAACAGCAGATACCAGCATTTACAAACAATATCTTACAACTTATTCAGCTTTGCAACTGAGAATGAGTGTGTTAAGCAGACAGGTTTCATAACCCTGTATAATTTGATGTTCTCATTCTTTGTTCTGAAGAAAAAAAAAAAAAAAACCCAAAACAAACCATTATGCAAATTTCAGTCTACTTGGATTCCTAAAGTTTCGACTGGCGAGTACTGAAGATGTTTTAAGTGCATTAGCAACATTTTTTTAAAAAGCTTTTGAAGTAACAGTGACCACCCACTTTCTGTTTGATTGCTGGCCTGTGTCCTGGCACAGAAAACCTTTCAATACAAACATTATCACATACATTTTCTTCTTAATTACAGCACAGCTAATGGTAATAGAGGCCTTGATTTAAAAACAAAAATCAAAAAATTTTATTGAAAGAGCAGTCCCAGCTCAACTAGTACATTACTTTGTCTAAGGTGCTTCTGTCTACATCCAACTATTCCAGGCAGGATAGATAGCTGGAATTTCCTTGAGTGAACAGTACAGTGAGAGCCTATCTTCCTTTTGTGTTCTAATATATACTAGAAATAGGACTATAACTGCATCACGTGTAATTGCTATTTCGCTTTCTTCTCTTGCTCTTCCCAGAAATTCTTTGTAGGACAGTATACTCGCTGATGAACAATATACTGTTTTCTCTGCATTTTGCCTTGCCTATACTTGTAGTTCCAATGGAAATAGAAATAAAGTTCTGTTTGGCCTACATTTACATTTAAAATCTCAGCTTACTTTCTCAGTATGAACATTTCTTTGTGTTCCAACAATTTGGCATGAAACACCATTTATCACCCTGTCAAAAACCCATAAGAGTATTTTTTTCCTTCTGTAACTATAGGTCTTTGCTTTTCTTGTGACCACTGATAAATAGTCTTTGGAGTTTCCCCACTTACATTGTTCACCTAGATGCAGGCTTGTTCATCAGATTTGCAGTTTCTACACCCTTTGGCACAGTAAAAACTCAGACCATTCTGATTCACACTTTTTAAAAATCTTTAAAACTCACAAATCAATTATTCTGAAAGATTCAGCCAGAATACTAGAATTATTCTCCCAGTAAAACTACGCATCAGCAGTTTTTTCTCCAGGTATCTTATTAACTTGTTAAGTATATATATATTTTATATATTTTAAATTAATTTCTAAGCATTTCTGAGATTTTTACACTGTTAACTAAACCCACCATTAACCTGTCAACAAATTGCTGAAATACAATTACAGTTTACCTTCTGTATGCTTTCCTTTTTGCTTCAGTTACTCAACTTTATGACATAAGGAATACATATACTTATGCCATAAGGTATTCTGCTTATTGTTGTACTTCGGGGTTGTTTTGTTTTGCAACACTCAGTTTATGATTTCCTACACCTACATGAGACAATTTCCTTCCAAAACTATGCTCACTGATCATGCAAGACTGCCTACAAAGTGAAAAATTAATTCTGATTCTATTATTCCTTCCTACTTGCTAAATACTTTCTCAAGCACTTTCTAAATATGTTCCATGCTCCAGATAATGAGAAGCTGCACTACATTTACAGAGCAAACAGGACTTACCAATTACCCCATAATCACACATACACTCAGTTCCCTTTGTAAGTTCTTTATTTTCAAAATGTCTTCCTCATTAACTTCAAAAGCAAATCAATTATTTTGAACTTTATTAATTTCAAGCCTTTTTCCTCACACTGAGTCAGACTAAGGGTCTATCCAGTCTACTTTTTCAACAACAGCAGCCATAAGCAGATGGCTAGGGAAGATGTCTAGGGTATACAACACCTTTCCAGAGTCCAACTACTTTTAGTTCAGGGTTCCCTGAAGTAAAATGTGATTTCTATCTGCTTTAATAAACTCCAGTGGATTTCTCTCCCATGAATTTTCCCTGTCTTCCCTGGAACTCCCATGAATTTTTAGCATTCAAGCCTTCCCACTGAAATGTTTGTGAAAGAGAACAATAATTAACTGGCAAAGAGGAAAGACTGCAAGGTTAGACATCTAATGCAACTCATAGCAATTTCAGTTTTAACTGCTTATAATTTTTTTTTTACTAGCAGAATAAAATTGTGTTTTGCTCAGAGCTGCCCCTTTTGCTTCACTTTTTATGACTTTACCTATATATTTTTTTTCCAGAAATAAATAAAAAAAAAAGGTCCATGGTATTATCAATGATGGAAAGCTACTGCATAAAACACTATCTTTCCAGCTACAATGTCATAGATGTTTCAAATGGATACTGCTAAGCTAGCTATGTTTGCAGTTTTATCTACCTTAATCGAATAAATGAAGCTTCAAGGTTTTAAATAATATCTTGCTTTTTCTCATTTTAATTTTCTGAAAATGAAGTAATTTATGACAGTTTTGACTTCCAGCCTTTGCCTCACGATGACAGAACTCAGTAATATTTCACTGATTTTATGCTTCACCAGTTATCAATTCAGTAATACAGTGCAAGCTCTGACCACATTTTAATAAAATAACAATTAGAGCTTTTAACCTTTTATATAAAAAGGTATGTCTGGATACAGTATCTAAAATTCATCATAAAATCTATTTCCAAAAATAAAAAGGAGACCCTCATCCTACCGTTTCTTGCAATTACCCTGTAACAGCAGGCAAAGGGACTGAAGAATCACAGGAAGGGTATTCAAGTTCCAGGTTCAGCCACTAGAGAATTTCTTACACCACAAGAACAAAGGAAAAGAGAGCTATCTTTACCTTCAGCATATTTTATCACAGATACAGGCAACAGGAAGGAGCTGCCAGAAGCTGGGTCAGAGTGTGAATTTTATTGTCTCCATACCTATCTTAAGTGAACAAGAGCAGATTGCCAGTTTCCTAAATAGCTACCCCGTTACAGCAGGACAAAATCTGCAGTCTTGCAGTCAAATGCTTGCTCTCCACAGGCATGGGTTTTGTCTCTGAAATGCACACCAGATTGCCCCTAAGCAGTATCAAGTGACAAAACAATTAAAAACTTTTAATTTGAAGACATTAGGTAAAGGTTAGACTTAAGAGGGTATTTACTAGGGACGTGAATATTGACTTACACAAATACAAAGTAAAATGGATTTTTTTTCTGCTTTTTACCTCTGAAACATTCAGTTACAGAGATCAGATTTTTCCAAATGCTTATTTCTTATAAGGCCAAAACAGATGCAGTTTGGAATCCTTACAGTACTAATTTGAAAATAATAAATAAAATCACATTCATTCACTTTGACAACCATAAACACATTTGCATTTATAAAAATACCAAAGACAAGACTCTATATAGCTTTCTAAAGCTTTTATTACTACATAATACATATTATTATTATTAATACCTTTTATTTTTAAAAATAATAAATCCCTTACAGTTTGCCAGTGATGTCCTAAAAAAGCCTTACTGAGGCCAAGGCACAGTTTTCCCAAACACTCTAAGGAATTTAACAGTGCTATGTCAAACCAAGTGCAATGCTTATTCCTTACTTAATACCTCTGAAGAGCTGACATCAAGTATTAAGTAAGGATTAACTTGACAAATGGAATTTACATGCCATCCAAAGAACTGCTTAACCTTTTAAAAAATATTATTAAAATATAACTGATTGCCAGTTATCTTTCGGAAACCTGTAAAATTTATGTATAAAACCATTAAATTATTCAGCTATGAACAACGGTATTACCCCCAGCATAATGCTTCAGATATAAAAAAAAGAAAAATAAAGAGTAAGAATATAGCCCCTAAGCAACCTTCAGTATATCTTGAATATACAAAGCCTCTGTAACTCAGTAATATATTATCTCTCCCAGGGCAATAAGCAATTAATACAGCCCTTTCTTGATAACAAGACTAAAAAAATACATAAAACACCCATACCTTAAAAAAAAATTAGTTTCACTTTGTCTAGAATCACAGAAAGTACTGAAATGCAGTGACCATGTTGGGCATGGCAGACCTGAGGACACACCTGTGCTGCACAACCTGGAAATGGGTATTTCATCTGCCCTATCCCCTTGGTGTCCCATACAAAGAAGCTATCCCAAACCTTTGATTACTCTTGTTGCCTTTTTCTGAGCCAAGCCTAACAGAGAGATTAGTGCAGGACAATCATATTCAAAGCACAGCCTGTGTAGTGGATTTTTACTACAGAATACTTATGTTTTATGTTATGAAACCTTTCTAATAACACTCAACTGTTTTCTTTTCTGACAGCTAGTGAAAACAGTTTGGTTTTACAACAATATCCATCAGATAATTTTCCTGAGCAGTAAGAGCTGCTTGAAAGTCAGGTTCTACTTTATCACCCAATCACTCCATTTTGTGAGAACCTTCTACAACTCTGACTCAAGAGAGTGATAAGTCATCAGATTTGTACCATCTCTTGAATACTGTCAGAGTAGGGAGCTATTTCAATGCAATCACTGAAAAAAATATTAAAATATCACTACTCTGTAAGTATTTCATCAAAATTAACAAGACCATCTTCTAATATTTAAAACATCTGTTTATTTTGACTGAAAATCCCCTTCTTAAATCATGTGAAGCAACACCTCTTTTTCAGTGACAGAACCTTCTTTCAGCAGCTGGCTTTAAAGGTTTCCCCTGTTACCCCAAGCGGGTAACTCTCATGAGGATCTCTTAATTTTTCATCCTAGTTACTGCAGTGCTCATTTCTCTGTTCCTGCTCCACCTATTTCCATTTAGGTATTTCTCCAAAGAGCATTTCCTTAGCCTAGTGCTTTGTCCAAGGCACCACTTTCTCTCTATCTTTTCAATAGAGCAAACACAGACAGATCCATCTATCATCTTACTCCTTATCAACAGGGTTGATTCACACTCTGGTGAGCCTTCAATCATACTGTCTTTAATTTTTCAGTAAGATTTCCCAGGTGAGGTTTCATTTTACTGCTAAGTGATTTAATTTACAAAAAGGAGCAATCCCACTCCCCTGTAACTCTCAGGTGCATCATCCTGATTTTTCCCATGCATTTGCTTTATTATTCAATCTGACCTCACAATGAGCCAATTTTAAAAATGCAAACCCTGACAAAAGGGCCATTATTTTTCTGCTGGTTTAGCTCCCTAAACAGGCTCACTGCAGTGGTCAAATGAGCACAGGTGCCAGTGGTAAGCAAGGGGCACAACTTAAGTATTTTGGAGACAGGCAGCAGTTGGATCAGGTTAGCTGTAACGTGAAGTCTTGCTCTCATGCTCTCCCTTATACTTTGGTAAACATTAAAAGCACAGTCCATTCTTTTAACTTGGAACTCTAATCTTCCATTATGAGGATAAAAATAATTTATAACTGATGCACAGGAAATAAATTAACTATCTTACTGTTCATCTCTCTATATCGCACACCTATAACCCATACTGGAATTGTGAACTCCTTGGGGGGAAATGTTCTTCACGGCTGCTTCTGCAGTAGTACAGAATCATCTGTACTACTTGATTTTCATTCTGCTCTACTGTTTACCCTAATGTAAACTTTAAAATTCTATTGAAAATTTAACTGAAATCCAGTCGGTGCAAGTCTTCACTGACAACCTCAGGCACAAAAAAGGCATCAGAGGGGAAAAAAAAAAAAAAAAGACATTCTGATTTGTTACTGATTCAAACCCTTAGGCTCTTTTTGACATCTTCTAATTATGTAAAATATAGTCAGTGAAGGTCAAAAAGAAACTGTTGCCCAGACTTCTGTTCAAGTAATTTCTAAGAAACTCAAACTTCTGTTTCAAAGCAGTACAAAGAGCTAACCAAGTAGAGAAGCTTTAACTATAGCCTACACATGTAAAGAACACACTTATGGATGCATAAGCAACTTAAATTCCAGGTCAACCCACTTCTGCAAATCAGGTCTACTGACAGAATGGACAGGATTAGAAGAAACATCCACATGATTATTTTGTGCAAGTCATGTAACAAAGCTATAGTGACAGGTGAATCAAAACTGAAAATGGTACCAAGAATATTACACAGTAAGTCTCTTCAGAGATCTGTTTCTCATGGAGAACCTTCTGACCTTTCAGGATAGTTTTGTCGGGAGACTTTCTTGGATCAAGTATATACATACAACAGTCTGCCAAGAGTTTATTAGAACAGCTTTATCTAACTGCAAGTAAAGTCATTTATGAGTGATACCCTAAAAGCAGGACACAAAGGTATGATAACCAGAGTTCTCTCTCAAGGAAGATCAATGAGACATGAGTCATACTGGATAAAATAACATTAACCAGCATGCCTTTACCTCCACATCCTTGCAAAAGATTCTCTGTGTATAGAATTTCAACAGGAGGAAAAATAAAAACCAACCTTGATGCAATATAGGAAGGTTCAATAAAACCAATTCTGAGCTGTAATTAACTAGGGGTATTTTCAGATCATTAGTGACATAACTGAAATTCACAAAGACTAGCAAGAAATTAACTACTTATATTGGTGGTGTAGGGTTGGGTTTTTTTGAGGGCTAGTCATAAAGCAACAACAAAAAATCCTGTTTAATCTTAACATCAAGAAATGTGTTCCTTTACACTTACTTGATAACTTGAAATGTCCTGACAGCAAACTGTACACCATAAAGTAATCCATTTATGAGAATAAAATATAGAGGATTCTTGAGGATTTGCAAAATTCTCATTGGTTCTGCAGCAACAAGACCTTCAAACTACATGTCAAGAACCACACTGAGATAAGACTTATAATCTAAAAAGTCTTGAACTGTAAAGAAAAAAACCAAATCTGAAAAAGGCAGACCACTAGGGGAGTGGGTATGTGAAGAGAGAGAAGCTTTATTTGCACTAGGACATCATACAAAGAGTACATGTTTCTCACTGCCCTCTGCAGCACTGGATGTGAGATGGCAGCTATGTGAAGAACCTTTTCCATCTGAAGTATCTTAGGAATCCTCTTAACAAAGGATCAGTGGATTCCCAATTATATGACCCAGAGAAATTCTCAGCTGACCTCACTGAATAGAAATAACTACACTTCATTCTGCTGGAAATCCCTTCCTAACAGACAGATTTAAAACTACACAAGCACATATGAAAAGTAATTGCATTACTGCAGCCTCCACAATGATATTGTGAATAATGATTTTTTCAGCTTTTCTGCATTTTTTTCAGTGCACTGGATTACAGCAGAATTTCCAGAGAATTCACCCAACACCACGATTCTGATAAAAATAGGACAGTAGTTTAGAAAAAGCAAAACCATAAGCTGTAGTGGATTTCTATTTTGCCTATTTCCCCAGTGCAAAATAAATTTTACAATTAAAAAAAAAATACAGACAAGTTGCAGGCTGAGGACTGAAAAGAACTGGGAGCTTCTGGTTAGCTTCTTTCCTGAAGCCTAGCTTTTGAGGAAATACCCAAAGACAGAGATGGCAGCACAGGAACATTGTCAGATCTTTTCAAGTGACAATTCAGACAGAGCAGTTACTAAAAAAAGCAATATAATCATGTATACCCAGCCAGTAAAACTCACTGCTAGTTAGAGTATAACTTTCAGAAACAGAGAAAGCACAATAAAAAGAAGATAGTGAAAGAGAAAGCATGTATCTATATAGCCTGATTCAGATTGATTTACAATTTTTTTTAAGTTGCCAAAGAAATCTTACACACTTCGAAAAAAAAAAAGAAAAGAAAAAAACCCAACCAAACAAAAGAAAAACAAGCAAACAAAAAAAACCACACAGGCAAACAAGGCCCCACATCTGTGGTAATGTTAATAGGTTCCCAGTCTTTTACTCAGTCAGTGTCTATATACTTTCCCATTCCACTGCAAGAAATACTCCAGGCTAAGAATATTTAGACAGTTCTACTTGACTATTTCTTCTCAGTTACAGCTCTTCAGGTGGAGCTTAGGGAACAGGTACATCTGTCTCTGCCTAAGACTTAAGCCTTTGTGCCCTTACTGCATGAGATACTGTGACCCCTTTATAATACTCTACAAAAACGCCTCTGTACTGCAGTGATGAAGATAATGAAAATCCCTGAAATACTTAAAGTATTTGAGGAAACTAACAAATTCCTTTTCTGACATCATTCACATATAGTGACATGTTTGCTTTCTCCTTTATTGATTTCTAGTAATAGGATTCTCATTAGCAGCTTTGAAATCACATTTATGTAACAAAAATAAATGTGAAGAAGCCTTTAGGACTAACTTGCACCGTGCCCTGCTGCAACTGCCACTGTATGTAAGCAAATATTGCATCAGGATCTAAAGCCAGTCCCTCTTTTAGTTACCAAAATAACATTTCTCAAGTGTTTAGAGTCACCCACTTCCCCTCGATTATAACAGTCATGATAGATTGTAGTTAAAGTTTAATCCATACCATTAGGATTTTAGGGCTTTTTTTTCCATCTTGTCAATTACAATTAGGCAGTAGAAGACTGAAAGCACTATTTTATCTGTATCCTCTACGGTATTTTCCAACGTCAAGAACGTCATAGAATTTGTTTCACTTTAACCCTTTTCCTAATTACAGAGCACACATATACAGGACACTAAATCTATCCTTCCTTCATTAGTAAGTCCTAGGCAGCTTTGTCAAATTTCAGAAGTCAGAAAAGCTTGAACCAAGGCACATGGAATGCAAGCTGTTGATTTTTAATAGAAAAAAATTAACAAAAATTCATTAAACTCAATTTGGTTCAAATAACAGTTTTAGCAAATTGTCCACTTCTTCTAATCCGAAAAAGCTTTAACAGCTTGTGTGATGGTTAGTTCCTTCAATTTAATAAAAATTTTAAAATCACCTTAAAAAAATCTCAAAGGAAAAATTTTGTTTAAAAATAGTAGAAAAGCATACACTTGTATTCAGGTTTTTCCATACTGTTTACTATTATAAAGCAAGGAGCACAAAAGACTGAAATATTTTTCTAACTAATGGAACACAAACTGATTTTAAGTAACATAATATTTACATAAAAAACTCTTTGGGAACCTGAAGATACCTTGAAAGCAATGATTATCCTTCTGAGTAAATCTCTCAGGTAAAAGCTGCTACCTCTATTTTACAGAAAGAAGGCAAACTGCATTATTTGCTCTCTTCCAGAGCCTAGGATGCACCTGATTCAATCCCTAGTCTTAATCTTTTGAACTCTGCTTCTCTTCCATAAAGTCTTCTCAAAGATTTCAATTCCTAGGTTTATTTCTGTTGGATCACAAAAAATGTATGAAGTCAAAGACATTATATCTACAAGGAAGACTATTAAAGTTGTTTTTAATATCACATAATAGAACTAAATTTCATTTAAGAAATGAAATACAGAAAAACCTTTAACAAATGTATTTAAAAAAAAAACACCTTACAGACAGTTACATCACTATTTTTTTTTACTCCATTGTGAAGTTCTGTCTTGCTTTTTTAAATCATGGCCAGGAAAATCACAAAGATCACAAAAATGTGGAAAGAGCTAACACTGACAAGCCTTCCCACCTCCTGTGTCAAGAACACATCAACTACACCTAAATCCTCTCTGAAGAGAGGTCATTTAACCTTTTCTAGATCATTTTCACAACACATATCGCATTACCTCCCCCAGATATCTAACCCTGTGATTATTTATCTATAGACCTGAAAAGCTTTTCCTAACACTGAAATCTCTTCTTTGTGCTGTTGAGGACCCTAATTTCTTATCCTACCTAGACAGGACAGCTTGACATTCTTCTCTATAGCAATTTTTACTGTATTTGAAGCCTATTATATCTCCCCACATCTGCTGTAGAATAAACAAGTGCAATTCTTTCAGTCCTTCCTCAAAGGTTATTACTGCAACTACCCACTACTCTTCAATTATTCCAAATCTGTTTGAAGTTACAAAAATTTGAAACAGTATATTATCTGAGATCTTTGGCTGAGTACTGCAGCAGAATTCCATCTTACATGCCACAACAATCCTGCTCACGTATCCCAGTATGACTCTTTAATAGAACTGTCATGACTCCTTTGTGGTCACTTTGTGATACAGCTGCTTATTTGCAGAACTGTTGCCCAGCCAGCTGTTGCTTGTATTTAAATTTATTGTTGCTACCCAAACATACTATTTTGTGTTTCTCTTTGCTGAACTGCATCCCATATAGTTCAGATCATTCGTTGAATTTGTCAAGACCATTTCACACTCTAATGTTTGCATTCCCTCCCAGGCTTGTACTGTCCAGGCTTGTATTGTCCAGGCACTTAGTAAATCTGCTTTGTTCTATCATCCAGGTCACAAATTGAAAGAGTAAACAGGATTAAACCCAGAAAATACACCTGCACAATTGCATGCCTTAAATCTGAAATGTCCTTAGAGCGCTTTATAAATAAGTAACCAACCAGCATGGCAAATCTACTCTGACAGTATCTATTTTGGGTCTTTCTAGATTCTTTAGCTGGGGAGGCAGAATTCCTAACTTCAACGCTATCGTACAGGCAGAGTATCTCTCACCACAAATATACATGGGAGGCTCTACCACTCTCCTCCCCCTCTAATATATTTGTAAACAGCATAGTAACTCAGGTGCATAGCTCCTCCAGTTCTCAATCTGGGGTACACCCCTGTTTTTCTTCCCAGAGACACTTCAATTCACACAAAAAAATCCCTACCTCTGAAAAATTGAGATCTTCTGTACTTAGATAGATATATATATACATATTCTTATATACACCAATAAAACAAAGAAAACAACAAAAAGCAGGATGTTACCATTTATGTATCAGCAGGCAAACTCTCAAGAACATTAATTTCCTTTTTATCCTTTAAATTTTCTACATTAAAGTAAGTATCAAATCATTAAATTTCAAGGACACAAATCAGGTATTTCTCATGGCAAAGTTATAAGGCTGACAAAATCCCTCTGCTCTACTACTGATGTATTTTCTAAAAGTTAAGCTTTTACCCTTCTGACCACTAGTTTGTCAGGCACACATGTACCTACTAATCAAAACAGGTATTTGTGTTTAAATAGTGTATTTAAATATGAAATGGAAAAAAAATCTTTAAAATGTTGGACAATTGAATTGTGTATCTTGCCAACATTCTTATTCCTGTGTCCTATGATGAAGTTCAGTAGAGTAAAAGGTATGGGAGCAGCTAATGGCAATCTAACAGATAAAATGTCACTACAGGGAGAATCAACTGTTTTCTGAAGCAACAGGACACAAAGCAATCAGGTTAATGCAATGCAAAAATTTTTAAATGAGTACCAGGTAAAACTTTAAACATGAGGTTATGAACTGCTGAAACAAGCAACACAAAAGGAACTCATCAGAGGGAATGATCTCAGTAACCCTGAAGATTGGACCAGCTGATCTTTCTGCATGTCTATGTTCAACTGAATTTATTATAATCATTAAAACATTACTGCAAGTTAAGCTGCTAAGCTTTCTGTCTGAAGATAAATTGTCATACAAGGGTTTTTTACAAGGGAAAGTAAAGTACAAACTTGTAACTAGTGCACAAATTTTGAACACAAACCACGCAAATTATCAATTTATTATGCTACCAAACTAAATCTAAGTATTTTGAGTATAAAGCTGCACCTAATCACAGAATCTTTTTTAAAGTATTTTTGTTTGGAAAATTTCCCAATAAGAGAACACACTATTTACTGTTCAGCTTTGCATTTCTTAAGTGTTTTACAAGTAGGTCTTCACAAAACTAAAATAAACTCTCAAAACAGTTCTTCTACAGCCAAGGCAGTTTTTGAAGCAGAAACCATATTTACAATATACTTACAACAAGAGCAATATACCCTTAAGTATTAAAGTGCAAAGTTTACCAGAAGCAAGCTCTTACAATCAGCAGCTTGATAGCTAGAAAAGAGTAAATTTGGAAACTAAAAAAATAACTTCCTCACTACAGAGGTGAGAAAGTTTCTAGCTTTCAGCAACTTCACTCCCGCCTACAAAGGTGGCAGAATTTTTCTTTTCCAAGGTTTCTAAGGACAAGTTCTACAAATATCTGTCTGAAAATCTAAGTACCTTCCTTCAAACCAGCCCTAAAGAAAGAGAACAACAGGTCTTAAAGTACAGCACTCCTAGACCTGTAAGTACTATGTAAATCTATGAATACAAGCAAGTGCTGAATACCTGAAAAATGTTATCTCTTGCAAATCTGCTTCTTTACAGCCACAGAGACCTGTATTATCATTTCCAACACAATGAGAACACTTCGATTTTTGGGAAAACCAAAACAAAAGCAAACCCCAGTAGATTAGCCCTGGAGACTTTAAAGAGAGCTTTTCAAACGTGAAATTTAAAAACAACAAACAAAAAGCCTTACAATTTTAAAGAGGACAGACTGCAAAGACTTCTGTTACAACTTCCTGAGTACTTTCAGAAACATTAAGAAAACATTTATTTCCCTTATTCAACAACGTGGTAAAAGGGCAGAGAGAAAGTCTTTCCACCTTTATATTAACCAGACAACTCTTACTGACCAGAAGTCAACCTACTCAAAAGTACCTAGGCTGATCTGGAAGCAACAGAAACAAACAAAAAAATAATTCCAAAGTCTCTTGGAAATGCTAGGAGCAAAGCCTTCACTACACAAGTAAATTAGAAATACTGATAAGTATCAGAGCACAGTCATGTGCTCAGATGTACAACAGAAGCCCATAGTAGGTAGAAAACACTCACAAATTTTGTAAAATAGAGTTGTTTTTACACATTAGATGTGTAATAACACTGAGCTCAAAAATCCTATTTGCTACTGCTTTCTTTCCAGAAATGTTAAAACATCACTGAACTTCACGACTTATTGACCACACTATTTAAGGCAGCCTCTCTTTTAGTAATTACATATTCGGAGTATGCAATGCAAAGGAAAAAAATCTCTTCAGTTAACAGTGGTAGAACTAAGAACTGCAACAACTTATATTGGCCTAAATAACTACACCCATAAATAATGAACGGTATTTCAATTTAAGGTCATAACTGCTGCTCCTTACTGACACACACAGCTATATTGTCTAAGAGTCATTCATAAAAAGTCTTATTGTAAATTCAAAATATAAAATGCTTTTATGAAATAAGCATGATGGTGCTGAAGAAAACCTGAAAAATTGCTCAGATTCTGAAAGACTTGCTAGAAGTCTCATGTTGAAGTAAATTACTGTTAACCCCTCCTAAAGTGGGTGACTTCAACTGGGGGAAAATTTAACCTGGTACCTATTTTTTGAACATTTTAGCACATACATTTAAAAGGGCAGCATTTTTCTCTCCTACTGTTTTTCTTAAATAACTTTTTTCACTTCAGATTAAGCAAATTGCTAATTTAAGATTAAAAGATACCTGAAAACAAACTGCAACAGTAACTTGCCAACTTATTTTCTAAAAAAAATATATTTATGAAAATAATAAAATGTTGCTTTTTCCAAATCTAATGGTTCCTATTTAATAACCAGTCCTTGTAGCAGTTAGGAGGCAGGGGGAAGTGTAATATCTAACCATAAGTTATAAATCCACCCAAAAGCATTCTCAAAAGGTTGCACAAGATAGCATTTAATACAAAATGCACAATACACTTAAGAGTTGCACCTTAAAAGCCTCAGTACATTATCACCATGATGTTAGCACATTAATAATGACAATATTAATGCAAAACACGCAAATATCTGTACAATCACTGAAGAGCTACTGCAATTTGTTTAACAGTAACTGCAAGCATATTTCCAAAACAAAGCCTGGAACTTCAAAGCCTGTGGAACACATTCTTTTGCAAAAATTTATTATCACTTATGTGGCAGCCTAAAACTAAATTAGCAAAATGAAGAATTGTACTCCAAGACTAGAAAAACTGCCAGTGTTCCTGGATAATCAGGGATGGAATACAAGACACCATAAGGAAGTAGCAGAACCATATGCTCTCCCTGAAGAAATATCAAGACTAGGAGACAAAGAGGATATTGCTGAGCTGGGATTCTTGGATACTACTGGAACTATAAAAAAATAAATTCTATTTTACTCAACTAGGATATAATGGAACATATATCACAGCACCGAGAGAGATCAGATCTGTGATGTTTACTATTTCTCTTTTTGGACCCTTGCATCCTTAAACATCAGCTTTCCTACAGGATAGGAACAGTCTGACTTCAACAGTAGGAACCTGAACGAGTACAGAAGCACCAGCAAGGGACAGGTGTGAAAAACATGGGGAGAGAGCCAGAACACCATGAAGTTTGTGGGGTGGAAGGGCATGTTGGGCTGCACCTTGCTGGAGGAAGGGCCAGAGGCCCTCTGAATGCCAACAGAGCCCGCACGGTGCTGCCAGAGCACCGATCACAGGCAACCGAGCTGGCGCCGGTAAGCTGGGCGCCCTGTCCCGCAGGTGATGCGGCAGGGTAGCGGGGGACAAACCACGGGGGGAAGCCAGGGGCTGCCCGGAGCACGCCGCCCACCCGGGACAGCTCCAGCAGCACTGCCCGCAACCCGGCACTCGAGGCTGCAGGGCCCCGGAGGCGAGGGCACCGGGGAGGAGAAGCGCTGAGCAAACAAGGGGCCTCAGAGAGCCGGAGGCGATGGGGGCTCCGCCGCGGCGCGGCCCGGTCGGTGCCAGGGGCAGGCGTGAGGTGAGGTGAGGTGAGGTGAGGCGGGGCCGGGGCGGGGGGAAGGGAGGGGAGGGGGGGAGTGAAGCGGAGCCAGTCACGCTTCCCCGGGGCGCCCAACCCCGCCCCGCCCCGCTCCCCGTGTGGCCCGGGGCACGATAGCGGGGAGGAGGCTGGTCGCAGGGTCCCCGCCCCCCGGGCCCCCGTTACCATTACCCAGCACGCCCAGCGCTGCGCCGCCATCCCGCAGCCGGCCCGCTCCCGCAGGGAAACCACGACCTCGCGAGATTTCGTGGCCCCTCCGCATCTCTCCTCCCCCTCTCTCTCCTTCTTCCTCCCCCCCCGCCTCCCCCTCCCCCTCCCCCTTCCCCCCCCGACCGGCCCCGGGCGCACGCGCGCACCGCCCGCACTCAGCTCACAACCAACATGGCGGCCGCGGCGTCGCGCACGTGCTCCCGGCCCCGCCGCCGCCTCCGGCCGGGCGCGCGCGCACGGACACCGGCGCACGCGCGCGCGCGCGCACGCAGCGCTCGCGGGGGCGGGAAGGAGGCGGGGCCGCCGCGCACGCGCGCGAGGCGCCGCCGCGGTGCAGCTGATTCGAACGGGGCGCGCGAGCCACCGCCTCCTCCTCGCACGCGCTGGTCACGTGGGGGCTTCCCCCCTCTCATTCCCTCCTCCTCCTCCTCCTCCTCCTTCCCCCTCCCCTCGCGGGTTCCGAACTCGGCACCATCCGGGTCCCCCCTTCCCCGGGGGCCGGGCCCGCGCCCGAGCCCTCACCTGACGCCCGCTCCTCGGCGCGGCGGGCGCTGCCGGCCCGCGCAGCCCCGTGCTCGGCTCGCTCCCTCCGTGCTGCCCGCACCAGGCGGCGGCGGCAGCGGGGACGGCGGCGGCGGCTCCGCACAGCGCCTGCTCCCCTCAGCGCGGCGTCGGCTCCTTCCGCTTCCTTCCCCTCCCCCTCCAGCCGCTGCGGCGGGGACCCGCTCCCTGCAGCTCCGCCTGCTGGCAGAGGGCGGAGGCGGCCGGTCCGGCGTGCCCGCGGCCAACAGCCGGGGGGGGGACGGGACGGGACGGGACGGGACGGCTGCTGCCCGGGGGCGGGGGTGAGAGCCGAGCGGCGCCGCGCTCCGTCGTGCCCCACGGGGTTGGGACGGCCCCGGGAGGCGGCGGGGGGACGGGAGCGGCCCCGTGAGCTGGGGCAGGTGTCTGGCCGGGTGCCCTGAGGGACGGGGCGGGCGGCTGAAGCGGGGGGGAGGCAGAGACCGAAGCGGCGCCCGGCGGCTGTGGGGGCTCCCGCCACACCGGGCAGCGTCGCGGCCTCCCCGCTGCTGCCCGGCGCCTGGTGACTTGCAGGTTTGCGGCGGTCAGGAAGGGGAACGGGGAGCAGGGCTGAGGGGCGGCGTTCTGCTGGCTGGAAGTGTCGCTTCCGAGGTCTCCCCGGGCTCTGGGGGTCCCCGTGGGCCGGTTTGTGCCCCCAGAGCCGGGGCTCTTCTGGTGGCTGGTCCTGAACAATTCCGGTCCGCTCTCCCGACTTTCTCACTTAAAGCAGTGCCTCAGGAACAGGCACCGTGGAATACTCCCAACCTTCTAGATTATGACTAAAACTTAACCGGTTGTGCTTTCAAATTTCATGTTTTTAGTCCCTACCTGGTTCTCTGCTGGCCTGTATGTGATCACCAGGAGTTACTGTTTAACTCATGCACTCTGCTCCAAGAAAATTGTTTACCTCTGAACTCCTAACTATTCAGTGTCTCTATCTTTGTGACAACTCATTCTTTTTTTCCTTATATAACTGTTAAAATGTGTCTGGAAGAGCTTCGTGTAGCCAAGAAACACAGAGGACTGTTTTCTGTTAACTGCTTAGGAAATCCAAGAACCTTTCCATTAAAAACAATTAACAAATTTCCAGATGGCTAGAAAATCCTAAGTTAAACCAGCTTTCTGTTAACAGAAGATTAAGCACTGAAGAGTTTTCAATTGCTTTTAAAATTAGTTACTGTATGGTAATTCAACTGATTGATACTCTTGTAAAGAATCCTATTTAATAAAATACCAATTGCTCAAATTGCAAGGCCAGTCACACACATCTTCTGCAATGCCAGAGTCTACAGAAACCCCTCAGTAGCTATTGTGCTTTCCCAAGCAGTTCTCAGTTTTCCCTGCATCTTGCTGACTTAGAACTCTTCTCCTGTGATCAGATTCAAAACTGAAATCCCATAAGAGGGAAGGAAATTTTTTTTCTTGAATCTCTGCCACTGCTCTCAAGCAGTCTTCTGTCTGCATGCCCAAATCTGAAGGAGGAATGGAGCTTTTTGTGCTACTGCAAGAGCACCTGTAAGCACTAAAAGGCTGAATTGCAATTCATTTAGAAATGTGTTCACTTAGCTGAACAGCTGCAGTGGCTAAAGATACTACTGTGTTTCAGAAAAGTGTTACTGCTTTCACAGTAACTGAGGGTTCTCAGCTGCTTCAGTGCAAAATCAATTGTTCTTTTTGGGGTGATTGGGGTTTTTTGGGTGTTCTTTCAAATTCCCAGAGCCCTTTAAGGGTGCACGTGAGCCAGGGAACTGACCTAACCCAGTGGCCTGCTGACACAGGAGGCAGCACTCTTCCCCCCCACCACCCCATTTTCCCTGCCCCACAGTCTCTCCTACTGCCTGCTCTGGTGCTCATCTACACACAGTAAACCAGTCAAACTTCCTAAACCACCAAGAAACTGTTCCTCTTTCTGGTGTGTTAGTTTTCAGCTCAAAAATAATCTGTGTTGGCTCACTGTGGAGGCCAGCATGTGAGATGGGGATGTGAGACTCTTGCCAGTAGAGGAGAGGAACAAGACAATCCTTTTTTGGCAGCAATAACCTTTTGGCAGCAGGATTAAACCAGTCAAACTATATTGTTTAACCACACCCAACACCAGGATTTGCCTTGAATTCACTGAGGAGGACTTTAATATTATGTTCTGCCATCCTGCCTAAGAAGGAGTAATGTCTAGTGATGGGATGATAACAATGTTCAGGTAATGGTTCCTGTAACAAAAGGGATACTCCTGAGGCTCCTGCCCACCTCTACATGCCCCCTGTGTTTCCCTGGATTCAATCCAGCCATTGTATATCTACAGGGTATTTTGGCTCTGCTATCCTTCCAGATGAAAATGAACTATATGCTAAGAGGAAAAAAGCAGTCTATGTGTAGTAAGGCCTCAGATCAACCAGGTTTACTGAGACCTACACCCAGCAGAATTTACATTGAAACCTGGAGAAACCTGCTTTGTTTGAAGCTCACAGGCTGGGGCTTTACCTCCACTCTATTGTCCTCACAGTTCAAAGTCTCTTTTTCATCCACTCATGCTATCCTGTAGCAGCTTTTCAGTAGTTCCTAAGCATGATGGAATATTGTCCTGCCTAGCAGCACCGTGTTGCTTTTTACAATATATTTTCACTTCGAGCCCATCTCCCTTGCTTCTCATATACCCTACCCAAACTTTATCACATTCCTAAGTCTTGTGGCTGCAGTTTCCTCTCTGCTACAGCATCTACCTTGTACCAGAAACCAGTAGCTGCATTTTTCATGAGCAGCTTAGACTGTTACTCATTTATAGGCCAGTAACAATTTCTCTGGCCTCATCAATGTTGGTAGTAAAAAAAAAAAAACCTCAAACAACCCACTGTTCTGATCAAGGGAAAATGGTGTTAATGACAGCTTTTGAGCATGTTACAATGGGACAAGATAAAAAGCACTAGCTCAGCCCCACTCCCCAAGTCCGTACTTCCTCCCAAATCAGGAGCTGTTTTATTCCTCCATGTCAATAAAACCTCAGCAGTTTGTGCCCAGAGAACTGCCTGAGACCCCAAGGTCCAGTTTAGATGGAGCTGTTACATGGCTCATGCTTTCAGTGGCAGCACTGCTGTTTCTGCCCATCTCAATCCCTGAAATAGCTTAATTGCATCTCCTATTATTACAGCAAATTAAATGGGGTGGGTTTTTTGGGGGCTGACAAAAGATTAACAAAGTTCACTCTTCACAATTCTGCACAATTGAGTAGTTGATCCTACAGACATCTGGGTTAGTTCAGTGACAGCTACCTTGGGATCTTCGTACCATAACCCAAGAAGCAAGCTGGAACTTCTTGCTACCCAACACTGCAGTTAAAAGAGGGATTATGGTTTTGACTACAGCTCTAGATCTACACTGGCTCTTAAAAAAGGGTATGTATGACGAGGAAGATCATTGCTGAATTCATCTCCAGAGTTCAGCTCAAGCTTATTTGTTCTGACTCAAGGGCAGCTCTGCTGAACTGGCTCATTGTGTGCAATTACTTGGGTGGCTGCACAGTAAGCCCTGGACAAGAGCAGGGAGACTTTTCCTACAGTCAGCTTAGGTTCAGTTGGGTCAATTTCCACAGCATGGCCCAAATCTAATAAGCTCTCCTGAATTGCACCGGAGTTGACTCAACACAATGCTCAGAAGTCTCTCTACTTACTACTTTACCATCTTCACCAAAAGATAATTTTGTTTGTAGGTACTTCATAGGCAGTCTTCTAGAGTTTGTATTTGTGTATTTCTGAAAAAAAGAAGAAAAATAAAAGAAAAAAGAAAAAAAAAAGCACTTACGTTCTTGAGAAGAAAATTCCAACAAGAGAGAGTAATAGAAAATAAAGTTATAAAAGGGAAGGGAAGGTTTTGTTGAGATAAAGAAAAAAAAATTAGCAGTGTTAAGACCATTTTCTGTTTAATTATGCACACTTACACAGAATCACTTCATTTTTTTTTTATTACAGGTCCTCTGTTTTGCTGCTCGGTTCTGCCCACTGCATTCACTGGAGACCCCTAAATTCTAATTAATTTTTTTTTTCCATTCATGCTACCATATGCAAAGAACAAATATGAGAAAGGCTAGATTTCCCTTAATATCATCAACAACAAAAAAGATTTTTTAATGTTTTTACTTGAAGCAAAGTGCTTCAGATAAACAAAGCTGGTTTGTGTCTAAACTTTAAAAAAAGAAATAAATCTGGCTGAAGACATACCCTACTGACTCATTTAGGTGTGGCTTCAGTACCCAGTTTACATGAGACACTACAGACTTTTTGCCACAACTTTTATTAAAATTTACAATATTATAAATTCAAATAAATATCTGTTAATATATTTCCACTACTTCAAATACTACTTGGGCAAAGACTTTACAGTATTTATAGAAGTTAGTATATCAAAATTTTTAATAAAATTACTAAAATAATTGAAAAATGCAACTGCAATTTACTACGAGTGAAAAAATACATTTTAGTAAATTGTACATAATGATGAAAGGTCATCTGGTCTATTATCTATTCAAAATAAACCCATTCCAGCCACAGGTTTAGAATGCCTGTTTTTAAGATACTTCTTTTGTGGGAACAAGGCAGGGGGGAAATTAAAGTTACACCTTTTTATTAAACAGAACAACCTCCAGTCATTTATTAAGGGTATGTACATTAGACAGTTTAGGAATCTAATAAGCCAGAGAGTACTCCAGAGCTGACTTTGGCTACTGTAAGATGTCATATTCCATGCTGACAAAGCAAGTTGCCAATTACAGAAGTTAAACACATTATGGAAGTTATTAGTTCATTTCCATTTTATGCCTGTATACTTTAAGTATGGGCAGTCTAACCAAATTGATCTAAAAACCTGCAGTTGAGTAAATCTAAGTTATTTTTAATAATTAAATTCATTAGGCTATATTCAGTACAACATTTAACCACTCCTGAGTCATGAGGTTAACTCCATTATAGATGTTTGGGGTTTTTTTCTAAGTTCAATAGAGACTACAAAGTCAAATAGATATGAAATGAGAGCTAGACTGTAGTGTATTATTAAGAACTTATTCCAGATTGGAACTCATTAAACTCAAGAGCAGTACACTAAGAAAGAAGCTTCTTATTTTTCAGAATGTATTCTACTTCTTAGTTTTTTTGCTGCAGAGTGAGGCTTTACATTTCTAAACAATATTTTTCTAAAATATTTCAAGCAAACACTTTTTTGCTTTATTTGAGTTATTTTGAGCATGTTATTTTTCTAAAGTATAAACTTTGACTCAGGTTAAAAAACAAACAGAGCAGCAGTCTAGAGACACTCAGGTTCTGAAAGATTTAACATATGTGAGACAGGGAAGTTTTAAGTAAATGGGATTAG
Source organism: Phaethornis superciliosus (assembly GCA_023637945.1). NCBI lineage: Eukaryota > Metazoa > Chordata > Aves > Apodiformes > Trochilidae > Phaethornis > Phaethornis superciliosus. The sequence goes on along the minus strand of JAJQWJ010000009.1, from coordinate 18,609,166 downwards.
AATGGAAGTTGGACCTATATGCTTTTTAGCCTACAGCTACCGAAAAACTGAAGTCCATAATTAAGAGTTGGTTAGTTTATCCTAGGAGTTTTACCCCTTGGAGATGCTACAGACTCCTATCCAAACAATCCATTTTCTTTTTTCCCTCTCCTTTGGAAAATTCCTTCTGTTACATGTATGGAGCACTCTCAGGAATTAGTGGTTCTGCATTAATACTTTCAATTATGTACAACCTATATAAAGATGTGTCAGGTCATGGATAGCATCCCTGTTACTGGTTTGACTAACTTGCATATTCTTTCAGGTCTTAGACCCCAATAAAAGGCTCTATTTTTGCTCAAACTGAAGAGAATGTAGTACATTCAATGTAAACCAGAAAAACACAGATTAGTTCTTTTCAAATAAGATGTGTCTAAATCCAGAAAAAAACAAGACCTAGCAGATTTCTGCCTAGCCTTTAGGCCCATTTTTTTTTCCAAAAAGAAAAGTTTTTTTAAAGACAAGCCTAGCCTGTGAATGGGGCCCTCTTAAGCAGGATATGAAAGACTGAATTTTTATTTAAACCAAATTACCATCTCACAGGAGTGGCCAGCAGTACCACTGACAGTTAAAAAAGGAGAAATCCTTGTTCGGGATTCAAATCCAAAATGAAAGGTATGCACTTTTCAGCTATAGGTTCACAGTATGACTGGGAGGCTTAATATCTTCTGAAAGGGGCTTGCAGAGCAGAAGCCCTGAAAGTGCTTCCATTCCCTGTATCTTTTTAAATGTCAAAAGAAAAGAGCCCAGAAAGACAACCCTCTGCATTTGAGTATGCAAAGTCATGGTCACACATGAAGTTCAGATTGCTACTGATGTAGTTTAAGAGACAAATTACCTCCACTAACCTGCTTGGTTGGAAAGCAAACTAATTATACTAAAAACAAACAAGGTAAGAGAGTGTACATTTCCCTTACTGAAAATCAGTAAGAAGATGGGACACCAAAGAAAAGTTCATAACTAAACATATTATTTCTTCCTTCTACAGTTAAATTGTAAATATAAAACTCCCAATACTAGATTAAAAATGCAATTCAAAATATTGCCTAACTAAACTAATAGCTGCCAACTGAGTAGCATTTTTGCATATTTGAGCCTATTTAGTTTGTTATAGCTGAAAATCTCAAAGTAATCTTACTTTTGGTCCTAAAGAGAAGGTGTGGAAACACAAATGCATTCACAGCATCAGCAAGTGCTGCATCTCTCTTCATTTGGGTTTGGCATTTTAACAGACACCCAGGGAAAGGGGGGCTGGGGGGAGGAAAGCAACGTGTCACCATGGTAACCTGGACATCTTGTTTTAGCATGTACATTAAAAAACACAGGACAGAACAGAATGAGTCACCTAGAAAAAAACTCGTTCCTGGGCAAAACTATGCACAGAAAATTAAAACTAAATTAAATACATTGTCCTGTGAGATTAAAATTTGCTGTTTTCCATTTCTGATAGCTGACAATTTATTTAGAGTTAACTTTTTTCTTACATGCAAGAATTAAATGCCTCCTCTCATCTGCTCTCTTTGTTCTTCATTAGTACCTTAAAAATCTACTTTTTCATGTAGTAAACTATTGCAAAAATGGATCTTAAAAGTTTTTCATGAATTCCAAGTGAGAAAGGAGGAACATAGCTGGAAATGAAATCTTCTCAACTTCATCTATATTATGGAAACATTTTGTGGATAATGACTGCTTTATTTTTCCACCTGCCATAACAATGAACAAATAAGTAAGACAAAGAAATTATTTGAGATTCGCTAGCAGTGCATAAAGGAGTACCAAAACTGCATAAATAACCAGTGTATTACTATTAGTCCAACTTTGCTTTTTTACTGACACTTTATTTCATAATGGTATATAATCAGGGAGGTGAATATCATGCAATTTCTTCATGTCTACTCATTTCAACAACCAGAACATGTATTTTACCTTCTTAGCTAATAAACTCCATCTCAAACAAGTCAGAAAATGAAATTTCTTGCTTAATCATCTCAAGTGTCCTGTTTGAAGGTCCTATTGCATTTTCTTAAGCCTACCCATCTGTGACCCTTACAAGGAAACTTGTCAAGTTATTTGGCAGGAAGTATCACTAACAATCCACAAGACCTATCAGAAACATCAGTGATGGGTTTCTCACAAAAGGACCTTCTTTTTCTAGTTGCATATCTTAGCTGACACACATTTAGAAGAAAGAAAAGTTTTGTAATAAGAGCAAATAATATCAGCTTTCTACGAAAAACACAACTCTGCTATTGTAAGCAAGCATCTGTAATATTAAATTTATAGTAAACAGATCATGTTTTATCTTACTGAATGGCAGTGTTCACATTGGTTTTTTATGGAGATGCAGCTTGTCACCTTGTTGAATGGGTGGAAGCTGGTCACATGTTTTAAACAGCTATATATATTATAGAATATATTAAAGAAAACAATCGATACTTCTCATTTTTTTACTGAACAGGGCTATTTTCTAATCTGCTGGGATATCAAAGGCTAATATAAACCACGTTTGTTTGCAACCAGAAAATTTCTGTGAAATAATGCTGAAAGTGATTTGTCTTTTTTTTGCGACACTTCAGAAATCTAGAACTCTTATTTTGCTTCCTGCTACTAATTGTCAGCTCTGGATGGCTTAAGTATAGAGGGAAGCCAGAAAAGCCATCTGTTTGGAAGAACGAAAAAGCCTAGTTGTTTTACTCATTTCCTGGGCAAAATGAAGAGCTGAAAGGTTTTCAGTGAGAAAACTGCTTAGACTGCACTAAGCCAGATGTATATAGGGAATTCAAAAGGAATAAAAGGAACAGAATTTTCTTAGTTCAATATAAAATACTTGCATGGCAAATACGAAACCACTTGCCCATTTAAGCAGATAGTCTTAAGTTTTCCTGTAAATTTTCCAAATCGCAGGTTTGCTTTTCCAAATAAACTTTGTAATGTAACCTATCAGTAATAAAAAGAAATCAAATATTAGCAGTATCATTATAAATAAATGCCTATAATGCTAACTTGAAAGAAACTCCTTGGCTTCTGTCCTTTAAAAAAAAAAACAACTAGGATATCTTGTGCAAGAAACAGCCAGTCACTGAGTTTTGAATCTGATAAGCAGGATTCTTACATAATGCATTAGCATAGCACATCAAATTACACCAGATCGCATAAGAAAAAAACCTCAGGCCTAGATGGGCATATTTGTGCATGAAAATTGCTTCATCCACATAATACATTTGATAGACAAACATATTTCTACCACTTTGTGCTGATCTCCCACGAGTGGGACACACTGTTAATCTGCTTACACAAAATTACCCAGCTCTGAGACTCTCTTCTCAAATACAGGCCCTTACAAATTTACAAAAGGCTCTGAACATAAAGTCCTTCAGATGTCACTGAGTGTTGCACTCTGCTAGAAAGACAGATTCTAAAAGCACACTGACACTTAGTTCCAGAGTAGGCACTAATGCACTACTAGTTGTTAGAATGAATCTTCTGACATCTATACCTTGACAGCTTGGTCAAAAGTTAGTTCCTCTCAACATAGCTCTGCTGACAATGTTATATGCAGTCCCCAAGCAAAGCTAAGCAGACTAGAACTTCCATACCAAATATGATATAATCAGGGAGAAATACATTAATTAAATAAAACCCCCTAAATAAATGAGTTACCTACCTATAGTAGGTCTGCAATCACAGTCATATTTAGACAGTAGTAAAACTGAAGTGCAAGAGCTCTTTACCCCTGTCAGGGATGTGTAGCAACAACCGATGTGCCTGTTCTCCCTTGAATTCAGATTTGACAGGTTTTTAGTGTCTCACCACAGAGAACTTACCTTTCAGCAGTTTATGTCAGATAGATACTAGAGGAAACTTTACAACCTGTTTTTACTGTATTTAAGCAGTTCAACAGCTGATGGTGACAATAATACTCAAATAAAATACAAACAAAATATGCAGAGTTATCAAAATGGTTCTGAGTTGTCCGACAGGAATCAACAAAAACAGCTTTTGCCCTTTTTCCATCTTATTTTGGCAAAGATTTTGAACACTGAATGAAGTTTCTAACTTACCTAGCACACTCTCAGGCCATTACTGATATGAAGGCTGTAACCCATTACAGCAGTCAATTGAGTATCATTTGTTTATTTGGGAACATGAATCTTTAACCATAGAACCAAAAATAATTACTCTAGTGCCTCCAGCCACAGTTCAATTAAGAAACTGGAAAAATAGAAATTGGAAAAATAGATCATGTGCATTTTTATGTATCTCTTTATATAACTATCCCTAGACACTGGATTAATTTATATGTGCAGAAAGAGCTTTTTGGCCTACCCAAGTTAAACAACGAATTTGCATCACAGAATCATCTTCAGAACTTCCCTCATTTTTAAATGTTCCAGTCACAAGAAAGGAAGAGACTGGCTTTTATATCAGGAGAAGGATAACGTGGGATAATTTTACAGTTAACAAGCAGGTCATTTTTCTTGCTTTATTAAGCACACTGACTATTTAGCTCTCATCTCTGAGGCCTATAACGAGTGCCTTATTTTACTAGCAAGCAATTCGATAGTTCCTCTGCTTATCTTTTTCACTCCAATTACACTGTTCAGCTACATAGTCTCCGAAGCACTCTCCTCAGCACTGGGGGTTCAGTTGAACAATTAGCTATACTACTTTCAAGAAAACTTCAAAAATTAGAGAAATCAAGCTTTGAGCTGGTAAATGCTGCCCTACCCAACCCACCCCCAGTTTTCTCCAGAAGACAGGATTAAAGTTACCAGACTGAACAACATGCTTTTACCAGCTCAATCTAGATTCCCAGGCCTAAAACAAGGACTCCACTGGATTTTGCCCTTCTTGAAATGACAGCTTTCTTGGCACCCAAACACATTGCTCTGTTTCTTCAACTGGAAACAAATGAACAAAGAACCCAAACAGTCTGGTGAAAGGCTTATGAAAAAAAAATAATTTCCACAGCCCTTTCCCGGAGATGCATTCTTGCTTTGCTGTGAATCTGACAGCTCTTCACAGTAAAGACTTCTCCTTTACCTATACTGTGAAGTGCTGCCTTCCCTCCAGCATACACAAGCCATCCATCTGGAATTCTCCCACACTGTCTTGCATTTAAAGGCTACTTCCATTTCTCTGACATAAAATCCTGTCAAGCTCTCAAAGGGCAAAAAGCAAGACAGTCATCCCTGTCTTGAACACAAACACATCTACTTCATTGCAAACTCAGGATTTTTACTTTTTTTTTCTTTTTCTTTAAAGCATAAGTTATGGTGTGAAGATGCCTTTTGCCATGGTGACAGAGGCATTCCAGAAACTCTGCTAGTTTAAAGTCTATTGTTATTGATCTATTGGCAAAGTTTAAGATTATGTTTGACATAATAGACATGATAGATTCCCAAACATCCAGTGGAAAACAGTAACGAAACTGCTAGAATATTTCTAGAGTTCTAACAGACTACCAAAACCCAGCCCAAGTCACCATTGCTAAAAGCAAATATTCCTCTGTATCTAGGAAAAATTGCTCACTGTTCTTCAATAATTTCCACATTGGAAGTCTTGTATCTTCTGCATTCTCTTAAGCAAGCAAACTTTTTTTTCAATGCTGAATCACTTTCCTTTTCACTGAAATAAATTCTCCCCAACTTTATCATCATATAGCATCCAAAATTGGGAACAGTGCAGATGAGACCTCACAAGCAGCATGGCACCAAGTAGAGCAGAATAATTACCTCCTGTGCCTTGCATCTGATGCTTTTGTTACTATTACTCAGAACAGGTTTTGTTTTGGTATCACTGGATTTTAACTCTTGGTCTAATCTGCTGTAATACTCAAAACACTTAGCACAGAACTACTCAATCCATTTTTCTCTTGCAAGTTTCACAGAGGCAGTCTGTTCCACCATCCAAGCCATTAATGAAAACATGGAGTAAATTGGTAAACCTGACCATCATACAGTGATTTAACAAAGGAAGTATTTCACAAGTTTCCAATTAAGAACATCGTGTATGAAAACTCTTACCCTAAGTATCAATTGTTATTGAGATTTAGTATGTTAGAGAACCTTAAGAATAGCTTAAATGAGACTACAATTTTGAAGAAAAAAAAAAAAAAAGCCTAATATGAAGAAAGGACATAAAAATGGAGGAAGTTAGAACAGCCCCAGGCCAAGGTTAGCAAGTCAGTATTGACTGTTTATAAGCAATTTAACCTTAACAAGACAAGTCTGCAGTAGTAAGTGATGCATTTGTTTACCTTGTGCATACAAAGGTAACCTGATACTAATTGCAAGTTGCCTTATCTGCTAATCTAAAATCGTCCAAATGCACTATCAGATATCTTAAGTCTCTGCTCACTGTTTCCTGACATTTACACTCGTGTACACACATGGCTTCTCGGCTGCCTACGTCCCATGACCTCCTCTGGAATGTAAAGAACACTTACATACAAGTTGAAAAACTTAACAGGCTGCCCAAGAGTTGCCTGCAATACAGTTTTAAAATAAAAAATGTACTCCTTCTGTAGCAGCCAAATAATCACTGGCTTCATAATGCTGCCCATTTACCCCTCTTCCTTGCACTGCTGTATTTTCAACTCTAGTTCTTCTCAAGTAAGCTGAGGAAAATACTGGGATTAATATTCAAACTGAACTGACTCTTCCTACCTGGTGAATTATCAAGTACTTATGGTTAGGGGGACACTTTCTCTAGGACTCATAGGTGGCTTTTTAACCTTTTTAATGGCTTTAAGTGCTTTACAAAGTTCACAACCAGTTTGGTTTTATAGTAGACATAAAATCATCCAGAAGAATGTTATATCAGCATTTTCTTACTTTGGAGTTAGAACTATCAACATCATTGCCTAAACATAAAGTGGTCAAGAAATATAGTTATAGGGGTTTGAAAGCAGTACCACAGCACTGTTTCTAAAGTTTTGTATTGATGTAATAAATGAAAAACATTTAACAAAGCTTTTTTCCCTCCTCTTTCACAGTTTAATTATTTTCCTTTATTGACCCAGCCTTGAATAATGCTGCTTATTTGGTAACAGTATCAGGCAAAAACAAGAGCAAGTGCAATTCTGCATTCCAATATGAATCATTCAGTAAAGGTTTGCAATATATACATTTTCTCCAGCTTCTGACATTACAGATCATCATGCCAACAAGAATTTTTAACAATACATTAAAATCCTTCAAATGGAACTATTATGAATGTAATTGAAGAGACCAGACAATTTAATTTCTGAAATTTATATCACTCATGTCCATAATCATTTTACATTTCACACTTCATGCTCTCAGACTTTACCCTAGAGAAGACTAAATCTTTTTGTCACATATACTATTAAAGACACTAGCCAGGTTTATAGAGTCACATAGACTATAATAAGATGTAAAATTTAGTAGGTAATAAGTTATGACATTTGCTGACTAAAACAATATCCAATCTACACTAATATTTGATCCATTCAAATACAGCAAGTATTTGGATGTTACATACTACCCATTTAACATACTTACAGTGCAAAATAAGTGAGAATATTTTTCCTGAGCATTTAGGAAATTAAAATCCTTTTCCTTGACATAGATTGCAATCCATTTAAAATATACTCCCCATATACCTAGGCTTGTCAAGGCTGTACAATTAAGACAGAAAAAAGTCTCTAATAGGAAGCCTAATCAAGAATCAGAAGTGTTACTGAACATCTCTGAAGTTTGTCCTCATTTTTCAAATCTAAACATCTAACAGGATTGACTTATACCAGAATGTTCAGAAATTACAATTTCTTCCATTGACCAAGCATTCCAAAATGTACAAAGCATGTGCCTTCCAAAACAGAGAAACAGATTCTATTTAAGCAAATAGATATTTATTTCAATTTACTAATCTGTATATATAATGCCCAGTGACCTGTGCCTCCAACAGACTTCAGAGAATAAAACTTACAGGAATGTATTTTGGGCATTTTGTAAGGAAGCTGGTTTCCTTACAAGTTCATCTTTTTCTCAATAGCTACAGACCATGTGTTTCTAATTCAATCTTCTCCTCTGTTTGCAAGATATCAGGTTCTACTGGAGGAACAGGTGGCCTGAGTATAATCTCTGGACCTCCACCATAGATTGATTGAAGAAAATTCCATGTTTCTTCAGATATTTGTCCAGAATCTGCACCTGAAAACATTTTAAAAATTTTAATTATTTTTTAGAGTAATTCTTTTGTGATTTCTTTGAAGTCCACAAGAGATACAAAAAGAAAAGAATATATATTCAAATGCAAAACCCTAACTTGAATTTGTGCTTTATCTTGCACTGACTAGCAAACTCAATGACATATTTCTTGTTAACTTTGTACTTGATTCTTGAAACTACCTGTTCTAATTTATCTGGTATGTAAGACACCTCAACCATAACACACATGACAGTTCTGTGATAAACATGTGATGCTTCTCAATCAAGCTGACAACTGGTAGCTCTTGGTTGCTTCATCAGAAGCAGCAATTCACATTAATGTAAGAATATGCAGTTCCATCAAGTACACGGTGAAGTTTGAGGACCCAAGATTCATGTTTAACTGAATGGGCACAGTGAACGAATGCACAGGAATCAGAATCAGTGGATCACAGCAATATGCAACCCAGTAGGCCTAGTGATGCTCCCACCTCTTCTCTCATGACTTGAGACAAATTTTCCTCAGCTTATTCACTTTAATTTCTACCCGAGTTCTAATCTGCATAAATGCAACTGAGGTTCAGGCACCAACTAGCTACTTTGCTATTGATTATTGATTCTAAAATGACATTTTTTTGCTGCATGGCAGTAGCCTGTATTTGTCAGTACCTTGTATTTGAATTCTATGTTTGCACTTAAATCATTAAAATATACTGCAAAACTCATGAGTGCAAGAACTCATCCCTATTTAAATACACTCTTAAGATTTTAAAATTGGTGAGATTTATGCAGGGCCTAGTGGCCTCCAGTGAACTGCCACTGGTAGGTGCACTGTATGCTGCAGCATTAAGTTAAATTGGGAAAAATTTCAGTTAAATAAAGGTTAATCTTAATGCTGCATTTTATTTATTTTAAGCTAAGCTACAATTAATTTAAATATTCATAGGAAGCCTAAAGTCTCCATAAAGCAAGCCACGTTCGACTTTTTTGTCTATGTAACTACAAATTGCAAATATATTTTATTAAGCATCTGGCTCTGAATAACAAAGAAGTATCTTTGCACTCTACAGAAGTTTTTGCAATGTACAGTGGCAAATAACTTGCAGCAAAATCAGCAACAGCACTTACTTACTGTGGTATATTTACCTGTGCCAGAAGTAGCTCTTAATTTGAATTAGGTTTCAAGATTCAAATAACTACACAGATACATGACAGTTTTAAATTCAAGAAACTCCCAATTTATATTAAGAAAACCCAATTCAAGCCAAGTGACACAAAGCCAAAGAACACCATTTTTTACCATTTTATAGTTACTCTGCACCTTCTACTAGACTCTCCTCTATATCTGGATTAGTCTATTACAGATATTTATCCTTTATTTTAAAAAGGTGGTCCCCTCAATATGGACACAACACAAATTCACTAGTAACTGCCATTTTATAATAAATTTTTTAGAAGAATTCAAAATATATTTTTTAAATGTCATCAAATACATCATAAGGAGTCCAAAGATGCAGTAATAATGGACACCTACCTTGTTTTAGCACAGCATTTCCACATTTTGTTACTGCAATCTTAGCGTTATCAATAGGACCAGGAGGATCTAGTGTGACAGAAAGATGGTTAAAATTGGGAGAGCAGGTTGGAGGATCTATTTTCAAATGGAAAGCAACACCAGTTGTTTACTGATTGTTCTTGTAGTGCTTAACTGTACATTCCAAATTATGTAAAACTAATCAGAATTTTAATGAAAGTTTTTCAAAGCATTCCTGATTACACTAAATCTTCAAGCATTGTAAAACACTAATTAATCATAATTTTTACCCCTAGTAAAGTTGTCCAAGTGAAGATTCAGACAAGACTATAGAGCTTTTTATCAGTGTTTCCATTTCAAAACTTTAGAAGCACTTCAAGTAGGATAAAATGGTATTATTATAGCTGGTACTCAGTTATCTGAGTTTAGGTTGTGGCAGTGAAGCCACCTTTCCTCTAGAAGCTGAATCAGTTCGCACAGCAAAATCCATCTACACTTGTAGGTGAACCCAATTTTCCTGCTGCTGGTAACAGCAAAACCCCTGCAAACAAACAACAATCTTTCCACAACAATCCCATTATCCACTCTTGAGAATTATTTTACTATATTCTGTAATTTGGTTCCTGGATATGTCTGTAACCTATAAACCTGTGTGTTAGATGTTTGTTTTAAGAGATACTGTTGCCTTCTCTTTTCTTCCTGCAGCCTTCCACCAAAGCAGAAACAACTTACTTAAACAGTTCAACTACATAAAAAGTTTACCCATATTTTGAAATGGAGAGCAACTTACCACTGTCTTTACCCTTTACAAACCCTTCCCATTCTCTGAACCATTGCATGCTGATGCAGTAAAATGTTGATGGAGATTCTTCTTCTTGGAATGCTCTATTAAGCTGAAAGGAAAAAAAAGCTGTGTTTTTCTACTTTTTCTTCTTCAAATTACTGAATTCTTTTAACCTCAATTATTAACAGCACACTGAACTGCTACAGAATTCCTGACCATCAGAACAGTAGCCACCCAGTGAATTCCCAAGGTGAGGTTTTGATGTAGATGTAGCCTTTGTACTAAAAGATTATTTGCTTTCTGCCTGAGAATTTATTTATTTATTCCTGAAAGCAGCAACAACTTCTTCTTAAGCACAAGTCCTTACCCATCAAACACTACTGGATAATTATGGTAAAGGCTGAATTTTCAAGAGGCAAAAGAAAGCAGAAAACTTATTTTTAATAAATTAATATTTTGCAAGATTTGCTTCATAATTTTATCAAAGTTTCTTTGTGTGATGAACTGTATCTTCTATGTTTGTTTTTTCCCTAATATTTTGAACACATGCCAGTATGATTCCAAGCAAGGCACGGTAAACTAATGCACTGGGACTTGTAATGACTTTGCTTCAGTTTAAAAATCACAAAGTATTTTTGCTCCGACTATTTTAAAATTAAAACAAAATTATATAAACAAACACAACCACATCCTCACTTTAGAAGCTTCTGTGTAAATGACAAAAAACAGCCTACAGACTCTCACTTCCATGTAACTAAATTTGTTTCTATAATCGTAAAAAAAAAAAGTTATAATTAAAATTTTAGGAAGTTTAACATTTTACTCTTTTTCAGAGACTACGTATCTTGTAAACAATGTTTAAGAAACATGCAAAAATTCACTTAACCCTTTAAAACCATTATCTCTATACTTTCCCTTTGAAGCCATGAACCTAAAATATCAACACATCTAAACATTTCAGATAGAAAAAATTCTGCAATAATTCCATAAAACCATCTTAACAGAGGATAAGAATTTTCTGTCATCTTACTGGTACCAATACGTGCACAACAGTGTACATGTAGTTATTATGTATACTGGAAAAATACTTATCTCTAAAGTAAATGAGGTCAACTATGCTGTTAATAATAATTACTATACACTGGTAACACAGACTAAAGAAAAATCAATTACTAAAAAGTTCAAATAGCAGATCAAATATGGAAAAGCTGACACAATCTCTGAAGTGTGATTAAAGCACAGACATAGCTGAAACAACAGCTGCAATTCCATGAATTAAGATAGCAGAAATGAGACTCCAGTATCTCTGCATTTATTTTCAATTAAATCTTCAAAACACACTTTTGGTTTCAGAATTGCAAAATCTCTACTAGTAGCTATTTGAGTTATTTTTTGGATTCATGTACATCATTCTCAGACTCATGGAAAATGTATTAGTTGCTTGACTGCAGTTTTACAGATCCATTACAATACTATGATATTTAATCCATATGGAATTACTTCTCTTTATGTCACTAATGATATTCTTAAAATTAGAACTAAAGATTATGATTAACTTTCTCTAGGTACGGTATTACTGCACTTAAACCTTATCAGATTGAGCAGGACAGATTATTGGCAGCACATAAAGAACAACTGCTCATGTGGCTGCACTCTGTTCCCAAACTATAAAAGAAATTTAAGAAACACATGAAATATTTTCTCTAAGTATATTTCCATATAAACAGTTATCTGTGAAATCACAAGAACGCCAATGTTGCCAACAGCAAAGATGGAATTCTATATAGGTATAAATATATTTAATAAAGTCCATTTGTTTCAGGAATCACCCATGAACTCTGGTAACCCTTTCAGTCACGTCATGAGTACCAGGTGATGGGAAAAAGCAGAATGAATAAGTGTTTATGTTTTTACCCGAATAAACATTTCCAATTCATTTTTCCTTCTTTTTTCAATTCTTTCAGACTCTATTTGACAGGTGTGACAAACATACAGATGGTTAACAGCTGGTCCTCCTCCATACCTGCAGTAAAAGTAAAAAAACCATTAACCCTTTTCCTTTACATGTTAAACACCATGTAGAAAGATAATGCACCTGTTGATACTGCAAGTGCCACTTTCTTATAATATGTAGCAGAACTCAGATATGTGCCAGTTATTTTCCCAGTAATATTTTGTACTCTATCACAGGACATAGCCATCTTCCAAGTTTTTACTGCCTAAATCCAGCACAAACCATCTCAAACACTGCTGTATCACACATACTTCCAAAGGGATCAGTTACTATGGGAAGAACATGTCAGTGAGCAAGTATTCCATTAGATACACAGATGATTTTATTAAAGGCTTCTAAAAAACAGCTTAAGGAAATTTTCCAGCCAGTTCCAGGTTAAACATGTTCCTCAATTCCACTGCAGGCTCTCCATCAGCTTGCTGCCTTCCTGACTCCAACCTCTAAACCTGTATGGTATTTTATTCTTAAGAAGTTATTCTCCACAACTCTTCCCTCCATATTTTCCTTGTGTAAAACTAGTTGCATGGAAGTCTTCAGGCACACTACCACTGAAAAGCATACAGGGTAAATAGTACTTTTATTGTGTATGGTTATCATTATGGACATGGGAAGGATTTGCTAGCCTAGAAATTACAAGCCTGATAAAGAAAATATTCTTGAACAACTAAGAGCCTTAAAAAATGTATGTACTACAACAGAAATGTTAGCTTAAAGAACATATTGAGATAAGGATAGTCCAGGCTTTGTTTCCTGGTTGAATAATTATTTTTGTCAGAGCTGTGTTCTCTTCCAATTTTCTCTTCTAAGCCCTCAGATTTTATTCCAAAAATAAAAAATTAAGAAAGTGCACTTAAGTACACTGACATGAATGAGAAGCTCAAAATAGGCAAGCTTTTAAGCAAGAGTAAAAAATAACTATGTTGATGAATAAAATTAAACAAAATTCTGCCATGGAAGGCACTGTGTTTTTTTCCCTTCCAGACTTGTATGTCAGTCCACAGAAATAATTTCTGATGCTATTTTTTCCTCAAATATAGAAGTGCTGTATTTTAACTAAAAATTAAAAGCATTATTTCAGTACAACAGAATTTGTATACATAAAGTATTTTGGTACATAATCTTGAAGCAACTCTGACCCCAAAATATTTGGAATTGGAGTAGTGCCACATGAACAACAAAATAAACATTATTGGGACATGGATTGGCAATTGGCATCCTAGATAAATATCTCAATTTCCTTAATCCTATGTCAGTAAAAGTCAGCTTCCACACCCTGAACTCTGACCCACTGCAGCCATGGAACTCTCCCATAATTCCCAGATATTAGCAAGACAAAAAGCAAAACACTGTTGCTTCAGAGCTTCTCTGTGTTGAAGGGTGCATGTGCCAGTCAGGAAATCAGACACCACAGACAAATGTTAAGCAATAACAATTCATACAGCTTTTCTACCTAGTAAATTACTCCCAAAATCTGGAGGACATTATCATCTTTGGGACTTCTACCTTTCTTTCAAATGATTGAAGTATGACATCTGTTAAAAAAAGGTTGTAGAGAAGTTTAAAAGCATTTTCATTTGGATTTGAAAAATATTTCTGCATACAGAAAATAGGTAATGCCTGTTGGTTAGGTAGAAAAATTCCTTATAACTAGGAAAATCGAAACAAACTGGAAATAGTATTGTTTCTATTTTTGACTTGTGCTGATCGAAACTTTGAAAGAAAAAACCCCAACCCTTTAGCTGTACTGCTTAGGTGGCAGAAAATTACCAGTGAAAAACATTTTATGGAAGTGCAGTACAGAGTCCTTAAGGTCATCAGCAAAGCTCTTCTGCAGCTTTTTTTTCTTTTACTTTAAAAGGAGACATCTTGTAAGACTCCCTACTTTATAAGCAAGCATTTTAGCCTGACCTACATTTTAGAAGTGTACAGTAGTTATATAGAGCACTTAGATATAAATTATTTTAAAGCAGTACTGGCAGCTGAGGCTATGGATTCAAAGCCAACATAAAAGACGAGCTGTCTCCAGCCAACAAGAGAACAGGAAGCTGATACAGAGAGCTCTTTCAGCATACCTCTCACAAGCGTATTTTTGCTGACCTACTTTGGGTCATTTTGTACATACCATACATGTTTATTGGATTAATACTCAAGTAGTATCCCAGTAACACACTACTTTATGTAGGCTTGTTGCATTACTTTGCACAAGCAAATTATATAAATCAGGCATTTGCAATCCCTTCACTTAGCTGTGTGCCTAAAGAATATATGGAATTAGTGGCTCGGAAAAATATAAAGTGTGGTGTTGCTGCTTTGCACATACTTGCTTTCCAGCAATATCATTGGATTTTCTCCAGTTACACTACAAAGCTTACCTGCTATACAGATTATCCCATATATTTTGAGGTAGCATTACAACTAGGTCTTCTATGAAGTTAGCTTTGTGTGGTGGAACACCTGCAGAAGTAACAGGGGGGAAAAAAATAAACTTAGAGATTTTATTGGGGAGGAGAGGATACTGTGTGAAGTCTCTAAAAAAATAGTAATTTTTTTAAACCCAACCTTTCAATGACTTCTGGAAATCATGTGAAAAGTTTTATCACAGTACTATGACTGTATTCAGAGACCATTTTAATTTTAGTTTTTCATCAGGCTGAAAAGTTTAGAAAAAGCAGGAGCAAATGGCATGAAAGATGAAAATTAAAGGGCTAGAATCCTTTTTGGACACTAATTGCAAAATGCTTCTTGAAATGTTAGAGTGATAAACACTTTGTTTATGCATGTAAACACATTAGCAAACTGTCTATTCAAAACTCACTTATTTGCTGTAGACCTTTTTGAATTAGCTTAAAAAATATGAACGCTTAAAAGCAGTGAAATTTCCAGGGAGGAAAAAATAGAGGGGATTGCAGCATTAGAAGCACTGAATTAAGCACATGGTAAGCAGCAATGTGCTACTCAGGAATTCTTTTGAATAGTGAAAGTGTAGTAGTTTGGGCACTCGTTCATCAAGAGTCACCTGCTGTAACCCTGGAAAAAGAAACCCACAAGGGTTTACATGAACACATTTTGTAAATTCCTAGGGCAACACAATATTCCCATGTTAATAGTTTGGTTCAGCAACAGGGCAGCACCTTTAACTGCTGATCTACTGCAGCTGGATTTATTATTAAAAAATAGGAATAAGCACCACATAGTACGATTTCTTGGAATGCTAGCACTCAAATAGGTATTTCCTCAAGTATCTTTGTTTAATATAATTATCTAATTTTTCTTAACATTTATCATAAAGTAATTTTTTTATGCTCCTGTACAAAATATACAGAATTACTACTCTATTTTCACACTACTATGCACTGGATAGCCTGCATCAGACCAATTTCTTGTTCTGCAGCTTTCACATCTTCTTGTTACTTCTTGTACATGCCTGAGAGAAAGATTTAGACTGGTAGACAAAAATATTGAGAATTACGATAAAGTTACAGGATTTTTTAAAAATGGGAATACATATGTTTAAGAAGCAAGGACAGAATTCACACTGTTCCTCTTTAAGAATCAAGAAAGCTTATAAAGAAAATCACATGTGCAGAGAAAGGAAAAAAATATTAGAAGAGCTTCACATAGTATCATTTCCAACTAGTTAGCTACTGAGAGAAATTATTTACTTACGAGTTATAGTTCTAATTTACTTAAGAAGTTACTAAAGTTTTAATATAAGTGTGCATTCCTGTAGAGCTATAAGTGTACAGAAAAATTATTTTTAAATTATATTCAGTTACAGTCTCACCTCCATGCATACAGAGAAAGTCATTGTTAGAAATTGGTCCAGGCTCTGCAAAGGTCTTGAATTTATTTAACCACTGTCTGGAAACATAGAACTGCAGGAGACTTGGTTCCATCATATTCAGCAGACCCGATATCCTCCGTCTTTCTCTCTGTGCTTCTTCATTGCTCTTTCTATTAAGAACATAAAAAACGTTATATAAATAGATAACCTGGTGTAAGTGCAAACAGGCTTTGTGAAAAGGAAACTATACTTTCAAGTAAATTACCTGCATTGTGTCTATACTTCAAAGTTCTATTAGCACACAGTACTTGACTTAGCATGTGAAAAAACTACTCAGATTTGAAAAGTCACGGCAGTCTGGTAGAGTTCCTACTGGCTGGACAAGGGGAAACATAACCACCATTTTCAAAAAGTGAAAAAAGGAAGACCCAGGGAACTACTGTCTCACCTCTGTGCCCAACAGGATCATGGAGCAGATCCTCCTAAAGACTCTGCTACTGTACATGGAAAATAAGGAGGTGGTCGGTGACAACAAACATCGCATCAAGAAGAGCTAATTGTGCCTGACAAATTTGGTGGCCTTTTATGATGAGGTGCAAGGACCAAAGGAAAGCAACTGGCATCATCTACCTGGACTTCTGCAAGGTATTTGACAGTCTGTATGACATCCTGATCTCTAAAAAATACAGCTTTGATGGATGGACCACTCAGTGGATAAGGAACTGGGCGGGTGTCTGCATTCAAAAACTTGTGGTAAGTGGCTCAACGTTCAAATGGAGATGAGTGACATTCCACAAGGGTTGGTACTGGGATTGATTCTGCTTAATATCTATGTCAGCAACATGAACAGTGGGATTGGGAGCACCCTCAGCAAGTTTGCTGACAACACCAAGCTGTGTGGTGTTGTCAATACACTAGAGGGAAGGGATGACATCCAGAGGGACCTTGACAGGCTTGAGAGGAGGGCTCACACCATCACCATGAAGTTCAGTAAGGCCAAGTGGAAGGTTCTGCACCTGGGTCAGGGCAATCCCAAGCACAGATCATAGAATCATAGAATTGGCTGGGTTGGAAGGGACCTCAGAGATCATCAAGTCCAACCCTTGATCCACTACCGCTGTGGTTACCAGACCATGGCACTGAGTGCCACATCCAGTCTCTTTTTAAATATCTCCAGGGATGGAGAATCCACCACTTCCTTGGGCAGCCCATTCCAATATTTGATCACTCTCTCCATGAAGAAATTCTTTCTAGTATCTAAACTAAACCTCCCCTGGCACAACTTGAGACCATGCCCTCTTGTCTTGCTGATAGCTTCCTGGGAAAAGAGACCAACCCCCCCCTGGCTCCAGCCTCCTTTCAGGGAGTTGTAGAGAGCGATGAGGTCTCCCCTGAGCCTCCTCTTCTCCAGGCTGAACACCCCCAGCTCCCTCAGCCTCTCCTCATAGGACTTGTGCTGGAGTCCCTTCACCAGCCTGGTTGCCCTCCTTTGGACCCACTCCAGCACCTCAATCTCCTTCCTGAACTGAGGGGCCCAGAACTGGACACAGGACTCGAGCTGTGGCCTCACCAGGGCTGAGTACAGGGGCAGAATCACTTCCTTGGACCTGCTGGCCACGCTGTTCCTGATCCAGGCCAGGATGCCATTGGCCTTCTTGGCCACTTGGGCACACTGCTGGCTCATGTTCAGCTTCCTGTCACTCCAGACTCCCAGGTCCCTCTCTGCCTGGCTGCTCTCAGCCACTCTGTGCCCAGCCTGGAGCTCCCCATGGGGTTGTTGTGGCCAAAGTGCAGGACCCGGCACTTGGCCATGTTGAACCTCATCCCGTTGATATACAATACAGGTTGGGAACAGCCCTGAGGAAAAAGACTTGGGTTTGCTGGTTGATGAGAAGCTCAGCTATGTGCACTTGCAGCCCAGAAAGCCAACCGTATGTTGGGCTGCATCAAAAGAAGCACATGGTTCTCACTGTTATGAGACACCACCTGGAGTACTGTGTCCAGTTCTGGACAAGATGAGATGGACCTGTTGGACTGAGTCCAAAGGACGGAAACAAAGATGATAAGGCTGGAGCACCTCTCCTATGAAAACAGGCTGAGACAGTTGGGGATGTTCAGCCTGGAGAAGAGAAAGCTCTGGGAAGACCTTTTAGTGGCCTTCTCATACCCTGAAAGGGGCCTACAGGAGAGCTGAGGAGGGACTGTTTACAAGGGCACATAGTGATAGGACAACAGTTAATGGCTTCAAACTAGAAGAGGGTAGATTTAGATTAGGCATTAGGAAGAAATTCTTTTGCATGAGGATGGTGATACGCAGGTTGCCCAGGGAAGCCATAGGTGCCCTCTTCCTCAAAATGTTCAAGGACAGGTTGGATGGGTCTTGGAACAACCTGATATATAGCAGGTGTCCCTGCTCATGGCAGGGGGGTTGGAACTAGATGATCTTTAAGGTTCCTTTGAACTGATACTATCCTATGATTCTATGAACTCGCACCTTTAATGAACAGCTATCTAAAATGAACGGCAGGAACTTAAGGCTGTCATGTTACATAACCAGTTTACAACACAGTAAAACCTCTCCTGGTCCACATCACATCTGCTAAAGACTTTCCACAATTCCCTTCGGAGCTGTAACAGCTGGACTTTGTGTGCAAGACTTTCCCATATGCAGAACTCCTTCCCTCTAATTTAAAACGAGGGAATTGGTGGCCACTTCGAACAGTTCCTTCAAATTATCTTTCTAGTTATCCTACTATATTTATGCACATTTAGTTTTCATTTTAAGTTTTATATGTTTTACCAGTGATGGAGCAAGTGTTAAGGACATAACTGGAGGATTAAGTTTCTCTCCAGCACAGGCTTTGATGGTTGGTCCAATTCTTCCATTGTAATTCTGGCAGGACAGCTAATTTCTGAAAGCTGTCCAACAGCTTGGAAAGCTGTTTACATTCCTGACTATTATAACTAAGATCAGACTTCTAATTTTTTACCTGTAGAAGAGCACATAGGCTTCTGCATTTTGCACTGTGGATTCTGATACTTCTGTGACGCTCTGATCATCAAATTCATACCACAAGTTATTTAAATTGTTGCGACAATAAGCTATATAATGTCCACCTAGAGTGTTGGAAACAAGGGTTATTAAAAAGCATCCAAAGCTGCCCATTTTACTTGCTTTTCTATTATTGCATAGTAAATCCAAAATCAACAAGTAAGTCTTTAATGAAACATTAAATCATTAACAGTCAGGATGTGGATATTAACTTCTCTCAAACAAGATCTTTTTTTTTTTAAATTTCTATCAGTTAGTGCAAAGTTAGACAGTGCTTTCAGCATATTCTTGAACTCTTCAAACATCTTGTCTAATGCACTGCTTAACTATGTTATTAAATCAGAGTAAGACTGCCTAAACTATTTACCCTAATCAGTTTAACATTAACTCTCTTCAAATATTTGTATGTTTTTATAAGTTAGCATAGATGTGTAACTGCTACACAATAAAGATGATACATAATTGTGTTTTGAAGACTACTCATATTTTAAACTAATACTACTTTTAAATACATATTCAACTGTCAGTAATTAAATAATTAACAACTGCAAAACCAAAACAATCAGCCTCATACTTACTGCTGGCAGTTCCATGATGGCAGATGACAGACAGGAGATCATAAGTTACTATTTGAGCTGGACTGTCCTTCGCAAGGAAAGGCTGAAGATCAAGGCCTTCCAGAGGAAAGGACACATGGGTCCCAATTTTAGTGGAAAACATAAGTTCATGTCTAAATCTTTTGAGATGAATGCACAGTATCTGTAAGAAGGATCAAGAGATTCACTCGAGAACTATATATTTTACTATTTGATATTAAATAGCTGCACTGTACATACTATCTTTTCCTTTTATCATCCCAAAAAGATCACTTTCCTCTGTGGCCTGAGGCAACTATCATGAACTCTACGTTCCAGAGATTACTTTTTTTTTTTTAGGAAATTAATGATGGCTCAAGGAGTTAGAAATGAATTTGTAATTATCAAAGACTTGCCCATCTGACAGCATATAAAAAAAAAACAAACAAAACAGTCCTGAAGAGTTGCTAACACCCATGCAGCAATGAACAATGTACCTCTTCTCTTCCTCAGTGCACCTATTGCACAAAGGGACATTAACTGCTCCTGATTATTGCAGCCATCAACTCATGTTTTGAAGTGCAAGACTGGATTACTTTGGAAATGTAAGGTTATAAGCATTACTTAATAGGAACTTTTCCCAGTCTGACTGTGGTATTTAATTCTACAGGAAAAAGTTCTTCAGGCTGACAGTAACAACACAGAAAACCCCCATTCTTTCTTACAGGGTGAATAGCCAAATGTTCAAATTCCTAAAATAAATGCCAATACAAAGATACGTTTTCATCATTTAACATTATAAACTCAGTTTACTCTATGCAATTCATTAGTCTTACCACATCCCTAATCATGCAGAAAAAGTGCTTTAAAGAGCATGTACTAACAGTACCTCAGGAAATTTTTGCACTTTGCAGAATTTCACTCCATTTCTTAACCTAAGCAAAGGAAAATCAAAACAAAATAAAATACCAAAACAAGGAATATTTAGTTGTGAAAAGCTTGTATTTTATTGTGCTAAATCAGCAAAAGGCTAAGCTGAACATTACATTAGCAAACTCAAAATATTTCTGGAATGTAGACTAGACATGAAGTAGCCAAAGTAATACAATCATGTTTCAGAAGAAAAGACAATCTGTACTCCTGAAAAATTCAAAGCAGCAATTACAGATAATCAAGTGCCATGTAGGTAACAGCTTCTTTCAGCAAAAAGGAAAAAACTTTAAGCTTCATGAAAGCTGAATATTACACAAAAGAGAAAAAAAGAAACCAATTAAGTTTACATAAGAAATTACCTACAGCAGGCCACGTGTTTTGTAGTAAGGAATAACACTTTCTCCATAGAGAGCTTCAACTAGTCTTCATACCACTTCTGTGTCTGGCTCTTTAGTATTAAAGCCATGGTATATTTTTTTTTAACACACTTAATACTGCGTATCAATGAAAATATGGTAGTAATATGGATGGTTTTACTTTATCAATCAAAAACAAATTAGAAACATCTAAAACTATAAGGGATATGAAAAAGAATTAAGCAAATCTGGTATGGTGTTCAGTGCTTCCTAACTCCTGCACCTTTGTAACACTAAATTTCTGACCAACAGAACACAAGGCAGTATCAAACAATTAACAGAACTGTGACATAACCAATAGAAAAAACTGCCTCTGGACTAACAGAAGCATTAAAGCACTCAGATTAGTACAAGTTAAAAAAAACAAAGGTAAATGCCAACTTACTTCTTACATCTTCCACAGCTGTACATGTTATCACCTGCAAGTATTAGGGAGAATAAAAACAGACATTATTCTTTAAATCCAAATACTTATCCTTATAGTGCATGCATCTTATAGATCAAAGTTTCAAGGGAATTTATCATTAGGTTGCATTCAATATTTAATCCTTGTAAGAGTGTTGATATAACAACTAAATAGAAAGGTTCTTAGGTTTTATGCATTCAACTATGAAGCAGTACAGCATAATCTGAAGAAATAATGCTATATAGTTTTAAAAGGTAATAATTTACTAAATTCAAGTTTTGACAATGACTATTAATATAGTAGGTTCTGAAATTTTTATGAACCCTCACAGTTTATGCCATTTAATTAAACCAAATTCAGATTTACTTGACATTTCTCAATCAGCTTTCATGGACCTTTCTTGCCTGAAATATTCAGGTGGGTGAGAAGCTTACCTTTTTGAAAGGAATGATCCCATAAGAGCAAGGAATAACTATACTGCAGTCTTAACATGTAGCCTTTGCTTAATTGTGTGAAGCAAAGAAAATACTAATCATCTTATTGTGACAGGAGGAAAAAACCAGAAAAACACATGTTCATATAATTAACCTCTTACCCTTGAGTTCATCTCTGGCGAAAAAGGCAGCAAGACAATCTTGTAAGGTTACAACTGGACCCCAAAACCAGCTAGGAACACATGAGACAACAAACCTGAAACATCATTGACAGAAAAGAAAGAAAACCAACAAATGTTCTGCCAGAAGAGCAGAAACTTGAATTTCAAAATAGGTAAATAAAGAAAAAAAGATAAATATTATTTACCTTTTGAAATATTCCATAAAAAAAGCTATCCATCCCTGGGGGGCATATGCTTCTCCACACGACCCTGCCTTGACTAGAGATGTCTGATGACTTGCAGAATGGAGTTTAGCAAGATCTTCCTTACCTGGTATAGGCAAGGACAGATCCTGAAAGGTCTCCAGGGTTACAGACAGCTAAAAAAGAAAACAAATGAAACAAAACAGAGTTAAGCATGAAGAGAAAAAGTAATTAAACTGAATTCTGTAAAGTTCACCAATAACAACTAAGTCACTGTATGGTTGAAAATTCCATTAGGTAGCAAATTAATTATAAATAGCGAGATGTAAAAATTCATTTTCTGAAAAAAAGAGGGG
Organism: Phaethornis superciliosus; assembly: GCA_023637945.1. Taxonomy (NCBI): domain Eukaryota; kingdom Metazoa; phylum Chordata; class Aves; order Apodiformes; family Trochilidae; genus Phaethornis; species Phaethornis superciliosus. The sequence continues at coordinate 18,586,301 of JAJQWJ010000009.1, read as the reverse complement.
AAAAAAGCAACATTTTAGAGCAGACTTGCACACTGTTATCACTGAAACATTTTTGGTTTGTTTGGGTTTTTTTTCCAAGTCACTATTAATTATTTGTCTTCCTCCTAACCATACAAAGCACTATATATTTTGCCCCAGGCTCCTGTTACATAAACTAGTTTCAGAAAGCTTCAGCCCGTTGTTTTGACAGCATTTTACTCTGACATTCTCTTGACATGATGTAACTAGACCTGCTGCAGGAAACCCAGCTGTGTGTTTTCTTTCTCCCATTCTGGATTTAGTGACCACACAGGCACACAGTAAAACAACAAGAAAACTAGAGAAAATTTTTATCTGGTTTTTGAACTTGCTCGCCAGATTATCCATAGGTCTTGCTTTACATATTTCTGAAGCAAGGGAAGCAGAAAGGGCATGCAGCTGCATCAGGGTTAGTTTTAACCTGTATGTTGAGAAACTTGTCCCCAGTGCAAAGATTTGGATATCCAGTATTTGATACTACTGCTTTGAAAATAAAGTGGTTCAGTAGACATGTTTAGATAATTGACTTTTTAAAATGATCATGGGTGCCAAGTAATGCTATGAGCAATCAGTACAGAAAAAAACCCAACATAATTGTTCCTATATTGCACCACATCTTTCAGTAGAGGGCAACTTCAGAAAGCACTTAACGACTCATATAGCCTGTAGAAGTAAGTGTCTTTACCTGCATTTTTCAGTAGATATGAACTTTCTTCACCTCAATCTCCTTGATAAGACTGTTACAGCAATATGATTGGACTAGTCTTTACTTTTCATTATATACCTGAAAGCTTATAAAAGTAGCAGGTATGCAATACAATATTCAGAACATTACTAGAAACTAATCATACCTAAATGAAGCTCAAGAGCAAGCCTCTTTCTCCATTCTTGCTGTAAACCAACTCTCAAAATGTTACTGCTAAGCTGAGTAAATATCCAGCTCAATGAAAGCAAACTAATCTAAACACAAAGTCCTTGTAGTAAATGCAATTACTATCTGAGTGAACAAGTATAAAAATCTAACCTTCTGAGGGTACCTGCCACAGAAGAAAAAAGTTACCACAGAATTACTTGTATATGTAAAACTATTTGTAATGGGGGAAAAAAATACTAAAAGCTAGGACTTCCCCTCCTTACTCACCCGATCACAAGTCAAGCACTGTACTGAACTTATTATAGTCCCATCAAATATATCAGAGATAACACTCTTGTACTTCTTGCGCTTCTTCCTTTTTGGTGATGACATGGTAGAAACTATAGAAATGACAAAAAATAATGTGTTGAAAGCAAATTAAGGTCGAATGAATTCTGTTTTCTTCAATTTTTTGTGATTTAATTAAACTTCACACATATTTATGATTAAATTGTGAGCCAAGCTTTGTTTTCTATTTACTAGATTTTTTCTTAGAAATTAAACAAAATTACTGCTAGTACCAGATAATGCTTGTAGGTTCCTGTCCTGGCTTAGGCCAGGAGAGAGGTGATTTTCTGGTTTGTACTTTTGCTTTCAGCTAAGTCTCTTGTAAGTAGTTGCACTTGCTGAAATTAACAGAAATTTCTCAGTCACTGTCTGCTTCTAGGACTGATAACATTCGATGTTTATAGTTACAGCCAGAGACTGGCATGCAGAGCCAAGGACACTGCTCAGCTCTCAGGAACATTTTGCCTTCCAGAAGGAGCAAGGAGATCCCACCTGAAACCCTCCTTTGGGGAGGACTGGACAAGATAGATGCCAGAACTGACCAAACAGAGTATTCCATCCCATACATGTCATACTTGGTATAAATTTGAGGGGTCACAAGGGTCAAACACCTCTACTCCTTCCTTCTTCCTCCCTGCTCCCTTTGGCATCCTGAGAGGATTCCATCCGTCCCTGTGCCTGTGGTCCTGATCCCTGCCAGCCTGAATCTGTGTGTTCCTGCCCCCAGCTCCTGACTGCTGCTGACCCCAGGATTCCAGCCTGGACTTTCCCAGGGCTGCCCTGCAGCCTCGGTGGTGACGTGAGAGTTATTGGGGAAAGGGGGGAGGAACGTGGGATCAATTTTCCTGTATATTTGTATATATTTAGTAATTTTTCCTATTTATCATTACTGTTTCATTAAAGTTCTGTAGTTTAGTTTCCAACCCATAAGTCTCTCTCCCTTATTCTCTCTCTCTTTCCTTTATCAGAGGAGAGAGAGATTAATATATAAATCTGTTACTTGGTTTAAATCTGTTGTTTTGCCAGGCCAGGGTTAAACCGTGACAGTTCCTCAAGTATTCTATGGGTAGCAAACAAAACTCCAACTGCCAGTCTTGAAATTTACTGCCTACTGCTTTAAGATTTATCTTGACAAGAATGTCCCAAGGTATAAACTTTAAAAAACCTACATTCTTAACTGAGATTTAATTTGACAGCATCTTTCCAGGAAGACTTAGCCATGTCTCAGCTTCTACACAAGGTTAATGCATAACAACACTGATGACAGCAGGTTGAAGTAAATTTACTACTAGATTCCAGCCTAACAGCATCTTATTTAAAAATAACAAAAAACCCTCCAAGCCAGTAACACACATTCCCCACTCAAATCCACCACTAATTAGGTACACCAAGCAGAGCAGTCTCTTGGGCTCTACAAATTACTGGAATGAAAGGCCACTGGGAAATATGGCATCCAAAAGACACAAGCTTACAGCAAGAGGGGAATGGAAGAGAAGGGAATTGCTGTGTTGTAATCAGGTGTTAACTCCTCAGCAAGTCTGAGCACACAAGGGCATTCCTCTGGCATCATTGGCAATGAAAACCACTACAACTTGTGTGTTTGCAAATTGCTGTCACACTAGTCCCCCAGTCAGTTCTACTGAGTACATATCTGTTCCTCAATATCCAATGAAGATGACCAAGAGTTAAATTATTACAATATGACAAAATCAGTAGTCTAGATTGGAAGAGACTTTTGGATATCATTTAGTACAGTCTCTACTCAAAGGAGCTCTAGTTGAACTTGGGAATATCCATCCCCAAGAACCCTGGGGTACCTCTGGGCTCTCACCTTTGTTCCAGTATTCACACATTCAATTGAAACTTTTTTTTTCCTTCCATCTAATAAAATTTTCCTTTTTGCAACTTGCTCCCATTTCTATCTGCTGCATGGCTCTGCCTTTTCTATAACCACCCATAATGCTGTTTGACAGCAACAGTTTGCCTTTCCTTCAGGATCCAGCTTGTCTCTAAAGGCAATATAAATAAACTGTCTGTGCAAAGTGCCAAAAGAAATACTCTACATCTCAAAGTCAGCAAAAGAAAGTATCTGTATAGGTACAAATGGCTCCTTAAACTTTAATAAATAAAACGGTGACTTACTGAACTTCTGCTGAAGAACGGTTGTGCATATTCTCTGAAAAGCATTACATTTTTGTGGCTACTAACTTCTCCTACATTTTCCAACTCTGCAAACCAGTGCAATTGAGAAAATTGTCTAAAAAATATTATTCTGTCCTCTCAAAGCAGAGGCAAGTATTATCCATGCTTCAAAAGAATCAGAATTTTACAGAAGGGAGAGTCTTATTTTATTTCCAGCTTATATAATGCTGCCTCTCCCCACTGGGGGTAAGGAATAAAAAAAAAAAAATTCCTAAGAACAACACTGCATTGCTATGCAAGACACAAGAAACAACAAAAGGAATACTAAACCAGAGCAACTCAGTACAACAAGAGAGAAAATAAAGGACCTGTACCTTTTTTGTGGGCTGGTGCCAGTGAAGAGGATGATGCAAATGATTTTGGAGGACTGTTTGATAAGCGTGTGTTCATCCCTTCATTTGATGATGGGGTCTGGGCTGCTGCTATGTCATTCATATGGACATCATTGATATACTCTGCAATTAATATTTGCATTATTTCGTAAATTCTACCAAATATGTACTGCAGAATTAAAATGTACATGTTAAAGTATGTAATTTATTTAACCACACTGCCACTTGATACTTAGGAATGATTCACATACCAAGTTATGAAAAAACAAAAAAGCCCCACTCTTCTGGGTTATTTGAAACCACAGCCAGTACAAATTCTAGCCTTTTAAGAGAATTCAAACCGAATTCAGGACACCTAAACTGCAAAAATTAAGAAGATGCATTGTTTATGAGTAAATTCACTCACTCTATTTGACCTATACTCACTTCTACTTTACTCTATGACTCATGCACATTTGTAATGCCTTACCTGAGAATCTGCTGTGTATCTGTACTTTGACAGTTCCTGGATTATTTAAAAATTCAGTGGTCTCTGAAGCAGTGTTTGTGTCTTTTTCTAAGTCTTCTATAGAATTTGCTCGTTTGAGCTTGTTGTTTGGTATTTTTTCTTTCTGCCAATCTTTAGACATGACTGAATTGTTCTCATCATCCTGAATTAACATGGTTGTCTCTGCAGGATCCTCTAAGACAGGTTTGAAAATAGTGTCATTTTCTGTTTTATCACAGGCACCACAGGAATCACAGGGCTGGAAGCCTACATCTGACTGGCTCTTGTCTTCTTCCATAGACTCTTCAACACTCATAGGCTGTGTATCTTCTAGTTCTACAACTGGTTCTTTAAGTTCTTCATGAAGTAAATCCATTAAACAACGCAAAAATTCTTGTGCGTCCTAGAATATTAAATAAGTTTTGCAATATTATTCAATTTAATTTAGAAGATAAAGTCAAATCAGGAAAAGATACAAAACAGTAAAATAAAACCTACAGCTAACTGTTAACGAATAATGAAGTCCTCTGTCCCAGGTCTAATGTTCAAAACATATTTCATTTCTTGACCACATATTTGTTTCCTACATCCATTGCTTCTATGCCACAAGTAATCTCATCATTCAGGCTCCCTCAAAAACACTTCAATTTCCAAAAATCTTATTTTAACAACTTTATCAAAAATACTGCCATAGATTACAAAAATGATAACTACGATCAGAGAGGTCAGACTCCAGCTTTCCTGGTAATGTAAAGTTTAAGGGATAATTTTTTAAAACCTTATATGCAGTATCTTCAGCAAAGCAATCATAGGCTTGTTCTCACTGAGCATGTAAGTACTTCATTAAAAAGTATTAAAATGTACTTAACCTGTCTTTCCAACTGCATCATACTGTCAACAAAATCTGAATTCTTTTCTCAAGCTTGGACAAGATTCTTCAACTACAGAAATGAACAGATTGACATTAACTGTGTCTTGAGACACAGATTAACTGATAAACATTCTTCATTGAGGAAAAGAATTCCTCTTCTTCCCTGAACACTGAACGTGGCTGTCCAATTGGCTGCCAAAATTGCAAGGCTGGGCAATAGGAGAGCTCTGGTCATGAAAGACCATCTGTGTCATAATTGTTGCCATGAGACCTACCAAACACATAACTGAAGTGTGATCCAGGTAGAACCTAAAAAGCTTCTCATTGATTTCTGTTCTGCATGGAAAAAGACATTCTTACCAACGTTCAAAAGCAAGAACCAAGTTTCCATAGTTTCTTCTCAGTTATCAAGATCAATTTCCTACTATTCCAGAAATTCATTTGGCTTTTATAAATTAATGAGTGAAATAAAACATTTATTTAACAGCTACATGCAGCATTTGTACAGTAAGATGTATTCTAATCATCTGTTCCACAAATATGAAACATACCAACTGAAACAGCAAAATTCCTTTGAGTAACAGCAGACTGTTGGAATATATTAGTAAGCTTTTCTAATCACAGGGTTTAAATTTTCCCTGTAGCCCAAAAGCCTTTAATGAAGTACTGCAAACTGTATGAATACAGAAAATAGCGCATGAAGAATCAAATAAAGAATACCCTGACTTTGTAATAATCCATACCTCCTAAGCAAGCTACAATTTACTGTTCCAACAATACTGTTTATGGATCAGTTTTTTCTTTTTTAAGATACTAGATGAAAACTGGATGCTGTGTATTTATTTCTTATAAAATATACTTGATAGATTAATATAAAAAATCTACCATAATATTTTTTCTTTATGAACATTTTTGTTTTCTAGGACTGCTCAAATATTCACAGAATTATTTCACACAAAGGGAAACCTTTAGACACATATTATTTTCCTGAAAAAAGGGAAAAGGAGTTACTCTAACAAGTTGCAAGCCTTTTCAAAATTTCATATAAACAAAAAAAATTCTGACTTAACTGTTAATGGCTTGTTTTCAGATTAACTGAAGAATATAAACTAATATTTATATTGCGTTTGCTTTAAAAAAAATACAAGAGGTATTTTTTTAATGTTAACTATTAAGATTAAAAATAAAGGCCAATTCTATCATTTGGGCAGATCTCTGTTTGCCCAGGGAAGCTGCAGATGCCCTTCCCTGGAAGTGGGCAAGAAAAGGTTGGAGGGGGCCTTGAGAAACGTGATCTATGGCAGATGTCCTCTCTCCATGGCAGGAGGATGGGAACAATTTGGTCTTTAAGGTTCCTTCCAACCCATACCCATTCTATGATTCTACAAGATATGAAAAGTTTCACCTGTTGCGAGTAGCCTCGAAATGTTGGATTAACAGTTTTAATTCCTTGAAATAAACCAGTAGGAACAACAGAACCAGGTCTGGGGAAAAAAAAAAAAAAAAAAAAAAGTAAGTTCCAAATATATAAATACATAAAAAAGGAAACATCTAAGTGGCATTTTCTGTCTTTAGTGGGATCTTAATTTTACCTGGAACTCAATTGTAACACATCTAATACAAATAATATTAATCTTAATTATTTAATACCAACATTATATTTGCTTAAGTATATTTTTTTAAAAAAATCTGTCATCCAGCAGAAGGAGACTGTATCAGAACTTTTGTGCTCCATTTCACATGCTCTTGGCATGATGCACAATTACTGTTTCTTTACCCTTGTACTTCTATTTTGAAATATCTTCTTAGACAAATACCAGAAATTCCATACAAACCAATAAGAGAAATTGCTAAAACATTTATACAGAATGAAGGACAGGGACGATAAAGTAGTTAAACATTTTAGATTTAGTTCTGGCAGGCATAAAATTATTTTTAAAAGTTTAAGATTATAGTGTTATCATCTATTTCTTGTCAGACCTTCCTTACTACAATTTACATCAATTATTTGCTCTATCTTTAGTAGATACAGAAAAGAATAGGTTATAAGGAGTGTTCAAACCCTACAAGTTACTCTTTCCTTCATTTTAAGAGGACAAAAACTAAAAACTAGGAAGCTAGGATAGATGAATGCATCCTTCATAACTCTGGAGTTAATTGATAATTATTTGATCACAAAATTATGCAATACCTGCTTTTGTGCCAGAGTTCCGTCATCAGCTTGAGGTAACTTTTACAAATTGCAGGTTTCTTATCTGTTCGGGCTAAGCCTCCACAGTCAAGAAAAAAATGCGTCAAAGGTGGGCTGGTTAAAAAGAAGAATATTTTAATTTCAGGTTGTTTGAGTTTGTCAAAATACAGAGCAAATCAGCATTTCATAAATTATTACTAGTGAAAAATTGAAAAAAAAAAAAAAAAAAGATAAAAAAAGGAGTAATACTATTATGTAATCAAACAATTACATTTCCTACATCTTTAAATGCTGCAACCACACTTTTTGTAGCAGTAGAGGTTCAGCAGGAGAGGAACACTGCTCCTCAAACATATTCTGCCATTTGTTAAATCACCAGCATTATCTAATAGGACTGAAATTCAAGGCAATGTACCACTGTAGCAAAGGTCACCATGAGCCTAGTTGATAAATAGCATCTTAAACACATCATCTCTTCAGAATCCAGCACTGCCTCATCATGTTTGTGGGTAAATAATTCATACTTGAATGATTATTTAGCTGTTTCCTTCACACAGTGTTGCCAGTTCACATACTCTCTCACTTCTCTCCCTTCAGCCCCCCCTTTCAAGGTCACAATTGCCTGTACAGGTTGGACCTATTTTTATCCAAGAAAGATATTCCAGCACACTTGAAAATTTTGGTATTTCTCAACAAATCATTTATGATTAGATGAACCATTATTAGACAGGTGCCTCGTCCACCTCTTTACCTTCTAGAGAGATTTGCCTCAGTTCTGTCCCTTAACAAAGGATCTCAGTGAGGTCTAGTTGGATTGCAGCCAGAAGCAGATCCATACAGTAAATATATGATATATGCCCAAGTACTATCCCTGCCTGCCTATTTTGAATACAATTTCAGAGTTGGACAGTGGTTTTCTCTCTTCAGCTTTTGTAGATTTCTTCTTTGTGAATTTGTCTAGTAACCCCATGGAATTACAAGATTTTATAGTCTAGCCATTCCTAGTATGATCTAACACAGAATGCCCCATCTGCATTGTTGATAAGGACTGAATTTGAACCTTTTGATCTTAACATAATTCTTTTTAAAATTAGTATTCATTCTCATGTGTTTCCTTTTATTTCTTCTGTAGCAGAAAAAAAACCTAAACCAAAATAAAAAACAACAACACAAATTTAATAACTTTTATCAGATTTTCTTCCAATTTCTGAAACTATATGTATTTTTATTTGGGACAATGGTGAATTAAAATGAAACAGCAAAAAAGCTGAGTAGCTCATATACCATAATGTCTTTTTGTTTGTTTGTTTTTCTCCTATCAATGACACAATTGCTTGTAGTATGTAAGATTTAGGTTTAATAAAAACACACACATCATGTTTCATGGTACTGCAGCCCTTCAAAATCCTTAAGGTACATATAAGCAAATACAAAATTACATTTACAGCCATTTTCCTTACCAGTTAGAAAGAGCTTGTAAAGCTGCATTCATATAACAAGTGTTTCCAATATTTTTTAATCCTGTTAGACCTGAAAACCAGAATGAATATTCAATAAATCTGTTAATCCAACAAAAGACATATTAAAGAAAATGCTTCCTAGAAGATAAAGTCATATCATGACTAGAAGATACGTACTAATTAAAAAACTTGTGTAACACCTCTGGTGCCAGTTTTAATGCAAAGTTGTAACTAAGAGAAACAGAACTCCTAAAGGAATACTAATCTAGCTAGAAGTAGTAATTAAGTGTTTTAATTTGGGCTGACAACAAAAGACTTCTGAGAAGTCGATTGTAATTCATTTTAGTAACTAACTTCTGATGGTTTTTGACAGCTGCAGGTCATAATTTAAAATATGTTTATTGATATTTAAGATTTACTTGAATTAATGATTTACCTGTTCAGATAAATCATTGCTATGCTGGGTTCATAACCATTACTTGAATTATCAAAAGCTTCTCAAGGTAGATTTCATTCTTTCATCTCAAATGCATGCTAGCAGAGAGATTACACTAAACATTCAAAACCTACTCAGCATGTGATTACCCTAGAATCAGAACTATAATCACCTATGATTATTGTCTTCTGCACCAACTACATACCCTGATTTTTATACATAGACTGCTCAGTTTAGACATCTCCACAGAATTTCTTTTCAAGCCCAGATTATTTACTGATACCCACATAGTTTTTCTACATACATAAAAGTTACAATTAACATGTTCTTTCAGTGATTATGGAGTCATGAAAAATGCCCTCTAAATATTTGAGGACAGGCTATTTAAAAAAGTCATAATTTTCATATATTCTCCATTTAAAAAAAAAATATCTGAAATAGCTCACAGATAATAAGTGTTAAATTAATCATAACAACTTCAAAATACAACTGATTTTGTGTGAGAAAACAGTAACGTTCACAGGCAAAAACTCAAGACTGGAAAACTTAAAATATTCAGCAATAAATACCATTAGCTCTATGCAAGCCTTGAAGTATTGAAACTAGCTTAGTTATTTTAGTCTGTGTCAGAAAAATAAAAAATACTAAGAAAAGCTTTTACATCTAAAAAACAGATTGGTTACTTTAGCTGGATATCTTGATACACAGAACTTAAAAATTAAAATTTAAGTTTTAAAAAGTTCCTCCATCAGAACGGAAATACTATCCTGCTTCCTACATCTGTTCCTGCATTCTGCCCTTCAAATTTCTGCTACAAGAAGGATGGCCATTCTTCCTGAAATTAGAAGGCAAAACCAAGCATAATATTTTATAATTTATTTTATTTTTTAACAGCAGTACATGTATTTTTTTTGTAAAGCCATATTATAAGGTGTGCTTTATCAAAAGCATTTCAGAAGAAATTTTAAGAACAACAATAAACCAGCACCAAAGACTATTTTTTCTTTAAATTTGAAAAATGTATTAACACAGTCACATCAGCATTACTGGAAACTTCAATAGTATTCTGCTTGTGTATTACTTCTATACAAGTTACATATTCAAGAATATTAATAGGACATTAAAAATACACAAACACACATAACTAGCTGGGAATAAGACACATGGTTTAATGATTTAAGGGCAGATGGGGAAATTAGTGGGGTGGTGACATATCCACAAAGACTGCCAGGCAACAGAAGGGACAATGTGGATTTTTTGGCCAATGCCAGCAGACTTAGGAGAGGGAATGGTAGTGGATGAGTAAAGGAAAAATTAGATCCATAAATTAGAATAACACTGATGGAAACAAACTGCCTTGACATATGCACTGGCATCCCAAAAACAATAGCACAACAATCTGCTGGTCAGATGTTTTTGATAAAATGGTACCTAGAAATATTTTCATCACTAATATACTCACATATCCTTTTAAAAATTATCAATACCAATTTGAGACTTTTAAGAAATAATTAATATATTCTCTTATGAAATGAGATACTAAGGCTTCACTGTTTGGGCTTTCATCCATGCTCACGTTCATTTTACAGCAGCTTAATGTTAGAGGGGGGGTAATCTTTTACAACAAAGTTTGGAAGGGCATGAAATGCATTACTGAAAAGGAGAAAGCCAAATAAAACAAAATGCACATACTGGAATACTACAGGCTCAGAAAAGGGTTACACAGAATGCAGGAAAGTATTCAAATCAGGAACCTCTTAGGACAGGAGAACACTTTAGAAGAGAATTATAAAAAAACAACTCTTAACACAGCAGCTACAACACCAGCTACACTAAACATTACTGTAACATGCTTGCTCATTTTTGTTGCTGCTTGCACAGCCACACTACATTTATCACTGCATCCTCTGCTCTGAAGGCAAGTAAAGGTTGCTGCAATAAAGATGAAACTAAAAATAACATATCTTTATTGGAGGAGAAAAGGAAACAGTTCCACCTAAAAGAGAACTAGCATACAGCTGAAGAACAGACTTGCAGACATATACATGTGAAAAGGGGCAATGAAGAATTGGATTTTGCTTTTATTACCTCTTGTCTTTAACTCATCCTCTTCCACTTCTATATCTAAGTCATCAAATACAGCTGCTAGTGGAATCTTCAGTGTGGGATTACCAGGTATTTTAAAATCCTTATGAGGAGAAAAAGGAAAAAAATATATTTACTTGTATGTCTCAACTTTCCTCTTTGTTTAGCTTATGTATAGTTTTACCAGCAAATCTAGGAAATGAAAATTATCTAAATGCCTTTTTGAAATCCCACTGCACATGAAGTGACAACAATAGGATTCCACAGTCACCCTAATGAAATTCACTGGGAAAACCCCCATGTTTTTTTTTCATATTAGCAGTGACAACATGATTTTATTACAACAGCTAGAGGATCAAAACAAAGCAAGTTATAGTATTTCTCTCCCTTGGATAAGCCAGCACTGAAAACCTAACACAGCAGCCATCACATAGTGTGTATGGTTTTGATATGCCAGCAGATGGCTCACTACATTTATGGAATACAAACTGTTGAAAGCAAAATGTACTAACAGAGAAACAGGAATATTCAGCAGGCAGACATTTACTTCACAGCACACTCTTGTCACCATATAAATAACAGTTCGCAACAAAATGTTTGACAGACTTTGTATTTCTATTTCTGTGTGTTACACACATTTTCTTGGAAGACTAAAGCAGGTTAAATATAGTAGAACACAACTTCATAAGTCTGAACTTTTTATCAAGTCACCAGAATTTCTGGACAACAGAAATTAAAAAAATAAATATTCTGGTCATGCTATTCCATTTGAGCTGCTGGCATTTTGAGAAAAGTAACAGATCATGTACATATTAAATACTAAACTTCAAAGTGAAAGTATGAAAGGATATTTCCTTTCTACATATATTGAAAAACTGCTCCTTCCTGTCCAGCCTATGCATCACAGTATTCCTTCCATAGCTGTCTTAAGCAAAACAATTTTAGAAATACCATACTTGTATTTGTGTCAATTTTAACTGAATCACCTGTCCTCTTTATATAAATACATTAAGCAAGAAATAGCACCTGTTTTTTTTCAGATACATACAGTATGTTAATTATACTTTAGCTGCAGCATAACTTTCTCCAAGCCAACACTTATCTAGCAAAGAGAATATCAGTGAGCAGTACTGATGCCAATGAAGAATAACCACAAAGCAAACCTTAACAAACCTTGTTGAAATCACAGAACAAGCAACAAGACAAGCAAATAGCATATTTCAGAATTCTCTGTATAATTTCTGTTTGGGTCTTCTTTTCCTTTAACTTCTCTCCAATACTAGCTAATGTTTTATTCATTACCTTCCTCTTCAGATACTATGTAAATTGTCAATAAAAGTAGAGTTAGGAACAGCTAAGTGCTTTTATAAAGTTCTCTTTGATGCCATAATCATATAAGGCACTACAATTTTAACCCTGTGTTTTACTCAACAAATACCAACTTTCCAGATACCAGCTATATTTTTCTCTTTGGCATAATCATACCCCTTAACAATCCTATCTGCCACAGAACACTACTAGCATTCTGATTTCTAGTTTGGAATTTTTTTTTCCACATGAATGTATGACAATGTATCTGTCATTCTACACCAAAATTACACCTACATAGAACTGATACAGGTTGCTATATATATTGCCTTCCTAATAACTTCTTGCACAGTAGTTAAATTCTTAACTATTCAGGAGTGTTTGTGAATCTACCACTCCACTGAAAAAATTCTCCCACACACTAACACAAAAATCACGACCTTTTCATTCTTTTGTCAAAACTGAAAACAAGACACATTTAAAACCTCAAACTAAATTATAGGAATCCCTTTAACTGTCTTATATTACTAGTAGAATGAGGTTAACAATATAAATTTCTCCAAAAGTACTTTGCTTGTATGAATGACTTTGTATCTCAGGTAAGTATCCATAAACACATACTAAGGCATTCTGCCACTCCCTCTAAGTTAGACAGCAATTACTGTAATGAATTTTGTAAATATCATTGCAAGAGCTAATAGAGTGAGAAAGCACAGGTAAACTACTCCAATCTTGTAAATTTAAATTTAATACTATGGTTTTTTACAGTTTATTGTGGACTACAAACAGTGGAAAATAAGATGAAAAAAGCATCCTTAGGAAGCATGCAGTACATAGAGACAGAACACAGAGGCACTGTCTTCTCAAAGAATTTTATAAAACTGGAGATAGATTAACAGAAAATTGAGCCACTAGAAAGGAGGAAGACTCAGTCTCTCACAAAGAGAAGACACATTGTTCACTACAAAGCTACAGATGGTTTTGTTCCATTTTTGTTAAAAAAATACCTGCACACTATTTTCTTGTGCTTGTTGAGAGAGTCTTGCATTTGGTAGTGGAGAATGAGATCCCAGTTTTCTATCCAGGAATACTTCCTTACTACAGGCATAACACCAAACACGGAGTGTAGTAAGGTTGACAGTTAGACAGTGTTTTGTCTCCTAAAAGGGAACAAAAAACAAAACTGTGAGTCAGAAATTTGGAATAATTAAATACTGCTACATGCAAAGCAGAACAGAAGTATTCAAATTCTAGTTCTTTAAACAACAAAACAATTGTGTATGTTAGAACATCAAAAAACAGCAAATTCAATTGCTGAAATTTCAGCACAAACTATCCAACACTATGCAATTTTTAGTACAGGTCACTCATATTAGCAATGAGATACAATCAGATGTGAAGCCAATGTCCTATCTGACATGCCTTTGTGTAATTGCAAAAACAAACCAAAAAAAGGCTGTTATCACAAGTGTGACAATTCACAATAAAACGTTTTTCCAGGAGTGTCTGCTCTTAGTCATAATGGCAGCCACCTCCTCTAAATTAAGGATGCTGTTTATTTTTACTGGTTTGCTGTAGAAAATTCAAGCTATTTAACAATCAATCTGATGAACAAGATAAGATTTTCAGTTCAGTTAGAGGTGTTCATATCAAAACAAACATTCTAGACTTCTCTAGTTGACAGCTTCAAACTGTGAAGCAATATCAAAATTTACAGATGGATAATATTTTTACTCTTCTAATTTTCATCTTTTTAACCTCTTTTCTTACTGTAAAATGGTGTACAGAATTGCTAACATCTTACAAATATTTTCACCAATACTTCCTGTACTTCTTCCTTCTATAAGAGCACCAGACATGTTTATAGACAATGATGGATTTGATAGATTATTAGGAAAACACAAGTGCTGCAGGATGTCCCAAGTTCCTCCTAGTGTCCTTAAATAAAGCCTTGTACAATAATGTTTTTTAGGATAAAATGTGGACTACATTTTTATCAAGTAGCCTTCCTCCTACTAAAAATCATCAGATTACATAAATATCTATGACAAATTTAATAAGAATATGCTTGACTCTGCAGTTTCTGCTGCATAAATCATTACAGGTCTCTAAAGCAACTGGTTATTAATTTTCTTGAAGTGGTCACAATGACCAGGATTATTTGCAGTACTTGGAGTCTTACTGGTAGATAATGGGGTAAGCAGAAATAAAGTGATTTATGTCAACCTCACTTCTCTCGTTTTGTTGAGTTTACTGAGAGTAAGGAAAAAAAAAAAAATCAGGAATAGCTGTAAAATGCAATCACAAAGCACGCTTCTTGTAAAACCCTGGCATATTCTATTTGTTCATTTAAATCTTCATCAGGGTTCATTTAAATCTTCATACTTTTTTAGTATTTTCAAGGACCAAAAATTGCTCATTGTGGAACCTTAGATGTGTTCTTTGACAAACTGTAAATTGGAGGCAAGATGTTAATTTAATCAGCAAGTCAGCAATTCTTAAATGACATGTTAATAAAACTGACATCCTTCTGTCCACAATGTTTTTGTTAAGGGAGAGTGACACATCTCATTTGCTTCATTTTGGCAAGTGTGCACAGAACAGACAGTGAGTTTAAGACTCAAACAGATGTACTCAAGCTCTCCAACCTTGCCAGAATTTGGCATGCTGCAGAACACAGTGCACACACACCACTGCTCCTACCAAGCTGGATCCAAACCCAGGACATAGCAGGAAAGGATATATTCAGCTCAGTCTACAGGTTCTTCATCTGTAGCCACTGTAACAGGGAGGTTAATGCAGAAACAAAGCACCTGATTTTGGTAATTTATACTTCCTCTTTTACACCTGTTCAGCTATCATCTTCAGCAATCCAGCTTCCATCCCTTTACCCATCAGGCAGCCACAATCCTAAAAGGCAGACTGAAGTAGGGAAGTGCAACACAGTAGCTTAAATACTTAAGAACTCTTTTATCCATACATCCTGAAAATCATCAGTAGTTTGTTGTTGGTTTTTTTTTAATTTTCACCATATTCTTTTAAAGAGCACAATAACATCAGAATTACATAAATATGCAGCTGCACAGAGACTGTAAACTCACATACTTCTAAATTAGTAAAACCTGCTTCTATCAATGAAAACCAGATACAGCTAGTTGAATTTCCAGATAGTTATGCTAACACAGGTTACTAACATCACTAACATAAATATAAAAAGCTTTCTAATTTTACTGCTTCAAGTAACTATATTACTAGGAAATACATATACCTGGGAATGGGTGGTACTGTGATCAACATGGGATTCACCACAGCCAACATATGTACATCTGTTCTGTTGAGCAAGATACAAAAAAGTATATAGAATTAAAAAGTGGTATCAAAGAGGTTTACAGAATAGAAATATAGTGCCAGTCCCTTTAAAATTAACTCAAATTCTATACTACACAAACCAAGATATAGGCATAATAACTGTTAAAATAAGTATCACCTAATGTAAATAGGAATGCTGTAAGATTTAACTCATCTAACTGGTAAGCAGTATTATGCATTTAATGCATTTGAATAGACTTTTTTTGGCCATATATTTACTTTGATTAAGGTTTTTTTACAATTTCTGATTTGCTAGAGATTGTTACAGAAAACAGAAAGTTAGCCCACTGTCTAAAATTGCAAAAGCCTCAAAACATGGCATTTATATAACAAAAATGCCTGCATGCCCCTATCTGCAGTTCCTGTTTATCAGTGTTACTTCACAGTTAATTAGTTCTGTCACCACTAAATAAGAGCTTCCAGCATTATATGGTTAAATACTTACTACATTCTAGTTATAACATGCAAAATAATTGTTGATTTTAATTGTGCTAATTGCAAAACACGGTTGGCTGATTTGAGTGTGGAATCTTGCAGCTGTCGGTCTTCAAACAATTTTGATTAATTCCTCATTTGCATGAGTCAAGACAATCACAGGGGTAAAGCATGGTATCTGTATAACTCCCTGAGCACATTAATTTATACAATCAAATAGCAACTGAACACAGTCAATTTTCCATATTAAATAATCACAACTATTGGCTGAGTGCCAGATAGTAACATGCTGAGATCTCACTATATTTTTCTGATGAAAAAGGTGAAGGTGAGATGCCAACTCACCCAAGAGGAAAAATATTACAGCATGACACTAAGTGTCCTACCTATTGGAAAACTCTCCTATGGAAATGTTGGTATGAAAATAAGTTTTTCAGAAGATATTTAAGAGCTTTAAGTGAGAAATAAAAAAAAAAAAAACAGTTTCAAGCGTCAGAGCACTTCCGTACCTGCCAGGCTGATGCATCTCTGAAAAATCTTTTCCTACTCCCAAAAGAATGTTTGTAATGTAACTAAATATAGTATGTTATTAAAATTCAAGCCATCTAACAAAAAGACACTAAATATTGTTTCCGCTTTGTTTTTATCTCTTATTGATAGAAGACGCAAAATAATCTTAGGTCTTAACTGTTACCATAATACATTTAAAAGAAAAATCATTAAGTAGGTTTAAAAAATACTCCTACCTACACCTGAAGGTTAGCATCTCAGCCTACATCTCTTCCTGACAGGACTTACACTAATGTTACCAAGAAATGAAGTTTAACCCCATAGAGCAAAGTTTCAGTCTCTGGAAACTACAGGATGTCTGAGGAACTCACAAGACATTTTAAAAACTAAATTAGCAGCATATTATGCTGTTGGCATCATAGATCGATCAGAAGCAACATTTTCAGAACTTTTTGTTTTAAATACACTGAAAATGATGGTTGTTTTGTAAACAGCAAGAAAAGTAAAGCAGAAGCATATTTAAGAAAGAACCGTATACAAAGGTGAAGATCATACAAAATTAATATGATGTTCAAAGACAGTATAATACCACGTTCTATCAGTTTCAAAATGAGTTTTTTCTCTGTTTTGCTATGGAATTAAAAATTCAGTATGCATTGTGATATTGTTAGAAATTTGCATATACTGCTAAGCTTTATTATTACAAATGCTAAACGAAGCTTATAAAAAGTAACAATTAACTCAGGGATAAATTCTTTTTTAGATTTTCAAACCTGGGAAACAGATTACAAAAAAAAAAAAAAAAAAAAGAGCTAAAAAAAAAAATCAGAGTATTCTTAAATTCCAAGTAGCATGTACCTGATAAAAGGCAAATAATTTTTAAAATAGAAGACTGCAAAGAGGATTTGTTTTAAATAGTAACTTAAAGAAACTGTTCTAAATAACTTCATTAAAGCTGGTGCACAAAACAAATACTTCCAATTTACCTAGAGATTACTAGAAAAGGATGCTACAGTGAAACAACAGATCTACTTACCTCTAAGCATGCCCAAAGGTTGGGTCCTCTTACTTTACAGTCCTGACAAGTGCCCTATTCAAATAAAAGACACAAGCAAAATGCTATTTTATTTCACCAGTAAACCATAACTTTGAAAAAAAATGACAAAAAATACTGTAAAGCTCAGTATCAACTCAATAATAACCAACTTTTGTTTTGCTTCACAAAATTTTTAGATCAACCTATTTTTCTAGTAAAACCTTGGATATATGAGTTTTCATCTTAAGCCAACAATTTTTTTCTAAATAAATCAGACGTATCACATTTCTATAAAATCCTTTAAATTGGTCTTTACTCACAATTAAACATAAATGAAAGTGATAGAACCTGTAATAACTGCATATTTCTACTTCCAGACAGTCAAGAGTACTGTAAAAGTTCACAACAAAAGATGCAATACTACAGAACTGCCACCCTTCTCGGTAGCAAACAAACACTTAAACTTTCTCTGAAAGCAAATTTAGCACCATGAATAGAAAGGGTTTGGCTTTTGATCACCTCTCAGCTCCTGTGATTGGTTACACAATCTTTCTTTGAACGATTTATTAACATTAGGTGGAAACTAAGAGTTCAGGTAGGACAGTTTCTCAAAATGGAAGCTCCTCCATCAAAAAGAGAACACCTCTCCAAGAAAAACTTCAGCACAAATTTCTTTGTTACACGCTCTACATGAAATCATCATTGATGTTGTGTAACACTAATAGTCCAAATAACTAACTTCTATAAAAGCAGTGTCTGAAAATAAAGTTCAGCTTGATGTTCTCTTAATTCTTTTAACTAACACTTCCATTAAGATATCACTTGATTTGGAAAACACTGCTAGGAAAGGTACTGTAAGTGTTACATACCAAAAAATAGTTTTTCAGTTAAGTCTGTAATTCTTTCTCCAGTTTAGTTTTTATAGAAGATTTAACAATTAAGTGCACTTGAAAACTAATAGTACATGACAAGGTATGTAGCTAAAAAAAGTAACCAAAGTTAACTGTGATGGGAAGAAAGTAAGCTGCTACAACTCACATGAGATTTCTGTATCAGTTCCTCTTTTGTTATCTCACCAACAGATGTCAAGTGTGGGCAATTGCTGCTGGGCGATGACATTTTAGAAGATATATTTTTTCTGAGATCCTGTAGGTAGGAGTTTCAAGACCAGGGAATCACTTGTGAACAGAAAAAAAAGAATGAGTAAAAACCCAATTCCAGGGTTGCCCAAACAGTAGGCAGCAATAAAAGATATCTAATACGCATCATATACATACCTTTTAAAAGAACATACCTTTTTTAAGGTAAGTTAGTATAAGTAAATATATTAACAGTAAGATTAGTCCAAACAACAGTCCAAATTAAACACAGCTACTTCTCAATCAAAATTGTCTGACTTTTAGGGCATAAACTGAAAGAATCATGAGTGGAGCAGAGCTTATTTGCACCTAATAATTAACTTCTTGGCCTCCAGCACAGTACCCAAATGACAAAAAAATGACAGTTTTCAAGCCTCCCCAGAACTGATGGTGTCTTTGTACATTCTAGAAAGCAATCTTACACAACACTGCTAAAGAGTGAAGGCTGTGAACACTGAAGCTGTGAAGGCTAAATCGTGTGTCAAAGAAGAAGGAAACTTTATCTTGGTTTCATTTATTTATAAAGAAACATTCCAGAATCAGGCATATTATGTATCAAAAGACAACTGAAACTTGAAACTTGTAATTCACATGTAGTACCGAACATTCAGTGAACTTTTCTTGTTTGAGTTCTCTCTGTCCATCCAAGGTCTCTGATACACTTATCAGTAATAAAGAATGCTAAATACAAACACTTTCCCATTATTGATGTTTGCACAGAAAGCTATGAAGTTTAACAGAAAGAAAATTTAAAAGTGAACACCATAACACTCTTTTTAGATAAATATTCCAAATTACTTATGCAGACAGGAAGCATCTAATAATTTTGTTCCAGTTTTGTCACTTAAACAATTACTATTGATGTATCAACCTCTCCAAATCCCAAGAAATCTTAAGCTTTTTCTCCCCAATTATTATCTGTCCACGCTAACATTCTTTTATCAAGACTTGCAACTAAACTTCCATCCTAACTCAATGATGTGTGTTCCTTGAACTGTGTGCAGCCTTTAGCTTTGTTCTGAGTATCTGTTTCCACTCTGCCTGTTTGCTTTGGCAGCTTTAGGTCTGTTTCTTTCACTGTCCACCCATTGACTCCTTTGAGTATTAAGTAATACAGAGCTTTGCATGAGGAAAAACAAACCCTGCCTAGGAGGAGGCACCTCATACACACTTCCTAGTGAACTTTCAGCTTGTTATCTTTGACTTCATCTTTACTTCTATTGGCTCATGATAGGAATCCTTTGAATCAAGAGGCATTTCAGTTCCCTTTGATTAACAAAGGAACTTTATATAAATGTGTGTACGTGTTTAAATAGTCTACAGTACTCCTACCAACATTCCTATATAACTATTATTACTAAAGTATCATATATTATTTTTCTAGGAATAATACATACAACTTTATATAATTTGTTACATACATGCATGTATATACCTGTGTGTAAGTATTAAACAAGATATTTATTTTATAACATGTAGACCCATTCTCAAGTATGTGTATCTTTCAGTCATTTTGAATGTCATATTAACAGCTGTTCAAGAAAGTAGTTAAGAACTACTCTCACAAGCCTGGAAATACTACAGTAAATTAATAATTTGCAATTTTTTTCAATATGAGGTCTAAATTCTCTTCCTGAACCAATAGCATGGCATTTAAAAAGCATGACTCAAACATAGTCTGCACCTGGAGAAGTATTCGCTCAGTTCCATATTTAGTTGTAATCTATGTGCAGTATTGCTGAAAGACACTTAAAACATGAAAACCATAGCTTTTCAGGACAAATCTGCTCAGCTTCAGTCATATTAGCAATCCTGATTTGAACTGTTAACTTCATTTTCATAACAAAAGTAGAAACACCAATATACATTCCACCTTGCACATTTTGCATCGCATGTCAAAGCACTGAAAATGGACATGTGAGTTTCAAAGTGTCAAATAAAGCGCTGATAACCTTAATAAAATTCAGTGTGAATTAATGCTGATTTTAAAACAATGATTTAGAGAGACTGGTATAATGAACTGGTAAAGCTTTAGGTTTGGGGGGGGGTGTTGTTTTGTTTTGGGGTTTTGTTTTGTTTGTTTTTATGGAAGAAGCTTTCTGAATGCATTATACCAAGCAATATAAAACAATGAATGAAGATTTCACCTTGTGGTATCAGATTTGTATTTAGGAGCTGATTTTCATACCTTGCACCATGCAAATCCAAACCTGCAGTCCAGAACAAATCCAAACCCAGGAATTCTGCTCACATCAGATTCTTGCTGTTGGTGCAGTCTGCACCTCCTTATAATTACCAGAAAGACCAAAGCATGTTGAAACTCATGTCCCTACAGATGTGGTCCCTATTCCTGTCCATATGGAGAGCATTCCTTGTAGAAGTAAAATTAATCTTGCAGATTTTGTACATGCTATTACAGAGGCAGAGCTAGGCAGCCTTCCTTTCCCCTTTTATTAAAAAAAAAATCTTACATATCTCCTTCTATCCTGTAGCAACTATGATAACTTGCTGTACTGCCATAACCTTGGTAGCTTAAAATACCTAACTGCAGTAACACAATTTTTTAAATTTTATGTTAAAGTCTAAAACTGTAAAATTAATTTTAAAACCATGATTCACCCTTCATCTAAGTCCAAGCAAGCCCAGAGCAGTCCCTCCCCTACTGTCTGCCCTTCCTCCATTTCACCACTTCCTACTCTATCTGAAAGGATTGCTTAGCTTCCTCTACTGATATATCTCATTATCACATCTACCTTTCCACAAGCTTCTGCATTGCATT
The DNA here is from genome assembly GCA_023637945.1 of Phaethornis superciliosus. Lineage (NCBI taxonomy): Eukaryota > Metazoa > Chordata > Aves > Apodiformes > Trochilidae > Phaethornis > Phaethornis superciliosus. The sequence continues at coordinate 18,564,442 of JAJQWJ010000009.1, read as the reverse complement.
GACCTCATCCAAAAGTAGCTTCTTCCTTCCCAGCTCTGTCTGAAGCTTCCTGAATCAAAAGTTTAGATATTAGAAAGACAGAGAAGCACTCTGGAAAGCACCTGTATTAGTAATTTCAGCCCTCCTCTGGTTGTGGAACTCTATAAAAATTGTTACCAAGACAGGAACTCTTAGACAGCAATCAGACATCAAGAGGTAACTACTATTTCTGTTACTGTTCACGGATACTTCAAAAATATTCCATGGTCTTACAGGAATCTTAGAAAAATTACAAGCCAAAAACCATGGACCTACTCAATGATCTTGAAGGTCTCTTCCAACCTGAATGATTCTAGATACCAGATTCAAGAAACATCTTTGTTTCACTATGAGGTCAAGAATGAAGGAAAACTTAAGTGGGTACAGAACTCAGTTTGTACAGAAAAGGGTTTGTCCTGATTTGAGTCAGGACTGACCTACTGTTCATTATCACATTCATGAAGTAAGCTTCTCATCAAACACTTCCCATATTTAGGAGAACTTTGCAGCCTCTCCCTTATTATCCCTCCATAGTTTCCACCGAAAGGTTTGTTTCAGCCCAAAACAATTATTGCACACACAGAACAACTCCACCAAATACTAAGGATTCAACTGATATTACAAATAATGAAAAGCTCATGCAAGGAGCCTAATATTTCCTACAGAAACATATGATTTTAAATTCTCTCAAAAAGTTAATGTTTTAATCTGCCTAATTATAGTAGTTAACACTTTAACAGATACTGAAATGAATATGTATCTTTTTCTGTAGATGTTCCTAAATGTGGAGTCATTTTATCAGATCATTTTACAAGGTTCAGTTAGGGAATGCCTATAGAGTATTAAGAATAAAAGGATTATTCTGAAGATAGTCATTACCTGAAGCAGTAAATGTGTATACATAATAGGCTACTATTATTTTGGCCATATGACTCCAAATATCAAACCCGTAAGCTCTGAGTTCAGGCTTATTATTTGCACTCACAGTTACTCACTAGCTATGTCTGTATATGATTGTATTTAACATATATTTTCATTTTATAGCAACAAAAAAAGAGTGACACTCGGGTGCCACTTTGTATCTGAACATTTGATCTCTTAGAACACTAAAGAGATCTGGAACTTCAGTCATTACTTATCACACAGATTCTACACACTTCAGAAAAAACACACCAACATTCACTCCAAACTACACACGCCCATTGAAGCTACAGCCTTAGGCATACATATGCAGATTTTTAAGATATATATTTTTCCATCAGTTCTAATCTGTTGCTCTTTAAAAAGTTTACTGGATTCTTTGGCAATTATTACAGAATTTACTTAAGCATAACAACGTACACTAAAAACATTTACTAAAGTTTAGAAAAGTCTTCTTAAGTCAAGAAATAGAGATCAATCTTCATTTCTCACAGTAAGTTCCTTTATAGTCTGTTAATCAGTAAGTGGTTTTGATTTTCATCTCTCATCCCTTCCTACTTCTACCTTCTTTAATCTAACAACTCTAAACATGTGTATTCAGTTTTCTTGAAAAAAAAATAATCCCAGTACAAACTCTCATAGAAAACTTACTTTATGTATTTAGAGTAAAACCCTGTATTTTTCCACTAAATGACAAAAGCATGCTCAGCAAGCTGATTAAAGATACCTGGCCCTCCTCTTCAGGCACTAAGAGCTATCCATCCAAGCAAGACAATTTTAATGCCACTGTCATTGGATTATTTTTTTTAATGCCATAAAACATTGTTTCCAAATAGAAAGGACATTAAAAAGAAGGTTTGAGCTGAGGGCATATCATCTTACAGCACTAGCCATTTTTCACTTTATATTGCCTTCTAAGGTATACAGACTATCCATTAATTTCTTTCTCCCAACACATTCAGTCCTAACTCTGAAACCCATTAGCTGACCTTTATGTTTCTAAGAGGATTTTCCTAACTAAGGCTTTGCTTGCACACAGGAGAAGCCCACGGTGATTTTCCACTACACACGACTGATTTCCCAGCCTGTTTCATCTCTCCTACGCGGGGCTCTAAGCCCGTAGGGAACGAACAGACTCATTTATGCTTCAATCCCTCTTATGAGGAAATTGCATCGCATCTGTCACCACCGCCGCATGGCTTCAGCTTCAGGAGATACCTGCTGAGGCCCATGCAGAGCTCCGAGGCCACTTCCAGCCCGCACGACCACCCGGGGCCTCGGTACGCCCGGCTCATCGCCCCGCAGCTCCGAGACCCGGCGGGGGAAGGAGGGAAGGAGGGAAGGAGGGAAGGAGGGAAGGAGGGAAGGAGGGAAGGAGGCCGCGCACCGCCCCTGGCCCCCGCCCAGCCCTCCGGCCGCGGCCACCACCGTGCCCACACACCCAGCGGGCTGAGCCGCCCTGGACTTTGAGACCGGCCAGAGACACCGGCCCCGAGCTCCTGTGTCCCTCATGAAGCCCGGACCCGACCCGCGCCTTACCCACCGCCAGCGGGACTCTCCCTCTCTTACCGGAGCAGCCGGGAGGACGCACCGTGTGTGAAGCCCGGAGCTATGCCGAACCGCGACCAGCCCACTGGTTTACATCGATGGCGAACCTCAGCCTCCGGGGAAGGCGGCCTGGCAGGCAGCGCTCCCCGGCCCAGGGCACCGCAGCGCAGAAGGCGGCCGTAGCGAAGAAGGTGCGCGCCCAGGCCGCGGCTCGGCCGGCGGCTCCTGAGGCAGACGGACGCGCACCGGCTGAGGCTGAGGCTGCGGCGGCACCGGCGCCGGGACGCGCCCCGCACAAAGATGGCCGCGCGCAGCGTCTGGGTCACTCACGTGAGTGTTGCCCTTTACAAAGATGGCGGCGCCAGGCTTTGACCCCACCTCACCCTGGCGTCGGCAGGAGAAGGCTGCCCGGGGTTAAGATGGCCGACGCGGACTCCTAACGGAGCGGGTCACCCTCACGTGGTAGTGACAGGGGCTGACATCCAGCCGACCGGGGCCGCTTCTGGCTGGCCCGGAAGCGTATCGCCCGCCGGTCTCCTAGCAGCCGCCGGTGCGGTCAGGGAGCCTCCCCCCGGAGCCCGCGGCAGCCGCCCCAGGGCTGAGCAGGTAACGGGGGGAGGCAGGCAGGCCGCAATGCCGCCGTGCTGGGGGCCCAGGGAGAGGCGTGGCTGCTTTTGCCTGGGAGGCTGCGGGGACGGGAGCTGAGGGCGCGCAAGGCTTGGGTCCCTCCGACCGCGAGGTTGGGGCTGCCTGGCCTGGGGAGGGTCCGGCAGGGCAGGAGAGACTTTGGTTCTGCCGCCAAGGGATCCGGCTGCCTGACGGGGCTCGCTGTCCCTCCGAGGGCGGACGGGCGCCGCTCCGCGTCCCGTGCCCTGAGGAAACGCCTCCGGCACCGCACAGCGCGGCGGTGACCGGAGAGGAGCCGGTGCTGAGGCTGACTGCTCCCCCGGCCTCTGGGCCCACCCTTTGTCACCTCACTCCGTGACACGGCTGCGGCCGTGAGGCATGAGGGGCTTCGCCTTGTGCTCGGCATCCGGGAGTCCCTTTTAATGGGGGAGACTACCTCAGGCTGTAGTATTTATTTCTCATCACGTGTCTGCAAAAAATTGAAGCTCTGAATGAGATAAATCTTTTCTGACTGCTCTGAAATCTTTTAATTCTTAGTAATGACCTCAGGGTGTTTTCCATTTATGATTTAAGGGGTATAGTAAGTGAGCTGACAGCTAATAGTAGACCCGAGTCCTCTGTAGGTCCTGGCTGTGCGTGTCCAAGTCTCTGGTCTCTGGACAGAGCAGAGAACGGGGCCTAAGCTGAGCCAGGAGATTTTATGTCCTACCATTAAGGACAAGTCTGAACTCAGAAACGTGAATCAAACAAGTCATGTACCTGTTATGCAAGAGGTTCAAGACAGAAGAAAGCTGTCCTGGGCTGCTGCTGCATAGTTTAGTATGTGTCCTTCATTTGACAGTATTCCAGAGACCATCTGTGACGGATTTCAAGATAGTTCTGCTTAATGAGGTTATGGGAGAGAAGGAGCCATGTCAGAAGGTGTTACTGAGACACGATTTTCTCTGAAGACGGCAGCTTTGCGGGTATTTCATCTTCCCCTTTCTTGGTATTACTCTCTTAGCCAGGTAATAAATAATTACCTGAACATTCTCACTTGTTGTGTGTATTCAGAAGTTCAGTTGCAATGTTGTACTCACTTTTCTGAGCTTAACATGAAATAAATTTGTAGGAATTTATTTATTTTAGTTTATTTAGAACCCTGAAGTGAAATAATTGCTTAATATATCGTCATACATATGACTTAAGAGACTGCTTAATATGCAATGTCTGTATGCAACAGCACTGATTCTCACCAAATGAAATGGGTTGTTTTTGTTGGGGTTTTTTATATTTTTTTTTTAAATATATTTAAAATTAGAAATAACTGTCATTACATTTTATTAGTAGTATGGAGTATGGTCTAAAATATCTTCTAAATTGCCATTTGCCAGACTACCCTGAATGATAAAACATTGATGCAAATCAAAAATCCTGTTTGATTAGCTAAGTGGCATATGAGTAAAAAGGCAGCATTTCTTATAAAACGGGCTGTTTTTTAAGCCTGTTCTGTTCTTTATACTGGGTTTGTTCTACTTAAGCAGAGATCTTCAAATAAAATCTTGCCACACTTAATCACAGCATTTCCTTCTATAGATGGCCATGAAGTGATTTTGTTTGTTTGTTTGCTTTTATTGAGCTGAATCTCGCCACCTCTGTGAAGGATAACAAAAAGTCCTTCTACAGATACATCAGTAGCAAAAGGAGGGGCACAGAGAACCTCCATTCTTTACTGTACATGGGTGGGAATATAGTTATCAAAGATGAAGAAAAGGCTGAGGTATTTAACACCTTCTTTGCCTCAGTTTTCAACAGTAAGACAGGTGGTCCTGAGGACAGCTGGCTTCTGGAGCTTGTAGAAAGAGACAGTCCCTTCCAACCCAGCCAATTCTATGATAAGCTAGTTTATATAAATAGCAAAATGGATAGCAGTCATTCAGAACTGCTGAGGAACCATTATGATTTCAGTTTTCAGGTAGACAAAAGTTGATACTCCTTGTCTGCAGGGAATCCTAAAATTTTTCCTTAGAGCACCTTTGTATCAAAGACAAGGAGGAGCTATAATGGTGTTGTATTGATGTTGTTTGCCTATAAACTGATGACTGTAGTATGTGGCAGAGGGAAATAAATCAGAATTACTTGACAAAATTAAATTTTCAATTGTATCTCTCAGATAATTTCTTGTAGAGCAAAGCATATTCTGGGAAAAAAAAGTTGTTTCTAGTTAGTTGTGCGAAATATGATGCAACAGTTTTTTCCATTCTGTATGTGCTGGGTCATTAATATCTAACTAAAATATATATATTTCAAGTCAGGAAATTATTTTTTTACTTGACATATTAGCAGGTCCTAATAACATTCTGTTTTTAAACCCCATGTCTATAATCTGACTGTTTTATTTTTATTGAATTCAATCATTGTAAGACACAGCTATGTCATTTTTTTGTATTTGCATGGAAATGCTTTTCAAAGTTTTACTGCATAGAAAATCAGGATGAGATCGACTCAGTCTTAGCTGTATCTAGTTATTTTCACATTTTCTCTGTATTTACAAAACTTGAAATCCTCACTGCAGAACACATTTCTTTTTACATTGCAGTATATTTATATCTTTTTAAAATATCATGTGCAACTCCATTATTTGCAACTATTAACTTTCCTTAGAGGTTTTCAAGCTTGTAGGCACAGAAAAAACTTCCAAAAATCCACTTGCAGTTCTTTGAAACTGTATTCCTAGCGTTTAATTCTGTGAGCTTCATGGTTTTAATCGCAGTGATTTGGTTATTTACTGTTTTTTTGTTAAATATAATAGCGTTTTGTAAGTATGTGCACTGGATTTTAGTCTTTTCCTTACAGAGTACAGTGCTGTGTTTTCTGCTTTGGCCAAGATCCTGTACCATTAAGGACAGGGTTCTCAAGTCAAAGATGTTTGACTTGTTGATTTCAAGCTCAATGCAGAGCAGAGCTTTCAATGCTTATTTAAATTGCTCAGTTCTGATAGCATTAAACAAATTTCATCAGCCAGGGACTGCTGGAATGCAATGGTGCTCTGTGTGGACAGGTCTCTCTTGGATGAAGAAACATGTTACATAAACAACATATTAGCCTCAAGGATTGCAGATCTGGTTTTCTCCCAGCAGCCTGTTTCTCAAGCAGCATAGATTTCATAGAGATGTTGTGAATGTGGACTCGAGTTTCCACTTCAATGGCACTTCTGTTCCTCATCTATCTTGTAACTTTGAATTTTATTAACTTTGTCAATGGCTTTTAATTCTAGTTGCTTGTACATATGGTTATTTGATCTATATCCAAAATAAAATGTAGCCATTAAAAAACCAACCAAACAACAACATACCAACCTAAACACAGTTTATTAAGAGAAATATTTAGGGAATATTCCTCCCGAATTGAAACACCATGCGAATATTAGCTTTTGGGTCCTCCACTCTTTTACAGTGCAAGAAAATATTCTAGTTGTGAGCAGTGAACTCCATCTCAGTATTTTATTGCTGTTAGAGAATTTTCTGAAGCCCTGCATTAAAACACTTAGATGCTCAGTTCGTGGGTTCCAATATACCTTATAGTTCTTAGTGCTGCAATATGTCCCTCAGCCTACTCCCTGTGTCCCACCAGTCCCTGTGTTAACTGTCACCAATCATCACCAATTTTGAGAAGTGGTTAATCACGTTCCTCTGCTGCTGGTTATTTCTCAGGATGTGTGACAGGAGCATCTCTTATGTCCCTCAGACAAGCTTTAGCCTAGGCTGAACGCACCAAAAGGAGGGTATGAGGAAAGGAGTTCAGGAGCACACTTTTCTAATGAAGTCAAACTCTTTTATTTTCAGATAAATCTTTCCCCTGGGTTAAAGAAGCTTTTTGCAGTAACAGCAGTGAGTGCAATATCTGTTATCTTTCTGGCCCATCATTTTAGAAGAAGACGAGGGAAGAAAACCAAAGTGCCAGCATGGGAACCAAGTCATCTGGTACTAGAGTGTGCCAAAGCAGCTGCATCAGAAAGAGGTACATGAAGGAACCCTCAAGGTTTTTCTGTTTGTGTCTTGGAGGGGAAGTAGAGGGGTATGCATAACAGGAGTGCTAAAATAAACTATTTTCATTTAATGCTGAGTAGGTTTGAATTGTTGAAGTAGAAATTGTGCAAATAAGGGGGGAAATTACAGTGTTATAAATAAGCTGATCATGTTCTTAAAGCTGAAGTTTTAATTAAGAAGTTTGTATTAAAACTTCTTAATGTAATAGTATATTAACAATGGGATTTGCAGTATTTCCCCAATACTGAGAAAAGCAGATTAAAGTTATTACAGGGTGAGAAAATAGTCAAATGCACGCTTATTGTTACAACTATTGACTGCTCTAATTTGTACTTTCTTATATAGAACTGTAAATACAAGAATAGGTTTTTTGCTTCTAAAGTGAAGTTTAATGTAAGGAGTAACTGCGATTCTTTATACATCTTGCTAACAAAAGATACAATGTTTTGAGTTTACACAACTTTAAAATCAATGTATCTGTTAGATTCTAGTTGTTCCAGTAGTCGGCAAAACCTGACTCTTTCACTGAGCTCTGCCAAGGAAAAAGGATCTCAGTCTTGTCTCTATGCAAATGGGGGACTTTTCAGTAAATACTCTGGTTCAGTCCAGAGTCTGGCCTCGGTAAGTACAAGTGTTTTAAGGCTTTTGAATATCTCTTAACTTGCACTGCAGATGTACCTAGTGGTTCACTGAGCAGGAACAACTTTCCTGAACCAACTGCATGGAAGAGTAGAGATGCTGAAAAGGCCATTGTACTTAGCACACAGTAAAACCAGTTTATAGGTAGATAACTTGGATTTAATGTACTCTGGCAAGACTGTAGTTTTAAGGATACTCTAACCATCCTTCAAGATTTGTTATGTTGTGGGGTTTTTTCTTTTGTTTTTAAGGTTCAGAGTGCCACCTCTTGTCACAGTTGTGCTTGTGCCAATTCTAATTCGTGGGATAAAACAGATGAAGATGATATAAAGATAGTCAATATTCCTGTGACCACACCTGAAAATTTATATTTGATGGGTAAAGTATAACGGGAATATTCAGCATCTACTAACAATGAAAATAAAAAATTTCTTGGGATTATGGCAAAATGACATACAATATTAATGTGGTGTTTTCTCACAGTGTTCTGTGGGTGTGTGTATTTTAAAATACATCTTTTTATTTCTTTATTTGTTCTAGTAAGCCATAGAAATATTTTTAGAAGTTAATTTAAAAAATTACAATGAACATTGTTGCTTTAATCATATTGTGAACATTTGTATCTTATTAAAAAGGCAGATAGCTCTTTTGGATTTATTTTTTTGGTTGCTTGGTTGTTTTTTTCAGACAAAGTTTGCTGCTGGTTTTGTAACCCGCGTTTCTGCTATACCAATAGTACTTAGCTACATAGTTTCCAGTGACTAAAATGTGAATACATATGGAAACTGGGTATTTGATGGGATGGAGTTGTCCCCCATGTCCTCTAGGTATGGAGCTTTTTGAAGAAGCACTGCGTCGATGGGAGCAGGCACTGACTTTTCGTAACAGGCAAGTTGAAGATGAAGCAAGTTGTGGTTCCATTAAGCTTGGAGCAGGAGATGCAATTGCAGAAGAAAGTGTAGAAGTGAGTATACTCGATCTCTAAACTACTGTTGTTGCCCTGACAATTCATTGTTCTGTTACCTGAATCTTTTCAACTTTTAATTCAGTTACCAAAACTGAGAATATATTCAAATTTCCAGTCGAGTGGCATTGTGTTTAAAGGACATCTTAGTTTGTTCCTTGGGATTTTTTTTTTTTATTTTGTTGGTTACTTGGAAGGGGATGGGGGACAAGGAATTAGCTTTACTTACATTTTTTTTGAAATTGCTGTTGCATCAGTGTTTGCTTCTGGACAGTATTATCAAGCTATTGAACATGCTAGTTCTCTGCACAAAATCTCTTGGGTCATCCCTTTCTTATATAACTATATGCAAGCATATCTCTGCTTAGCAGAGATGAAGGTATTGGGAAAGATGCTGAAGTTATGAATATTCACAAATACTGTGCTTGAACTTTATAGTCCTTTGTTCTTATGAACAAAGTACCAAAATATTTTGAAATAAATGTACACCTGTATGGCTTTCATTATTTCAAGTGCAGTAAACATCACAGGTAATTTTAAAATATTTTTAGACAGTTGTGGTTTTTTTTAAACTAAATAAAGTATGTGTACCTTTAGAAAAGTTGGTATATTTAAGATGATGAAGTATTTATAAAGTGTGTGGTTTGTAGGAAATTTATGTTGCACAGTTTGCCCTTTGAAAGTTTAATATTCTCAGATTTTGAAAAGGAATCTTACAGACTGTAAAGAAATAGAATGTTTTCTAATGCCCGTCTTCTTGCAGGATATCATTAGTGCTGAATTCATTCATAAGCTTGAGTCCCTTCTTCAAAGAGCTTATCGTCTTCAGGAGGAGTTTGAGGCCACCCTTGGGGCCACTGATGCTGCATCTCTAGCTGATATTGGTGAGTACTCCTGTTTAACTTTTTTATTGCTTGTAATAATGACTCTCAGGGGAAGAAGTCACTGAAATATCCACTGATGTATTTATCAGCAAAGAAACAGGAAAAAAAGTCAGGTTATTCACATTATGTTTGATGTAGTGCATGTATTTTAGGTAAGAATGAACTGAGAGAAAATTTTTTCCTCGTGACTTGTCAGTATACTTGAGAATTCTCACAACACATTTCAAGTTTCTAAAGTTTATGTTGACCTGGATATTTAAATATTTAGGCAGTAAGAATGTATGAGCCTTCTAACAGCATGGATGCATTAGAGCATTTTGAAATAAGTTTTATATGTCTTTTGAGCTGTCAAACTATGTATACATTTAGGTTTGTTCGGGTTTTTTTGTCTGTCATAATATTTTACAAAAAAATCAAACTAGAAAGAATTAGTCTGAAACAGGTATATATTACCAAAGCTGTTATCCCTGGTGATGAGAATTTATCAAAGTTCTGACTAAAACTATGATGTTAAAATATAGTAATTGCTGCTAGATATGATGATTAACTACAGAGAGTTTTATTATTTTTATTTGAATAATTGGCTTAAATGTTGTTTAGTACTGATACTGTTATTCTCTTTCATGGGTCAAGATTAAGCATCTGATCTCAAGTAACTGTAAGGCAGAACTTTAAAGGCAGAAGATGTTCTGGGGTTAGTTTCAGTCAGTATTCTGGTTTGTTAGGCATCAGCTGGGCTGGCACGAGGTGGCAGTACTCTCGTCTCTTCACTTCATGTAATCCTGCAGCTACTAAATACAGCTCTGAGTAAAGTGGGAATTAAATTTAGGTCAGAGTTGGCTTTCTGACACTATCTGCATACACCTATTGATGTCATTCTTAAATCAGAAAAGCATTTGAATGTTTTAGTTTGGTATCTGAAACCATAAGATGTAAATAAAGTTGCATTGTATATCCATTATTAAATTAGAAGCTTATTTGTAATTTCTGTCTTCAAGCAAAATTAATTAAATGGTATTCAAAGGACTCGGTGTAATGCTCGGTGTGTTTAGTTAGTGTTTTGCTTGGCTATCCTCAAAGTATTTTAAATTGATTTTTTTTTTTTTTTTTTGGTGTGACAACTTGTTTACCAAGAACGCTATGAGGATTTAATTACTTTCAATGTTTAATATAATAGTTTAGTAAGTAGTGTTTTCATTGTTCAGGATTTGGGGCTTTTTAATCCTTGTCTTGAGTTTGTGACTTGAACAGCAATACATTAAAGAATGCTTCACTTCTTTAGCATGGTATAGACCAAGACTGCTATCTATTTCCAAGGTGCTTGGGAAGATATAATACATAGGATGTTTTTGTTCGATATTGGGTATTCAGAACATTTCATTACTCAAAATTTCTTAGGCATTTTTCTTTCCTGTAGAATGTGACAGTGAGTATTGTATGTGCATGTTTGAAGTAGGATGGTTTTGAGAGTGACTTTTTTTGGGTAACTTCCTGAAAGGGACAGGAGAGAATGTTTGGGAGAATCCTCGAGACTCTCTTATGAGTTTATTTGTCCCCTCTTGGCCCTCTTTATTTTTTAACTTTTTTTAGTTTGGTCATCTAGTGAAAGAAAATGTAAGCTGTTGTCAACAGATTTTCTTTTACTACCCCAAAATGAACATGTTAACCTGTACTCAGCTCCATGTGGCTAGATTTAATAGTAATAATCATAGTAATAAAAAGCTGCAAATACAGCCCTGGAAAAGACTGATATTTTAAATAGGTGAAATAGTAGAATTCAGTTATGTTCATTGTTCATTCTCCACCAGACTTTCAGAATTATCGTATAAGCCATCAAGCTAAAATAGGATTTCTGTATAATAAATATTTCTGGACATGAAATTAAGATAAATATTTAGGGCTAAAGTTGTTTTGATGATGATCCTCTTGGGACTGTGAAAACAGCGTGGGAAGTCAAGAAACAAGTTTTCCTAAGGCAGACATAAGGTGTACTGAATTAGGAGAAAATTGGCAGAAAATTGTGAAACAGAATATTCTTCATGGTATTTCTGAGTGATGACTGTGAGGGGGTACAGGGTTAAAAGATTCCAATACTTTCTTTAGTTCTGTAGTCTGTCCTTGAAGAAAGTTCTCTTTTTTGGGGGGGGAGGGGTTGGATTTTCTTTTTAGCTCTTTTCTAACAGAACAAAATGTTAGTTGAGCTAACTTGGGAGGAATGCAAATAGTTAGGAGAGAAACAATAGCTTTACTTATGAGCAGGTCAGAGGGGAAATTTCTCAAATTGGGGCTCCTTGTCAGTACTGAATTCCTAATACTTCATATTATTTTGATTTCTGTTGTAAAAAGGAATGATGGCTCTCAAACTAATGGTGACTTGTTTACACTGGCACCTAAACTTTTTGATAGCAATAATAAAACCTATGCATTTATTACCTTTTTATTTTAAAAATAGTTATTTTTTATTTTGCATTAGTTATATGATTTAAACCAAATTAATTGTTTGAGCTACTGCAGTGAAATATCTCTCACAAAGGTCTGTGTTGTTGAATGACTTTGTTGGAAGGTTTGTCTGTTTCTTTTTTTAATTTTCTTTTCACACTCAAAGATATGCGTGGCATTTTGAAGAGAATGAACACGGCCTTTAACCCAGTGGCAGAACTCTTTGGATAAGAAACCTTTTCTCCAGCTGCTCTTCAAAGAAACAAAAAATATGCATAATCAGGAAAGCTGTTGGAAGCTCATTTTTAGATAATTTGACACAGATTCATGTTTTAGTGTCTGTGGATGAATATCTAGGGTCTGTATTTTCCTTCCTGTCTCTGAAATGTTAATGGAAAAAGTTTAGTTTGAAAGTACCATGTTTTACTTGTTTATGCACAAAACATGTTTCTAGCTTCTGGGTTCCAGTGGGTGGAGAGCAATTTATAATAATTCACTTAGGTGGGCTGTATTAGTACATGCCATAAAATAATTTCAAAATAGTTTAAGTTTTTCTGGTAGCTTAAACCTTTTGCTTGCTTTGTATTCCTAGAAGATAAATTTACTTAAAATTACGTCTTAATTTCTTGGAGATGTACAAAACCTTCTTCTAGTGGCTGAAACAGAATTGAAATTGAAACAAAATAAAACATTAACTTTTTTTTTTAAGAGTTGAAGTATCTTCATCTTAAAAAATGCCTGTATAAAGGAAGGAAAACTAAATCTGAGGAAAAGCCCAAAATAGTTATTCCAATCCTAGTTAAAGAAAAGAAAAAATATAATTTAATATAATTTAGATATTCTAGTTTGTGGACATTCAGTAACTGCTGAAGCTTACTGTATTTTACTGTGAGGTTTCTTGTATGGCAACTTACTGCTGCAACTCCTTATTTCAGTTTGCACTAGATAATCAAAGGGTAGTTATTTGAATTAGATGGTGTGTCTTCTACTGTCAGTAATATTTAAGAATTTTCTTTGAAGGCTTATTTGTCCAATATTAATAAAGCTTCCTTTCTGAATAGTTTGCAGCAGTATTCTTTACCAGAAAGCACTGAAGCACAGAATATTGAATAGTATAGTAAGATTGATAGTTAAAAGGTCAACTTAAAAGAGTAAACAAAAATATTTTTCCAAACGTTGTGTCTGTGAAAAGGTTATAATTCTTTGCTTTCTCAGCAATACTCTTAATTTTGTCAATACTAAAAATACAAAATAGCTTTGCGTGGATCTACATTGAAGTTACTAATACTGAAAAAGTGCAGACAAGCTGCATCGTTATGTTGGTATTTGATAACCTGGATTGTATGATTGTGTTTATCTTAAAATGCCATTTCATTGCATACTAAAGCAGATCAGCTAAAGTCTTTCCAGCAGTTGCTTAAGAGAATCTATTTTTCTGTATACTGAGCTAGCATTGGAGAACCCAAGATCACTTATTGAATGTTAGTTGCAGAGTGATATGGATAGAAAGTTCCAATAAGATCAGAGTCTGTTCCTGATTTTTGAGGACCCTTGTTAGAATTTGCCCAACAGCTTTGCTCTTAGGTCCAGCCCTGCAGGCTATTTATACACCTTGTTGCTTTTCCTTAAATGGCATCCATGAAACCTGTCTTCTTTCTCCTCACACCAAAACTCCTGTTTAAGCCCTTGGCTCACTTCTCGACTCCTGCCATGTCCTCATCCCTTGCCTTCTCCATTTAAACCTGTCTTCTCTCACATGGATTTAACTGTTTTTCATTAAAATCACCTTTGCTTATTTTTCTGACCAGATTATTCCTTCCCCCTAAGATTGCTCTTTCAGGAGCTTCTAACAGATTGCAAGCTGTTCCTCCTTTTAGGTCTAAAGGCTGCTCATAATCGAGTCACAACTCACCTCATTTAATTTCCCAGCCTGTCTTCAGTTTGCTGTTCCTGTGTTTCCCTGCTCAGTCCTCCTGTCACAAAATCCATCTGCTGTTTCTCAACAGTTTCTACTTGTTCCTTACAACATATGAGCAGCTGCAATTGTCTCTTTCCCCAGATCTCTTCTTAGCATGAGTGTCCTCGTTCTACATAGTTACCTGGCCAAACTCTAAAAATTTTCTCCTTCTTTTTCCTTTCTTCTCTGCCTATTGGAATATTTGTACAGCATTTTATTCAGTTAGGGTCCCACAAGACTACTCAGATAGGGCTAGTTAATGCATGCTGTATATGTCTGTGTGTTTATCTCTTTCCCAAAAAAGCAAATGCACATGACTAATATTACTTTAAAGACTATTTTTTTGAGTGTTCCATTTCCTCTTTTTATTTTTTGGCTGTTCTTGTGCTTAGTTTTAGTCAATAGCTCTTCTATTTTTTAAAACCTTTTAAAAGAGTACACATTTTCCTTTTTTTGTGTAAAGAAAATTGTTTTCTCCACACATCCAAATGAAGGCTTGATGTAATAACCACTTGCCTTCATTTTGAATAGTTGTGAAAAATGGTGTATGGAATAAATGGAAACAGCCTTAACAGCCTTCCAAAGGCAGGAAGTTGCCATTTTTGCTTTTTCCTCACTCACATGTTCTCATGGTATATTCTTACCAAGTTATAGTTTACAAGTTCTTTTTTATACTCAAAAGGATGTATATATACTTAACATCTATGTGTTTATATACATTGTGAGTATAAAAGTTCCAGAGACAGGAAAAGTCATTCCAGACAGATGGCAAGTAGTAAGGGCGAGATCAGTGTTTATTTTTCTGGCTGGAGTATTGCAGTGTGAGGTTATATAAACTGATGATCAAGAACATGTTTTTGGCCCATAGGGCTAATTCCTGGTTTAGAAATTCTACTAAAACAATTTATTCTTGCATTGGAATACGTTTTTAAGAGAGTCTTGTCTGAAACAGTCTTGGGTGAAGTGAACAAATGAGAGCCAGAATGGGGTGGAGGAGATGGAGACAGTGAGAGTTCAGAGTTTGAAAAGACATCAGAGGTAATCAGCTCTCTTAGCTCAGTAGCTTTGAAAGTACAGGAACAACATTTTGAGGTTTTCCAGTTGCTTTTGAGCACGGGATCAAAATGGAATATTGACAGAAATGTATGAAATCAGCAAATGTAGCTCTCTGCACTGTAATTTCTTTCAATTCGGTAGTTCAGTTGGGAATAAAATCAGTAAACTTCAGTCTGCAATGTATTTTCATGGACTTAAAACATTGTTTCTGTGCTCACATGCAAAAGTTGAACAGTTTTTCTTAACTGCTGTATCTACTGCATTGAAACCTTGCTGCCATTTAAGTCAAAGGCTCTGACCCAGTAGCTGGGGGTAGGGAGCCTGTTGACAACTGGATGCAATGATCTTAGAAGTCTTTTCCAACCATAACAATTCTGTGATCCATATAGCACAGTGTTCAACCAGTGCTGTTACTGGGCTTGTTATTTAGTAAGACACATTTATTTACCAGGCATATAGTTTGTGGTTAGGTTTTTCTAATTGCATACTCTATAGCTGGGAGGCTCAAGTAGCTTTTCATTCCTAAAGGCCTTTTTATCTTACAATCTTCTTAAACTTTTGTTTCAGCTTGAAGTATTTAAAAGTTGAATTTATATGTGGGAGTAAATCTAATCTTGTAGGAAATTATAGCAAAAGGTTCTTTGTACAATAACAACAGAGGGAGTGAAATGTATTATTTATGTGTCATTTTCCTCTCATGCTTGTGTTTCTGACATTAGTTACTAAATCTGTTACAAAAAATTAACTGCATTTAGTATGTTTTGTTTCCCTTTGGATGGCTCAAGGTAAACTTTTTTAAAAATCACTATTGATTGCCCAGTTCTTTGTGGGATATCTGGTCTGTGCACTATGTTCCACATTACCAAATACTCCTGTTTGTAGCAAAGTGCTGTAGTGTAGCTGATTCAGGAGCACATGTCTATCACACCAGGCTTTATTCTCTCTACTGCTATTTAAAGCTGCCCTTGTTCTACATGCAGCTATGCTGCAAGTATTTAAAGGTAAACATGTACATATTTCCAGATAGCCTAAATTATTTTTTATTACTCAAGCTTTGCTTTGTTTTACTTCAATTTACCACAGATAACTAATATATTGTCTAAATAGCAGCTTTAACTGCATCTGTTTGAGTAGCTGCTAAGCAGTGTCCAGCTATCTTCCAGGGCCAGGTTTCACTAATAATTACTAATGTTATAATTCAAGTATTAAGGTGTTGTTACTAATATATTTAGTCACCTTATAGTGTTATTTATCTGGAGTTTTAAAAATTTAATTAATTTAAATTTAAGTTTAAATTTTTATATAATTTGTGGATTTTAATTTTAATTTTTTTAATTATTTTTTTTTAAAAAAAAAAGAATTAAATTTTTAATTTTAGTTTGGTAAGTAGGAAACCAGAAGTCCAGAGGAAGAACTCTTCACTCAGGACAACACTTTAAGGATTGTTATCTCATTCTTTCCTACTCCCCAGGGCAAGTGGAATGCAAGCAGGCCCCAATCAGTAGGGCACTTAAGATATTCTTTAAGTCTGATTGTTTGTTAAGCATGTGTTGTGCCAATTTAGATTCTTAAACTGTGTGCTGTGTGCAGCTGGGTTTGCAGGAGCCACTCACATTCCCAAGAAGCTTCACTGGAGTCTGCAGAATTCTGTAGCACAGTTCTGCCCTGAAATTCAAGTGAAGATGAATTTTTATGCTGTCTCTGCAGACTTCACCTGTATCAAATATGTTAAGAGTCTGTTCTGAATACAGACTCCAAATGTTGATCTAAATCAAATATATATATTTGCATCTTTTGATGTTTACTTCACTGAGGATCACCATTTATATAGTGGGTTCCAGGGACAGAAATGTATCAGTCTTTCTTTTCTGATACTGTCTTCATACATGTAAGCAGAATTACCAAGTGCTAGACAGAATGTTCTTCTTTTAATGGAAGAAAAACATAATATGTGTGTTTCTTCTGTCAGTCTGTGTCATTTGCTATGTAATGTCAACATACCCAAAGTATGCTGGATAGAAAAAAGCCTTTCCAGCAATCCTGTGCTTAAAATCTTACTTTGAAGATGTAAAATAATTTCAAAGATGGTGTATAATCCAATACCCTTGTGCTGTGTCCAGCAAAGTAATCTGTATGCTAGCATACTAAACTGGCTACTCTTTCCTTTTTTAAATAACAAATGTAGGAAACTTTATAAAGCAACTGGTTTCAGGAGCTGAGCAACAGCTGCTGGTTATTCTTGTCCTTTTTCATGACTAAGCATGCTTCTATTTACTCTTCTATCTAGAGGTGCATGGTGGGAAAGCCAAGAAAATGGTAGTGAGCTGTCTTGGAAAGAACTTCTTTAAACATCTTGCTTTAAGTACCCACTGATTTTGATAGATTTACACAAGTTTACTAGAACTGAGGCTGAAGGGATAAGGTCACTTACTTCTGAGACTCCTCTCCCAGTTCTGGTGAGACGACTTTTTTACCCAACGTACTTATGAAAGCTTCTGGCATGAAAAGGGTATTAAAGGAGCTAATTCTAGATTTGTAAGCCTCTGAGTTAACCCTTCTGTAAGTATGACATTGCACATTGAGTCTGCTCTGAACCACAATGAGTTAACGTGCTATCATGCTGAATGTGGTTGAGCAGACCATTCCATTGACACTAGAAAGTGTCTGTGCAAAAACAGGGGTAGGCTGTGCTTGTTTTGGGGTTGTGAAGGATTAAGAAAAGGCAGTGATGTTCAGTTCTAATGACTAAGATATCTGGCAGTCTTCACTGTGCTGTACTATAAATCTCTAGTGGACAGCCTACTTTTTAAAATAAGCAGCACTGGAATTCAAACTAGACTTTTCTCTGGACAAAATAGGTGGATGCTTTCTGAACTTCAGGAAAATTGAGTACCCCTATGAAGAGGAGCCAGTGACAACATTGTGTTGCACTTCCATCTAAATAGACCAGGTTAGACAGCCCAGCAAACTTGATTGCCAAATCTTCTGTCTCAAATCAAAGTACAGAAGCTGCTATCTAACTATTGGTCATTGAAACAGGAGGGTGGTGAGAAATCGAATTATTTTGTAAATTATAGGGATTAAAACTTTGAAATCAGGGAAAGTCCACTGATCTTTAGCTTCAAGGTAAAGAAGTTGCAGAAATTTGTAACTCTGTGTAATGTGGAACCTTATAATGTGCAGTTAGGAATAATCAAAAGTTTACCTTTTCAAATAAACAAAGCTGTAGGATAGGGAGAGGCAGTGACACTGTTTACACAAGACATGAATCTCTAATCTGCTTCAGGATCTTTTGTCTATGTCAAGCAGGGAGTGAAGTGAGAGCAGAGAAGTGAACCTATGCATACATTTGTTTTCTGTTTACTAAACTGATTTCTCAGTTGTCAGTACACATGATGAGTTGGTTCAGGTTATAAAATACACATTAAATATGGCTTTAATTTCTTAAAATTCATATTTCAGCAGTCTAGCTCCACATGTGTTTACTTTGCCTCTTCTTGGGATTTGAAATAGAGTTCCTTATGGTGAGATCTTGATATTTTGAGATTTTAATTTTTTTTTTTTTTTATGATAAAGCATGCCATAATGTTCCAGGGGCATCTTTTACAGGTAACGTTCTATATAACAGAATTATATGGCTAGCCTTTTATTAAATTGTTTGCTTAGAAAAAAAGGTGGCTATCAGAAAGTATCAGTTCAATAATCATGTTTATGGCAGAGTTGTTTAGCAGATTTAAATCTTGAAATAGCGGTTTATCACCCTTCCATAATATCAAATGTGTATTTTATTTCCTAATGCTCATGAGTTATTTAATGTACCTGTGTTATTTAATGCACTCAGGAAATGAATTGCACTTAAATAGGTATATTTCTTAGGTAGAATTGATTTTTTTTCTTGGAGAGACTAAAATGGTTATTTATGCACAAGCATGTTGTGCTGCCTTTATCTTTGCTGGATGAGAACACTCAGGGTGAATGATTCTACTGTTTTAGAATACAAGAGCAGTAACCATGTTTTTTTGTTTTATACATCATTAAACATATGGTACTCAGACGATAATAATACTTTGGGACAAAGTCATTATCTTGGGGATCTGAAAATAACCAAATTATTATAAACATCTCAGAAATTGCTGTTACTTCTTTCCAGAGTATATAGAAACTCTTTAAGATTATAAGGTTATTCTAGCCAAGTTGCATCTTTTTCCAGGTGGCAAATATTGTGAATCAATACATATGTCTTCTTAGGTGGATTTTATTGCTGATGCATGTAAATTTAATGTATTGTTTTACATGCATATATTTTTATATGCTTATAGTTTTTATATGCATTATCCACTTACTTACATTTAAGCATGAAGAATCTATTACTGTCATCTATATGATTTTCATTTAGCTTTTAATCAGCTGGACTCCTTTTATCTCAAGAAGAACATCAAAGAAATAAATACAGAACACAGTGTAAATGAAGAATGTCCTGTGTTTTGCATTATGAGAATTAGGTGAGCATCCAGTTTCTTGGAAAATAGGCCTTCTTATGTACCTTTGTAAGAGAATTGTAGTGGAGTGGTTCCATGTGGACCTTGAAAAATACAGCTCTGTACTTGGAAACAATTTCAAAAGCTCTGTTGAGTCAACTTTTACTGAGGAAGTAAGATTTGGCCTTCTGTTTGCACAAAAACCGAAGATTATTCTCTGCATGAAAACTACTAAGCTATTTGTTAGGGGTTTAATCTGAAGGCTCAGCAGTTAGCTAAGAAGAAGCTTATATCTTTAAAAAGTAACTACTAAAAGGAAAGTAAAATGCAAATACTAAGTACCTAGTGCAGTCCCATACTGGTTTCCCCCATTGTTCCTTTCCATTAGACTACTACTTCAGATGCTGAGTTCCTAGTGGGGTACTGGTGAGCAGCAGCTGTGCTCACAGCAAGGTGCCTGTGTGTGAGCATAAACCAACAGCCAGGCTGGATGATCCTATAGGTTTTGTGGGTTTGGTGATTTGGTGTTGCTTTGTTTTTTTTAAAGGAATCTGCCTCTTCATTTTGTATCAGAGCAGTCCCAGCAAAGAACTATGAGATCTGTTTTATCTTGTGATATATGCTGAGTGGTAGGATACAAGATTTGATAAGGTATTTTTAAAAAGCCCTGTCCTGAAATATATTTTTCTGTTGAAGTCAGTAACAGCTTTGGGTTTTGTTTATATACAGTGAGGTGGGATGCCTCCAGCTATAGGCACTTGCTTATATTACTGGTGTATGTAAACACATAATTTACCAGTAACTGCTATATCCAGAGTGGTCTTTGTGGGCACCCTGCTCCATTCTTGGCTCTCCTTTTTAACCTGTTACTGTACAACCCAATCACCAGAAGTTGCCATCCAAAGGTTGGGATTGTTTGCTTTTAATAAACATGAAATAAAGTAAAATTCACTGTTTTCTAGGTGCATCCTGTAAAACTTCATGTAAAACATTAGTAGCTACTTGAAAGGACTGATGATTTTAATTAATATTCAGTCAATACTCACAGTTTTGACTATAAATGTAACTAAAGGTGCTTTTGGATGCTTCAGCAGCGGTGATGACAAACCACTGTGCCACTTCTGAATAGCTAAAAGACTGTGACACATTATCTTGAAACTGAATTAAGTATTAATTCATATGTTTGTGTTCTCTGAACTTGATAATTGCAATTCTTTTGTCTGTCAGGAAGCCAAACATCTAAGAGGCCTGACTAGCACAAGAACACAGTGGCTGTCTGTGTGGTAGCCTGGCAGAATACTGGGACCCTGTTGCTCTTGGGGTACCCTGACTTGTCAGAAGTGGATTCCTTGCAAGGTTTTCTCCTCTTTATTATCTGGCAAGTCTCTCTTTTCTCACCCTGCTTTCCTGCTCATGATGCATTACTGCACTGATGTTCCACTGAACTGGGAGGGCTGGGGAGAATAGGAAACCAGGGCTTTAACAGTGGCATTCAGAACTAAATTCCTTAACTCCCAGTGAGTTCTTTGCCAGTGGGTAAGTGCTTTCCTTTTTTAACTGCTGCACGTAAGTGTCAAACTCACTTGAGAACTCATGCCATGGTTCCTTCAAGGTTGGAGGGAAGATAACATATAACCAGTTTTCAGAATTTTAAAACATTATCTATGGAGAATACTTCCCAACTGAATGCTAAAAAGTTAATTTATGTGCAGTTCCATCTCTAATGTCAGATTTTGATCTGAGAGGGATTTGTTTTATGGTCTGCCCTACCACAAGAATCTACCAGAGTAAAAGACAAATATTCTAGATTAGAACTCTGTGAATAGATGTGAAAGTAGTTTTGGTCTTATTTTAGCCTGCTTAATTTCAAGAAAATAAATATCATAAAACTGGGATGAATTTTGCAAGCTTTAGCAATAATCCATACTCTTAGCATTTTTTAATACCCTTAAGAACCATGTGTGCATTTTAAGGCACTACAACCAAGAGCCTTGATGGCAATTATTGTTGTCAGTATCATGTCAGTATCTACTTCATCCTCTTTACAAATATAAATGAACCCAAAATAACTTCCTGGCTTCTCAAATAAGTAAAATATGTTTGAAACTCACGTACTTGGTACTATTTCTTTCCTGAAGGTATTACGCTGTATAAGAACTAGGGATTAGAGATGACTGTGTGAGCAGTTGCAGCCACTGGTGGGTGGGTTCCTCTTGCAGCTGTTCATTCCAGGAGTCTCATCGTACTGCTGTCTCTTTTTTTTCCATGTTCTTGTGTCTAAGAATGTTCTCCTGGTCCTTGCATGGTATGTAACTTAATTTTCACCCTAACATTTTCATAGTAGTGAGCTCTCTGCACAGCATGGGTATTGATAAGCACCTGCTTAGCTAAGGGTATTTTAGGGTCTGAGGGTGATGGTGGCCAGAAAATCAGAAATAACTGACAAAGCTATTTTGTTTTCTCTGGGGAGGCTCTGCTTTGCATGAATGTATCACTTCCCAGAGATATTATTTCACTCAGCATTATCACCCCTTTTTAATTTTTTTTTCATAATGTGCAAATCTTGTACCTTTCTTGTAGTAGCTGGAATTTTTTTTTTGAGTAAAGACATAGATATTCCGTATTCAACTAACATGTTAAAACCATATTGGCTAGCTGAGTTTCAGACCCATATTAAAACATTTGGAATTATGACTTCTTCACCAGGTATAGGTATATTCAAAATTTAATAATTTATGGCAGTTTGGATGCAAACTCTACAGAAGAGCCTCAGGTTCTCTGAGGGGGGCTAGAAACTCTGTGGTTGTTTTATTTACACTGATTATTTTTTTACATTTATGCAGAATAAATTTTAGTTAACTCATATTATTGCCATTTATATGTAATCTGTTGCAAAGCCCAGTGTTAAATATTTCATTTTCAGTTTGGGGATATGTTGTGGTCACTCAGCTATAAACTCACAGAAAACAGGCACAGCACAGTAATTATCAGACAATATCCAAAGGTTTTGAGGCTTCAGTCCATCGTGTGGTTGAACTTCCCTGTGATGGTGCTAAAGACATTCTTGGGTTGTGAATAAGCTGATAAATGAGTCTATTTGACAGCTGAACTTTGTGTACACAAGGACTAAGTCCTTACTTTAACATCTTCATTGAAGCCATTTGTCAGATCTTTATCAGTATGACCCATGCTTTACTCTTGATTTGTAATTTGCATTGCTCCTTATGAATGTAGCTGTTTATTTCTCATGAAGTGTTGCATGTTGCCTTCATACTGGGAGGACTTGAACTTCCAGTTGCACTTGTACCATGTGCTAGAAGGGTTTTCTAACTGTGAGATGTAGAAACTTCTGTTTGATTGCATGTTTAGTAGGGAAAACAACTTAGCCAAAAGGAGGGAGTCAGTGGAAAAATCTACAAGCAGTCTATACATCCATGCATTACCCTGTGTTAAACAGTACTATGGCAGTCATGTGAAAAAGTGGCATTAGGAAAGCATTTAGTGTATTATTAGAAGGAGAATAATGCAAATTATGATCTAGAAATAAGGAGGAAACATCATGTTACCCATCTGTTCTTGCCAAATCTCAATCTATACAAACCACAGTTTGGCTTTCTGGTCCAGCTCTTCAAATTCCAGAATGTGATTGTTTCTCAACAACTTGGCTGCTGCTGTACTTTTCCTTCTGGTTTTAAGAGGTCAGGAAAAAACCCCAAACTATTAAGAAGGATCTGAAAAAGTAAAGAGATTTCCATATGAATATTGTTGACATTTCGATTACAAGTTGGAATCTTCCTGACTGCATCTAGTAAAATCTTTGTCCAAACTTTTACTATTTTTTCCCTCAGTGAATAGTCTCAAGGACAGATATTTATTGTTATAGTTTTTAAGCTCTCACTCCAAGTCCATAACTAATGAAACCATTACAACTAGTGAAATAATAGTTAAGCTGTGTGGATTTGTACCTTTTCAATTGATGAGTAAACCATTCCAGTATATTGGCATTTTGCCACTTTGCTATGTAACAGTGTTTTTTATGAAATGCTGCCATAGCAACAGATCTGGATGACATTGGGTAGCTGGTTGCTGCTGACTGTTAGAAATAAAACAGACTTAGCAACTCATGTGTAATGTCTGAAGGTAAAGTAACTCAAAATAAATGTCTGTGCTGTACTGAGAATGTAGTATGGGGTACATCAAGCCAAAGTCTGACTTAAGAATTTAATCTGTCTGTGAAAGTGTTTCTGTAAGGTGATAAAACCCCATATATGCTAATCATATGTGCAACAGTTGAAATTTGAGAATAAAATAAAGGAAAACCGACAGTCTATTACAGATTACTTTAAGCATAAAGTGTCAGTTATTTTAAAGGCACTAAGAATTCTAGTACTTTAGGAAATGCTTTTGATTGTGTTATTTTGATGGGAAAGCTTCTTAGGGAGTGTATATATATATATACATACATATATATATATATATATATCTCTGTATACAGACAAGATTAAAAGCTTGACTTGCTCTCCCGAAGAACCAGCAAGTTAAAAAGGGCATGAAAAGTAGAAAATGAAATTAGTTCAAGTGAAGCTGAAACCTGATTTTTATTGATATCTATTATTAAGAACAATATTTCTTGGTTACTAAACCATTGAGTTTTTCTTATATAACACATCAAAATTTTAAAATTAATGGCAGGTTTAGATCAATTTAGCAAAGTAACGATAAAGAGATCTTCATAAGTATATCAAAGAAGAGGCAAAACTCCTGGGGAAATATTTTTTTCTTCTGTCTCTCAATCACAGTTCATGTTTGTGAGTCCACTTTAAAGACAGAAAACTACAGTAAACCTTACAAATGTTAGTGGGTCTTAGGAGAATTTGTTCTCACAATAGTATAATGTTTTGCCTTCCAAACGAAGTGCTATGTTGAAGTATACATGAAACACACTTTCAAGACTTAAATGGAATTTTCTGGTAGTCTATTAATCAAGGCTGTATGGTTTTCTTATTTTGAAGATAAAAATACAGACGTTACCGTAAAGGATAATACAGATGATTTCTGCCTTCGAGATACATTAAGCATTGCATCAACAGACTCCTTTGTTTCCACAGCTGAGGTAAGACACTTATAGATGGCTTCTTTAAAGATTCATTGGTCCATTTGAACGGAAAAATCTTTCTTTTTTTGCTAACTATTGTAAGCAAAGTGTGTTTCTCCTCTGGGGAAAAAAGCAGCTTTCCTCACTTGGTTGTAACCAGCTTCCTATCAATTCAAGCAATGAAGCTAAGATCAATTTGCTTGTTATGGGTTTTGTTTGCTTTTGGTTTGTTTGGGGTTTTTTGCTTGTTTGTTTGGAGTTTTTTGTGGTTTTGTTTTGTTTTGTTTTTGCACACTGGCAGAATGTTTCCCCCTTTCATCTAAAAAGAAGTTTGCTTGGTCTTCTATTATGAATATAATGTTACCTTGGTTTAAAGTTTGTCCATCAGCTGATGTACTGTACTGCAAATAACTATGGCTTACAGAAGAAATAATGACTACTTCTTAGAATATACCAGCTATTAGTAGAGAACAGTGATCACTTTGTTGTGACTGGATTAAACTTGATACAACAGATTTTCTTTATTCTGGACACAATAATGTCAGGTAGCTGCTTCTTGCTTATCTGCTTATTTGATTTTGTTATTCCTGCACCTGCAAACAAGTGGAATGGTTCACAGGCTAAGAGGTTTGAGGCTTATTTAGAGTTGGCTTTGTCTCAGCTAATCAGCAAATAAGCAGGTTTGCTTTCCTCCTAACTGCAATTATAAGTTCAGTGACTATCCTAAACTTTGTGTGCCAGTAGAAATATTTAGCAAAGCTTTTAAATCTGAAATTCACATAAGTGTGTATACTGTTGTGTGATATTGCCCTACTGGAATCATTAGTAATTTCACTTTCTGGAAAATTACAAAGTAGCAGCATTTTTTGTGGTCATATCTTGCCACAAGCTATGTTGCATAGCATTTTTCCTCTACATTGAAGCCCCTTTCAAGGAGCAGGACTAAGTATTTTGAGTAACTGGTTTTAGAATCCAGAAACTGTTTCTTTGTTTCATTACTGACACACAGTCCTCAAATTTCTTTCACTGCCCTCACAAAACATAACAGCAAAGGTGTGGGGAATTCTAAAACAGGACAGATATTTTGGTGGAAATTGATGGAGATACTGCTTAGGAGGCAACAAAAACGTTGTGCTGGGTTATATTAGAACAAAACATAAGATGCCCTTCGAGAAAAGCACTGCACAAAACTGGGACAGTTGGCAGAGTTTAACATCACATGCCCTTTTGATGAGCTCTACAGGATAGCAGGAGGATGTGCCAAAGCTTGGTCTTGCTTTTGCTGATAATAAAGAGGGTGCTGAGCATCATGCACTTTATGACTTCTTATACAGAATTTTGCCAGTCTGCACACCTGCAGTGCACAGGTGCCCAAATCCTTTTCAAGATGGTTTAGGCAGTCAGTTGCCATCCCCAAGCCCAGACAGGCTTACGTTCCTAAATACAAATAGGCTCTTAGAAGCACTGCAAACGGGTTGGTAAGCATAACCATTTGCCTGATATTACTGCTACGTATAATGTGGTAAAGAATGGTATTTTCTTCCCCATTTGAGACCACCTGCCATCACCCTGTGTTTATGAGGGTTAATATCCTTTTCATATTCTTGCTATCTCACCTACTGTGTGATCAAAATAGCTACCACCTTTGGCAAGAACACAGCAGTGAGTGTGCCAGACAAAGGTCCCCACTCCCTCTTTCCTGGCTTCTTTTCCATCTTTCCAATGGAAGCTCTTTCCCGGCCTCCCTAACAGTGAGCTTTGTTGCTGCACCTCAGTTGTCAGTGCACATGCATTTGTCATGTCTTATTTTCATATCTTGACTAGTTCTATTATCAGATAAACTTTGCTTTCTCTTTTAAAATGTTAACTCAGTCCAAAACATTTTTTTTTCAGACTTAGGAATAAAGCGTTAGCTGCGCTTTTTTTATCATAATGCCTTTAACTAAGGTTGTCTTTTTATCACTTCAAGCCTATTAAAACAAAACACTGCACAAAGGAGCAGGCTTTGATAACAGGGAAAGAACACCAGTTTCTCTAACCCTATAATTATGTATGGCACCAAAACCTTCAAGTGACTGAAATGTAATTTTAGATTCAGAAAGTGCTCAAAAAGAGCCCTGTCACTGAAAGTAGTGTTACCTTTTTCCTGGTTTCCAGCTAGATGTTTTATTTCTTTCCTGGAATAGGGAATACCAGAGGGAATCATGTTGGGAAGTAATACTATGGTGTATTCCTATAGCATTTATAACTGAGGTGTTTGGTTTGGTTTTTTTTCCTGTTATATCACTGAAGTCAGAGACATGCACTCCTGTGTTCTGGCTGCCTTCAGAAGTGTGACCATAATCACTCACCTGATCTTCTCAGGCCTTATTATTCTCATCCTAATCACTTCCTCCACTTTAGTGTCATCTGTCTAGTTTGATGTGGGTTATTGCTTTACCTCAAAAACCAATGTAGTACAGCAGTACTGCAGACTACCTTGCCCTGGGTAGCAGATGGTAAGGAATTCCCTAATCTAACAACTGTAATGGGGGATGGAGGTGCCTTATATTTACAGTCTTAGAAATGTGGAGTAAGACAGAGAGGAATTAATCCCTGAGGTCTCTCATTCTGCTAACAGAACTAATTCTTTTAAGAACTTGGACCTGAAGTGCTAGTAACTACCTTTCCAAAAGTTATTTCTTAGGACTACCTTTAATCTGTAATCCAAACCATCTACATAACAGAAAATTTTTTAAAATTAAACCGTTCTCTCCTGTTTAGAAATTGAATTAACTGCTTTTCTTTTTTTTTTTTTTTTTTATTTTTAACATTAATCATTTTCTGGTCATTAACTAAACTGAATGATGTGTAAGCCTCTGGGTTTTGGGGGGTTTGTTTTGAATTTTGTTTTGTTTTGGATCATTTTTACTATGATGTAATGCTTGTAATGCACACTGTAGCTAGCCATTGTTTAGTGGATTAAATATGATCTCTTGTAGAGAGGAATTCTCTGGATTATTTATGTGGTTTGGCTTCTTAACCTGTTGTTTTTTCTTGCTCTAAAAATGTCTATGAGTTCACACTGATTTATATGTTAACTACAGAATTAAAACTGGCAATAATGAAAACGTTTTGGGAGCCAGCAGTAAAATGCTGGATGCTCCTGTTTCAGTGTTACATACAATATATTTTGCTAACTAGCAGACATACTTACCAGCAAAACAAAAACCAGGGTGGGAGGATATATTTCCAGCTTCCTAAAGATTTGCATGATGCAATCATTCTGTATTCTGTGTCCTGACTATTTTTTTTTTTTTTTATACAGCTTTAAGACCCATTAGATTTAAGTAGACAAATTTAAAACTTGACAAAGGAAAACAAACCTCAGATTACTTAATTTTATTTGTTAAACTTTTCGAACTTGAAATCTGAAACTGTAACTTTCAGATTTTAAAAGTAACAGTTGTTAACAGTGTGGTGTTTGTTCTCTGTTTACTAGTTGAGTATTGTCTCTTTGTTTTAAGCAGATGGTGAAAAGGATACATCTTTCAGCAGAATATCAGGAAATTTTTTAAAAATTTCTTTATGTTTACAAAAATATGATAGCAAGCTCTTTTTAATGAAATATTTTATGTTTTTTTAGCTCACAGAGAACAGGGACATTCGGAATACATATGGTCTAGATTCCCTTTGCCATTGCCCATTGTATGAAGAAGCTATGCACCTAGCAGAAGAAGGCAAAATTTATTCACGAGTGTTAAGGTATATATGTCTACTTAACTATTTCCAAGAAAAGCAAGAATTAATGTTAAATATTCTATATAGAAATAATTTTTGAGAAGTTACTTGAACTGGGTATTTTTTCTAGGAATTAGACTTAGTTGAATTTTCTTGTGCTGCTTTTTAATGGTCTTCAAAAACTTTTCTATTTTATATAGGACTGAAATGTTTGAATGTCTAGGAGACAGTGACTTCCTTGCTAAGCTTCATTGTATTCGACAAGCCTTTCAGGTAAAAAGGAGTGATTTGTCTGTCTTGTTAAACCTAAAGTGACTCTCAGTGCACTACCTGTACAACCATTGTTATAACATTCTGTAATTAAATATTTTTTTTCCTTGCTTTTACTTTTCTTTAATTCTTAAATGGGACATACTTGCAGAGGAGTCCTAGTTTTGTGATTAGCTTTGGAACCTATGTACCAAAGGGTTATTTAGGACTTGCCTACTTATAATTATATGAAAGTTGAGAGAAGTGTTTTAGGTCACTTAGTATAATCTCTGCATTAATATGTTTTTATATATTTTCTGAAACCTTTTCTAGATAATTCTGTCAGAAACAGCAAACAGAGTATTTCTCGCTGAAAGTGGAAGAAAAATTTTGTCTGCTTTAATTGTGAGAGCACGAAAGGTAAAAGCCTTGTATAACCAATGTTTTGTTGTTAATGTAACTTCTTCTGGAATTTGCTTCCCAGTACAAATACACCATCTCTTGTTAAGTTTGCTTGATGCATATTGCTTTTACTTTACAGAATCCAAAGAAATTTGAAGATGTCTTCGATGAAATGATACATTTTTTGGAACAAACAGATCATTGGGATAATACTGAAATGGAACTTGCTGCTAGAGGAGTGAGTGAATTTCTGAAAAGTGCTTTTACCCTTAGTTATGCAAATAGGAGCATCTAAATAAGTTTTCACAATTCAGAATTGTAGGAAAGGCAACTCTTGTTTGCATTGCGGATTTAGAGAAATGGCATCCACCCCTGAAGTTTAGTACCAGAAAGCATGTAATATTTTTTAACTTCTCCTTTACTAAGTATCTTTAATATTGTCTTAAAACAATTACAAATCTGTATGTTAATATAGAATTAGAATGTGTTGCATGCTGAATTCCATTGCTGAAAGAGAAACTAGGTTACTGAGATCTTGTTCTGATTTCATATAGGTGAAAAACCTGAATTTTTATGATGTTGTTCTGGACTTCATTTTAATGGATTCATTTGAAGATTTAGAAAATCCACCAATATCTATACAGAATGTAGTAAATAACCGTTGGCTAAATTCATCTTTTAAAGAAACAGTAAGTATTTATGTGTAATTTTCATAATTGTTATTGTGAAGTATGTTAAAATAAGTAGATGGTATGATCAGTATGACAGTGATGTGAACATGCTAATATAAAATTTCTGTATATGTCGAAACTGTATTTCCAACAATCTGTGCTTTATATTCTTAATGCACAATGTAAAAATGAAAATAAATCAAACAACTGCAATATAAATACTATGTATGTTGAACATTACATTTTTTAGCTACTACGACATCCTTCACTTTAAAGTCTGATTCATCTTCCAGTATAACTGAATATGTACCTGAAAGATTTCTTGGGAAAAAAATTAACAGGTTGTATTATCTCGTTTTTCATAATAAAAGTTTAAAAGCTACAAGTCTGGGCCCAAAATATATAGAATTATTTAATATTTTGGAGAAAATATTTCAACTTGTCCTGCAAAAATGAGTTTTCTTTGAAGAAGTGGAATTTTAGAAGGGAAATTTCTATTAATCCCATTTTAGATACAGGGTTTGATTCATATACTAGGGATTTATGAATAAGGCACAAAGTTGCAGGCAAGCAAAAGAAAATTATTACAGTACAGGCATGCAGATATTGATAACATTTCATGCTTTTTCAGATGTACCTGTTTATTTGTCAAATAGATCTCATCCCTCTGTTACAGACATACAGACTGCTTCTGGGAGAGATACTATTGTCATTTAACCTGTTGATATCTATAAACTGCTAACTTTCCTTTTATTTTTGGCTTTCAATTGAGATATGCCCCCTCCAAAAAAAGAAGAGATAAGGAAAAAAATGTAACATGCATATATTAATTTTTGCAGTTATGTGATAACTGTGTTTTGTGATACTGTGCTTTGTGAATAGTAAATTATCTTGCAATACTGGTGGAGGATCAGATGAGCATAGTTACAAGCTACGAAGGGAGAAAGCCTAGTCTGATATTAGTATATTGTATTTCACAGGTCCATATTTGGAGAAAACTCCTTTGCTGGATCTGAAACTATTGCAAGAATGTTTTTGCTAAAGTAGAAAAGGATTTTTTGGTGTGTTCACATGCTACTAATATCTAAAATAGTTACTTATGTCTGAGCACGTCTTTGGTATATGAGAGACTGCTTCTCAATAAAACCCAGGGAATGCTGCTAACAGTTGACACTATAAAATCAATCAAGGATGCCATATTATGTTTGAATTAAAATAAAAAACAATGTTGCAAAGTAAAGGCTGAAAATAACAAATATTTACTAGATAGAAAATTAGTTATGAGTATCAGCTGATATTTTATAGTTCTAAATTTTGTGTTGTCACAAGATTGAAGAAAAAAAATCTCCAAAATATAGAAATACAGTTTAATACAGTATTCTGCAGGTTACTTCTTTTCAGATGTAGGATAATTTTTCTTAAAATGAAAACACAAGGTTTTCAGTTTGGTTGTCTGGTTTTGTTTGCTGATTGGTTTTTTGTTTTGTTTTGTTTTTTAAATTTAGGCTGTGGCTTCAAGCTGTTGGTCAGTACTGAAGCAGAAAAGACAGCAAATGAAGGTAAGTTGCCTTTCAAATTATGTGACTGGCTCCTAAGAATTTGAAGTTCTGTCTATAACTTTGTCAAAATAGTTACATATCAACCCTTAACCCTGCAGACATGTTAGTTTAGACAAGAGGCTGCCAGTTGTGTAAGCTTAGCTGATAGGATCCTAATAGCAGTTTTTTAGCTGCAAGATTTTCAACCTGGTTTAGGTCCAGTCAGCAGTGGTGACAGTCATTTATCTGACATGTGCCTTGAATTTTTGCAGCCCAAGTTCATTAATCTTGTATATCACCAGCTTACACTGAGATTCTCAGCTTCATCTCCACAGCTAAATAAAATTCAGTTCTGTCCCTTTACCTCCCTGAAGTCCCATATTCCTCCTCACCAGTGGCAGGAACTCTATTGCAGCCTATTCCAGCCCCATGACCTCTCAGTGAGTGAGCTCTGCAGATTTCAGAGGAGAACATCTCTGTGACAGCTGCTCCTTACTTCCTCCTTTGGAGGTTTTTATTGGACTCAGGGGGTAAATGCCCCATCTCTGTAACAGCCAGTCCAAAAGTGGAGTTGAGGCTGGCTGCAGGCTATCCATAGCCATCAGAAGTGGTTTTCTATACCACAGGTGAGGAATCTCTGCTCAAGGGACTGGCACTGACACCTTTCTCTGATTCTAAGAATAGCCATTTGTTTGGCTTCTAACTGCTAAAGACATATTTCATTATAAAAAAAAGTTGCTTCCAGTGGCAGTTGGTATTTTGTTAAAGGTCTTCAGCTACCATTATGTCTTGAGACTGGAGATGTTACATCCCTGTGTCAATATGGTTGGTAATTTTATATAAATAGCTCTTTTCCACACTAGTTTTATATAAGGAATTGTATCTCCAAAATAGATGTTTTAGTAACCTATTATTTTCATCTCTGTTTCAATGCACAGCTACCTTTCTCTGTAGATCCTTTGTGTACTGAAGTCTTAATATTTCTAAGACTATAAATGTGTAAGCAACTTTACTCCCTGAGACAAATTTTATCAGTGCTGCTGCTGTGGTTCAGAAGTGAATAAAGTTAAACAGCATGGAAGTCTTTGCTACAGAGACTAACTGTGCCACAAGGAGACTGATGAACTTAAATTTACTTACAGACAGGTCTTTGTATTTTATTTTTTAAACGAAGATTAATTTCTATTTTTATAATTTTATAAATTACTTGCTGATGGAAAATTGTAAGTGTATGTTTATGAGTTGATTAAACTTTTGTTTAATGTTCATGTATATATAAATCTATACTGTATTATATCTTAGGAGTGCCTGTATGTTGTAGAAGTAACAACAGGATGGACATTAGCAAGTATTTTATGTTTTTCTTCAGACTGAAAGATTTAGAGAAGATGGATTATTGTAAGGTGTATTTTTTTTTCCATTCAAAACTATGCAGTTTGGTTACTTTTTTCTAAGTTTCAGTTATATAGTGCATAAGGGTTCAAACAGGAATGATTGAATAAAATTATCTGACCTGTCAGATTGTTCATGATCTTTTGGGGCTTATGCCTATTAATCTTAAAATATTTAAAATATGAAGTACTGCTGAAGAGGAAACCTTTTCTAAAAAAGTCTTTATACTTGTTTGGTACAGTTGCCCTGTAGCTTCAAGGAGTTCATGTTACCACAGCCCTGAGACAGTGGGTGTTTTAGGCTTTTCTGAAGACTTAATTTTATATAATAGAGATTTATACTAAATTTATTGTCTAACTTCTGTCTACAATTTTTACATCACTAGGTACCTGATGGATTTTTTGCACATTTCTATGCTGTATGTGAACATATCAGCCCTGTTTTGGCATGGGGCTTTTTGGGCCCTAGAAATTCCCTTTATGACCTATGCTGCTTCTTCAAGGTTTGCAACTTTTCTTTTAAATTACTATTTACCTTGATTAAAAAAAAAAATCCAGATTAAAATAAATGAGGATCTTATTCATAGGCATACATTTCCACTTTCCTAAGATTAAGATTAATGGTAGGGAACTATGAAAAGAAATATTTTCGTATCAATTTTTTAAAGCCTGGAACTGTTATGCAGTCTTTTTTCATGCAATTCTATCTTAGCACCAAAAGAATACATAAATGAGTGTTTTTAGAAAATGTGTAAAAGAAATAGGTAAATAGGTAGCATTGCATACTTTTTTTTTTTTTCCTTCTTATAAGTGAATATAAGATTTTCCTTCTTCCCCACTAGGATCAAGTGCTTTTCTTCCTCAAAGACATTTTTGATTTTGAGAAGGTGAGATACTCAACTATGGAGAGTTTGGCTGAAGATCTTATGCAATTATTAATCCGACACACTGAACTTTTAATGGCCTATCTTGGAGCAGATTCCCTAAGACACGTTGGTGCTTGTGTAAGTGGTCACGGGCACGTCATGACCAGTGGGCTCTTAGAAGCAAAAGTGCAGTAAGGTTAAAATCCATGACAGATGAAATGGAGTGCATTTTGATGTACTCCTTCCCACCTTTCCCTCTTATCCCAAAGCTATCAGTGCTGTTACTGAGCAAGCATCTGAAAATTTATTGTCACTAAGCATGGAAAAGGACTCAGGGAGGTTAAATGTACATCTGAGAAAAGAACTGGTAAGCATACTGCTGTATATACCTAAATTAAATTTGCAGCTCAGCTGTCACTGTATTTATACTTAATGTATCCCAAAGCTTTTTTCTGTAATATTTGGGTAAAGCTTATTTATGAAATACTGTACTTTTGCACAGATAATTTGTAAGTAAAGCTGCTAGAGCTGTTTCCTTTAAAGGC
Source organism: Phaethornis superciliosus (assembly GCA_023637945.1). Lineage (NCBI taxonomy): Eukaryota > Metazoa > Chordata > Aves > Apodiformes > Trochilidae > Phaethornis > Phaethornis superciliosus. Next base: position 18,530,406 of record JAJQWJ010000009.1, on the reverse strand, counting down.
TTATAGTACAAAATGTTCATTTACAGTCTCCAAATGATTGTGTGTCTAGTTCTAGGAGGTGGTTTGACTGGGGTATATGCAGTCTCTGATTCACATGACACATGCAATAAGATAATCACACTCACAAAACTGAACGTGTTGACACTGCCCTGAAATTACATTTGTGTGAGTGTAGGCAGTCATTTTGTAGTATGGTGTAATAGAGTGATGCAGAAAATGTAGGCACCATTTGGGCAGGAATGAGTTCTAGTATGCATTTTTTACTTTATTTTGTTTTAAAGTATTTAAACATCATGAAGGTGTTTGAGAGCAGTTATTTATATTAAGAAAGCTATGCTAGCTTCATCAATTAATTTAAAACCTTTCCTTTTTCTAAAACTGTTACTACTTTATATGGTGGTGGTAAATAAACTAATACCATTCTCCATTCATATGTAGCATTTCAAAATATATTTTTAAATAAAGATGTATGATGAGAATTGGTAATCATGGCAGAGAGTCAAAAGCAGTGTTTTATAATTAAAAGCATTTTTGTCTTCCTTCCTTGTAGGAAGTCAGGTGTCTATTTAAGAGGAAATTTAAGCAGTTGTGGCCATCTATGTGCAGTGCAAAACTGTGACTCAGGATATGGAACCTTAAACTTTAGGTAGGAGCTCAGCTTGAGGGAACTTGCAGTGACTTTTTTTCTGTGATAGAGGTAATAAATAATGATGATCTTTAATATCTGAATTTCTGTAAACTAAAATGATGTTTCATAGTTTGCTTGGACCTTTAAACTACACTTGAATATGCTTTGCCACCAAATGAATCTATCCTGTGTCAAGTAAAACAGAACAAGTAATGACAGAGTAATTCTGTATATTCAGATACTTGAGAAGCACGTTGTTAACATCTACCATATTAAAACAAACATCAACTAGAAACATTTCAACATTTGTTGCAAATACAACCCAAACCAATGGCATTTGAAAAGGAGTGTAATTTCATAGATTTTACTCAAGCCAACATTTTAATATTTTGCTCCTTTGTTGTACTCACTTGATTAATATTAAAAATTATGAATGTGTCATGAGTTGTGTGAAATGCCAACCGATTATTTAAAAAAAAAAAAAGTATACTTCTATGTGTAATAAAACAGAAATTCCAAATGCTGGTGTTGGCCTATTTCTACCATTCAAGTTGCTGAATTTGGCACCATGCTCCATTCTGTACTTTTTTTTCTCCTCAAAGTATGTCTCCAATACCAGAATGTGAAGGTTTTTCACCCATCTTGCTTAGCTTAAACATACTTTTCTCCCCTGATCATACTGCTCAGAAATATCTCTATTTTGACAGCTTTTTCCTAAGTTGATGAATGAAATTACATGGAACAGTTAAGGTGGCTCCTTGGATTCAGAATCAATAGGAAGAGAAGTAACAGTGTATATGGCATGTTCCACAGGAAGTGTACTGCCCCAGGGTCAAAGGAAACTGCCTGGGGTGGTTTGTCTGGTGTAATAACATGACATGAAAATGACACCCTAACATTCATCACAGGAAAACAGAAATGCACTTTTTCACTGAAATTAGTGTATATTTAAGTGAGCAATTTTCAGATTATTTGTAAAGAGCTCTTGAAGAAAGTGCAGTAGAGTTGCACATGAGATTATAAATGCTTCCAGATAATCTAGAAGTCAATTTCCTGTCTGATCATCCAAAAGGATTTCTTTTAAAAACCAAAATATTAGAAAATGGGTAATAACCTGAAAATATCTGTCTTAAACAAATGTATCCCCTTACATCGGGAGCACTTCTATGGACTCATGGAGCTCTCAAAAGCCCATTGGATTAGAAATTGGACATATAGATTTCCCCTCCAAAATAAAGAATTATGGTATCTGGTTGCTGTAAGATTCCACCAACAAATATTTGAGTCAGAAACAGTTGAGAAAGGAAGAAAGAAAGAGAGAGGGGAGAAGGGAAAAGAATGATTAAGAGGGAAAAGCGCAGGTGATTGTGAGTAGGCTTTTGAATTTCTCTGCATTTCTTTGGACCTTTTCCCAAAAAGTATTCACAAATACTGTCCTTCCTCACTCCAGAGAGAGCTATACGTTTACATAGGAGATAGCTGTCTTCTTGTGACTCTGAACTGGAATCAGTTCTGTTAGAGCCTAAGGTTTATACACCTTAGTCAGGAGGTATGTAAAGAATCTCTGTTAATAATCAGACATCTGGCTTAAGAATTTCAAAATTCCACCATCTTTGTAAACACAAGTGCCAGGGGTATACCAAAGCAATGACAATATAATGCAAGTCTACTTTACTGAAATCATAATTAGTATTGTTTATAAACTGTACATTTTGAAATGGTTTTCAGTGGTGCTTTCCCTGCTAGTAAGAATAAACTAAATTTAAAAGCCATTGTCTTCTGCCATAACTGCATTCATAAAACCAGAAATGTTGAATGTGTGGGGATTACACAAAAATCAAATAATTTTCAATTTAGTTGTAATAATCTAATTTTAATGTGTTCTTAATTATTATTATACTTTGCTTTTATAGTCTTTGGTTTGTATCAAGCTAAATGTGTCAAAGTGGTGTTAGTGTAAGTGTATCTGTGAATTTTATTTTGCTTAAATGAACTTCGGTTGTGTATATGAAATAAAATCATTGAGTGAAACAACTGTTGCTCATGTAACTGTATCTAAAATTTGAACTTGTGCCCTGAAATTGAACAAAAAACTACTACAAATTTTATGCATATATGTATATGAAAAACAAGTGGAATGGGAACAGCTTTTTAACTGTCCAGTTTAAACTGATTTTATCAACCTGTTGAAGTTTGCTTCTATTAAGTGGCCCACAGCACTGATAATTTTTTTTATGCACAGGCCAGTGATGCACCAAAAAGCCATATATTGGTGTTTCTAGTCTTGGAAGTCAAAAAGTGATTTATCCAGACACCTTAATAAATGGAGAAATCCCCAGCCTAATGATGGCTCTTATGGCTTGAGGCATGATGGAGCCAAAGCAGCTGGAAGTAGTGTGGCACAGCCAGTGGTTGCTCAGCTGGCAAAATTAATTTCCCTGTGGCAAGTTGTTGTCTCTTAGTTTTAGGATGTATTTTTTTCAGTATTATTTCCAAACCAAATTGCTATAGGGGGCTGCAATCTTAGACTAACACTTCTTTTGTGGGGTGATAGAAATAGTGAAATGGGAGAGCATAATGTATGTAATCTTTATGGCTGTAGAAGGGCAACATAGGTATGCTTTGATCTGCCCTGGTTTGTTACAGGTGTTACACACCTTCGTTTGCTGGAAGCTGTTCTACTTTAACTGCAATGTTGTGCCTTTGCTTCAGAAATACGAAGCTATTTTGAGGGGAAAGCTCCTGAACTGTCCTTCAATAGACAAACACGTTTTGTGTATGGGCTTTGAGGTGATTGTTCAGATCTGCAGTGAAGGTCAGGTGGGTGTTATCCCAGTGCTTATAAATCCCGCTGGAAGTTGGGCTCCAGCGTGGCAAATGGAATACAAGTAGGATAGGAAGAAGGAAGTTCTGCACTGGAGACCTCACAAGTGAACGTGCAGGAAACAAGTCACCTTTAAGCAGGAAAAGTAATATATTGGGATGTAATAAAACTCTCTTTCTGCCTCTGCCTGGTCAAGTTTCCAGAGAAAGGCTCTGCTCTAAACGGAACGCGCTCTCCGTCTCACAGCTCTGGCACAAACTGGATTCCTCTCCGCTCCATCAGCGAACTGTCACATTACTATTATTAGTTGATTGCTCTCCATGTGCCATAAAGCGGCCCAACACCCGCAGGTATAAATCTCCCCAGCGCGGGCAGGGCAGGCCCCAGCGCCGGTTCAGAGAGCTGCGGTGTGCAGAGGCTGCGGTAGCCGTGAGTACGCGGTGAGAATCATCTGCTGGGGTGACAGCACCCTGCCGGTACCGGGGGCACCGATCGCCGGGGCCGTGGAAGAGCCGAGCTGCGGCCCCGGGCAGGGCAATAGCGGGTGGGCGGGCGGCGGAGGCTGCGGTCTCCGTCCCCGCGTCAAGCCCGCGGCTCGGCCGCTGCCCTGCGGCAGGGACGGCGCGGCCAGGAACGCGGTAGCCGTGAGGCGGCCGCTCTCCTCCGGTTATTTATAGCTCCGTGGAGCTTCCAGCCCAAAATAAGGCTGTTGGCCCGGGCGGTTGTCTGAGGGGAGGGGGGGGTGTACGGGTATGGGTATGGGCTGCGCGCCCCGCCGCGGTGAGGGGCCGGGGCTGAGGCTGAGGCTGAGGCTGAGGGGGGCCGGGGCTGAGGCTGAGGCTGAGGGGGGCCGGGGCTGAGGCTGAGGCTGAGGCGGGCCGGACCGGGACAGCTGCCGCGGCGCGGGGCTCGCCTGGAATGCGGGAGCCGGCCGTGAGCCGCGACTTTTATGGAAACTTGGAGCAACGGAGCGGCGGCCGCAGCCAAGGGGCGCTGGGCAGCCAAGGGGCTCTGGGCAGCCGCCAGCCCGCCCGCCGGAGCACGCCGAGCCGCAGCGGCGGGGCAGCGCTCACAGGTAAGAGCCGCTCCGCCGGCCGCGGGCAGGATCGGGCTCGGGAGAACCCCGCTGCCCCCGCCTCGCTCCCTGCGCCCGTAGCCCGGCCCGGCCCGAGTTCTCCCCCCCCCCCCCCTTCTCTGCCCCGCTTCCTCGCCGTGACTGCCCGGCCGGCCTGACCCCCACCACCGCTCCGTCTCCTTCTTTCTGCCCCCTCAGAGCCCGGGGGTGCGCAGGCCGAGAGACAGCCCCGAGGTTTGAGGAGGGGAGGGCGGGGTGGGCGAGTGCCGCCGCCGAGGTCCCCTGGGGTGCGGTGGAGGTTGCGGGAGCAGCGCCCGGGGGGTGCGGGTGGTGACCGCATCCTGGCGGGAAGAGGCAGCGGGGGATGGCCAGAGGAGCTGCCTCCCGGGCTTCCTCTTGCGGTGGGGCAGCATTAGAAGTTAAATGACGATCTCTCAGGCTCACAAACCGCAGGTCTCTGCAATAAAGAGGAGTTTGGCTTTGTTGGTGGGTGCTCAGCACCATGCCAGGGAGCACTGGGTGTCCTTAGGGTCCTGCTCCATCCTAAATGGATGGCTGTAAGGCAGCTGCCTTGGTAGAAAATACTGGGCTTCCATGATGGTTTAGGAACTCTTAGTTATCACACTTGTTTTGGGTAAATAAGAGCTTCTGCTAACACAACTGTGAAAAAATCACATTAAATGAAACGTGTAATTTTTTGAAACTTAACCAGCGAGTAGCTGCGGGCTAGAAAACTTTGCACTCTCAACTGTAAGAGATCTTGTATCCAATGAAAAATGCCCAATGAAATGAAATTGTAAAATAAGTATTTGACTTAATTAGACTTAAGTATAAGACTAAACAATTGTAATTGTTTAGTCTTATAAGACAGCCAAGTGTCTTAGGGAACATACAGAGTTATGTCACTGTGCCTAGTATGCAGAAAGTGCTGTCTGGTGAAATACAAAAACTGGACAGAAATATTTTCTCTAACTGCATTTGGGATATTTTAAATTAGTAGTTTCCTCCATGGAAGATGTCAAACAATCTGTAATTTACCACACTCGGAATGGTGCCACATCTGAGCCCTCTGGAAGGTACGTGTGGGAAAACAGAGGTGAAAGCTAACAGTGGAGGAAGAGCAGTTCAGGGAGCAACAGGAGGGACCCTTTGCTGTGCCATGTCTGCTCAGGGGCAAGTATTAGCCACGATCTGGTTTTTTATGGGCATCAGCCCCATCAGCAGAGTGTAGTTTGTGAAGTGGAAGCAGCTGCTTATCTCCAGGGAGCCAGGAGACCTCTCCTTTGCTGCAGTCACAGCACAGGCACAGTGACCACCACTGTGCTCAGTCTGAGCTGACCATGAGGGTTTCAGAGAAGCAGCAGATAGGCTACATCCTGACATGCTGGAAGAGAAGCAGCAGATATCAGTGCTGCTTCATGTCCAGTGTTTTGTCCCACATTTCTGTACCCTGTTCTCTGAAGTCCCATCTATGAAGAAAAGAGTTGAGCTCAATTCATACAGCTTCTTTTCATCTGCTGCAGCACAGAATGGAGGGACTATGGCATGGACAAAATATGCTGATTTTTCTCTTGGGGACCTTGGTTCACAATTTACTGCCACCTGTGTTTAGGATCAATGGGTATCTTGAGACATTAAATCATGCTCCAGAAGATCTCAGCAGGGCTTCCCCCACAACAGAGCAGTCTCTCAGCCCCTACTGTGTTTGCTTTGGAGCCTATGTACCCCATAATAGTACCTGAAGAGAGTAGGGAATCAGACTTTTCTACAAAAAAAGGTAGGTTTACTTTTTTAACACAGTGATTGGACTGCATGGTACTGTCCCATTAAATGTATTTATAGTTGGTAAAGAGATACAGGCAAAATCCTTTATAATAAATTTTTGTAACATCATATCTACAAGGTCAATTCTGCCATAATCTGAGACTCTTAATAAATTATTAGGTGTAATAAATTAAAAAATTGAGGAAAAGATTGTGTATGAAATTGAATTATTTGGGTCAGCGGTCAGTAAGCGTTCTAGTCTTTAAAGACTCATGAAGGAAATACAAGTGAGTGTAAGTAGTTTTGTACTTCGTATTTTACAAAATGTGAAGTTTAGACAGCTGCTCTTAATTGTCATAACTCATTGGCTTCAATGGAGCCGATGGCTTGTGCCAGTATAGGATCTCCCCCTGTACAAGATAATTTTAGTATCTGCTTAAGTATCTGTAATTTAGCACAACAACTGGTAGTGTCATTCCAGATGAGTTACAGTAAGGACACAAATGATGAACATCATTCTCTTTCCGATCCTCTTTCCAGTTCTATTTAATATTTTGTTAAATATTTTAACATTGTGGACTCTAGTTCACTCTCCCAAGTGTTTTGGCTTCAAGTAGAGAGTTTCCAACCCTCACAATATGGTTTTCTTATATAATGGAGTCTTCCCTGCAAGCAGATCACAAAGAGGAGACAGATGGTAAATGTAACTTAGCCTGTGCTGTGAGGGACTTATTTATAACTCACAGTAGCCACAGGGCAGCAGGGGGGCCTCCCGAAAGGAGGAATCACAGAGGAACCAGACTTTTTTTAACTCCTGGCTTCTTACTTCTAATTGTAAGTAGTAGTATTCAGTTCAGGAAAATGCTGGTATTTTTCTGCATCTTGTGTGAGGATGTTCATCACCCCTCTGAAAATGAAGAACTGTTTTTCAAGGAAGGGGTATTTTATTATTTATGGGAGGTTTCTTAATTGGTTAAAGCTACATAACATTTTTTTGTTAGTTGAGGATTCTGACCTCCTTTTAGAAATGGAAATTTCTAAATTTCCATCACCTTTCAGGAGATGGACTTTGGTACTTGTGAGCCACCATCAAACCTTCTGTGTCTCCTTCATGGTTTTCTTTGCTCACCTGAATTATTTTGCTTAAAGTAAGGTTTCAGGGAATCTGTGTGAAAAGTTGAAAAAGTGCCGTGACTGTAACAAATCAAATTGTATCTATGGGAGGCAATAGCTTACCCAGTCACAGCAAACAAATAATATGCTTGAAAACAGTAAGTTGTTTGTTTTTACAGAGTATTTCTAAGCTATTGCTTATTTTCCTATGCATTATAGGCTTTGTAGTAAATTTTCACTTGAAACTTCTTAGAGATTGCTCTCTGCCAGTCAAGCTATTCTAGTAATGGCATTTTGTCTTCCATTCACTTCCAGAGGTAGGACCATTGATCAAAGGATGGAGGAATTTATCTTCTAGGAAAAATGTCTATGTAGACCTCCTTTGAAAGTGGAACTACAGTCTAGTACTTCTAGCATAAACATTATAACATCAGACTAACATTTCCTGAGATATTTCATTTAATCACAGAAAAGGTATATTGTGGAGAAGAAAAAATATTGTCAGGTGAATGTTAAAGTGATGCAACTGGACAGGCAAAGTAAAGCCTAGTAACAAGCTTGATTCATTTTTTGATCATGTTTGACATAATCTGAGAGATTTCTGAACGGGAAGCTTCAGTGGTGAGCTCTTACAGCTTCCCTGAGATATGTTATCTCAGGAAATAAAAGATGAGATTGAATCTTAAGATTGGTCAGCTTCATAATAGGAGAACAAATATCTTCTGAAATAAGTACATATGCAAGTAGACGTGTTGCCTCAAAGGCTAAGCATTACTTGTGTTAGATAATATCTGTGGCAAAATTCTTATTACAAAAGATGAATGTATATAAAACTTAAATATATAACTAGTTCCTGGCAAAAGGAATCGGTAGGAAGATATCTTATTTAAAAGTACCTATTGTTAGAAAGTAAAATATGTCAGTTTCTTGGGTTGGAAAGTTTATTACCACATACTTTGTACACAGCACATGATGAAAGCACTGCTCTTCTGTGACTTGTAGGTGTCAGGACCTCCTGAGCCAGTTCTTAGCAAGAACCCTGAGGATCCCCTCCTAATGATACTTTGAATCCACTGTTGGTTTTTCTGAAACAGTGGTCACAACCTCCCAGACCCAAACCCAAACTTAAGGAGTGCTTCTTTTTGTCTTAAAGGTACTAAATTGTCTTTATTGGAAATTACTCATCTGCCTTGAGGACACGCTGAGGCAGGGTCCTGCTGCTGTTCCTGCTCAAGTTTTAAGAGGCAAGGGGAGTGCAAACATGAGTGGTGCCATCTTTAGTAAGGCCCTACTGCTTTACATCCATATCTTTTAGCATCAAAGGTGGGGGTAGGATGACTTGCAGATGCAAAATGTCTAAGAGCCAGCTGGCTAACCTTCAAGCATATTAAGAGTTAGTGATTACAAAGAACTGGAAGGTAGCCTAAAGTAATAAGAGATATGGCAGTAACCCAAATGGCAGAAATGTACCTGCCATCTTGAGGGCCCACAACCTGTTGTTGGACTGGCACAGTTTGGAAGCTCAGAGAGCAAGAATTCACTGATAAAATTTCTTCCAATAATTGGACATTTAAAGAAAGCCTCAGATTTGCTATTTGAGGGTAGGTCTCACTGCTGTCAGCAATGTTAGTGACAATATTTAGGGGGTACAAGTAACTGGAACTGTCAGAGAAGTTCAAGACAAAACTTTAGCTCAAAAGCTAAATTTTGGTCTCAGATTTGCAAACATGATCATAATAAGCACATAATAAACCAATCAGATTTCAGAATATTTTCCTAATTACTTTAAGATGAAGCATGTTGCTGTAGTGAAGCTTAGCAGTGACCTTCACTTGAGGTGTTTAGGTGAAATGGAATCTCTTGTGACAGTTTCTTTGGGACTTACATGTTTTGCTCCAGCCCTGCATGAAGGCTGGAAGCTGTCTATGTTCCAGGCTACTCCAGTGCATGAATTGTACCAAAGCATCACGTCCCTGAGTTTTCTGAGAGGTTGTTTTTGTTCAGCTTCTATATATCAGCCACAAGTAGGGAAGAAGAATTCAAAAACCAGAAAAAACAAGAAAAAAGATAATTTCTAAGACATTCTTAGAAAAATGAGGAAGTAAAGGTTTTTGCCTTGTTTTAAGATTATACTGATCACAATGGGGGTTTATTTATGTCCATGAAGTAAGCTAAAGCTTGCAAAGGCATGAAAACCCAACTGTACAATTACAAATGCATGTTGCAGTGTATAGAGACCTTGAAAATATGAGAATGCTACTGAAACTATCTGCCTTTCTAGACACACCAGAAAGTTAATAAGGTTTTGTGGAGCTGAAACAGCCTAAATAGGAACTTCTATGTTCACGTGCTCCCAAGTGAGAAACCCAAATGCCCTTGATTCCTGTCATGCTACCAACGAGGTATCTGTCAAGTCTGATTTGGGAGGGGAATGACTTTCCATACTCACTGGTGAAGAGGAACACCCAAGTGTTCTCCAGAAGCTGAATTGGTAGAGTTTGGCATTTGTAAATCAGGCCAGGGATTGGTAGATAACTGTTCACTTCCTGTGTCATGATTACTGTCATTTGAAAGCCAAGATATCTAAGAATCTCACACAAACTCTATGGCTACAGTAGCACTGATGAGTATTGATGATGATGTGTTATAACTCCTTAATGTTCACCATTTTTAACACCACATAAAACTTCTCATGTTTATAATCTGTTTGTAATAAGGAATTAGAGAACTTAAAGGCTAAGAACTACTAAGAATGTAACTTTCCGTATAACAAAATGTTCTGACTTCAGTTCCTCTAAACCACAAGTGAGAAGTTGTAGTAGCTACTTTTCCAGACCTTTTACCTTGAGCCTTTCAGTCTGTTTGCACCACATTTGGCACACTAAGTTTTAAGGTTTCTCTGGGCCTCAGGGCATTGTTACAATATAGAAATCAAAGACACTGGAGCTGTGTCATGATTTCCTTCCTCCCACAAACTCTGATAGACCTGATGATTTAAAAAAAAAAAAAGGCTGGCTTTCACTGAACCTCAAATGCCTGTTAGGTTCCTAATACATAGAGTATAATTTAAAATTTGTAACATCTTTCTCTTAAAAAATGCTCTACAATTCCCATCCCACAATTAAATTATACAGATGCTTTCTCTGAGGTATGTATGTGGCTCATCTAATGAATTTTATAGCTTTTAGCACTAGTTTTCCCTTAAAGAGCCCTCGAAGAAAGAGAAACATTACTTTGTATTGCCATATTGGGTGAGAGCTGAGAGCTGCCAGCCTGGCTGAGATTCAAGCAAGAGCATTCACTCAGACCAGAGATCCATCTGCATCTCTCTGGAATGCAGTCAGACCCCCAGCCATGGGCCACCTTTATTCTGGTCACCTGTGCAAAGGTGAAGCAGCCTCTGTCACCTTGGGCTGTGGGGCTTTGGCCTGAGCACTCTGCAGACTTGGTGCAACCTGAGCTCACTTGCTTGTACATCAGGCTGGAGTAGTGGAGGTGCAAAGCAAATTCCTTTCTGCTAGCATGAAGACTGAGAAAAAGTTTCATAACACAGCAGACAGGGGCAGCCAGAGCTTGGCTCTGAGTATTTTTCCTTTTTTTTTTTTTTTTTTTTGTTTTTCCTTCTTCACTGAAATTAAAACCCAGTATCTTGGACTATATAGAGGGGTTATGAACATGAATAGTGAATCATAAGCTTGTTCTTTTAATTACTCTTGCATACTTAGAACCTATTCATGTCTTCAAAAGCCTCAAAGGACCAAATGAAATAGTGATACATTGACTTCAGCCTATGCAAACTTATTTACAGGAAGATAGTTAAAGCATCATTTAAAAGGAAAAGAAAAGAGTATAACTGCAACTGTTTCTTTCAGGTAGAAACTGAAATAATTCTTAAACATACCAGGTGCAGAGCACAGTACAGTAGCCATGAATGACATTGCACAGAAAACTGAGGTATGTATCAATTTTAAAATAATTCCAGTAATGTAGTAATTTAGAACTGATGCTTGCAAAAAGACTAATTACAAATAATTACAAACCCCAAACAATTATATGGGAAACTGGCTGGTATTGCTTTTATTTTAAGACAATGGAAGAGCATTTAAAAGTAGATTAAGGAAAGTATCTGATTTGATGGTATCTGTGAAATATGTTCTTACTGTTATTAAAAAATTATGAAGGACAAAGGCAAAATGAAGGGAACAAAATATGAAGAAACTTTAAGCACTGGGGGGAAAGTCAGGGCAATATTTACATCTAATTCACAAATGTAAATATCTGGCTACTTCAAATGTTTCATCTTTTACATACGGTCACTGAACAAGAACAAAAGCAGGAACAAAAACTATTGGCTTCAGTGGAAAATATGAAATATGGAATGGTTTCAGCCAGTTTTCTCAGCATTACTGTGTTGAGAGCATTTCTGTAGTCATGACAATAAAAAGAGAGAAAACTTCACAGCAGTTCTGACAAGCAGGAACTTCTCTTACTGTTCGGACACACAGAGTAAGAGTTGGCAAAGCAGTGTACCAGTATCAGAGTCCTGCAAGTCCAGTGACTTTTATGACACTTTATAACATAAAATCAGTGGACTTTTGAGTTTCTCTAAATATTAAAAAAGTAACTACATAACATACTGAAAGTTTTAAATTAACAAATTATACTATTTATTTTAAAACCATGTATGGCTGTTGGAATGTGGCAGAAGAAAACATTACAACTACTCATAGCCTAAGTTTAATACAATGCTAAATGTTGGTTTGGATATTACAGTAATTATTACTCTTTATGAAAAAACACAATGGTGCTTCATAGATGATGGCTAGTAGCATGAAGTTCATAATCCCAAATGCACTTCTGTTTTATGTTCCTGCATTCTTTCTTAAGCAATCTATCAGCATATTTCTGTCCATCTGTTTCAACTTTCTTTTTCTTATCTTCATTTCTTCTATATCTTCACCAAGATTCTGCTTTCTTCATCTAAACCCGTCCAAAAATCCTATGTGCCCAAGCTTCACAAGGGTGATGTAAAGGATAAATTTGAAGCTATGCAGAAAGCAAGGGAAGAGAGAAATCAAAGGAGATCTAGAGATGAAAAGCAAAGAAGAAAAGAACAATATGTTAGAGAGAGAGAATGGAACAGGAGAAAGCAGGAGGTTAATTTCTTTGCAAATATTTTGTGTTATTTTAATAATCAATATTACATGTGAAAATATTTTCACATTATTTTAAGTAATGTTGGCTTTTTCTTCTGAAGTATAAAGGCAGTTTATTTTCTGTGTTTCACCAACTAGATGAAAGAACTGCTTGGATCTGATGAAGACGATGATGCAAAATCATCTAAAATAGAAAAAGGTTACGTTCCAAAGCTAATAGGTAAGAGAATCCCAATTTTAAAGGCCACATAACTCACAAGGTAAATATTAGATGGCATTGCTGAACTGTGTATTTCATATTCACAGGAACTGTTAAAGGCAAGTTTGCAGAAATGGAGAAGCAAAGGCAAGAAGAAGAAAGAAAAAGAATGGAAGAAGAAAGAAAGCGCAGAATTGAACAAGACATGATTGAGAAAAGAAAAATTCAAAGAGAATTAGCAAAAAAAGCACAGGAGGTATGTTAACCTGATCACAACAGTCAGGTCACGATTGTAAACAAAAGAACAAAAATTTTTGTTTTGAAAAGATATATTCGATCTTAAGTTTTTTGATAGTGGAGATTTACATGGGAAATGATCACTGGCATGGAAGTGGGGAATAATGTTCAGAGAATCTTTGTCTTCACTTATTCATGGTAACAATTTTTTTTAAACACTAAACTTGGGTTACAGATGAAACCAGGCAGGCACAAACCAGGTAGGAACATGAATCAGGAACAAATTATGCTGCCATATTCATAAAAAATTTTATAGAATTAACTGAACTAATTTAAAAATGTTCCTTATATTCTACCAACTTTTAATTTAGGCTTTTTTTGCATACACATTAGTGAATACTGTTCAGTGATAGATGAATTAAGGCAACCCAGAAGAAATAGGAAAATGCTGTCAGCAGTCAAAAATGAGAAGATACTAATGCAGTAAATATCATAAACCACAAAGATTCAGATCATGTTTTACTCCTTTGCAACTTTGTGAATCTTTATGGCATATATATGTAAACAGACACAATTTTTATTGATGCCAGTAAAGCAAATTTTGTCTTTTGTAGAATTTTCAACTGGGGTACTATAGTGGGGTACATCCTGTAAAAGTTTTATTCAATTCTGCAAATAATTCAGTGAGAGTCAACACCTAAATGATAGACTAGAAAAATAAGAAAATTTTACTTATCAAAAAGATAGTTATACTTAATTTAGGTTTGGTTTTGTTGTAAGCAAAAAACCAGTGCTGAAGGAGTCAGTTCTCAACAAGGACTTGGACAGTATTTTCTACCAAGACTTTTAATCTTTCTAAAACTGGACTTTTAACTGTAAATGCATCTTGCATATGTTTAATCTACTCTGAAATGGAGAAGTACATGCCATGCAGAATTTTAGAAAGTATGTTCATTTTAGACAGTAATATATAAAGTCTCCATATGAAATAATCAATGAGCTTGCTTTAGCTTTTTTCTTTTTACACAATTCTGGAATTCTTGAATGGAGAAAGGACATCTAAGGTACTCTTCTCAGTTCATCACTGAAGTGTTAAGCATGCTTTAGCATAATTTCTGTATCATGTTTATGTGTCATGTTTCCTCTTCCTCAACAACATAATCTATCTCAAGTATTCAAACAAAGGTTCATCTCTGTGAATTTAAGTGCTACATATGTATCACTGATACAAAAATTATTTCCAGTTCTATGTTTGCAAATCTAAGGCAAAGAGCCAAAGTAATGTAATCATATGAAATTCTCATTTAATAGATTGATGACTTTAACAATACGGGAACTGAATCAGCAGCAGAGGTAATCAGATTTTTTTTAAAGAAATGTTCACCTACATTTTTATTCACTTGGTTTTATTATTGTAATTTGGGCTGGGAAATCTTCAAAAAGGGCACACAAATAACTAATTAAATTAAATCAAGATGCTAACAATTTTTTATGTATATGGAATATATGTCTATACTTGAAGTGAATTTATTTGAGTTGCAATCAAGTTTGCATTGTGAATACTTTGTTAAAATAATCTAAATGTAAAATATTCAAAGCCACCACAATGATTTGGGGTATACCAGCAATGATACTTAGTCCTCTCACTTTGGAAAGTATCATCTTTAAAGCTCTTTGCCTTAAACTTGAAATTAAAAGGGGTTTCTATCAATGCACAGATATTTAAGCACCTTACTTAGGTAACTTTTTTTTTTAAATTGACTAGTTTACTATATGGGCTTGGATTTTAAGTCTTTCAAATAAATTATTTATTTCAAAAAGCTAGGCCCAAAGGTCCCATTGTCTTTCATTAATACAGAAAATCATACTCCTACTACAGTTTGGAAAGACAAAAAAACCTAGAAACCCCGTTAGTTTTAAGTTACTTAGCAGTATCCCTGTTAATTATGGTATTTTGTGGAAAACCCTGACTAAAATGTACTAGCAAGTAAGTCTTGAAAATTGTTTTGAAGCAGCAACATCCTTCAATTGGTATACATTAAAAATTTCACCTGTTTTTCTCCAAAACATGAGTATTTATAACAGTGAATAAAAATACATTAGGAAAGTAGAGAGTCTGCCAGCAGTTATGTTTAAAACACAATTCAGCCTTGATGCTATTAAGGTACTATAAGAAAACTAGGGACTGCCTCAGGCAGACAGGTTTATTCTTGTTGTTAATACAAGTAATTCCTTTTAAAAGCTTTGGTGAACAAGGGTTCAAACAGTGTTTCACTAAGTAATGTGTGAAAATATTATAAATATCTTTTTGGACAGGAAGGGGATGACTCGCTGCTAGTTACAGTAGTGCCTGTAAAACCCAACAAAACACCTGGGAAGATGAAAATAAACTTTGAGAACACGGGAAAGGAGAAAGCAGAACAAAAAGAGAGACAGGATGAAGAAATGAAGGAACCAAACCAAGTCCTTAAGGAAACCAAGTGCCTTTCATTTGTCATGGTAAACCACTCACCTAAAAATACCTAAGAAACAATTATCTAATATTTAAGATCTAGCTATTTCATTTTCCTTACTCAGGATGAAAACGAAGACATTAAAACACAAGAGCCTCTGTCTCTTGGTAAGCTGAAGGTGACTTTTGAAGAACTGGAAAGGCAAAGACAGGAAAATCAAAGGCGGCAAGCAGAGGAAGAAGCAAGACAGCGTTTAGAAGAGGAAAAACGTGCCTTTGAGGAAGCCAGACAGCGAATGGTAAATAGATATTTTGTTCAGGTTGTTGAAGAATTTTCACACAAGATATGCTTCTCTGTTCTCTCCTGTACCTCATTCTTCTCTTTTCTTGTTCCTTAGCTATATATTTCAAAAAATTAACAATGATAAAACTTTCACTCTCAATGCCTTGAAAGACATACTTTTACCTTAGCTCTAACTCAGTAATCACACTGACACTCTGCATTAGACTTTCTTTTAGTAAATTCAGGAAAATTGTGTGACTTAAATTTGCCAGCAATCTTAGCAGGTTTTATATCTACACTTTGTAGCATCTTAAGCTGTAAGTCCTCAAGAAGATAATTGTCTATTTTGTTCTTAAATAGTCCTTCAGATGTCTCAGATAGCATTTTTGATTAAAACATTCTGTAGTAACCCAGAATACTATTTCTTATCCCCATATTTATTTATAAATACGATAGACGTATCAATTATAACGAAAGAGAAAAAGACAGGTTATCTCCCTCATGTGTTGACACGAACAACAATATACTAGAAATTATCTGATTAAGCCCTGAACTGTAAAAAATTTAGATCAAAGTTCCTGTTTTATATTACTTGTAAAACTTCCTCCATGTACTTTATTGTAAGCCAGACTTAGTCTAGATCAACAACAATCAGACCTTGCTATAGTTTGTTTTTTAATCACACTAAAGGAATCGTACACTTAGTATTAATGTAGGATTTACAAGAGTGTTTAGTTCTAGATTTCCTCACTTTACTATACTGAATTGCCAGAAGCATTTCTTAAGTTCTGTATTTAAATATCTTTCCCCTGTACAGTCATGGTCATTATGACTCTGTTAATTCATATACGAAGAAGATAAATAAGAGATTTTATTTAAAAAGAGACTGGATGTGGCACTCAGTGCCATAGTCTAGCAACTGCAGCAGTGGGTCAAGGGTTGGACATGATGATCTCTGAGGTCCCTTCCAACCAAGACAATTCTATGATTCTATGAAAGCTTTGAAAATATATTTTATAGAAATCTGCTATCTGTAACTTAAAAAGACTACAATTATGAATGGGCATTCTTGGACAAACGGTTCAAGACCAGTATGTTGACTGTTATTTCAAAAACATTCAAGATACTTATACTATCCAAGAAAAAAATAGAGAACCTCCAGAAAGCTGAAACACTGAAATTCCCAACCAGTCTAAATTGAGAGGTTTAAGCAGGTACCCAAATTGTAGTTTACGTTTCCACCCTCACCTCCAACAAATCACCTAACACTTCTGTACCAATCACCTTCACATTATGACAATAATGCACTTTTTTTCTTTGTATTTGGGGGTGGGCAGCAGTTATAAAACATATAACAGATACAAAATATTTTACAAATTCTCTCTTTTAAAAAAAAAAAAAGCTAACATGAAATTTTCTTTGATATCAGTGGCAGTCAATGTGAAGTCAAAAGTTTTCTTAAAGGAAGAGTTCAGCCGTTAACTTCCTTCAATTCTTTCTTTTTTCCCTATGAATTTCAAATACAAGATTTTTCTAAGTCCCTTAACTGGCTACCCCACATACCAGACCCAGGGCTGCCTGCAGTATTGAGAAATCTTGAATATGAGTACTCTGATTTCCTCCATTATCAAATAAAGTACCCAGATATCTTCTGAAGATGTTTTGTTCTTTTGTTCTTGACTGCAGTTTGCAAACCACAGGCTTCTCTTAGCAGATAAATGTTCACTGGAGACAAGCAATAGTGAAGTGATCAGAGTATCTCAATTTCCTTTCTTCAGTGATGGTTAAATGCCTAGAAAGAAAAGAAACAAAAATCACAGTCTGGAGTAAGAGCAAAATGTTAATTGATTTAGTTTTGCTATAAAATTATACAGCATTTTTTAACTTGTAAGTGTATTGGTGAAAACAATTTATATGCAAACAGAAAGATTTGATGATATAAAAATCTATGAAAGCAATGTAAAGAAAGTTAACAGAATGATTTCCAGTAAAGGATCCAATCCTGAGACCATAAAAATGTACTTAATTGTTCAGCCTTTTCCTGATAATACACTGTTTTCTGAATTGCAAACTCAACAATTTTTTTTAAGTTACAGAAGTTACATATAGGACACTGAAGTACATTTGTTTTATCCCTCCTCTGGCTAAAACCTAGACTAAAATGTTTCTTACAGG
The DNA here is from genome assembly GCA_023637945.1 of Phaethornis superciliosus. Classification (NCBI taxonomy): domain Eukaryota; kingdom Metazoa; phylum Chordata; class Aves; order Apodiformes; family Trochilidae; genus Phaethornis; species Phaethornis superciliosus. The sequence goes on along the minus strand of JAJQWJ010000009.1, from coordinate 18,512,500 downwards.
AACCAAACTCTTGCTACATATTCCCCCCCTCCCGAGCAACAGAAAAATTTATAGAAGATGAGAAAGGAAGTAATAGAAAATTTATTTAAAGAATTTTTTTGTTTGTTTGGCTAAGTCCTTTCTATTTTTCCTCTCCCTCTTCTCTGAAGATAAATGAAGGTGGTGATGAAGAATCTGAAAATTCTCTTAAAGAATTTCGCCCTGGTAAACTCAGACTCAGTTTTGAGGAAGTAGAAAGACAGAGGAGAGAAGAGGAAAAGAGGAAAGCAGAAGAAGATGCAAGACGACGCATAGAAGAGGAGAAAAGGGCATTTGCTGAAGCAAGGAGAAACATGGTATGGCATTTTTGTTCAGTATATAGTTTATTTTTTACCTTACTCTCCAAGATAAACAAGAAAGCACTGCTGGGAAAAACTTTAAGTACAGTTAGGAATGATGCATCAACTCCTTCATTTATTAGTTCACCCCAGTATTTATTAGAAGGTAGGTGGGTAAACTAATTTAGTTTGTTTACCAAAAATCTTCACAGAAGAATCCCTCCTCACAGCAAGCCTACAAAGGATTTAAAATAATTTAGTCAAAACCAGATATTGCATCCAATGGGTATTATTATGCTAGATGCAGCAAACTTGGAAAGAAAATATTTTTACAAGGTGGGTATGTAGGGTTTTTTTGAGGGGAACAGCAATTCCTTCTGCTTCTCCAAGTTTTTCTCCCTAGCTTTACAGGTTCTCCACCAATCAGCTCTAATTAGCTAGAGCATAATTAATGGCATACTAAGGCACAGCTCACTGAAAGTGGCCATTTAGGAAGGAAAAATTAAGTAGGCTGAACTCAGCTATTGATGTTTTTCACTGGTTTACATGGCTCCCTCATGTCTTGCTCAGAGAAACCAAAAAGTAACTTATGGCACTTGCCATTAGAATGATTCATAATATAGAATTTCCTTAGAAATTCCTGTGATATGAAATGACTTATGAAATTTAAGATTATATTAAAGACAAATTTTCAGAGGTCTACGTTGTCCATACTGACACTGCCTGAATGCAGAGAAAGATATCTGATTTCAGAGGGGGGCAACAACATTATTTATAAAAAATTACTAGTATGGAGCTTTCCACTGCATTCCTCACGCTTATTCCAGCAACTCCCAAGTTTCAGTGGGCATTTGTGTATAAGCCAGTTACTTATCAGGGGGTGTCAGGACGTACAGTATTAAACTATATGACTACCAACTAAAGCTAAGTATTGTTTGTTTCAAAAGGCAAGACATCCCATACAGAACTGTGGAATGACTGCCCATCTGGTGTTGTCTTCCTAGATTCCCCCCTGTGGTTTTACTGGGAAAGATCAACGGCACACCTAACAAAATTTTCTTCATCATTAAAAGTGATGCTTTTGAGACAAATTAAAGCTTTGTATGAGTACCATTTTTGCTAGCATTGCTCCCTCTGTCTGCAAATTGGGCCAGAGACAAGACCTGAAAGGTCTACCAAGCCTACCAAGAGAAACTGCAGTGTAAATTTGTATCGGATATTTTATTGAAAAGTAATTATGGAAAACGGTGTCTGCCCATACCTCCAGAGAAAACAGAAGCTAAAGATACTACTTGGAACATAAAAAATAAGCCTGTGCTTTCCTTATTTTCCACAGCTACCCAATGTAGCAGCAATGCAGATGTGCTTTAAACATTTTAAGAACATATTAATCATCTCTTTCTGCATCACTAAAGTCTCATGCTGAGTTTTTATGTAAGCATTTAAATTAAGCAGTTACTTTAGAGCATTTTTAATGTTTATTAATTTCAATCTACTTCCCAAGTATACACACACTGAACTATCAACATTGTTGCTAGGATACACAGACCACCTCCTTTTGGAAGGATCTCTATTTACTTGTGCTACATTTGTAATTCCATGCTTCCCACCATCAAGATGATCACTTTCAGACTGAAGCACTCATTTTTCATCCCTTTCAGCCTCTTTGCATTAGAGACTGCATAAAGAACCTGCCTTAGCTTGAATAAAAAAGCATTCTACTTTTTATCAGTCACTGCTTGCCCATTGACAAGTGGTTGCCTGTGCCACAGACTATGGTTATTACAGGACAGTTTCCCAGCACTGTTTGTACCCACTTTGCAGAAAAAAGAAGTATGGTATGGTCTCAATTCACAAAATATGGTTAAATATTTACTGAAATAACCACAAGGATTTTGTGCATCATTCAACCCAGCTGAATTTTTAGCTGTTTTTTTTTTTTTTTTGTGTGTGTGTGTGTGTTTTTGTTTTGGTTTGTTTGTTTGTTTAACAAGGAATAGAAGTGTTTTTGTAACTTGCTGATTCGAAAATACAGAGCAGCCTGCTGCTAGCATTTGCTCAGTTTTTTAACCTTCATACATACATGTTGGTAAATTTTGAATGAATACTTCAGTTCACTCAGTTCTCTTTATCTTCTCAAAGTTATGAGCATATGAACCAATGAATCACCAGCAAGAGACTTTCACATTTCTTTGATAATTTAGCTGTGATTAGCCTCTGAAAACTATGTGGCTATGCACTGTTTTCATTAAAAGAAACAGTTTGCAGTTTTGTTTTTTGACTTGACTTCTCCATAACAATTTCAACAAATATGCTCAGACCATGTAAAACGAATGGAGAATGGAAGGAATGGTAGGGCTGAAGTTCAACTGCAAGCTTACACAAAGGGAAAATCTGAAGGAAATCTATTGTGAATAACACTATTTGAGTGGGACTGAGACAAGAAAATATTGAAAGAGCTGTTAATAATAAAAAGGATATTGACAAAGTACATCAAGATGGCAGTACAAAGTATGATGGCACAAACAGCAGTGAAAGGTGTGAGTTTTAATGGGAGTAAGGAGCAACAAAGAGGAAAGGGAGTGACACTAATAATCTTTTAGAAGAAAAATGTTCTTTTTCTGTTTCTTGAGAAAGCTGGTGGAAACACTTCCTCCAATGAAAAGTTTGCTCCTATAGTTCTTCCTAGCATTTGTCTGATTACTACTGTTGGGAATGCCTACAATTTAAGACACACTGGGCTCTTCAGGTAAAGCCACACAGCTTTTCAAACATGCACCCACTAAATAGTGCCTCACCCACAGCACCACACAGCTCTAGATCAGTATCTGACCTTGTCACATGTTTATCAATAGACAACGTTCCTGTTGGAACAATCTCTGTTAATAAGTTTTCATAATTAGATGCACAAACATACCTTTCTATAGGTTTAATCAAGAAATTATCTAAAATCTTACTAACTCGTGTCATGCTACCTAGCCATCTTACAGCATATAGCTTCATAATTTAGCTTTTTTTCAACAAATTCAGTCTGACAGAATATTTGTTGTTACATTTCCTGCTTTTGGCCTCTCCTTGGTCCTTCTTATGAATTCATCTACAAAAGAAGCAAACTGCTCATGAACAACCATCAAAGCCCAGCCCTACTCTGAAGCCCAAGAAAAGGACAAGCAAAGGACGAAACTCTTCCTGCTGGGTTGAACAAAGGAATCAACTGGCAACAGAACTTAGTACAATCAATTTGTGCACAAGAATCTTCTTGTAGAAAATTCTGTTCCATTTTCCTTACTGGGAATACTGATACTGCTTAAGAATTAGAATGTAATTCAGTTTGCTTAGAAAAAGATTACAGACATACCTACTTCAGTGTTAAGGACACAAGCACTTTACATAACAATAGTATGTGAAGTAATCAGCAATAAATTGTTTCAGGTCTTAAAGCCACATTTAGAGGACATCCTCTCCATCAAAAAAAGACCCATCTCATTGCAAAAATGACCTTCATCTTTCTTATACAAGTTTAGCAATAATAGACAAGTAAAATACAACACCCCCTTGAACACATTTCCTCCCAAAATGTTAGAGAAATACCCACATTGCATCTTACTGGCAGATGTGGCAAAACACTTGATTATGTAATAGAAGTGTCTGAGCAACACTGGGATTTTATCATAGGTACCTTCAGGATGAATCACTAATGCTCTGTATTTCCAGCAGGTGCTGGATGATGAATCTCCAGAAATGTTTAAAACAGTTTCTCAAGAATCTCTCATACCTGGTAAACTGGAAATTAATTTTGAGGAGTTGCTGAGACAGAAAATGGAAGAAGAAAAAAGACGCACAGAAGAAGAGCGTAGGCAAAAACTGGAAATGGAAAAGCAAGAATTTCAGCAGTTGAGACAAGAAATGGGAGAGGTTTGTATATAAAAAGATATGCTAAACCTGCCTTGAATAAAGATACAATAAATTCAGTTAGTTACTAAAATCTGTAACAATGTATGTAATAAATAAAAAGAAAAAATTATTATCTACCCGAAAAATCCCTTGCTACTCTTAAAGTGAAAACACAATTTCAAATTTGCAATTTTATTTTGGGCACTTCTGAAAATCTAGTTTTACGAAAACAATTATGTATTATTTGTGACATAGGGAGAACAGAAACATCTAGTTCCCAAAAGAATATAAAAAAGTGAAAGTAGGAAAGAGCAAAATTTGTGCTTTTCCTCAAGGGAATGCTATATTAACCAATTAGGAAAGAATTACAGTGGCCTCAACTTATTTCTGGTCTCTGTATCAAAGGTTTGAAGTCTGTCACTGTTGATAATAAAAACAATGGAAAAACCAAATGACCATAATAATGAACTTAACACTTCTATTTGGTTTGGTTGTGGGCAGCAATTCTTCATTATTATTCCTTTTTCAATGTTAGAATATTATGTTTATTTACTTACTTCTTTTTTTGTTAAGCAAAGCTAGAGTAATAAGGGCTCTAGATGTCAAACTTCAAGTAAAATTTGTATTACATCCTGAGGAAGAAGGGAGAGCTAGAGACATCCAACTAAAATCCAGATACATCTTCACTGTCAGTCAGAGGTTGCAAGAGGCAAGTGTACAGCTTCAGACACAGTCTGACTACAGCATCTAGAACTGTCATTTCAAGAAGTGACATCCTTAAAACTCATTTGCTTTCTAATGAATTGAAAAAAAAAGTAATGATTCTCTGTTTAGCAAAGTGTTTTTAAAAAATTACTTCGTATCATATTGCAAATAAGTCAGAGAGAGGTAAATTATGGGTCCAAGATAACCAAGCCTTTTGTATTTATAGGTGTCTGATTTTCTAAGTCTGTAAAGAGGGGTTTGTTGGCAGCAACCCGTATGTAAAAGTTAATTTCAAGCAAAATAACCCTGAGAATACAGAAGGAAAACAAAAAACTTACAGAGAAAAGGTCTCTTGTGCTAGTTGCAAGTAACTAAGAGAACAGTTTAAGTGTATTATACCTATTTGTGAGAACAAGCAGTAAAAATGACTACAGCATTTCCCATCTCACATATTCTGCAATTTCTGAACAGCTGGAAGAAGAATGTGAAACATTTGAGCTAAGCAAAGAATATGAAGAATTAATAAAGCTAAAAAGAAGTGGCTCTATTCAGGCAAAGAACTTAAAAAGCAAGTTTGAAAAAATAGGACAACTGTCTCAAGAAGAAATACAGAAGAAGATCGAAGAAGAGCGAGCCAAGAGAAGAGCAATGGATGAGGAAATACGAGAGAGGGAAGCTGAAAAATTTCAAGAGGTAAGTGCACTCTGTAATGTTAATGATATACTAGGGCACTAATGATCCAAGAGTTGACAGGGCTGCTTCTTTCACCAATTTGCTGTATTTCTGAAATTATTTTTCCCTTCCTTCCTGTTCCCTCTTTTGAATGCATGAGAAAGTCTCACCTCAGCATCCCTAAAGGAAGAAGCACCAGTTTATCATCAGTTGTCTGGTCAAGCAGACCCCCACTTTTCAGCTCAAAATACCCAATTTAGCATCTTTACAACCCAAAACCTGCAAGGCCGCAGGTTTGAAACATTCTTATTTGAGAATTACTCTATTAATCATCACATTACGTGCTTCTCCTTCTCAATTCTAATTCAATCTTCATTGTATGAATTAAAAAAACACCAAAATGAAACAAAACCAGGGAATACTGTTTGAAGATCAAGTCTTTTTATAAATCATCATTATTTCTCAGGGCAGAACAGAAAAGGGTGCCAGCTTATCTATGCTTCAGACTAGACCCTCTCACATTTTTTCAGAGAACAAAACCAGCAAATCAATCAATCCTATGCTCTGACCCAAAACAGCAATGTGAGCTTTCAGCATATAATCATGTGGCAGTGCAGGAAAGAACAGGAGTAAGCCTTAACTGAGCTTTATTCTGAGCTTCCATCTATAGTAGTCAGTTACCTTCAGTGTGAGCTCAAAGCTGAGTTTTAGTTTTTAATTTAATGAATGACACTGTAATTACATTTCTGTAAGGTCAATCTGTGTTAGGTGTGAAGCTACTGTAACACTGTGGCATGAAAATCAAGTCACTAAGGATCTACCATTGCCACAAGGCAGCATTCAGCTTGTATACAAAAAGAAAACTTTAGGAGTGTCTTTCTATCATGCTTGAAACCATTTTCACAAATATTCTGCCCTATCTACAAGATAAATTATTACAAGACTTGATCTTAAACCTGGTTTTAAACAAACCTCTGACAAAAACAAGACTCTGGGTGGCTTTTCTCAGTTAAGGACAACTACTGGTCACCAAGTTAATTTTATTAACATCCGATTTTTACCCCCAAGGATGATGAGGTAGATGTGAGACCAGCCAAGAAATCTGAGGCTCCATTTACTCACAAAGTAAACATGAAGGCCCGTTTTGAGCAAATGGCAAGAGCCAGGGAAGAAGAGGAGCAGAGGAGAATTGAGGAACAGAAATTACTACGGATGCAGTTTGAACAAAAAGAAATTGATGCAGCGTTACAGAAGGTACAGGTTACAAAGTATCTTTCCTTCAGTCCTTAGTGTCACTTAACTTAGCATCTGATTACCACTGATGGCAACACTGCCAGAGGTATGAAAGGAACATTGTGTTTAACAGCTGCTGTGATTTACTGCAATAATGTAAAACTGCTTATGGTGTTTTCACATGTTCTTCAAGAGTATGAGATACTACTAAGAAAGTTTATTGTATCCTTTGAATAGTCTGAAAATTCTATCTACATTCATGCTTGTATTTTATCCCAAAATTACAGCCTCATTAAAATCCATTGTACTGTCCCATATCCAGATTCAGTGCAGTTATCTAGTAAGGACAGGTGTGGCATTTCCCCTTCTCAGAAATGTGGTAAAACTTTTCTGTAAACAAATGCATATCTCTAGCAATCATACTGCTATTGCCACTTTAAACGTTCTAAATTTTTATTTTAAAACAGAAGAGGGAAGAGGAAGAAGAAGAGGGAAGCATTATTAATGGCTCTACTTGTGAAGATGAGGATGATCAAGCTCGATCTGGAGCTCCCTGGTTCAAGAAGTCACTGAAAAACACATCGGTTGTAGATGGCGAGCCTGTGAGATTTACAGTGAAAATTACTGGAGAACCAAAACCTGAAGTTACATGGTGGTTTGAAGGAGAACTGTTGCAGGACTCTGAGGACTATCAATATATTGAAAGAGGAGAAACCTACTGCCTTTACTTGCCAGAAACCTTCCCTGAAGATGAAGGGGAATATATGTGTAAAGCAGTGAACAACAGAGGCACATCTGCTAGCACGTGTATTCTCACCATTGAAAGTAAGAGTTAGCATTTTCATTCCTTTAATTCTCAAGTACTCTTCTGGCATCTACTCTATTGCAAAAATCTAATTATCTGTTTCTCTTAACTCTGTTTTCTAGCTGATGACTACTAATGCTCTACTTTACCTGGAATCTTTCCTCCCCTCAAACTTTCTTACTGCATCATCTCTTTCTCTGATGGGGCCAACCAAAGAATGCAAGGATATTGATTTCTCATTCCTGCACCACATAAGAACAACCTTCAAATTGTGAGAGTGTCTAGGTTCCTTGCTCAACAAAAATACAAAAATGATTATTAAAGGCTAAGAAAGAAGGAATCAATGTATAAAACACCAACTAAGGGAAAAAGCTGAATTATACTAGTGCTCCCACATTTGAAAACAAATTGTTGTGTACTAATATACATCTATATACACAATCTGGAAACCTGTGTAGTAGTGTACATCTATTGGAATATTTTGCATGAACACTGAGTATTTAAGCTGCTTTGCTTTATCCGAGAGGCACTGAGCTGGCAAAACCAAATACTTATTGATAATTTAAAAAAAACCAACAGTGTACTATTTTTAAAGAATAAAAGATTACCTAACTGCTCACTTTGGTTGTTTTGTTTCAAAGAGCATTTGTTATTTTGTTTCAAAATGGGCTTGCATATTAACTGTTACCAACATTTGCTAATTCAAAAGTAAAAAGCTCAGGAAGGCTTAGAAGATTTGCTTGTAAAATTTTTAGGTTTTTCAGTGCTTAAATGATACAGGAAAAGTTGGTGACAAAATATGAGGCTATCATGGCTAAGTTGGTAGGAAGGAAGCTTTAAGAAAAATATATTCAGGGAGTAACTGATTTCTCAATCTTTGTTCTCAATAGAATCAATCTATTGCTGCATCTCTCAACACTGTATTTTAAGGCTACTGTACTGTATTTTTCTCTAAGACTTCCTGATAGCAACACTGATGTCATTGTGCAACACCATCTGAATTGTAGCACTTAGAAGTCACATTTTCAGTTAGAGAACATGTGTATAAGCCTTAACTTACGTAAAGACAAGCTGCAGCAAATTAGGTTTATGCAGCCATTTCAAAAATTTTTGAATCTGCTGACTGCTGTTTCTACTGTTACCTTCTGGAAGTCACACTTGTAACTTAAAATAGTTACAACTGAAGAAACATATTGAAAAAATGGCAATAAACTGCATGGTTTTGAATAGGTATTTATCCTAATAGCTGTTTAAATATATTTTACTTCATTTCATGTGGGTGATGTTCATTGACACAAGTACTAGTTGATGCGATATCTTCCCTGTGAAACTGTTATTTCAAACTAACAAAGGCAGGGATAGGAGCATAAAAAAGACAAAAACATTGCTATTATTAACCATCAGTTTACATTTATTGAGAAAAACCATACAAAAACATTATACAGTTAACGTGTACCCAGATTACATACAATGTCAATGCAAGCTCAAAACCACATTTTTGTAAAGCATTCAATTTACCTCAAGTCCAAGCTGCATCTCCCTAAGACACTGTTCCCATCACAGTTGCCTTTTAAAGCCAATCTTCTTTTTACACACGGGTAGTTTCTGCAGAGAACACTTTTCTCAGGACGAAAAGGCATTTCACATGCACGCAAGAGAAATATTTGTGCATACATAAGAGTTTCATAAGCTATTACTAGGGAAGAGGGAATCCTGTCAACTGTATGCTTTCTGAAAAGCCCAGTCCTCCCTTCCTCCCCCCACTTCCAGAAAAATGCAAAATAAAAAGCTTTCAGCATGCAATGAAAAACTCTAGAAAATTATTTTGGAGAACAACAGGGGAGAAACAGTTTCTATCATCCTATGAAATACCACTACTAAAAAGATGGAAGTATTTCAAGACAGGCTGTGCAAGTGAAAAATGTTTCTGTCTGCCTGGACAACTTAAAACAGATGACCTATGATCACACTAATCTGAAGATTATCCATCTGACATTTTATTTCATATCCTATTAAAATACAGGCTGCAGAAAGTGATATGAAAATGCTTTTCCTACTTTGAATATTATGCTTTTTAAACTTTTTGTACTCATTCACATTGTACTTAAATGGTGGGATGGGGGCAGAGAGAGAGAAGAGCAGGAAACATGTAAAGACAAGCTTGGACAAGTTCATCAAGTTCATTACATTTCTAAGGAAGTCCAGTTATCTTTTAGGATCAGGATAGCTTCAATAATCTATTTTCTATTCTCTTTAGAAGTATGAGTTTGGGGACAGAGTTGAAGAAGAAACACTATGATTCTTAGCACAAAACACCATGCCTAGTAAGCCCAGCAGTGAGAAAGCTGGAAGTACACCTCAGATGCTACAACACAAGAACATCTCATCTTCCACACACTAGCAACATTCCAATAAACTGGCTTTGTCTTCTCTACCTCCTCCCACTGGCTAAACTTAGAATTCAAAGACTGTTATGATATTTTAGCAACAACAGTTGAGGAAAAAAGTATCATGTAAAAGGTAGTGAACAAATAACTCACCCCAACACTAAATTCACAGTATCAAAATTCAAATGGTATACACATCTAACCTTTCTCACATCAAAAATGAAGTTACACATTAAACTACAGCTGAAATATTAAGTAGCTTGAGAAACTGAACCACAACTATTAATTTAGTTAAAAAATTCAATATATCTAATCTTGGCTGTTTAGAAGAATATAAATTAAAATAGATGGTTTATATCATTAAATCACAGTTTAAAAAACTTAACAGATTATGGAACATTTATGGTCAAACAATATTAATACTTCAAAGAATGAAAAGTGATCAAAACAAAAATCATACCCTACACCATTATGTATGGGATACATTTCAAATCTGTTATGTTTTTGCCAATTTTACCTTCTACATGGAGCCCTTCTATGGTCCATGCTCATCGGCTCACCAATGGCATACACTCAAAGGATTCCTCCTTACTGGTAGTAACTATCTCAGGACCTGATTCTATGAGCTATGATTTGGTGCTTGCAGCATCTTCAGCACTGTGTGTGAAAATGAAGGCAGTATTTTTGAATATTTTTCTTTGATGTACAGATAAACAGGACTTTTTCTTGAAAGAGGAGCAGCACATTTTAGAAACAGAGTAATCAACAAAAAAACCCCAAATAGATGCTGCTTTACTTTAAGCTAAAACAAAAACCAGAAACAAAAATCTATACCAGACCACCTGTAAGACATACAAACATTTTAAACTATCAAAATATACAGCAATTCAGTTTAAGTATCAAGAAATAGGATACACTGACTGCTATATAAAATATTACTTGCTGTACTGTTAACATTTAATTTGTGCACATGCTTTTCAGTTAAAACATACTCATCTCTGAAACTGCAGAATCTGTTTTCCTACCATGTCAAGTATGAATAAGCAAACTAAGTTATCTAACAATTCCACTAACACACTATATAACTGTAAGACAAGTTATCAAGTTCAGTGATAACAACAAGTCATATTTTTAATATTTAGGTCTTAAGGGTTTAAGAAGGAACAGTGCCCTATTATAAAAAAACATTTGTGAAGGCTGTTGACCTTTCTAACCAAAGTAATTCCTGCATATTTTAATGGTTTTGATTCTTTAATTGCAACAATTAACTATTTGAGGAAAAAGAACAAAAATTACTTATTCTGATCAAGTTGAATTACTGCAATCTAATCTTTTCTAAAAAAAAAAGAAAAACAACCAAAACAGCAAAACCCAAAACAAATTAAAAAACCCCCAACATATTTACCTAGAAATATAAACAGTTGTTTAAAAGACTTTCCACTGAAATGGAACCGTGAGTAACAATGCATTTGGGGAGGCAGCAGATTGCTTTTCAATACACAACCACAAAGATCTCACAGGGACAACATTAATGTACTGAAATATATTGATTTATATACTTCCTTAGGTTGTGCTTACCTGTTGCTTTTTTGCAGCAGAACCTAAGGTGGAAGGTCTGGGAAGGCACTGTGAAGTATAAATAATTGCACTGTTTGCAATTAATAAAGATTTATACCTTAAATGAATCAAAATCAACAGCCTCCATTTTGTGAATGATAAAGAATCCAGTGAATTTAATTTTTCTCAGTTTAGTATATATGCACCATTCTATAAGGTTATCTACAAAATACCATGCAAAATATATGAACTATTAAACTTCATACCCTACACTAAGATAGCAAATTCTGTCCTAGCTTTTTTTGAAGCTACTAAAATAACTCCTAAATTTAAAAGGGATAAAAATAATTCCTTCTATTTCTACAGCACAATACATACATTGCTGATTACCTGAACAATCTACTTAAATTTCAAAGCCTTAACTTTTACTTCTCTGTGCAGCCACCCTAAAAAAATTTATTCTCAAAGTAACAATACGGTGATCCAAAAGATAAAGCAAGTAACAGTTACAGAATTATTTAAAACATACCTACAACACTACATATCTGCAAACTATCTGAAGACAAAGTCAACTTCTGTCTAGCAAGTGGTTCCAAAAACTTCAATGTTATGACATGCACACTTAAAAAACTGAGTGATACAGCTGTCTCAGGAACACTAATGAAAAAAACTATTACTCAGAAACAGAAACATGATTTTCTTTAACTATTGCTAAACGTTTCAGGAATACTTACCCACAAAGCTCATATTATGTGTATATGTATAGATATGCAAACCTATGTTTCTGAATTAAGAAGCAATTAAGATTTCCTAAGATACCAGCACTGTATTCCAACATAATAGTCACACAAGTATGGCATTTTCATTATGTGGAACATTGACAAAAAGATACTGTTGCAGTTCATCAATTTGTCATTCTGATGTACTTACAGTGCAATGCTCCTTGAAGGAACAATCAAGGATGATACACAGCACAGTCCTCCTCACCCCTACAGAGCTAGTTCTATACTGGCTGGATCAAACCTGCACTTCAACAGACAATGGCAAGACAGACTGTATTGCATGTAGTCTAATATATGCAAAGAGCCAATAAATATGCAAAGAGCAAACACAGGATTTCAAGAGAATCAGATTTTTAGTATGAGCATTAGAGCAATAAGAAGTTTCAAGTATATATAAAAAAATAATCAATTGATTCAAATACTTGACTATTTACAAAAACAGGAGTTATCTGCTCTGCAGGAGGTTCTCAACCACTCCTCACCACTCAAACAAAACAGCTTTAAGGACAGATGCATTTGTTTTGTAACTACTATGCATACCACATTGACTTTTCTACACTACATTTTGAAGTGGACTACTTTAAACTGAAGGCTTAAGAACAACACACTTAAAATAACTTTTATAACTAGTCTGAAAAATCCATAAAATAGTTATGCAGGAACAGCTTTGAAGTATTCCATTAAGAACAAAATTATCTGTTATAGCAGCTGCACAGGTCTGAAACAGTGGTCATGTATAAAAAGAAATGTCACTGTTAATGCAATGGAAGTATGCCAAAAGATCACCTTCTTAAACACATGCAGTTTTAATCAAATAGAAAGAAAATTAAAGAATCAAGATTACTGGTGCTAGGCAGCAAAATACAATGAATGAAAGAGATCCTCCATCTACAACTATTCTGCAAGAGGGGAAAAACATGCTAACGGCAAGTTTTTAACTCAACAAGGTTTCATGGGGGAAAAAAAAAATCTCATTTGTGTACAGGTACCTTGATTCAGCGTTGCATATCAATCCTATAATTCTTTATATGCCCACATATCCAACTTACCGACACAGGAGGTTTCATATTATTTATTGTAAAGCACAAAACAGGCATTTTAAAAGTGATAAAGTATACATTGAAAAAGTACATTTATATCACAAAGCATTGACCACATAATTGCAAATACATTTGCTGGAATGTGTACATCTACACTAATACTAAAAACAAACCATTTTTCATTTCTACACAGAAATATTACCTCCTATCAGTAGTGATAGATATTTTGTACATTTTCAAAAACACTATTTTTTTTTAACCAAACAAAATTAAGATCTTCATCAAGGCGTCTGCATCCATACATTTAACAAAGGTTTTTTCCCCCACACAATGAAGCAAATACTGTATTGTCCACTTCTTATTATTGGCCCTGTGCAGAAGAGATACATAAGAGATACACAAAAAGTTAAAGAAAATCCTTTAAATTGAGCTAACTCAGGAGTGAAGCCTTTAAGAAAGAAAAATTGGTTAATGTAAATGGTGGTGGCTTCTTGCATGGTTTTCAAAACCCTGGGAGGAGAAAGTTTTTCTTTAAAAAAAAACAAAACAAAAAACAACAACGACAAAAAAACAAAAAACCATAATTACCGAACATATGGATAGATACAGAACTCAAGTTGTCAGCTAAACAAAGTCGTCTATTAATTATTCGGAGAGTTATTTTGCTAGAAAAAAAGATGCATACTCCAAAGGTAACAAAGCAGGAGACATGCAAAAAGATATCTATAACCACTGAAACAGAAGCCAGCCAAAAAAACCCACTAAAATTTCATACCTGTGGTGCTGGAGGATGCTGTGGCATTCCCTGTGGACTTGTCTGGGCGTAATATGCTGCCTGCTGCCTGTAGTACTCAGCCCATGCTGCACTGTAATCTGGCTGACCACCCGGAGGAGCCCCAGCAGGGGCAGGAACTGCTTGACCTACAAGTAATTAAAATTACATAGCTTTGTGTATATAGAAACAAAAAAAATATTAAAAATTACACTGCCTAACAAACATCACCTGCCTTCTTGCTCAGGTTTTGAATAATCTTGTGGCTTTTTTTTAAACTTAATCACTCATCCTATTATTTTAATATAATGATTCCCATGTAAAGCAAAATTGGGGAACTGTAAGATCACTTTTTTCCACCTCTTGAATAACATTCCAGAGCGAAAGCATTTAAAGCCTGCTGACCTAAACAACTAGTTATATTTCAATTAAAAATAAAAGTCAACAGGCAAGAATAATTTTTATAATCTGCCTGGACCAACTTTCTCTTGTTGTACAGACTGCATTAATGAACACACCAGATGCCAATTCATTCACACCTCCCTATTCTGGCCTCCTTAATGCAACTAACTGCCAGGTTATTGCAGATAACATTTTTCAAAAAGAACATTAATTTTTTGTAAACGTTTACTCCACCAAAGCATATAGGCCTGAAAATTCTCTTTCCAACCTTTGCTTAAATTCCAGTCCTCTAGCTATAACAAACAGCATGTGCACACATGCATGGACACACACATGCTCTCTCAAACATGCAGCTAAGAACTACCAGGACTTCCAACAAAATCCACTTGCATTTTAAAAACTCTATAAATGTGACAGACTAATACACACGGACTTTAGTGTATGGGAAAAAAAAAGTCAACTTTTAGGCCCCTTGTTCCAAGAAAGGTTTGTCACAGACATTTTTACTACCTTTCCCCCTTATTTCAGAAACATTAAAAACATCCCACTGGAAACCACTAATTTTGTCACTATTTTATCTAAAAGGTGCTTTTCCAGTTACCACTGCAGAATATACATGACTATAAGCAGAGCAACACTCTCAATGCTCTATCCAACCATCTGTCCTTACACTTGCATGCATCCAGACAGGAGGGTTTTATACTGAGCACTTCACTTTAAGTTTCTTGAACTTCCAAGTCATAACAACTATTGCCTACTGTGACATGCTATATTTTGTGATCTATATGCTTAAGAGTTTTTTTTTTTCGAATCCAAGTTTTACAGTCAGAATTAGGGTACTACACTTTTTTCTAGGACACTCAAAATAAAAGAAACCACCACATTACATCAAATAAATCCAAGCAAAATACGAGCCTCCACCTTGTAAAATTCCACATGTACCTAAATCTGTTCTGCTAACAAAAAAAAGAGGCAGCCTCCACAAATTTTCCGAAAAAGTTTTCAATCCTAACTGAAACCATGTCACCTTTTAGTTAGATAAAAGATCACCAAGTAAACTTTCTGGTGAACATGAGTATCAAAGATTCTAATGAACTGTTTTTTCCAGTGCACCAAACAGAAGGTTGATTTTCCTTGGTTGACTTTGAAGTAATTTTACACTGAAAATCCACATGAAGAATACTGGCTTATCCACACTCTTCTTATAATGTGTGCACTCTCCCAGTCTTCTCAAAAACACTGAGCAGCAGATGCGAGAATCTGGAAAAGCACTATCCTGAACATCTTCAAAATGCAGTTCCTCCACTTTGCCACCCTCTACACAACTTAAACAGTTTTTCCACTTACACAACAGATAAACTGAAGAAACCTCTCCAACAGTTTTTAGGTTACACAGTAAAGTAACTGCTTTCCCTGAGAAGTACTGTCACCCTCTTAGGCTTGCCACATGGATTACCAAAGCAGGTTCTTCAGTAGCAAAAATAAAACTCACTTGGCTCAGCAAGCCCCCAGTTTATGTTCAGTTCTCCAGCACAGCTGTTTGTGCTGTAAAAAAATATGAAAGATTCCTACCTTCCCCCTTTTGCACAAGTTAATAGGGACAAAAGCATTACAATACTGTAGGAAGCACAAACAGTATCAGCTGTATTTGAAGCCTGGACAGGACCTGAACTTCCCAATGGACAGCCTTGCTGCCTCTCAGTTCCTCTACTAATTTTTAATATTGCTCCTAAGTAGGGGGGGTAAACATGTCCCGTTAGCATTAAAATAGCTCTCTAGTGAATTCTTTGCCCTTCAATCTCACTTGGTCAGCTCTTCCTCTTCTCTAAGAGGATCTCCCATATCAAGACTGTCAACATGCTGAAGAAGCAAAACGTTCCTGTGATTTACAGTCAAGGTAAGAGGTCCAGACATCAGTTCATGTTCAGGCAAAGAACTCAATTTCAACTAGAAAAAGAAATGGGTATCAGAACTGCTCTTCTGTTTTTCCTCTTGATTGTTGTCTTGTGATTTCTTTTTTTTAATTATGCATTTTAAGAGCAATTCTTTACATCTTCCAGGGTTGATCTTTTTTTGGTTCACACTCCTTTTTGGACTTGCTCCTAGAAACTCTATCACAACACCTTGTAACTAGCTATTATTTAATTAAAACAAGTGCAAGAGTGGTGGAACTCAGACTTTGCTTTCCAGAGCCAGCAAATTAGGAAGATGGCAGAGCCCATGCCATGCCAATCATAGATTTTTCTGATGAAGGCAGTTGAAAAGAATCAGTTTTGCACAGAAGGATGGGAGCTGAACTGTCAGATACAGTAAACTAGTAGTTAAATGAAATAAGAGGAAAAACAGAAAGGTCCATCATATCTTAAAAATCATGTGTTTGAGAGTTCTGTTGCAATTTTCTTAGACTGATACACAATTCTTGAAGTAAATAATAATTTCAATTATGCTGCTCAAAAAAAGAAAAAAAACCAACAATCCAAAAAAAAGGTAGCTATGTCTTGGCAAATAATTTGAGATCCACCTGGAGGAAGGCTGGAATCAAGCATGCTATTTCATCTTAACTCCAAATGCTTCTTTAATATATCATGAGAAAAATGGGTGCAATTAGAAGAGGGCAAGAAAACCCCCAAACCTTCCCTCCCACTCAAACAAAAAATCCAAACTAGATGCTACTGTATGCCTCATCAAACAGCACTTGTATTCATAAGCCTCTTAGTCCTCGGTGTACAAACCTAGCATAACGTAAAAGAAAGCCAGTTATGATGCTTTGGTAACCTGGAACACAAAGCAAGTTATAAGAGAAAAAAAATCTCTGTAATCTCAAGAGCACTAGAAAAAAAACAAAAACAAAACAACAAAACCAACAGCTTCATAAAGGAGATGAAAGCTAAACCCCAAAACTCATGATATATTCTAAAAATATTCATATTGAAGTATTTAAAAGGTATTGTTTCCCGGTGATCAACTACAGGCATCTATCTCACCAGATATGAAGAGTTTTTGCAAAGCTAATTACTACCATGAGAACAAGTAAGTGTCTCAAATAGAGTACAAGTTTTTAAGTCTGTTTCTCTGCAGGGTTCTGAGCCTCTAATACTATTTGGTTCAGGAGACACATGAACTGTACATTTTTTTGGGTATTGGAAAAACAAAAGTCTCATCAAACAAGATGTGAAGTATTCTAAAACATTCTAATATGCAGAAACGACAACAAAAACATGCACACATACCCATTTTTTTGTAGTACTCCTCCCAGGCCTTGGTATAGTCAACCTGCCCTGCTGGTGCCGGATTTGGCTGATCTCCTGAATTGCATTAGAAACACTCAAAATAAAACTACTGGTTTATGTATGATACAAAATCCAATTTTCAAATAATGAACTAATTTGCTCAGTAACAATCCCAAAAAACACTACTCAAATCTGACACTATAAACCTATGAGGCACAAGCTACTATAAAGAGAAACAATTAGTAAAAGACTCCATAAAGAAACAAATACTCTTAAGCATTCAGTGTGTTTTCAAGAATCAGGAAATGCACACTACTCACACTACAAAATACTTCCCAAAATTAAAGTGGTAAGTCTCATGCAGGCACAACAATTATATAAATACAACTAAATGTAACTGTCATTTTCATAAAACCACTGGAAGTGATGCAGCCATTCATGCAATAGACAACTAACAGTGTGGCTCATTCGGTTTTTATTTA
The DNA here is from genome assembly GCA_023637945.1 of Phaethornis superciliosus. Lineage (NCBI taxonomy): Eukaryota > Metazoa > Chordata > Aves > Apodiformes > Trochilidae > Phaethornis > Phaethornis superciliosus. The sequence continues at coordinate 18,494,222 of JAJQWJ010000009.1, read as the reverse complement.
TGGCTGACCACACTATGTAAATGTAATTAAGTCAGTGCAAATTACAGCAAAATTCTCTTTGGGAGTGTATTACAAGGTAAACACATGACCCTTATTACTGCTGAAATTAAGGGCAGCAATGTCAAAGGCTGTACACAGGAGTTTTGCAAGACAACCAGTTACTTTATAATAAATACACTAAATCTATCGAAACAACAATAAAAAATGATGGGGTATCTACACTCCCAGCAATGACAAATGTATCCATTTTACTAAACAGCTACCTTGTCCATTAGTTTGGGTTGTAGCTGGTCCACCAGGAGGGGCTGCAGGTGGTGGCTGTGCTTGTTGCTGATAGTAGTGAGCATAATAAGCTGCCCATGCTGCTGAATTGGGATCTGTTCCTGGCTTACCTATGAAAACAAACCATAGGCATTTGTAAAAGTAGTATAAACAGAATACTGTCCTCAACTAACCCTGTCCTAAGCATTCAGACTTTCCTCTAAGGACAAATCCACCTAAACCAAATAACCACTTACATCCTCTAAGTATCTGTTCTTTCTAGCACAAGCTTTTGGTCAGGTTTCAGACAAATGTATTGTATGAAGTACACTTTCATAGGACTGAAGAGATAAAAGTCACTCTAGAACCCTTACTACTACAGTGCCATTTTAATTTTTTAAAAAAATAAAAACAGATTTTAAAGTCATGTTACTAAATGGCAACAATAATTAATCACTCTAGCATGAATTTCAGTGGTTTTTACTTTTGTTATAATCTCAGACCATAGACACTGACAGAGGAGGCATGCCTAATAAGTATTTCTCAAGCAGAATATAAATCTTACTAGGTATTTGCAATGCTGTCAGTTAGCTTTAAAGTAACAGTAAAATATAGAAACACATAGTAACCTGTATCCCCATATATGGCTATAAAGCATCACTGTTTACTTACAGCTTTTTCGTATAACAAGTAATAGCAATACTTGCATCTTCTGCAGCTATCTCTCCAAGCTTCCCTTATTTTTAACTATATCTAGGTAGGGCAACAATGTTGCTTCCTAGAGCCTTGTTTCTCTGTTTTTCATATATTGCCTTCAGGAATGGCTTATTCTTGCTGAATCACAGAGATTGATTGTATTACTAGACTGGTTATCCACAAAACCTGAAAATTTACTATTAGAGAACATAATGTTCACAACCAGTATTCTTTAACATTATTTGCAACCTTAAAAACATCTGCAAATAAATGCCAACTGACGAAAGAACTTAGCACAAAGATGCTGACACAACTGATACTTTAGGTGGGAATGAAAGTGCATTTTCCCCAACACAAAATAGGTAATGCAGCACCTAGACAAAAAGCAAGAAGTCCCCTGAAAATGGTATTCAGAGAGAAGAAATCCACAACAAACTTCTTGCAGTATTTCATTTAGCATTAACATCAGATATAACCATGTAAAAGGCACTAAGTGTACCAGCAGACAGAAAACAATGTTAAGATGCTGTTTCCTTTTTAAATTACACTGCTTCCATCAACAACAGTGGATTTAAACTAATATGTACTTTATTCTAAGGTTACCTGCAAATATCAAATAAGCCACTGCTTGGTTCCCCCCCTCCTTCCCCTTAGTAGCTACTTCTCTAGAAGAACACAGAGCAGGATTCATTAAAGTTCCAAAGAAATCTGACTGTAGTAACTAGCTCCACCTTCACGTGTGACAAGAGGCAAGCATGGTTCTGGAGAAAGCACCTCTGAAAAAAATACTAAAATAACCCATTTGTTACACTGTAATGAACAACTAAGTGGACAAATGTACAAAACTCATCCAAACAAATGCTATTTGAAAGAAACACCAACTGCACACAGGAAAACTTCATTTCTAAGAAGAGTATTTTGCAAAAAAATTGGTTATAAAATCATCATCAAGATGATGTCAAGGTATTTGCCATTTCTCTTACAGATTCTTATATAAATAAATTCCTTTATAGAAGATTAAAAGGTGGTAGCAAAAAGACTGGAACATTTAAGCAGTGGTTTTGGATTAAATGACACTTTCAGTATGCCAAGAATACAAGTCAAGTCACTGTGTATCATCCTACTTTTAAATAATTATAATAGGCATTTTTTTAAATACTAGAGACAATGCACACAAAGATAGCTTTTATACAAGTTAGCAAAATGAAACCAGAGATGGTTACTTGCCCAGAAAGGACACATAAAAAAGATCTGAACATGAATGAAATGCTCCATAGATTTTAACATCCTCCACAGGCCTCCCCTTTTTCACTGGTGGAGCTTGGATCAGGACTACTTGGTATCAGAAAATATTTATTCCATTTTTAACAAAAACAGAACTGAGATCTTCTGGCTGAAGTTCTGAAGAAGCTCTGCCTCAAACAATGAGGTACAAGTGACTCAAGCACCTAGCCTTACCATGCCTTCTGTGACTGCAGTTCCATTTACCCATATGCTCTAGTCCAACCAGAGGATGTAACTTAAGCAAAACAGGATACTAAAACCTTGGGAAGTTGTAATTAAGTAAAAACTCCTGGTCTTGACAAAGATATATAAAAATAGAGGAAACAAATTCTACAAAACTATTACAAGCAAAAGTTCAAAATACAAAATCCTGATTAGTTTTACTGTATTACCAGCAGTATAACAACTGAGAAAGAACTGAGCAAAATACTCTGAGAAGAAATCCTCATATAAGTAAACAAAAGCTAGATATACATAATATAGCAGTCAGGATCAATGGGATTGTCAAGGGCATTGTTTAACACAGAATACAGTGTCATTCACAATTAGGGAGAGAAAACATCTTCATTAGAGAACTACATGTAAAGACATCCATTGCAGGAAAAATTAACTTCTTTGCATAAAATTGGTTAACCTAGAGTCTTGCAAAAAAGTACCATAAATTGGGATGCAGCATCAGCAACATTTAGTAAACAAGCACATTCCAACTGTAGCAAGTGATTTTCAACATCTAACAACCAACATGTAGGAAGTCTAAAACATATATAAACTGACAGTAAAGAAAAACATGAAGAAGAGGAGCTTTTTCCCATTTACCAGCATGAGACAAATGAACAGTGGAACATATATACCTGAAAGGACAAAATGGATGTACTCAAGTAACATCCACACTACAGTACAACTGTGACACTTCATACCTGGATCTGGTGGATTTGGTGGCTGCCAGTGTGGATAAGCATTTCCCCATCCTTGTGGAGCATACGGAGCTGGAGGACCACTATAAAAGACCAATTGATAGTGAATTGCAGTGAAAGCCAGACCCAGGGTCACCCTACAAACAGGAAGGCAGATGTGCCAGTACTTACTGAGGTGCAGGGCCAGGAGGACCTGGATTGTAAGGAGCTGGGTTATAAGGTCCCATGGGAGCACCAGGACCTGGTGGTCCAGGAGGTCCATGTGGGCCAGGAACTACACCATGGGGTCCATGGGGAACAGGTGGACCCAATGGATTTACTGGACCCTGTAACAAGAACAGCAGAGAAAAAGAAATAAATCTTCAAAATTCTCCAGTGCTCAAATCATTAGAAGCATATATCTGAATACTTTAAGAATATTATTTATAAGCAATTAAATATAAAATATTAAGACATGGAGAAAGCAGTCTTTTGAAGATTAATTAGGCTTATGGTTAGTAAAGAACAGTTAAAAGCAGGTGTGGTAGTAATAGCAACTAGGAAGCTGCATTTATTTATTGTGAAATAAAAAATTTTAAAAACAAACACATTTTTCCACAAGCTATATTAAAAACCCTCCAGACTATCAGTGCTTCAAAATAAGCTGATACATTCAAGTCTGGCTAATCTTGCTAATGAAATGTTTGCAGGACGAGGTACAAAAAACAGGTAGTAAATTTGATTAGGTGCATTCACGAAAGTCCAGGGAATTTAAAAATTGTTACATTTGTATTAAAAGTTCACCAAAATATACCAGGACCAAAAAACTAAACACACACTTTAGCAGCTTTAGCAGTATCAAAGATACTTTTGAAGTCATTGCATTTCATTTACATTGAAGAAAGAACCACTTCCATTTGAAGTTATGTTTGTACTACCCTACACCCTTATTATCAACTAGTATTATTATCTGATTAAGTAATTTGGAAGTGAAACAGAAGATGGAAACCCACTTTCCATTTTGTCTAGTTACAATGATAAGTAAAAATATGGCTGTACACTCACTCCAATCTTTTCTTCTATAAGTTGTCGTGCATAATCTATTTGCTGGGGTGTTCCACGGATAGTAAACATCTTCATATTTGGATCTGCATTAGGTGGAGGATTTCTTTGAAGTTCTATTCTAGCACCAGACTGCTGGCTTATGCTTTTAATAGTTTCACCACCTGCAATGCAAGATACAGTTTTTATGACATGCATTTAAGCAAAAATACTAAGATTTAAGTCAGGGAAGTCAAATGCACAGAAGCTGACGGAGTCTTTTAACTTCTTTAAGTCATACAAGAACATTTTAACAGCTGGAAAAAGTGCCTCTTCAGGGTAGTATAGCACTTTGGTTGAAATCCATTAGTAAAAATAAAATATTTTTTAAAAAAACCCCACAATATTTACTAAGAAGAGCAAGTAATTGCCACAATGTTGTCTGTCTTTTCCATTCATGTAAAGATGTAAGATTAGACATGAGCAACAACCAATGCCCATGGTTATCAACAAATACAACCTTAAAGTCTAACTTCACTACACAGAGGCACTAACACTAGCCTAAGCAAAAAGTATCAAATGCAAGTTAAGCATAAGATACATCATCTAAGAATCTACCACACAATACCAACACAACTAAATAGTTTTAAAAGAATGGGTTAGATAAATTGATTTGTTCTTGACTTTTAACTATGGCGGGTATGAATTTGGCTGAGGAAAATCTGAAAATACTATTAGGAGTGTCATGATTTATCACACCATGTAGTTGCTCTACTGCACATGAAACAAGAAGCAAAGGCTTCTCCTGAAACATCTCTCTAATACAGCTATTTGCACAACCAGAGAAGTTGAGTTTTTATATCTGTATCTATATGTAGTTTAAGATATATTGCCTTTGCCAATGATTAATCCAGTTTTGCCAGTGGGAACAATAAAATTGAATTCCTGTAATCCACCAGGAGGTCCCATGTTCCAGTTGCCTTGTCCTCTACCCCTTCCTCGACCACCAGGCCCTGGTCCACCAGGATTACCAGCCTAAAAATAAGGAACAATAAATTAGAAAAATAACGTTCTATAGGAATTACTGCAAACAAATTATTAATGCCAACTGGTTACATCACATGACTTGTTAAGAAACTGATTTACTGGTCAGATAGTTTCAATAGTTACATTACTATCTTTTTCAGAAGACATACATTACATTTTAAGCTGTTCTGTAAAACTTTGCATATGAAGGATGAAGAAGGAAAGGATATGGAAGAAAGCAAAAAGTTTTGCATGTACAAAGAAACAATTGGTTTACCTTCTGTATGTGCACTACTGGGGCTCATCTCAAATTAACATTTAAATCATCTTTTAAGCAATAATTAGAGTATTATCATTCTGATGCTTGCAAAACTGTAACTGCAAAAGCAAACATTCATATTGCAGGCTGGACTTTGAAGTAGATCCAAATTACACCATTAAATTATTTTCTTTAGTTACGCACTGATTTTTAAAATGTTAAGTCTTTTGAAAAATCTGGCAGGAGATTTTAAATGGTAAACAACATATCACCCAACCTGAACACTTCGAAGGAGATCTGTAATAATTTCTGCAGCATGCTGACATCTGTCAGGAGGCCCTGTGATTTGGGCTATTCTATCTGGAGTTGTTCCATCATCTGGAATAAAAATGAACTTTTCTAGTTTATGTAATCCAGTAAATTTTTTTTAAATTCACAAAACATGACAAAGATATTACCAACCTGGCTTAAACTGGATCCTAACACCAGCATCATTCTGTATCTTTTTTATCATCTCTCCATTTCTTCCAATTACAATACCTACAGCAAATCGTGGTATTGGAACCTAAAGAGAAAAAAAGACCAATAAAACATGAAGAGATCAATGATGGAAATATCCTTACCACATTCACAAAATTAAAGGGTCACATATCAGAACTAGGGCCAGTCCTGTGCCGTTTAAGGCTTTCTGAATTGTGGATATTTATTAAGAAATCAAAAGCCTTGCAAATTCTGGACAAAAGCATCAAAAGGAGAAAGAGTTTATGTAGTGCAAGGTCTCATCATGGCAGTAATTCCAGTGAGTATCAAGCTTCTCACAATCAAAAAGCAGAAGTTCCAATGGGCCTAAAATGCAGATTCAGAAGGAAACTTGAAGCTTCACCTCTGATAAACATTTAAAAGCTCATGACTCGAGTAACAGATGGACTTACATATTCTTCTGTAAAGGCCAAACTCCAATGTCTATAATGACAATATAAACTCAGCCGTAAAACTTAATTGCTTATTTGATAAAAAAACTGCAGCCAGCTGAAACTGTTCAGAACTGCTAGCAATGTAAAGTGAATGCTGCACAGCATTGAAAGTTGTAATTTCAGCAATGATCAAGTTAATACTTACATGCCACAAGCACTTTTGGAACCTGTTTAACAGTTTTTCAGCATTACCCATCTTAACATTTTAACGTTAACATCTCAAAATACAGTGAACAAGTTTTTCAACCATGCTTACGTCTATCCCTTCATTTCCTCCTATTCTTGACCCATATTCGTTGCGCACCTCTCTAAAGCCACCTTGATCACGAATTAACTCCAGCACCATTTCCTTGGCTTGCTAAAAGAAGAACAAAACTTTATTTAGTTACTGCAACATCAGAATGGATTTTAAAATGCTCTGAATTCCGAAAGACTCCTTACTTGAACTTTATAAGGGTCTCCAGTTATCCTAAGGGGCTTGTCTGCACCAGTGTTCTGTGGACCATCTTGAATCATGACCATTTTAACACCTGCCCGCTCCTATTTGACAAAAGGGAGGTCAATACCCATGCCAATCCAGATTTGATATTATCACATTTAAAAGATGCATATGTACCTGTAACTGTTTAATTGTCTCTCCACCTTTTCCAATAACTAAACCTGCTTTACTTGCTGGAATCATTATTTCTTGGACTGCATTTCCAGGTCCATCGCCATGATGAAAGCCAGGTGCAGGTCTTCCCTTTTCAACTATCTGATCAAGTAACCTTTTTGCTGATCTGTGAAGTAATATATAAGTTTATAAATATACTTATTCCTAAAGTATCACTTGCCCACTACCTTCCTGCTCAGAAATGGTAAATTTTTAAAATTACGTTTCTGCAGAAGAGATATAATTAATATCACAAAGAAATAAGAGGTAAATTTAGTAAGCCTGTAACAGTAATTTAAGAAGGTAATTTCAGGATAATGTGGTAGACCTAAAAATCAAATGTCAAAATACTTCAGATCTTAACCATATACTTAAGTTCTTTACCAAACACATGTGAGTAAAAATTACCTCCTTAAACATTACATTGATCAGACTAACTCAGAACAAAATGTGGAAGCCTTGCCCTTTAAAATACTAGAAAAGAAAATAACTGTTAATTTGATTTGAAATTGTTACAATTTACCTTTTTTAGTGCATACAAGAAAAAAACCAATCATCAAATCAAAAGCTTTTACTACCTTTGCCTAATTTCAGCAGCAGATTAGATAATCTTCCATTTGAAAGTAATCTTTCTTAATCTACTAACAGTCAACCTTAAGGGAGATCTATCTTATGTTAAATTTCATAAAAAGACAAAAGAACCTGAGACGGTAAAATAAATCCAGTTTTAACACCAAGTACCCTAAGAGCTGCTGCTTGATTCAGAATGCAAAGTAAGGACATTTTTACCTGAAACCAATACCAACAGCAGACAAAACAAGTATATATTCTCCACTCATGTAAGTTAGTTGCCATCAGAGTAAAATCATGATTACAGTACTAACATTAATAAAAAACTCTTCCCTCGAACATGTGGGCAATATAAACTATGATTAAAATGAAAATTACCATAAAGCAACGACATTATTAAAAGCAGTCTGTTTAGTTGCAACTTAAGAGAGTGTCATGTACATTCCTAAAGGGAAACATGTAGCTGACTTCAGGTTCAAGGCCTTTTTTCTTGTGTATAAATTTAATTGTCACCAGACTGCCTTTTAAATAGAAGAAAAAAACAGTAATATTAACATACTATGCAGATACTGTATTTAGAGCTGAAAAAATGAAGCATATTGCAGTTAAATATGCACATACAGAATTTATTTTACTTACTGAACAGACTCTGGTGTTCCAGTTAGCATACATGATCTCTCAGGCAGGCCTCCACTATCTGTGGTCATAAAATAACACCAACTTAGCAGCAGTGTTAAATCAGAGATTATAAAACTAAGCATATACAAACTACTAGAATTTCACAGTGGAATAATTAGTGTACCACTACATTTCTTTAGATGGTGCTAGTTAAGACTGGCACAAAATATTAAAATACACTTTAAATGAAAGTTGAAGCAATTAGAAGCAATGGCTTCTGAACTTTCTGTCAAAACCCCCCCACCAAAATCAACAAAGGTAAAAAAAAACCAAACCCCACAAATAGTTACCAGGTGCAATCTGTATTTTACAGCCAGACTCTTGCTGTATACGCGAGATCTGCTCTCCACCTCTGCCAATTACTTGAAGAAATGAAAAACAAAAAGATTATTTGTACAAACAGCATCTATTAACATCCCTCACTATACTACACCACCACATCCATACTACTTACTGAATCCAACCATCCCATCTGGAACTTTGTACTCCTCTGTCATCACAGACCTACAAACAACGTTAAAACAAACAAAAACAATGGCTATTCAGAGGCCAAAGAGGTATTATATTTATATTTATATATACATTCTTCCCTTTAGAATCAAGGGAGCTAGTGCCCCTATTATTGCCCAGACTTGCTTTCCTCCCAATAATTAAAAAAATCATTATCCAAGAACAGGAAACTAACTTTTTGTACAATATACAAAAAGGTGACCCTAAAAAGTTAAAACATGAATATTTCAAACTTTCTTTCATCCAATTTACTATTAGGATGTGTGGTACAGAGAAGGCCAGTGCAGCACTGTGAGTTTAATCTGCATATCCATGAAAGTATGCTAAAAATACATCAACTTCATAAGTGTTTGGCTTGGGACTTGCTGAAGCTGAATTTCAACAGATCACACAACTATTGAGTAGGTGCTCTATGCCTTGATACCGCTTTTCTAGAAAAATTTATTTAAAATGCTTTCTTTCAGTAAAAAGGAAAACTCTACCTAAGAAGTAGTGTAACTCTTACCTTTGTTGTTGATGCATTGGTGGTAGTTGATTTCCAAAAGCTATAAAAAAATATTATTAAAATTAAATTAAAACACATAGAGCTAGGCTTTTCCTTTGATAATAAAGCTAAACTGTATCAACTTTTGTCCTAGTTGACTTTGTAAGAAGAGTTATCAAGAGGTTTGAAAACAGCTAAAAAGACTCAAGCTGTTGGTAACCACACTGTCAAGTTTTACAAAGCAGACTCATCCTGACAAGGACAGTCATTCTTATGATCTCACTTATTCAATTATCACCTACCAGAACACTGTTTTAAATTCTTGTTCTGACAGTGCTATGTTTCGTTTAGGGTTTGGTTTTTTTTCAACAAAATTTAAAAAATACTTACAATCATTCTGAGGAGCAACTTTCTTAGCATCTGGTTGATCTGCAAAATTAAGATTTTTTAAATTTTTTTTGCGAGGAAATGCAAGAAGCATTTACACCTTTTAGTGTGAATTGTAACTTTCCAGTGTATTTTAGTCCCCCTTTTCTTTCTTTCTTTTTTTTTTTTTTTTTTCCTTTTCTTTTTTTTTTTTCCTCCAATTTCAGGGAGTTGATCATCTGAATAAAAGAAAGAATCTCACAAACACTCAGCACTTGGTTAGTATAGCTGAAAAGATGTTAGGTTTTTCCATATTATCTATTCAGTGGTTTAACCAAAGGCAGTTTTCAGAACACACTGTAGATTGCTCATAGATACCCAGTCACTGAAACTTAACTAAGACAAGGAACAAAGTTTAGCTGTTGGTTGCTCAAGCTAATGATGCTTCTATTGTAAAAAAGAAAAAAATAAAATCCACACAAAAATCAACAATGATTTAAAGAAAAAAATTCCGACAATGACCACAAATCTAGATCAAACATCTGAAAATACAACAATATCACATGGCAATGCAATCTCAATCTGAATGTTGATATGAAATTCCTATCCAAATATCAAGCATTTCATAGCATAAAACTTCAAAAAAAAGCAGATTTAAAGCAACTACATCACTGCCATCCAACTCCTTTCTGTACAGTAAAGGAATAAAAGACATAATTAACCTATATCTGAAAAGATAGACTATAGACTTCGGATGCTTCCTTCCCACCCCAAAATAAAGGTTATATGAACCACCATAATTTATGTGCAGCAAAAACTCAGACACATATTCCAAGAAATATTTGTGTCAATCCAGAAAGATCCACTAGTTTATGTCATGTTTACATACTAAACACAGGTAATAAATAAAAATTCCTGCCTTTAAAAGGAGAGGGCATTCCCTCCCAGTGTGTTGTACTGCTCGGACTTGTCCAAGAGCCATCTACACATAAAATAAAAAGAATACATTACATATATCATCTGAAGCATCATTAGCTCATTTTTGTATATTAAAAACCTCACCGTTAATAGAAAAAAAAAAATTTATTACAGGACACAAGAACGCCTGATATAAAGCCTTAGTTACATTCTGTAGACTGAGTTTCAATCCTCTCGAAGGAAAAAAAGGCATTGCTCTTTTTTGAGACCTAGAACACTTCAACAAGCTCAGAGATTTCTTTCCACGATTTATCCAGGATTTTTTGTGTATATTAAACAGATCAAACCCTGTTAAGTTCAAACTGTCTGCTTCATAAGAGACAGAAGATGACACATACACATTTCAGGAGAAAACTTTAGGATAAGGCAAATCCAAAAAGCTGCAACAAGTTAGGAGATCTAAGTATGACCTTATCAGGGTTCACACAGGCTACAGACTAAATAATATGCTAAGCAAAAGTGCATACTAAGTAGAAAATTTACTTTCCTGTCTTTTTTTAAAGTCCTATGCTTTTACCATGAAATGCATTAATACTTTTATTTGAAAGTGTGCAATAATTAAGTTTATGAAACAATAAAATTTACAATGTGAGCACTTTCTACTCTAATTGTATTTTGCAATTTGCAAACTGTAATCAGTCCTACACAACAATACTTTAAGTGACATACCTGTGTAAGCGTTTCTCAACCGTGAATTTATCTACTCCCCTTCCCAGCATCAATTTTCCTCTTTACAGCATTTAAACCACATTTGAAATACTTAAAAAACTAGGCATACATTCACTTCAGGTTAGAGCACCATGGTTCAACAAATTTCCCCACTAAACTGAAACTGAAAAAGCAAGTCATGATCTATAAAGGGAACAACCTGTTTTTAAGCTGTGCTATGGAAAAAACAAAACCCTACAAACAAAACAAACAAAAAAACACCTGCAATCATTCTGGCACCATGACCATACTCAACAAAAATAAATGCAGCAGTAGCGAGTGCATACCTCCATCCTCAAGAGGTCTTTTTTGCCCTCCATAACCGTAGTCGTTTGAATTCATTGAGGTGCCAGCATCTCCTCCAATTTTTGCTGCAATCTAAACAAAAGGGAGACGTTGTGAGAAAAAAAAAAATTTTTAGACCTCATTTATTCCGTATCTTCTAAATGACTGTAACCGATGTAGAGAACGCATATAAAAATAACCTGAAAATAAGTAAATAGAAAGCTGCTGCTAGAAACAATTCTATGCATGAAACTTTATTTTTAAATGTCTTCAAGGAAACTTGTGCTCACTGTTCAACAGCAAAGACTCCTTCGCCGTCTCAAAAAAACCCCAAACCCCTTTAAACACCATAAACTTTTTTCTAAGGGGCTTTTCCTTTCATACCTATTTTTCATGAAACCGAGGGCCTATCCACTAACTATTTCAAACCTTAGGACTCACGATTACACCCGGTCTTCAAATACTTCCAAAAACCCCCGACGCATTACTACCACGGGAGCCAAAAAATTTACCAGAGAAATAACGAAAACATCGCCCGTGGTGTAAAAGCTACCGATGAAACTTCGGGACAAAGAACTTCCCAAAAGGCAGTCCTCTCCCCGCAGGCCGCAGCGCTGCCCAACCGGTCCCAACAGGTTAGCGGGCACCGAGGCCGCCTCGGGGAACACAATACGAGGCCGTGTGGCGGAGCCGCCCTCCCTCCTGCCCCTCCGCCGCCCGAGCAGCGCAGCACCGCACCGGGCTCCTGATAAGGCTCCGCGCCGCTAGCCGAGATTTCCCCTCCCTGCAGCCCGGCAGCAGCGAACCCGCAGCGCAGCTCCCCGCACCCCCGCCGCCCGGGATGGCGCGGATCGCTCCGGGCCCAGCCGAGGCACCCCGGGCGCCCGGTTTGCCAGCGGGCAATGGCGGAGAGGAGGAAGCCGGGGTCTGACTGCAAAAACCTTTCCCCAGCCGCGAAGGGCGGGCGAGGCGGGTGCTCGCCGCGGCGTATGTAGGGGGGGGGGGGGGGGGGGGAAGGGGCAAATCTCTCCCCCCCCTCGCCCCCCGCAGACACACACCGGAGGAGGGATCCCCTCCAAGGATCCCCACGGAGCCCCGCGTCGTCAGTGTGCAACCCGCCGCTTCCTCCCGCGGCTGAGGCGCCGCGGCCTGGTCAGCAGCTGCCTCCAGGCCCCGGGACCCGAGGGCCCATTGATTCGGCAGAGCCACGTTACACACACACACCTGCCTAGCCCTCTGCAGCGCGTCTTTAAAGGCATCGTTCACTCCTCCACCTCCACCGCCGCCTCCTCCGGGCGCGCCCGAAGCAGGAGGGGGCACCGTGGAATAGTCCGCCATACTCGCTCAGCCACTGCTTCCTGCCCCACTCGCTGCCTGCCAAGAAAGAAAGAAAATGGCGGCGGGCGGGAGCCTTTCACATTCCTGCGCGGCATCGTGCTCGGGGAGGGGGGGGGGAGGGGGCGGGAGAGGAGGGAGGGGGGGGGGGGGAGGGAGGGAGAGCGGAGAAATATCGCGAGATCGCGGCCGAGATTTCATTGGGGTGCCGCAGAACGGCGGAGAAACCTCGCGGCGTTTCGCCCGCTCCCCTCCCCCCCTCCCAACAGAGGCGGGGCGGGGCTGCCGGCAGGCGGCGTTTCCATGGTGACGCGCACTGTTAGCGGCACCCGGGGCTGGGGCCGGGAGGGTCACGTGGTGCGCGGGGAAGGGGGAGGGGAGGGGGAGAGGGGAGGGGGCGGGGCAATGCTGAGCTCGCGGCGCTGCGGGTGGTGGCTGAGCGGGTCTCGCGCGGGTTGGGTTCGGGTTGAGGCTGGGCGTGCGCGAGCGGGAGCCGCGTCTGAGGCGCGGGGGCTGCTGGGAAGAAGGTTGGCTCGGGGGGCGGCGGAGGCGGCGGCGGCGGCTGCGGGTGAGTGCGTGAGGGAGGCAACGGGAGGGGGGCCCGAGGGCAACCGGCAGCGCCGCGGCTGTGGCTTGGCCCCGTTAGATTATGCCTGGGGAGGTGTTGGGCGCTCTAGCGGCTCGGTTCCTTTCTGACTGGATCCCAGCCTGGCTGAGGAGCGGTCCGTGGGGGTGGTAGCGGGGTTGTCCCAAGCCCGGAGGGGAAGGGGGGGCCGGGCCGGGCCGCTTTCTCCCTTCAGCGCGGCTGCGGAGAGGCTCCCCCCGGTGCGGTGCGGTGCGGGACAGGCTGGCGCTCTCGGTGTGCGTGCCGTGTGACGCGGGACAGCTGCGGGGAGTAACGAGCGCCGTTTCGGGGGAGAAACCTCGGCTTGTGCCGGTGCAGGCTGGTGCGTAGCTGGGGAGGCCGGGGCCGCCTCGGCAGCTCCTGCCCGGGCCCCGCGGGGAGGCAGAGCCCTGGAGCCCGGGGAGCAGCGCCCGTCGTGTCCCTGTGTCCAGCGGCTTTCCCTTCCGAGCTGCCCCGGGAAACGGAGCTGGCTTTTCCCCTCCTCCTTTCAGGGAGCTTCACTCGTCTCCTCCTGCACCGTTCACGGTTGTTTATTTCTTAGTTGAAAATTACCCCTACTGTTGTTCAATGTTTACAATAGGGAGGATTCTTTTTTTTTTTTTTTTCTTGCTTGCGCAAGCATAAGCTTTAATGAAATACTGGAGGTAGTAATGCTTTAATCTGGGCCCTGTTCTAGGTCCTGTGACCTGGCGGGGATGAACTAACATGCTGAGTATGGGTGACGGTGTTGCAAAGACTTCACATCTAGATAATGTCATAGAATATTTACTTAGTTTTTGCAGGGAAGGCTAAATAAGAAAGACAACAAAGCTGTACAACTGTGTTGTTCTGAGAGGGTTCTTTGCAGTGTTTTTTTTTTTTAAATGGATATTTCTGTACATCAGGTTGTAGCTTCTTCATGGGCTTGTGGATTACATAAATATATGGCGGGTTTTTTAGTTGTTTTTGGTTTTGTTTTTTTAGCATACATACTTTTAAACGGAAGGGTGCGAGGTCTCTGTTGTCAGTACTTTAGTTAAGGAACTGCTGTTTTGGACTTTGCCTAGTTTTGGGCAATATGCAGCGAGGGAACAACTGTTAAAGTCGTGTAATAAAATGCTGCTTACTGGCTTCTTTTGGCTAGCCTTGGAGTTGCATGCTGCTTTAAGATGTTCTGAGTTTCTTGTTGATCCCTGCAGTTCTGGCTCTTCATAAAAAAGGATCATGTTGGTAGACCTTAAGACACAGTGCTGCTGCAGAGGTGACATTATCCTGAATCTCTAGTCCAGACAAAAACACTAAAGGAAGCAGGAGTGAAAATTTTTTCCCATTATAAATTTTTTGAAGTAAAATAGCTCAGAAGGGTTCTAAGATTGATATATTCTGAAAAATTAAAATTCCTACATACTTCACAGTATTTTACAGTGTAAAATTAGACATAGGTGAAACTTGCTGCTGAGATACTTCTGCTGAAAATAACAGGTTCAGAAGAATTAGCATATACTTTCCGTTAATGCAGCTGTTTTAACTGGGGAAGAGGAAGGGAGCAAGAGGTTTAGAAAGTGGGAGGTTAATTTTCATGCTTGTCTCTTTGCTATTTCTAAACAATAATTTGACCCTGAACTATTTTTTAATTTAATTTGTTACTGAAAATTAGGCAATGCATACGAGCCATGCTATGCAAATAAGTAAGTTGAGCAATAGTAGTTGACTTATGCATTAAAGCTAATACTGGCTACTGGCTATGTCTTTTATGAGTCTTCATTTATTAAAGGATGTGGAGCAATTATGTACTTTGCTTTTTATTGTTACAAAATGAGGTAATGCTTCTTTGCTAAGTTCTGTAAGACAAGGCAGTAGCTCTATGTGAAGTTTTTAAGCAGTTACAGTGCTTGAGCTGATGAAAACACTTTTGTCTGGTACTGTAAGTGTTCTAGTTGCCTTCATAAACAAACAAGGATAATTGAATGTTAATTTTGAAGTTTTTACTTATTGATTTTATTTTAATAGATTTGGAGTTTTTATGATTTGAAAGATATTTAGTATATATGTGATTCATCAGTCTTTGAAACTCTTGAAGTTACTGTATTTCTTAGGTCTTTTTAGTTAGAACATGAAAACTGGCAAATAACAGAGTAATATGATCTTATATGTAGTATACTGTATAAATATTATTTTCACTGGTCCTAAGTTGATCTAGTGACCTTTCTCAACAATTTGAGACGTTTCCATCCATATTTCCCATGATGACACTTAGAACAGATCTGCTGGAAACTTATGTCTCTTAAACACTCTATCTCCATTTCTCTTATTAAATGATACTTAGGTAGAGAAAAGCATCCGCATGGGATTAATTTCTTCTCATTAGTCTCATAATGGAATGGAGTGAGGATTTTATAAGTGCTAACTGTAATACTCTTTTAAATGCTTTGCTGACTTGCTACAGCAGCCTGTGCCAGATTATTTTGCTTTCTCACTTGCAAAAATTACCCACTGCCTGTTTTCTCAATCTGCCTTCAAAGAAATTAAATATAGTAGATTTGTAAGCAAATATTTGCACTGTGCTGCTAGAGAAAGACAAGTTTTGCAGTGTAAAACAAGCCTCAGTTCTACAATAACTGATTCTTGGTAAAGGATTTAGAGAAATCTTCTGCTTATCTTTTAAATTTTTGGTGATTGAAGAAAGGTTTCTCCTTTAGCTCAATTTACTAGATAGTGACTTCTCCCATGGTTTTCAAGCATTGCCTGATGGTTACTGACAACAACTAGACCATTGTAGTGTGTGTATATATATATATGTATATGTGTGTATATATATATAATTACTGAAAAACAGCTAGTTCAAATGGAAACTCCAGTAAGTCAGAAGAGTTTAGGCATACTGTGGATTGTCACAAACTTAAGTAATGGAGAGTTCTGGTAAAAAGAGCAACAAACAAAACACTTTTTTTTTTTTTTTTTTTTAAACCTGATAATGTGTATATGAAGGAATCCTTATACAAAAAGGTACTCAGGGTATTTCTAAATCAGCTAGGTTGAGTGTTGCAAAAGCATAGATATAAAAGTGTAGAATTCAGCCACATCCTCTGCATAAGCTGAAGCAAATGGATATTTGGAGTTCTGTTCTGTTCTTGGGCTCTTTGGTGCTGAGTTGTTTGGTTGTTGTTTTTTTCTTTTAACAACTCTAACTTTGATGTGTGATGACCAGATGAAAGGGTGAGGCGGTCCTGAGGGAAGTGGTTTGCTAGTACACCCAAGGAGACCTCTGACAGGTTCATAAACTATAGAATTACTTTTCTTCTAAAGTTGCCTCTGCAACTCTGTGTGTTGTGTTTTGTTTAGCTTTGCCTCAGTACACTGGGAACATATAGGAAATGTGGGAACAATCTCAGAATTATCAGAGAAGGCTGATAACAATTGTGATAACTTTGCATCTACTCACTGTGCTTTTTGCAAGTCATTGCTGGTGTGGGGAAACTGGCAATTGGTTTCTGATGATTTCATCACTTTGGGAGATTTAGATTTACTGTCAGCTCGTGCTCCTGTACTGACAAAGGATGTCCACGGTCTGCAACATTGTCAGAAAAGTCCCTTAATTAACTACAGAGAGAAGGTGCAGCGTGTGCTCCATGTCAAAACAACTGCTGATCTGTTAAGAGCTTTCATATTTACTTATATATGCACCAAAGTAGTAATTACAAATTTTAAACCCACAATTGGGAGCTGAAAGAGAATGTATTGGTGGAAAAGCAGTAATATTAAAGCATAACTTAAAACTGTCTACAAAATCTTTAAAATGCTCATGGTTAGGTTCCCTTGTGAAAAAGATGAGGACACTTCACAGGGACAGTTTTCAGGACTGAAAAAGTAAGATTACTGTTCAGGATTCACCTACCCAGAATGATCCAAATTATGGCCAGCTGTATCTTGGTAGTTGCAAATATTCCTGTTATTCTTCAGTCCAGACAAATGTAGAGACATGGTTTGCTACTGAGGAATTGGGAAGGGTAGGAAGAAGGATCTGTGGGAAGAGAAGGCAGTCTTGAAGGGCAGCCTGCTCTGCTGTGGCTGCTCTCACATCTGCCTTCACTCGGGGGTAATAATGCAGCTAGATTCTTGGCTTTTGAGGGAAGAGCAAGAGTTAATTTGCTCCCCAAGTCCATATCTGGTCCCCTGTCTATCAATATCTATATAGTAAACTTCAAAAAAAGCCCCAGATTTTTGGTAGTTTTGGCTTACATTTAGTCATAGAGTTTGTTTTTGTTTTAAAAAAGTTTTACTAAAGTATTGAATATTTGATATTGTACATTCTTTAGAGCACTTGCCTTGCACATTTTACTCTTGTGAATCTTATTTCATATGTACCCGATTTAAAGCTATTAAGTGGGTTGACAATAAAAAAAAAAATTAATAATAAAATTTAAAGGGTCTTTATCCCAAGGTCTACCAGCAAACTTGTTTCTGGTCTGGAGGATAGTTGGGCAGTAAAAGATGAACATAACCTCTGAATTTTTGACTAACTTAGGGAAGGCTGTTAAATTGTGTTTAACCACTGTTGCATTCGGTGTGTCTCAACTACAGAATGATAAATTGGAGAAAATGCACAACTTCCTTAAATATATCTGAAGTATGCAGTGAGAGAGTGCATCACCATATAGAATGGGTGGAGTACAAAAAGGCAGCTGGGTAACATTAGTCAGCATGATAATGTGGTCATTATCAGCATCCTACTTGTTCAAGGGGTTTGGATGTTTCTGTGTGTATGTCATAGGAAGGGAAGTTTCTAGAGCCTGGAGAATTTGTTTGCTGTTAGCTTCCACCCAACTCCTCCCGGTTGGAGGAGGAAAAGTGTGAAAGACCCTGCTTGAAATACATCGGTTGGTGGAGTTAGGCATGGAATTTGCATTTGAATTGGGGTTAAGAAGGTCAGAGATGGGGACTGAAGGACTTGTAAAGTGAGAACAAGTAGTTTATCGCCATAGTGGCTGCAGTGGATAGAAGTATCTACTGTATTTCTGTATCGGCAGAGCACTGAGGAATGTGCATTCAAATCCTGTTAATAGATGTGTAAATACATATTTAAAATAAGTCAGCAATGTTCATAATTCTTAAAGTGGGAAAATTTTGATTACTTTAAAAGTATTGGCATATTTTTATGTTCCTTAGTAGTATTCTTTCTGATACTGTTTAATTACAGCTAACATATTTATTTGTTAAATTGTGAGTCAAAGCACCTTATTTTTAACCATATTGTAGAGATATTGCAGTCAAAAAAAAAAACCCAAACAACCAGCCAAACAAAAAAACCCCAACAAAACCAAAGACTAGCATAGAAAGATTAGTCTTTTCTGAGGCTGAGGAAAGAAAAATGGAAGAGATGCTGAATAAGATCTAAATGACCAATACCTTCAGTCCATAAAACCACAATTATGACAAGCTTATAGAAAGTGAAAAACTCGTAAACGTTATTGTAACATTTTGGGAAAAACAAGTGTTTGTAGTGAAGTTTGTGAATATGTAAGGATATTAATGTTGGGGGGACCCAACCAAGAAACTGGATCGAACCTGGTGGATGTGCTTGAAATACTTGACAGGCGAATGAACAACTATTTTGGCTTTTGTTACAGCAGATTTATCTTCTGTAGCTGAACAGATGTACATTCTTATTTTTTCAACTTAAGTGAGTTTAGGTATTCTGACATCTTCCTTCAGGAGAAGTTGTTCTGACATCTCCTTATCAAATTCTTATCTTTATTCAAGAGTTCAGTGTGTGTGTTTTCAGCCGCACATGTAAAAGTAGCTGTGTGAATCAGAGCAGCTGGGTGGGATTTTTATGAGCACCCTCTCGAACAAACATCTAGTGTGACCATCTCCTTTTGCTTATGTAAGAACAGTGTGGTCATATGTCCACAGCAAAAATGTGCAGTTCCTTCTTTGGTCATGCATTAATAATCTTCATCTTGTTTGAGTGTAACAGCTATTAAAGACAATACAATGTATTAGAGTTGCTTTTCCAAGTGCTTTTATTTGTTTTGCAGTTCTTTCCTTAGGACTGAGACATTTATTTTCTACTGGAAGCTATTAATTTCTGTCCTTAATACAGGAAAAAGAAAAAAATCACGTAGATTGTGGATAGGGATAGTGCAGGCATCTTTCACCTACCCTTTTCCCTTCCCCCTTTTCTAGGTGACCCCTGGCTATGACTCGTATTCTGCTTATTCAGTTTTTGTCTCAGCTGTTCTGATAGCTTTTTATCTATGCCAGAAAAAAATCTAATACTTTTGCAAGAAGAAGAAATAACTTGCAGACATGACTTTTGTCTGTTCCTTCATTATGGAACATGACTGGAGTAGTGGTACAACTCTAGGTAAGTCTATTGGTCTTCTGTATAAAGCTGTACATTATCTTAACTTTTAAGAAAATATCTCTATTCCACTAATATTCCAAACTGGCAGTGGGTAGGGGCTCTTTGGTTATTTTTGTGGGGGTTTTAGTGCTGCTTTTTTTCCTTCTTTCTTTTTTTCTTCAAGTAGACTGAATCCAAATATTTAAATAACAGGCTGAGAACCATTGGAAAGAAAGGCATCAGGTTCAGGTCAGGTGACATCTGAGTCATGCCAGTGCCAGCTTCCCAGAAATTCTTAGCAAGAGCTAACCTGTATAGAATATTATTCTTCAGGTGTCCTGAATTGTCTCCTGCTGTCTGTTTAGTGAGACAACCGGTTGTTAATTTTGTTTGGTGAAAGAAACCCCTTGGGATTCCTTTGCTATGAATGAAGGAATTGTACCATGGTTAAGGTAAACACCAATAAATTGTTACAGGTGGGTGGATAACTCACTTTTCTACAAATGAAAGACTAGAGGAGGAGCTGTTGCATGCTACTTCTACAGAAACAGATATTAAACACTTTGCCCATCCTCATGTTCTTAGGTGATAAGGTAGCTGTGATAACTAACTTTGTGTAGGGTATTGAAACAAATGCATTTAAAATTACTTTTTTTTTTCTTCCATTCCAGTTTCTTAAAAGTCAGTAAGGGTTATTGTGGGAACTAGCACTGTTTTTCCATTACCCTTTTCCTGTTAATCAGTACATAGTACTACTATTAGGTCACAGGAGTTCTACCAGGATTCAGTTGGTGGAAGAACTGGTAGGGAGCCAATCTCGGTTCTCAGGGTCTGAGCTGGTTGGCCTTGTGTCCAGTCTCAGCTAGCCCAGAGCAAATGTTACCTTGTTTTGTGCCAGCTGGCCCTGGTCCCTGGGGTGGAGAATGCTGGGCTGCAGAAGGAGAAGCATATGAGCTGGATGCTCTGTCTTTATACTTGTAGGGAGATTTCTGCCCCTTCCGTGCTCCAAGAGTGGGGCTGAATCCATGGAATGTTAACCTTAAATTAAGCCTTACTTCTACTTAAAAGAGGAACTTTAAAGCCTTCTTTACAAGTGCTACTAAATACCTATTTTTAAAAGTCTATGTATTGTAAGGAACACCCTTTAAAAGAATTTCATTGCTTGTATTCCAAAGTTTGTATAAGAAATAGAATTACAGGTAGTAGTGTAAGGTAAAGGTCTACACATCTTTATCAGTGTTTTTCTGGTTTTTGGCGTTGTTTTTGTTTGTTACATCTGTGTTTTCTGTGCCTTTGTGAATTAACTGAGAGCCTATAGACAACTGATAGTTTGTTTCTTAGGAGCAGCTGGGAGAGACAGCAGGAGGGAAAGGAGGCAGAATGGTTGGAAGTGCTGCCTGGGATTGTAATGTCAATTCTGTTTTAAGTAACTGCGTCAAGTGTATCTACATTAAAAAACAACAAAAAACAAACAAAAAAACCCCAAACGAACACAAAACACCAACCCTCAGAAAACCTAAACAAAGAAAATCTCTTACAACCCTCTTTGGCAGTACTAATAAATGAGTTGTATGGTTTTTTTAAGCTTATATGGAACAGTACTCCAGCTAGGTGTGAAGGAAGCAGCTAGAATAAAGAGTACCCACTTCTAATCTGTTAGAACAGAACTCCATCGCTTGGCTGAACCCATACATTTGGACAGCATTTGGCTGTCACCGAATTTATGTAGTGTCAATGCTCACATTTTTAGCTTCTGTGTTAGAAAGTATTCATTCTCTAGAACGTGGAAGTGAATGAATTGCGTATTCATTGTTGTCATTACTACTCAGTATTGAGGTTGTCATTAAACTAACGAGGGTGCTCATCTAGAGAATGCTGAACTAGTTGTCCATTAAGTGGTCTGTTTAGCTCAGTAATTTGCATTTGAAAGTGGCCGTAAGTAGATGCTTAAGGCAAGGTTGTATCAAGGCAAACTTCTTTTCCATCTTCCTTGCTTTCAGATATTTACAGCTCAGGGAATTCAAGCTCTGGCTTCTCTGTCGAGAAACTTGCAGTACATCTCTTCTGTGGTATTTCCTTAGTGTCCAACTTGAAACCCTTTTTGAGTTTCCCTTTAACAGGCAATACTACTGCTGGTAGACCTTCTTAATTTTATTGTTGCTACTGGTTTCTGTTAGTTTCACATAATGAATTTGACATAGATGGGAATAAAACACAAATAGTTCATGTCTTGTCCTCCTTTTTGCCATCACTTGTAGACCCCAGACTTTCTGGTTTTTCTCACTTGGAAGCACTTTCATATCTTTTACCATAATTTTTTATGATCCTGTGAACATTACAAAAAGATATATTTGGTTTTGTGGAGTTGAGGGGAACAGAACTGCAGTGTTACAGTATAGATGTAGTGTTGGTACTGTACTGTTCCTATGATATTATAATATCTTTTCTGTTTGTTCTCTATTCTTTTGCCAGTAACTCATAAAATGTAATTTGCTTTTTTTCCTGGCTACCAAGCACTCATTTCCTTTTATTTGATGCTAATCAGAATTAACCTATTTTTTAACTTCTACCTTTTTCAAGCAGTATCTATTTTTCTTCTGCTGAGAAAGTGGTGTAACATGGAAGCCTGTGGCATACGTACAAACACATGTAGAACCAGAACAACACACTTATGTGGCAATATTGAAAACGTATTCAGGGGCTGAGTATGTTAGCACTTGAGAATCTGAAATGCTTGTATTGGAGCAGTATGTTTTTTCTTAATTACCAGAAAGGCTATAAAACTGTAATGTTCATACAATCAAGTAAAAAGGGACTAGTCTTGGAGCAAATACGAAGCCTTAAATTGTTCATCATATTCAACAGCTTTGCTTGTTGTATAGCCAACATGGGAAGGTTGGTGATATGGGAGAAACCTGACTAATACAGTGTGATAAATGTGTCATTAAGTCTAGCTCTCTGTTTGCATATGGGCAAACAAAGTTCCTTGACTCCTGGATAAATTCCTGAGTGATAGCAGTCAGAGCAAAACGTGGTTGGGACAAAAGTCCAGGCCTATTATATGTAAAATTTAAAGGAGTAACTTAGATTACTGTATTTTTCTGCTTTGTTTGACCCAGATTGATAACTTAGTAGTAGATTGTGCAGAACTCTTTGAAAAAGAACTTTAGCTTCTTTATGAGTGTTTTGTGCGTTGTGTGGGGTTTTTTTGTTTTGTTTTTGTGTTGGTGGTTTTTGGTTTTGTAACAGTGAGTAGATATTTCTCCTTACCAACACAATACACTTTTCTATATAGGTGTTTGCAAAAGTATGTATGGTGGCAGTTTCCTTAACTAGCTGAAGCTTGTAATAGTGTGTGCAGCCATAGTCAGGAGTGTGAGGGAACCTGTTGAATGTTCTGCCTGATTGGCATATTCCCTGGTTGACTAATCAACTTGTTTTGAAGAAGAGGCCTTTTGCAGAAATTTGAGTGGAAACTGAAATGGTCACTGACTCTAAGTAAGGTATTGAAAAGGACTTGTGGAATCTGTATTATTTCAGACGAGGGAAGCCTTAATCTATAGATGAAAATACTTTGTGTGTTCCTTTGTGTGACCATACTGAGGATGTTTCCTTTTGTTTTTCTAAGTGCAGTCTGATATTTGGCTGAAGTAGTTTCATTTTCACTGTTGCAGTATATTGTAGCAGAGTTCTGAGAGCTCTGCCTGCTTGCAGGAAGATCGTTCTTTCTCTCTCAGCAGTGGAAAGCTAAATCTGGAAAATTCTTCCAAGTATAGTTTTGTTCTTCGGTTATAGTGACTTACAGTGTTCTTCAGTGATTGTGACTTGGTGGCCAGGAATTCTTTATGTTAATGACAATTTTGTTATGCTGTGAGGAAGTAGCAATGTGCGTGTATGACTAGTATCCTAGTCACACTTAATATAAAATCTACTTGAGATTTAGATAGTTATTTTCTTTTTTCTTTTTCTATTGCTCCATGTAATTCTATGTGGGTCATAGTATATACAGTTGGAATAATTTCTGGAGAAGCCAACCCTATAACTTTGAGATTTAACATTGAACTTGAGCTGTGAATTAATATGTGCACTAGAATATATATTTAATGTAAGCTGTCCCACAAAAGACCTTAAAACCATGTCCTTTGTCCAGTTTGCAGGAACACAACTTCGTGTATGTTCCAGTAATGTTACAAACATTTTTTAAAAGCAGATACTGCCAGTATAAAACAGAAAAATACTTATGTTGATGCTAGGGCTGGTAGAACTTAAACATAATGAATTTACTTATCGTGAATAATTTTGTATCCTGCTGTTTTGTTTTAATATCACCTCTTTAACCAAAAATAGTCAGCCCAGATCTTTCTGGACAGTTCTATCAACTTTTAAATATTAAATATAGAAAGTGTCATTGGCCATGAATGCACGGACCCCAATTGCTGTGCACAATCAGAATTGCTTACTGTGTGGTTTGCTAAACTTCTTATTGATTGGTTTATAGGTTACATCTAAAAGTGCTCTGTCTAGCAGTATTGTCAAAATAGTACATTTTGATATATAAACATGCACTAACATAAAGCCTTATCTAACTGTTTCTCACCGAAGGCACCTGGTATGGAGACATAACATTCTCCAGGAGGCAGATTCCTCAGGTTATTTACACCATTCTGTTCCCTCAGAGTCAAGCAGTATCAGGCAGTCTCTCAGGCTCCTCTGCCCCACACAGTGTCTGTGTTGTTTTCCTACAACAAAGTCTCGTAGGTATGTTTCCTGGGTATTACTGTTTCTGAGGGACTGAGATGTATCTCTAATGGAAGCCAGATGTTTTTGTAATGCATGAATATATGTCTTGAACTACATTTCTTCCTTTTAAATCTGTAAGGAAATAAAAAGACAAAGTATTTTTAATGCAAGTTGTCAGTGAATTGCATTAAATTGCACTGTTGCATATGCTTCAGGAAAAAAATTATGCATGTAGTACACAAACTGGTAAATATGTTGAGGTGTATAAAGTCAAGTGTCTCAAAGACACAAAGAATGCTGTATGCAAATATAAATTGTGCCTAGTTACTCAATTCTGTTGTTTAACAAAGTTAATATTGTCAGTTGTAACTTTATAATTTTATTAATGTAACTTTTATTAGGTATTTCACTTTCTTGTGTTATTGTTTATTTAGATGTAAAATTACCCCTGGAATCTTTTGTATAATGAACGTTTTACTTTTGTCACAGTAGCAGCATGTTTCTGCAGAGAATTGAAGTAAAATTTTGATTAAGTGGTGTTGTTACTTGGGTATGAAGTGCTTGACTAAAAGAAGCTTTTCTTTTGGGACCATTGACTGATTAGAAAGAGCTGTTATGTTCTGCAGGTTTTGCTTTGCTTTTTCTGTTAGTTGATTTTAAAAATATATATATATAAAAATCTGTTGCTTCTGTTGTAAACTCTGAAATTTATATCTGTATAGGAGACCAGCTACATATATAGCACATAACATTTCTGTAGTGGAACTGTTTAATTATTCATTAATGGACTTGGCATGTACATGGTGTGATTCACAGTTCCAAAGAATAAATGCAGCTTAGTCAACAACTACAAGCTTTAAGCTTTAGCTGTAAGCTAAAGATGATGGGGAGAAAAGTCACTGTCACTGTTTTTTCTCTGGGAAAATAGTGGATGATCTTTTATGAAATTTTACTCTTGTAAATGGATGTGCTTTCTTCAAATCATCAGACAGATGTAAATTTATTCCATTCATTAATGTTGGTTTGCAAATATTATGATACTTAATTGTAAAGAACTTTTTCTGGGAGGGAATTTGGATCCTCTGCCTTGACATTTACGTGCACATGTGTATTTATAGTTGTGATCTGGCTGGAATTTGCCTTTGTGGTTTTGTTTGCTCTTCAACTTGTTCTGTGATCTGGTCTTCTCTCTTTCAGTTTTGTTTCTGTGGTTTAATAGGTGAGGAATATAGAAGAAATGTCTTAATTTAAAGGAAGTAATGGGCACTTTTATTCAACTTCATGTACTTCAGGGAGTAACGACAATGTTCTGCTCTAGAAGCTTTTTCTTAAAACAACCTAATACTGGTGCTAATTTATAATTAACGTAGACTTTGAGATCAGTGTAACTATTATGGTGAATATTGCCTTGGCCGCATCTTAATTTATTTTTGTTGTTCCTATGAAGGCTGCTTTGAAGAAAGCAATTAATTCAAAATTTGTATTATTAATGCTAATGTTCTAAGATTTGGAAGTAGTATGACCTTGCTCCCACTGTTCTGCCAAGCTAACAATGTGTAGCACTTATCCATATTTATGAGACTATTTGGAATGATATTTTAAACAACAATTATGTCACAGAAAAAACTCTAGATCAGATATTCAGAGTTCTGAAAATCTAGCAGTTGTGATTTATTATCTGTCCTTGAAACTGATATAATACTAGAAATATGGGAGATGTAAAAACTTGCTACACTTACCAGATGGATATTACTGTCTGGAGAAGCGCTGATGTGATTGAATGTATCCAGATGATCATTAGCATGGTCACTAAATGTTTATCTTGTGCACACTAGTGTCTTAATTTAAAAAAATGTCTTCATTATTTCTGAGAGAGTTGTATCTCTCAATTGATTACAAATTCTTTAACAAACTCAGTAGATGTGTGAGAAGAACTGCAGCCTAATTGTTATTTCCAAAAGATCTCTATGATCTTGGGAGGTCTTGGCATGGAAAAAAAGAGGGAACATGCTTTCTTAAAGGAAGTGTTGTTCCAGTTATCCCAACATCTCTGAGAAGATAAGAGACTCCAGACTGTAAGTTTATCCTGACGTGAAGATTTCATGCAGGGCAGGGAGTAGAAAATTTGATTTCTTAGGGAATAATTTGCCTAATTAGGGCTTAACTTTGTACTTATGCCAGAATAAGAGAACGTGCCAGCATGTTCTCTTCTGTAAGGAGAGAAAGGATGTCTGAATGCTTACTCACTGTGATTGTCAGCAAAAGTCCCAGTGTCCCAGTCCTTTTTTGTTGTTACCAGAATTTATTCTGTAAGTCTTGACATTTGAGGGGAAGAAAGTTTTGACTTAAGATGACAACCTGACTATTTGTTTTTTTAATGAAACCTGGGAAGCTAATTACTATGTTTTACAGAATGGGTGAGGGCAGGTTAGCACTAGTTGTTGCTAATTGCAGCTCCTTGGGTATTCTTTTGATACTTGATAGAAAAGGTGTTTAATGTAATATTGTCAATCAGGAAAATTTCTTCTCCTTGTTTCTTTTAAACTAACATATGCACCTCTGCCCCTCAATTGGCCAGAGTTTCACAAAATTGAATGAAAAATTCAGTCCTGAAAATAGCCTGAGCTGTTGCTGTTCTGACAGTTGTGTTATATGACTACACAGTCATGGGGTCCTTCTCAGGCATTCACTGGTGGGAATACTTCAAGTCACATAAGTTATGACCCCATAAGAGGCTGCTTGAATCCGTACCATGGGAGCACAGCTGAGCATAACAACTCCTTGCACTGCTAGTTTTGCAAGAGAATTTAAGGCTCTTGTAAATCTTACTCTGCCAGTAATGATGAAGTTTGTTTGCTGTTGTAGTTCAGAGTTACTGTAAATGCTGGATTTAGGTGAAGGTTGGTCATATTTGCAAACATTTCTTGAGTATGGCAAAGTTAAAATGTGTAAATAAAGTAGCTTCTTAGGGAGTGGTATTATATTTTGCATCAAATAAGCTGAAGTCCTGCTTTAATTCATGCTGTTGTACCTACTGCTTTCAGAATTCTGTTGTAGAGGAAAAGCTGAATTTAGGACATGGGTCCACCAAGACTTTATCTGAAATATTAATAGGAAATTAACAAAAGAAGCACTTTGTAAATAAGGATGAAAAGTGTATACACTAGTAAAAAAACAGCTTTATTCTGGTGGAGTTAAGCAACAACTTCATTCTTCAGCTGTAAAGATAGTCGATTCTGTAACTTTGTGGCTCCTCATGTTCCAAAAATGCAGTTAAACCCCAAGAGACTTTGTGGCAAGGGGAACCGATTCCTTCCTTCAATACCCTTTGTCCTGGTACAGTTGAAATAATAACCACAGATAAGCAAAAGTTCTTGCTTTTTCAAAAATTGTGGTTAAATCTCACCTTTATATGTTCAGTCTTTCCCACCCCTATTCCCAGTGGAATTTAAAAAGACAATTATTAAGGTAATCCTGGATACACTGATGGAATCTGGTCAATTCTATTGAAGAAGCTAGAAAAGAATAGGTATGATGTGAGGAGTAAGGAAATGATACACTTAAGGGTTTTTTGGGTTTGTTTTTTTTTTTCTTGTTTGGTTGTTTGCTTTCAATAATTTTTTTTTCTTGTATTCTGGTTAAGGAAAAATTTTCTGTCTTTTCTGGGCAGGCTGCTTTTTAAGTTAGAGCAGGTTCTGGAAAACAAGTTCAGATAGAATGTTCCCTGAATCAGAAGGTTAGTATATTCCACCTGAGTCTGATGGTCTCTTGGCTGCTATATACTGCTTTGCTTAAACTTATCATTAGAAGGAAGCCAGTTCAGCCTTATTTTTTTTGTATAGGTAACATCTTTACTCAGCCTAGAGATGTCTTCATATAGGTAACTTCTAGATATTGCCAAAATTCACACTTTTTAGTATTTCATTCCAGGGAGGAGTATTTTTCAAGCTATATTAATCTGTCTTTAAGTTTATTGCCATACTGACAAGTAAGAATTTCTTGGTCTATAGCTTTTAATTAAGAGCCAGAAGAAATCTTGCAGACCATTGCTTCTGCAGAACTTGAGAAATACTTCAGTAGTATAATGTTCACAGGATTATAGATCAATTATATAGGAGCGGAGTATTTTTTTCTAATTATCAGATGAAAGTTGTTTGGGTATTTTGCTGTACTTGTATTATACATCTTGATACTGCTGCTTGTAGAAAAAGCAAGGGGGGAAGGTTGGTTTTGGCCTGCTTTAATTGAGTAGCTTATTTGTGGTAAATGTGTAGGGTGCTCTGCTCAGATTTGGTTTATTATTGCTTAATAGTTCATGGCTTCAGTCAGCTCTGGTTGAGCGTGGCATGGTTTTATTTTTAAAGAAACTAAGTTAAAGTTTTCTGAAGCTTTATAGTTAACTTTGGTGCAAAGTACTGAAGTACATAATGGACTTTGCTGGAAAAGGGTACAAATCCATGTTGATATATTTGGAAACCAGTTGTGTACAACTGCCTCTATAGAAACTGTGAGGCCAAACGCCGTCAGTACTTCATACGCTCTTCTGCATTTCTCCAGGGACAGTTGTGTCTTCAGGGCTGGCTGGGTGGTGAAAGGCACTGCGTCACGCTGTTAAACCTTTAAACTCCAGTTGCCTGAGAAGGCAGGAAAGAGAAGTTCAGCATTTTGTGTGTGTGTGTGTGCATGCGTATGAGAGCGAGTGAAAGCTGTGCAGCTGGGGCAGGCAGGGAAGTGACGTCCTGTGTTATTTGTCGTTCTAGAAAGAGCGGTGACACGTACTGTAGATGGGAGGACTCTAAAGAGGGCTGTGTCTTGTCCAGTGTGTATAATTATTTATAAATGAGCAACGGGGAAAGGAATGCAATACAGAGGAGCTATCTAGTGCTTCTCTAATGTATCGGGGAGTTTGTTGATTTGTAACGGTTCTGTTTCTCTCAATTCCAAATTTGATTTTTATTCTTCCTTCTCTAGCATCTCTACGTTGCTAAGACACTGGACACCATTTTTTTCATAGCAAGGAAAATCTGAATTCATCCAGCACTCAGGATGGGGAAAGATTATTATTCTATCCTGGGAATTGAAAAAGGGGCTTCTGACGAGGATATCAAAAAGGCTTACAGAAAGCAAGCACTGAAGTGGCATCCAGATAAGAACAAGTCTCCCCATGCAGAGGAAAAATTCAAAGAGATTGCAGAAGCTTACGAAGTGCTGAGTGATCCCAAAAAGAGAGACATTTACGATCAGTTTGGGGAGGAAGGTATGTATGTCTCTTTTATATTCCTATCAGTTGCTTTTTTGTTATGGTGAAAGAGGGAAAATTAACATAGATGATACATGAAAACATCCTATGTATTGATTTTTAGGCAATGTTTTTTGTACTGCTTAGAAGTTTGACTTACCAGCTTTATTAGTGTTAAATGTATAGTACAGTTTTAACACTGATCTAGTTCTGCTGTCTTACTTTAAGGTGTCTTTTTTTGTTTGTGTTGTTTGGTTTTGGCTTGTTTTTTTTTTAATCCCATACATATAGTTGACAGGCAGAAACTTACTGAATTGAAAAAAATTGCCTGACCCATAAATAGCTTTCTGGGATCTCCTACTTCTGTCTTCCCTTGCCCTAGCACTTTTGGAGGTGCATTTGAAAAGAGATTATTTTCTTAAATTTTTTGCTAAAGAGCACAGTCTGCTTGATCTAGGCAGATCAGTCCTTCTGAGCAGAAGCCCAGGTGTCCAGTATGTAGTTGTCCTTGGCTTTTTGCCTGGAGAGGAAAGAATTTGGCTGATGTCATGAAATACCAGGACAATTTTTTAGCTTTAATTGTAAACAGTGATAACATGCCAAGGGAATGAGGCCTGAGAAATGTCACATTTATCCTAAAATGGTTGTCTGGAGAGGATGACTTTTTTTTTTATTTTTGACCAGCGTGACTTTCAGCCCTATGATTGAGCAACAAAGGAAGTCATTAGCATCCCTCCCCTTAAATGTATGTTATCTGAAATTCCACATGAAGTAATTACTTCTGCTTGGACAATTAGGTCCCTTCATTCACTGCCATTCACTCAGAGACAGTTTCTGACTAATATGAAGGAGGACACTTAGATAGCAGTACATTGGGAAAAACTGTGGCTCCTTGTAAATGTGTAACAAAATTGGTCATTGGTTATCTGTAGGACTTAATACAGTTGTTAACTTCTTTAAAGATATGTAGAAACCCTTCAGGTTCTACAGAGGATGCAGGTGTTTTGGTCTTTTGTTCCATTACATACGTTCAAAGCTTTACTGCTGTGACTGAAACATTCTAAGAAAAAAGTGGCTACGTAGATACCAGAGACCTTTGTTGCCTCTTGGATCTTTCACCTTCTTGCACTTTTACCTTCTTACCCTCTGCCTTCTTTCTGTATGCCATAATAAACATATTTACTCTGTAGTTTCATTTGCATTTTAGATTGCTGTGCAACATGCTATGTATCCTAACTACTTTTGCAAAATACCACTTAATTCTCTTTTCCCAAAGAGCTTGAAGCAAAGCATATAAAGCAATGCAGCTTTTGGCATCATAGTATTTCATTCTTAAAGACAGAGGTTCAGAATGTAGGTTTGTGTTTATTTGGGGCATAGCATTAAAACAAAGTATGAATTTTTAGGATGATGAATCTGGAAATACATCTGGATGCCTCAGCTTCTCTCTAAGCTCTCTAGTTGTATCGGAGAGTGTTAACCAGGAGTTGTGAGGGAAAGGCCAGACGTGGGGTGGGAGGAAGAAGAGAACTTAATTTTTTTTACAGCCAGGAACTTGATGTACCTTCAGAAAAAACTTTTGGCTTGCTATTCCAGGAGGTATCCTTTTACTATCACAGACTGATAGTAGAAGCAGATCAGATCTGCTTGTTTAACTTTAGCAGGACTGTGACAGAAGGATGTGCTACATGTTGCTAAGTACTTTTAGCATGGTTTGACTTTGAAATGAGGAAAGCATTCTCATTTTAGTGTCTTACCTGGTTACTGTGGATGACCAGTATTAAGCTTATGTATAGAAGATATAAAACACTGAGCCAAAACCCCCCCAAAAACAGCGCTTTCAAATGTAGGGAATGCATGCCTCATTAATGTAAGCCTTCACATTTTTATGGCTCTGGAAGTAGGATAGCAGCTGTAGTACTGAACTGCTGAAAGACTGGAAAAAATAAAATAAAATAACCGAACTTGGTACATTTAGAAATAAAAGTTTCTCAAGACTTTCAGCCTTTCATCTTAAAGGTTGGAGAAGGTACCCTGAAATGGTCAGTGCAAGAAAACTGTTAAGTATTAGGAAGAGATACTTAGATATCACCTATTGGGAAAGAGGTATTTAAGAAAATTGTTTTTAGCTGTGTTTGGATTGGGACAGCGAGAAGAGACTGTCCAGTGAGAATTTTAAGGGAAATCTTATCAGGAGGAAATGAAGTGTAGATCTCTCATTCTGGCAGATAGAAGAGAAAATACAAAACTGTTTGAGAACATCCTAATTTTTCTACCCAGAGATGGTCACACCCTGACTGTATAAGATTTTTGTACCAAAATAGGTCTTGGGAACTTCCAAGATATTTTTGTGACTGAATTGAAAAGAGTTTCCAACTTTTTTTTACCTGTTTTATATCACAGGGAGACAGGTTGTGTTTGTTTTGGGATTCTGAATTGAACATTAGTGAAGTAAATGACAGCTTTGATTATTGGCATATTATCTTTTACTCAAACTGAATTTCAGGAGAACAGGTAATACTAATTATTGCTGTTAAAGCTCAGCTATGGAGAGTATGGAAAATGTTGCATATGATAATCCATAATATTCCTCAGAAGTGCTTGTGAAGTGGAATGCAGCTCCTGACAGGCTTTTTAGAACACAAAAAGATGAAGTCAAGTAGACTCGTCTTCTATTTTAAGGTGCCAATTCTTTGAATAACTGGCTTCATTTTTATAAAATAAATTGGCAGTGTCAGAATACTTCTTCTTCTGAAGAATTCTAGTGCTTCAGAAACTTTGCTGCTGTTCAAGCAATTGAAGTACTAGTTGGTACTAGTCAGTTCTGACATGATTACATGCTACAATAGGAAAGCTTATAATAATATTCCATTTGTTTTTAACTATGCTTATTTGCCATATTTAGGTCTGAAAGGAGGAGCTGGGGGGCCTGACGGACAGGGTGGCACCTTCCGGTACTCCTTCCACGGCGACCCACACGCTACATTTGCAGCTTTCTTTGGTGGCACAAATCCTTTTGAGATGTTCTTTGGAAGGAGGATGCCTGGTGGCAGAGATACTGAAGACATGGAGGTGGATGGTGATCCATTTGGGTCCTTCACTACTTTTAGTATGAATGGTTTCCCAAGGGAAAGGAATACAGTTGGTAGCCAGTTACGTCGCAAACAAGATCCCCCTGTAATCCATGAACTTAAAGTGTCACTGGAAGAGATCTATCATGGCTGTACAAAAAGAATGAGAATTTCACGTAAAAGGCTTAACCCAGATGGTCGAAGTGTCCGAACAGAGGACAAAATTCTTACTATTGAGATAAAAAGAGGATGGAAAGAAGGCACCAAAATCACTTTTCCAAAAGAAGGCGATGAAACACCTAACACAATTCCAGCTGATATTGTTTTTATCATTAAAGATAAACCTCATTCTCACTTCAAAAGAGATGGATCAAATATTATCTATCCTGTTAAGATCAGCCTAAGGGAGGTAAGTATCTCTTTTGGCAGAAATCTAAATGGGTAAACCTGTTGATGTATGATAAAATGGCTACATTGAATCAGCTGTATGTCAGCAATAAAGTATTTGTTTAGTTTATTTAGTAGAGTTTGTCTTGTAAAGTCAATGTGGTTTATTTATAGGGTAAGCATTAGCTGGTTTTATATAAATGGAAACTTAGGTGGTAGAAAATGAGAGTGGAACGGGAAAGAGTAAAGGTTGATACGTCTTAAATCTTCATACTATACCTTTCTGGCTAAATGTAGTGGTTCATAAGCTGAAGTAATGAACACAGATACAATTAACAAATACATCCAGTATAGTAAGCTCCTTATTGCTGTGATATGGTTACTATTTTTGTAGGACAAAGTAGAAATGTCTTAGAATTTGTTGGCAGTGAAAATATTTAAGTCTGCCCTTTTATGTCATAAGTTATTTTGGTGTGATTTCAAAGTACATAGAGATTGATTTCATGAGGATAAATTATTGTGAACAGGTGTTATAGGAGCTATATTTAACAACAAAAATAGTATAGCTTTATTTAAATTCCGTCCCTAGTTAAAACACATTGCCTTTCAAAAGGAAAAGTCAGAGTTCTTAAGAGACTGAAGCCTTCACATAGTCATTGTTTAAAAGATAATGTAGCTGAGTGTGTGTTGTGTTCTTTCTTGATTAGCATTAGGAACCAAAATACTCTTGCTTCTGTTACAAGCTCTTTGTGTATATTATGAGCTTCCTTCTTAAAGGATTCTGAACTAAAAGTATATCTGAAGTGAGGTGAAGCACCTAAAATAGGATGAAAGAGGGAGAAAAAACAATAGTTGATGTCATAATAGTAATAATAATGTAATATAGTTCTTCTTAGATAAAAACTTGGTTAGTCTCATTGCTTTGGTATGTAAATCAGTATAAGCCTTATAAATGTACTGAATCAAGTGAGGTTGGAGGAATTAAAATGTTACTGTCAGATCATAGTAATGAAAAGCATCTATTGGATGAAGCAGGAGAATGTGTGATGGTGCACCAAAACTAAAACAAAATAGTTGTTTGCTTTGAATATTGCAAATGGACTTATGACCTGTGAAATTTTATATGCCTCTACTTACAGAAACTTAAATGTTATTCTGCAATTTGATATAGTATAGATTGGTAGTGTGTTAGAGTAAAACCCTGCACAATGTAAGCAAACAGAAAATGAGAACAGGATTCTAAATTTCTAATGGAGAATGAGAAACTGGACATCCTAGAGAGGTATGAGCAAAGATTTCACTCTGTGCTCTACTATCTTTATTATTTGATTAAGTTTTTGAAGGAAATACAAGCTCAGTTACCTTTCAGTGCCACTGCAAAAGATTGCAAAATTCTCTGATATTCAATGACAAACCTAAGCCTTTCCTTTTAAGATAGGAACTGGATTTTGAAGTCTCAGTAGTGGGCAGTGAAAATACTGTTTCGAATACATTTCTTTTCTAAATAATCCATGTTCTGTGGTAGGTACAAATAAAGTTCTTAATGATTTTTTAATTTTTTTTTATGGTACAATTTTTCTCTAGGCTTTGTGTGGCAGCTCTATCAATGTGCCGACGATAGAAGGAAGAACCATACCCATGACAGTAAATGAAGTTGTAAAGCCTGGGATGAGAAGAAGAATTATAGGATATGGTTTGCCGTTTCCCAAAAATCCTGACCAACGTGGAGACTTAATTATAGAGTTTGAAGTAATTTTTCCAGATAACATTTCTCCAGCATCAAAAGAAGTACTTAGGCGAAATCTTCCAGTTTCATAAAATGAAGACTGTGTATGTCAGCTGTTTAAATAGGACACTGGAAATACAGAAGACTGGCAAGTCTGTGCTTTGAAAGTGCAATCTGTAACAACTAATCGAATATTTGTTTTTGTTTTGTGGGATGGGGGGGGGGGAATACTGTAATGCTGCATGAGAAAAAAAGGGTTAACTACAAGTCATACAGGTGACTTCTGCAGTAAAATTTAGAGGGAAAACCACTCATTTTATTTTACATCTTCCTAATCAGAAAAGCTTATTATTTTGCCTAATGAAAGTCAGTGCATATTTCTGATACAGTACTTGAGCCTTCGAGTACTTTATTTCTTATATCCCCTACCATATCTATAGCTTTACCCATTTATACAGAAATATGAGGTAGTAGTAGAAGTGCACAAATGTATAAATATTTTAAAAAGCAAAACATGGAAGATACAAATTTGGTATGTTGTCTTCTACTGCACAAAGCATAGGCTGGGAAAATCAGCTAGGGGTCCTGAACTGTTCCCTAGTGGAATTAATTTTTTTATTGCCCCAGGATATGTGAGGACTGCACCGAGAGTCTTAGTAAAGGGCATGTGGCTTGAGGAACAAGAGTTGCTATTTGCTATGGGGATAGCTCTTCAGCCTTCAGGCAGAACAGCAAGAAAGGATTCTACAAGTACATGAACAGCAAATGGTGAGCGTGCTGTTGAACAGGGCACAGAAACTGGTGACAGATGACGTGGTGAAAGCTGGGGTACTTAGTACCTTCTTTGCATCAGCCTCTGTCAATATGTCAATAAACCAGTCCTCCAGGTGTTCAAAGCCTGTGAGAATGGCACCTTGGTGGTAGAGGACCAGATTGGAGGCCAATTAAACTGGAAGTCCATGAGGGAGCTGGCTAATGCCATCGAAAGGCCACTCTTAATTATCTTTAAATGGTCGTGGAGGTTTGGAGCTGTTTCAGTAGGCTGGAAAAGAGCAAACATCATTCCTATTTTTAAGAAAAAAAAAAAAAAAAGGTTTGGGGAGCTACAGGCCACTCAGCTACACTTTAGTCCTTGGGAAAGATGATGGTGAAAAGCCCTTGGAAAGCATTTCTAAGGACATGAAGGACAAGAAGGTGATCAGAAGTAGTCAGCATAGATTTACAATAGGGAAATTGTGCTTAACCAACCTCACATCCACTAGGTTTGTGGATGACAGGAGAATGTGTTGTTACCTTGACTTCAGTAGACAACTGACAAAGTACAGGTTACAAATAAATGAACTTACATGAGCAGGTCTAGCACAGGCCTGTGTATGAGTCTGTGGGTGTTGGAGCTCTTCAGCCTGGGGAAGATAAAGGCTTAAGGAGGAATTACCACTGCATATAAATACCTGATGGGAGGGAATGAAGATGGGGAAGCCAGGCTGTCCTTAGTAACTCTCAGTGACAGGACTCGGAGGTAGCATATACAGGCTAAAACACAGGATTCCATCTGGACACAAAGAAACACCTTTTTACTGTGAGAGTGGTCAGAGACTGGAACAGTTTGCCCTCAGAGGTTGAGAAATCACCATCCCTTGAGACACTTAAAACCTGACTGGATGTGGTCCTGGGCAGCCTGCTTTAGCTGGCCATGCTTGGGCAGGGGGGTTGGACCATGTAATCCCAAGAGGTTCCTTCCAGCCTAAATATGTCCATGAGATTGGATTGCACTTTTCACTAGACAATGCTGTGGACTATGTTCTGCAAATGATGCTTATCCTAAAGATGGGTGATACTGATGTGACAGCTTGAATCCCTAGGGAGTAGGTCTATGCTTAAGTGTAAAGGTGCAGAAAGAACACCATAAAATCATATGGCTAATGCAGGTATTTAAAGATCATGATGATCTTAAGTATGCATTATTTTCAAAGGCTGAACTTTACTCCCATGCAGAAGAAGGAAAAGCCCAGATCCTAGCTAAAGTAAAGTTTGCTTAATACACAAAGTAGGATAGGGATTGCCCATAAACTTTCATATGCTTGAACTGAGTAATTTTTTAAATACAAATATGATTTACTTGTCTTTAGACTTTTGATGATCTTAGGTTTTTTTCCCCAACCTTAATGATTCTATGATGCTAGAGTTAAAAGGTGCATAGAGAAATGGAGAGCCCTCTAAAATAATCTAGTTTTATAGTAAACAGGGCTGGTTCCCTTGATTGCAGCATGATATTGGTGAAAGAAATGCCTTGCAGGCATGCTTTATTACTTGAGTTTAAAACCATTAACACAGTGCTTTAACAATACTTTCAAAGGGTTTTTGTTTTGATTTGTTTTTTCTCAAGAAAATATGTAAGATTGCTGATAGCCTTTTGCCTATGGAAATGTAGTAGTTACCTGCTGATAGGTAGCTTAAGAAATAGCAGTGTTATCTTGACATAGGAGACTGTCTGCAGGAAAAGTAAATTATATGGAAGCTGGGATTTAATTTACACTGACTTTTTAATAAGCACAAGAAGAATCTCGTTTCTCAAAGGAATAGAACTTCTGGGAGATGCTGTTCAAGTCAGTTTTTCAACTGCAGATCTCTTCATACAGTGTCATTAGTTGTAACCCTAAATCTATAGGAAACTAAACATTTGCTGGAGCAGTATCACAAAGGGAAGAAATTGCTGCTTAGTGCTTCTGTATATTGTTAATGCTATATATTGTTCAAAAAATTCCCGTTTCAGTATTTTCCGTATTGCATTTCTTATGTGGTTTATAAGTAAAAAGTGTAAAGTTGGTTTTTAACTTTCTTTTATCTTTTGTTATGATGGCAAATGCTATAAGTTACACAACTTTGAAAGCATATAATCCTAAAATACCTGCTTGTCAGTTTAAAAGCTAATGGAATTGAGCATTTTGTAATCCAGGATCTTGTAACCATAGTCCAACTTGTAAAAGAAAAATAAAAATGCAGCCACTAAGACTATTTTTTTGTAACCACCTTCAGGTAGCAGGAATAGTGTTAAATTGAGGAATTGCAGTATTTTGTGTATTTAGAGGTATATATATATGTATAGCAATCTAAACTTTTCCAACTGTTTTCATGCTCAAAATACAGAACTATAGGACTGGTATGAAATGCTTGTATTTCTTTTCTTATGGAGCAGTAACAAAGTATATGTTTCAGAAAATAGCATGTGGAATTAATTTGAAATATGAGAGGGGACATTAATAACTAATCCAGGATTCACACAAATTAATATTTTTCTATTAAAAATGTGCTTTAAAGCTGTGTTTAAAAAACTTTGATTATTTAATAAAGGCTGTTTTGGAGAAGGAGGCAAATATTTTGACAATATCATATCTAACTACTGAAATACATGGAAATAAAATGGACATTCATGAAGTGGGGACAAGAAGGATATTTTTGTCTCCTGAAGGTTGCTTAGGTTCGATGCTAAAAGAGCCAAAGTTTGGATGAAGAATTGGTCTATGAACTGCTTTGTTTTTAAAAACCCTGGGTGAGGGGTGCATGGTTTCATTGTGCTGTGAAATTCCCGACTGCATAGTTTTGCTTAGAGATCTGAGGAGACCATTATCTGACTGGATAATCTGCTAAAACTTGTGGTGTGGGGGGGTCTTTGTTGGGTTTTTTTTTCCCCCAAAAGAATCAGCAGCCTGGAAAGGGAGCTGTATTTGGCCAAGAATCAATTCTGCTTCTTGATAAGTGCCATTAGCTTTTTTGAGATGCATCGGGTGCAGCTGCATTTAGCTTTAGCTGAGAGGAAAACTATAGTAGTTTCCAAACCTTCTTTTCCTTGGCCTTTAGTTAAGGCTGTATGATCCCCAACGTTGACATTTTGTGTTTGTCTCATTGAGTCTTTAAAACTATTTGTCTTAAAAACTCCCTCAAATCTTTAAGCCCCTAATATGTTTTTACCACTCCCTAGACCCAGACTTGGTCTCATTAATGTGATGCTGTGATCCCAAAATGTGATTCTAGGAAATGTGTAACTGGAATGCTACTGAGCTAAGGGACTGAAGCTTTGTAAGAGCTTAGCTCTTTTGATAGACAACTGTCTGAATTTAAAAGAAGGTGTTAGGCTGTTCAATCATAATGTCTCTAGTCATAACAGACTGTGTTACTTCACTGCGTTAGGCACTACTCAATCATGACCTGAGTGTCTGGCTGACAGGATTAGCCAGTAGCAAGTACTTCATAGACAGGGGTTTGAGAGAATGATGTATGTGACTGAATGCTATCTGTAGTATCAGATGGCAGGAAGAGTGGGAAAGGAATGACACTAAACTCACATGATTGTGAAGAACAGAAGTATGTTTGTGAAGATCTGGTCAGTCTTGCATTTGAAAAGCACTGTCTGTAAGGTTCCCTGACTTCAACAGTATCAGCCTCATAGAATCCATGTACAGAGCTCCAGGCTGTAGTGGTTATGGCAGCTGCCATGCTGACAGGTTTTCCTGCCACCCTGTATTAGTTTATAGAGTTGCTGAAGCCTCTGAGGTCTGGAGGTGACTAGAGAACTGACAGCTCATAAATTGAAGTCAGTAAAATAAACTAAATGCACTCCATTGCTTTCTAGCACGTGCATCTTATGAGCTAGTCTGAGTCACTGGTAACATACTTTGGGGGTAGAATATTTTTTTCTGCCAGTGAAATTTACTGTTCAAGGTGAAATTATAACAATACCTAAAAAATGGGAAAAAAATGGGCATGCTACTGTAGATATAAAGAGTCAGTTTTCCTTTTCAGGTCAGTAAATGCTAGTTGTCCTTTGAAGGTGACATTAATAGTTCTTACTATATTGCTTACATGCTTTCACTTACTGTTTGGCATGGAAACTGGGCAAATGGCAGTACTAATCTCCTCATGAACTACAGAATCTCAGCTCTTCAATTATGAAATTGCTCGGCAATGGACTATTTAAATGTCATGATTTGTTTCCTTCAGGCTCCTCCAGTTAATTTTTCTATTATTTAAAGAGTGAAAGTAGAGGTCTGCCCATGCTCCCCTTGGATCAAGAAAGTATAACTATCCTATGTTTGTTTTGTTCTCCTGGAATTACTGACTTACCCAAGGGAGGAGCTGTACAACAATCTTGTTAGTTATGCTTGATTGCTTTATCAAGGGCAAAGTAACATCTTCATGCTCCTGCTGCTTTACATAACTACATAAATTCTCCAGCCAGCCAGTAGCTGAAAGACTATGTAGCATTTCCCTGAGTAAGGACTTAATGGCAGGCTCAGAAAAAAAGTGTCTTAACTGCTTGTATTTTATATCCAAAGAAAGCCTTATAGACTGGGTTCAGTGGAAAGCAGCCCTTGCCAGAAAAGCTGTGGCCAAGTGGAATAAAGACCTGGAACTGCTTCTGAGAGCAATCCAGAAAACAACATGTGTTTTTATTTCCTATTATGTCAACAAGCTGATTTTAAAAGTAATAGGAAGCAGGATGAAAATCCTTGGGATCCCCATCTACTCCCTATCAAATCACAATTCCGAGATCAGTACACAAAGTGAATTTTACTGTTGCATAGACTTTCAGAGGATGCCTTTACTAGTTGGTATTTTTTGTATGTCAAAGCCAAAATATGAATACTTAATGTAGTCTGGACAAACTCTCAGAGGACTGGTGAATTTTGGTAATGGAGTTTGGCTCTGTTCTTTTACAGGCAGTCCAATTGATTTCAGAGGAGGAAATGCGGTCTTAAGGCCTTGTTTTGCAGTATCCTCTGATGGTTTTGAAAAATATTTTACATGATTCATTAGAATTTTTTTGTTTTATTTTTATCAATATTCTTTTCTTTATGTTGTTTATATCAATGCTACTGTAGATAAAGACCAGCTGTTTCTTCTTTTATTGGACTAAACAAGATAAGGTTCTGAAATATTTTAAAAGCAGCTCTTACTTCTCTGTTCATACCAGTAATTCTTAAGCAGTTGCTTCATTTGGAATGTGTATAAAAAGAAAGATATAATATGCTGCAGGTAAGAGCTGCCTAAATCACAGAAAAAAAAATATGCATAAATATCTATATGTGTGTGTGCTAAAACAATTTTACATACTGATAGTTTGCAGTAAAGCACTGTGGCATTTCATATCCATATGAATATATGAAAATACAACTTTATTCTGTTCCATGGAGCTTTATGGTTGTTGCATGCCACAATTCTCACAACCTAAGTACTATGGCTGACAAACTGAAGAATGTGATTAACTGCAGTGAGCAATATACTTACAGAATAAAAAGACCAAACCCTATTTTAATTTTTTAAAATTTTCTTTTTAGTATATGGTTTATCATTCTAAAACCAATACTGGTTATTAATATTCTTATTTAAATGGTTGACTCTCCAATGCTGTTGCTTGCCAAAAGTGAAATATAAGTAACTATTCTGAATTTCTGTAGGCTTATTTGAATTAATGATCTAGTTTTGATGTGTGTTCATTAGTGTTGGCAGATACTTCCCTAGTGGGTACACATTCAAGCAAGCCTGAGAGCAGGACTGGTTGTAGTTAGTGTCTTGTGTCCATTATAGGCTTTTCTTCTCATCCATCTTCTTGGATGTTCTGAGCAGTCTGTCTCATTTCTAGCTCTGCTGCCAACTCAGTAGCACTATATTATGCTGTTTAAATCTAAATGGATGAAACTGCTAATCCACTATCAGAGCATTATTAGTGAGCATTTGCAGTTTAGCAAAAAATAAGTACATGGAGCAGTGATGAGGAGGTGAAACTGAGTGAGCATTTCTTCTCAGTTCCTTGCCAAAGCTGTTGGTTGCTAGTAGCAGTTTCAATTAGATTCTCTTCTAGGTTAGGCTTCCAAGAAATATGCAATATTATCTTTAATTTAAATGGCAACAAAAAGGTTTAATTTAGCCTACTACATCATGTAAACAATCATAGCATCTACCTGCTCTGTTTATATTAAACAGTACAATGTGATCCTCAGTTTATTCAATCAGCTCTATTAGTCTCATAATTTTTCTTTCTATGGTTAAAAGCTGATGCTGGTTCTCCAAGCTGTAAGTAGGATCACCATAGGTCTTGTACATCTTCAGCTTTTTCCATCTGTCTATGGATCCATCCATCTCCATGTAAAACATGGCAACATTAACACTTCAATTTAAGACAAGTGTGCTACATATTTAAATTGGGGCTAATTCAATGTTTGTGAGTTTTTAAATTAAACTCACAAATTTATTGTGATGGGTTTTCTGTTGGTGGAAATGACTAGAAAATTAATACAATCTTTAATCCAATTGTCTTAGACTAGAATTGGGTAAAAATTGGGCATTTTTGAGTATTCAGTTACATCTACCATGTTATCTGGAAACACTTAAGATCTGACTGGCTTCAAACCTTTTTTCCCCACAACATGAGCAGTTTAAAAGAGGTATTTTCTGAGTTGTCCTAGGTACTCGCTGATTAGCAATGCTAGGAAATTTTGATTCCAGCCTGGCTCCTCATGATTCACTTCTTTGTACCTGACTCCATGTGCCAGAATATTTTTTTTTTTTTTTTTTTTTTTTTTTGCTTTTATTTTGAGAGTCATGAGATGTGGTAAGGTGATGCTGCTTCTCTCTGCGGTTTTATAGCAGATTCCTTTAGAAGTGATGCGATGCCTCATGAAATTTCTACTCTTAACAGCAGTGTAAACAAAGAAATTCCACTCAGGTGAGTGTGCTCTTCTGGAGCACAGAAGATAACTTCTGCAATGTGAACATCTAATTCACTTCAACATTTCCTGGTAACATGGTAGAGAAGGAAGTATTTTAAATCTACTAACAGTCAGAAAATACACTTTTCAAATATATTAAACCTCAGTATTTCAAAGCTTCCAGTTCAATAGGGCACCTCTTAAACATTGCTTACATGCCTATTGATTATTAATCCTTATAGGTTCATTATGTATGATTGTGGTTAAACAAGCAAAAATTGGCTGAAGTCCTTGTATTATTTGTGTTTTCTTTATTTTATATCCTGGATGCCAAGCTATGGTAAATGTTTTATGATCGGGGCTTGTGTACAATGTAGGAAAATACTTTAAAGGTATATAAATACACTTTATCCTTTTTTATAATACACAATTAGAAAAATGTGGAAGAGATGTCTTTGCAGCGGACCATATGCAAATACAAAATGGACCATACCACTCTTTTTGGCAAACTTGGCATTCTTGGTGCAGTCTAGTCCAAAGTGCCCTTGTCTTCCACTTCGGAAAAAACCAAGTCCCACAACAACACCAACCCAAACACCTCAAAGCCTTCCTTAAACAGTATTAGGGGAAGGAAGGTAGGATTACTGCTGTGAAGAGCTTCTGTCCCCAGCCCCTCTTCCTCTGCTTTAGTTCTGGCAGGTGTGTGTGTGTGTGTGGGGGAGTTATGACCGAGGCTGAGGGGGCAACGGGCAGACCACAGTCCCCCCAAAGTCCCCCCACAGTCCCCCCACCCTCCGGAGCTGCCCAGGGCAGCGGGGATGGAGGAGGGCACTGGGCAGCACCCGCCGCCTTCCCCCATCGCCGGGGCGGGGCGGTGCCGGGCCCGGGGCCTCCCTCACCTGGCTGCGGTATGGCCGTGCGTGGCCGGGGCGGTGCCGGGGGCAGAGTCCAGCGGGGGAGCCGGCGGTGGCAGGAGCCCGGTAGAGGCGCGGAAGATGCCTTTGGGGCTGAGGGGCAAGAAGAAGAAATCCAAGGAAACCTCCAAGCTGGTGGAGAGCGAGGCGGCGGCCCCGACCCCGGCCCCGGCCCCCCCGGCTCCGGCAGCCAGCGCCTCGCGGCTGCAGTTCCACACGCAGCTGGCGCACGGCAGCCCCACGGGCCGGGTCGAGGGCTTCAGCAGCGCCCGCGAACTCTACGCCAAGATCGCCGAGGCTTTCGGCATCGACCCCGCCGAGGTAGGGTCGAGACAGGCGGGAGAGGGGCGCGGTGGAGCGGAGAGGAGCGGAGCGGGGGTTCCCGGGCCAGGGCGGCCTCGAAAGGCGCAAAGGGAGCGGGCGGCGTTTACTGCGCTGTGGGCATT
Organism: Phaethornis superciliosus; assembly: GCA_023637945.1. Taxonomy (NCBI): domain Eukaryota; kingdom Metazoa; phylum Chordata; class Aves; order Apodiformes; family Trochilidae; genus Phaethornis; species Phaethornis superciliosus. Next base: position 18,450,043 of record JAJQWJ010000009.1, on the reverse strand, counting down.
CTGTTTGGGTTTGTTTTTCGTGTTTTGGGGATGAAAAAATCCTTTTGCTGCTTCCAAATGAGCGTTGCCGTACAGGGCATAGTTGCATGTAACTCTTTGACGGCAGAACAATGTTCCTTTTAGCTGAAATATCTCTGGTTCACTTGTTGCCAGCTTGCTGGTTTAACACAACTCGGAAGCGCTGGGTCAAACATTTTGTTTTACGGTGGAGTGGAGTAAGTATTGCCAGTTCAGGAATAGGAATTCTTTCCTGTTAAAAAAAAAAAAAAAAACGAAAAAAAAAAAACCAGTGGATCCATGATAGCCAGAATGAAGGCAAGAGGGAGTAGAAATAGTTTGAATTTGACCGCATTTTAAAATTCCAACTGTAAGTTTTCTTCTTTGCCAGGTAATTATTTTAGAAAACCCACTGCTTTAAGTGAGGTTACTTAAGTCTGTAACAATTGTTGGTTTGTTTTTTGTTTTTTTTAAACTCTGCGTTTTTTGTTTTTTTTTTTTCTTCCCAAGCTAAGTTTTAAACATTGTTTGGATAATGATTCATTTGTGTTTGTAAATGCATTGTTTTCTCTTGGTTAAAAGGTAGTGGCCGTATCAAGTCCTTCCTATGTGATTCTATGAACCTTAACCTCTGAGTGGCAAACTGAAACAAAGTGCCATCATTTCATTATGCCTGCATCTGGCTGTACAGCTTTACTTCCTTTTTTTTTTTTTTTTAATTTGTAGCTGACTCTTAAAGACTATTACTACAGACTTTGTACTGAGAGTCTGCTGTAGCCTGACCTAGCAGCAATTCAGACAGTAAATTGTAAAAGGAAAGTGTCAGTAACAGTGAATTCTGTTTAACCAGTTGCTGATACATTAAGTAATTAAGAAATACCAGTTCTGCTGCCAGCCAGCACACCTACATCCCAGATCTGCCCAGCTGCTTTCTGACCTTCTGCTTCTCCATTTTCTTTCCTTACTGAGCTGCTGTTCCCCTTTTGTTCTCTTTCATCTCCAGTTATACCTTTTACTCTCAAGTTCTTGTAATTGCCAGATTATCTTCTATTTTAGTGTTCTTCCTTTCACTGCTGAAGTTTTGTTAATGAACTTTTGGCTCCACCGCCTTGAGAGGGAGCAGTGTTCATCAGGAAATTAAATTTTGTATGAATGGTGCACTCTCATTTATTCCTGTTAGATGTCTGACATCTCCAAAGGTTTTAGAGGAAGCACCACATGTTTCATAGGCACCTATTGCTAGCCTTGTATTAAACTAGAGGTTTCTTAGTTTCTTTCTTCTTTTATTAATTTATCTTTCTCCCTATTGTCCTCTTCCTATTTCTTTTTTTTTTTTCTTTTTTTTTCTTTTCTTTTTTTCTGTGTTTGTGTGTGTGTGAAGTATTTGTAAAAATGGATAGAGAATTGTTGCTGGAGGCACTAACTCAAAATCGTTTACTCAGGAAATTCAGTTGGCTCTAAAAAAACAAGTTGTATGAAATGAAAATAGTGATCAAAAGTATTTCCTGGTGTGACAGAAGCACAGCAGAGCGAGGAACCTGAACTTGTGAGTCTTGCAACAAAACTTTGGACAGACAAGATAAAATAGGATAGATGTGTGAACAGCAAGAAGTACCATCACATGTGAATTTTTTAGCAACTGCTAAGATTGCTGGAAGCAAGGAAAGACATTTTAAATGGTATTGCCTGTTAATTAAAGCTACTTTTGGACAGCCTGGTGTAAACAATAATGCCAGAAGCTACACCTCAGCAAACTGAAAGACGCTGAGGTACTGAGGTACCATTTATTTGTAAGTGCTCGCTGTTGAGGAAAGTTTCTGTGACCCAAGTATCCTGAAGCCTGTGGGCAGTGTGATACCTGAATGCCTCTGGAAACAGGTACTATCTCAGAGATCTCTGCCCTGTAGTGACTGAGGTGGAAAATAGGTGGGGGGGAGGGAGGAAGAGCTCAGTGTAAAGAGCATTTGGCTAACTGGTGCAGAAGTGAATACATTTAATATGGTATGTGAGTATACTGTAGTGTAGGCAAGGGTGTGGGTTATTGGAGAAGTTCTTACATAAGTGTTTCAGAACAGCTAAGGATGAGCCATACTTGTGATCTGTTACTTCTGCTTTTGACTCTGCATGGTTACAGCACCTCATTTCCTCTTTTCACACCTATCACAGGACCAGCTGAGTTTAGCTTCTGCTGGAGAATCCTGTCCAAGTTCAGTGATTGCCTGCCAACAGTGACAGAGCAAAGCTTGTATAAAACACAGTATTTGTTGGACAGACACTGACAAAAACCTCCGTGCAGACCTCGATCATAAGTTAGGATGGGAACAGAACATGACAGATACAGTGTTAAAAGGGACACTCCTTCACTCCCATGATGTTTGCTAGGCATCTGTCAAGGACAAAGACATAACAGCTTTCTGAGGCTTTTCCTGTACTCTTTTTTGTGTTGTTTAGATACTTTATTCTTCATCCATCTTCCTAGATGTATATATATCAGTTATCCCTTCTGAACCTGACATTTGGCCTGAATTTCTGCCAACAGCATCATCCACAGTTATATATATATATGTTTCTACTTGCATTAGTAAGTATTCCCCCCCCTTTTTTTTTTTTTCTATAGAGGACAGTGCAGCAAAAGTAGTTGAAAAAAGTAGTTGTGTATGGTATGTCCTTTGTAAAGGGCATAGTCCTTTAAAGTATGTCCTTTGACATTTAGGATTACTACTCCATTGTGACTATTGGAAAATGTTGCAGGGAAAGTTATGATCCCGGTAAAGGTGAAAGTGCTAAGTGCTGCCTGTATGGTGAGTAAGTGAGCACTGAGTGAAGGACAATACGGGTCTGTTAAAAGCATTTGGTGGTGTGTTCTTGTGAGAGCACATGGTAGGGCTTTAAAGTATTCACAGTAGCTAATTGGGCACTGGGAACTTGTCCAGCTAAAATCCAACTGTAGCAGGGCTATTTCTTGATCAGATGAGAAGAGGATGGTAAACCACAGAAGCTATATGGACTTTCGTTTTGTGTACTCATTATTTGCACTTTTGATTGTTTCATTTGCTTTGGAAGGTGAAGTATGATGGGCCGGTAAGGTAAGTTGAAAGCTCAGAGGGTGTGTCTGCCAAGAGCCCATGGAATCTGGGATTTCTTTCACAGTGGAAGGAATTTTGCCTCCTAAGGGGAGTATAGGGAGAGGGAGACCTTCCTAATAGCACCAAGGGCTGAAGTGCAGCTCTGTCTCTTCCAGTAAAAAGAGTTCTGCTGCCAAGCTTGTGTCTGGGCTGCTGTTCTTGGGCCTTGCTTCTTCATGCTAAATATTTAAGTGTACTGTGAGGCTGTGCCACATTAAACTTTGATGGAAATATTTGATTGAAACCTGTTTGATTTAAGCTTTTAGGAAAGGGTAGTGAAAAATAAGCCTCTGTGCTGAAACTTAGGTTTCTGAATAAAAGTGACCTATGGTCAGCCTGTGAAATCCTTATCACCACAGGAGTATATGCTTATCTGTGAATAAATTGTTCACAATCTTGCCTACAGATTGAAGACTTCGAATGAGCAAACTTAACACTCTCCCTACAAACAACCTTCTCCCAACCCTATGGCAACAACTGTTTGCTTCCCCTAAGCAGTGCTTAAATTTCACACTCACATTACCTGGGGCTTGTTGTGTTAATCATCTGTTTTACAAGTACTTTTGAGCTGTATGGAAGAATTTAGACTGACATTCTAATGCTCTCTGGTTTTAAAGAAGGAACAATAAAGCACTGAATTCTTATTTTATAGTACTTTGAATGTATTTGGAGAGGCAAAGCTGCATACCTGATAAGAGTACTGGAACTCTGAGGACTTGGTTACTCTGCCTGTTGCTGCAGCTGGTCAGGGCTTTCACATTTTCTTCAGGGAGGATAAAGTAAGGTACCTAGAAAATACTTTCTAGGTGATTTCTTGACATAATGACGCCTACCTATACAGGGAAATATGCCAGTGGGTGTTACATCTTGCTGAGAAGCAAATTTTCCATTTCCCCACCTCTTAAATAAAGAAAGTGATTATGATCTCCTTTGTAAAGTTATCTGAGAGATACTGATGTTAAAAGCACGTTTAATAGCTTCTGAGTATGTCATCTGTCAGTCAACTTATTTTTGAGGTCTTCTCAAGGGGTAGGCTTAATACAGAAGATGAGAATGTAATTACTGTATAGGAGATGCAGAATGGTAATGCATATATATTTTATATAACACATAGTATAACCCTGTTTTTCTTAGCTAATACAGTTACTTTATATAACACGGAATGTAACCCTGGTTTTATGGGCTAATGTAATCTCTTCCTATTGAAAATACTGAGACAGAGAATAACCTGTAATTTTATCTGACAAATCTATTTTATAAGGTTGTGCTTAATCCCCCAGTCCCTGCCAGCTGAATGGAATTTTCTTGTTCTGTGTGCCACATAAGATAACTCTCTCAGTGAAGGAAGGATCCTTGATACTTCGTGAATGATGTAAGAGATATGATTTATAATATCTTTCTGAAGTTGGGAAATGTCACAGCACTGGTATGCAGAATTAAAGATCAAATCAAAAGAAGGTTGAGGGCTAGAAGAGAGAGAAAAAACTTAACACTGAAAATTACATGTTGAATTTTTTCTTTCTTGGAAAATTACTGTTAAAATATGCCATACATTGTGTGGATAGAAGGTGTACTAAAGTAGGTGAGGTTTAAGTATTTAAGTATATACTGTTATTTAGGTACCTATATTAAGGTTATGTAAAATCAATGGAAAAATATAATTTTGAATTGACAGGTCTCAGTCATCTGCAAATAAAGCTGTGCTATAACTGATAGATGGTGTAACTGTATATTATCCGGGGTAGATACATCTTTAGTACATTACTCTTTGCTTATCTCTGTTCTGAGAGAAAACAGTTGTTCACTAAAGAGGATAAAGAATGAGTTAAGCTTTATTTTTGACTGGCTAATGCTCTCTCAGCCTTGTGGTTAGCACAGAACTGACTCACAGAGAATTCTGCAGACTTATAGGCTGTAATAGGAATGCCATCCAGATGAAGTCTAAAAAGAGAAACTCTGGATCAAGTTGCTAAATATCACGTTTCTGCTCTGTTGCCAATTTTATCTATTCAAAGGTGTGACAGTAGTTACTAGATGATTGTCTGTTTGACAAGGTCAGATGAAGGATGCTAATGTCTGAAATGTATAGATACAATGCTTTTTGTTCATTATAAGAACAAGAACCCACCAAGTTCTTATGTACTTTGAGAGAGAGCTCAAAATGTATATGGAAACTTTTTATATATTGTCTGTTTGTATTGAGCCTTCTTGGTTAAAAAAATGCTGATAGCTAGAGATGATTTATAAAATAAACTTTAATTTTCTATTTTAAACCAGCTGAGTTTCTCTAGGTGATGTTACTGCATGAGTATTTGTTAACTGAAAAACTGCATTTCCTGAGAGAATAAAACCAATGTCTGTTCAGGGTTTGCTGGTAAGACTCTCATTGTTAAAGTGTGGCATTAGACTGCAGTGGATGCTTGGATTATGTGAAACAAGCAATTAGCCTTTGAAGTAGGGCTGTTTGGTTGGTTTTGTTTATTGTTTTATTTTTTTAAACAACAACTCAAGACCTCCTTCATCAAGAAACACTGTCTCAGTACTATACTTCCAGTTTATAAAACCTCATTCTCCCCATTTATAGAATCTAAGTTCTAAGAAGCTTCAGAAACTTAAATGCTCTCTGTGAAATACATTAGGAAATGTATTCACTCCTCATTTGACCTGTAATAGGTTTGAGTAAGCTGGTGACTTTAATTTTTTTCTGCTGTCAACCGGTGATGCTGGAAGGAAAGAAAAGGCATTTGATGTGTTCTGGTGTGGAAAACCCCATAACTTTTACAAGTGTAGTGAGGGAAGCTGGGAGGGCAGAAGGACACCCTCCATTTCCAGTGAAGCACCAGGGAGCTGAGCAGGCCATGGACACAGGTCTGTGCCTGTGTTTGGGAAGCTGGCCTGGCCTGCTGCTCCCCAGGGCTGGCCACCAGAGCAGTAGCAAAGATGAAGGGCACAGAGAGACATCCTGCTGCTGGTTTTCTCACATGCAAAGCTGGCTTCCCACTATGTACTTCTATTCACGTGCTGGCATTGCTTTTTCCACTTCCCAATTTGGAGCTGGTGTGGGCAGCGGGCTGCAAGGAGGTCCAAGGTGTGCTCTGAGGGAAAATCATGTCCAGCAGATATAGGCAGTGCATAGAAAAGTATCTACTTATATCTCTCATCCTGTCAGAGCCATGTGCACACTGCTGGCAGCAGGGCCCTTGCCCGATGGTTCAGAGCTGTGGCTTTGCCACCTGTGCTGGGGGGCCAAATAGGGTGGCAAGCCTCCTCCTCTTCCCCTGCTTCCAGCTGCCTGTGAAAGATGGTCTTTAGGGGTGTGTTCTTTGACTCTGCAATGTAGGTTTTAGGGATTCTCCAAGTTTCTCTTGGAGTGCAGAGTTCCTCCATTTTAGTTGCTGCTCTGTGCTCTGTATCTTCCCAGGAGGAATATGTGAGTGGCCTCCCACAGCTTTTGCTCCTCTTCAACTACCACAAACTCTTCTTTCCCCTGAAACTGCTTTCAGGCAGTTATGTTTTCAAGCAGTCCCCAGTGATGTTTGAATGCTGTGGAATATGAGGTTGATGAGCAAAAGGTGGTGGTGGGTCTTTGGTTTGCTCACTCTGACTTCTGAGAAGCTGTTCTGCCTGTGTCGGAGCTGGTGTGCTGAGACAGGCCATGAGGGGCTGCTCACACAGATATCGCTTTCCTTTGCTCCCTGCCAGCTCTTATGTGCAGTTTGAGCAATTGATGCTGCCTGTCCTGTGTGTGGAGACTGTCACCTCTCCTGGGACAGCTGGAGAAGCACAGTCGTCATTTCAGCTTCAAATCTGTCAGAGAGGCCAGAACTATGCTCACCTTTTATCTACCTATCAAGCTTACCAAACGTAATATACTATTAAACTAAGATAATCTATTCACTTTCCTCCCGCACAGATCATGTTTTGCACTTTGAACACTCATAAAGCTGATATGGAAAAGCTCTTATGTGCACAAATCGGCCTCGAAGATTTCATATTTGCCCACGTAAAAGGTCAACGAAAAGAAGTGGAAATTCTTAAAACTGATGATATGCTTGGACTTACCATTACAGACAATGGAACTGGCTGTGCGTTTATTAAGGTAAATTATATATATACCAATGAAATATTTTGAATGGTTTATTCTATAGAAGCTTTGGTTACTGTTGCAGGTTAATTATTGGTTTAATGATCCTCTAGAACTATAGAATTGCTACATGGTAAGTAAAAAGAAAGTTGCTTTTCCTTAGGTACATGATTCAAAATTAGGTCAGCTATTTGGATATTGGATATAATTCAAAATTGGTTCATTTGTTCAGTGCTTCTGTAATGTGTATCATCTTCACATTGTATTTTCTGACCTACCCTGAGGTGGTAGGTATCAGATATTGCTTGTGTCTGCCCCCTCCTTTTCATAACTGGTTTTCTGTTGTCATAAATTAGGTACTTATAGAACATCCATTACTTGTGATAATGAGATCATGTTCTTTCAGTCTTTTTAACTGTTTGTAAGGCAGAAGCCTTCATCGTCTGTAGGAATAGATACAAATACAGTGCTTTTTCAGCTTTCTCAGCTTTCCAACTTTGTGGCCTTAGATAGGTAGGATGAATGAAAAAGTGCTAAAGATATGGATTAACACAATTTACCACAATTAACTTTAGTAGCAATTATGGGCAGTAACATGTACCATATAGTAATCGTAGTTGCTTTCCTCCTCCTCTTCTTTATCACCTCTAGAGAGTATGTTTTGAGACCAGTAGAGGCTAAGGAAATGATGCCACTCTTCTTGCTAGACTAGGCATATTTGCTACCTTTTTTAGATGCTTTGCTCTAATCTGATTCAATTATCCAATATTAGTGAGACATTGGCAACTATCTTCAATTGCTCGTGTTGCTTCATTGCTATGGTAAACACAGCTTCTTGTATGGAGAGGTGGTATTCTCTAGTCATTTCTCACCTACCATGGATATAAGACAAGATGTAGTTTAGAAATAGGCTTACTTGTCTTCATTGTGGAAAAATGTGATTGAGATCATGCTTGAGAAAGTCGAGATGCAGTGAAGGTTTCAGTAGGTAGTCTGTCAAAACGACAGCCTCATTTTTATTTTTGTTGATGCAGAACTCTGAATTTTTTGTGGTAGCATCTGTGCAGCCCATAACATTCAGTCATTCTGCTGCATATGTGGCATTTTGAAAGAAGGCATCAAAAGCAGTGTTTCAGTGATTTAAGTTCATGTGTGCAGCACTGCACAGGGGGTTACTCTCTCTGTGCTTGGTCAGTACTATGGGTAGGGAGAGCAGTCATCACACTGCATAACTGGAGCAGACTGGAAAACCCTCATCACATTAGCAAGACAAGCTGTCATTTCCAGTGAATTGTATAAAACTTGTCTGACCAACTATATCATTGCCCCTGTACTGTTCTAATAAACTGCATAATGAATATGGTGCAGCCTCCATGGGAATGCATTGGTATAAAGGAGTTTCTATCAACTTTGTTGCTGTTGCACATTTAGCTAAGGGATTTTTTAAAAACAGCATAGAAAAAACATAAACAGAAGTAAAGGTTGCATTTTTTTTATACTTGGTTGTTCAAGTGAATGACCAAGCAGAGACTGTCTCTAAAGTATGGTAAAATTCTTTTTGTTTATATATTTACTTTCTTTGAAAAATTGTTACTGTGTTCCATTAATAACTAAAAATGACTATGAAATTTACCTGTCTGTGTATTGTTGAAAACTCTTATGGGCTACAGTATTGTTATTGCATTTTAGATAACAGGGCAGTTTTTAGGTCAGGTATATATAACCCAGGTCGGTTTTAACCTGATGCTCTGAACTGTAAATTCTTTTTCTGTGAAATCCAATATAATTTTGCCTCACTAGGTGCAGAACCCTGTTTCATGCTGCTCTCAACAATATATTTTTTTGGTACATAACAAGATGGGTAGATGTACTATGGAAACAAATTAGTCATTCAAAGAGAATAGCAGTAGAACTTGAAGCATGACTAACTGGTGTATAAGGAGACATTATAAAATGTGGTGGCACATTTAATTAGGCATTGCATAGGAACTATAGATCCTAGCTTCTAAATGGACTGTAGAGCACTTGAACTACAGGCATACCAATAGCATATTAATTACTATGACAATGTAACTTGACTGTCTCTGGTCAATTAACTTGGAGTAATGACCTTACTTAATCTAAAAAAAAAAAAAAAAAGTTTGCTATGACACAATTAATATAGTCAGTGAATACTACTTTTTGTCTTCGAATGCAAATGGGAAAAAAAGCTAAATAAGAATGAATACACCACATAGATTAAAAACTACTTAAAGTCTGGTTGGCCCACTTGAATCTTGCTACTTTGTAACAGAAATGCATTTGGGATCTGGTTTCTGGTGTGTGTACAATACCTCCTGCATTCACTGTGAGGGTTCTTTTCAGTTTTTAAAAAAGTGTTAGAAAGAGTTAAACTCATCTTGAAGCTAAAAATTATTGCAGTATATTATAGGACAGTGAGCACTATCACACTTCCCACTGTCTCTTTCAGATGGAGGCACATATGTGGGCTCAGATGTGAGCATGTAAACTAGCAGCAGTTTTCTGAGATAGTTGTTCAGCTCGGTTAGGTGTTACTGTAACAGGTGGTAATGTGTTTATCTCCCTTGTCTCACTCTTACCTCGACTGAAATTCACCTGAACAACATTAATCTGTATTGAAAAGTACATTGTTCAGGAAGATATTAGAATAAAATTCTTGTCCCTACAGAATATAACAAGTTCTGCTATGTCATAGCTTTCCTATTAAATAGCCATAAAATAATGGTTTAAGTGGCATAGGTTCATGGAAAACAAATATGACAGGATATAATAACAACAAGCAGAATCACTAAACTGTCTTTAAATAAAGTGTTCTTTAATTACCTTGATGAATCATAGAGAGAGATTGGGTTTTTTTTCCCCTCACTTTTTAAACTCTACAAAAGCTATATATACTAACTTCTTTTACATTTTATGACCTTTAGACCATTTGTATTCAATGAGATGGCATTTAGAATAAATTCTTATTGTTATTTCATTGGAAATACTTTGATATGCAGCTGTACAGGCTGATGAAGAAAATCATAGAAGTTTGATCACTACAGATGGGTCTTATTGAAACTAGCCCTCAAGAGTATATATTTTGGTAGTATATCAAATACATTATTTTGCTATATCCCTGAACCATACTTGAAAAAATAGAAGTTATATTGCTCTACTTGTCAAGATATTAAATCAAAATAAACCCCCCAAACTCAGATAAAGATTCATATTACCGTCATGTTTGGGTTCAATTTTAAAGTAGAAAAATATGAGCTAATTCAAAACATTAATTTATAATGTAGGATTGCTTGATTTTTTTCCTGTTGATTCTATATTCAGTGTTTATTACAATACTATGTTTGAAAAATAACCCTTTCCAAAATACATTCTATGAAAATCTTATAGACAAAATGCACTGATGGCATAATAAGCTCAATGCTATTGATTTTGTTAAGTGACACTCCTGAAACTCTGTGGTGTCACCTCTTTACCTTTAACAGAAATGTTTCTAATTGTATCTTTTTTTTTTTTTTTTTTTTTTTTTTTAATCTAAACAACAGAGAATTAAAGAAGGTAGCCTTATGGACCAAAACAAAATGATCTGCGTGGGTGATCACATAGAGAGTATAAATGGAAAAAATGTGTCAGATTGTCGGCATTATGAAGTTGCCAAAATGCTAAAAGATCTGGAGAAGGGTCAGGTGTTTAAGATGCAGCTGATAGAGCCTATGAAAGCATTTGGTGAGTTACCTAACTGTCCACCTTGTTCATTGGATCTCAAAATCCCAACATTGCATTCCATTCCAAGCTTGTTTTCAGATTGCAGCCAGGTGTCTGCTCAAGGTAACAAAGCTGCTACAAGAAAGTACTTTTGTCTTTTTTCCTCGAAGTGAGAAACTTATGAATGGATTTTCCTGTCTTGCTTTCTCCAGCAGTCATCCTGGTGTGTGCTGCCTCAGCCTGTCTTGATTGCTCAATTCCTTCGCCACTACACGATGATGCAAAATCAACACAATCATTGTTTCAGAGAAATGGTTTTAAAGCATGGATCACTTCACTAATGTGCTGATTCTTGAACCTTCTCTCCTCTTTTCCTCTACTGAAACATAATCACTATTCATCTGTGTCAGATATTTCCTATTTCTCTACCCTTCTCTGTGGACTGCACTTTCCAGCGTGGAAGGATGCTGAGGGAAACACTGGCTGGGACTTCCTAGAGCACCTGCTTTGCTTCATGCCTGCCTGCTCTCCCTAACATTTTTGTGGATCTCTAATCATAGAGCAGGTACACTCAGAAATGGAAAAAAGCAGTAGGGCAAAGCTCTGCCTCTACCTACTGCGTCTGCACGCTATAGAAAGTGACACATATATAGGAGGAATGCATACCTACTGTTTGTCCTTATGTATCTCAATTTTATCAATGTAAACTAAAAAAAAAAAACAAACCAAAGAAGTATGTTTAGCTCATGCGTCAAAATAGAGACTGAGTTTTAATTTTACACTCTTGTTACTTTTCATAACCCCCACAAACCATGTGGCATTTTTTCTGCAGTAAGAACTTCAAAATTCTGCTACATTATAAGTTCATGTGAGTCTTTGTGCACACCTGCACTGACAGCAACTCTGAAATCACCATCTTTACCCCAGCAGCAAAAATGCAACATATTTATTTTTCAAATCCACTTTTATGTGTTAATATCTCACAACTGCTGTCATACACCAGTCTTGACACTTGGTGTCAGAATAGCAGCAGAAATTGAAGATGAGAGAAATGTGAAGATTTCTTTCTGCTTTTAGAATTTCTGTAAAGAATGAGGGTTATGAGCTACTCACTAATGCATTTGGATATGAGCTGATACTTCTGTTAAATAAATGTTTAAGTTGTACATTACACTAAAGTAGTATTCCATATGTATAATATTGCTATTAGTAATATAAGAATACCTTTTATTAGTTTGTATTTAATAGTAAATGTGTTACACAGCCTATTTGTAAAGACCAGGGTAAATCAGCATGTGATTGATTACTTCAGCTATTATTTCATAGTAATTATTTTAGTCAGGTGACTAAGGTACCTTTTAGTCTGCCTCTGCCTCTGATGTAGAGAAGAAAACATGCTAATTCCATAACTTTTATCTGGTATAGAATTAAGAGGTAATTAGAGCATTTTAGACAGATTTTTTTAAGATGCACATTGTTTTTTACTTTACAGAAATGAATTTACAAGTGGCAATGCTGAGCAGGTTAGAATATCCTGCCTCTAGCCTTAGGTGCAGTTACACTTCAGGCACAAATTTATTTGAGGTAGTGCTAAAGCTGCAGCATGCTGAGAATAGCCCCAGAGGAGATGACAAACAAGATCCAGATCCTGCTGGACAAGTAGGTGCTGAATTCCTGTTAGTTTCAACACAGGTTTGTGAGGGGAAAGAAATAAGAGACAAGTCTCTCTGTGAAAGTACTTTTGTTTTTCCTCCTCTCAGAAGAATGTGAAATCAGAACAATTTACTGTCTGGGTATCTGTCTACCATGTGCACAGAGGCTGCCTCAGCCTACTCTAGGAGAGGCTTGTAGCACAGAATAAAGACTTGTCTGAATAAGATTGGTCCTTGCTAGTCACAAGCCAGCCCTCTACAAATTAATAAAGGCAGCATAAAATGAACTCTAAGTTTAAACTATGTGAATTTGAAAAATAGTTGCTATCGTGGCCAGAGATCTGTGGTCTGAAGTATTGCAAGTAAAGGTTTGTCAGATACTGAGTTTTAAGGTGCTAATAGTGACAAAGCTAGAAAAATATGTATGTTGTATCAGGAATGACTTTTTGAAACAAGTCTAGCAGAAATTATGGCACTTTGAGGGGTGTTTTAAAATATAAAAGTGTATGTAATGCATGTAAAAGTGTATATAAGCATGTATATAATAGACTGTGCCATATCTATTTGGTAAAATAAAGTCAATTAAAACTTACCAGGTTTTGTTCAGCATAATAATCTGGATTTTTGACTAATGTAAGAATGATGAGTTGGAATCTACTTGGGCAAAATTAATGTAGCATGTTAAAGCCTTGTTTTCAAGGACATCTTTTTAGAAAGGCTTACTGCTAAGAGGAGAAATAATATGATAGGGAAGACAGCACAGTTAAAAACAGTTCTGCAAAATTATCTCCTCTCTTTAGTCAATTGCCAGTTTAACTATGTAACACCATGTTAGTAAATATAAAAATATGTCCTAGAACAATAAATCCAAATCTTAAATGGCTCCATACTCTGCTTACCGACTGGAGCGCCCTTACCTAAGCTAAAACAAGGAAATCCAGTAAAGAAAACTTTAACTAAACCCACATATTCTTGGTAGAGTTTTATCATGTGTGAGATCGTGATCTTGGTGAAAGCAGTAGAAAAACTGCAGATCTAATTAGGGACATTTCACCCATGTGACTGCTGGTATTTAAACTCTTAGCTCAGGTGAATCTGAGTCACCACAACCTGTTTAACAGTGGTGTTTGCACCACTGCATCAGTTAATTTGTAATTAAATTTTTATGTATGTCAAGATCTTGATTAGAATAAAAAAAATGAAAGTAATATAATAGCCAAAGCAGATACATTGTATTCTGAGTACAATATACTTAGTTTTGTTTGACATTATTATCTTTTTGTTGTTTGCTTTGTCTTTAGAAAAGCTGGAACCAAGATCCAAAGGTGGAACTTTGTCACAGGCTAAAATCTCCAGAGGGAGAGAAACTCTTCGGCTGAGAACTAAAGGCCCTGCTACTGTGGAAGAAATGGTATGGTTATCTTGGGGACCTTCAGTAGTTTAATTATCTAGTTCCTGATTTATTCTTCCCCAAGGTTTACAAGGTAAAGTAGGAAGGAAAAATCTGGAGATACAAAGCCTGCAGGATTTAAGAAGATTGCTTCTGCAGGAAGGAATGTGTGTATAAAGTTGAAGATAGCAGGGATAGGATGGGACTGAGGAATCTGGAAACAGAGAGCCTATATTTAGATTTCATAGGTTACCATGGATGAATTTAAAGTAGATTAGACCAAGTAGTGTTGAAAAGGGTGTGTGTATGTGTGTGTGATGGTCGAGGAGCTGGTTCTGTTGCTGATGCTGCAAAGTGTACTGGGCTGGTGTATGGGCTGTTGATAGGGGAGGCTGATGACAAGTGCTGACATGTGTAAAACCAGGATTAGGGTTTGGAAGAAGAAATGTTATTTATTCTTGGTTCATCCAAAGCTGATAAGAATTTGATGAAGACCTGCATAGTCAGGAGATGTAAGGCCCCTGCTCAGCTGGAATGTAAGAGTTTTGTGGCTTGATGTTAGGGGGAAGGCTCAGGCTTGCGAGAAAAGGGGAAGGATGGAATAATGTGTTTTGCTTGTAGGTTTTGTAATTCCAGGTGGCTAGGATGGGAGCAAGGGTAATCAGTGGCTTATTGCCAGTTATTTTGAAATCTTAATATATAAAATTATATTTTTGCTCTTTTTTTCCCTTTTTTTCAACAAAGCCAACTGAAGTTGAAGAAAAAGCAATTAAAAAAGTGGATGAGCTTCTTGAAACATACATGGGCATAAGAGATATTGAATTAGGTGAGTTTTTAACAAATATGTTACTACAAGATTAAATACTTTCTCATTTTTTGTAGTCTAAAATTTGCTGAGTACTTTAGTCTCTGGATATAAGTAAAGCAAAACTTGTCCAGGATACAGTATCAGAACTTGCCTGTAGTTCTCCAAATATGTGCGTCTGATAAAAGAAAGAATCTCTTCAAGCCTTATAGTGTAATTAATTATTCTCTGTTCTTCCTGCACATTATCTATACACTATTGCATGAATTATTTGATTGCCATTAACTGTCATCACTGCCATCACTGCATTCTTTCACAGAAATAGATCTTATGTTTACCACATTTAAGGATTTTTAAAGCTAAAGATGTCTATTTGCCTTTTTGCTCTTTTGCCCCTTGGTTTACACACATTGATCACTCAACTTTGGATCTGAGATCTTCATCAGTAAAAGGAGAATTATTTATCAAGGAAAATGTCAGAATAATTGAACAAATTTATCAAATTCTCTAAAGCCCGTGTTCTGAAGAACATGGGAAGTTTTCCATACTATCTGCTAAGTATCACAATGATCAGTTTTTAATGAAGGAAACTATTCAGCCTCAGTATCATAAGTTTCTTAAAACTGCACCGAACTTGTCCTTGGAACTGTTGCATCTTCCTAATAATCTGACTACAGTTAATAGGAACTTCTCTTTGTATGGGAAGAAGCTGCAGTCTGGCTGAGTGAAAAGTGACACTGTAGTCAGCTCTGGCTGGGTGTATTCTTCATACAGTATTGCGGAGCTGCTAATAGTGAGGTAAAAAGGAAGCTATTTATCATGGTAATATTTAAATAAATCAGCCAAGGATCAGGAAAGGATAAGGTAAGTGGAAAGCAATACTGAAAAGGAAATTTTTATGAGAGGGAAGTGGGGGAGGCAAAGTAGAAAAGGAAAACAGGTCTGGCATGAAGCTAAAGGCAAAAGGGGAGGGTTGGACAGGCAGCAGTTAGTACAGAGGAATAAGAGCAATCAGAGATTATCCAAATAGCCAAAATTCCTTTGTTAGCTGCTCCTATCAGCAAGCATCTGATGGGCAGCTTCTACTAGTTTTCTCCCAGCAAAACATGTAGTGTTTTGTGTACTACTTTTTGTTCTACTAATTTTCTCACAGCAAAACATAAAGTGTTTTTTGTCCCCCAGACTAAGGTAGAGGTGGGTTTCTTGGTAAAGAAGAGAGGGCAGAGCTGCCAGAAACTTGTGAATTCTGTTTTGTAGGTAATATCTAACCTTTCCAACTCCCTGAAAACTAAAAATTCTAAAAAATCCTGTTCCTGTCAACTCTAATATGTGATGCCCTCACCATGTAATATGCTCCTGGGAGTGCTGTGTGATGCTGACCCTGTGTTATGGAGGAACCCATGTCCTAATGCTCTCCTGCAGCCTCTGCTGCTCAGCACATCCCTGGCTCAGGCTTCAAAGCTCCCAAGTCTCAAGCCAGCTGTCCCTCTGGGAACTGTTTTTGTCCTTCAGCTGTTGCAGTCCCAGCTTGAGCCAGACTTCTGAATGTCCCATCCTTGCAGGTTACCTCTAAGGTCCCCATGCTGTTGGAGCTACAGGAATAAGCAGCTATAGGTGCTCTGGTTTTGGTGTCTATAGCCCAGAATCCTGAGATCCTAGGTTAGAACATGGTTTCTTGGGATCTTGGGATGTGCTGTGCTCTGCTCTAAGACAGGGAAGAAAATTCCCATGGGAACTGGTGTTCCCTGTGTTTTTGACTCAGTACTGTAATGGGATGGCTCTTCTACATTGGACTGAGGAGTTCAACTTGGAGTACTTATGGCTGAGTTGATTGCCAAGCACCTGTTAGAATTTTCCCATGAATTCCTTGATTATTTTTTCCAGAAGATCTGATGTCTCATCTTCCAATATTTAGTTTGGAAAGTTTCAAAGAATTCCTTAGAAGAACATTTGCAGAAGGAAGAGGCCTTTGTCCTCAGAGATTCTCTCTTTGTTCCTGCTGGGTTGTTTTGTCCTTCACTTCTTCCTTCTCTTCATCCCAAGAAAGGTAGTGAAACAGAGGCATCAAAGATTACAGGGTTCATGTAGCTTTAGTTTGCACCTTTGAAGCCATTTCCTAAAGTTCAAGTCTTAGAATTGAGGGCCAAAGATCATGATGAAAAAGTTTTATCATTTTTAAACAATCAAAAATCTCTAGGACTCTCTAGGAAAGGAGAGCTAATCACCTGTCACAAATCTCTTAAATTAACATATGTCAGTTTTTCATATACTGGATGTGATCAGTCACCCGTGAAAATGAAATATGAGGAAAGGATTCATTCAGAGAATGCCAATCACCACTCAGATAGAAATTTCACTCATTACTCAAGCCAGATTAGTTGAAAATGCAAGTCATCACAGTGCCACAGCTGACAAGTGATTAAGATCTCAATCACTGCTCACTCCCATGCAGTTCTGTTTGTCAGAAGCTTTGGATGTCAGTTAATATTGCTCTTTCATCTCCATTAAAATGACACTTCCATGGTGTGATTGAGTTCTAAAAGAGTGCCCCAGTTTTAAGCCAGAAGTTAGAAAGAAAGGAAAGAAAAAATAACATAAAATTGCAGACAGAATTAAAGATGAGATAAAGCCCTTAATTTTTTCATAGCTAAGTATATTGACAGCTTCACGAATGGCTGATTGAATCTACACACAAATCCCTGAGTTGGAGGTAAATGCCTGGAAATTATTTAATGGAAATACATATACTTATTTTTTTTAGCACAGTGTTTTAGTTTCAGAGATTTAATTACTGTTGAGATTTACATTCCTGCCTTTTGAATGCACTTTTACTTTTTTTGCATTTTTACTTTTTTTTACTGCTTTATTTTACTGGGCATAATCTGCAAAAGGGATGCCTGGCTCTGGAAATCCCTCCACCATTTTATGCCATTTTATGGGCACATTAGATATTGAGCCAATGCTTGACTTCAGCCTTCTTTGAAACATAAATGTGCCACTGAGAGATAATTGGGGTTATTTTAAATGCTGTCAGTGCTTTCTGGTAAAAGAATGTGAACAGTTAATTAATAGGAGGGGCTAAGGAAGCTGTGTTAGTATAAAATACTGGTAGCACTTATATTTTAAATCAGTGAGGTTTGAATTGTTATTGACTTTATTTTACATCAATGACCCTGGGTGGGAGGAAGCCTGGATCTATGGGATCCAACCTCAGAATGGTATGGATAGAAAAACAGTGGCAAAAAAGGGCTTTGAATCCAACTTTTTACTTTCAGTATCTTTTGGCTAGCTCTTCAACTACTGACACTTTGCTCTATTTTGTTCTTTTTTTACACTTTTGGATTATTATTTACCTTTTCCCCCCTATAATATTGTCAGACATCATGTATTTTTGCAAATTTCCCATTTCTGTTTAGAAGAACTTCAAATCTACTGCTCTACTCTTGACTTTATTTTTTTAAACTTACTCTCTAGTCAAAATGTCCTTATAGATCTAAAGTTTGCCACCCAAGCTGCTTCTCTTGACCCATCCATAGTCCAACCCACCAATACTGGGCAATTGTTTTTATCTTGAAATGCTTTGACTGAAGTGATGTTCTCCCTGAATCTGTTATTTTCTGCTCCTGCCATCAGACTCCCTTTCCTGAAGGACTTCATTGTGTAAACTCTGTATATGTTCTTAATGACTGTTCATTTACTCTGAAAGAATAATGGGAGTTTTGTAAAAAAGGAAAAGGTAGCAAGTCTGCTTAAACAAGGAAATTTCTACACTTCAAGAAGAATTAGTAATACTTAACAAAGAAAAAAGAAAGGATATTTCTAATGCTTCCTTGAGTGCCAATTCTGTCAGAATTTAACATGAAACTAAAGCCAAGTAATGTTGAACACTGGTAAGTGCAATGACATGCTTCATTTTCTGTCATGTTGTAAGGAAGCTGAATGTGAATTTTAACTCTATTAAAGTGTCAGGCCAGAAAAATAATGTGTTACCTTTTGATGAATGCAGATGTTCTGATAGCATTACAGCTAAATAAACATTGAAGTTTCTGTTCAGACTTCTGAAAAAGTATTTCAAGAAATTAGAGTAGGATATAGGTAGCAAAGCCAATATGTAAAGCAGGCATTCGAAGTGGCAGGCAGATAATAGCTTTTGTGGCTTATGCCCCATGTGGCTATCAAAACTGAAAATAAGGGTACTATGAAAGAACTTGGAAGTTATTTTGAAAGGAATAGGTGTAGAAAGCCAATATACTACTCTGCTCATATTCTGAGAACCCCAATAAGCTTGTCAGTTAAAGCTGGGAGGCCTTCTAATTTCTTTCATTATTATTATGTTTGCTGAACTTTTAGTATTTTATGTAAAAATTTCTCAGGTATGAGCACTGTGTGAGAAAAACAAACTAAAATCTGAAAACAGTTGGGATAGCCGAAATGTTGAAAAATACTTTATTGGAACAAAATCCCTGCAATCACATATTGTGCAGCTGTTTCAAGAAGCTGGGAGGGGAGTGGAGGCAATTTGGCACAGAGCTGTCACCCTCTGAGAACCAGTAAAGTTTTCTTCAAGCTGGCAAGTAACTACTAAATGCCTTGGCCATCAGTAGGTTTTATTTGCCTTGGGACTGATGCATTGCAAATGTCATGGTGTAAACACGGATGTCCTGCAGAGCTGTGCCACCGAGGGGGTGGATGCCATCCCACGTCTGGTTTAGCTGCCTGGGGAAGTAAGAATATCCACTCAGGGTGACCGAGCAGACTGGTAGCTGTTTCTGTGTGCATGAAACTAAGGAAGCAGGGTTCAGCCTTCCACGTTCTCATGCAGCAGTGGCACAAACTTGTGTGTGAGGAGCAGGAAGGATGGCGAGCATCTCACCTGAGGGTTTGCAGTGCGAGGCTGCAGCCGCTGGAGGTCAGCACCAAGCCACTGAAAGGCCCAGCATCCCCCATCATCCACAGGAGGGGTTTCATTACAGCAGGTGAATCTGGAAAAGGCAATGTGCTTTAATAAATACAGAACAGCAGATGTTCCCTGGGAGTGACGATTGGAATGGGTCAGTGCCGTTGAAAACAATTTCATTGATGGGTGCTGCTTCGGTCCTGCAGCAGGTCCAAAGGAGGGCAACCAGGCTGGTGAAGGGATCCAGCACAAGTCCTGTGAGGAGAGGCTGAGGGAGCTGGGGGTGTTCAGCCTGGAGAAGAGGAGGCTCAGGGGAGACCTCATCGCTCTCTACAACTCCCTGAAAGGAGGCTGGAGCCAGGGGGGGGTTGGGCTCTTTTCCCAGGCAACTTTCAACAAGACAAGAGGGCATGGACTTAGGTTGTGCCAGGGGAAGTTTAGGTTGGATATTAGAAAGAATTTCTTCACAGAGAGGGTGATCAGACATTGGAATGGGCTGCCCAGGGAAGTAGTGGATTCTCTGTCCCTGGAGATATTTAAAAAAAGACTGGATGTGGCACTCAGTGCCATGGGCTGGGAACTGCAGCAGTAGTGGTCAAGGGTTGGACTTGATGATCTCTGAGGTCCCTTCCAACCCGGCTGATTCTATGATTCTGTGATTCTATGACATTCTGATTCCTGCTTGACTGAGGTGAAACCTGTCCTGATAATCTTCAGTTTAGTGGGTTTTGTTTTCAAGTTTGGTAAATCTGTAATAATATGTTTTTAAGGTTCTGTTTCATAATGTGGGAAGCTCTGTCTTTAAAGAAAATTGTGTTTAAAGTAACATTTTCTGTTAGTGACAGATTTTATTACTGTGTAATTCTGAGGTTTCAACTAGGGCAGTTGGACTGCAATGTAACTTTGTGTTTTGTTTTATTGCTGCTGTCTGTCATATGACTCTCTCATATATCTTGACCCATTTGTCGTAAAACTGGCTGAAGTCCTTGTTCCCCTTGGCCATATATGTTAGCTGTCAACATCATGGTAATTGCATTATTTTGTTTTGCTGCTTTTTAGCTGCAACAATGGTGGAAGCTGGAAGAGACAAGAAAAACCCAGATGAATTTGCAGTGGCATTGGATGAAACTCTTGGAGACTTTGCATTTCCAGATGAGTTTGTGTTTGATGTATGGGGAGCAATAGGTGATGCTAAGCAAGGACGACTGGAATGAGAACTGTGCAGTTTATCAATCTCTCTTTGAAAGTACAAAATTATTTTCAAATATGTACATCAGAATATTAATACTTTTATTGGTATGAATTCTGGATGCTCTGTGTAGGCATTTTCCTATTTGAATCTTTTGCAAAGGAAGGCTTCTAGTGCAAATATGAAGATAAGTTCTGACAACTGCACATTTAAAACAAACATTTAATTTACATGTGGAAATCACTGTGAGGAGAGCATCGAGGAGAAATATTTATACAGATGTTTTATGAAAATTAGGCAATGTTTATTGTACATAAACTTTGATACCAATATTCTGAAGGGGGTTATACATACTCAATAAAGACTGGATTATTTTATCTCTTCTTTTGAAATATTTAGAACATCAAAATCTACCTAGCTACATACTACAACTCCTTGGTGTTCTTCTGTCCTTTTTTCTTTACATACACAAAGAGCTGTAGAAAGCCCAAAACCTTAGGTTTTGTTCCAGTTTGACCTTGATGTAATCTTCTTTGTAGACAGAGCTGGGAAGGAGCTACCCTGTTTCTGAAGAACCTGAGTTCAGGAAAAAAAAGTAATTCCTTTGTAACATGAGAACTAAGATCTTTGAATGGAAAAGCACATTTTAATTTTGAGCACAAATTAATTTTTAATTAAATTTAATTCATTTAGTTATTAATTTTAATAATACACGCTGTCTAGGTTTTACCAAGGTGAGTAAGTGTAGTAGGAATGCTTAAACCAGGAAGATGCTGCTTTATTCAGATGCCATATTGTTGTGAAACAAACTGCATAGGAAGAAACAAATGTTAGTTTTGATTACTATTTATATATTTGAATAATGTCTGTGATTTATCACTGGAGACTGTAGAATAAGACTAGGTGCTCAATCTTGGCATGGGCTAAATGATTTGCAGAGATCCTATGGACATTCCCATATCTGCTTTTTTTTCAACATGGCATCGTATGATAGATGATAGTGTTCAGACCTGGGAGATATGATTGTAAAATCACAAATAATCACAGTATGGATGAAAATGCATGTCTGAACCCTGAAAAAGACTGACCTAGTTTTAGATGTTATGATTTCAAATTATATTGTACATAAAAATTCATTTTAATTGATAATATTTTACTAATAAATCTTATATTATTAAAAATGAACTGTCTCTTTTAACACATCTGCTGTGCCTGTATTTAATGAAAAGGAATGCAGTAAATTTTGTTTTTATCCATAAAAAGATTTTTTCAGTTTTTCCTGTTCTTGGTTTTGATTAAGGCGTATTTTCTCATTTAGTTAGAAAAAGCTACTTTCAACTAATTTTTTATAGCCAAATTATACATCATGAGTGTCAGTGAACAAGAATGTGGGGCCTGACCTGGGAAGGTGTCATAGCTTTTTAGTATTTTTATATTTGTATAAGCATGTTTTATAAATTTTCTCCTAAATCATTGCCTAGTTGCTTTTCTGAGGAAAGTGTCTTTCACTGTCTGCAGAGATCTCTTTAAAACAGAGACAATTCCAGTAATTTTACATGTTCTATGTCAATTATTTTTTTGGTCTAAAACAATGACTGTTGACTTGTCTTCAACTGGTCTTCATTCTCTTTATGATGTTGTTTAGGAAAGCTCTGAACTCCAGTCTTTTGCACATGTTACAAGAAGTGAATATCTTTTTCAGTTATGGAATATTACATGAAGTTGTATAAATACTGTTCAGTGGTCTTTCAATGGGGGCAATTTTATAAATGCTGTTGTGAATCTTTTGCCTTTGTATCTCTGATCTAAGGAAAAGCTTTTGCATAATATAGATATTTCTTTTTATGAAATGAGCAGGACAGAGCAGCATGGATGTCGTGTGTTTTATTGTATCCAAGAAATCTGAAAGTGTCAAAATGTCTCTTAATTATACTAGTGCCTCATATTACCAGTGTAGGATGACATGTATATGTATCTTTAAATAGGTATGATAATTCTCAGCTTCTATATGTAGAAGTTACATATAGATAGAAAAAAAAATTGCTATCTCTAGTTATAAGGGTTAAAAAAATTTGTAATTAAAAAAGAAAATTTGAGTTTTAGTAAAACTTGAAAATAAAATTAAAGAAACTTGGTAAGAAGATGGTTGAATTTTATACATCCCATTGCTTTGCTGAGAATACAAGGATGTATTATTCTGGTAAAGGAGTGTAACTTTAGGATGGAGAGTACCAGGTGGATAGCATTCATCTGTATTTAATTGTAGGTCTGAGCCCTCAAACTTCTGTTGCAGTTGGGCACAGGGCTACTTTAACTAAGGTACTCTTGGCAATGAAGCATTAAAGTATCATAGGCCATATAATTTATTCTTTAAGCTTCTTTTGGTTGAAAGGAATAATGAAACATCAAGAATTTTGTGTAGGTTATAAATTGTTTTACATAAAAAACCTCATCTGTCAAAATTTGTGGAAATATTTATATGCACTAATGTTAGTAGCCAATGTGCCACTGATTATTAAATCAATTAATGTTAAGAATTCCTTCTTAAACAGCAAGAAAAGGTACTATGGAAGTGCCATGTTATAAAACAATACATTAAATGTTACCTGTAGCAGATAACCTCTCATGTGTTTTAGCTGTTCATTTTATTTTGAGAAATTAATTTATTCATCGTATTATCCTCAGTGGATAATTTGTCCCATTACACTGATAAAACAGTGAGATAAAAGCAACCTCTGAAATTCTACTTCTGCACAGACCTGTCTCTTGTCACAGTGGCTTACCTTTGTGGAGTTTATTTCAAAACTAAGACTTAAGTAGTTATTGCATTTTTATTATCATGTGTGGTAATAAAGTATGGTGATATATCTTAATTTTTTGAGTTCTCATTTAAGCATACACTATTTTCAGCATATAATATATGTATTGGAAGCACTGCCCTGTTTAGTAGATTATTTGCATTTTCCACCTATGCATGAGTAAGGTCTCACATGAAAATCACACTATAAAGTATCATAAATACTTCTCACTTTTTGTAATGATTTGTGTAGTAAATTAATGTTTTACTAGTGAAATACTGCCTGTAGATCATTTAAAACCTAACCAATAGTGTCATTAAATATCACTACAAAAATCACCCCAATTCATCTGAAGTAGTAGTTCTGGTTAGTGTAATGATCAGAGCAGGACTGTAAACATCTTGTGTTGTGTGTTGCAAGTAGAGGTGGATGCTTGTGAACATTACTTCCAAAATCTGAGGTGGAATGATTCAGCTTGAATGCTATTCTTAAAGTAAGAGGTTCCTTATTTTTATAATTAGGTGCACAGTTTGCAGGGAGCTGTCAGATATATTCTATTGTTTGTGCCTTTCCTTCCAGGCTTATTGCTATATACAAGATGGGGGAAAATACACCATTATTTTTCTCTGTAAGCAATAATCTTTAGATGCAAAAAGCTGATTTAATAACATTTGGTGTTCATAAAGTTGTGAGTTCAGTCTTAAAAATATGATGAGCAATGACTCTTTCACACTTTTAAAGAAACTAATTTTGCAAATTACGGATATATTTTTTGCAGCACCTTTAGTATGCCAGATGTTGCATCAGTTACCATTGATTCTTTGCAGACCTGATCACAGTACAGTTGGTATTCAAATAGCTGTTAATATGATCAGCGTATCTGGGAAAATCTTGTCTGCTCTTCAGATTTGTGCCTTGATTTGAATAATGCATATGTTCTTATTTCTGTATAAGATTTTCTTCGCAATGCCTTTACTTTTATTTTTCAGATAAATGCAATATAAAGCTTTGAAAAATCTTGTTCCTTGTATTTGAGAGTGAAGTATTAAAGTTAAGCTAATTTACAATATTTTGTTATGAAAAAGCTATCAGACAAGATCTAAAGCAGGGTATAAAGATATAAAGCAGGGTTTTTTAAGTGACATCTGTGATGACAAAAAAAGCAAATTGTAGATTTTCTTTTTTCATACTGCTTAATGTGAATTTCTGCTACCTCTCAAATTGCATATTGTTTTTCATGGAAACATCTTTGAGAATTTCTGTTCCAAAGTCTGCATATTGTAGTAAAATTATATATTGTTCTTAGTTTTCAGAACAATTAGAACCTTTCTGTTGACTATTTGCCCTTTTGAAATAAAAAGTGCATTTATTATGTACTTCAAAACTTGGGTCTAACAGTGAGACCCTTATCTATGAGTTAGACTAGAGCTAGTTCAAGGTAATATCCCTGATGCAGGATTTGTTGGGTACTTGGCCCCAGGGCTTTGGGCAGCAGATCTGCTTCCCTGGTGCCTTGACTGCTTGCCAAGTGCACCCAATATCCTGGACTCTTAATGTTTTCCAGGAATGTGGACTCATGAGTGCAGCATATAAATGGATGCCTAATGAGTTCTGTAAGCAGAGGTGTTTTATCTTGCAAATTAATGGTAGGTTTGGTTTTTTTTCTCTTTGAAAGGAAGATAGGTTTGTCTGAACCTAAGCATTATAACAGTCCCCAAAGCTTTTCTGTTCTGTTTCCTCAGACGTTGCATGTCTGAACCTTTTCATGGAGACAGAGAGAATGAAAACAAGATTGACTATATATTCAAATTTTTGTTGGCTAAATATGCTTTATATTGACTTGGTTTTCCTGTCTTCTTTTGGTATGAATAGTTAAATATTATTCATGTTTCTTTTGGAGCATGAACTGCATTAATTAACTACTTAAAAGAAATAAGATATTAGAATTTCAGATGAGCTGTAATTAGAGAAACACACTGCACCACAGTACTTGATAATATTTAAGAATGTAAGTTACTCGTTACTAATAAGGTTGTTTCATTAAATATTCCCAAATCTTATTCTTTGTCCATTTAATAAGGAAATAAGTTTCTAGAATGGTGAACAAACAGGGAGGAAAACTTTTAGTTTCTTGGAAAATGCTGTTAATGACAGACTCAGTTACAAGTTGTGCTTTTAACACAGGTGATCCAACAATGATTTGTCTAATCCTTTTGCTTGGCAGCACTTCCAGTGAAAGCACCAATTTGTACTTACAAATACATACATACAAACTCCCTCTGCCTTAAAAGGAGAAATAAGCCATGGTAAAACCATTGCAAGTCATATTTTCCAGGCATTCATAACATTGAAATCTCTATCAAAACCCATCACATATCATTTCAAAACATCAAAACAATACTTATTTTTACCCTGTGTGTTTTGTTTCCAGTGAGTAAGTTTACAGATAATTTTAATTGCTGAGCTTAAGTTTTGAAACCAGTAAACTTTTTTCTTTTTTTTTTTCCCCCCCAAGAATCTCTAGGCAAGCTAAATCTTTAATTATCAGATACAGAAACTAATCAACAGAATCACATTAATTTCAGCACTGTTGGTAAGAACACCTGAGATACCCAATGGTTGTTTGTCATTAGCAGAAACAGACTTAGAAGTGAATAAATTATAATCGCAGGACAACAAAAGTAGAGGTTGTCCCTGTCCTTTCTGTGTTAACAAAACAAAATAGCCTGTGGTTTCACGGTTGATGTGTTTTCATCATCTGTAAAGTGAACTAGGAAAAAAGGGACCAACTATGATCAAAACAAATTATATAAAATCACAAGTATGACCTCTTTCCAGGATCAGATGCATCGAGGGGAAGCTCTAGATAAACATGATACCAGTATAAATGCTTTCTCCTTGAGTAAAGAATAAGGTAATATTTACCTCACAGATAAGTGACTAAAACTTGTTACTTTTCTCTTCAAATACAGTGAACTGTGTCCTATCTATTGAGTATCAAACTTTTCTGGCAAGGTTCTCAGATGGAGTGAATTCTCACTAAGGAAAGATGATACAGACAGTATGACTGAAAAGATTAGTGGAATATTATCCAAGAAAATGGCCTTTAAATCTTGACTAATAGAATTTCAATAATTTAAAATAAAAGGTCATAACTTCAGGGGCAAATAACTGAGGAAAGTTCTTAGTTTGAGATGATAGATGTACCAGTCATTCACAGACTGACTGTAAGCCATCAGAGCACTGCATCTGGGGGAAGAATGACCATGATGTACACCACTGGGAGGGAATCCAGAAGAAGCTTAGAGGCAAGGTTGTTATCCAGGGCAATGGTGAGCTTTTATCTGCATAAATGTGCTCAGTGAAGGCTTCTGTTTATTTAAACATTGGACAGATTTAGCAAAAGACCTAATGTGGTGATCAGGAGAATCTTTAAAGATCACACTGATGAAACTGCATTCTTAGGCACAGGAAAAAACAACAAAAAAGTGTGTTAGGAGAGAGCAAAAATCTTGTGGAGTGTTCTTCAAGATAACCAGCTACATTGCAAATGTAGTAATAGGTGTGTATTACGTGGCTGTGAACTGCTTTCAGTCCCATAACACTAAGGAGGATTTCTAACCACAAATGGAATGGTGCAATGGAAGATTATGGTGACAAAAAAAAAGGCTGGTTTTAGGGCAGAACTACCACCTTTATGAAGAGAAATTCTATGATACTGTTGCTGGAGTACTAGCAAACAAGGTGTGATCCACAGTAAGTTTCTTCCATCCCAAGAACTCTTTTGGTTGTGTTGAATTACCAGGTGTTCTGAACTTTTCCAGGCTCATTTAAACAGGTCTGGAAAAGGCAGGCAGGATCACAGGGAGTCTTTTAAGACTAGGGTGAAGGCTCCTACTTTTTGACTAAAGTGCAATGCCAAAGTCCACTTGAAGTCTCTCAGAAGGGTAGGAAATTTGGGATTTTGCTGCTCCAAAGGTCTGAAGGCTTTTTTCAACCATGTACCAATAGAATGGGAGCAGTTTCAGGGAAGGAAAGGAGATGTCTCTGGAGTATTGAGCTTGCTAACCCTGCTGGGTCACTTCCACCAGTAGCTGCTGCTCCTGTTGACTTTTCCTTTGACGTTAGCATCTGTGTCCTATTTTTTTTTTTGTGTATGGATTTGAAGAACTACACTCAATTTTCTGTCCCAGACCTATCCCTAAAGCTTGTACTGAGATTCTGTCAGGGTTGCATCCTGTCTCCAGAGACAGCTGAGAGAAGTTCTGGTCTTCAGCAATATTCAGCCGTAGGCATGGAATGAAGGGGAAGAGCTAATTTCTCCTTAGCTTCTAGCTGGGGTTGAATGAAGGGTGCAGACAACATAGTGTCTGCCAGTTATGCTGCAAACTATTGCTCTGAACACTGCTTTATCCATTGTCTAGATTTTTAGTCCCTAGTAAATACAAAAATACCAGACACCTGTACCCTGCTAAACTCACTACTGTGTGTTCTTCCCCTGTATTTCTGGCCTTTCAAATTTGTGGTTAGTATCATGAATGACCAGAAGAAAAGGGATTATTAAACAGCTTTGGCTGTAATCTGTATTCAGTTCTATCTTGAACATCCATTATTTTTATGGATATAATAAAATGCATAGCAGTAAAACAGCTGCCTTGGGTTTTCAATTAAATGCATTAGTGCATATGCAAGAAAATAGCCTGCCTCGATAGTTTTTATAGGGATGAGAATATTTTTCAAGATTTGTTGCAAATCATTATTATGTCTTATTTATATGGCATTTGGAAATGGGAGAGTGAAGTTGCAGGCATGCTGCTTTATTACTTGCAGGTGGAAAGAGTGATAATTAGCCTGACCATATTTTGTAACGACAACAATTTTAATTGCATAAAATCATGACTTTATAAGCTTGATGAGCAAGCCTGTAGTCAGTGCTGGTTTTAGTCAGAAGAAGGTTAGCATTCACAGAAGGGCATGAATCCCTATTTACTGCTTTGCTGATGCTGATGGCATGAGTGAAGTGTGTGAATTCCTGGTTTGTTTGGATGGTTTGAGGGCAGGGGGTAGTTGCTTTTCTCATTGTTTCCAAACTGCGTTCTCTCACATGCTTTAGTTTCCTCATCTTTGCTCCACGTCAGAATTGTGTCTTGACAGTTTCATTTGCTTACAGCTTTCATTCTTCTCCTTTGTCTCTCTAAGCTTGCCAAACAATCTGAACAATAAGGGAGTAGCTTTGTCCACCCAACTCAGCTTTCCTCAAACTTTGCACTACGGAGTTTTTTTGTTCATCCCAGCCGTATCTCCCTGTTTCTGACAATGAATCTCAAAGAATGGTCTTATGACAATGTTTTTACAGATTTTTTTTTCTGATATGTGAACGATAGACCAGTGTATACTAATAATTCTACCATTAAAAACACAAATGCAAAAGTCACTTTGATATTGGGCCATGGAAGCTGACTTCCATTATTAAAAAAATAATAACCATCCTACTGTGTTATGTGCTTTGGCTTGGCAGCAACTAGGAGTTTGGGAAGTGTTTTATTAATTATCCATTCCTATATCCAGAGTAAGTAATAGGGCATAAAATTTAGCAAAAAGGTCAGCTAGGATTAGTATGAGGTAGGTAGCATCATTAATGTGATTCAGTCATTTTATTCTTAGCACTAAACTCCTGTAATTCAATTGTTTTACTGCAGAAAGAAGAGAATTTTCTTTTACTGGGAGTGCTTGAATAAGTGAGTGACTAAAATGATGAATAAGCTTGAGCCATTTGGATTTGGACTTCATAGCAGGACTGCAATCTTCCTTCTTCCCAGTGCCACTCCATATCACCTGATCTCACATCCAAGATCCCTTAGCTTTCCTGCTTACCAAATAGGTGCTTCCTAGTTTACAGAAAAAAGAGATGGGCAACAAAAGTTTGTTTATTATAGTTATTTCAGATTTCATACTTTATGCATCTTCTGAAATTGCTACCTTTTAAAGTCTCATTATGTAGAAAAGATTGCCAAAAAATAAGACTGGAATGTTGAATTTTTTGTAAGAGATCCTTAGCTGTCATAAATAGTTCTCAAAACATTACCCTCAAAAGTCAACGCAGAAAGTACTTCAGAATCCATGGCAACTGGCTAAAAGCATTACAAATTAAACTGAAATTTTTTATGCCTGATATTGTAACTGTGCAGATAGAAAACAAGTCCTGTGATACCTTTAAGTGGACAGATAATGCAGATTTTATGAATTTGAGAAGCTTATTTTCTGCAGCTCATCAGCTTGAATTATTTATAAGAGGGGATGATTGATGACAGAATTAGATTTGCAGAAAAAAAAGATTTCTACTTAAATACTTTAGTTTATGGAACGTGAATGTATTTACGTTATCTAGCAAAATAATTCTTTGTTGTTTTTAGTGTAGCAAATCTGGATTTTCATATCAAGTTTTCATTGTCTGAGGAAGTACATAAATTTGGTATAAAGCATCTGTTCTGAAAAACAAAATCTAAGCCTGGACCATCTCTATATAAATGAAAACATAATGCAAACTAGCTAGGGAACTGAAAACTAGAGATTAATGGTAGATTTTTTCCAAACTGCAGAAGGAATGAAAATTTTCAACATTTTGCCCATGTCTCATAGACTATGTTGGACAGAGTGAGCTGCAGGACTCAGCTCTGAATGTTTTTTTCCCCTGAACTGTTCTCCCCCAGTTCTGTATGATTAACTTTTAGCTAGTGTCATTTACAAGAAAAATACTGTGATATTTGCTTACAAACATGGGAACAAAGAAACGTCTCCTTTGCTAGAGTTCATGGAAATGCAGATAATTTCTCTGGGAAGATGTGGAATGGCACCTCCTTTACTGTCCAGCTTAAAACAACCTTTTGAGCAGATTCTACTTTTTTACTCTTCCCTCAGATTTCTGCTAGCCAGCTTCTTCTAATTATCTCCTCATTATGTTATGTGGGATGGGAGTTTAAAAGATTACGTCCCTCAGCCACATATTGTGACATGTATGAGTAATCAGTAGTTAACAATGCAACAATTAATTCCTCTGTGGCATTTTATTTGTCACTCGAAAAAATTCCTTTGACTCACAGTGTAACTCATACCCTGCAGGAAAAAATCTCAGCTCATTAGAGCTGATCTGTAGTTATCACTTGGCTAATATCTGACATTGCTGGGTCTCATTTATTTCAACCTTGGTCTGGGATCTCACATCTTGTTTTCACAGTGGAATGTCTATCTGACTTTTAGGCAGAGCAATGCAGTAAAACAACATTATTAAAAGCAAATTAAAAAAGCCCCCAAAGGTAGGCCTTTCTTTTTTTCAATGAACCAGTGTGATGAAGTGTAGAAATGGCTAAAATAAGGTATGCCAGAGTAGGAATGTTTCCTCTGAGCTTTAGTCTCAGTGCAAGAGGCAGTGTCTTCCACAGTGTCCTGGTTTGCACTTACTTGCCTTTTTGTAAAGACCTGTTCTGCTTCTAGTTTCTCTATGGATTTGCTTATTAGTTTAGAGTTCATATTCACAAGAGTAAAACTTTTTTACGTTCTCGCCTCAATCTGTTTCAAATATGGCTGATGAAACTGAAAAGCAGATGACATCTGTTTCTCTGCTGGAAAAAACTGATCTCAAGTCTTCTCTACTGAGTTGATCTGCCCTGTAGAGATTTTTTTAAAATACTTTTTTCTTCACAAGAAAACTCCCAAAACGACTTGGTTTCAGCTCTCACATGGTCTGAAAATATATATTGTTATCTCTAAATACCAGAGCATCTGGAGAAAGGTGGTGTCATGCAGAGGGGGTGTGTGTACAGCAGCACTCTGAAGGTTCTCAGTGACTCTTCTATTTTGGTCAATTAAAGCAGCCCCTCTTGCAAGGATCTTAGCTGAACGGCAAGGAGATCTCCCTTCTGATAGAAATATTTAATGTATTTGATTATCCTTGATCTTTTTGAGAGAAAGTAGCAATGTGGCAAAACCAGGGTGATAGTTGGGCTTCTGCATCCACCTGAGGGTTCTGCCCAGGTTTCCTGCTTGGATCACAGTGCTGGACAGAGAAGTGTGCAGCCAAATTACCTTTTGAGCCATGAACTATTGCATCTGGGAACCACAAACTGGCTGAAAGGCAATCAGGGTGAGGGACTGGTAGAGAGGAGGTTTGTGTCCTGTTTGCTGTTCACCAGCACCAGAGACCTGTGCACAGGGTTTGCAAACAGGGAGTAGGCAGCTAAGGTAGCAGCTGCTGTGAAAAGACATTGGCTTATATATTAAAAGACATATAAAGGCTAAAGACATAAAAAAGGCTATATATAAAAAGACATGTAACATTGGCTTATGTAAATTCACACCCCATAAGATTTGCCCTCTCAATTTTTTTCTCTGTTAAATCTTGAAGTCTTTTTTTTTAATAGTAAATTTTGCTATACACTATTTTTATTCTATACACCATGCAGCTGAGGCAGTGATGATGTAAAATGGTTTACTAACAATCCCACAGTGGCAATCAGAGGCAAAGCCACTTTCACTCTATGCAGGTAAAACAGGAATTTTTATTGTCAAATTATTAATATATTGCTAGAAATAGGAAGCCAACTTGGGTTACAAATGTGAAGGCAGCAAAATATTTAAATTGCCTGCTGGTAAGTACTCTGTACTATAAGTGAAATCCCCTGTATTAAGTGGAAAGGCTTATTTAGAAAGATATCTGAAACATGCTGAATACACCTTATCAGAGATGATAATGGGTGAGATGGTTATGGGCAAGGTGCACATATTCTTTTGATAAATCTGGTCTGGTAGACTTTTTAAAGCTGAAAAATCTGATTTGTCAAAATAAAAACTATTTCTAAAACGATTTGATTAATTTTGATGGTTGAAGAATTCTCTTTATACAGAAAATCATGCATTTCTTCAGCCAGACAACAGCCAATCACCTTGCAAGGTGCAGTGAACCTGATGAAAGAAATATTACATTACCTGTAAAAAGCCAGTTAACTCAGTCTACCTAGATAACCTCATAACTGAAGATGTGCACTTAACCAAAGTGGAAAAATGAGGTTCAGTTCCCTAATCACAATTACAGAAAAGAAGGTCTGGAGGCAGGTTACTTTTATCTCTGGCAAAAACTCTAGCAAGTTGGTACAATATGCCAACTTGTCTCTTCCATAAGATCTTGGAGTTGTTTCAGTTTGGAGTAGGAATACTATTAAAATTTTAATTTTCTTTCTCTCTCTCTCTCTCTCTCTCCTTTTTCTTTCTTCAGGATATCTTCTGAGATGTTTCCTTTGGGAACATTCTGCAGCCAGAGACTGGGACCTAAATCATTGACAAAGGAAAAGGAAAATAGGAGAAAGGTTAAAAAAATACGAAGCATTTAAAACACAAAAAGACAATTAGAAAAATGTGTTCTGGAAAAAAGACAATCTGCCAAATGTGTGAAAGTGAACCGCATACAAATTTAATAACAGGACTGGATGAGCTGAACAAGAGCGTAATCTTTATTAGTCTCTGAGAAATATTTGTGAAAAGGTTTGGTTTTTGTTAGAGCAGAGAGTATGCCCAAATGTAAAGAAAAAAAAATGTTAAAAAAGGCAATTTAAAAAATTCAGTTCCCTGACTATGCCAACTTAACAGAAATACTACCAAGGATTCAGTTAGAGCAATAAGATGACTTTCAGTAATTTTTGAAAGCTGGACAATTCTAGCCTCTTGCTTACACATTAGTGATCTGGAAATTCTGAAAATCTGGAAATTCTGGCATCCAACTCATAATTTCCATTTGAGCTCTTAGCATATCTTTGCAATGTGTAGATAGTGATATAAAGGGCCTCAGGACATGAAGGTTCCAACCATGTTGCCAGGTAAGGCTCTTTATTGGGTCAAGTCTCTTCAATTAAAAATACCCCAAACAACAAAACTGCCATTTCTTGACTAATTGTGAGCTTCCTTGTGACTCTTCCTATTACAACAAATGTCTTCCTCATCTTCCTATGTAAGCAGGTGTGAGTCTCGTGACTTAAAGGTAATAGTGCTTCCATTTCGGTCCCTTACATTTCTGTATGTCTACTCCTGTATCTCAGAAGCATAACTACAAGTGCTTTCAACAAAACATATCAATTAAATGCTTCTAACTCCATCTGTGATGGTTATATTATGTTTTTCTATGTTCAAATATAACTAGATCATATATACTACACCAAAAAGTCCCAGTCTAAATAAAAAAGAGGAAAAACAGTTAAGTGATTCTTAAGGGAAGCTCCTTGTTCAGATGTTGCTGCTAAACATAATTTTACCTCGAATATATTCAGATCCTCTTTGTTTGTGGTCATTAGTCAATGTATCATCAGAATTATCACTTAAAGAATTTAAAAAACATTAAAATATAATTAGAGCTGTATTTCTGTTTCACAGACTGAGTCCCATTACTTAGGAAGAGTGTTCCAGGTCTCAGTATTTGTCAGACATTAAAATTATGTTGTGGATATCTACAACATAATAAATATATATATAAAAAATAATTTAAATGATAGTGGAGAGTGACAGTCCCTTCATGTTTCAGGCATTTTAATCTACAGAGGTTTCTGTTTACTTCGTAGGTCTATTTTACATATCCTTCCTTCATGTTTAAAGACTAGATTTTTTTAAAGGATATGTTAATAGACAAACCTATTAATACATTACTTGCAGTGCAGTCTTATATTTAGCAGCAAGTATACTGACCACTAATTAAGTGGAAAGAGTGCCTATTTAGCTATCTAATAAATACATGATGATCTTTGTTCTAATTAATTAGAATACATTCGAAACTGTGAAGTAAGTTCAGACTTAGTGAGTAATGAACAAAAATGCCAGCCAGTATATGCTGTAGAACCTTCAGTTTCTTTCCAAATTCTTCCTCTTACCACCCCCATAAATCTTCCCGTTTTTGCAGAAACACATTTCAGCGGACTACTACTTTTAAAGTTTGTGATTCTTAAGACAAAGCTTGGTGAGCTCATACTTTAGTTAATTATGTGTTTTGGCTTTACCCGTAAGGAATGGTTTGCAGTTGTTTCCAACTCAGCTTGTGTCAGGGTAAGATGTTCAGGACAATAACTCCTGCTTAGGAAGCCTTGTAAATGATACAAGCATTGTGTAAGATACTGTTTCCAGTCATGAATTACACTTGTCTTGCTCATTATACTCATCAGGGAGATCTGCAACCTTCTGAACTTTCCTTTCTGCCAAACTTACACCAAAGCATGAGGTAGGGAAAAGCCTTATTGTTCCCTTATGGCTACCTGAATGGAGGCTGTAGTAAGGCAGGTCTTGGCCTCTGCTCCCTAGTGACTAGTGATAGGACAAGAGGAAATGGGTTCAAGTTGTTCCAGGGGAGGTTCAGATTGGATATCAGCAAAAATTATTTCACTGAATGAGTGCTGAAGCATTTGGAACAGGCTGCCCAGGGAGGTGGTAGAGTCTCTGTCCCTGGGGTGTTCAGAAAATGAATAGATGTGGAGATGGTTTAGTGGTTATGATGATGTAGGACTGATGGTTGGACTTGATGTTCTTCATTGTCTTTTCCAATCTTGATGATTCTATGATCTTATGAAAGGATTGGAAGAAGTGTGTTTTCCAGATCCATAACATATCAAAGTTTGCTGTTTCTCTGCTCATTGGGAACTCCCCTTCTCTCCTGAGCACACTCTGGGTGCCTGGTTGCAGGACTATGGAGCTGCAGGTCTGACCTGGAATGGGATCAGAAAACAGAAGACATGCTTCTCAAGTAATTTTTGGTGTATTCCTTGCTTTTCTTGTGGAACCAATTCACTTCTCTAAGTCTGATCTAGGGAAAACTAACTGACTCCTTCCTTAGGAGCAAAAGAAGAAAGCAGAGCATGGAGAAGGAGAGGAAGAGCTGTCTGGTTGTGCTTGGTGATGGGTTACTGCCAGTGTGTGTCTGTGTGAGTCCAAAAATGCTTCTTAGTCCTCAGCTCTAACTTTTCAGGAGTGATTAGGCAAAAAACATTACAAATAATGAACAGAGATTACACAGAGATTCAAAGCATGGTGGAAGCAGGTGTTTGGGGATATGTGGACTGTTTATTGACATTTTATCCCAGCGTGGCTTCCCGGAGGAGTTTCTCCACAGCGCAACACAACCTGTGTTCCCAGATATAGGGTAATGTGTATATGGCTATACAGCTGGGACTATTGCTACCTCACAGACATTAAATGATTGCATTTTGCCCTGGATAGAGTCAAACACTTTGTGTTTTATTATGGTTAGAGATAGAATAGTGCTGCTGGAAAGAGAACAGGGAAGTGTTTCTCCTAAGAGGGGATGCTTCTTGGGAAGCAGTGACTCAGAAAAGGACTCTGGGACAGAGAGAGTTTCCAGTGCATTATAAAGGTGATTTTCCTTGCTGTCTGAACAGAGAACTGGAACTTGTTCAACCTGTAATTACTCACAGTACCATGGTTACCTGAATATCACATGCAGGGCTTAGAATTTTATTAAGCGGGGAGGTCTAAGAGAGGAACTCCAAGATTTTGAAACCTTTCTTTGCAATGGGAACCAGCAAAGTTTATTAAGGAGATGACAAAAGAGCAACTTGACCCTATGTGAAGCAGAGATTTGATAACAGCAGTTCTCCTGTCTGGCTGGCAGAGGTATAATGAGATCCATGCAATTAAATTTAAGTTTAGGCAATTTAGATTCTAAGCAGGCACATCTTAAACAGTGTGAGTGATTTGCCAGTGGAATGATTTAATAAAGATTCTAATAAATTCCCCCTTGTTGGGCATTTTAAAATCTGAACTGGATGCTTTCCTGAAGGAAATTCTCCCAATTTAAACAAGATGAATACATAAAAGCCTTATGGCCTAATTTATTCAGGAGGTCAGACTAGAAAATTGTAATGATCTTTTCTATCCTTATATTGTGCAAAAATTGCTCAGTTATTGGTCTGTGCACTTTCATCATGTGAAAAGATTATTTCTTCAGCAGACCCAGAGCATATCAATTTAGCAGAGAGCTCTCAATTCCTCTTTTGTGATTCTACTTGTATTAAAAGGATGGTGGCTGTAACTCTTTTGTTTTTATTGCTTTGAATTGGTTAATAAGACTAAGAGCTGACAATATGTTTTATGTTGCTCATCTCTCATGAGCCAGTATGAGATAATAATGAAAAAAGCAATCACCAGATTAATTTTGCAATTTTAAAAATCTATGTCAGTGTGATTATTGTGCTTTGACAAGAGGCAATAAAATTGTGGCTTCATACTTCTGATTTCTGAGTAATGGTGACTGCTGGCCTGAGAACTCTTCCTGTAGAAGCTATCTCCATTTACTGTGAAGAACAGGGAGAGCAAAGGTCACTTCTGGGGGTTATCTGGCAGAATGTAAATGTTCAGAGCATCTCACCCTTCAGTAACATATTACTGCTCTTCACTGCTTTGTTTCTCGAGTCTATTGGAATATAAAAAATAGAAAAGAGTTATTAAATGATGGAGTTAAAAAATATGGTACCAAGAGAAACATCTTCAAATCTAAGAAAACCCTGGCAAATTTGCTCACTGTTCTGCAGTTTTAGTACCAGATGGCTGTTGTCTTCTCTGCAACCTTGAATTCCTTCAACTAAGGTTACTTTTCTCTGCAGTTGCTGGACATCCTGCTACTTCGCATTTTATTGTAACTGGATGTCCTGTTTCTTTATTCCCGACTCCAGGCTTTGTCCTTGTTTAGGTACTTTCCTTACCTCCCTCTTTTCTTTTCTAACATTTATTTACACTTAAACATCTTGTAAAGAACATAATAATAATATCAGATGTGAATCTGTAACCATCCATCTATTCCACGCCTGCTCACCATGGGGTCAGTGGTTTGATGTTCCTGGTGCTCCATGGATAATTTTGGAACACAGCAAAGCTGGGATCTGCTGCTCCCTAAATAAAGAGGCATACAGCTAGCCCTGGGTGCTGACATACCTAGGGCAGATTGAGTGGCTGTAGTTTTCTTTACCTTTTCACCCAATGTCCCTTAGTTTCATTTTCTTGAACAGGGTTGAAAGATCAGTCCTGTGACGTTCCGTGAAGTCAGGTCCAGTCAGATACTGAAGCTGCCCGGTTCCTCTGGATGTTCTCTGCCACTGCCAGAGGAGCCACCTGCCCCTTAAGTTTTGTCTCTCCTAATTAAGCACCAGAAGCAGTTGCTGTGTACATTGGAATCACATAAGAAGTGATACTATTGTAATTTTTTCTGCTTTAATTGATATAGAATGCAACCGGATTTCTCAGCTCATGTTGCATGTAAATCCATGGCTAATAAAGCTTACAGAGTCTGAGTGATTAAAGAGATATGTTTTTAATGAGTTTAGTATAATGCTGCCTGCTCTTATATAATTGCTCATGTTACCATAAACTCACAGGTTTTCTGAGAGCCAAATGCATGCACATGGTGTAGGTTTGCAATATATGCAGTTGCTGAAAATTTTTTCTTTGAATAATTTACTTCTATTTAGGTAATCTTTACCTTTAGATGAGAAATGTTAACTTATTTGTGGCCTGCATTATTATTTTTCCCAATATTTTAGACTGGCAAATGTCTGAGAAGTAAAGACCCTTTAGTTAGATCACGAAGAAAACATATTTTCTGTTTTCATTTTGAGAAAATATACATCATAATTTTGAGAAGAATTAGTTAATAAGCCAATTTGGATTTAAAGAAAAAATATATGTTGGCAGTTTTGAAATTAATAAACCATGAACATCATAAAAAAAATCAGTGGATTCTTCTACAGAAGAAGACTGGATTTTAATCCCAGTGTTTTAAAAGAAATACTCTGGGTCTAACAACAGTAAGTGCAGAGACGTCTTCTCATCACCTCATTCAGATCAATTTGCAACTGGTCTCTGGTAGTCCTTACAAAATGGTTTATTTAGTATACATCAGTTATGTAAGTTTTAATATGGATCTTTTGAACATTCTTCACATTGCAGATTCATAATGACAAGTAGCAGTAATCCTAACAAATTTCTAGAAATATATTAATTTTATTTTAATATTGATTCATGTTAATTAGTTAATAAATCCAATGGATAATAATGTATTTTATTGATGCACATAGATCTTAAGGCAATAACATGGTAATAAGAAGAAAGAAGCAATTCCTGACCTCTTATAGTAGGTCTTATGGTCAATAAAAATGATTGTATGCCTCCTGAGTGAGCTGAGGCAATCTGAAATGTGGCTTGAACATCACTAATTTTAGAAAGAAAAATATTCTGCAATTAGACTGTATCAGCACATCTGAGTCACTGCTCTAATGCCTCCAGACTGTAGGATCTGCCCCTTGGCCCTTTGCTTAGTAAGTGTGATTTTCATATGTGTGGTTTAGTTAGAAATACTTAATATTTGCTGATTTCATTTAAGTTAGCTCCAAGTGAAAAACAATGCTATCATGAAAAGGACAACACTTAGAGGTGGATTTAACAAAAGCTATTCAATGTTAGAACAAACAAAAGAAAACATGAGAAGATCAAAGACTTCAGTAGAATTATTGCCAGTAATTTGTTCACATATTGACAAGGAATGTTGGATTTAATTTATGTTTCTTAAAGATAACTTTTTCTCAGTTGGTGTGGAGATCTGAGAAATTTCAGGCTTGTTTATTTTATTATATATGGAGCAGGCCAGACAGTGACAATATTCAAGTTCTTCATATTGCTCCTTTTCAAACTTCATACCTCCAGCAGATCACAAATTTGAAGAAAATTGCATGTTGTCCATTGCAGATTTATACAGAACTGAAAAGGTTATTCCATATAGAATCAGATAATGCCCAGAGCTGAAAAGATCAGTTTGAAGTCTTTTGTTATTGGTGCTTGTGCTGGAGCTGAAGTTATTCAGATTTTTATTTTTGTCTCACTAAGGGAGACCATACAGCCACATGTGCTCTGTCTTTCCCAGGCAACTCTGACATGACCCAACTGGCAGGGGCTCTGCTATGTGGATGTGCCCTGGGTATGGACACTGTTCCTTGTACAGGCCAGCATTATATTTTGAAATGGGTGATTCACAGGCATAACCATTGCAATTTGGCAATGATTTTGAATCATAGCATCACATCCTTGAAATATAGCACAAAATTTGCCAGTATAAATAAAATGGCCTTGCTTATGCCTCTGAAACTTCCTCAGTTTTATTGTAGTTCTTTTATTTTCTTACCTTTCTTAGTTCCCTTTTCTAATGGTGCTACATATTCATGGAGAGACAGTGTCAATAAATCAGACCTTCCTATTTAGTCAGGAGTGCAAATATACTTTTCATGAGTAAAAGCCGAAAAGTAAAGCAAAGAATTATTTTTAATCTAAACAATAAAGTGATGCAGAGAGGTTGATAGGCTTAGTAACTGCAATTAGCAGGAAGAACATTTCTACATGGAGGAATGTAAATTGAGGGATATAAAACTGAGGGTCTGTGAGGACCTCTTGCCCTTACTGAATGGGTTTTACTTCGATGAGATTTTTATCAGAGGGTTTCTTATTTTTTAGCTGAGGCTTGGCAAAGTCTCAACATTTTTATTCCTTGCTTCAGTGGTTTTGAATTATTTTTGCTACCAGAAAAATTTAAAAACTTCATTTTTGCACTGGTAGTCTCATTTTATGTAGAGATGGTCTTGAGATTATTCCAAGGAAATTCAAGACCATGTAAATCCTCAGCTCAGATAAGATCTCATTGCTAATTAGTCAAGCTAAATGCCTGTCATATTTAGTTCTCCAAACAGTCTGAAATCACAAGCAACAGGGTCTGTGTAAGCATGACTTGGCAGGGCATTTTTTTTCGTATCTGCCTTCACTCATACAGATGCAGTAAGAAATCAGTATCATAAGATTAATTCATTTACTTGGAAGAGCCAAGTTTGGCTCCGTTTGGCTGTCATTGGGTTACTTCTGTGTTTCATCCCTAGAGCATCCTGGAGGAACTGCTGCCTCTGCTCCCCCTCCCTGGCAGCTCCCACTCCTCCTGTCCAGGGGGTGTGTGGAGGGAGAGGTGAGACCATCACTGAGGTCTATTACTCTCAGGAAATTCACTTCCAGTTAGTTCTTCAATCATAAGGCAGCTGAGAAACATTGCAGAATTTGTTGCTGAACTCGAGAAGGGCTTGTGGGTGTGGGGGAGCTCTGCAGGAGGAAGGCTGGGATAGCTTTCCTTCTGCCATGCTGCTTAATTGTAGACTTAATATTGTGTTGAACAGCAAGAACTTGCTTTACTGTAACTTGCATATGGCAGTCTTGAGAAAGACAAGTGACCTCTGGTACACAGACTGGTCATGGGACAGATAAAAAATCCCAGTAGCTTGGTAGAAACCGTAGGACCTCAACAGCTTTGAGAATACTTTGTGGAGGAGTCAGTTAATATCCCCTTGCCTCAGTGGATCTTTTTCCTTCCCTCTGGAGTTGTGCTCATTACAACCCACCACAGTTCAGATCCTGGAAAAAGCTGTAAACAGCCTGCTCTCCTGCCCTGTGACCTCTTGACTGAAAAGTATCCTGCGTACCACATGCAGGTAGAGTGCTGCAGACTCCTTATAGCTCAGTGTGGCTCATTTGCAGTCAATGGACTGATCAGCCAATATCAAATCAGTAACCAATAGAGCTGCTGACTGTTTAGAACAGCAGTATTTCTAATTTTTCCCACCATGCATGCAGTTACAGACCTATTTCTGATTTAATTCTTCCAAGAGCAGAGAAAATGCATAAAATTCTTGTCTCGTATGCTTCCAAGTTATTTTCCCACTTGAATTTTCTTGCTTTATTCCATTCCTTTGATTTATTGAGATGATATAAAGTTTCAGTATTGAAAGTAAAAATTCAGATATGGTTACCTTGGGAGCCTCTACTGCAAAAAGTAAGTGAGCTGTTTACCTTCCCAAGGACACCAACTTCTTTCATTGTCCCACCTTGTGTGATGGGTAAAAAAATCAGAACTTGGAAGGTGTCATATCTTTCTGAAGGCTTTTTTTTTTTTTTTTCTTTTTTCCACTGCAAAGGCTTAACATAATAGTATTTAATTGCTTCTGCTAAGCTTTTTTAAGGATAAAGTCAGATGGCCCTCAAAATGATGGATAGAGACAGGGTGCAATGTGCTTTTTCAGGAGAGAGATGCATTGCTGCTTCATCCTCTGACTTCACGTTCTACAGCATTTGATCAGCTGGGCTGTTCTCTGCCAGCAGCAATAGGTAACAAATGGCTAATATTGACTCTCTTCCTGCTTCATTGGGCTTTGTCTTTAAAGGCTACAGAGATTTAAATGTTGACAGTACAAAGCTGTGTTCAAGATTTGTTGCATTTGAATGATGAAAAAAGAAAGAAAAGAAATTGAAAAATCTCAACTGAAAGCCAGTGTGGCTTCTATTCT
This sequence comes from Phaethornis superciliosus, assembly GCA_023637945.1. NCBI lineage: Eukaryota > Metazoa > Chordata > Aves > Apodiformes > Trochilidae > Phaethornis > Phaethornis superciliosus. The sequence goes on along the minus strand of JAJQWJ010000009.1, from coordinate 18,407,976 downwards.
ATCACTGGGCCATTTGGCCTGCCTGAAGAACACTTGTTAAGCTTGCCTGGTACTTCAGACCTGTCACTTTTCTGACAAAACAGAGGGGAAGTAGCCCTCAGAAGCAGACCACAGACAATACTAATAATGTTTCTTCTGTGCACTGAATGACACTGGGATGGCAGCTCTTATACATATCTTTTAAAAACAAGATAATGTAATCTCTCTTTCAGAAATGTGCTAGAAAGAAACAGTAGCAGCATCGATTTTAACTTTCAGTTTTTAAGTTCCTGAATACTCTGATATTTGTTTGGTTTGTTTGTTTGGTTGGTAAATAATTTCATAATTTAATTTTAAGTTTCCTGTTTTCTTAAATTACTATTTATTCATGTGCTCAATTTTCTATTTAATATGAGTGAAATAATTTTGCAGATCTGTCCCCTGCTGTTTAATTTTTCTGCTCTCCTTAAGTATGTGTTTATAACTTTAAAATTACATATCTCTTTTTAGAGTGCAGTATAGATTATTTCATGAATAATTTGAAGTCTTTATAATCAAGTAAAGTAATGAAACAAGATATAGGAAAAAATATTTATAAAAAAATAATACTTAGCACGTTCTGCCAGAAGAACTATTGATCCTGGGCAGTGCATGAGATCTGGGGGAAAAAGTGCAATTGCATGGCTAAAGCTTGTATTATAATACAGAAGCTGCATTAGGAAACTTTAAATCTCTCATTTCTTAACTTTTGAGAGTTTGGCTTTGCAGTAATTTTTTTTCTTCCCTCTGTGTGTAGCTCATCTACTGTTGTCACCTAACAAGGAAGATAATTAATGGTGCAACAGATGTTTATTCTGAATGAAGTTCAGGGTTCATTCCAGTAAATCAAACTGAAGTAAAAACTGTACTTTGTGTTTGCTGATTTCCTTCCAATGCTCTTGGCTAATTTCTGTCTTGATGTTTCTATTAATAAATATGTTCTGAAGATTAAATGCACACTAAGGTGTCTGAAGTCTCCATTGTGTAAATTGTGATGCATAAATTGTGATATGTCCATTTTTAAGTTAAGCTTTACATGTAAACCAGTGGAGACAAAGTCTTGAAACTTTCAGACACTACTGTTACCTAACCCAAACAAAACATTTGGGCATCGCCTTGCCTGAGTTGGTTGATAGCTGTATTAGGAATGTTGTACACAGAAGTCTGAAAGGGGAGAAGGGCCAGAGCAAAGGGATGGGTCTAACCTGTCTAATTTGAGCACGATTTCTTCCAGAGACAAAAATTTATTCATCATATTAGTGTGGCTGGGTTGCTTCTGAAAGCAAGTGGCTTCATGAAGATTCTATTCCAGAACTTCTGCACAGTCTCATTACTCTGCATTTTTGTACCGTGAACTAAGACTTCTCACTTTATTTCTAAAATTACTTGTTTGTTTCATAAATACACTAAGTTAGTGTGTTTTTAGAGTGTAATTTTTCAATGTGTACACTGTGAGAAAGTTTTTTCTTAATCTGCCTACAGTTGAAAAACAAAACTGAACCAAAACTCTTAGCCTGCACTGGCAGTCCTATGAGAAAGTGACTCGGACAGGTTTATAAACTCCATCTAACCTTCTTGGTCCAGTAAGAACAGTTTCCCTGTTCTAGGAAGTCTGTCTAGGCTGTTCTTTCTCTAATGCTCCATTCATTTTTGTCCTGCTTTTTTGGAGCCTCCAGTCTCTAAAAAACTTCCATTTTATCTGCTGGTTGTCTTTACTCACAGACAGCTTTTTATTTTGACTTGGAAGCCACTTAGTACAGCCATGTGAGTTGTATTTTTCTTTTCCACTTACTTATCAGCTGGGGAAGAGAAGTCCAGGAACAGGCTAAAATGACTGAAGTGAGTGGGAGCCTTTCCACTCCACTGGCTTTAAAGGATTTAAACTGCATCATTGTTATTCAAAAAGATGAAGCTAATTCAGTGCTTGTGCACATCCTTCTGAGGAAGAAGAATGACTCATTTTAGCTGTGTAATTAATTAGATGTCTACCACTGTAACAAAATAGTTCTAGTAGCCTGGTAAGTAAAATGGCGAAGCTGTTGCAGAGTGTTTGTCTTTCTCTCCTACCATTCCCTTGAGGAGTAATATCGATAATCTTTTTTAATATAAATCATGTATTTTTTAGAGAATGTGGGTTGGAGATGTATACTCTGCACTGGAGTAAGAAATGGAGGGGTTTATGGCAGATTTTGGTTCCAGGTACAGACTGGCCTTAGGAAAGGGTAATTTCTTTCTAAGGAATATCTTAAAATGAGGAGCTGGAGTAACAGTTTTCAAACCCCTTTTGAAACATGTTCAGTGATCTTTTAATCGCACTATTTCGGGAAACCAAGTGCCTGGGGTAGAAGAGCTCAGGTCTAGAATTTGTCTCTCTGGTGTATGACAAATGAGTGTATATTGTGAAGAGTAGGTTGCTGTTGCTTCCGTTGCTGAGGACAGCAGCTGCAGTGTCCTGTACGAGCTGAAGTTTGCTAATGGTGATGGCTTTGTGCCCAAGTAAACTGCGTGGCTTGAATCCACTTAGGATGTGACTAAGGGTCTTAATACTTAGGCATGATCATAATTCATAAAGATGGGATAGTTATGTTAGTCCTGCAGAAAGGGTGAATGTGGTTGTAAAGAAAGACAAAAATAAATGTCCCGAAGTAAGGTATAAATTTATTATACAGAGCTACTGCATTCAAAAGGAACAGATAGTCTCTTCTGGCAGAATTACTTTTGCAGCTCAGTTTGATTTTGCAGCACATTTCCATCCCCAACTGCAAATGTGGCTCTGTACTGCCATTTTTTCAGCCTGGACTCAAAGCTGATTTACAGTCCAGGGACCAGATTCTGCCAGGAGATTAAATACTTCTCAGAGGAAAGAGTATCATCACCTTTTAGTTTGCTTTGAGTTGTACTTTCTAATTACATACTTTCCTTCTCCTAACCTTAGGCTCATTTATAGGAAAGGTGTAGTGATTCCAGCTCTTCCCCAGCATGGGGAAGAAAAAACTGGCATGTTATAGAGCACATCTGCTGCTTCTCAAATCTGTAAACCAGAGCTAAAATATAACGATGACCTGTGGTCTAGAGGACAGAAGGTACCCATGGCAACTGCTGACACATTTCTGTTATTTTAATACATGTTTTGAAATATATTTGAAAGCCAAGGAAATTCAGAAAGAACTAAAATTACTCTCACAAGAGAGTAGTAATATTATGGAAGTAGAACTGTTTGTCCTGAGGTAATGATGAAGACAGGAGGAAATCTAATAGAGCAAAGCAAAAGTTTGTGCACTTGATTGTCTTCTATAAAGTGAGAATAGCAGAACACACTCATGCCAGAGGAAAAAGGAAAACTTGACTATTCCTCACTCACAGAGTGATTCAACCAAGAATGTAATACAGCCATGAAAAAGCAAAAGTCTTTCTTGGAAATATCAAGGGAAGTATTACTGGTGAAGGGACAGAAATATTCAAGTTGCTGTACATGTCAGTTAATAGATAAAAATGGTATCTGCTGCTTTCACAGTTGTTGTTCAAGGAAGATTAATTCAATCTAGGATTGGATTACAGGAAAAGAGATAATATTTCATGACTCTTTACTAAAAGACTTAAAGTTGTTTAGATAGGAAGTGGGGATGAAGTGGGAACACAACTGCTCTGTTCAAGTGTTTAAAACAGAGTCAGTTCCAGGATGGGAGAAAAGCTGAAACAGAATTTTAAAAATCCATTCAGGAAGAGATGGCTGAAACCTCCTTCTGGGTGCAGGGATGGTGGGAGGCTCCAGAGAGGGAACCTGTGGAGAGAAGAGTTTGAATTTAGGGATAGGGTTAAGTGGTTAACTGTTTACATCAGGTACCACTACCTACAATTGGTAGGGCTGAAAAGGATGAAAATAATCCAGATATTAACTTAACTTTCCTATGATTAGAAGTAAAATATGTTTTTGATTATGGGAAGAAACTTCTATGAACTGTTTCCACAGAGCCTGTTTTGAAGCATGGGACTAGTTGATAATCTATGCAGACCCTATTTCTTTACTTAGGAATAACAGTTTTACATTAAACTAAATTTTTACTTGAAAATGTTCTCTCCTTTTGACACAAATCTTAAAAATACTGGCTATTAAATTATCATTAACCATGACTTTTGGGGAATTTCTTCCTTCTGTGGGATCTTCATGTTTTATTGACTGATCTGTATTTTTAGCCCAATTCTAAAAGACAACTTATATTTTAACAAAATGTTGCAAATGTGTTTATTTGATCTCACATGCACAATCCCTTGCTCTCTATAAGAAATGGAAATTTTACGGAGGTATTAGTTTTCTTTCCCACTGTTCATTTTTGCACAAGCTTGATAAACAATATTGTCCAAGTTGGAAATGTCAGGGACCTTAATGCAATGCATTTGGAAGAGTTGATAGGGCTGTTGAATTCTGAGGAAGAAAGTTTTGCTTTGCACATCATAGCAGTCCACAGCTGCAACACAGGTCCGGCATCTGTTTTATGGAAATCATGTCTGTGGTGTGGAGGAACCCAGTGATCCGTACTCACAACTGAAAGTACTGTACTATGTATATAATGACAAATCTGTAACTAGAGAAGGTAAGGAGGCATAATTTTTAAGGCATTAAAACTTAGCAGCAAAGACATGACACTATCAGTGGTGGAGATTGTATCATTTGCTACTCTTTGCTGCTTACAAAGTGTTTGAGCGCCACATTTTACATCTCGGTGAACCCTGGAAAGACTGGTTCCTGCCACAGCATCTCCAGTTTACTTTACAAGTAGTAGGAAGAAACAGATCCTAAGGATTTCCCTAGCATCTTTGATTTAGGATAACAAGATCAGTTCTCTAAGTCTCCATCCTTTTTTCACCTGTTCTCTTGATTGGCACCTGCTCATCTTTACACTGACAGCAGAAAACCTGTGTCAACAACAAATACCAAAGCACAAGGTGTTATACTGTGCCACTGAGGAGGCTTCACTGTAGTGCCTTCTCCCACTGCTTTACACCTGAAGGAAATGAGAAGTGGTACAGTGTTTTGAGAGTAAAGTGAACTTGTGAGATTTCTTCTGCAGGCAGTCGACTGACTGCCCAGGATATTGCTGAACACAGTGAAAACAGTGGATGAGGCCAAAAAAGGCTCAGGAAGAATGAATTGTGGAAGGTGATTGTGGCCCTGAGGAGCCTGAGTCATGTTAGATGATTTGTATAAGAGGAGACTTTGTTTTGTTTTGCAGTTTTTTCTTAGAGGACAGTGGTATGCTTGGATCACTCCAAACATCTTAAGCAGAAATTCACATATAGTTAGTGAAAATACACTTCTGTTTTGTTCTGGAGGAAGCCAAAAGTATCAGCAGCACCTGTGGGGGATGACTGAGTTTTCAGATGAAATAGCATTCAGTTGAAAACTGAGAGCAGAGCTGCTGTGCATGCAGACAGGGACTAGATTGTTCCCAGCAGGCACATTCCTCTGCTCCTAATTTTGAGAGGGAAACTTCATGATCAATGTTCACTATTACAAAAAGGAGGGCACAAGAAGGACTGAAACTGAGAAAGGATGAGTATTCCAGTTGATGAAGAGGAAAAGGATGGAAAAACGAGTACTGATGGAGGCTATTTTATTCAATGGTGGGGTTATAGTCCTATTTTTGGATGATATAAATCAATATACACCACCAATGTCTTACACTTCTTTAAGACCTCAAAAAATTGTTTTTTTACATCTGGATAACTGAAGCTGTCAAGTTTTCATTATTTGCCAAAGACCAAACTGAAGCTGAGGCATAGCATTTTGGTTTCCTGGCTACAAGCTGAATGTTCTCTCTAATGAAATTATTCTAATTGGAAAAGATCTCTACAAGACAGACACTAAAAATAGAGTGTCTGAAGATATTTCCTGATATTAAGAGAAATGGGATTGTATTCCCTTCATACGAAAAGGTCAGTAGATGGAAATTAAATGTGAAGTCATAGAATTATTTCACACATTAGCATGCATGTAAGAGTTTTATTTTCCTTTCCACTTAGGTTATGGATTTTTTTTTTGCCAGTGCTGCTTGCTGTAACTTCTGGTTTACCCAACAGGCCCTGATGAAAATTTCCTCAGTTCAAAGCACATTTTTTTTTTTTCAAAATGTTATGAATGTGCTAAATGATGCATTTGTTGGATTTCTACCTCAGTAACGTTGGAACAGTCTGTTCCTGAAGGACTGCACCCTGTGGAAGGAACCCACACTGGAAGAGTTTGTGAGGAAATGAAGTCTGTGGGAAAGAATCACTCTGGAGAAGTTCAGGGAGGACCACCTCTTGTGGGACAGACCCCTCACTGGTGAAGGAGTCCTCTCCTGAGGAGGAAGGAGTGGCAGAAACACTGTGGTAAAGTGACCACAACCACCATTCCTCATCCCACTGTGCCACTTGCAGAAGAGGAGGTAGAGAATTTGGGAGTAAAGTTAAGCCTGGGAAGGATGGTGGAGTGGGGGGAAGGCATTTTAAGATTTGGCTTCATTTCTCATTACCCTTCTCTGATTTGATAGTTAAATTAAACTTTGATGAGTCTATTTTGCCAATGACATTAATTGGTGACTGACGTCCCTCTCCTTATCTTGACCCACCAGCCTTTTATTGCATTTTCTCTCCCCTGTCCAGCTGAAGAGGGGACTGAGGCTTTGGAGGGCAGTTGGCACTCAGCCAGGGTCAAGCCACCATGATAATCAAGTGAAAAAACTTTATTCCATAAATAACTAAGTCAAAGAAAGTTTGAATATTATAATTGTTGCTAATTAATTGTACTTGCTCTTCTATCCTCTCTAGCTTTCATACAGTGGTATTGTTTCTTCCTGTTATTTAAATCTCTAATGTATTTCCTCTCAAACTAAATTAAAGAACATTTAAATGAAGCAGAAGATTCAAGATATTTTCCTGCTACCTTTTGGGTAAAACTCTGCAGAGATTCTTGGTTTGCATTTTATCATGTTTGTGAAGCTTTCAGTAACAAACTGGTTACAAGGAGAAATACAAGACATTATCTATTTAAGGGTTACCTCAAACAGCTTCTTTCAAATTATTTTTCTCTTTTTGACAAGAAAGGGTAATCTCGTCATGCAGAGTGACTCTGCAAATTATTCCACATTTTTGGCTCTTACTTGCATGAGAGCATAAACAGTGCCATTAACTTTAAAAGGATGCTCAATTCAAACCAATGCCTTTTTCTAGAATGAGACCGAGTTTGTACCATGGTTCTAATCTGTACAACTGAACAAAAGTAGTTATAAAATGATTTGAGGAATAAATTCTTACACTTTTTTTTTTTAAAAAAAAAAAAAAAAAATCAGCAGGATAATGGTACATGCCAACACCTGCATTTGATTTGGGTACATTTTCAGTTCTGGGCCACCTCATCCTCTTTCTTAAGAGTTGAGAGTGAGTGATCTAATATTATGGCTTTCCAAATGGTACTAATTAAGGGCTTTTTCCTGCCAGGTGCTCAGCATGCTCTCCTATTGCTTTCAGTTGTGGCTGAAAGTATGCCTTTCTCTGGGATACAGCCCCATTGTTTATGAGTTTAAGTTAGCCTTGCCAAAAAGCATGCAACAGAAAATAAATTCAGGATCCCCTGAATTAGTTTGGTTTTCTTTCTTTCTTCTTGGGAATATCAAAGTGTACATCTGGAAAATATCAGTGTGATGTATAAATACTCTCTGACCACTAATTTCACAGAACAGACTATATACAACTTGTGGGAAATCAGTTTTATGTTAAAGGAACAAGGATCTAAAGTCTCCTACTGACCTAAGAGCTCTCTGGAGCAGTAACTAACTCTGCCTTCCTTCTTGTAACACGATCCAACCTCTGTTTCAAAACTCAGTGTTGTGGCCAATTAATTACTGTGTAGTTTCCTGATAAAGCCTCAAATAGGCTAATCCTTGGATATAATACTGTGCATGGTTATTACTGGCACACTGACACTGTACTGGTTATTACTCTGTGTCTGAAAGCCACAGTATGTGCCTTTACTTTCTTTCAAGCAAAAACAGATCAGAAATGTGAAATCTAGTAGGTTGTTGATTTTTTTTCCCTTTAAATTGTATATAAGAGGCATCCTGGGATGAAGAAAGGAGAATGCTTTTTGCTTTAAAATTTTCAGCAACATAACAGCTTGAAGAAAGCGTAATCACAAAGGAAATCTTTCCTCTCATTATCTAGGGACCTAGGCTATCAGATCATCAGATAACCAAGTCCCTTGTAGGACAGAGATGGGTAAGAGGAAGGAGAGATAAAGTTTCTCTGTTATTCATGATCAGGGATGTCAGATCCCAGCACTTAGGAAATGTCCTCCCTGTAGCTGTGGCTTAGCAGGAGCTGGAGAAAAAGGATCAGCAGAGTGAAGTGCTATGGTGAGCTCAGTGCTGCAGCTTCATGGGTGGATTACTCCTTTAATCCTCTCATCTCTGTAGGGAAGGGACTTCCTATCTGGTCAGTGAACACTGGAAGATAGAGCTCTTCTATGTTCCTAATAATGAAAAGCTATTATTTTTTTTCTTGAAGAAAATGCAGTAAACAAGCAGGTATTCTGCAACCTCTGGTTTCCTAAATATTCTTGTTGTGATTTACATTTAGGATTCTGTTTTGGCATTTTCAGATTATCATGATAGGGAGTACCTGTTTCAAAGTCAGCCTGTGAAAGATGTCAAAAGTTAACTACTGCTGAGAGACTGCTGGTAAGAAAGGGAAATGTTTGGGGTTTTTTTGTTTTTAAATGAAGGGGTTTTGTGAGGCCCTGCAAAAGACACATTTGGGGTTCCATCTGGTTTTGTAGCTGCCAGCCCTCTGTAGTTCAACAATCTCAATGTCTTTAGAGTGATGTTGGTAAACATGATGGGTTGCTGTGAAAGTGCATCTTCTTGATCAACTAATTCTGAACAGAGCATCTACAAATCTACAAAGAATCTACTAATCCTTCAGGACTCTTTTTACGGGATCTATCTTTTACCCTTTTACCATGAACAGTGATTAAGCCAAAGCTCACAAATTAAATGGTCTTGAGGTGTAATGAAGTGCTTTAAAGAATGATCTTGCAGGAAGTGATGTGTAAAGGGCAACCCTGCTTTATTTTGTACAGTTCAATTGTGATAACAGAAGGATATCAGGAAGTGCAAGACAACCTGAGATCCTCTTGTTTTGGCTCAGATGTAGATCAGCAAATCCTTGGACAACAGGCTTAAGGATCAGAAGATGCTTCTGAAAAATAATGGTGCAAATCCTTCATCTCCAGGGGTTAAGGGCAGACATCTGTACAATTACAAAGAGAAACTAATATTCTATATTTAAAATGCAAGCTATATTTTAAAAAAAAAAATTTATGTGCTTATCTTTTGCTTTAGCACCGTGAATGTTAACTATACTATACCTACCCTACAGGAATATGCAGTAGAAGGTGCTCATAAGTAGCAGAATTATGTTATTTTCTTGCAACTTGGTTGAGGATTTTGATAAGAAATTTTTTTCATGAGGCTTGGGGTTTCAAATTCAAAGCTTCTTCCCTCTATGGAGCCATACTTGGTGCCTTAAAAATAGTGTTTGTATATCTGGTCTTGTTTAACCCAGGCTAGAGGGTACTCTGCATTGTAGGCTGGAGTGAGCCTTGTTAGACCATCCAAATGGGGAAAAAATGGTTTATTTGTTGTGATGATAGTTTAAGATGATCTTATTTCTTTTTATACTGTGCCTCTCTTAAAAGGTTTGTCCCATTGCTCCAAGTCATTACCATTTTGTACAGTTTAAAAATGTTTTATCTAAAGAATTTTCTCAACTTCTTAGATACCAAGCTGTGTTTAGGTGAGAATGATAATTGCTTTGTGATTGTCCTAATATATGAATATGTGAAAAATAAGTTCCCATTTAATGCTTAGTCCAAAATATTTGAATATGACAGGGTGTCCATGATGCTGAATTCTGGTGAAGCTCAAGAACAATTTGCAATGGCGGATGTATAAGATGAGTTGTAATTAATTTCTAACACGTAAGTATACAGTGAGTATAGATGAGCTAACAAAGACAACAGCAAATAGGGTTTGCTGTAAAATTCAAAGTTTCACAATCAGAAAAATTAAAGAATATTTGTAGTGGCTCTCTGTCTCTGAATTACCAGAACAGTTGTCAAATACCATTTTCATGTCACTCAGTAGTAAGGTTCACATAACAAAGGAATTACAATAGGTGTGGCTGGCCTCTGTCAGTACTTCTTAGCAAGGGAAATTACTAAAAATACTGACAAGAATTTTTCCATTTAATTTTTTTCAACTCTTAGAAAAAAAATAAAAGCCTTAGTAAAACCTGATCCACCCTAAACTGCATTGTTTCTTGAATATTAAGGTCTCTTTTAGGAAGAAAATACATTGCTGAATGAAGGTAGACAAGTTATTATTGAGACGTAGCTTTTTCAGAACAAATTCTGCATTTAAAAAAATTACTTTAGAGTCATAATTAAGATGCATTTCTATAGTTACACTCTCTTTGAAGACAGCATGGAGAACTTCAGTGGGCAAGCTGTGACCTTAGTGATGTTGTAACATTCCTGTTGTAAAACCCAGGTGCTACATAAATACATCTGAGTGGTAGAGAAAGATTAAGGTTGTGTGGGGAACAGCTTAACCAAAATCTTGAGTAATTAAATGGGGCAACCCTTGAGTTCCTGGAACAAGACACGGTGATGCATTTTCTTAGCTGCTGTGTTGTATTCTGAGAAGCTCAGTGCTGCTGGGACTTGATCTAGCCCAAGAGCTTTTTGAGAGGGAGAACCATGCTGTGGTCCTGTGCTTGGGTGAGCCTGGGGTTAGCTCCAAGATATAACTATCTCGTGTTACAAGTACTGGGTATATTTGCATGTGAAAACTTCAAGATTCAGTTAAGGATTTCTGGAAAGTTTTTCCTGAGAGCCTTTCAGTTTAAAGTCGTGTTTTATGATTGTGGTTCCACTTTCTTTGAGACAAACAATATTATTTCTGGTAATTTTGCACCTTATTGAAAACTGGTCCCAAGTTAGTATGCCTGCTGTCCTGCTGCTCTACAGCTTATCATCCATATTCTGCTGAGAGAAAGGTATAAACCCAGTGCTTTTATAAAGCACTGTTTAGGATGCAGAAATATGCTGATGTTGGGTTAAATCCCTATGATTTTCATGCATTGGAACAAGATCTTGAGTGGACTCCACAACCTGGATCTGCAGTGTACTGATCTGAAAGGGAGACTGCACAAATACATTCAGCACTTTGATGCTGCCAAATGAGGATGGCTTTTGTCTGGGAGAAGCCTCACTGAGCATTCCTACTGAGCCAGCTTGTGCTGGGGAATATTATATATATTTTATGACCTGTTAGGGAATACAGAAGAATCCCCACAGAGGTCTGTCCTCCTAAAATGGGACTAAGGTAGAATATAGGTGCATGCTTCAGAACCCTGCATATGTTCATATCTGCATCTTTTAATATTCTCTTCTCATAGGTTGTTTTGATTAGACAGGAAACATTGGCCACTCTGTACTAGACCCATTTCTGGTGACCATAATTTCTGGAACCAATTTGCTTAATTAGCTACAGATTAAGCAGTGCTATTTCTCCTCCAGGACACAAAACTTGATAGATAACATGTCTATCATGAGTAACATCAAGGCATGGCTCCAAGAGACCTTGGCTGCATAAAGTGCAGGACATTACTGATGCGTCCTGGAATTTGATTTAGGACAGCTTCTGGGAGAATTTACCATAGTGAATGTCTGACAGAAACCTGACTCTGCTTAAAAGGTATGCACCTTATGTGCTGTGCTCCTCAGGCCAGCAGTCACCTCTGCCTTCACATCTTGCACCTCCTGCCCCTCTTGTCCTCCTCAGTGTGTGACAGTCTCTGCTTTCTCAACACAACTTATTCCTTCAAGATCACAGCCTGCACAGCGTCCTGACACAGCCCTTCTGGTTGTGCCTTGTTCTCAGCAGCAGACAAAGGAGGAGACAAAGGAGCATCCGGAAAGGGGATGGATCCATCTGCTTTCTCCTCATTGCTTTCCAGAGGTCTAAATCTTTGAACTCTTAATGCCATCAGTTCCTAGGAATTCTTTCTCCCTTGAACAGATTTAATTATCCAGCTTATGTGTATGGAGGTTTTCTGGAGGATCTTTCCTGGAACTCTTCCTGGCTACATAAGAAGCCACTTTCAGAGCTTGCTGGTTGTTCTGGGTGCTCTCTGGTAGGCCTAATTGTTTCCATGTTTGCATAAAGAGCTTTGATAAGTTGGGGGACAGTGACCCAAAATCTTGTTTTATGTATTATGAACTTAATTCTGCAAAGCATCATGATTACTGCTGACTATGTCTTCACATGAGTACACACTTGATGCTTTAATGAGGAAAGGCCATGAAAGCACATAGATGTGCTTAAGTCTGGTTTGCTCCCTCCATCTGCTACATTAATTTATTTCCTGGGCTTGGGTGGCCGCTGTTTTTGTTGCCTCAGCCCATGCTGAGGGATGTTCTCTGCACACATCAAGCCATCCAGCCCTTGTCTTTCTAGGCCTCTGTAGCTGCAGAAAGACAGCTTGCATGTCACAGATGCTGAATTTGAAATGGTGAGAGCCAACAATGCAGAGATGGGCTGCAAGATGTCAGTGGTACAACTACTGTCAGTGAGAGTATTAGTTGTTAGTTTTTAAGTATGAAATAATTGAAACACTGGAAAACATGAATCTTGGTTGTAAGGAAAAAAGTTTGACCAAAAGAAAAACTCTGCATCCATTGAACTGCAGCTCCATGGAAAAATTTAAAGATGAAAAATTACTTAGTCTAATAAGCAAACATTTTATTTTAATTGGGGATATTTTTGTTAAAGTAACAATTATTTTTAAAAAAACCATGGGAATGAAAAAGAAGTGAAAGCAAATTCTCAGCTGTAGAAGTGAGGCTTTATGATGCAGATTTAGAATACCAAGCCCCTGGTCTCAAAAATCAGTCTGTTGTCTCATAAAATGATAATGGGAATGATCATCTCTTATTTCAAAACAATAAGCCATTATCTAGACTGTTCCTTTTCACCTTGTTGCTAAAGTTAATTTTTCACTAAGTGCTAAAAATATTTTTATAGCAATCCAGTGGTTCTCTAAATCCCTAATCCTGCAAATATTTTATACATGTTTAACGTCAGGCATATAATGAACTGATTTTTATAGCCTGAAGATAAGCAGGTTTATAAGCACTTTTTTTTTCCCATGGCGATTGCAATGGAAAAGTAGAAAGCTCTTAAATTAAAAAAAGACTTAATGAAGCAGATGAAGAGGCATGGTTTCATCAAAACTAGATCCTGTACAACTCAAATGCTGCACATCAGACACTTCATTCAAGGTATGCCTTGGATACTTAGGGGTGACTTTGAAGCATTTTTATTCTCTTTGGCAGTGGCTATTCTTGAACTTTCAGTTCATGTACCTTACCAAAGTATTGGTGTGCCTTACTCATCTGTTTATAATGCCTTACAGAGGTTGGTTACCCAAGATAATAGTGCATGTGGAAAATAAAAGTCTGAGCTCACTTTGAGGTAATGAGTATCAGCAAGGTAGAGGTGGATTCTCTGCTTTATATATCCTAGCAACCTTATTTTACTCTTGCAAGGGTTCATTGTGATTTTTCTTTAGCAAAGGCATAAATGTAAATTCCCTATTTTCATATCTGCGTGCGTTGAATTGAAGGGAGTTATCCCCTTTCAATGGCTGAATTTATTATTTAGCTTTGGATTTACCCACATTTGTGGCAACTGTTCAACTTTGGAGAAGACATATGGAGAGGTTAGCAAAACACCAGGGAATTACATTTCTCCTTGTTAGGTTTCTTTGATATTCACCAGAAGACAGTTGCCAGGTACCTAGATTTCATTTTGCTGCTTTGTGACAAGAATGGAAATTTGGAACAGAATTATTAACAACATAATACTGTGCTGGTCTGTCCTTTTACAGCCGTAAGACCCTAGTGATTCTCTTGAAGGTCAACCCATGAAAGAAAAAAAAGAGCAAACAGGCAGGGCAACTGTCTGTATTAAATTGGGAATTCTGCCAGAGCTGTTATTGGAGTGAGTGGATAAAGAGCAATGTAAATAACTCTACTTTTTGGGACTGAATCTAAATAACAATGTTAGTAACCACTGAAGTTGCCAGTGAATCAAGAAAATAGAAGGTGAATAGAAGAGTGCCCCTTCCTGAAGACTCCCTTAGCCATGTGTAGCAAATGTTTTGCTGTGCAGGTGAAAAACTTGAAATTTACAGCATGGAGAGTGAGAGAAGCACAGTCTGGGGATGAGAAGAGACCTCCTGCTGCAGGCCTATCTGGGGGACCAGCTCAACGTAGGGGTGAATGTGTAAGTGCCTGTAGTTAATTCTCTACTTCTGGTATGGCTTGATAAGACTTTCCTCAAAAGATGGATGGATAGATGGATGGAAACCTTTGCTTTGACTTTCCCTAGATCTGATGAGATGGGTTATCTGAGGCTACTGAGCCATGGAGCTGAACTGTCCCATCACTGGCTGCCTGCTGTTCCTGCACTTGGGCTCCAGCAGTCTGGGTTCCACAGAAATACTCAATTTACTTTTATAACCATTTTTCAGGGTCAACTCTATTTTAAAGCTCCGATTCAAGGGAATGCTCTCATTGTACCTTAACAGCATTTGAATTCAAATATGAGTCCTCATTTTAAAATATTATTTAGACTGGAGAATACAATTTTTTTTACCTGTTTTTATTCTTTCATCTTCACTTAATTAGCCATTATGGCCTTCATTTTTCCTTATGCAAACTATGGAAGAGGGGAAAAATAGTAATTTGAAGCTTTCAAAACAATTCTACGTAAGGATTTTATTGGTACCTTGAAAATACAGAATAATTTCTTCTTGCTTTCTCAACAAGCTTTTCAAAAATATGTACTCAATTTATTCCAGTACTTTAAGTTTTTCCCCAGATAATATTTCCACCAATTTAAGTGGCAATTTTGCTTGAGAAGAAAATATAGTTGCAATTCTTTTTTGCATTATTTTAGTGATTAATATGGTTTGAAAACTTGGTTTTATTTTGCTTTGGTTTGTTTTTTTTTTTCAGTTCCTGTGAAATTTGTTAGTTGCTACCTTCTTCTTCTTGTTCAAAAGCTCTTGTTCTCCTTGCTTACACAGATTATATGACCACAATTTATTTTTATGCATTGAGAGCGCTACTGTTTTAATATGTCTTTTCTGATGTCTAGTCATCCAGAAATATCTATGGAAAGAGGAACTGATGAAAAAGAAACAGAAGAAGGAGTAGAAAGAGGAAAAGATCAAGGTGTGAAACACAAGTGGTGACAAACTGTCCATAAGATTTTGCTATTGTCCCCAGAATCAAAAGTTAAGATGGGGGAAATGTAGTCTCTAATATTTGAATAGAATGAGAATGACTGTCTTAGAAAAAATTGTCAAATTATCCAGGAACCTGATGGCAAAATGAAGAACTAGTAGGAAGTTGTGAGACACAATAAGAGACTTACATAAACTCTTACCTTTTTTGCAGAGCACTTTAGACCAGTGATAAGGCAAATTTTTACTATGGTTTCAAGGAGCCATTATTTTAAGAAAAAATATTAAAACCAGTTATTGCCATATGCAATAATTTAAATATGAGTCATAACCTAAAAGAAGCTAAGCACTTCCCATAGTATGTGGAGAAAAGGGAGGGACTGAGGAAGAAATGACAATGAGGTTTCAGGAATTACTAAGGAAACCTGGCATATAGTATTTCCACTACTCATGAAGGATATGTTCATTGAAATAATGGCAGGAATGATCCACTGACAACGGGAAATGGAGATTTGGAACTTCCTTGCTCTGAGAGAGAAAACAGCTGGTTGAAAACTTTCCATAGAGTTCCCACAGCTTCTGTCCTTCATGTGTCAGAATCCAGATCTGTAAACTCTTATTTTATTTTGCTTTTTATAATTGGAATTTCAGGTGTCGATGCCTGGCTACAGGATGTTGACTGCACTGGTATTAGAGACACAAACAACACTCTTATATGACTTGGCTACAACTGGGGAACGGTAGAATTATTCAGAACAATTTAATTACAAAGACTTTGAAACATAGTGTAGTTTAAGCCATTAGGAACATGAAGATTTTGGTTGGAGACTTTAATGCTGTCTTCAATGCCTAATGTGGCATGATAATACTATTTATATTTTAGTATGGCCAGCTGTGCCAAAATGTTTTTTAATGAAGTGAGAAGGTGGATTTTTTTTAATTTAAATTGCTTCCAAAGTCAGATGACAATTAAAAATCTTGTTGAAAAGATCTTGGGACCCATTACAGAAACCGATGCAGTGCCTCCTAACGATGTCTGCACTGGTTGCTGTTAAGCTGTTAAAAGACACCATGGGACATAAACTAGCCTGGTGTTTGTTATCCCAACACTGTCCTTCTGTTACAGGAGAAGCCATCTGTGCAAAGCAAATATCTATTATAATTATTCTCCCAGAAACATTATAAAATTTACAGGTGGAAGATGAATCTGTTACTAAAGACTAGTTAGTATGACTAAACTGTGGCATGTAAAGTGCTTATCTTTTGTTATCTTTGTGCCAAGTGTTGTGAAGTAACTTGTCCAGAAGAACTCAGCTGCTCCGATCAGGTGGTATTTCTGGTTAGGGTCTGCAAAATCCTTTGATTTGGTGGCTTCCAATTAGTTCATAAAATAAAATAATGACACCTCATGTTTGGTTCTTTATTTTACAGCCCAGACAGAACTAACAAGTCCTTGCTGACACACCACAGTAAAAAAATTGGTTGTTTTCCACTGTCCTTACTCATCCTGCAGATGCTGTCCTCCTGTGGTTGTTAGCAGGGGAAACTTTAATAATACGTGGAGTACACCTGGAATCTGTTAGAGGTGAAAATCGAGGAGCATCTGGTGGTGTGAGGGCTTCAGGCAGTGTAACTGCAGATAATCAGTCTGAGAAGCTGCTCACCCAGTAAAACAATGGTGTGAGGTAAAAAGGCTTTGTGTACACAAAGTAGTTTCATCTAATTATCATGGATTACAAAATAAGAGCAGAGATGTGGTAACACATGCTTTGCCATGTGTCAATACAAAGTTATGGACTCAGTACTCTCAGAGAGCTTAAATTATCTAAGAGCTGCCAGCTCATGGTGATGTCTGTGGCTGCATCTGCAAGGATGTGACAGTCAGATTAAGCAATTCTAAGAAACTCAGATATGTTTTTCTGAGTAGTAGTGAAGCCAACAAAAGGATTTGAATTTTTTAACATGATGTATGTTCTATTGTGGTTTGTGCTTGTGATTTTACATGGCTTGAGTTATATTTCATTGCTGTGCGGGTTTCATGCTAGGTGTGCTAGGTGATCCAGTCAACAGCTTTTTCTGTAATAATCATAGCTCTCCATCTTAATTCTGCTATTTTGAAGCATCTGTAAAACTATGTTAATCACATAAAGTTCCAAGCAAAAACAAACACTTACTGGCTGTGATAAAATGTACCAACTGAATCAAAAAGGTATCTGAAGGCCCAAATCCAACGTGTAGGACTTTGGCCCTTTTGTTCAAACACCTATTCTCTGCTAGTGTTAAAACTGTAAGGTCATTACTCTGATCGCCCAATTCTTAACAAAGAATGAATGAGACAATGAATTATTTTTTTCTCTTTTTGAAAATACAATGTAAACCCAAAATTTTGTTTTAAATAGCTGTCAGCTCTCCTGCTCTACGTCCCACCCTAAATTTCTTTCTACGTTCAGTTTTGCCTCCCAGTCCCTTCTGGGAATAGAAAGAGTTGCTTTTTCCATTTGGTGTCTCACTGTGAATTCTTTATTAGCTTAGCATACTCCCTTTTCCAATATGTTTCAAGTTTAAGAAAAATAAATTTAAAAAGCAAAATGATAACCCTGTATTTCTGTCCATATCTCCAAGACTTTTCTTGGCTTACATTCACTATGGTTAACTATTTTTTTCATATTTAAAGTACTTTTTACTCTGTGCGGACAGGACTACAGAACACAGTGTTCTTTTATTACCAGCTAAGTTGTAGGTTAGTAATATATAAGAGCACTATTAGTAAAATAAAACTGATGTGGTTGATAACAGGAAATGATGAATTATTTATCATAAAACAGTATTTGAATGTTGGCAAAAATTAATTTTTAAGAAGGGACCTTTATAATAAAAAATGTATTATCTAAATAATGACTGAGCCAGCCATTAATACTAGTAATATATTTACATACATTATAAGTATATTTTTACATGGTTGGGTTCTTTGTTGCTACTTCACTAGTTCCATATTTGTCACAGGTATACCAAGTACACTTTCCAGGACTGACACAACCTCCTCTGCTGATTGAGTCTGAGATCTCTGTGATATATCTGGAGCCTACCACTGGACTTCAAGCAGATTTCAGACTTTGGTTTGAACAGCAGGGAGGTTGTTAATGTTAAATTGAAATGAGATTTATGATCTAACTCAACAGGAACAAATGCTGAAGGGAGCAAGGGCATCTCTGCTCCTGCATAAGACAGTCTTTTTCCTGGGTCCAGCTCTGCCAATTAAAGAAAAATTTCAGCCCAAAGTCTTCATTCTTATTTTAACTTCTCTGCCAGTTAAGCAGGTATTGTAATTGCTCTCATGCCTTACTAAATCAAACTTCCAAGATAACTCAAACCATTGCTGACTTTGCTTGATGGTAGCCATGGAGCACTTGGACTTTTCCCACTGAAGAGCATGGTGTTCCAATAGGCAGTTGGGGAGTTCTCTTTTACACGGACCTCTCTGGAGCTGAAAGAAAATAAAAGCCCACCTTTGGCTTCTTCATTCTCCTGATTCTGTTATGGTTTTGTGCAGCCCGAGCTGTACTGCTCAGTATAAAATACTAAAATTCTGTATATAGAGAAATTCCAGCATCGTATGTTTATATTTTTTTCCACTATTGGCTGAAATAGAAATAGCCTGTTTATGAATTTTTTTTTCCAGTTCAATACCCTCCCTTAAAATTCCTTTTAAAAAAAGTATTTATCTTCTGTAACTTATTAGGTATACGCTGAAAGGTACCATAAGTTCTATAACCCAAACCACAGACCTATTTAGCAGTAATTCACATCTGGGTGGATTCACAAGTCACTACAGGAGTACAAACAGTAAATGCAGAAAGGATTGAATCTGTTTTTATGGTGCACATAACACAAATAGTATCTGGTGATACATCTGACAGATGGAATAGAGTGCTCAGGACTTGGTAATAAAGAACAAGAGCACAAGAGATAAGAGAACACTGAGTGTAGAGGGCATAACTCTGTAATGGACAAACAGTGTTCAGAAGATGAACAATATAACAAACTAATTATGTTTCAGTACAAACAGTGCCTGAACAGGAGATGTGGTCTGCACCAAGCTCCTGGTAGCTGTGGCTCACACAACCCAATTTACATCACACTTCTGCAGTGAGTAATTGAGCACCCTACCATAGAGCTGCTCAGCTCTCATAATTTCCACGTGCAGTGACTACACATATGCAAACACAACAACTGCACACCTTATTCAGAGGTGCATATGAGGTATTTTTTATTTATTTACATGCAATTAAGAATCCAGTGGCATTCACCGTTTGAAATGTAGCTGCTTGCCATCTTTTAAAAATTTTTGAAATGGAAATTCTAGATTTGCTAAGAGGAATACAATTTATTACCAAGTGTAAATAGATGAATATGAAACTGAAAATTTCAGATCAAGCCACAAGATTAAAATATTGTTCTGCAAAATAATTCAATTGTTTTGCCTCTTTGTTTCTTCTTAGGATACTTCATAATGTTTCACATGATTGGAAAATTACTTTTTGGCCACTCATTAGTTTATCTCTACAAATTGGCATGAAATCTTTACCTTCCAAAGTTTTGTCCCTGGAAATTTTTCACGAAGAAACAGCCCAATAGAGCTTCATTTGAAGATTCACATCAGGTCAGTAAGAACCATCAGCTGTCTTCAAGCCCATGAGGACAACCTGCCTTTTAAAATATTGTCTTCTTACATTAATTTTCCTAACTGTACCTTTGATTTAGTTCACCTATGTGTATGCTGAGCAGAAATTCTTTCCCTTTTCTATGTGTTAACTTTTGTCAGGCAATGATGTGCTTTGCATTAAAAAAAAAACAACAAACCAATGCTTCCCCTCCTTTAGGAGGATGCCCTGTAAGACTTTACTCCAGAAACCAGGGAATTAATATTGCCAAAATGTGTTTCCTCTGAAAATAATTAGACAGTTGAAACTAATTTGTAAGTGACAGTAAGGAAAAATTTCTCCAAACTGAAAGAATGGGATATAGGAGTTACTAGAGGTTTGGCTTATTTTAACATGAACAGGAAGTTTTTTTCTCAGAAAGAAAAAAAAATTATTTTGTGATGTCCCTAATAGGAGGTTTCCTTAATTTGAACGTGAAACTGATTGGAAGGTAGACTTTGAATTGCTGTTTCAAGTCATCTGCTTCTTTTTTAGGTGTCCAAAGACTACACAGAAACAGTGAGTTAAATTTTTGTCTGCTACTATGTGTATAATAGAATGTGATACAACTCTGAAACTACAGGAACTTAATAGATAAATTTATATTGCAGTATCTCTAATTTCTTATTCTGTGGATTGTGGTTTTTTTTTAATTCTAAAAATATGATGTAAAAGTAGTCAAGAAAAAATCCTAGATTTATTAAAGAGAAATAAAATGACACTCCAGCAAATAATATATATTTGGTCAGATTTGTTCTGAATTTTTCTAGTGGCTTGTGCATTAGAAAAGGAATACTGATAGAACTGATGGGAATAATTAGGAAAATGTAACATCTTTTCTTTGCATGCATATTGTGTTACCATGCTTTCTAACTTGTTCCATTTTCCCCAGTTCCTTGGACAATCTTTGGAGCGTGGGAACATGGACTGATTGCATCTTAAGCAGAGAGACAAAAGTTTCAGTGGCTTAATATTTTGCCATACTGACAAAGCTTTTCTTATTGACGTTACTCATCTGGCATTAGGGTCAGAGTGTTATCCCTTGCTTTGATCTCTGACAGTGAAAACTCACTGTGTGAAACAGCTGGTCTTAAGTCAGAGGGCTCCTCTGAAATTATATTAATTTGATGTGTTCTCTATGTATTGTTTCACATGAGATGCTGCTGGAAGTTTGGAAAAACTGCAAAATGTAGCTGTGTTCTTGAGAAAACTATTTCTCATGTCCTTGCCTAATAACTTGTTGCAGAAAAAATTATTTCCAACCAGTTATTCCTATATTGCCTTTAGGGCCAACAGACAGGGTAACAATTGCTTCAGGTGATAGTATATTTTGTGTGATAATATAATTAAATGTGGACAGAAGATGTTGTTTAAATGAGTAAATCCTACAACTCGAACCCTGTACTCCATTCTGTTGCAAGAAGTAGAACAATGATGTATTCATGGGGAACAGAAAGATTTAATGATTTAATGGAACTATCTGACAATGCAGTCCCTTTCCAAATTGCTGCAGTTCCTCCACAGGAATCTTAGGACTCCTTCAGCTATGATTTTTCTGGGTGCCCTTTTAAAACTCATAACCAAGATAACCAGGATAACCCTTTGGCTCTTACGTTTTGTAACAAATCATAAGAGAATGCTGCTTAAAGTAAGGAAGTAAGGAAAATTTAAAAAGAAAAATGTAAAAAATTTCCATTGTGAGCCTCACAGGAATCTTTCTTTTGTTGTTGAAATTTTGGTTTTGCTGAACAGTTTTAAATAGTTGCTTGATTTCCAGGCTTCAAAATCACAGAGAATACTGAGTAAGATTTCTTGTGTTTTCTATGTTGGGAATCATTACTTGCATATCCAACATATACAATGGCCTCATACTTGTGGGTTGTCAGTGTCTCTTCTGAGGACTGGATGTCTTTGCATCAAAAGTCTTTGAGTATCCTCCAATCTGGAGTGTATTGAGTTTTTTAATGTGTGTATGCATGATTAAGTAGGATATCTGTTGACATGCTTGAGTGTAATACTTACAGATTTCCATTAAACTCAGCAGGACTGAGAAGTTCTGGAAACAAACTGTAAATATTCACACAGAACACTCCAAGATTCAAATACCCCAAGTATGTGAGCTACTGAAAGTTGACGAGACTATTAAATTTCAGACTTGCTAGAAGCAAGAACTATTAGAAATGTTGTAAAGGTTACTGTCCTATTGTTCTTTGCTGCCTGGTTGTGTGGTTTCTTTCTTTGTTTTTTGGTGTGGTGGTTTTTTTTTGTTTGTTTGTTTATTTTTTTTTTGTTTTTTTTATCACATATATAGTATTGTTTTTTTTAATACATCTCTATCTTGAATTCTGTATCTTAACTGACTTGAAATCTGAAGGCTGAAGAGCTTAACTCCAACAAAGAAAAATTAGTAAGGTGTCAAAGTGGAAAAAAGTCCTGAAATTCATTTTTGGTATGGTGTGTTGCCTATTTTTAGTAAGTAAAATGTTCTCTACATGTCTTTCTTTGTTTATGTAGGAAAGAGGTATTGCCAAAGGAAATGCAGAGGGACAGCTCTCTAACTACTCACATAATCATGTGAATGACTAGAAGCGTAGTAGGATTATCTGGTGAGAGGTAAATGCATCAGAAATCACTGTCTGAAAACTCAGCTCCCATTCAAATACATGTCAGTGAAACACCTAGAAACAAAAGAAAATGGAAACTGGCTTTGATGATAAAAAAAATGGTAGCTGATAATACGACAGCATTTGGAGCTATGTTACCAACAAATCCCATCCCATTATCCCCAGCTTTTGCTTTCTGCTTATCTGCAAGGCTGACGTCCCAGCTCTACATAGTCACAGACTTCATCCAGAGTCCCAAACAATGGGAAATCAAGGACAAATTCATCAACTTACTGTGACTGCCAGAGTGACAGCAGCAGAAGGAAAAGACAAAGCAAAACCAAAAAAAGCTGCTGCTAACAACAATGACATCTAACAGCCAACTGACATACTCTAGGGCCTGCTCTGCCTGCCAGCATATTGATTTTAAAGTGTGTGGCACCCAGATGCTATACTGATGGCCAATAAATAAATAACATTGTTTTGTTCACAATGAAGATGACTCAGGATGCTCAAGAGACAGGGAATGATTCATGTACAGCCTTCAGACCTCCATCAGCTGTAAGCTATTTTGCTTGCCCTCAGGAATTCAGTAACTGGGACAGGAAAACAGATAGCTTTTAGTGTGTTACTGCTGTGCTTGGCTACTATATATTAATTTACATTTGTTCCATGTTCAAATAAGTTTTTATTTATTCCCCTGGTGGCTTCAGTGAGCATATTGTGAGAAGTTGTATGTACTGGGATGTATGCCTGATGGAATGAGTTCTTTCTTCTACCACTATAAAACATGGAGCTGAGAAGCACAAGGCAAAGCAAATGAATAGCAATCAGGCTTCTGTTCTACAGGTGCCTTACTGAAAAAATATCACCATGCTTTTTCTCAGTCCTGCATGAGGCATTTGAATTAACTTCACATAATTTTGTGGTTGGTTGGGTTTTTTTTTGTTGTTTGTTTTTTTTTTTTTTTTTTTTTTTTTGTTTTCTTCATAGAGCATGACAGAATGACAAGGTCCCAAGCTGCACACATTATTTTCACTGCAAGAGATGTGCAAAGGAAAAGCGTAGCTCAATGTGAAGTTTCTTTTCTTAATCAGTCTGTACTTCTTCATAGCCATGTTTTTTGAGTGGATCATAGGAAGAGCTCCATTTACTGATGCATCCAATTCTTGGTAGGTGTGGATAGAACCTGTTGCTCTTATGCCTCTTCTGTTGTTCAAGTCTAGCTCTAAACTTTTCAGCACATGAGAACACAAAGCTAATACAACTCATCAGATTTGCTGCAAATATTATACGAGAATGTTATATCTTAGAGAAGAGAGGCACACACTAAAAATCTAGTTGCATGGTGGAAAAATTACAGAACTGTTTATTCTAAGAGGTAGATAAAATCTCCAAGTGTCCTGTTTCCTTTTAACTATCTGAAAGGATTTGAAAGCAAGGTTCTATAAGTAAAAGAAATTTTTTACATAGCTGTACCACATTCTTTAAAAGCTCTGAATATCATATATATTATATATATAATACATGTTCTAAAGATAGTGATGCTGAACTTTCTTAATAGGTTTTAACTCCATTTTAACATTTCCTGTTTCTTGTTTTTATTTGTCCTTTGAAAATGATTCTTAACTATTCTGACTAGATGACTATTTTTTTTCCCGATGAAGTTTTTCCAAGTTTCCTAATGAAAAGAATGAAAAGAGCCTCCTTCCGGTTCAACAGTTTAATCTGTTCAATACAACAAAAGAGTGCAGGAAGATTGTTTGTCAAACAAAATGAAAACATATTTAAAAGACAGATATTATTTCCTAATGCCAGTGGAATTCTTTACCTAGCTCTAATATAAGCATTTTGAACCACTGCAGAAGCTAGATAAAACTCTCTGGAAGTTGGGCAATGCACTGTCTTTTTTTACTGCCCTCCAGTTCAACGTTTACCACCATCAGCCAATGTGTCTTCACAAGATCTTAGGATGTCTCAGTGTGTACCCATAGCTTCACTTTGTAGGTAAAGCTCCCAGTATTATTTCTTCTCCCCTGTTTCCACCTTTTGAGTCAGCTTCTAGATTTCTGAACATAGTAGCCAGCAGCATCTGGCCTCTTTGCAAGAAGATGTGGTGTTCACTAAGGTCCATAGAAATACTAGTAGCTGCCTGCAGCAAAAGTTGTCTACTCTCTCAGGTGTCTTTTCTGGTGTTCTGTAGGCTCCTCAAATAAAATTTTCAATATGGTATATGAGAGCCATCGTAATATGTTGCATGCTTTTGAATAAACTATAGAGAGAAGATACTTGCTGTATCTGCAGGATGATGTTAAGGTTCCATCTCAGGGAACAAGTATATTTCCAGTTGCATAAAGGTGAATATTTGCAGGGAAAAATAATTTTCTAGCATCTACCATTGAGTCCTATGCTTTGCATCTTTATAATTTGCACCCAGTAGCCGTAAATTGCTGCTAAAATTTTGTTTTTCTTCTTTTTAGATACATTTAAATTTGGCCTTTTCAGTATTTTATTTCAAAATTCATTTCTTGATTATCATCCTCCAGTTTAGAACAATCATTTTCTTCATTGTCCATGAAAAGATTGCAAAAGATGTATGAGTATTTACACTTCTTGAGACAAGTATTTCAGCCAAATTCTTCATAAAGCATACATTCTACTTTGACATGGTTCAGGTTACAAAGTACAGTCCAAAATGCAGAAACACCATATTTTAAAATGGAATGTTTTCGTCATCTCTGCTAGAAATATTACACCTGAACATATGATATGCTGAAATCTAAGAGCAGCCCAGAATTATGGGTCTGCCTGAAATCCCTGAAATACCTGAAATATGTGATTCTATAGCTCCTAGCTGCCAAATGGCACAAAGAGCAGTTTGAAATACATTAATTATTGCTCATTATGAACTGTTTTAATTGCTATAGGACTGTGTGCAGGTGTCTAGGACACTGCTTTTTTACCTGACATAGAAAAAGTGAAAATGAAATCTATTACACTTCCTCTGTCAGTATTGTGCTCTATACAAAAAATATAGCAAAGTGAACATGAGTATACCCACTTCTGCTTGAAGAGTACATCCAAAGGTGTACTGGAGACACCCCAATATATCTTTTAAGTAGCATCTGTTTTGGCTAAATGTAGTTGTTTCAGTTTTTCATTTATCATGAGATTTAGGAATAGATTGATTGATACTAATCCAATGCTTATGTTCCAGTTTTGGACAGTGGAGACTGTGGTTTGTACAAAACTTAGATATGAATGCCTGTTGATATTTTGGGAATGTATGAGGACGTTCTTGGTTTAACAGTTATCAGCGAGTGACTTCCTAATTTAAATTTATTTGGATTTAATTTTCCATTGATGTCTAATTTTTCAGTTACAAAGTTGGTTGGTATATCACATACCTACAGCTTGCACTGACTTTGGACTCCATTTGCACTTTGATAGCTCACAACAGGATCACAAGTCCTTCTGGATCCTTGAGGTGTCATGGCATGGCATTTAGGAGTTGCAGAAACATTTCAGATGCATAGAATTACATGTGACCTGTGTCATTTTGTTTTGCCTTCAGGGAAAGTGATGAGGAAATGGTTGTATTTTGCAGAGAATGAGAGAAGTTTTGCAGAAAATGACTGGAGAAAGGTCAAATTTGTGACTACTTTATGTTGTGAAATGTACATTGTGAAACTAATGAAAAACTTATGAAATTGGTTTATACTGAGTAGAGGGAAGGCAGAATCTGGCCCATAGGGAGAAGCACCAAGTATGGAGTAGGAACGGTACAATAGTTCTATTTACATAAAGACTTAGTAAAACAAACTGTGTTGTTTTAGCTGAGTCTGCCCTATTCACTATCCAAACACAGTTCTTAATGATACATAACTGGCATCTGATCAATACCACAGAAGTGCACATTGTTGTGCAATGCTCTGTGTCTGGAGCAGTTTCCTTTCCCAGTGCAGCACCGTGAGGTCTGCTAGATGGTGCTGAGAGGGTGTGGGAGTCCCATACCTGCTTTTGAAGAGGTGGGTTAATCCTTTGCCACAAACAATAAAATCAGGGTGCTGCTGGCTGCCTGCATTGTCCTGAGGTTGCTGCAGCCTTTGGTTGGAGGGAGATGAAGGCTCAGGCTGGGGTTCCTCAGAGGTCTTGAATTGCTGCAGTGCAGGGTGCTTGGTCAATGCTCATCATCCCACATTCCCATTCTGCTGCCTTGTGTTCCCACCCAAGATTCAAACATCACTAAGGAGCCCAGTTCTGGCAGATGCACTGCAGTTCTGCTGGCACTGCTGCAACAGAGCATAGAAGACCTTGATTTGCTCAGAAGGAAGTGAAAATGAACATGAATTACTAATACAAAATGCTTCATGCCCTGATAGTAATTTTCTACCATATTCTTTTGTTGTTTGTTCTGCAGTTTTATTTCTTAATTTTCTCTTCTTTTACTCTTGTAGTACCATATTAATGGTAGCCTTTAGATACAATAGCATTCTCTATGATATTTTGAATTTGTCAATATAGTTTGCTTACAGGATTGTATAAAAAAATCTTGTTCATTCAAGCTGACAAAAGAACCAACCCTGATTCTGTGAAAAGGCTGCATGCTGTGCTCACTAGCACACTTGCAGCTTCATTCCAATTTTTTTCACATCACTGGTTTCCAGAGGCCAGGAAGCCTCAACTTTTAAAAAACGGAGGGTTGAAAAAAAGAGATTTACTTGGTGGACGAAGGTATAATTCAGTTCCCTGATGAAATTCTGCTCTTTGTAGCTAAGGCTTCAGTCAAAAATATCTTAGAATTAGTGAGCTCAGAACTAACTAGATCATGACAGGCATGTCCTTAGGAAGCAGTGATTGATTCAGGCTGTGTTGGGAAGGCATTGCTAGGTGAGAGACAGCACTCTGAGTCACTGTGTGCCCAGGGTGAAGGTCTAGATGACTGCTTGTGGACCTCTAAGGCTCCAGTTCCTGTAATTTTCTATAAATTGAGGCCATATGAGTATCCAGGAAGATACAGAGCCATGATTTTTGGTAATTTCAGCAGTTAAAGATGTTCTGGTGTTTCTCCTCTCTCCTATGTTTGCCTCAATGCTAGTCAAATCTGACGGTTGTTTCTTACACATTTTTGTAAATACAGATGCATAACAGTGAAGTCACTAGGGAGAAACATATGTTTTTACTTGTGACCAGTAAGATCTCTGAAGTTTGTATGATGCTTTTTGTTCCTAGTCAACTTTTTGTTCCTATACCATTGTGTATAACTCTGATTTCATAGCATGGCATAAACCACTTTGCTAATGCTTGTGGTTTAGTCTCAATAAATCAGCAGAAGAAAGAATCTCATCTAGGATATTATTTCCATTAAAAGAAAGAAAGAAAAAAAGTACTCTGAGGGACACAGGTGAAGAGGTGAAGTAATTTCCATTTTCCTTATCATTCCTGTTCAGGAACCAACAGAGTAGTTTTACTCTGCAGTTGTATGCTGTGACAGGTTGAGTTAGACTCTAATGCCACTTCTTATTTTTCTCAGGTTGGTGGAAAACAATAAAATTGAACAAAACAGCCTCCAATATCCCAGTCTACAGAGTCAAACTTTGCTCTTACTTGGAACTTCCTTTATCTAAGAAGAGAGTTTCCACTTGAAACTCAAATTTTACAGGTCAAAATGTCCTTTGCATGAGGACTTCTCATATGAAATACATATAACTGGTGCACACTTATATTTGCTCTATTATAAGTTCAGGCAAATGAGCCAATCTGTTCAAGGACATCTGCAAATTCTAGATGCAGAGGGAGGAAAGTAGGTGGGGAAGGAGCTGAATTAGTGCTTATGTGCCAGAGAAGCAGATTGTATTAGATAAGTCACTTGGCAGGAAAGCCATGAGTACCAGTGAACAGATAAAGCACGGTCTACTTGCAGCAGTGCATGTGTGTCTAGGTCTTAATTTTTTTTTGTTGAGCTGGTAAGAATGCGGGTGATCTTGAGAAGGGTAATGTTGTATATTTGTGTGTTTTTCTTTGCTTTTGTTGGTTTTATAAAGTCCTGAGATGTTCTTGGGAACCCCAGCCAGTCCTTTGTACAAGTGATGACTGGAAATTTGACAAGATCTCTCAGCTGGGATAACAGGTAATTAACACAATAATAACCAAAATAATTTGCCTTAAACCATATCTTTCCTCACCCCAGTCTGGGATGTGTGAGTAAGGGAGAGGAATGTGACCACTACTTCAAATGTGAATGTAGATCACACTGGGGATTTGCAAGCGGCTTTTTTCCCCTCAGCTTATCCTGAATTGTGTTCAGTGTTTCCTACAGCTGTGTATGTGGGCAGCAGTAGTGCCAGTTCAGCAGCATCAGCTGTGGTTATTTGAGGCAAAGTGTTTAATTCTGACAGTTCAGAGCTGTGGGACAAAGCCATCTTGTGCTGCTGGCTCAGTGACCGATCATGGAGAAAAGATGATGTAGGCAACACTTGGACAGTGTGAAGCAGTATTAATTATGTTATGAACTGTCTGATTTCTTGTATTCATCATACATCAAGCTCATTTCTATGCTGAAAGGCTTAGTTTGTTGCATTAGTTATGGCCAGAATGAGCCCTGCAGGTGTGCAGAATGGAAATGTGGCACTAAGGAAATCCACAGCACAACCACACTTTCTTATATTAAAGCAAATGTAGTCTCTGAAGTCCTGGGTGAGTAATACTTTAACTTAAATAATACTTCAAAGTAAAGGACAATTTGATGTCAAAAAGCCTCTCAGTTTTCTATGAAAATTCACAGAAATTTTCCCCAGAAACTTGACATTAAGGAGGAAATCATCATTAAAGCATCCATTCCTTATTGAGAAGAATTCAAATTGTTCTCCTTAAAGTTTGAAATTTATAGCAAATCTGTTTTCTCCTCTTTGGGTGTGGTGTGCTGTCATAACACAGCACAGCTTAGCAGTGTGTACAGACTCTTTATTCCTTTGTAGAGTCACAAGCTGCTATTTTAAACTTCTGTTCTTTCACTGGTAGAACTCTTTTTAATTACATAAAGCACACTTTTACCCCGAGAAGTGCCACTGAATATTCCATGGCATGTCCTTAATCAATATAAAACATATTTTGCCTGGTTCAAAAGGGTAAAAATGTTATTTTCTAACAGGTAGTGTTGCTATTGGTCACAGATATCTGTGTCTGGAGTTCTCTCCTCTTTGCCTGTCATCAACAGCCACTTTGGTCTGGCTGGGACATATTGCATGGTGCAGGCAACAAATGGGTCTGTTAGGTTATATATTTTAATAAATAAGTTTATATACACTGAAACATATATATGTGTATATGCAACTAACATAGGTCTGTAATAAATATTGCAAATATTTTCAGTCTGTGTTTTCTTGAAGATGTATTGGCATTTTTCTGTACAACACCTATCTTTGAGTAATTTCTGTATCTCCACAAGGGTTGGGATAGGGCAGTTCTTTGTATCTAAAGCCATATATGAAAGACTGGTTCCTCCTAATTTTTTCAGATATTTAAAGATATTTTGCTACATTTAAATTTATTAAAATAGTTACCTAGAGAATACCTAAAATAGTTACCTAGAGAAAATAGTTACCTAGAAAGAAACATGTCTGTTGAGCCTTGATTTTAATGGTCACTTTTGGGAAAACTTCCAAATAGATGGAAGAGAGCTAATCAGTGAGGAGTGACCTGCAGGTCACTCTCTGTACTTCTGCTCCTTTTTTATCCAGAGGCTGTTCCACAGCAATGATAATTTCATTTTGGCTTATTTACCACGGTCTGTAGCACTATTTGTCATTTCTGACCTGTGTGCCACAGGTTCTTTATCAGTGATATAAGGGTTTAGTTAGCATAATGCATTGTGATGAATGCATTATAATGCATTGTCATGAGTGAGATGAAAATGTCCTGATCAAATGGACTGAAAGCCTGGAAATATATATTGTTATTATTTATATAATATATATTGTTAATTTTATTATACATTGTTATTATATATATATATAAAATCTCCTGCATATATATATTAAAAAAATCTCCTGCATACATATATATGTAACCCCTGTTTATGCACTACCAAACATGAACAACTTTGGGCACTAACTTAACATATATATTTAATGACAATAATAAAACTAATTCTATCCTATTCCAGTCACATTAAAAAAGTAGCTTTGAAATGCACTTGGCAATAATGAGTTTTTTTAAACTACCCCATAATGTTGTAAGTGTTTTTATGGACTCAGTGATGTTAACTTGTCCTCCTGCTGATTTCAGGTGCTAAAGATGTATCTGGTGGCCACATTTGGCTGGGGTTAATACTACCTTAGCTAACTAACCAGGATATATGTATCCCATACACCTATCTTTCCAGGTGAGTCCCAGCTACCTGCTGGGTGCAGGGTATTGCTATGTATTGCTAAAGGCTAAATGGAAAACATTCTTCACCTTGAGCATGAAAAGGCATGTTCTATCCCTATATTGTAAAATTCCATCTGCAGATGGTGTGGACTAGAGGAATTATCAAAGATTCTCAAGAAACCACAGCTTTGTTGCATTAATTTCTTTTTTTATCTCTTCTGATGTTTATCAAAGGACTGCCAAGTAGCAGGAGGCTCTTGTCCTGATTTCTCACTGAAATTAAGAGAAATAATTTTCTTTTTGTCTTTCTGAACACTTTCTGAAACACTCCAGCTGGCATGGTAATTTGCAAGCTACACTCGTTCAGCTGTTACATTGTTTGTAAACTATATTAATTGCATTGATTGTGTTCTGGTCTCCTAAATGAAACTGCTGTGGGTGTATTTACCATCTGAGAAAGCTGTACCAGTGATAGCAGCTTGCAGTTTTAACCATTGCTCTTTGGCTGATGAAAAGGCAAAGACGATGTGGAGCACGTGGCTGCTCTCTCTATAGTCTCCCACTCTGCTCACATGTTGCCATTTAACTTGGACAGGTCACAGAAGTCAGTATTCATGGTTTTTGATAACTCTGGTCTGTGAGTGCACATTTAGTCTGAAGCATGGGTAAAGACTTCAGACAATAAAGAGATCTATTCATGGAAGCGTGAATTAGAGAATAATTTTATACAGTGATGAACAAAACATGAAAACAAGGATCAGAAGTTATTGTGATGAGATTGTAATTAAAAAAAAAAAACAACTAAAATATATTGTTCAGTTTAGTCTCCTGAAACTCTGTTGTCTCAGTCAGGCCTTCCTATAGATCCTCATACAAATACATTGGAGTAGCTTCTGATACTTCAGTGACTACAGAGAAAATGTGCCTGGGTTTGTACTTATTTAGAGATTTCCCTCTGTTACGACAAAGTCGTAAATGTCTTGAGAATACTTTATTCCTCTATTTGGTTTAGTAAACAACCTCTAATTGATGGCAATTATGGTAGAGTGTAACCAGAAGATGGCAGCACTCCAATATTTTTTTTTTTTTAGCCAAGTAGACAAGAGACTGAGTCTGTTTATTGTTTTGAGCTCTACCGTGCTACTGGAAAGGAAGGGTGCTATAGAAAAGGAAATGATTAAAGCAATTTGACAGGTAAAAAATTCTTCACAAGATTTGTATAAGCAGAACTGCAAATTTTTATTAAATTGCTGTTAATATGCTAGGATGCAAGAAGCAGGGAATAAACCCCTTTGGGAGGCACTTGTTAGAACAAGTAGAAATTTGTTTAAACACTTCCATGCTGGATAATTCCCAGAAGAGACTGCTCTGTAGTGACAAAAAGACCTAAACAAACTTCCCAAAAAGAGATCTAGTTTTCCAAAACATGAAGAACTGGAGAAAGAATGAGAAATACTGTTTCTATACCTTCTAGGCTTTTAGTTTACTTGATAGTGAAACTATCATTTCTAGGGCCCTTATGAAATTAATGGTGGTTGATAGCTGTGTGCTTCAGCTGTCCTGGTGACACAGGAAATTACTAGTTTAATGGAATGATCTTCACAGGCCTTCCCAAAGCCCTGTGAGGTCAGGAAAAAGGTTCCCAGTGACTTCATTTGTTTTCAAATTGTTTGCTGTCTGGTGGCATTCCAAAAATGCCTGAAATTGTGCAATGTACAAATATGCACCTTATTCTGTGTTTTGGATTATAGTTGTGGTCAAGAAGGTCACAACAAAACAGGAGCTACCTCTCCTTGGGGGAAAAATTAGGGATATAATTGTTTATTTGGCTTACAGTGTAGAAAAACTTCCCATCAACAAAAACAAAATAACCAAGCATTCAAACAAAAAAACCTTTACCCCCAACCCCAAGCATTTTCAAGTTTAAACACCTCTCAAATCAAAGCACATAGCATCTTCCAAAACATAGAAAATCCCTTAAGAAAAGGTTTCTCATAATCACAAATTTCCTTACAGGACATTGCTCAACAACTCTTAAGCAACATTTCCATTGTGTGCAAAGCAAAACCAAAAGCTTTCAGTGTTCCAGCATGCATTCACTTGCTGCTGTAACTGAGTTTGTTCTTAATCTGCTTTGCTGCCATCTCCTTTGTAAAATGAGTATGAATTAGGAGCATAATCCTGGTGATGGGTCTTCACAGCTCTCAAGTGGTATTATCACCTTGTTAATATTTTTCAGATATTTCATCAGGATTAATGCCTGATACTCAAAAAGTGTGGTACACTAATGTAGAAACACTTGGGGTAGTTGGAGACTTTCCTGATCAAGAAAGGATCCCTACTTCCTTTCCCCACAAGTATTTTCTCTGATTTAGGATTTATTTTTGGTAGCTCAGGGCTCCAGGCTGAAGATAGACACAGGGAATAAATAAAAGAAACAAGTACAATGCATGATTCATATACATTTGGCCTCAGAACTGAAGCACTTTTTCCAAGAAAGCAGGGTGAATAGGACTCACTTTTCCCTGCATAATATTTAAAGAAAAAATCTACAGGAGAAAAGGATCACAAAGATTCCAATTGGTGAATGTGATGGAAAATTTGCCTGTCATTTTTACAACTCTCACCTTTTTCTAAGCTTTTTGACATATTCTGATACTGAGTAATTCTAATTATGAAACTCTGAATTGCTATGAATTTTATTTTGGAAGGAGAAAAATTTATTTTTAATTTGTACCAAGAAAAGAATACTTAACCTGCAGAATTTCTGGTTCCTTCCTTCATCTACCTCCTGTTATTTTTCAAGCAACCACTGTCTGTGGATGTGAAGGCAGACCTTGTTTTATTCACAGGCCTGTAGCCTCAGAATCCTCTCAATCAGTGCAGGGCAGTTCATGTCAAACCAAACTGGCAAGCCAGGAGAGTTCGACATCATCCGGAGCTGTCTCAGAAAGGAGTGTGCAGTGTGACTGCAGAAGAGACACAGGAACTCTTCAAGGTCCTCGTTGAATAAACAAAATGTTGATATTTGTGGTGAGTCAAACATCTGCATTTCACTTTGAGCTTTAAGCGAACTTGGAAAATGCAATTTCAGCTGTTTTTATTAAATTCAAATGTTTGACAAAACCTGGCTCTTAGGAGTGCTTCTAAAAGGAGTAACCTATAAAGAATGATGTATTTTATTGTACTGAAAAAACACATGTACTAATCTTTTTTTTTTTTCTTTTTGGTGGCTCACACATGTACACTCCCTGTGGATGGTGGTTCCAATACTGGTCTTACTAACTCCCTTTACTTTTTATCTAAGTGGTCATAAATCTATATTTTGAAATTAGAGTCTTTTCTTCTCCAGAAAAACTGTATATGAAGAGGAAGAAAGAGGATCAGTCTCAAAGTTATACTTAAAGCTTGTTTTTCTTTTATTTTTTCAGAGGGGAGTTTCCACAATAATCCAAATATTTTCAAAAAATCAAATGCATAAAATTATTTAGACATTTAAATATCTTACAGAAAAGCTTTGAGAAAACCTGAACTACCACATTAGTTTACGGAATTACATTAATTTACACAATTGAGAGTTGTATGATTTTACTTTTTTGGAAACATTTTTTAATTACTTTTTTTTGTGGACAATTTACTATTAAAATGTATTATTTCAGACAACACAAGATGAAGAACATTATGTCCTGGGAAACTATTGTAATATTTAAAAAAACCCACATTTGGTATCTGAATTAATGTAATCTGTATTAATGAAGAAATTTGGATGCCATTCGTAAAACTGAAGTCTGCTGAACAGGATTTGTTCTCACGATGTCCTGATCTTCTTTCCTGGTCTATTTGTGGGACAAAGACCTAGGGTGGAATTTCTTGGAAGGAACAGGGCAGTCTTAATTCTCAGGTAACCCATGTTTCAGATGATTTTCCAACAGAAAAAGGTGCTACTTTCATTGTGAGCTGTATTTCTTATTTTACACAGTCAACGACCAAAACGCCCAAACTCAACAGCCGAGGAGAGGAAACTCCGAAAGAAGTTCACAGGCAGAAGCTGACAAGAGTTCTGTGAGGCTGAACATGTCACTTGTCACTGATCCAGACAAGCAGTGCTGGCCACAGCTGGCTCCTTTCTCCAGGAGAAGGGTTGAGAGGAGGCAGCCAGCATCTTCCCGCAAAAGCCAGCCCCGTTCCCACATGTACCCAGGCCTGGCACGGGAGCAGCCCCTGGACTGTCTGCCAGCCTCTGTGATCCAAGAGCAACAGGAACACCACCTTTGGTATATAGGGTAACACATAAAATGTTTTTTTTTTGTTTTTTTTTTTTCCCCATTTTTTTTCTCTATTGCTTTCTTGCTGTCATGATTAATTATGTCTGATTTTTTTCTGCTTGAATGAAATGCTTTGTTTAATCTCAAATGATCTATCTTAATTGGCTGAGTATGTGGAAACATTTAAGTTTGGGATGGATCCAAAACAATAACCACTAACTTTATTTTTTCTCTTGGCTATTGAACCAAAAAATCAATTATTTACATGGCTTCCATTTTAACATCAGCTGCAGAGGAGCTTGGTTTTGTTCCTCTGTATGAACCTGCAAATCAATGTGAAATGTGAAGCTACAGATCAAAATCAAAGAAAGTCAGAAAAGCAGCTGGGATAGAGGGGGCATTTTGCTGCTCTAGATGTATTTCTTTTTCAGATACACTTATATTCAATCAGAATTAATATCAGAGTCTTTTAAAGGTTGATATTATTGGGGATTCAGAGTTTCCTTTGAGTATGTATAGAAATAAATCTAGAGGGTCAGTTTTGCATATGTATCACAATCTGGTTTCAGTTGGTGCACACATTCTATGGTTTAGGATAGTATTTACTTGTTACTAAATAGTGGGAGCAGCAGGTTTAGATCAGAACATTATGACAGGTTTTGAAGTTGTTAAAAGTCAACATTTTTTGGACCAGGGCTTCGTATTTTAAGTCAGCATCAGAGTTACAGCTTCCAGTCAATGCAACTTCAACTTGGACTTCCAGATAAGTATGTCTTTTGCCAAGGTAAAATATAATGTGGAGAAGGAGGACACAGGATGACAGACAAATAATTTTTTATGCTTGTGTTATGAAAATGTAGTGGAGAATAGGAATGGAAATAGCACTGGCAGAAACTATCCAACACAAATATGATTTAGGGAGATGCATGAGAGTTTTGGTTGTATCCTGTTGCAGAATGGAGTCAGATACATGATGGAGAGCCCATGTCACCTCTCCTATAGAGCCAACCAGAGGCTGTGGTTTCTTTTGCCCCTTATGGTGCATTTAATTCTGAAGTAGATGGTTCTCAGATAGCAAAAAGAATTTTTTAAAAAAATTCTATTCTCTTTTGCCAAGCACAAATTAAATATCTGCAATTTGCTTTATCTGCTCTGGCCATGGGGAGATGGAAAGAGCTTGCTTAGGTGCAGGTTACGGATGCACTCATCCCTCTTCTTACCACTCCTCTTCAAGCCCTCCACTATCTCAATGTGTCACAGGCTACACTGAAGTATTAGTAGTGAAGGTTACACTGTAAACCTAACAGTCTGAATTACTTTTCTGAACCATTGCAAGATATGATACAGACTTCCCTTCAGACCTGCTTAAGTCTCTCTAAGTCCACAGTGTCAGATTACATTCAGTTTTTCTTAACAGCAATGCAGGCTTGGAATCTATTTGAAAGAAAACAAAATCTAATGCCTAAGTTCTGTGGAAAATGGTGAGTGAGTCAGTAGCCACATTTTCTGGAAAAACTTTCATAAAAAAATAGTCAGCTAAGAGAATACAATCTCTATTCTTTCTATACTGTAGAGAAAATGCTGAGTGTCTATTCAGAAAAAGAATTGTTACAGAGATGTTGCATATTTGTCCCTGTGTATTTGTAGATATTGTAGATATCCTTGCAGGAGCACAGTATTTAAAAGGAGAAAATAAAAATCTTTCAAAGATATTTCCAAAATGCTGTTTATAGCCCATGCAAATAGATCTTGTTTTATTACAAAAGATATTCTATCAAGCCATCATTATCTGGCTGTGTAATTTGTAGATTTACTTCCTACTGAAATATGGGATTCATCTGCTCACTGGTAGCAGGATAACAGCCACCATTCCCACTTGCTTACCATAAATAATATAACTGAAAATACCAGAAATGTGATGGAGTGCAATCCCAACCCTTGGTCATTCCTTGAAATCATTCATAGTTTACTTAATTATGACCAAGTTTATATGCCTCCAGCATATTAACAAAATTCAGCCACAGTGCACTCAGTCTTCTTCACTCAAAATTTTTGAGGCACACCAAAAATTATATCCTCTTTTATGTATTTTCCCAATAGATTTCATAGTACAGAAAGCAGAATAATACATCTATAATCTATTGTCATATTTTGTCTAATTAATTGTCATCCGAAGCAGGTAATATATTAAAAGTTTTTAAAAATGTGAGCAATATAAGCTATTGCCTACTGCTTGAATATGGATAGTTTCCTTTAAAAGCTTTGCCTCCTGCAGCAAAGATATAATCCTATACCAAAGTAGAAACTGAGAATAAATGTTGCTGAGAGTAGAATAACATGGAATGAAATATGTCTCCTGCCTACTGTAGTGAGATGTGCAGAATATGCACAGTGGGATGTTGTTCAGGAAAATGTGAGCTTCAGAATAGAATTGATGTCTTTGCAGAGGGAATAATTAAAGACTTTTTTTGTGTGCTTAACAAGTCCACGTAAGGCAGCTGAAATTCTTTTTCATACTGATTCAGTGAAATATCTTGGATTCTTGGAAGGGTTTTTGGGTGGCATTACATGCTGAATTGGTAAATTTTGGTAAATTTCATTTATCAAAAGAGGATGTGTAATGATGTCCAATAGATGAGTTTGTAAGTCTTCAAAACAGAAATACAGAATTATTACATATGCAACTCTTATGGAAAATGAACCATGAAAACTCAGTGTGCCCTTTCATCCAGTGCAGGCAAATAAGAATGGTACCACTGTAAGAGACTCTTGATAAGCTATGTTTGTTTATATTCACACCTCTGTGTCATAGAATCATATGTATCATACAATCATATAAATCACAGAATGGTTTGGATTAGAAGGGATCTTAAAAATCATATAGTTCCAGCCCCACTGCATGTGCAGGGACACCTCCCATTAGACCAGGCTGCTCAAAACCTCATCCAGCCTGGCCTTGGACTCTTCCAGGGAGGGCACAGCCACAGCCTCCCTGGGCAACTCCTTCCAGTGTTTCACCACCCTCATGCTAAAGTATTTCTTCCTAAATGTAACTGTCAAAACTCTGGAAGGCATTATCCTTAAACTTTCCTTGGATATTTCTCATCAAGAATATATTGTAAAAAGAATTTAATCATCCTGAGACAAGAAGTTGGAGTATATTAATCTAATGTGATAGGACTGTCAAAAATATTAACACTTGGTCTGAGTCATCACTTTCCAGTACAATTCTGAACTCCACTGGCAGTAACCACACATTACAGCCCTTGGTGCATGCTTGGCTAACAGACCTAACAAATACAATGCTTTGAAGCTGCGTCATATGTGGACATTGATCAAAGTCTAGAACAGAATAAACTATGTGTTTCTTGAGTCTGGTTTTCCATTTGTTTTTTACAAAGAGGGTGTTGGAGGATCTGTGTTGCATTTCCCCAGTTATCTCAGAATGCAAGTAGATGGGTTGATGAAGAATAGCCTCACATTTGGTTACAATGAATATATTAATTTTTAATTTGCTTTTTTTTTAAGATCACCAGTCTGGTTTTCAGTAGTTTGAATTATCAAAGATCCTTTGATTTCCTTCAAAGAATACTTTAGAAAGTACTGATTACTCCAGATATTTGATCTTCTCTCAGTGGTGACCCTTTATATGAACTCTTTTTATGTTACATTATAAACATCCTGTATTTATGAATAGCATATGTATGGTTAAGAGTGTACAAATGAAATTGCTTGAAAATGCAAAAGTACTGTTGTTTACATTTTATCACTGTACAATGTGAACTGTAGATTTCTAAGTGCTGTGTCCAGGGTGGTCTTTGAAAGTACAACCTGCTCCTAGCATCCAGGATGAAATGTGTGTTGTGTTAGGTAGAATTTGAGTGGTTTAAAGGATTTCATTTTTTCTTATGTATGTTTTACTTTCTATAAGCTTATGAAGAAAACCAGACTGAATAATTTGCTTTGATTAGACTATAAAATAGCCTGGTTTTATACCTGTACCTTTTTTTACAGATTCTGGTTCAGGGTGAAAGAAGACACATGGAGCAGGTGGGAATAAGGCAGTCAAGGATGTATAAACAACAGAGGACACACAAGAAAAGATTACTGGGGTGAAAAAAGGACAGTAAAGGCATTTTCTAAATGGTTAAAGGTCTGTTCATACAAGAAAACTGCAGATAGAGTTAAGATAGCAAAATGAACTAATCCAGTTTGAACAAGAAAGGCTCATCTAGGCTGAGACCTGTGACACTCTTTTCAGCTGTTTCATTTTCCTTCATCTGTTAACAAGGAAACAGGTATTATTTCATTTTACACATAGGGTTCAAAGGCATAGAGAGATTTATTTAAGGCCATCCAGGAAGTTTACAGCAGAACAGGGAACTAAACCAGGAATTTCTGAGTTCCAGACCTGTACACTGCCTGTGGGACAGCTCATTTCCTCTCCATGGGAGTTTTTGCTGCCAAATTGCATTAGATGAGAACAAGTCTCTCTTGTTTACATTTCTTTAAAACAAACCTTCATTAGAAACAGAGTCAACACATAACTGATACTTTATGAAGATTATAATGAGATATTTAATAAATCTCTAAATCCTAATTAGGACTGGCTGGTGATGTGAAAGAAAATGAGGTCACAAGGCTCAGGAAAAAAGCAAGAGTTATCTAAGGAGAAAAGCAAAGTTATTTTCTGAGGCAAGGAAAAGAACTGAAAAAAGTCTGAGAAGTTTTTTCTGAATTGGAAATAACTTGTTTGTGGGATTGAATATGCCAGAATTATTTAAAAGTTCATTTATTATGAAATAAAATCTGCTTGTCTGAATACTGTGTCCTAACAATTCCCCTGAGGCTGTTTATATAAAGGAGAACAATCTGCCAATGTTAAAAATTTTACTCACTTCCCTCATTTCCCAGATCTTTCTTAAGGAAAAAAAACCAAAACCCAATAAATAATAATAATAAAAAAACAACAAATAACAAAACAAACCCTTTTGTGCAATGCTCTTAGACTTATGGAGATGATACTGTTGGAAGAGCCAACTGTCCCCTAGCTGCTAGTCTCCACAAAGGATGTTGCTCAAGTCATTAAGGGGAAAAAAGTTGTGTTTTAAAAACAAAGTAAGCTGTTTATGCTGAGAATTATGAATCCTTACTAGTTTATAGGTATCACTTGACACCTTGAATGTACTGTACTGCTGCTCTTCATTTTTAAGGCAACGGAGCATCCTGTACTCACCACAGCTCCAGGACAAACAGCTCTTTGTTACTCTACCTGTTACTGTTCCTGGGTGTACGTCAGGTTCTGGTTTAGGTATGGTAACTGCACAGACACACCCAATCTGTCTTTTATCTTCTTTTTATCCTAGTTATTTATAACCCAGTGATCATCTCATCCCTTTCAAAATGCCCCCTCCCTGGAAGTGTTCAAGGCCAGGTTGGACAGGGCCTGGAGCAAGCTGATCTACTGGGAGGTGCCTCTGCCCATGGCAGGGGTGGTTGGAAGTACGGGATCTTTAGGTTCCTTCCAAGCCTAGCTGTTCTATGATTCTGTGTGTTCTGCCTTTTTCCTCAATACTAATGAAGATTTTTCTAGCAGCACTAAAGTTAGGTCTCCATATTGCTGACATTATCCTTCCATGGCATTGGTACTAATGGCACCCATGCAATCTGGTCTCTATTTGGACTGTGAGTGAACAGCCATTCATTTCTGGGGCTGAGTGCTGTCCTGGTCCTTCTCAAGTCGATGGGTTTCTGTTTTTGACTTCCATCAAGTCTGACTTTCAGCCTGTGTCTCAAATGAGAGTCAGAAAGTTCCCAGTGACAGCAGTGAAAGCCTGGGGATGTGACTGCTTGTTTGCAAAGCTGGCAGTGGTGGTAATACAGCCTCTGCCTCTGTGATGAGACAGGTGTACCTGTCCTGTGGATGTCTAATGGCAGTTGCATATATGTGTCTCCAAATGTAGAATTTGTTCATAAACTGATGACAGGGGAAGGTAACAGTCTTCATTTAAAGATTTTACAAATTTTCTTGTCCTACTTTCTTTAATTAAGTCTAATATCCAGTAGTCAAAACCTACATACAGATAAATGTGTGCAAGTATTTAATGTTGGCCTTTTCTTCTATCTCATAGTAATGAAAAAAATTAATTAAAAAGAAATGTCTGAATTTCTCTTCAGAGAATCACAGAATTGTCCGTTGGAAAAGACCTCTAAGATCACTGTGTCCAACTGTCAACATCGACCCCCCCAGTAAAATAAATAAAATTTATTTATCAATATCTGTATGACCATGCCAATTAGAGCATTTCCTGAAGTGTCTCATCTACATGGTTTTTAAATGCTTCCAGGGATGGTGATTCTGCCATCTCCCTGGGCAGTATGTTCCTAACTACTCTCACAGTAAAGAAATTGTTATAGCTAGTGTAAACCTCCTCTGGTGGAACTTCAGGCTATTTCTTCTAGTCCTATTATTATTCACACTACCCAAAAGAACATTAATTCTTGCTTGAGAGTACATCAGAAAAATATGGACACAAAACTTATTTTACATATGCATATTTTTCTTTCTGTCACACGTTGTAAAATTATCTTGCCATTGTAAGTCTCCATTAGAAAGGAGAGATGTGTGTAAGCATCTTTAGGGCTTATATCCCTATTCCTTAATTTTTCCCCTCACAGCATATGGTGAATTCAGTGTGGATTTTTTTACTGCCTTTATTTTCCTCTAACCAAAATATTTCTCTATGCTTCCTGGTCTCTTTTACTCTTCAGTTAAATACCACACTCTTCCCTCATGTCTTTGTTTTTCTTCTTAACTCCCTTTTCTATTTTATCTGACAATGATTTTCTTTTCTTTGTCAGGTTTTTGGAACTATACACATTTTTATCATTTTGTTATCTTCAACACAGTGACAGAGGAAGAGCATCATAAAACTGTTCTCACAGTTCCTTTGGGCTAGACAGGATGATGTACTGGGCCAAGGAATACTCTGGTCTGACTTCTGGCAGGTAAGAGATGATTATCCTAGGCCACCTGTTATCCCTATTTCCTTGTCTACAGTTGTGGTACTTCTACAACTTCTCTCCCTCAGCTCTTTAACAAAGAACAAGAATTCTGGACATGCATCATCAGTCTTCAAGATTAGGCTCTTCAAGAATAGGGTCCAACATTGGAATATTATTTCCTAATTTTATCCATCGTCTTGTTTTATATCAGCCTTCCCAATAATTTACAGCATTGCTGCATCTATCTTCTGCTGTGATTAAAGGAGATAATTCTAATATTTGAGTAGAACTGGTATGCCTTTTCCAGTGAAAAAAATAAATAGAAGCCAAAATTAAGTTTTCTTACCTTTTTTCTTACATCAGATCCTTCACTATATTGTTAATAAGGGCAAAACTGGTCCTCATTACAAGGATTAATTATCAACCAAGATGATGATGTTATAATGCATAATCAGTTTTCAGCTGTGTTAGGAAACCTCAGCTCATACAAGAATTCTGCTGTGTGGCAGGAAAACCTGTAAAGCAACATTGGCTGCAAACAGGTTGGGCTGGAATTTGAAACCTGTAGGTTTTGTCACATAGCAAAGTACCTTCCCACCAGTAACTTCCCCTCTGCTCTTTAGCTCAGTGAGTTCCCATACAATGTATTCAATTGGACTTCTTAGAACTGAAAATAGGGTGAATGTGGGCACATACTGATTTGAGTTCCCTAGAGCAGGGCTGGTAATATAGTAGCTATTTTCAGTGTTTAAATGATGCACTGCTTTATTGCTATCAATTATGATGAAAGGCAGATCCTTGGTCTGCTTGACTACTTATGAAAACCGGGCTGCTTTTGATTCTTCTGGTAAGACTGGTTTTGAATTTTTGTGTATTTTCATTGGGGCTGTAGTGCTGATTGAGTAATGAAGATTCCTCTCAGGTGTAATAAAAGTTGACTTGAGTTAGTGGCTAATCTTTCAGAATGTCCTGATGCACAGCTTTCAGGAAAATAGTGAATAGGCAGCTTGGATTTTATCCTCCTGAAAGAAGCAGGATTGGAGTGCTTGCCAAGGAAGCTCACAAGAGATCCACAACACAAGACAGGCAGTTTGAAGGTGATGTCTCAGCAGCTGTGGGTTCTTTCAGACTTAAAAGAACCTTTGTGGGTAAAGAGGCTCCACTGATGCTGTTATTAAGGATTTTATTATCTCCCCCCCGACATTTTTTTTTTTTTTAAGGATTTTTTCCCTATCAGAAATAATTTCAAAGAAGAAAAACTTGGTTAACTCTTAATGGAATTACATTACCACTTATGGAGACAGAAAAGTTTAGAGCAAGCTGAACTAAATTCTAAGAAGGTTACAATACCTCTTACAGAGTACCCTTTCTTTAATCATTCAAGAAATTTTTAGGTTACATTTAAAAGAAGAACGTTATGTTAAAGGGAAAATTTAAAGCAATAATTTAATTTCCATTAAATTCAAGTAGCCATTGTAGATCCAGTGGTAACGTTATCTTGAAGTAGGTTTTTTGTAGAGGATAGCTGATTGAGATCTTAAACCTTGCATGGAAATATGCCAAGTACTTGTTTACTTCAAAAATAAAGTGGAATGGAAATTTTAAATAAGAAATTATGGGTATATAGATGAGTTTCATATAACTCATAAGATTTTTTTTTGTTCTTTACTGATTGTCTGTTTAGTCTAAAGCTGTTGTTGTTCCTATTATTCTTATTATTATTCTTATTCTTACCT
Source organism: Phaethornis superciliosus (assembly GCA_023637945.1). NCBI lineage: Eukaryota > Metazoa > Chordata > Aves > Apodiformes > Trochilidae > Phaethornis > Phaethornis superciliosus. The sequence goes on along the minus strand of JAJQWJ010000009.1, from coordinate 18,363,928 downwards.
ACAGAATAAGATTTTTGTTGTTGAAGCTGGCTGTCAGGTTTGGCTGTGCTGTTCATGATTGCATCAAAACCCTTACCACTTCACAGCCATCTACCTCTTACCTTTAGTGCAATGTTCTGGTATTTTCCATTGCACAATCTAGTTCAGTCAGCATTAGTTAGATCTCACTGGGCTTCACCCTAAACAGGTCCTTTTCCTCTTCTTTTGTTTTTGGTGTTTATGCTCTTGTACAAGATAAACACATCTCTTATTTAATTTCTGTTTGACCATCCTGTATTTATTTACTTGCAATATTTCCTCTAAACTCAAAGTCATCATACCAAGTCTTTAATCCTTCCACTTAATTAATTCCCAACTCTTGGTTATTTATGGAAGCAAGGTGCAGCCATCGGCATTCTTCTATGAATGAAGAAACAGTAATATATTTTCCTAGGTAGTTTCTCTGTCAGTCAGCTTCTATCAAACATCATGAAAGATCTTCAGAGGACCTCAGAAGAAAGAGAATAATTAGTTATAAAAGCTAAGAAAATAAAGTAGGAGAGACTAATCCTTTTGAGAATGAAATCAAAGAGCCATTGAAAAGGAGCCATTCACCATGGAAACATGAAAATTCACTATCAGTTTTTATTCTCTAAGTAAAGCCCAAGTGCAGTAAGACCCTAAAATGATAAGATCTCAGTGTTTGCCCTTCATCCTAAGGGCTAAGTAATTATCAGAAGGGAAGAAATCTGAAATCAGACTGGCCAATTATTTAATGCTAAAAATGCTTAGCACTTACCCAACCCAAACTGGGATACTCAAAGGCTGCCTTGTATTTACTGCAGTGCTACATAGTATTAGTATTATGGACTAATTTTGCACCTTTTTTCCCATTTCCTTAATTTTCGGTGTTTTGCTTCTACTAAGTAAACAGCCCTGTACTTCAGAAAGTAGAAATCTCATACATAATTTCTGGGCTTATTATTAACTTGCTATGACCTCAGGCCGTCAGAATGTTAAAAAGCTACTAATTGTTTTGTTACTAATTATTGTAAAGAATTAAAAAAACCTCACCTCATAATGTTTTAATTTATGTACATTTTACATTTTTGAGCAGATTCAAGTTTTCTTTCTCCAGCTTTGTGCCAGATTTTCTTATTTATGTGCTATTGTGAATACAGTTCAGGCCCATTTAATGTCAATTTTTATTACTTATGCAGAGAAATTACTTTCAGAATTACTCTAACCTGAGGCAAAAACTGGTAAAATTAAACCAGTGATAAGGAGAGGTTGAAGTCTTTTTTTGCCACTTTTATTGTTACTAACAGAGTCACAACCTGCTGAAGGAAACCCAGAATTTTTAAGTTTAAACATCAGAAGTTATACTCACTCTTTCTGTGCTTGCACTCACTTATATATGTGACCCACTGTATCTAATAAGCCTAAACAAATGTGTGTGCTTGGCCTCTAAGAACATTTATGATATTTTTATACATATTTCTGTCTTGAATATGTAAAGTTAAACCTCCTCATCAAGCAGCAGTGCCTGGGGAGTGTGGCTACAAAACTGGAATTCAGGCATATTTTACCTCTTTCACTGCATCTTTTTCTTGCAACCTGATTACTAAATCCTGGTATCTGAGATTTTTGGGGGAAATGTGGTCATACAGATATCTGTTACCAAATGCGAACACTTAATTTATCTTACAAACCTGACCCTCTGCCCTTCAGTACACAAATCTGAGTGAATTGACATGTAATAGATGTGAATTCCTCTTTTCTCTCTTCCTTCATAACATGCTCTCAGGCTTTGATGGTCTAACTTGTCTCCAAAAATCTTCTTGTTCTTCTCCCCAGTGAAACACCACTAATGCTGCTACTGGAAATATCATTACCTTTCATTAGCCCACTGTTTATCAAATCCTGCTGTTTATCAAGTGCAACTGGTTTATTGAGATTTCAGAACCAAATTGTCTGCTTGCCTTAAGGCTCTGTCTCTACAGATTGTATTAATTTAGTAAGATCTGAATGGTTACATGGCAGCCTATCACAATGAAAATTAAATTTCTTCTAATTAGGGACGTAAACTTGTTTACCACCTTTCTTTAGCAAAAATATTACTTGAGGTAAGACAACACTCAGAATTACTAGCATTACTAAAATTAGATTATAGTTAATCAAATATCTCCACAGAGAGACCTCTTCACATCATTAATAAGTGCTTTTTCTTTTCTTTGAGATGAATTTATTTCTCCATCAAGAATTATATTGTGCTGGGAAACCCAACCACTTTCACTTATTTGGAAGCCTTGAGGCTCAGTTCCTGCTTCTGCTTGTGGTTTGTTGTTGAGTCTAAAGTTTAAAGATCACATTTTGCCTCAAGATAGTTGTGATTCTGGGAAAAAAAAGTGTTGTGAAAACATGGAGCTTATTCTAAAATTAAATTTGCTTGCTTAAGCTGTTTTCTTCTAATTTAATTTCTTTTACCTTGGTGTGTAGTAAATAAAACTTATTTATTCTTAGTTTTAGATTATAAAATGTAGAGAGAACTTTTTTATCATTTATCTGCACCAATCACATATTTCTGCATCTCTGTCAATCTCTAGTTATGGTTGCATGGCTCAGGGAGAGAACTGTCTCTGAACTGCAATAGTTGGCTATTCTAGGGCTGTTTTTTCTGCTAGTCAGCTGACATGTGTATCCTTAAGCCCCTGATGTGGATCCTTCCTATTGCTTTTTATTGGACTTTGGATTTGTATTTTATGATATACTTAAAAATAACACTGAAGTATATATATAGTTGTTTGATAACAGCATCCTGACTTTACTGAGTTTGTTTAAAAACTGAAGGAATTATATTTGCATCTTTGATAAAAATCCACAAAATTCTACTGCATATTTCAATTAAAATTCACAGATCACAGATAGCAGATGAAAAATTTGGAAAATCTTTACACACTGTGAAATGTATGATTATAAAGCTACTGTGATAAGTGATGAAATTATTGTCCAACAAAGCTTAATCGCTTTGTCCTCTTTCATATTTGCAAATGCAAAATGTTTCTACACTGAAAAGATACTTTTATTTCATTCTTAAATGCATCTGGTTTTGTTTCCTGATACTTTTGCTAATCAGGAGCAACTGATATTAATCTGTCTGTGATTTTGTAGTGGAACCAGAGACTGGAAGAGCATCCACATTTGTCAAACAGCAACATTAATTACAGGTTATTAAACAGAATAGAAGAATTTCACTCAGTCTTGGCTTTGATTGTCCTGTCAGTATTTGCTCACAAGAAACAATGGGTTACATTTTTCATTTCTTTGGTGACTTATCATTTTAAATTGTCTTTTAATTTTTGTATAAATTGGAATTTATACCTGAAACTGAAAGCATCATATTTCATCCTAACTGCCTGAAAGAAATGCCTGTTAGGACTCAGCACAGAATTTTGGAAGATGACATTCAAAGGTGAGTCAAGTGTATGGGTCGCTTTTATGTTCCTGGGGAGAGGCTCACTTCAACCCTCTTCTATCTATTTATTTCTGTAGGCTGTAAACCCTTCAGGAGCAGGGTCAGTCCTGTGATTGTTCATACCATCCTGTCTATATCCTGGCTGGGAAATGAGACCATCATAATGCTGACAAGTTTTCTCCTGTCACCTGCATGCCTCCTCTGTCTCCTCTCCTAGGCCCTTCAGCTTCTCTGCAGTAGCAACCAGTGATGAGCTTTAGGCTGCAATATATGAATTACTGCACATGAAAGTAGGTGTGGGGAATGATCAGAGCTCTTGTGGAGAAATTAAGGCCTTTTGTGACCCTCAGCAATGCCTTCTGTGGAGCTAAGGCTCCTAAAACCTCCATGAAAATGCTGCAGGTCACTGACCTGTCAGCAGTTCTTCAGGTTTTCCTTGCATCTTTCTGCCACAGTTAGTAGTTCACAAAAATGGTTTAGAATTCTCCCATTTAAAGAAAAAAATATAAAATTTAAAAATAATATTTTAAATGTGATTTACTTCTGGATTAATATATTAATTAAAAGTATCCTGGATCAGTAACTACTTTAGTGAATTACTTTTATCAGTTACACCACCCTTTTCCATTTCCTGAAATGAAAGATGTTCCATTTAACAGAATTCCCCCCTTCTTTTGAGCTATAATTAAAAGCAATACATAGACCAACCCTCTGATACAAAGGCACTGAAAATTGCACAATTAAAAAAGAGATATCATTAATGTCTCTCTAAAAATGCTGATCATAACCAGCACATTTATAGTTCAGTGGTTTATTTTGCAACGATTTATTTGAAATTTTGAGATAATATGATTTTTTAATGCTATTTGTGAAACAAAGTCAGAAGATATAATGCTCTGTTGGTTAGATTAGAAACTAAGTGGCAAGGTAAAATGGCATGACTATTAGAACTCATAATAAACTCTGTGAAGCATGGGTGATTTATTTTAAGTGAATTATTTCTTTATTTTAAATGAATTATTTCCATTATTTCTTTGAAGTCACCATGGAAATTTCATTTGCAAACAATAGAACAATATGGCCCTTTTGTTTCAAAATGTTCTTCAGAAATGTTTACTCTCTCAAACATTCATATAGAAAATACTAAATGTGTACAAGCAAAGAAAGCAAATAAGTAATACCATGTAACTTGAAGTCATACAGCAGGCATACTCTTAACATGATATATTCATGTAATGGACTTATTTTGGCTGTTATGTCACGTGGTGTAAATATAATAGATTAGGACAATTTGAAGGAAATTATTTCTTTATTTAATTTGACCTGGGCAGAATGATTGAAAAGAATACTTGATGAAAGATCTCCTCTGACTTGGTTTTGCAGTGTCTTCATTCTGGAGAATGGAAGAAGAGAAAAAGAGTTAATATGGCTCAGCATTTAGTGTCATTTTGTAGATTGTTTTTTCTTATGTGCCAGAATATTAAATAGATGAGTCATAAGAGAGAACATTTTGTCCCCCATATTTTAAATGATCAACAAAAAAATTATACTGCCATTCTGTTATTGTAAAGGCTAGAACTGTATTTCCAGTCAAGGTTAAGCCTGCTCAATACAAATTATCCCAGCCTGAATAGTCAAGATTCATGTTAGTAGTGATTTTATGTGTTTCCTTTGGCCATTTAAAGATTTTGGTCTATGGCAGCACAAAAAATTTGAGATATATATATAAAACTTTCATATGATTTATAGAACTGTAAAGGAGACAACCCTCAACTCTGAAATGTCACCTCAAACTTATAAAAAAGTGTATTCTGACTACTGCAAATAGTAATTCTACTATTGATTAAATCCAGCCAATTGTGTATGGAATTACAATAAGAAGCTTTTCAGAAGTTCTTGAAGGGGGAATGCTTGCAAATTTGTGGATTTATAGGAAGAACATCCTCAGTTTATTTTGTAGTCAGTATTTAAAATTAGTTAAAAGATACATCAGTTACACACTTGCTTTATAATAACCTTGCTATTATTCTGTTCCTCTACCTGCATTTCTAAGGGGAATACAGGTACAAAGTAATGGATAGAACTATTTATAAGAAAGAAGCAAACTACAAACAGAAGAATCCTAACCATTTCTGAGGTATGCATCGAAGAGGTATAATATTGAAAAAAAAACAACCATGTATCAGGAAAAAAGAATACCATATATTCCTTATCAGGACAAAATATCAGGAAAATTCACAAGGTTTACAAATGAAGAAGAAAGATCAGAAATTACTGTCCTGGCACTGCTCAGTTCTTTCTGTTATAACTAAGTTAGGCACTCCTTGTAGTAATCAAATAATTTCAGAGTGACAGTATGTGAGTTAGTTGAAAGTGTGTCTCTAAGAAGGAATAAATGCAAACCAATAAATGGATGTAATGAAAGGCTTCAGTAGCCACTTCTAATATTTAGCACTTGTTGACATGTTCACTTGTTGGTGAATCATTCGACCAATGAGCAGCATTTTCACTCTTATGTTTAGTCAAACATTGCTGATAACAAATATAAGACAGTAAAGAATATATTTTTTTAATTTTTTTTCTTTTTTTTTTTAGAATTACTTATCCTGGCATATTGTAAATATTCTGGTTTAGAGTGGAAACTTCTGGGTTTAGTTATTTTTCTCCCATTTGTAGTTCCATCTGTGTGTTTGATATCTGGATGATGGATGCTTGAGCTCTCTCCTTCTCCACTAATGTGGTTTGACCATGAACTAGGTCAAATTCAGTTTTTGAAAAGTTTAGTTGGCGTTTGTGGCCTGCTCCTCACAGAATCACTTTGCAGGTCTGCCGATATCTCAGAAAAAATCTGTTTATGTGGTACCAATAGGTCCATCAACCATTTGATGAACAAATTTTTCTTGGCTAAAGGAATGCCTCTGAACTGACTTATTGGACAGATCCTGTAAAAAGATCAAGACCTACATCAAAACAGAAATCTGTCTGCTCTTCCTGGTGGAAAGAACTACAACGCAGATACAAACATCACAAATTACAGCAAATCTCTGTCCCTCCATTGTCGTTCTTCCACTCTTAAACTTGACCAGAGAAACTTTGAATATTTCCCATTTGTTCTGTCTACTGCAGCTCTTACCTCATTTGCCAGAAGGCATGTCTCATTATCAAGGAGCAAAGAATTGAATTTCCTTGCCGATAGGGATGTTTAAAAAACAAGAAAACATTATCCACAGCTGTACTTCCAGTAAGAGCAAAGAGTCCCTTTTTAAGCTATCAGCAGGTAGAAGTAACAGCAGAAAAATGCCTGTTTGTTATTAGGACTCCCAATGACCTTTCTTGTTTTTACTCCACTCTGATAGTGACTGCCTACTGCAATGTTGGTGTTTTTAACTTCCTGAACTGATTTGGGGCTTGTTACAAAACATCATTAATTTATATTTAACTACCTAGGAATTTCCTCCTTTAACTGCATTGGCCTGTGTCCCAATTCAGGCAGTACTTATGTCAGAATTTGTGACTGCTTTATGAACTACTTCATGGTGAGGCATGAAGGTCAGAGTGGCTGTTATCTGAATGACAAAGCCACAGATGAGCTGTTCAGAGCATTCTGCTGAACCATACTGTTTTTAATCAGAGAAGGATTTTAATGTATTTTGAATATTTTGAATAGGCCACTATACCGTGAATCTGGATTTCATCCACCCTCCTAAAGAATCAAGCAAACTCAGCACCCTGAGATGAGGTTTTGAGGAGACATAGGGCAACTTCCATCACTTACTTCATACACCTGCAGTGTCTAACTGCACATCAGTATGATCATGTGTGTGTTCTTACAATATAACTCTTTTCTAGCTTGGGCAGACACTTATTACTTTATCTAAACACTACCAAGCCAGGACCTAAATCAGAAATTATACCTGATTTCAAAAGAAGACATAACAGTTACAGAAAGACTTATTTGTTAAATTTATATGAACCTTCAAATTCTGAAGAGTAGGTGAAAACTTTTGTTGTGCACTTAACGGCCATTTTACTATGTACATAATCTCCTTCCTCTATCAGCCTCATTTTCTGCCTGCATTTTCCAAACATGAGGTGTAATTAATTTCTAAAGCAAAATCAGCAGTGATCAGTCTTAACAAAATGTTTCATGAAATGCTATTCTGAATTCTGCTTCACTTATATGGGATTTAAAATCCGAGTCTCTTTGAAAATCTGTTGCAAAACCAAGTTAACAATCTCCAGACATGTAAATTATTCCTCATATTCTAATAATGAGAATACTAAAAATACATGATGCATTAGTAATGCTGATGCTCTACCAAAGTGACTCAGACTTTCAACACTAATTTTTCAGCCCTGTGTTTCTGCTGTCTGCCTATTACTAGCTTCAGAACACAGCAAGACTCTTCAGCAAGTCTTGCCCCTGCCCAACTCACCTTTCAGTATTGTTTACTGCATTATTGAAACTCATAATTTGCATTATTTTTTTTTCCTCAGCCAGACAATATTTAGAGTGGTGTATATGCATCAAAAATTATCATTATTGCCTAATGTAGAGGCCATCTAATCCTTTTTTCCTATTTACATCTGAATATCTATTTTTTTAAATTTTAACACCTCACTCATTTTTGAAGTTGGAACTTAGACAGAAGTTGCCCCATGGAGGTGGCAGGGATTACTAGTTCCAAAGAGGAAAGTCCTGCAGGATTGCTTACGTAGAAGTGGAAGCCAGTAACTCTAACCCTTCATGGCAATGGATGCTGTGGGACTCATTGTCAATGCCTGTGACCTCGGAAGTCTTTTTTTTTTTCTTGTCTCAAACAATTATGGGCTGAACAATGTGGCACTTAATGGAATGATTTTCACTGGCAGTTTTATTTAACTGATGCCCCAAATCTGATCCTATTTGATTAATTTCCATTTATAGTTATTTTGATTTATTGCTTTTGTCTTTAAATATAAAGACTTCTATATCAGTGATGTGATATTCAGTGATCAGTGATTTCACTAGATGTGATTAGTTGGAAAGATGACATTTATTGTTGTTAGGTATAAAGAAAAAGAGGTTCCCAATGTTTTGCAGCAAGAACTGTGGATAATGTAGTAAAAGTAGACAGCAATTGTCATCGAAGACTACAGAATATTAAGAAGGTAGAAATTAAGAGAGATTGTACAATTCTACCACCTTTGATGGTGCTACTGAATCCACCTGTTTATTTACAGAATAGTTGTCTAGAGCTGGTCTTTAGTGAAACAATTGATACAACTGCTGAGTGTGCTTCTGGATTTGTAGCAAAAGCCTTTGAGGATTTGGTTACTGCAGACTTCATTTGCCAACCAGCAACATGCTTCCCTGCACAGAGTTTTTTTCCTTCCCCTTGTTTTCAGTTTAATAACCTGTTCAGTTTAATAACTTGACTCTATCAAGTCCATATTGCTTGATTGGCAAACTGTGGGTAAAAGGAAGAGCTGCTGTCCTGATGAAGGTGACATTTATCCTTCCTCTTCCTTCCTGCAGCTCTGACTCAAGGCTACGACCTGTAAAGAGTCTGCTCCCCTCTTCTCAGCCAGGACCCACAGCAGGGGGCTGTGATGGGACAATTTTGGTCACTCGTTCTCTTTTGATTAGTGTGTCAGTATGAAAAGCTTAGTTCTGCTGGTGGTAGAGCCAGTTTTCGCTCCTCCAACACCACCCTTCTTAGCCATAACCCCACAAAATCACCTCATTCCGCAGGAGCCGCTATTTCAGTGACTTTTGGATCAGAAGGACATGAATGTCTACAGGGCTGGGCTGCAGACATCTCTGCCCTGCTTATGGCAATGCTTAACAACACAGAACTATAATGTGCCACTGTGTGTCCTTCAAGCTCTACAGATGTGGGACCACTCTTCTATGCCTGTTGTCTGAAAAGAGAGGTGGAAGTTTATATGTTTAATTTTCCTAAAATTATTTCTTGCTCTCCTAGCCCCATCTCCCTTTCTTTGGCAGAGCAGTGACTTTCTCAGGATGCACTCCACAAGCCTGTTTTCCTTCCTTACTATAGCTGCATTTTTACAAGCACGCTGAAACCTCTGTCCTGAGGCTTTTCTATTCTTCTCTTTGCCTTGATCTACCTGATAATGCCATTTTAGTTTCTACCTCCCAGACTGCAGGGTTTTGAAGTACCGATTTCTTCTTTACAGACTTGCCTCCCCTTATTTCAGGGGGAGGTAAGATATGGGAAGAGGGATGGGTGAAGAAATCTGGCTAGGAAAGAAGGGCATGGTGCACGATATTTGTAGTTAGAGATCCCCATCTCTTTATTTCTGAGCAGGAAACCCTAAATGCTTTCCCCTTGAACTTTAATGGGCAACTATGTATTTTGAGGTGTTTTTATATTTTATTTTTCTCTTAAAAATGCATTTCTGGGAATTTCTAGGTCCAAATCAAACCAAATTGACCATTTTTGCTCATTGTATGAGATGCCAAATTCTGACAAGCATTTTGAGGAAGAACACCATCTCATGTTGCTTTTAACAGTTTATGCATGACTTGAGACACTATTTGAAAGAATCAATTTAATTTGACTGTATAATCTCACTGGTGGGATTAGGTAGAGGCAAATTTTGTCCATAGTATTCAAGATATGAATGTAAGCAAAAACTGTACTATGCTGGACAATTTAATATTTAAATAATTACTTTGTAGAGCTAGGAGTGGTACAACTCAAGGCTGTGTCTCAATGGAAACAAACACAAGTTCATCACCATTCATGCCCGTGATCAATTCTGTAATACTTTAGTGTGCTTTTATATTATGACCTTGATTTTATATTTTGCTTATTTCTCTAGTAGAAGATGTTTAATAAAAATGTCAATTCAGTTCTGTGTGGTAGTCCTGGACATTGATGGATGAAAGAACTTAGTTCTCTGTAACTACAAGTTGTAACAGCCTGAGTGTGTGATGGGAAATGAAGAACCTCTGGACCTCCAGCCTTATTCACAGTAGAATCATAGAATTGGCTGGGTTGGAAGGGACCTCAGAGATCATCAGGTCCAACTCTTGACCACTACCACTGCAGTTACTAGACTATGGCACTGAGTGCCACATCCAGTCTTTTTTTAAATATCTCCAGGGACAGAGAATCCACTACTTCCCTGGGCAGCCCATTCCAATGTCTGATCACCCTCTCTGTAAAGAAATTCTTTCTAATATCTAACCTAAACTTCCCCTGGCACAACTTAAGTCCATGCCCTCTTGTCTTGTTGAAAGTTGCCTGGGAAAAGAGCCCAACCCCCCCTGGCTCCAGCCTCCTTTCAGGGAGTTGTAGAGAGCGATGAGGTCTCCCCTGAGCCTCCTCTTCTCCAGGCTGAACACCCCCAGCTCCCTCAGCCTCTCCTCACAGGACTTGTGCTGGATCCCTTCACAGCCTCCTCATTCTTCTCTGGACCTGCTCCAGGACCTCAATCTCCTTCCTGAACTGAGGGGCCCAGAACTGGACACAGGACTCGAGCTGTGGCCTCACCAGGGCTGAGTACAGGGGCAGAATCCCTTCCCTGGACCTGCTGGCCACACTGTTCCTGATCCAGGCCAGGATGCCATTGGCCTTCTTGGCCACCTGGGCACACTGCTGGCTCCTGTTCAGCTTCCTGTCAATCCAGACTCCCAGGTCCCTCTCTGCCTGGCTGCTCTCAGCCACTCTGTGCCCAGCCTGGAGCTCCCCATGGGGTTGTTGTGGCCAAAGTGCAGGACCCGGCACTTGGCCGTGTTGAACCTCATCCCATTGGAATCAGCCCAACTCTCCAGTCTGTCCAGGTCCCTCTGCAGAGCCCTCCTGCCTTCCAGCTGATCCACACTCCCCCCCAGCTTAGTGTTGTCTGCGAATTTGCTGATGATGGACTCAATCCCTTCATCTAAATCATCGATGAAGATATGAAACAGGACTGGGCCCAACACTGACTCACTGCCTCTCCTCGTCTGGCTGTTCTTTCTCATTTTATAGCTCCAGTGGAGACATGGTGGAAAGCGCACCTTTAGGTCTATAGGCCCGGTAGGTACATGGGGCATGGGTCTAGTGATGTGCAGAGCTGCATCGCCTGGGAGTATTCCTGGGGCTACGCTTCCCTGAGCTCCCTGTGCCCTGGTGGAGGGGCTGGTTGCTCAGAAGCGCATGCAAAGGGATGAGGTTGTGCCCCAGTACAGATGTTATCTTTTGGTAGCCACGGCTTACAGTTCGGCAAGAACTCATCCTGCCTAGCTCGGGTGGTCCTGGCGCTACGATGTGACAAGGCAGCCTTGGCCTTCCTCGCCGGGCACCCCTCCTTGCACCTCGGCACAGCGAGGCGGGAGGCTCCGCGCTGCTGTGGGACGGAGCCCTCCTGCCCCTCTCCCTTCTCCCGCAGCGAGGAAAGGCTGAGTCGGGGTCTGCACCTCATGGGGACACAGAGCACGGCGCCTCCGGGGCTTCCCGAATACTCCCGCAGCCCCTCCGGAAGGGCCCGGCACAGGGACGCAGGGGCGGGGGGCGATGCCGCCTCTCCGGACCCACTGTGAGACCCTCAGGCACAGCGCCGGGAGCATCAGCGAGCACAGCAGAGCGACTGGAGGGCAGGCCGGGACGGAACCGGGTGCTGGGGGTGTCCGGGCCGGGCTGGCGGGTGGGGAGGGCTGGAGAAAAGGAAGAGGGCGGACGGGAGGCGGGCGGCGCCGGGCAGGCTGGGGGTGGGGGGCGGCGGCGACGGTCCAGGCGGCGGTAGCGGCCGGCGGGGCAAGGCGCTGCGGGGCTGCGCCTCACCCCGGCACCACGGAACGAAGCGGAGGTGAGCAGAGGCGAGCCGGGCCGAGCCGGGCCGGATACGGGGCGGTGAAGTAAGCCCGGCAGGTTTCGAAGGCGCGGGAAGGCGGCGCGGGGCTGGGAGCAGTGACACTTGGGTGGGATCGCCCCGCCCCCGGCGGCAGCGGCGGCGGCACTTAAGGGCGCTGCGGGTGGCGTGCGGGGCTCTGCGGTCGCCGCCGCTCTCCCCGTGTCTGCCCCGGGCTGCCCGTGTGTGTGTGGCTGCCGCGCTGCAGGGAGGCGGGAAGGGCCGGTGCTGCGGTGAGGACTTTGCTGCCTGCGCTCCCGTTCGAGTCCTGAAGGCTGCGAAATGCCTTTGGTTCCTGAAGCGATCGGTTTCTGATCGGCTTCACCGCCTCTTTGCACCGGCCACTGTTAAAGTTTTGTTTTATTGTTTTTTTTGTGGGTTTTTTTTTTTTTTTTTTCTTCTGCATGGGAAGTTTTTTTGCGAGCAGGAATGTCCTGAGAGGGGAGATGGGAGATAAAGTCTAACTTAGCTTGCAGAATTAGCTTCTGAATAAGGGAGCGTCCGAAATACAAATTTGTGCTTTAAGGGAGAGAACTGGGGAGTTGGAAACTTTAGTGTTGGTTAGGTTAAAGCTTTAAAACGTTGAACTGTGAGACGTTAATTATTTGGAAGATGTTTGAACATTGTTTTGAAAATAAATGCTTAACACTGAGAAGAATAATAGTTTAATTATAATCTCAAAATATTCCAGTTTCAGTGTTTCACTTTTGGCTGTGGTTGAGCTTAGAAATACTTTCATTCTAGGAATATGTTGCACAAACATGTGTTTATATATACAGTTTAACCACTAGAACGTTTTGTATGTCTTCTCTGATTATACCTATGTGAACATTATATATTCATACATTTTTTAAAATATAAGTGCAGAGATTATAAAGATACTGTGCATTACATCTGCATTGTGTAATACGTGCAGATAATTGTTTTGTCCTGTGACTGATGCCCTTAAATATGATGCCATATCATATCACTCAGAAAACTGGAAAATTAGATTTGTACCACAGACTAATGCTATGGAATTTCTGCTTCAGATGTCATTTGTACAGTGGTTTGCCTTTTACAATATGTGTATATTTGGTTTTAATATTGCAGATGCCTTTTGATTGCAAGACTGCTGAAATGTTATGAGGGCTGCCTCTTCTTTCCTAACCATGAACAGTTCGAAATCACCAGGGCTGGCTGGATTTGGAATCTTAAAAAACACAACCTGCCACACAGAGAAGAAGATTTCAGTTTTCTTTTCAATAATCTTCATGACAGTGGGAATTTTGTCCAACAGCCTTGCAATAGCAATTCTCATGAAGGCATATCAGCGATTTAGACAGAAATCAAAAGCCTCCTTTTTGCTTCTTGCCAGTGGTTTGGTCGTGACGGATCTTTTTGGCCACCTCATCAATGGAGCCATTGCAGTGTTTGTGTATGCATCGGATAAAGACTGGATTTGGTTTAACCAGTCCAACATTCTTTGCAGTGTTTTTGGCATCTGCATGGTTTTCTTTGGTTTGTGTCCCCTCTTCCTGGGCAGTGTAATGGCTGTCGAACGGTGCATTGGAGTCACTAAGCCAATATTTCACTCTACAAAAATGACTTCTAAACATGTGAAAATGATGTTGACTATGGTATGTCTGTTTGCTGTTCTTATAGCTTTGCTGCCTATTCTTAGGTTTAGAGCCTATCAAATTCAAGCATCGAGGACCTGGTGCTTCTATAAAACAGAACATGTTGAGGACTGGGAAGACAGATTTTATCTCTTACTTTTTTCTTGCCTTGGGTTACTGGCCCTTGCTATTTCATTCTTGTGCAATGCTGTCACAGGAATTACCCTCTTAAGAGTCAAATTTAAAAGTCAACAAAGACAAGGCAGATCTCATCATTTTGAAATGATCATTCAGCTCTTGGCTATAATGTGTGTTTCTTGCATTTGCTGGAGTCCATTCCTGGTAAGAGCCTAATGTGTTTGCCAATTTTTAATTCACGTCACTGTATAAAAGTTATATTTTTTTTGTCTCCAGGTTTTAAGGCACTTTAGCTATGATAACAGCTCCATTCACTCTTCAGTATTAGTTTTACAGCATATTGCCCATAATGTATGTACTTTTGCATCTATAACAAAAATGGTAATTATTCTCTACTTCTGTCATAACTAAAACAGACTGAGTAAGCAAAATATATAGGGACTGTGAGGAATTTCTTTCCAGTACTGTGAAGCAGATAGTGGTAGCAGAATAGAGGCTAGGATAAATCGGAGCAAATCCTGAGTTTGACTCAAAATTCAGCAATCTTGGAGTGGCAAGACTGTTTAGTCTGTGCTGTGGTTCATATAATTTTTATTTATGGTGGGGTGTTCAATATTGTTTTTATGGTTTACTGCAGCTTGTGAACTGTGTTATGGAAGCTAACATAATGTAGGAATGTAAAAATCCTCCATTCCATTGGCAGGGTAATAAGGGCTTTGCTTTAGATTCATGCTAAAAAACAGTAGTTGGCAGTGGGTTAAAATAAAAAATTTGCTTTAGACATGACCAAGCTGGCTTTGTAATCTGGACAGGTGACCAACAAAGCTACTGAGTGCAGTCTTTGTGCTTTCTCAGCTCTCCTGGCTGTAATTTAGGACTGCTTGCTGATGACTGCCGTGGCCCTTCCAAGCGGGAAGCATTGCTCATGTTCGTGTGTGCTCTGTCAGTCAGCAGGGTCAAAGAAGTGGGATTGGGATAAGGGAAGGGATATGACAACTCCTATTGTATGATGGCATTGTAAAGCTGATATTTACTGTCACTATTTTTATTGTAGTAAAACTGACCGAAGAAAATTTACTTTTTTTTACTAGGGAGAGGTTAAGTCAGAGTCACATGTAATATGAATTTTTAATTTGTTTCCTAGAAATAAAGTCCCATAGTTTTCCACTGATATGTATGAGGAACAATTTTGGTGTGAATTTATAAATACAGAAATTTAAATCTCAAGATCTG
Source organism: Phaethornis superciliosus (assembly GCA_023637945.1). NCBI lineage: Eukaryota > Metazoa > Chordata > Aves > Apodiformes > Trochilidae > Phaethornis > Phaethornis superciliosus. Next base: position 18,348,664 of record JAJQWJ010000009.1, on the reverse strand, counting down.
AATCAGATCCAACTATATCTCATCTATTTAGTTTTTTTGGTATAATATGAAATTACTTGAACTTGTTCTAAATTTGATACTAGCCTAGCTGCAGCAGTTGTGTATATCTGACTGGTAGCATTTAACTAACCCAGCACTGCAGACTCCAAGGAGAGAGTCTGGAAATAAACTTTCACATCAATGAAATGCCCAAAAACTTTCAGTTTTGTTCAACACACAGAATTGTCCTGTACTTCTCAAATGTTTTCTAGACTTGCTCTGCACTATAGTTTAAATTCATACTGGCTTTTGTCAGTGTCCTGGCTGTGTAGAGCAGAAGCAAAGTCGTCAGAAGGGGATAACAAGGTTCTGTAGTGACCTTCCAGTTACTTTAAGGCACCCAGTCACCTGCTGAAATTTGTCTCAGGAAAGCCGTAGAATGGGTTTCAACAAAAGCAATTAAAATACTGGTTTTACTTTTAATTATCCTCTGGTGACATTTATTTTCAGATAAAGTAGCTATCCTTAAAGGTTGCAATTGATTTGATTTTTAAATAGTCAAAAGAGCTATAGCCTTTTTTTAATTCAAAAGAGATTTCTTTTATTCAACATATGAAGGAACATTAAATTGCAATTAGTCTAGTTGTTTTTTCAGTGCTGATAATTTTGTTATGCCTTTCAAGTTTTATTAATTGTATAAACATATTTTTTAAACTTTTGACACTGGTTAATGAAATCAAAACATGTCATTCTTTAAAATATTTAACTTCATCTAAGTTGTAGGCGACAGTGAATTATTATTCCAACTGCAAAATTTTATTTTCTGAGCCTTTTCAGACCTTGGCATTTTCATCAGCTGGTGGTACAGGCCAGTGAATGACTTCTTGCTTCATTTTGTACTCAGCAGTTTTGAGGAATGTGTTGCAGAGGTAGTTGATACCAAAAAATTGTGGTTCATTTAGTGGGAAATCTCCAGGTGCCCTCTGTGCATTCCAGGCTCATGATGCTTTGCTTATGGAACTCTTTTGAAATTAGATGAGCCAAGCTATCATGGAAATTAGCCCAGCAGTATGGAAAATAGTTGTGATAGGGACAAATGCACATTAGACATGAGACTGAAAAAAAGTAAATTTAAAGTACTATTTGTTTCTTGAAACAAAATATCAAGTAGCTGAACAATCAGTGTTTTTGCCAGGTTTCAGTAGCCTGGGAAATGCAATAGGATGGGGTCCTTGGTGGGTAATAGCTTTTGTAGCTTTCTGTTCTAGAATTTACATTGAAATAAGTTCTCTGACATACCTAGTCTTTGTTTTGATCATATTCAGTACACTAAATACAAGCAGAGTCATGAGCACAGCCTTAGTTTAGCAAGCTTTATGGAACTGCAGCAGAGGAGAGAGATGCAGTGGAACAGAGCCTTGCAGGAAAGTACTGGTAAAGTGTCACAAGAAAGAGATCCATGATTTATCAAGGCACATGATTTACGGTGAATTGCTGATCAAATCTACTAATCCAATTTATTTGCATCCTCTCAGGTCTTTTAATATGTGAAACAAGTTGTTTAGATTGTTTACTTTGATCAGCATATAAAAAATGTATTTCTTGAAATAAATCTGAGCAGGTTTTCATAGATGAAATTATTTGGCAGAGCAAATATATACTTGGTTGTCATTCATTTGCTCTTTTAATTTTTTTTTTTTCTCAAAGCAAAATCTAGAAATCAGTGTCAATCTTTGAATTGCAACTTTTATGTGTTCTCTATCCCAAAGAGAATACAGAACAAAATGTTATAGGAGAGTGAATTGCCTTGATATAGACTGAAGCAATTAGAAACCAAACAAACCTTTGGAAGGCAAAGAGGAGGAGAGTGATGCAGTTTATGCCACATATGGTTTGCAGATATAAGAGTTTGAATTTATTTGGTGTGGTTCTCCACCTGATGGCGGGTTTGCTTTATTTTCCTTCTTTTTTTTTAACCTAGTCAGGTGTTACATCAATTGTCATACATGCATGGGTATGAAAATCAGGTCTATCCAATACTGTAATCCAGATGCAGATTTACTTCACTAGGAGATTATAATTTTTTTTTTCTTCTTTTTTTTTTCTGAGTGGCATTACATATTCAGTCACTGACCTGTGCTAAAGGTGATTACCTTTAGATGATATTAGAAGTGCAAGATCCTGGATTGTCCTTTATGGTGTCTGATGTGGAACTAAACTTCTGCTCAGTGGTAGTGAACTCATTTTTGTGCCTTTATGTATTGGTGTATATGTATATGTATGACATTTAATATAGTATATTATAATCAATCACCACCTCTATTTTAGGACCCCTGGAGATCTGAAGCATTTTCAGAAGCAGAGCCCATGGTATGGCTCATGTGGAGCTCTGCCTGGGGCTATTAGGGACATCTTTTTGATTTCTTGTCTTTCTCTTGTTTTTTTTCCCTGAAGCTCCATCTCATATGGTCCTAAAAATTGAGTTATTTTTTCAAGTTTTCTGCCACTGTGTGGGTATCTTTCCTTAAGGGACTACTGAAATAAGGGGTACTCCCTGTTTCTTCCCTTACTTGAGAACATGTATCTCCTTTTGAGAACTTGAGAGTGGGATAGAATTCACAAAGAAGCAACAAGTTAAATTCATGAATTTTCTGATACGTAGCCAATGATTTACAGAGGTACATTTGTTCTGAAAGTCTAAATAGTTTTTCTTTGATATAGATAATTCCAGGAAATTATGTTCCAAAGATAGCAACATCAACTTCTCTGTGTAGTGAGTAATCTTTTTTCATCCTTACTAGTCAGCTTTTTGCTAGGGATATACGAATTTTGTTGCGTAAGTTAAGTCTCTAAAGACTGAATTCCCCAAGCAAATGATTGGGTTGGAGTATTTTTTGACAAACATATCTGTTGAAATAGATTGTTATATAAAACTCAGTTTTTGGCTGTGACTTGACATCTGACTTGTCACGGAACAGGTTGTTTATGGAACTATGTTTGTATGAGCAAATTCTGACTTCAGAACATCAAATTCTGTGGGACTCATGGGATAAACTTACTTTAAATTTTGGTTTTGGAGAAGCAGACTCCCTGTAATTATAGACAGGAGGGGGTTATTTCAGGGTGAATTGATCTACAGAAACAAATTATGATAAAGAGACGTGTCTAATCTTTTTCATGTGTGGAACGCAGTCTTAGCCTGGGAAGAAATGTTTTCCATTTCAACTATTCCTGTTAAGATCTCGTTTCCATGTAGTTATCTGATAACTTTTATTCCGGTTTGACCTCCCCTCTACTGCAAAAAATAGCTACTGTTTTGGGTTTGTGGTTTTTGTTTTGTTTTGTTTTGTTTTTAAGATCTTGCCTATTTATTTCATATTATTAAATCAGCTGTTATTCAATTGCTTTTTTACTGCCTTAGATTAATTTCTAGCAGTCCCTTCTCATGTCATCTCTTCCCTTCACAATTTTGTGCAATAATTGTGTTCCTTTGAACTCACTCTGACTTCTTGTCCTGAGATTGTCTCATTCAACAAGGCCTGGTGGTTGGTTTTCATGTACTTAGGGCTGCATTTAGCTTATAGTGTGCTGAATCACACCAACCTAGATGCTGCCAGAGCCAGCATGAGTGGTCCTTCAGTGAATCTGCTGCCAGAGGTGGGGAGAAGGGCAGAGTTGCACTAACAGGGATGCTCTTGGTGAAATACCCTTACCCCAGCCCACCCCGCTCTGGTTGCTCCATCAGGTATTTTGGGTTCTGAGACAGGCTCATGGTTGCTATGTGCTTCTGCTAAGTTATAGGCTCTGTATTTGCATACAGTAACAGGTGCTTTGTTGTACAAAGCAGTTGTCTGTGCATGTCATTTTAGTATTTTTGTTTGTGTAGTCATGTAAATACTTGCACAGTGAGACTTTACCGGGAGTTCGCACCTCTGCTTACTTTGAAGCAACTCCCTCCATTCTGTTTCCTGTATTCTTTAACAAGTTAAATTTCTGTTGTACTACGTTATGCTTATATGTGCATTGGACATCATTTATTCAAACTCCTTGCTTTATTAATTTTGTTTGTATTCTTTCAAATAGTGCTGGTTATATTTTCTATACAACAAAACAGTTTCTTAAATTTGTCCCTTCTCTTGCACTCTCAGGCTGGTGATTTCCATAATTGAAAAAATACAGCTGAGGAGAAGCAGACACAAGGTGTGCCAAGGTGCACTTCCATACTTTGACAACAAGGCCCATGTTGCCATGCAGAGCCACCCCAGATCTCATGGGGGGCTGCTTTGCAGAAGTGTAGGCTCCTACAGAGCCACTGGCAAAATATGTTGTTACTCAAAGCTGTAGCCTCTATAAGCTCCTTGTGTCTGCATAGGCACTGTTGATAAGAAGAGTGATTTTCTTTTGAAGAGGAATAAATTAGGCTTTCAATTTCCCACCTTCTGTTTTTGAAGGCTGAAGGAGATAGTCTAAAACATGTTTGTCTGACTATGCAGCTTTGAATGCTGTTTTAAAAGTTACTTTTCAAGGGTAAACCCACACTTTGTTTTGAAGATTCAGATTTTTAAGAAGATAATGAAAGATAATTATGTTTGTGCTGCCTTTTGTCATAGAATTCCTGTCATGTTTTTCTGGAAGTGTTGTCTGTTGACACCATACAGAGACAGGATTGTTGCAAGAGTAAAGGAGATATAGTTGGAGTTGGGTCTGGGGTCTGCTTCCTACCCTGCCTGCAGCAGGTTGATGGGCACAGGAGGGGGGACCTGCTACAGGACCTCCACAGAACACCCATTGGATGTTTTCTTTGTATCTCTTGGGATGGATGCAAGCCCAGCTCAGGAGTCCCCTTCTTCCACAAACAAACCAGTTTCATAGTGAAAAGGCAAAAAACATCTTGCTAGAAAGAGGCCTGCAAGATACACCATCTTATCTCTAGTCTGAGGCATCAGGGGAGTGATGGTTATTGTTGGCTGAATGTCATTAATCTTCCAGGCCTTGGTGTGACAGAAGAGGTCAGATCAGGACTGACTGTCTGGCTGATTAAAATACTCCTTAGTTGCTCTGGAAATAGTAAAAAAAAAAAATCTCATAGGATTTTGCTTGTCTTTCAAGCTACACCAGGAAAAGGGCTCTCACTGTTCCTCGTATCATGGCCTATTAATTGCTTGTCGAGTTTCTCAATACATCTATTAACACAGTACAAACTCACAGTACAAGTTACTAATCTTGCTGGGGTTCCTTGGGATGTGATTCTGATATTCAAGGTTAAATTGTTGAAATGTTAATATCATTCCTATTATTATGGCCTTGAAGATATTTTGGAAGAAACATCTGATTTTAGGAGTTGAGAGGAAAGAGAGCAGTCATTCTGATTAAGTCTTTGCTAGTCTCAAGACAGAAGAAATGTCTTTTTAGCTTAGACTCCTGTGCTTTAAGCAACAACACAGACAGGTCATGTGTGCTTTTGTATGTCACCATGAAAATGCTCCATGGAAAAGTGGTTGCAGAGAGTTTAATACACACAGCTGTCAGTTTTCCACCTGGTTAGGTGAGAAAGGGAATGAGTTCTTATTTTCATCTTTTTCAGTTTGTAGAGATTTTATGGGCTTTAGCTTCCTGAGAAATATGAATAATTTAAAAAAATGTTTTGAAGCATAGTTTATCATAGAGTGTTTAGAAACTCTGTATTAAATGTGTCTGTATTTGTAACTCAAGTGTTTACCTTCCTCTCACAGAAGTCATGGAGGTAAGCAGCTGAGATACTCTCAACAAGAAGTTCTGGAGGAGAAATGGGAACAGTCAGCATGTTGTCCTACTGTAGTGATATGAACCAGGGAAGGAAGAAGAGCTGATATTGACAAATTGTCCTTTAGCAGAGGCTTTTGAGGAAGCATAATTATAATTTTTGTTATCTGAGTTGACTTGCACTATTTGGAAAAACTTATGTAAGGCCCTTTTCTAAAAATGCAATGCTGTCAGAATGCATTGAGTTTGGTTTGTTTTGGAGAGAACAAGCAGAGAAGGCAGGTTTTCAGTCATGAGAGAACATTGCATTTTCAAAACAACCTGCTCCCTTTTTCTTTCAAAATTTCTTGCTGCTTGATTTTAAAATCTATATTATATATCCAGAATTAAACCACAAAGATCTATAAATTCAAACAGCATTTCATTCCAAATGAAATATGGATATTTCATTTCATGATATATGTCAATGACTTTCACATAATTTTTTTTTGTTAATTCTGAAGTTGACATCTCAAAAAAATGGAATTCTGAAAATTTTGGCTTGATAAATTTCCATTCAAAACCGCCTCTCATTTGTTCAGTTGGTAAAGTTTTTGAATTCTGTGCTTGAAGTCGATTTAATACACATTCCAGTTTTGTTTGATAAAAGTGCATTCTTCTTATTTCCTAGATGTTACACTTTTTCAGGCCTTTCCTACTTGAAGGAATCATGCACTGCATAGCCATTTTTGGAAAATATCATGCGCAGCATAATCACTTTTGGATGGTTATTTTAGGAAAGCTCTTTTTCCTATCTAAAGTCTTTAAATGGTAAACTTGTTGCTGAATAGTGTCTGGGACAAATACATTCACATGGAAGAACTCCAGCCACTCCTCTGTCCGCCCCAGGTTTAGCATCACAAACATCAGTGTGTGATATACATTTGTATGTTCTGTGCAATATTTAATATATTAGAGTGTTAATTCATTATCTTAAGTTTTGCGTTTTGATTATAAATGTTTCTAGGAGAAGTTATTTGTCTTAATAGCAGTGTAGGATCTGTTCACGTCTGAGGGCACACATTATTTGGATACACTACTGGGGAATATGCTGTTTAGCTTTAAAACAGAGTAATAATTCTTATATCATGTGGTTTTAAGACTTAATTTTACATGAAAGTACTGAGTTGCAGCTGGCTACTTGGGTTATGAGGTCTCTGAGGAAGGTGACTGTGTAATGTGTGTTTGTGGTGCCTGGCAGAACAGGACCACAATCCTGTCACGGGTTCTGTGGATGTATTTTCACAAATAGGAATGGTCAGGTAGCAGAATATTGGAGAAAAGGCTTACACCAGGAGTTACAGTGAAGTTTTAATGATTTTGAATCATTCTTCCATATTTGTTCTCATATGAGATGAGACAAAATAGCTGAGTGCCCGAATGAACCTGAGCCATGTAGTAGGTTGCATACTCTCTCTTGCTGGGCTGCTCTTATCTGCTGTAGACAGAGAAGGGAGTAGAGAGCAGCTCAGCTCTTTGGTCTTAGCTCTTCTTTTTAATGAGCTTCAGAGACACATGCTGAGGGGTGGGTTTGAATGGCATTGGAGCTGTGTTTCTGCTTGATTTCCTGAAGAAAGCTGAAGGTCATCCTTTGTATCAGCGTGGTCCTGAATGGAGAATTTTAAGACGAGGAGGCCTCAGTGCTGAACTCACAGATACCAAAGATTACTTTGTCATTGGACAAATGGAAGTTGACTGATCTCTAGCAGGTCCTCCACTTGCTGTCCCAGCCCTGCCAGCTGTGCCCGGGCTGCAGGGCCACCTGAACTGATGGGACTGAGGGAGCGTGTGAAGGATGTAGTGTGTCTGCCCCTGAGAAACCTTGTCAGCCATGTAATGATCAGCATAAGGACATGAGGGTGTGGGGAGGAGGAATCTTGTGCTGGTAGCATCTGTCCAGCTGTGTTCTCTTCTGTCTCATTGCAGGAAAAGGTGTTAAAATAGAAGGCAAAGCAGGAAGGAGGTGAGGATCCATATGAGTGATAGCTATTTGTTTTAAGATTTACAGTTCATTAGTGGGTTGGAAATAAAATTGAATCCACTTGCTATCAGGACTGCCAGTTTGCAGAAGTAGTGAGAAATAACTCACTCTTAAATGTAAATTTCATTTTTCTTGTCCTGCCTACACCTAAAAGATGGTCCAGCTGAAAAGCCAAAATGAAAGAATGAAATAATTGCAAATTATGTTCCAACTTGGTAAATATATTGCTAATTCATTATATTTCTGTTCATGGCTTCTTAGTGTACATCTCAAGAATGGTATCTAGAACAAGTGACTTTAAAGGCCATTTTGGAAAACGTAACACGAAACACAAATGCAACACATCTTCCTTTGCCTTCAGCCAGATTTGCAAGTACTGCAAATCGATAGCAGCAAGTCATAGGTGACTATGACTCCAACCCATCTCTAAGAAGGTTTCATTTTCCTCCACTGTGTATGCTGCATACATGGTAAAAATAAACATACATAAATGTAATTACAAATTAAGATATCTTTTTTTCCCCTCCTTATTTCCTCTCCTGTACCCATGTAATAAACACCATAATTTCTTAGACAGTCACACTGACAGTCTGACTCCACTGATAGGCATTAGAGTAGGTTCTTTACATTTTTAAACCTTGAGGTCTTGGAGGCTCGGTCACACATCAAAGCCATCTGCATTTCTGAAATCTAGAAGAGGTGAAGAGGTCACTATATATCATGAGTGACTCACCATGAAATTCTTCTTTTCACACTTCTAGTACTTATGAATACCTTTGGGTTCAGTGGTTCTTGCTCTGAAAGCCTGCATGTATGTGCTATTTATCAGAAATCAAGGAGTGGCCTGTGCAAGGAACTCTTAGGTAATTCAGCCTAATTCTTGGATTCTTAGACAAAAGTAATAAATCTGAGAGAATTAAAAAAATGACCAGGTAAGACCTGGAAGATAATACGTTCCCCACAGAAGTATATTTTCTTGCTCTCAAAGATGTAAAATTTGTAGATTGATGAAAGATGTAGATTTGTTGAATCTATATTGTATCTTTCCTCAGTGTGGAAAAATACTTTAGTAATAAGGCACAGTCACTGTGATGATGATGATGTGACCCCAAAGGAAAAATGAATGGATCTTTAATGCATATAGTCCTGAAATACTTAAACATGTAGACTAAATACTTTTTTGATTTGATTGTTTATATCAGAATGATCATTATTATGCAGTATTAGAAATACTCTGTATTCTGGTATTGAGAAGTCTAACACTTGTTCAGTAAAGCTTCTCTTAGCATTGCTGGGTAAAGAATAGTTTATTTTTTTCTGTAAATTTATTTTGTACAAGAAATTTTTGTTCTAGGCCTCATTGTTATGCAGTAATACCTTCGTCTCTCTGTGGAATTAGGCTTTCTTGTACCTTTAACACATGTAGCCCAGGAAACAGCTTGTTTATTTGACTACAGTGTGAATACCGTGTCTGCTCAATATGAAGTGACTCATCTGTTGTTTTCAGTGCTAAACTCTTCTCTGTCTGTGTCCATTCTGCTTTCCTTTCAAATGAATTAATTAATTAAGCTGTGAAAGTAATTATATTGCTAGATGAAACAATGTATTTCTAATTTTGAGATGATGAAAAGGAAAGAAGGAAAAAAGACTGCCAGTCCAAGGTAGAAATATCTGGATTCTTTCAGAGAAACCCAAGAGAGGTGACCTCAAGTGCTTCATTTATGCCTGAACAGAATTTATGTTATTGCAATTCAGATGCAAATAGGTACAGCCTAAGAAAGTTGACAGAAAAGCAAAGCTTCACTTTCACTTCATGTTTGCAAGTTTAAGCACATAGAGAAATCCTTCTGTTTATGAGGCTTGTTTCATAATTGCATTCCTGCCTTACATGGAGCATGGTAATGCCAAAGACAGTTAATAAAATTTAACGAGCATAATGTCATAGCACTTTACTTTTTTTTTTCTTCAGTAATTTTGACAAATTCTGCCAGACATAAAAATCTCATTTCAAATTATGTTTCCAAATGTTTTTTTCAGAAAGTATAATGCCATACATAAAAAAATATTCTGCATAAAGCTGTAAAAATGCAGATGGTGAAAACTTTACACTTTAATGGCACTGTAATGGAGTGCAATAGACTGTGAGTCCTCTGCAGAGCTGAGCCTGTGTGAGGACAGCAGACAGCTCAGAAGAACTGAACAGCCTCAGGGAGGAGGGATCATGCAGCAAGGTCAGATGGACCTGAGCTGCTGGTGGCATCCAGCTGATATGAGATCTGCCCTGCCAAATCAGAGGGGTGCTTGGACATATAATGTTTCAAGGCTTTGAGCTTGCCAACATGAGACAAGGCACACTGTAGCCTGACTGGTACCCTGACTGGTACCATGTTCATGAAGCAGCAGCATCAGCTGGTGAGGAATTGCCTAGTCACAAAATATAGTGTGTTTGAGAAAGACACTTCTTTTTTTTTTTTTTTTTTTTTTTTTTTTTTTTTTTTTTTTTTTTTTTTTTTTTTTTGTCACAGTAGTTCTGCTTTGGAAACACCTCTGAGCTCTGAATGCCTTTAGCGTCACAATCTCTCCCAAATGTTTATGTAGGTTCATTTTAAGGGAGTTAAATGTGGAGTACATGGAGGCTAGATAAACTTCTACCAAATATTTTTGCAGCCTCAGTTACCTTTGGTCATTTGAATCTTTTCTGTCTGCTTCTCATTTGGGTTTTGTGTTTCCTAAGAGAGACTGTGACCCTGAGAGGAGAAAGATTTTTCTAAGGATAATAAATAAACTCACATGTTTAAGGATACATATCATGGCAGGTGGTAGTTGCCATTCTTGATTTATCTGTTTTGTACTAGAACTTGGTTTTCTTTCAGAAGTAGACACGTGTGAATAGTGAGTGAGTGGATCCTGTATCATTTTTTGGTGATATTATTATTTTTTCACAGAAGCGTAAATGAGAAAAAGCAGACTCCCTGACTTTGTTGCTACTTGTCAAGAGCTGACCTGCAAAACTCTACACGTGGAAGTATTACATATCCTCTTAAAAGTACCCACCAGACTTAAATCTGGAGGGAAACTTGATAGTGCATTTTGCCTTCTCCAATTCTTTATTAAATACACATTTTTTGTAAAATCACTATGCTTAGTTAAAATTTATTTGCTATAATGATTCTCTGGTATATAAAAGATGAAGGTGTGGTTCATGTTTTCTTTCTTTAAAAAGGGAAAGGAAAACATTAGGGGAAAAACATGTTGCATAACTATAAGATAAAAATCATTATGTAGCATAAGTAGTACAGTGTGTGTACTAAAATTTTGATGGCAGAACTTGTGCAGTACATATTTTTCCTGAAAGTTCTTGCTTTTAAGCTGAGATAGAGAATCATAAAAAAATATGATGAAACATACTCAGCTTTGTTGCAAAAAAGGCTTGGTTTATGTTCTGCAATATCTATATAACGGTGATATAGGCAATTTGCTCCCAGTGTTTCTTTTCTAGTAGCTGTTCTTAAAAGATATAAAATGGTACATAAAATGTGGAGATAGATGCATTTTCATTTTTTTTCTCTCTCTCACCTGTTCTTTTCTTAAAATCTGCGTTATTAGAATACTACAAAGCATCACCTTATGATCAGCTCTTGCTTATAGCAGACTGCAACTTTTTGTAGCAAGTATGAATAATGGAAGTTACAAACATTTCTGGAAATTCAAAATAATTATATATGTATTGTTTTCATGGAGTGGGATATAGTAGAATACCATCTTGAGTTCTGTGTGGTTTAAGGGAAAGGGATATGTACCTTTGGGTTCAGTATAGGCATCAGGGTTGTGGACTTCCTTCTAATGGAAATTCTCAGAACTGCTTATAAAGAAATCCAAAGGAAGAGGAAGATGTTTGGGAGTGTCTTCAGGGTTCCCACAGAGAAATGGAGCCTGAAGGAGGAAGAGATTTTCTAATATTTGTTTTCATGTAACAATATTTGCCTGTCTGCTTTGCCATCTGTGTCAACCTCTTGGTGACTGCCTCTTTATCCAGTTTCCTGAAGTCAAGACTAGAACTTGGATTTAGAGCCTGTGTGCTGAAATGCATCAAAATTGTATTATACTTTGCCTTATTTCCTAACAAGCTGTAAAGTCTGCTTTTTGTTTTGACTGGCTGTCCTTGAGCACTAACAGGAATGTGACTAAGCAGTGCTGCCATTTAGCTTATTAGTTGTTCTCACATTATTGAGATCCAATTGGAAGGGAAATTAAAGACATGCTGTTTACATTTGGAGAATGGCGTGAAGCTTTGGTGCAATTTTCTTTGGTTTGTTAAACTGAGTTCTGTCCCTAAGGGAAACTGCAATTCTCTGTTGCTATCTGCTAGATACAAAATTGTAGCACTCAACAATTTCAAAATGTTTTAAAAACTTTTCCTTCAGAATTTCAGGATCTTGCAGAGTGAGCTCTGGTTTTAGTGAAGCCTGAAACTGGACAAAAGATGGAGAAGTTTGATGTATTGTGTCAAGTCCTTGCTTGACACAAATTTGACTTCTCTGTATATATTTTTAGGGACAGGGAATTCTCAGGTCTTTCTTTAAAACAGTAAGAGCTAATTTGAATCAAACCAACTTTGTATCTTAAAAACAGGCAGCCTTGGTTTAAAAAGCACTTTTACAGTTATGCTTTTGTAGTTACTTTCTTAAAGTTTGAATTGTACTGGGTACAGGGAGACAGGGAGACATGTTACAGCTGTGTTCACATAAATACTGGATAACTCAGCAAAATGCTACTTGGATTTTTACAATTCTAAATACGTTAAAAAAATGTCATTTACCAGCTGAGGATTAATTGTTTTGTGCCATACTACTGAATCTACATTAATATTAAACACAGTTGTAGAGATCAAGCATGTTGCCTCTTCCTGCTTCCCCACAGTTTCTAAGCTGGTGCTTTGTGCCAGATGTGACTTTCTTGCACCCAGGGAGCAAATACTGTCTGCATGTTTTGATTCAGTGAAATCCTTCCTTGACTGAACAGCTGGTAGTGTATTAGACTTTTTTTTTTTTATAATTTATGACTTCAAAAGGACTTTAAGCATTTAGCTGGGTACATAAAGCTCTACTTGCTGCTTGTGAGTTCTGATAGATTATTTTTATATGTCCACTATTCAGAAGAGGTAACTTAAATGTTCTAGATCAAGTGTCTCCAAGTATCAGAATCCATAAAATTATGTTTTAAATTTCCCTGTCCTGATTTACTTTCTGTAAATCCATAATCAAAACAGAGGTACTTTATGTTGAGCCCTCAAGTTGAGCAGCAAATGAATGGATTCACTTAAAGGTGATTACTACTAAATGGTATGGAATCTCACAAGTTTGCTAGATAACATGTGAGAAAATAATACAATTTTACAAAGTTGATTTCCTAGATGATAACATCTGCTACCTCCTCTTCTGGACATGAGATTCCATTGGACATGGGGTTTATTAATTTTGCAGATTAAGAGATGAAAGCCAAAATTTTGAAGTACATCAAGAAAGCTAGGAAGTCAAGCATATTTGTATGAAGTCAACCATAGGATATATTGGAGAAAGACAATGGTCTTTGAGCTCTTTTGGGCTGTTGTATGCTGCCTGATCCTACTTGGATGAGTAAGAAGCACTCCCTCTGAGTTTGGCTTATGGTATTGAACCTTTAATAAATAAAATGTAGGACTGTCCTGAGAAAACATTCTGTGCAGAAACTAAAGGAGTTGTCCAAGTTTGGGTGGGCTGCTGATGTCAGAGAGGAATGTGCCCTACAGTTGTGGGGTGGAAAGCTGATTCAGGGAACTGATTTTTAAGTGTTTGTGTTGGCTGTGCTTAAACATTCCTCTTCTTTCTCATCCTCACACTGATTCCCAGCCGTGCTCCTGCCAGTCTCACCAGCTTCTTTAGGAATGTTCCTACGTTAATGTTCCTCTCTACTAGGAACATGTTCCTAGTAGATGTTCCTAGGAACGTTCCTCTCTACTGCTTCCATAGGTTTCCATACAGAAGCATTTAATCATATGCTTGAACTAGCAAGTACAGTCTCCTTTTATGCTTTCACATGGTCCCACTCAAGTTTATACTCATATGTGGTGACCTGCACACTCTAAGTAGGGCCTAGGAATGCAGAGAAGCATATAAAAAGAAGTAAAATAGGTTTGCTGGGTCTTGAGCAGCAGTTTTCTATTTTCATTAATTATTGTTGTTATCTTTTAAATTTATTTTTTACAATATATCTTTGTAAAAATATGACTCTCTGCACTCAGACAGTCTGACCCTACCTCATCACCCAATAAATCTGTATTTCCAGCATCAGTTGTAAAATATCCTGTTTCTCAGTTAAATAATGAAATCATTTAAAAGTCTTTGGAAATTAAAGCCTTACAGTGTTTCACCATCCTACCAAAAAAGTCTTCATGTGCTTTTAACAGAAAGATAATTATCTCCCTTTGGCAGATTCCTGGCTTTGCAGTCAGGCCTTCCTCACACAGAAACTCAGGTTACAAAAGCTCCATGGCAGAAGGTGCAGGAGGGCTCTGCAGGGCAGGAGCCCAAGCCACGTCTGTGTCTCTGGGGCTGCAAAGCATGAGGGCAAGCCACAACTTACTGAGCTGACGTAGTTCTTGGGTATCCTCTGCCAGCAGCAGTCCTGCTGAGCTGTGCTAGAAATGCCTCCACCCGTGTGAAACTCTGGCAGTGTTGCTGCTGGTAGAGTTCTGTCCTTGTGCAGCACCTCCATAGGGGAATGGAACCCTCTGTGTCTCCATTGGCAAGAGGAGGAGGATTGGTGGCCTTTGTCACTATGGCTTAAATTTCTTGGAAATCTTTAAATCCTCCACTGTCAGTGAATTGTGTACTGTTGCAGATTAAAATGTGGATCTTCTTGACAAAATCAAGGTGCTCTATCTGCAGGTTTTTATCTGGAAAATATGAAAAAGTAAATGCCCTTTATAAAATCTTCTGACCTACCAGTGGCTTCTAGCCTTGAAAACAAAAATAATCCATCCCTGGAACACTTCTGTCATTCTTTGTTAGCTCAAACTCTGCATAAGTATTTATTCCTTATTCAAGCCCATCCCTGGGTTTGGAGGATATTCTCTGGCTGGTTGCCACCCTCTGCTCAAGGGTGGCAGTAATTCAGCAGAAGCACATGTACCTCCTGTGTAAAACATGAGAGGATCTCTAGGATGATAAATGTTACATGCATGAAAGTATTTGTATTGCAACTGGGATGCACTGATTCTGTGAAGGTGTGATTAGAGATAATGTTGAAACAATTTCACTCATACACATGCTCTCTTGGTGTATTTTTCTGATTTATAATTTCAAAATGTTCAATTTTCAGGTGACAATGGCCAGAATTGGGATAAATGAGAGTCGTTCAAAGGAGACCTGTGAAACAATACTGTTTGCTCTCCGAATGGCAACGTGGAATCAGATTTTAGACCCCTGGGTGTACATTCTTCTCCGGAAAGCTGTACTTAGAAACCTGTACAAGATCACAAGGGGATGTTGTGGCTCGCAGATCATAAACTTACACATGTGGGAACTCAGCTCCATCAAGAATTCCTTGAAGGTTGCAGCAATATCTGAGTCACCAGTAAGTTCCAAGCAAATAAACCTACAGCCACTCAGCTCTATGGGGCACTAAGGTTAAACACAGTGTGTGGAGAGATGATGGAGGCAACGCTCATACATGGGCAATACCTTAAAATGAATTCCAAGGCTCAGTGGTTTAGCATTTGTTTCAAAATGTGAGTGGTTTGCTCTTGTTGCTTACTGGTTTGATATTGCTACTCCAAAAGATGTACTTGAATGTTTTAATTCCCTTTAGAATATGTCCCCTCCAAAACTGGTATCAGAATCATAAATAAACCTGTATTTCTTCCTTACAGGTACTAGAGTAAACAGGGTTCCTTACAATCCCTCCAAATCCTTTACCTCAGCCAGCTTCTTAAGAATACATGGAAATGCAGAAGTGATCTACGAATTGATTTTTAAAAGGGGTAGAATTATCTCCCAGTGATGCTCCCAAATCCTTTGCAGAGTCATAGCTTCTTAGAGTAAAGTCCACCATCCTTTTCATAAGGTTATTATTTGCTTCTAGGCATTGCATTTTCCGATTGGATGTATAAAAGATATTTTACTTGTGTCCAGTTTATTAGGTGATCCTGTTTGCTTCGTTCATTGTCTTGACCTCGTAATTATTTACTGTTCTACGAAGGTTTGAGAGAGCTGCAAACCTCATCAGTATAAGTGTTCCTTTCAAATCACTGATAAAACATGAGGTTCCCTATGGGGACAAAGGAGTGGAACAGCTCAGCTTGCTTACAGTTGCATTTTTAGATCTACCAGTCAGATTTTAGTACTTTCAACAAATTTTAATTGAAATAAACAGACATAAAGCTATAGTTAGTCTAAAAAAAAGTAGTTGTGTCCATATCCCCCCAGCCTCTCCCTCCCAAATGCATATACTGAAGAGCTCATGAATAGACTTCATTTCTAAAAGGTCTCGTATATCACATGGGAGATGTGCATGACCAGAGGAGCATCTCTCCAGGACCTCCTCCCTCATGCACGGGGAGCATGGCTGTGATTGTGAAAGCAAATTTCATGCTCTGTTTTTGCAGGGTCTGTGTTAGAAGAACTGAAAGCATTCAGTGTAATTGAAGGTATCAGAAAATTTCCAGGACTTTACAGAATAACCCTTTGCCTTTAATGCTGCTAAAAGAAACTTTGTTTTTTGTGACTGGATTCTGCTCCGAAGCAAAAATGAGAGTACCAGAGACTTTGTCACAGAGGATTTGCTTTAAGATAGAAATATCTATCTTATTTTTACCAACTTAACTTCAAATAACTACGCTAGTGAATTGTTGGTCTATTTGAATCAGTCAAAAACTGATTCACAAAGAAGATAGTTTGAGGGACCAAAACCATTCACAAGATCTACAGATTTATGTTGTATGTGAGAAAAGTGTCAATCAGAAAATAAAACCCAAAAGGCTTAATGTTTCAGGTTGTTTTTTTTTTTTGTTTTAACAGATATTTCCTTTTTGTTTTAAAAAGGTTGAGATGTAAATGAGTTAAATAACCCTGTAATTACATGAAATGGCTTTGTTTACCTTAAAGATTTTCTGTATGTGATTTATTATCTCGGTCACAGAGCTGATAAACCATGGACAGATTTGATTCTGATTAAGCTCTGCATGTGGGTTCTGCTGAAATCTGGAAGCATTCTGTTAGTGCTCAGTTTGGCTTTTTCATTTCATAGAGTGTGATGCTGATGTATCTGGTGACATAAGTTATTTGTTCTTTACAGAAGACAGTTGTTTTAGCAGCTGCAAAAAATGTTGGTCCATATAATTGTTGAGATACTTGATCGGTGAATGAAGCTCATCAATGTTCCATTTTGTTATGTGAATAAATGTAGCTTGTGTAGTTCATACTGGTTGATTTGTAAAACAAACAGAAGTTTATATGTATATGTGATTTCTTATATTTTGTGTACTAATACATAGTGAATGTAAATTGCAGAGTCTCATTAAAGTTATCAACTATATCTTGAGAGTCCTGGTATTTTTGTGTAACAAAAAGGACCTGAAGTTGCAGAAAATAATTCTTATAGCAAAAAAACCTCACACAGTGCTATTCACACGTGGCACAGCAGTTGCGAAGGCAGAGAACTATAGGAATTCCTGCAGGGAGTTGCCAGGGTTTGTGCATCTCATTGTCACAAGAGCAGCCCAGTGCAGCTGGTGTTCCAAGGCAGGCAAAGTCAAATTCTGATGACCTATGCCTAGAAAATGCTAATAAGAGTGAAATAGAGAGTGTTTGGTATTTGGATTGAAGGTGTTTTTATTGAAATATCTTCCAACATGCTACACAGACTCAGATTAGTTTCATGTACACTATAAATCTCAAAAGCAGCATGAGTTTTGCTGTTAATGTCTTGTCTGGTGACGTGGTAGCGTGCAGGGGCAGTTCAGGATACAGCCCCACCCAAGGATCTGATTTGATTGTTATTGCATTTCACTGCACAGGAAAGCCTGCAATGTGCTATGCTGTATGATTAGCAAATTATATGTTTTATGGAATATGAGATTATAAAAAAATCAATAGGACAGCTTCATGCTGTCCTAGGATCTGAGTATTGCCCAGTCAGGGAGAAAAGGGCAGTGTGCTTAGCACTGTGCTGAGGATCCCTTTTGAGGTTGGCTAATGATGTTATTAGGCAGGAGCTGTTTACTGCTGGGCAGTAATTAGTGTCTCCAGAGCAGGCAGGAGCAGTAGCTGTTCTGGTGGGATGAAGGTGAGTCTCATTTCTGACTAATGACTGAGGAAATCCGTAAGGTGGAAGAATATTTTATTCTAATTGGGATCTTAAGCAATGGCAGGCTATATAAGGAAGCATGTTATCCTAAACAGAGGTCCAATCAACCTGCTGAAGGAAAGAATCATCAGTAACAAGTTGCTCATCATGGAGATTAGGGAAATGTCTGGTTTGTTACCTAGATAAAAAGATGGAAAGCAAGGTTCAAGGTCCTTTTGATCTGGCTCTTGAGGCAAAGTGTCTGCCTTCTGTTTTTATATAGAAAATATTTGTGTGTAAGTGTTTTTATTGTGTTAGTCTGGTGTGTTAGGAATTATTTCAGGAACAGCAATATGTACCCATTCTGATCCTTTAGGACAAAGCATTTGGACCTTTGAGATGTGCTTCTCCTATTGATACACTCCTCCAAGATGTTGCTCGTAACACAGCAAATCTCTGATTAGTTGCATTGATTGGCATGACGTTTAATTCCCAATGCTTGGGTCCAGAGGAAAAAGCTTACTAATCCCAAGGGAACTCACACCACCTGTTGCAGCTTTTGTTGCTTCATAGAAACCAAATGCCTTTCACTTAAACTTCTGTAATATGCCAGCATTAAAAATGGCAAAACTGTCCTGTGATTTCATCTAACAATGACTTTCAGTTCAGTCCTGCTGCATTATATTGAGGAAAGCATTCCTTGAACAGACAATGTTTTCCAGTTGAATGAGAGTTAAATATTAAATACTAACAGTGTAATGCTGTGCCATGTTGTGTTGTTGAGATAACCATGTATTTAGTAGTTTGTGATGAAAAATAGCTCCAATGAGGAAAATAATGCTCATTAGTGGCTATGCTGATTGGTTCAGGAACATGTTTTTTTAATTCTCATATAAATAAGTTTTCTATGGTAGCTGCACCTTACCAATGAATGTACAACCAGAGGACTGGTGGTGACAGGTATTGTGTCTCATTGCTTCTCATCTTGGGTACTGGAGAAGGGTAAACAATAGGAAAAGTATCATTTCTGATTGTCTGTGTGGAACAACCCCTGTCAGTTCCTTTTCCTGAGATCATTAGCATGTCCAGTTAGGTGCTTTGGGAGGAGAACTTCTATTACAATTTACTCTGTCAAGTAAAAAAGTCTTCTACACTGAAACATTTGCCAGGCTGCTGCTCCAGCATCTGGGGACTGCTGCCTTTGCATTGCTTTTGGCATTTGAATGCAGGGGGAGTTGACAGACCTTGCAAAAATGGCAAAAAACAAGCAAACAAAAAAAGTGCTACAAAAGACGGAGAGGCACAATAGGTCAAATTACTCTGTGTTGCAGTGACAGAAATTTTACAAGGGTGAAGGAGAGGGAGCATGGTGGGAAGTGCATCAGCAGAGGGAAGGGCTATGAGAGGTCCCCACCAAGGAGCTGCTAATTTTACTCAGCTGTTTTGTGAGCTCAGTCCCTTGGTGGAGGGAGACAAAGGCTGGTGAGCAGGACCTATGCTTGTTTATCATTATAGGATTCTTAAATGTAACCCACAGATTCCTTAACTCATTCTTTCTTCAGGCTTTTTCAAACTTTTCTGGTTATTTAAGCTAATTAGACCACTTTTTTTTTTTTCTTTTTTTTTTTAAGGTTAAAAAAGGCAATGGCTGTTGCAGGTTTTTCTCTATCACCTCTTTTTTTGTTCTTGCCTGCTAAGCAGGAATCTACACTTTTTCTTGCTTGTATTTCTCTTCATTATCTTCTGACAAATCAAAACAAACTTGCAGTGTAGCTGATGCTCTGCTTTTCTATGGATGGATGCAATACACATCTGTGATTGGCTTAAGTATCTTAAACCCTCTGGCTGGGTACAAATTCTTACTAGCAAGCTTTTCTTCCTGAGTCCTCAGGTAGAGAGTCTGCAGAAAGAATTAACTCCCAGCAGGGCACAAGAACATAGATGTCAGCAAAACAAAGGGCTTCATTTTTGCTTCCAGCTCTGGAAAAATTTAGTATGCCAATGACTTTCTAGAGGTGATTTATGTTTAAAAGGGGTAGGCAGTGCAATTATGGAATGTATTGGTTGGTGGAAATGTAGGCATCTGATCAGAGATCCTGAGAACTTCGCATAACAGAAAACATTAGCTCGTGCTCAGTACAGTTTATTCATAAGAAACAAGAAAAGAAACATAATATTTGTAGCAAGTTACAGGAAGAATTAAAAATGCAGAAATACCAAACTGCTGCTCAGACACAACTGTTTACCATAATGGATCTGATTTTCCTTGTGTGAGGAAAAAGGCTTCCTGTGAACATTTCAGGAACTCCAACTGATGATACTTCAAGAACAACTCTATTTACCTCACTTGTTCCTTTTTTCTACTTTCTCCTGTAAGCAACATGACGTCTGAAGTGATTGGACAGTGGCTAAAGACTAATATTACTATTAGAATATATATATTTTTTTAAAAAGTTTATAATTAGGGTAAGTTTAAGGGTGACACAGATATACTAAGGACTTTGTTTCTTAGCAACTTATTCACAGAGGCTTTAAAACAAAGTCCTGTGATTGCCAGAATATAAATATGTATCTATCTAGCTGTTTAATTTCAGCTCCATGGTTGCAAAATAAATACTTGCTACAGAACTTTTGAAAAATAAATCTATTTAATTTTTTAAAAAATTATTCTGTCAGAAGTAGGTTAACAATTTAAAATACTTGGGGCAAAAAAATTGTCTTCAGTAAAACATTGCTACCAAGTAGCTACCACTCCCAGCAAAAGTCTGTGTGTATGTGTATGTACTTTCTTTTGAAACTAGCAGAAGAAAAATACTTTAAATTCCATTATTAGTTACAAATTCAGATATTTTTAATCTCAAACAATTTTTTTCATTGGATTACATGGTTCAGTCCTATTTTTGCCTTGGGCAAACTGAAGGCAGACCTTTGTGGAAATAAGGGCACCAGCAGGAGGACTTAATCCATGCCAAAGCAGCCTGCTAGCCTACAGCAAACCCTTTGCAATGTCACTAGGACAAGTGATAAAGTCTAAATTCCATTTCAGGATTCAAATTTTCTATTTTTATAATCCCTGATGAGCAGTGACTTCCAGTAATGTCTAGGGTACCTTAATTTTTATCCATTAAGTTCCCCAGATATGTGAACCACCATGTGCAATCTGCTGCTCCTTCTGGTCTGTGTAACAGTCATGAGAGGAAGACAAAGAAGGCAGAACTTTAATCCATGACTGCCTGAAGCCATTCAGCCCTCGGTTCCTAGAACAGTAATTTGACAGCCATCATCATCTGGGTTGAAGATATTCTAGTTTGCAAAACTCAGCACGCCTGACCCCTCAGCAGGGAAGGAGAATGACCCTGCAATGTGTGTTTGGATTGCTTGCCCTCAGCAGAAAATTGCTGAGCCCTGGGGTCCAATTATTGCTTAACTCATGAAAACCAAGTTTCTTTGTGAGTATGAGACCTTGAACTTAATGCATTCTTCTGGTATGTGGGTGATGTGACCTTTTCTGTTGTTTTTCCTTGTCTTTCTTTGGTATTTTTCCACTGCAGTGGTGACAATATCTGAGGCTCTTGGCTGTTCCATCTTGCCTGTTGCCAGCCCCTCTGCTGTGGGCAAGCTTTTTTTTTCCATAATGACAAACTCCATGAAGGAGTACCATCAAGTTTCAAAAGGACAAGGTGATACCCACCTTCAAATCTCACCTTGCTCTGAAGAGGGACCTAGACATGATGACCTTCCAACCTAAATTATTTTATTTTTATTGTGCAAATTCTCAGCCCTGTGTTCCAAGTCAGGCTTCTCATAATTACAGCTTATTCTCTAATCTATATTTGTGGCTGATAAAACAGGATTTCTGGGCTTACTCTGTCTACAAACTTGTGCCTTCTGGTACAATTTTTGGTGCACTCTATACTTACAATGTCTGAAGTTCTTTGCAGTTACCCTTCTTCCAGCTCATGTTGCCTGCTACTGTGGAAGATCAGCAGTGATCCCCTTTAATTTGAGTTTTAAGCAATCCAAATGGCACATCCTAGCTCTTAAATTTTAGCAGAGCACATTGTGTATCTTACATCATCTCCTGGAAGAAAAGGGGTGATTTTTAAGATAATATGATGTTAGTATAAATTTTACATTATGTAAAATAAAATATCTCCTTCAGATTTATCTCCAAGTGCACCCACATGTTATATGAGTCTACAACTACACATAACCAGGAAATAATTTTTATTGCTGGACTACAGTCGACAGAATCAGAAACTCACAAGCTAGTAGCACATGGCAGGGCAATGGTGAAATGTTTTTTTTGAAAATGCTGTTCTCACTGAGAGCTTTACAAAATATCCATAAAACATCCTCTGCCACTTTACTTAAGTCTGAGGGGTCTGAATCTGATGAGATACAAATAATACCTTGCTGCTTCAATGATCTTCTGCTTTTACACAATGGTCAAGCAAAGCCTCACATAGTGTAAATTGCAAGGAGTCTTGGGAAATGTAGAAAAGTACATAAAAAAGCAATGCATTTGCTTTCAAAGTAAAATGATTTAATGAAAACAAAAAATATCCTAAAATAAAGAGAAATCACCACCTTACAGTGTCTCCTGATGTCTTTTTGAAGACTGCTGAACCAAAGCACCATAGCTGCAGGTCAGGGATATGCTTCCTGTGGCACATCAGCATCTCCTCTGTACCTGTCTCTGGGGGAGCATTCTGGTGTGTGGGAGTGAGGGCTGATAGCCAGAAGGAAGGATTGTGGTATGGATGATTTAGCCTTCAAAGCTTCATAAACTGCTCTCATGTATGTAGGAAGCATTTATAGTTTTATACAGAAATATGGATCTTTGCATATATCCTTTCACTAATCTTCTGAGAAACTATTAATCCACTCGAGTGAGGGATTGGCATTCTTGAGCTGTTGTGTTTTTATTGGTTCAGTACAAGAGAACAAGTAAAGTGTTTTTTAAAGTGTTTTCCATGTTTAATATTTTATTTGATGTGCTGCTTACTTTGAGCCTAATTCTCTTGAATTCACTAGAAACGTTTACATGACTTTGATGGAAGAGTTTTCAGTTCTAGAAGATCTGACAGAGTTATAGTAAATCATTCAATGTTTGAGGAAATATTGATGTATTTTAATATTACTTCCTTCTACCGAAAAATTTGCAACTTGACAAAAATAAGTGCCAAAAAATATCACTCACTGCTTCATTTGACTCCCAAATAAATGTTCATATTTCCCCATGTTTGGGTGGTCTATTTCTGCTCACTTGAGTGTCTTCTTGGGAAGTATTTATTTGTCAAGAAGTAGTTTATATGCTGTCAGTCATCTGAAAGGAATGCATTAGATGATTTGCAAATGTATATTGGAGAAACAGTTTTTTTCCCTGACCTTCTGTGAACTTCATTTCAAATATTTCTGTTTTGAAACAAAGGAAAAACAATTGTCAGGTAAATGTTAGCATAATTCATTCATGAAAAGTTAACATCCTTATTTTCAAAAAACTTCAGGTCATCAATCAGGAACTGCTATTTTCTGTAATTATGGAGGGATGAGTCTTCCAGCTTGCATACCTCTTCTTTACTATGAATTATCCAACTCACCGTAACTAATTTAAGAGAATGATATTTTGATGAAGGAAATTATATCAGTAATCTTAAATTCTAAATTGTCCTGCTACTGCTAAAATGTCAGTAGTTTATCATAGTAATGTGTAGAAAAGTAAAATCCTGAGTCAAAGCCTCGTTAAGGTTATATGTGAATGCTGGTGGCTTCTGCCAGTGTCATAATTAGTGTTGTGTGGTCATACATACTGCCAAGTTGTTCAGAGTTCATTTTGCTTTCTTGTCTGTGAAAATTAGAAATGCCACTTTAATTTCAGAGCTGTGGAGTGGATAATGGGGGCTCAGTCTAGAGTGTATATGTCTGCACACTGCATGTTTTCCATAGAAAAATAGAATTACAGTAATTTTGCTGCGTAAATGTTCAACAGTGAAATGTAACAAAGCAATAATTTAAAATAGATTAGTAGGAATCCGTGATGATAGTTATGATAGTTAAAGTTGTTATTCATATGTTTGTTTGGTCTTTTAAGGTTTTTTTTATTCCATAAAAGAGGCTTAGGAGATGTAAAATAAAATAAAAAATGACAGAATATTTTGAGTTTGTGTTCAGTCTGATCTCAGTGTTAGAATGAGGCTTGGGCCCAGGATACATTAATTAAAAATGAGATCACAAAACATCTGGAAAAATACTGAATTAAAAAAAAACCAAACAAGTCGGCAGAACTTCATAAGAGGTGAAAATATCAAGTGTGATTTTGTCTGGTACACTTATTTTTAGGGAAATTAATCAAAGAACAGATGTGGAAAGTTACAGATGTAGCCTTCTTGGATTTCAGAATAGCTTTTCACAGGGTCCAGTACCATTGCCTAAATGGATGAGCTCAGTCTGTATCTCCATATCTTAATCCATATCTCTAAACAAGGAAAAAACTTGGCTGGAGACAAGGTAAAGAATATAAAGTGGGTTAAATGATGGTGTCATACACACGCCAGCAGCAGAGTCAGTCTTGGGGATCGTGCTCTCACCAGGAGCCAAGGGGATGTGGCAATGCTCCCCATCTGGTTTATGCTGCAGGTCGCTCCAGAGAGACTCCAGATAAATCCCAAATGTCACCACCTCCCACGTTCTTCTGAGTGATGGGTCTGGGGTGCGGATGTGATGCTGCAGCAGTGTCAGTGACCGAGCCATGGAAACCCTTCAGAGGCAGGGAATATTGAGCCCTGCTGCCAGGAGGCACAGGCATCCTTTGCAGGATGGGTGGAGTGGCCAAAAACTCTGCGAGCCTCTGGCACCAGAGACAATTTCCAAGGTAGGTGAGATCTCTCCTTCATGCTCTGGCCAGTACAAACAGGTTGTTCTGAAGGCATGATGGTGAAGTCAATATGGATTCTTTTCACTGTGAAAAAAAGAGGGGAAAAAAAAATCAGTTTTATGGTAGATTATTTTTTAAATAATAAAAAATTTCACCTGAAATACAGTACTGTGAGGATGTACTACCCAGAGTGCAGCTATATGAAGGTTTTCTTGTCAGGATCCTTATTCCTCAGGGACATTGATGGCACCTGAGAGCAATAACTAATTATAAATTTTCCCACTTACCTCAGGCCTCACTCACTATATTCAGTCAGAGCAAGGAAATCTCTCAAGTGGGGCTGTGTGGAAGGTAGGTGCTCTCAGGAGTAGGACAGGAATTCCTCCTTTGCCTGGAACACTTGCATTTCTTGTCCTGGGTGACTTATAAAAATCAGCTCACAATGTGGCCAGTAATTCCCTACCAAGGGGTTCACCTGGTGTGAGAACTCGACTCACTCAGTGGAGATTTGGGGATGAGCTGTACTTACTGTGAGCTGCTGTGAATAATTCCACAGCTACTCAGCAGTGATGATTCACGTTGCAGTTTTTCATGAGTGCAAAATGTCTTCTGGTCCTACTCTAATGCCTCAAGTAAATTGGACAGTCCACAACTGCTAGGCCTGCCTAAGATGAAACTAGATGTGTGAGTAGGGTGAAAACAATGATGCTTAGAAATGTCACTTGTGCTGAAGACAGTATGTTCAAGTTCTGCCATCAGGAGGAAAGGAGGGTCTGGGTGACTCCCTCAACTTGGATGAGAAGGACTCATCCTTATGAGTTGGAACTCCATTCCAGTTATGGTTATGAGGAAAGTTTCCACTTATTTGAGGAAGATGAACAAGTAGAGCCTTCCCTCATGTGCTCCAGATACATTAATTTATGAAAACCTTGTTCCCTCTTAGCTAATCACTCTGTATGCATGAGGCAATATATGTGAGGCAACATACCACTATTTAACAAACTATCAAAACAATGTGGGGGGTGCACGAAAAAATGTTGCTGTGCACAGGCTCTATGCTTTTCTGGCTGTTTCTTCATATTCCAATAAAAATGGACATTTGCTGTTTAAAGCTCTGTCCCTTTGAATCTGCCCACTTTTTTTGATTGAACTGAATTTATTTATAGTTAACATGATTTTTATGTTTAAAAATTCCCTATAGCTGGAAAGACCTGACAAATATTTATAAAAATCTTTGTGGTTACCCTAAATTTAAATTTATTATTATTTAAAAAAAAAAAAAGCCCCTCATGCATTAAAAGACTAACCTTACAAACTTGTTCTTGAGACTTCATAACAAAACATAAAAATAGCTGTTTGGTTCTTTAGAAACATCTCAAAGCTGTAAATTAGCCCATCAGAAGGCTTTATTGTCTTTCACCCAACAAAGAAGCACAAATGCCTCCTTCAGTGTCAAAACTGGATGTTATGCCAACATCCAAAGCTTCCAGCTAGCTTCATTTCTCCATACTGCAAATCTTTCCAGCTTATTCAAAGCTCTGTATATGATGAACATAACTATCTTTAATCATTCTAGTTAAAAGTGTTATGACATGCTATGCAGAAGGGAAAAAGTGGGATTGGTAGTGGCTAGAAAGAAGTAAGACAGAACTAAAAGCTTTTAGTCATCATTTAGACAATTTGAAAAATAATGAAAATGAACATTTTTATTTGAAAACCCACCTCAGGTTATTTTTAAAATATTAGTAGTGGACTAATTAGTAAGTTATTAGTCAGTCACACTGATTAGTACATAATAAGTTTCTGAAAGCTGAAAAATTTTCATTTATTGCTGCTTTTAATGATCATATAGCCTGTTCATTGCATCACTGTAGCACTCAGGGTAAAATGCCAAGAGCAAGATGTTCCCTGATTATCCAAGTTGTTATTCCCTTGTGGTATCTTGGGTTTCTCTGTAGATGTAGAATGAGACACAGACTTCAGAAGGCATTGGTGTGAATTCCTTTGAACTATTTCCTTTTACTAACAACTAGTTTTCATTTATTTGTACTACACTTTAATAGAAAACAGTCCTAAAAGTGTGATGAAGATTTATGTGCAGTCCAAATTCCTGTTACACTTCAGAAGCCGAAGCTGGCTATCTACTGTTTATTTTATTTTTCCACTATTTATTTGATGTGAAAAGTCAAGTACTGTTCTCTGTGTTAATACCATGCTCTCTCTTGCTTTTTTTTTTCTTTTTTTTTTTTTTTTTTTTTTTTTTTTTTTTTTTCCAAAAAAGTCAGACTTTTGGTTCTCTCAGTGTTTGGGCACTGAAGTTGTGGAGATCTTTTTTAACGATAATCACCTCAACTTAATTTCATTATTCTTGGTGCAAAGGTAAAGGGATTTGCTTTCAGTTATATGTCAGCAAACCCACTTATGACAATCTAAAGATGTTTAATGGTACAGCAGTAAAAATAGACAAAATGTCTCACATGGTTTTAATTTTTTAGATATAATTCAAACTCAGCCACAAAAAGCCCTGTGAACTTCTACAGCAGAAGTGCAAAGTCCCTCAGAAAATGGAGGGCTGTATTTTTAAGTCTCCAAAGGCCATATAACTCCCTTGGCATCCAACTTCCATGGAAGGAAGCTTACCTCTTTGCTACCACTGCAAGCTGCAGCAGTTGTGTGATACACAGAAGTTATGTTTGGTGACCAGAGCAATATTTATTTCTCATGCCTTGAAGGTAAAACTGTTGAATGTATTTGAGACCTGTATCTCCACTGAGATCCAAGTTGTGGTTTCTTGGGAGGGAGAGCCCAGCTTGCCTAACAGCTGCTTCTAAAAGTTCAGAGTTCAAATTGACAGCACCATAAGGAGACAGAAAAGAACCTCTGATTTATTTGGATGTGGTTAGTGAATGCTTTCTGACTGCCTGACTGCTGCCAGCAGTGTTTATACACCTCAGCCACAGCTGTCCTTTCTAAAGCATTGACTTATACTTTTTTAATCTGCTTTGAAATAATTTATTGAAGGCAAAAATAATCACTTAATTTCAGATGGCACAATAAAGATAGGTATGCAGATAGGTATTAATGTGCTCTCAAATTTAAATGAAAATCAGGGAAGCATAATTAAATCTGCAGAAAAATTCAGTCTTGGATTGGCTCGTGTTCTCACAATGATGAAAAAGAAAGCATTTAGTGGAAATAGAAAACCACCCCAAACATTTTAAGAATACACCGACACTTCATACTTCCATGTGCTGTGGAGTGATACCTTGTCTAGCTTCAAATAATATAGCAGGAGTATCAGAAACAGTGTCAGTGCAGTGTGAAGCTTTGCCAGGCAAGCATGAATGTTGGAATGGAATTCAAGAGGTGGCCTTGCATTCATTCAGGAAATTGGGTCATAATAAATGTACATGGTTGATATGAAAGAATGATTGAAAAGTTGAAAGAAAGATGTATACAGTGTGTAATTTGGTTCTATTTTCTAGTGGAATTAAAATGCTGGAGTTATATGTAATCAACACATCAAAGTGATAGCATACAAATGATTAATTAGTAGTAGATTTAGTAATTGCAATTAATAAAAAAAAAGAAAAAGATTTCATTGCAAGTTATTTTCATGTAATCTAATACAGACCTCTATTTAGGCTGTGTGAGGCAGAAATTTAGATCATGTTCCTAGCTTAAATGTCCGAAGAACCCTGCTTGTCTTTGCTTATTAGTTTCCCAAGAATATGAGACAGTAGTATAATGTTGAATGCTCAGCCTGGAAGGAAAGAGAAACCAGAAATACAGAGTATAAAATAGTGGTAGCCAGGGGTGAAGAGCAGATAGAACCTGAAACCAGTCAGGAAACAGGGAAGTGTGGGACAGGTTGGTGCAACCAAGTGGGGATTCATAACATCTGAGGCAGATCTCAAAATGGGCAGGTAGGGTAATAATCATTCAAAGTGGTGTCATGAGCAGCTGCCTGGATCAGGTTCATGCAATGGATCTCAGTCCTGAAATAACTGTGGCTCAAGTGTAGTGTTTATGAAAACTTATACCATTCCTTTCCCATTTCTTGTGTGGCAAGTGTAGGTGAGTTTGGCAATGGCTGGATCCTGTTCTCTTCCCATGAATTTTTTGTCCTTGAATACTCACAGATGATGTTTACTGTTTATATACATGTCTGCAAAGAGGTGGCAGCCTGGTCAATGGGACCATCTATGTGACTCCATGAGAACTCAAACTGTGAGTGGTTGCATTTGCTGAGGTTTGAAACATTAACCTTTTGCTTGAAAAAGTCCTGTTGGATGGCTTCCTAAAGGGAGTCTTTTTGGGAAAAATTCAACTGAACCAGTTCAGCTGTCTGTGGAGATGGGACTGGGGAATATATGGTATTTGGCTCACAGCCAGTGGGAAAAATAGCTAAGGATTCTTTTGTGGTGCATATGTGCATGCAGTGAAACTTTGGCTGCAAAACTGTAGGCATCTTGTAACTTCTGAGTGCTTACCTTTGAAACCTTCTTATCTTCAGTTAAGGTTTTTATTAGTTCTATAAGTGCTGGGATTTTACCTTTATAAAATCCTCAATTAATATAAAACTCCACTAGAAATAAATTAAGAAGGCAAAAGTAGATAGTATTTCTTTGGGCTGCATCCATTCTGAATTTCTCTAGAATTGCAACACATTTGTGACTTTGTTGAAGGGAACATTAGGAGAAATTCTTGTGAAAGCAACAGGCTGTAGGAGAAAGCACAAAGGTGTCACATGGGAAATGGGGTGGTGTGGGGCACAGGTTAAAGAGCTGTTGGTCCTTGGAGCACTGCTTGCTGGAAGCCTGAACTTCCAGACTGAAATAACAGGAGCCACTAACAGGAGAGACTCAGTCACTGAGCTGCACTACTGGTGCACTTTAACTGAAGAGATTACTTGATTTCTGTGGGATTTTTAAGTCAAAAGTGCAATTTTTTTTTAAGAAATAAAATCCACTTTTGAGCATAAAAGACTATGAAGACCTCAAAATACTTATAATGCTTTTTGTTTGTTTATCAGCTCTAAAAATCCCCACATTACCCCAGTTCTACTGTTTTTTATTTCTACAGAATTCAAGTTTATTTGTGTTATATATATATATAAACAGTTAAGAATATATAGAAATCTTTGATTTTAGAAATAATAATATTGTTTTAAACTAAAAAAACCCCTTAACTTGATCTTCTTACACATAAAATATTGCTAGTCTTGTGACTGCTAGTAAGAAACTAATCCTATCTGTTTAACTGTTTGCAGATGTTCGTAGTTTTATCACAGAAACATATGCTTGCTTGGGATCATGTACCAAGTAAGAATGACTATGCAGTGTGAAAAAAAACATAATAGCAATGTTGAAGTAGCAGAGTCAAATTATTTAAAATTTATTTTTCTGCTAAGAGTATGTCTGTAATAAAGAGATGTTGACATACAGGTATGTATGTATAACATAGGGTAAAGGTTTTAGCTTATAAAAGTTGAAAAAAGCTCCAAGCCTTGTATTTCTCTTTAGTACCTTGGTTTTCAAGAGTGGAAACAAATTCTATGTGCAGCAACTAATTGAATGAACATAATTTGTGTAAATAAAGTACATCTATTCAATATAAAAGTCACATTGGTACTTTTATTGGTGCAGAGGGAAGAACAAAGCATTTATATCCTCTGTAAAAAGGATCATTATTTTCATTGTTTTAGCCTGATGTATTATTATCCTCATCTGAAATACTTCTATTATTTTTCTTGTAAGTTCATCTGGGATGGCTGATTTAGCTCTGCACTGATCTGAATTTACCTAATTCCTCATTTCATTGCGTGCAATATTGACCATCATATTAATCATCTATAGTTAGGAAACCACATGGGAAAATGTAATATTTTACACTAGTTACTACCACACTGAAATCATTGCCCATAGTGTTCCAAGGCATTACAGCATTCCAGGTCAGTTTAAAACCATAGAGGAACATAACAGTTTATCCTTCCTTGCACTTTGATCTTTATTAGTTTGTTGCTGTTATTTCTAAATGAAGTTGTTTGTTTTCCATTTTGTTCCTTACTATCAGAAAAAAACCCCAAACATTACACCTTAAAATGCTGCAGCTCAGAACACCAAATCTTTTTCTTACTGGAATTTTGATTAGTTCTGAATCATTGTGTTTAATTGTGTAATTTCTTCATATAGATGTTCTTTTACAGGCAAGCCCCACACACATCTTTCACTAGGTACTGTGTTTGAATGTATGTTGCAGATTTTTGATATAGGACTAAGCATTATTTCAACTGTTTTTTGGCTTTTTTTTTTTTTTTTTTTTTTTTTTTTTTCCTAAAAGCTATTGATTTTTTCCTTTTATTTTTTGTTCCTAGATGAGTCAGTATTTTCCAACTTGATAATTTCTAGCTATATCTAATCAGATGGTGC
The DNA here is from genome assembly GCA_023637945.1 of Phaethornis superciliosus. Classification (NCBI taxonomy): domain Eukaryota; kingdom Metazoa; phylum Chordata; class Aves; order Apodiformes; family Trochilidae; genus Phaethornis; species Phaethornis superciliosus. Next base: position 18,317,292 of record JAJQWJ010000009.1, on the reverse strand, counting down.
TGGTGTGCCATTGAAGTTATGAGAGGTGGCTTCAGACAATAGGACCCAACTAGCAGGTTGGGTAACACTGGTGTTACCCATTCTCCACTGCAGGATCACAAAGGACCTTGAAGGGATTTCACCTGCAAAGGTCAGAGATTGTACTCAGCTCATCCCTTCTATATGCAAAGCTGCTTTCCACAGCAGGGAGAAAAGGGACTTTTCTAGCAGACCTCTCTTTTGAAGACCAGTGCTCCCATCTTTAGACATTTAAGCAAAGTTACTCTTCCAAAATGTGGTGAGAGAAAAGATAGAGCTGCATTCAAGCTAGGCAATATTTCATATAGTGGACTGTGCTTGTTAAATTCTTGAGAGCTTTCTTTCAGAAAAGACCTAGAATTCATTCTGTGCTTTGTTTGAGAGCCTCCTAACTTTATTCCTCCATTTTCCTGAAGAGCACTCATATTGGCAGAGAAGGGAATGAGGATGGGTTTCCTTCACCTTGAGTAAAGGCTGCATAATGGAATATGAGCTAAGTGAAGAAGCAGCTCTTCCTTCAGGTTGTATCAGGAGAGGTGAAGCACTGATACTTGCACAGTGTTTGGTCCTGTACCAGTGTATTGAGTGCACAATCATAGAATCATAGAATAATAGAATTGGCTGGGTTGGAAGGGACCTCAGAGATCATCAAGTCCAACCCTTGATCCACTACCGCTGTGGTTCCCAGCCCATGGCACTGAGTGCCACATCCAGTCTCTTTTTAAATATCTCCAGGGATGGAGAATCCACTACTTCCCTGGGCAGCCCATTCCAATGTCTGATCACTCTCTCCATAAAGAAATTCTTTCTAATATCCAACCTAAACCTCCCCTGGCACAACTTGAGACCATGCCCTCTTGTCTTGCTGATAGTTGCCTGGGAAAAAAGAGCAACCCCCACCTGGCTACACCCTTCTTTCAGGGAGTTGTAGAGAGCGATGAGGTCATAGAGGGACATGGGTAGAAAAATGCTTTAAAACTTGATGAGCTTCATCCATGAGCTGAAGGCCAAAGCTGAGATGCTTCTGAGTGTCCTTGGAGTAATAAGGTGCTTGTGAAGTGAAGTTTTTTTCAGTATTGCAACACTGGAGTTGTATGACTGAAATCTGGTTTTGGATCTCTAGGTGGTCTTTCAGGAAACTCCTGAAAGTCTTTGCCCCTTTGTAAGGGTAAATATGACAATTTCCAAGAGCAGACAGACGCAGTTCTTGGCCAGGACTGTAATCTGCCTAGCAACAAAAAGCACAAGTGTCTAAAACAGCTGGCAAATACCACACTCTTTCCTGTCTGCACCAAGTTCATGGGGCTTACTGATGCTACAAGCCAGTATTCAGGCTCTGCTCATAGGACAGAGAAAAATGCTTCTCAAAATTATGCAGGTACTGTGCAGACAGGCTGTATGCTGGGTTGGTTCCTGTTCTGCACCAACAAAATGGTCCCTGCTGCCGTACTGCTTACTCTGTGGAAGAGAGCTTTAAGCCTAAGCTGCTGCTCTTCTTTCCCTCTGAATATACCTGAGGGTTTTGGGGCTTGATGTATAATCAAGATCACCAGGCAAGACACTTAACATCAGACATTTTTGCTTGTGATAACTTATGTAGTGTTACACTGCAAAATTTTGTTGCAAAGTGCATTCCTGAAAAGTACCTCATGTTGTGACTGAAATTGGTTTATGCTTATAAAGGCATAGCATTATTAATGACTTTCAATAGTACTTTTACTAGAGGTTAAATAATTTTAATACTAGATAAATTTTTTAAGGGTTTTATTCAAATTTATTAACAAATTTTTAAGTTACAGCTGAGTGAGAAAGTGGGAGTGAAATACTTTTGAGATAGACATTAACTGAGCTGTCTTAGTAAGGGACTTGTCATACCAATAATAACTTCTTTCATCAATGTCAGAACTTTATGAAATCTAAAGGATTTTGTCTAAAGGCATGAGGAAGAACAGAATGTTGCTATACATTTATAACATACTATATCTTTTCATCTCTTACTTACTCTATATTTGCTATAGTCTTCATCTACTAACAGCTTACACCATTTTTCCTTTCAAATTCTACATCTCAAGATGATCACAAGTGCATTATCTCATATTTGTTTGACCTAGATGGCAATAATTTTGTTATGTCTATTTGTTTTGAGTTATTGACTTTTGGCCTTTTTGTTGTTTTGTATCTCAGCTTCCAGGAGATTGTACAGATGAAAAAAAACTGTGAAAACCAAAACAATTGAGTGTAATTTTCTTTCCCATCTGCATTTATAAGCTCAGCAGGAAGAAGTTCATAGCTGAACAGATGGAGACAGTACAAACTAATCACTACATCTGTTAGATTTTGAAATTATGACAGGGTGCTTAAAGCCCCCCAGCTCTGTGCAAGGAAGACACCAGGGCTTATAAACGCAGAGCTTGATGGGTAACCACAGAGAGGGAGAGGAAACTTACCCATGAAGAAAGATGGAATCACCAATCCCCACTTTCACAGGGCCATCATTTCATCGTGTTCGTTTTGCTTCAGTGGTAAAATTCCTCATGTGGAGAGGAGCATCTGAAGCCTGCCTGGGTGGTACCAGGAACAGCTGGAGATGTGTGCTGTGTCTCAGATATTTAAAAAGAGAAAATAAGTTTGGTTTTGTTTTTATTTTTTGTTTTTGTTTTTGTTTGGTTTTTTTGTTTTGTTTTTTGTTTGTTTTTTTTTTAATTCCAGAACCCTGAAAGGGCCTAGAGCAGAACAAGAAAGGAAACTGTTAGACATTCTTTCCATCTAATCCACAGGCTTAATGTGTAAAACAGGAAAATCCCTCTTTGTGAAATTATTCTCAGTTGTGTCTTAAGCACATCATGTCATTTTTAGGATGACTGAAAATTTCTGATTAAATAAAACCAACTAACCACAATTTTATGCAAAACAAAACAGAAAAAAATATTTAGTCCTGGTTAATGAACCAGAATATTTTACTGGAGACTGTGTCAACAACTCAATGAAAGGAAGGTTTGGATACTTGACATAATATGTAAACAGAGCAGTATCAGGGCAACTGTATGAAATACTTTATTCTTTCTTTTTTTAAGAAAATGGGAAAATCCATTGTGAAATTGCTTTGACCTAATTTTATTTTGGGATTCTTTTGAATAGTCTGGAAGCTATGTATCCAATATCAATATGTTGTCTTTGTATAGTATCTGTATGTTCTTGGCAAATACAAAATAGGTAGGGTATGGTAGTTGTGTAACACCTGTAACTTTGCTGACTGCATCCCTCTTCAAGTTTGACATTTTAGAGGATAATTCCAGTCATAAATATTATTGAGCGAATCTAACTAGGAAGTGTCACATTTGCTTTTTTTGTTTGTTTTGTTTGTTTTTTGTTTTGGTTTGGTTTTTTTTGTGCTTGTGTGTGTGTCTAGTTTCATGAATGGGCATGTTTTCTCTGGTATTTAAAATACAGGTGTGTAAGTCCAAAGGCCAGGCAGTGTTCTGCAACTGATTTTCAATTCAATCTCTGTAATAATTTGTGCAATAAAGCAGAAGAGGTTCCTCTTAAAATAATATTCAGATATCCTCTAATAATTGCACATGCAACAGCACATGGAAATTAACATCTGGGAGATGTAGGCTTGATTTTGTTCACAAACTAGGTAGTTTGCATTTTTAAGTATGAGTTAAAGGGTCAAGGAATATACCAGAAGTGTGTTAGAAAATTTGGGGCCAATGGGGTCCATTGATCTGTTGATGTACATACAATGCTGTACAAATAGCTTTTAATTTACTAACTCATTATGCATCTACAAATGAGCAACGTAAACTGTTGATGTTCTTAAAAGAAATTTTTATTGTTTATATATTATGTTATAAAATAACATTGAAGGGGAAAAGAAGCAGAATAAATTTGAAATTTTTAATAGCAAAGAAAAGACAATAAAAACTGTTTAAAATTAATTTCTATCTTAAACCAAGGTTATTAGTTCTAATAATCAAGTTTCACATATAGTAGTTTATGGACACTGATGAACCAGAATGAAAAGTAAATCTGAAACAAATCAAAGAATTATGATGTCCATGGGTTCCTGTATAATTCATATAGTATGGTGTCTGATGGTTCCTGCATATTGGCAAAAGGAGTTAAGGAAGATCATTTCATGTTACTTGCTTTCAGTACTTTTTTCTCTTTTAACGGTAACAAGGTCCATAAGTGGGTAAGATGTGTGGTAAGGTTTTGTAAAGCCAGAAGTTCATCCCAAGAAAAGATATCAAATTTTCTAGTTCGAAGAATATGACACATATGCCAAAATATTTCACTTGGAACTCCCAAGTGTACTTTTACCCTTATAAATCATTTGTTAATCTTAAGAAGTTCCACAGCATTCAAAGAAATAGTTTCAGATTTTTTTTTTTTTTTTGTGGTATTTATTTTCCTTGCAGCTGTTACAAGTAAAAATGCTTCAGAGAACTAAATGTTTTAAAAATTTAGTTTATTTTTTTTCTCTTGCACCTTTTCTAATGAAAAATGCTGGCAGACAGTGTTCAGCAGTAACTCAGAAACAGTATGCACTTCCACTGTGTTTTAGTGCTTTTGCTAGCATCCATGTCCTCCCACCATAGCCAGCCCCATGGCTCACCACCAGGATTCCTTTATAGGAGCTATCCCTCATGTCTTTGTTCTCTAGGTATGTATAAAGCTAGCAACAGTTAAAGACACAATTTCAAATTCTTACAAGCACCCCATTACCTAAATTACCAGTTAATGTACTGTTACAGTCTATGAAGCTTTGCCTCATGGGAGGAAGTGCCATGTTCCTAAATCAGCCTCAGAGCTGTCAGGAGAAGATAAATCTTCTAGTTTTCCTGCTCAGTTGTTTAAGTATGCTCTATGCTCGTTCTGATTTCAGATAACCAACTTCAAATCAGTATCCATTCCTTCCTTCTTTTATAGTTCTGGGAATAAAACAAATTGTGAGATGCTTGTACTTCTTTGAATTCTATGCTAGCATCTGCATTGACAGTGATAGCTGTTGTATATCCAGTACAGTGTTATTAGCTTAAAGTGTGGACTGACATAATTTGGATTTTATTTTTGCATTCCTTTTCCTCCCTATTTGCATTTTCTCAGTAATATGACCAAACTTCTCTAACAGTGCATTCCTGATTTAACTTTTCAGTTAAGCCAGACTTTCACTAATGACATTGTTTGCTTTAGGACAAAACTTTGTAGTCTGCAAACAGTCTGTAGAGCTGTGTGCTTTGGAATGTTGAAAAGATGTTTAAACTAATTCTGTCAGAGAAATAGAGTAAGGTGTCTCAGATCCTACTTCACTGAAAACTGCATAAATTCATGCCACTACATGATGATGTGCTATCAGATCTGTCAAATACTTAGTTGTAGTGTCTTTCAGGTTTGAGTCTGTTTTTAACTGAGACTCTAAAGTGTTTTAAAATGCCATCTGCTAGAATGAAGACAACTTAATTGTTTATATTTATTGTGCAGGAACACTATTATGAATTTTAGATCACCAGAAGTCGTAGAAATGTGCAAAGGTCAGTCATGGTAGGGAACCGTTCTGGCACTTTGGAATATTACTTTGTCTTGGTTATTTGAGGCCACTTAATGTGAAGCCAAGAATGTACTTCTTTAAATTTCAGTGTTATACTGCCTCACAAATGCAATCCATTTATCTTCTGCTGCCATATTATTTGACAGTTCTCTGAAGAATTCCTTGGAGTTACTGTTACTCTTGTAATCCTTTCTGTTTATGCTGTGAAAACTCTGTTGATGTTCCCAAATTCTTGGAAAGTGATAGAATCCTTTGAAGTTTTTAATCTTTCCCCAGATACAGAGGTTTGTTTAGTGATATTTTACCCTTCTGTTTTGTTTTACAGTCTTGAAGATTGAAGTTCACATTTCTGTCTTTATCTCCCACATTATTTTGAATTATTTCTTGTTCTTGGCATTGGGATATAATTCAGCCTTCAAAATTGACTGATTTTTTCTTGTCAACAATCCCTAAATTTTCTAGTCCTTCTGAACATTCTGTTGTAGACAAAAGCTGTAATGCAGTGTCAGAGAGCTTAGCTCCACAGTGAGAGACTCTACTTCCTTCCTTTACTTTGCCTAAAATTCTCTTGTAATTTTGAGTGTGGTAGATGTCAGTATACAATACTGCAGTTATTTGTTCATCTAACCAGGGCCTACTGTTTCAGATCTAGCAATATCCAAAAATAAAATTACCTTCTGCTTGCCTTTCTTCTTGCTCACTCCTATTGCTTGCTGGTATAATCTTTGCTTTTTCTGTCCCCCTGTATGTTAATGCTGCTGGGACTAATTTTTTTTTCAATATGAAGAGGCTTAATTACTTTTGCCTACTGGGATATGTTACCCAATGGTTTCACACAGGCCTGATGGGGGTTTTCTTTAAAGGGTCTTACAGTTGCTGTGTCACACCAATAGAGTCTTCATGACCAGTCCCAGCTGCTTAATGTCACTCTCTCTTATCAATATTTCTAAAGTAAGTTTTCTTAATAGGTAATGTGAACATCTGGCTCGTCCCTTTAGCAAAATGACATATGCCATTCTCATACTTATTGCATGATGTCTGATGTAGAGACAGTCTTTTGATTATATTATTTTGCCAATATTTATCTAAATAAACAGTAATAGTCATTCTGCAGGAAAAGCTAGTTCTCAATTTCTCTTCTCACAAGAGCTTTACATAAAAGAATTAGGTAAAATGCATTTAGTTGCAATCTCTGATAACCAGTTGTGAGAGTCTGATCTCACTAATTTTAAATTGTCTCAAAAGAACAATTTTAAAGTGAATAGTCCTGGCTAGGGTACAGGACCTGGCCCGGCCAGAGCTGAGCAAGGAGTGACACCTGGAAAGAGACAAGAACTGAGAACAGCTGGTTGGAGACTCTCCCCTTTTCTGAGGGCCAGCCTTCAATCCTGGGATGTCCCTCCAGGCACAATTACCCTGGCCAGGGTGGAGGAAGCCACCTTGATTGTACTGATGCTGATGTACCTGACTAACGTGGCTGGGACAGAGGGGGGAGTGGCACCTGGAAAGAGATAAGAACTGTGTGCTAGAAGCCCCCTCTCCAGGTGAGCCTGTCTGCAATGGCTCTGATGCTAGTGACCCTGGCTTCTGTGGCAGCTGACTGACAGCTGCCCCTTCGGAACAAAAGGGACTCAGGGGTATATATGGCTGTCCATGCTGTGGCTGTTTCGTCCTCTCTTGACCCATTGCCATCTTCCATCGGACCCTGTCCAGGATCAGTGCCATCTTGAAGAAACTTGCTGGACAGCTGGACCCCTGGTGGTGACTATTTCTCTCTCTTTCTCTCTCTCATTCTTTCTTCCCATTTTCTTACCCTTTTTCTCCACTTTTCTCATTCTCTTATATCTTCTTTTCCTCCCTCCCTCTTTTGCCTGGCTCTATGGTTTTGCTTGTGTCAATTGTCAAATAAAAGCCTGCCTGCACTCATCCCTTCTACGGTTGGACTTTGTTTTGCGGATCTAAAACAAATATAAATTTTAATGCTATCTTGGACATAACACCAATTGTTGCAGTTTAGGCCCAGCCATTACCAACCAGGCCTCTGCTCACTCATCCCCACTGTGGGACAGGGAGGAAGAAATTCACCTGAAGACTCATTAACTGAGGCAAGGACAGGTAACAGGCAAAACCAGACAGACCAAGCTTGGGGAGAAAAAAGAAATTAATTTAATCTATGAGGAGAAAGAGAAATAAAACCACATCTCAATACCTTCCCCTCACTCCTCCCTTCTCCCCAGGCCCGGGTCGCTTCCCTGCTGGGCACAGGGTGCGGGCAGGGGGGGTTTGGGTCAGTTCCCCACACGGTGTTTCTGCCGCTCCTTCCTCCTCAGGGGGAGGACTCCTCACATCCCTCCCCTGCTCCAACACGGGGTCCCTCTCATGGGACAGAGTCCTTCAGGAACCCCTGGGACATGAGTCCCTTGCAGGAGGTGCAGTCCCTCAGGAACTGCTCCAGCCCGGGCTGCCCACAGAGTCACGGCTGCTGCGGGAACAGTCACCTCCTCTGGCACGGGGTCCTCCATGGCTGCAGATTCACATCTGCCCCCTCTGTGATCCTGTACAGCCTGCTGCTTCACTTCTTACCCACCTGTGACACTTCAGGGATTGAGGGACTGCTCCACTCTGCTTATCTATGGGGTGCAGGAGGACAGTCTGCCCTCTCACCATGGGCTGCAGGGGAAATCTTTGCTTGGGCACTTCCTCCCACATTGACCTTGTTGTCTCTGCTCTGACATTGCTCTCACCTTCTCTTCTGCAGGTCCATCTTGTTTTCTTTTTTTCAGTTTCATTTTCCCTTTCTTGAATATGTTACTTGCAGAGGCTCATCCAGTTTCCCACATCCTCTTGGCTTTGGGCAGAGGTGGGGCCAGAACCAGAGCCTGGGGCAGCTTCCAGCAGCTTCTCAGGGGAGCCACCCACCAATGCACCAATCCTATATGGTAGTTTGATCACATGAATCACAAGCTGTCCTTTATTTTTGTGAATAAACAAGCAGTTTAGTCTGTGAGAAACTAAATAATGCTCTTTTGCCATGTTTCCTCAGGTCAATACACAATGAGATCCAATTGCCTGGTGGTCTAGCAGGGACAGAAGGTGCCATTTAGTCCTAATTTGGTTTTCAAATAACTGTCCCATCTAAGAAGTGAACTTACAACTTCACTTCCACTTCATTGAACTTCTGCTTCTTCAGGTATGATGACCATCTATTACTGGTGTCTCCATCTTCTGCTGCTTTGTTTTGTGCCTGTGATTCTTGTTTAGTTCAGTGTGCAGAGGAGATGGGGTAACATGGGTTTACAAATGGGAAGAGAACTTGGTCTTTAAGATACAAATTTATGCCAGCTTCAACATCTGTGAGTGCTCCACGTAAATCAGCAAATACCCAGCCCAAGCAAGCCAAACTCAGCACAAGTAATATGCTTCTGAGAAAAAGTGTACAATGGCACTAGACAAGGTCATCAGACACACCTGTGAAAGTGTTTACATGACAAAATAAACTGGTAAAACCATAACACGGAAAACGCATCAGGAAATTACTGAGTCTGTATTTACTTGTTTTCTTCTGAGGTTAGAAGAGAAAGGTGGCCTCATAGCAAGGGCAGAGGCATGAAAGTCAGAAATTTTTGCCCTATGTTTTATAATGCATCATTATAACACTTTAACACGTTTGAGTGTGGAGCTGTTACTGCTTAATGAAAGGCTGTCATAATAATGGAATAATCAGGTTTCTTACAAAATTGAATCACGAGGGTGTGATCAGCAAACAGATGAGCAGAACACGTGTTTGAAACAATTGCTCTTTACTTGCTTTGTTATGGTGACAGGAGTTATATTTTGTGCAAGTACTTTCACAGATTTCTCTTGAGAGCTTCTCTATGCCAGTAGTCCCACTGTGGGACTTTACTCAATAGCAAATTTCACGTGTTGGGTGTGGTTCAGTAAGGAAACTTGCTTCTCTTTGTTAACTAAAACTGGCTAACACTTCTTTTGATCAGCTGTGAACATACTTCCCTCCCTCTTTCTCTGAGCAGATAGAATCTCTCTCATTTATGCTAGGATCAGAATGAAGTGAAGCTGCAGGGAGAAAAATATCAAGACAAACTATTTTCTGCTCTCTGTTTAACTTTCTCTCTCCTCTTATTCCCCATTGTCTCCTTTTTTATACTGTCCTCTCCCATTTTCCCTGCTTCATTTTAATTTCTCCTTCTTAGGTGTTACTATAGACAGTATGACATTCAGGATCAAAGGACAGCCACATAAGAAGGAGGAAGAAGATGCTATAACTGTTTATATAAATATACACAAAATATTTGTAAATACATTTTTAATTTATCATTTTTTATATACTTTTTGTCAGGATCAGTACAGGAGAAAAAAAAAAAAAGTAATATGTATCTTACACAGACATAGAAGACAGAGAGGGCTTTCAGTTTGTGTTTACTTACATACACTCACTGGTCAGATACTGTCTTCCTGTGCAAACATGGGAGCCTGATAGTCAGTTCTTGCACTCACTGTGCTCTGATCCAGGCATATTTCTGTGTGCTCTGAGTCTTTGTGTTCATAACAGGTTAATTTTTTCTTCAGCAGTATGTGGCTTTCATTGCTTCATGCTATTTGGGCATCATGCCTATGCATTATGACTTATAATTAATAATATATTGACTGTAATTAATCAGCTACTGGTGTATTTTTTATTCCTAGTAAACATGATGGATAGTTATAGTGTTTATGGTAATGCTGTAATAGATAATACAGGGCAATATGGTGTTGCGCTGAAATCATGTCCTGAAACAATACTAACACCTGCTTCCTTATAATTATGGAAGAAGCATGATTTATTTTGGTTTTTAATCTTTCATTTCAGTGTTCTGGCCTGGCAGTGATTCAGTATGTTATAGCAGATACTTCTAAAATGCGTGAAAGATGCTTCAAGATGTCTCCAAGAGTGCGGAGTGTTTTTTTCTTTTTGCTATGAATTAAAAAACTTGAAGTAATTCAGGGTTACATAGACAAAAAAATAATTGCTTGGAGAAAACTTCCAAGGCTTGAACTGCCAGTAAGGCAAGTGGGGAGCAAACACACAAAACAGTCTAGACTGTTCTGGTGTCTACCTGTTATAGTGAGGAAAAATAGAGGAAAATATGAGAAGAGGAGAAACCTTCTAAATGCTGAGACTCCAAGGACCCAGTATAAATATAACTGTGTTTTTTTTAATACTTGCCAGCTAGTTCTGTCCTTACCAACTATGAGCTGAGGCAGGGGAAGGACAAGGGAAGAGAAGAAACCTGTGTCAAGGATGTGCTGGGAGGGCAAAGATTGAGAGAGTTTCTGCAGAGGCCATCTGCTGACTTACCTGGGCAGGTGGAAAAGCAAAAACATTAGAAGGACGTACAGCAATATTTTTGGAATTGAAAACTGACTATTCTTGGTCCTGGCTACTATAACTTCATTTGAATATCTCTTGCTTACTTAGAACAAAAGGAGTAGTCTATTTCTCATATGCTAATCCCTGTATAATCTCAACCCAAATATAAATAAAATGATATCTCTTGTTCCTTGTTCCTCTGACAAACAATCTATTTTAACACCATGAGTCATATCGGATGCCCAGTTAAAAATAGTGACTAATGAATCATTTCATTAAGGACATTCAGGTGGAGGTTACCATTTCTCACTTTTTATATTATCTTCCTCAGAATCAGAGCATGGGAAAAATCAAGTAGTTTTAAATAATACTGGAAAAAAAAATTATTAGTAAAATAACAGTAAAATTTATTAGTAAAATAACAGTTTCTGTAGCTGATAGAATTTTTCAGTTACATGTAGGAAAGAAAATTCCGATATATTTTCATGACATTGATTTAAGATCATTTATGCAGGAATAAAATTTTAAAACAGTAGAGTTTTAGGAAGGATTCAGAGGACTCACAGTAAAGAAACACCTCCATTCTGTCAATGAATTGAGACAACGAGGTTCACTCATCTCATCTCTGAAAGAACTAACTGGGTGCAGATGAAATTAAACTTTTTGGAACTTCAGACTGTACATGTGAAGCCTGTGTTATACAGCCTTACATACATGCTTTAAATGTCTGTCAGAAAATACTTTACCTACAGGTAATGGGAAGGATCTGTTCAATAATGCCATTAGGACAAACTAATTTAACACATAAAAACCTAATGAGCAATAAGACCAAACCAATTATTCTATCATTAATTAGTAAGGATTAGACTAAGAGGTGATAAAGTGGTTTTCACCTCCTCATAAACAAAGTCCTTTACAACTCACCATCCCTGGCCCAAAGAAGGAGAATGATCTGCTGAAGGTCAGTAAAGAGAAATGGGAAATAGGACATTTTTCTACTGTGGCTTAGTCCTGTGCCCTGGGCAGAAATAGCCCAATTACACTGAGATAGATGACCCTTGCTGGAAACATTACTGAAACTAATGCCAGGTATTGCTGCTGAAAAACATTTTTGCTTAATTTAAAAAAAAAAAAATTGATTTTTTTTTTCTTGCAATCAATAGTGTTTTGTTTACAATAGATGTACAATTACTCCTCCACCTTGGTCAAAATATACAGCAGTGGAAAAATGATCTTTCGGTTATTTCAGAATAGTTAGAAGATGTCATGAATTAACATGGGAAACACAGATGTTTTTAATTCTGAAAACTGAGAAATAGATTTTGCTTGATGTGCATCCTCAGGAAGCAGAACAGAACATTCCCCAGTTCTCTGCTATGCTGTCATTTATATAAAATGATGGATCAGGAACAGTTTCTGGGCATCTGTGCAGAGCCTCAGAAAGATCTTGAAGGACTCAAAAGAAAATCAGTAACCCCTGAAAAACCTGTAAATTTGTCAGCTATTAAATCCCTTATCAGACCTCTCAGAGTACATCCGACAATTTATATTTTTCTTATTCTTTCTCAAAATACACAGGAGGGGAACATCAAACACAACTTCTCAGAATATGAGATCTGATATCATAAAATTAACAAAACAAAGTACAGAAACAATAACTTTAATTTCTGCAAATATGCATTTTAAAAATATTTTTGTTTGTTTGTTTTTTACTCACTCAGCTAGGTATGCAATGATATACTTGCATTTCATGCTCAACAAGCAACATGTAGGATTTCCACACGGGCATGGAGCAGACTGGTAAACCTTCAGTTTTGGTGGTAGCTGGTGTGATGATCCACACAGGATCTGAAGCAGAAAACTTCCTTAGAAGATAGGCTGTGAATTGCATCATCTCTCAGCTCTTCTGAAATCAGCATGAGCCACTGTGGGACATGGGGAGAGCTCTTCCCTGCTCTGATGTGAATGTTCCTCTGAAAAAACCCCAGACAACCTGTTCACAAAGGAATGGCATTGGTTTTTCCTAACTGCTTAATTCAAACAAGGTATGTGATGTTTCTCTCATAAATCTGAGTGGGAATCTGCTGTTTATAAACAATTCTGAATGTGTGGGCAATTTAAAAAGGACATTGTTAAACAATCCCATTTGTAAGTTGCACAGTATGGGCAGGCACAGATCACATCTTTCCTACTTTCCAACCTTTTCTTCCCTTGCATTTGTAATGGGATTCTGCATCAGGATCAGTGTCTAAACACCAAATGTCGGTGACACAGACCTGAGCAGAAAAATCCAATTTTCAGCCTGTCTATCTAATCAGAACTTTCACAATACATTTTTATTCCCCAATTACTGCCAATTGTTTTCTTTCTGTGTGGTTTTTTTTTTTGTTTGGTTGGGGTTTTTTTTTGGTTTTTTTTTGGTTTTTTTTTTTTTGGTAAGGAAAAATTCTCACTGTCAGTTCCTGAAAAAAAATGTTGCTCTTATGCTGATGTGTAAAACTATCCATAATTATGTACTTTAGAGTTCAATTCTTCAGGCTGGTAGGCATTTTAATGCTTTCTCCTTTGAGGCTTGTAGGTGTTTCCTTGTGTAGATGTTCATTTTACATTTTTTTTTACTTGTCAATAGAAATGCCAAGTCTGACATGCCAGAATCAGAATTTTCCATGCATTTGCCTTACCATTCCCATTTTAAATTCAGCCCTTGAATTGTTGCATAGGTCCTAGCTCTCAGCTAAGAGTGAAAGGTACTTAGTGTGTCCTGGTGGTTTCAATTCCACCTGAGGTCAAAGTGTTTGTGATGTACTCTTTAAATGCTTTGTTTTTTGATTAAAAAAAAAAAAATTACAGGAAAAAACCCAGCCTGTTCAGATAATCTGGGTATTCATTTCACCCATATCTGTGGAAAGGGAGTAAGTAGAGCGTTACAAACAGTTGTTTTAAAATGCTGGAGAAGGAAGATAACTTATGTCTATAAAGTCTGTGCTATCACGTGCCTTGAAAGGCTCACTTGACTATTTTAAGTAACTCCTGAGTAACTCCTCAAGAAAATATTTTTCAGCTGTTATTTCTGTCTCTTCAGTTCAAAATCTTGTTCCTAGCAATATTATTCAACAATTTTAATCACTGTGAAAACCTCTTATGTTTTGTCTCTGTAGTTTTTCATTTTTAGCTACTGATTTTTGCCTGAGGAATCAGAGAATAATTAAGATAGGAGAGACCCAATAGGTCATTGCATCCAAAACCCCAGTCTAAGTTGGTCTGACTTTAGAAAAGGTTGCTCAGGGCTGGCACAGTCAAATTCTGATTATCCTAAAGGGTGGAAATTTTAACGTCAGTGGTAAAATGCTGTTTTATTTCTGTGATGCAGGACTTGGGCCTAATGTATTTTAGCCTAAACACTTTAATACTCAGCATTTAGACTGTCACCAAAGTTGGGATTTCTGTGATGAATTTTTGTGGCTTGGAACAGCCCTCAAGAAAGATCTGGATTTTCATGGCTACGTAGCCTCAAATGGCATGAGAAAGCAGTGCTCAGGACTCAGATGAGGAATGTTTTTCTGTAAAGGAATGACCAGTCTCATATCAGTTTATCACTAATAAATAGCTCACCAGTATAGCTGCTGTGCCATCCACTAATGCCAGATTATTGTGACATGCCACTTTGGAAGTACTCAATACAACCATATGTTGTATTCCATATTTGAACTTCGGTAGCTTGAGTTTCAATGGGATCTTGTTATATATGTGTTTTTTTTTTTTTCATTGAAGAGCATCCTGATACCTCTGTCTTTTTCAGTGACAGAAGGTAACCTCATAAATAAGGTTAAATGGATTGAGTTGTAAGACAGTGCCAAATAAGAGTAAAATTCACTAAGATGTCACTTCTTTTTTTATAATGTATACTGGTTGTGCATATGTCTGAGAAGATTTCAGTGCAGTTATTTTACTACATGAAAAAAAGAATCTAGCCCAGATGAATAGTCTATTCAGAGCATATTTCTGCAGGCTAAATTTACACATCTAAAATTGTTTTAACACACATTTTAGCTGTATAAGTACTAGTTTACAAGGAAGCCACATATAGAATATTCAGATTAAATATATCTATTTTGACTAAGTACTGTAGAATTGCATTAATGCATACTCTTCTCCTAAAATAAGCCATGATAATGTATCTCTTACAGAAGGAGTAAGGACAAATGATTTTGCCTTAGAAATGCTGAGATACTACAATATTGCCATAAGGAAAAATATTACAGAACACTCTTTGGAGAGTGAACTTAATTAAAAAAGTAAAGAAGTTCATTATATACATATTTTTGGTACCTCTGTTCTTTCAAACTTGCAGGATATATCTGAGAAAACAAAACAAAAAAAAAAAGATGGAGAGTTTCACAGGTAAAACACAAATTTTATTTTCTCATGTTTGCTTTGGAGTTCTTTGGTTTTAGATCCTAACTTTAGCTGTGGACAGAGCTCTGTAGAAACAATCTTGCTCCATGTTTTGCCCCCTGGGAGGGTTTTACATCATCAGGGTGCAGTGAGGAATGGGTCTGAGCATCTAATGTCAGGAAGATCATTCAATTTTATTGTGACCTGTGCTGTGGGAAATGTGTGGTCATATGGCTTTCCTAATTTCTCTTTCATGCTGGCTCACTCCCAAACAAGATTTAGGAAGAGCAGACACATCTGGAAATAGATTTTTTTGGTTGTTACTCTTGTTTTTGCCAAATTTTCAATTAAAATTGTTCAGCAAGCCAAGAAACCTGCCTCTCATCTCTGCTCCCCTCCCTTCCACCCCCCTTTGTTTTTAATTAAGGTTTTGCTATTTGAAGTATTTTTTTACATACATAGTCTCACTTTGTATATACACATAAATATTTGAGAATATTTTACATTGAAAGGCTTGATAGGAATAGTTCATAATTTTTAGAAAGCAGAGAGAGGTGCCAAGGTCCCTCTAATGGGGAAGCTATGCAGCTGCAGAAAGCATGAGACTCCAGTCCTAAATAGCAGAACAGGCTCTTAAACATGGTTCTCTTCCACTCTACATGAAAAAAAATTACCACATGGATTACAGAAATCTGTCTTATAAGGAATCTCTCTCAGGCAAATGGAGTTGATATCAATAAATGTCAAAACCTTAAAATATATAGTGAATTATATTCTTGTCACTGGCCAACTGTACTTTTTCTTTTTTTTCTTATTTCCCCCCATAATTTGTTTGAGACTTTGTAGAAAAATGGGAAACCGTTTTGAGGTAGTTCAGTTTCACAGTATTAAAAGCACTGCTCTAAACCTAAAGGATGTAATAACAGCCTCAGTAACAGCCTGGGACTGATGACTTTCCCTGTTAAATGAACAAAGAAAAATGGGATTCCTCACACACAAAAGAAAGCTGCATAAGTTAGTCTGGCAAAAGACTCATTTTGATCACTGAAAAGCTATTCAAGTATTTTGTGATCATTTATTTGTTAGTTTTCAAGGCAGAATTAAGTCACATGATCCATTGTGCTTCCTACAAGAACCAGAGCATTTCCAAAGAAAAAGACCTTAATGTGTATGTGACATATGGCTCTTAGAATGTTTAAATGAAAAACAATAAACCACAAACACCCCAGTCATCTTCAAAATGTTTGGAGCTCATGTGGCACTTGCTATCTGCACCTTGAAGAGAAAGGGGGAATGGGCTCTTTGTGCTATCTCTGAGAGAGAGACCTGATAGTATTTAATCTAGTGCTAAAATGTATATGGAACAGGGAGTAGGGATGATTTCCCCCCATGTGTGATGAGCAATACATTGACTGACATCAGGGAACTTGTCACAAGAATGTACAACTATGGAAATGAAAGTAAAGAGGTAAACCAGCTTGGTGGGGCTGGCTTCGTAACACTCACTGGGGACTGCAGAAAGGAAAAGTGCCTAAGACATCCCATGTAAGTGAGGAATTACTCCTCTAACTGAACCCTCTTTGAAAAGATAACTTACCTGGGGGTTAGAGCAAAAGAGAGCAAATTCATCAAAATTTCAACTTACTGTTTTATTTAGAAATAATTAAAAAGGGGATAAAACTAAAACAATCCACCTAGAATTAGAAGAAGTTTCTTTTATCCCTTTGATGTCTTTTACCTTCAGTTAAGCTGATGAATTGCCCACGTGGACAGAAAACTGTTGCTGCAAAGCATGTGGTTACCTCTTTCACAGTGTTAGTGCCAGATGACAGAAACACTGTGACCACTGGAAGAAAGATGATAATTACAGTGCTCTGGTATTTGATATTGCTCTGGGTAAATGTGACACATAGTCACATGGGTCACATAGTTTAGGACCTCTGGGTTTAAATAGGTCTTTACAGTTGTCTCTTGCTCTAGGTAATGGACAGACAAATGAGTCTGTCGTCCAAAGTTCCTTGAGCTCTGAGGAGGGAAATGGCCTAAAAATTCTACTTCTGTTCTGAAGACATCTGCTTTCTGTCACTAGAAAATCCACCAATCCTTGAGGAGGTGATGAGGAACTGAGACCAAGGTTACAAGTCCAGTTAGACTACCCTGCATGAAAAGTTTCACTATTAGGTAGCTGGGTAGCTCAGGAAAGACTCTATGAAACTAACATTGATTGATGTAAATGAAAGTACTGAGAAGAGACTTATAGAAGAATTTATAACCTTCTGGAATAGTTCCGTGAGATAGATGGAAAGTCCATGTTTTTGAAACCAGTGATGAAACAGTAGTAATGATGCTCATTCTTGGGCAGCTGTTTAGTTGTCAGGAATGGTACACATTCAAGTATACTTGAAAAGAGAGCCAGGCACAGAGGCAAGTTTTTCTCCAAATACTGACCTGAAAATATTTGTCTATAGAACTCTGGTCTCTACCTGTAAGGAAATCAGAACTGGAAATAGCAGCAGCATGTTTCAAACTATTGGATCTTCAAAGGGCTTTTTGTTTTTCTGGTGTAGTTAAGTCAATACTTCTCAGCACCCTAAGCCCAGTTTTAGCGTGCTTTCTTTACTGCTGAAATTGGGCTGGTTCATCTTCTCACTTCTCACTGGCAAGCAAAATTACATGGTGATATGCAGGGATACTTTGATTCCCTCAACCACAATGAAGAAATGCCTTAGCATGTCCTAGGAAGATCTGCTGTGATGAAGTAGGGTGTGTTGTGTGTTGTCCTTGGATTCAGAGCTCTACAGGGTTTTGCTCTCACCTTTCCTGAAGTCCTTACCAAAGGACATTGCTCAAGAAGTTTGTCAAATCAAACATTCACAAAAAATAAAAAAAAAAGGTGCCTTTTATCTAATCACTCGCTGAGAGGAGGCTAAATAAGTTAATGAAAGAACCCTAAGGATTACTCTGGAAAGAGAATAAGGACATTTATTGCAATTTAGGAAGGATATACTTGAACTATTGAAACCAGAAGGTTCCCTGCCTCACATATTTGATCCACATTAAAGACTAATTTTTATCTCAAATGTGTTTCAGGGGCTTATTCAAATTGTGTGCCAGGAACTAAAGACAAACATCTTCAGTATATAAATGAAAAGATTTTTTTTTTTTTTCCTGTAACTGCTAGCCTAGAAAATTAATTTTTGGACCTGGAAGTCCAATCATGTTCTTTACTTCTATTTTGTTACCAGTAGTAAGTGGTCAGTCAGTCAAATTATGCTCCAAGAAAAGTGCATAAACAATTCTAATGGCCTGGTAGCATCAAAGTAGGAGCAAAAGTCATTTGTAACCAGACAGCATCTCTGAGAGCACTGCAGAAGAACAAATTTGCTGGAGCAGCAAAAGGTTTATGTTCAGTGAAATAGAAAATGATTTTAGGTATGCAGTGAAGTTGAATGGCTATATTTTTAAGGCACAGATTAGGGAAATTGCTGATAAGTATAGATATTGCAGGAATATTGAAAAAAACCCAAACAAACAAAAACCAAAAGGAATTTTTTGAAGAGAAATGCAGGTTTCTCCAAGATTTGAATTTTGACCCTTCATATGCTATAAGGCCACACCTGGTGGCTTTTTCACACTATCATTGTTAATATGTGACAGTCAAGGGCTCCTGACTGGCATCTCTGGGGGCTGGCTGTCTCAGAGGGACATTTCTGCTGGGCAAGAAGAACATTGCTGCTGTAGGATGCCATCCCTTGGCACCATGGCATGTTTCCTCTGCCCCCCCATTAGCAACACCTTAGTGGAGCAAATTGTTTCAACAGACACCAAAATCCATCCTTGACTGTATTGAATGAATATTGAATTGAATACCCTCAAATCTGAGCTGGAGGTACCCCAGCAGAGCCAAAGCTTTGCTTGCTTGTGCTACAGGTGCCAAGGAGGCTCTCATGGCCCTCGTGCAGGGAGGGTGCAAACTCTGCTACTGCCCCTTGCTTCCCACACCTTTGCCAAAGACAGGGGCAGAGCCACCAGGAGCTGCTGCTGGGTAATTTCTTCACAGCATCAGGAATTTCTGTGATGGATCTTGCAGGAGTGAATGCAACTGTTCATTTCTCTGGACACAAGCCACAAAGGACCATGATACAAAGCCAGGCTATGAGGATGTGTAACTAAACATGTACATATGCATGTGTGTATTTTTCATATGTATAAAACACATTTCTCCAGAGAAATGAATATTAGAACAAGAGTGCAAATAATTTTCAAGGAGGATTCCCTGAATAGTTAACTATTTTACAAGACCTTTACAAGACTTTGAAAATGCTCACAGGGAAGCAGTGTTTCAAACTGGTCAGTTGGACAGATAAAATTATGTAGATGTAAGTTTTTAAAAGGTAGACTGTGGTTTTAACACATTTCAGTGTTTATGAAAAGTTGTGCTATTTTTCTCAGGAAAACATAATAATCATATCTGAAACAGGTAATAGTAATTGAGGTTATATGATATTTTGACAGACTCAACTCCACTGAAGATTCAGTCAAGTTACTCAATTTTATTCAGATTCTCAGAATTTATGCTAGATTTTGTGTACTTTTATTAATTTTAGTCACATTATTCTCAAACTGTACTATCATAAGAGTAAGGAGAGATAGTGTATTAATAATAGTGAATTAGTAATTTCATTTAAGGTGAACACCAATGGAGAATCATAGTACAAGGTGGAACCAGGGAGCTGAAGAGTATCCTGAAAGTAAACCTTACACAGGAGTATTGATCAACAAGGAGGAACCAGAACACAGCATAGTATCTTCTCACCCTTGATAAGAAAGATTTCTGGGATTTGTTGTTTTTTTTTTTTAAAATCAAAATTCCTGGGAATGGAATTTAATTTATGGTTGAAACTCATGTCTTAAACAGGTTGAAAATCATGTAATAGGTTCCCTAAACAAGTTATTCTTTCAAGGGCATCCTACTTTTCCACTGAAAACTGTATCTCTCCTTGGATTAAACTGAAGTTGGAATATATTTTTTCTATTAAAGAAAAAATACTGGATTTTAAAGAAAAAGTACTTATTTCCTGCTACTAGTACCTTTATGGATACTAGTCTCAAAGAAACCTGAAGTGATTTAATTGCAAATTTTCATTCTAACACTATGTAAAAAATATTTGGCACCAGTTTTATTTTTACTACGTGTTACACTTTCCTGTGGCTTTCTTTGGTTTATTGTCCAGTTTGGGTGCTGGAGTTCACAGACATCACCAGGCAGACTCATGCTTATATTAATTTTGGTTAAGTACTTTTATATAAAATTATCCTACCACCTGTATTTCTTAATTTTGCATGCAGAGATTGAGCCCATTTATTTTACCTCTTAGCAGATGGCTAGGAAATATTGAAGAGCAGATAAAGACAAAGTTCTGTCTTAAACACACACCTGCCTCTGGAGCCAAGAAGCAGAGGCAATGCAGTGACATTAAGTGGTCTGGATATATTTCACAGTGACTTATTGTGCAGAAGAAGAGAGAAGCTTGCAGCAGGCAGAAGTTGTTTTCAGTGACATGCAGGCTCCTCTTCTGCATCATGGAGACTGTAATGTTGCTCCATTGGCATCAAAAATAAAAAAAACACCCCTGATTTCTTAATCCAATGTATGTATGGTTTGAGGGGTGGATATCACTTCCCTTGAATGCTTTTCAGTCTCATTTCTTTGATCTCTGGGCAGAATATACACAGTCTGATATAAGGTTCTTTTTTTTTTCCCTTCACAGAAGAGCTGTCAACCAGAATTTTTAACATGATGGATGGCATCTTAGTATTTGTTTCTCTTAAAGCTGCTGGACACCCTTTACCTTCTTTGTCCTCCTATCCCTCCTGGGTTGCCAGAAGCTTGGGCCAGTTCTGTCCAGCTGCTTCATAGCCTGTCAACTGCTTGACATGATACTGCAAGGGGTCTTCTTGCTGTTCATACCTAAAACTCTTTCTGTTTTCAAGGTTATATGAAGTCTAACACTGAAGACCTTTCTTAGCAGTTAGTTCTAGAGAAATCACTAGGGAGCAATGTTAAAAATATTATTTTATATATCCATAACTTCAAATTAAATAAAGCCCATAAAGAGACCTTTACTCAAGATTGTACACCCTCAAGAGGGTGATGGAAGAATAAGTGGGAAGCTGATTTTGGAGAAAAATTAATGTAGAGAGGAGGAACAGGATGGTGTATGGATTTAAAAAAGGAGGATTACAGGAGGCAGTGTGAAAGTTCATCATCAAATTTTCCTTACAATAGCAAATAAGCCTGGTTGAGATCTAGGTCTAGACATATTTTGCTGACACTGGAATGAACCAGTGAAGGGTAGCTTCTATAGGGATTTGCTTTTTGCTTTGAATTTTACCCCCTCTGTGGTTTGCTGTCAGAAGGACCTGAAAGCTGCCAAACTGAAGACATGAAGCCAGGTTACTGATCATAAGCATATGAGGGTGTTGTTTGTCAATGTACTTTGTGTTCATACACTCACAAAGCTTGACTCATAGTGACTTATAAATCCACGTGAGAGCAGCAAAATCTTTCCTTTTTTAAAAAAAAAAAACTATGAAAAAACCCCGAAACTCGAGGCCCATCTTACCATTTCTCATGAAATCAAGGGAAATTTCTTTTATATGAAGATTTCCTGAGATATTTTGCACTTTATGAGTCAATGCCAGTCCTCAGCTTAGGGCTGTGGAAGACTGCTACTGATGTGTGTGTGTTAACTAATTAAATTAAGAGGAATATGCAGCCTTTTGTTTTAAATTCAGGACTGGAAGAGTTCATTAGGTTCTGTAGCAGCAGTAATAGTGCTGGCAGAGAACTACAAAGAGGATGTTCCTTCCTTCCTTCCACCTTCTGCTAGATAATCAGTAACTCAGGGTACAGCACCAGGCTAAGCTGACTTTGGTCTGATATAGGGCTGTTTAAATCTTTTTGCTGTTTTTGGTATTCCAAACTCTTGTATAGGTCAGAAATTTAAAGCTGATATAAAGCTAGGACTGATTCCTCAAAGATGTAAAAACGCATTTATTTATTCTTTTTTTTTTTTTGCTTAGGGAAGGAGGGAATTAAATTTTATTCTTTACGGAGATCTCTTAATTTGCATTACTGGCATCAGTCAACATCTCCAGCTGTTTAAAGGGAATATAAAAGTACACTGATTGGATGGAATGATAGCTGTGCTATTTAGCTGTAACTGATTTTGGCAGATTATCTATCTACAAAGAATTATTTATTTTTACAGATTGATAATTTATTGCTCTTTAATGGAAAACAGTGTTTTCCTTTTGTATTCAAATTATGTGTTGGGGTGATAATCAAGAAGTAATTGTTTCAGTGTGTTTTCAATGCTTTTGCTAAGTTTTCTGGAACTGCTCCAGGATGCATCTTTCATACTTTAAAGAACTGCCTTATTATTGGGACTTTTCTTCCACCTCACATAAGCTTTTCATCGTACTGAATGATACAAGATCAGTAATCAGCTACACAGATGTTGTTCACATATATTCCTTAAGATTAGCATTTCTGTCTCTGTTATCTGCATCCTAGCTTGCAAGCACAGACCCCAGGTGACTGACAGAAGCTGGAGAAGGTGAACCTGGCATGTTTGGTGCCCCCAAAACCTCATCACTCAAGTGATTTTCCCTGTTAACTCCATACATCTAGAAAAGATGGGAAGACCTCCAGCTTCTTTTCTTACCATGGGAAACAGAGAAGTCCTAGTTTGTCTCCATAAAATGGAATTAGAAACAGCAAAACATTCTCAACTGAAATTTGTAATTACTTTTTTTTAAATTGGAAATGGGCATACCTGACTAATATTTGAAGCATAAAATATTGCTGCTCTTTTATTCACATCTGAAGTGTGAAGGTATGCTGACCAGTTCCGGGATAGCCCAACCAAATCATCATCCCATAGTCATGAAATGATCCTAAATTTTCATCAGCTTAGGAAGCCTCTCAGCTGGGCCAAGTCAGGGTTGCCCTTCCTCTTGCTTGTCACTTCTTGTTTTAGCATTTCCATTTTGAATTTTTGAACATGTTCAGGCAGAAAAACTAGAAGATTTGTAGGCAGAAGACTATATAGGTCTATTGAGCTGAAGTTTCAGGAAGTGCTCTTATGAAATTCCCCAATTCTGGAATGACATCAGTCTTAAAAAGACGTGCCTCTGCCCTGACACTGCAGCTAAAGGCTGCAGGAGGGGCCAGCATAACCAGAGGCTGAAAGAAAAAATTGAGTTTCCTTGTTTGGTGTCTCTGTGCCTGATCATGTGGCTACTGGGGAGAAACCACAGGAAATGAAAAATACCCGGTGGAGTATGCCTGCAGAAGGAATATGAAGAATTCTTCAGAAAACAACGACAAGCAGAAGATGCAGAACATTCTGGTGGGAGAGAGAAGAGGAACTGTGCCCCCTTGGCACCTGACTGGGTGGCAGAGAGCTCTTGTGATGGGGAAAAGACCTTTCTCCAGATACACACAACTGATTCCAACAGTGACCAAACGCGTGCAAAAGTTCCCCCGTGGGATGCGCGCCTGTGCGGGGGTTGCGGTGGGCAGCGTGTTCTTGTGCCTGGGCTGGGGCCAGTGTCCCAGGTCCTGTGTCCTGGGGCAGCACAGCCACGAACTCAACCCAGGGCAACCACTCTCTTAGAGCCTGTGAATTAATCTGACAGATTCAGGATTTTTTGCTTTGTTTTCTGCTGTCAAAAGGTATGAAGGGAGAAGACGACTTCATATGTCTATGTGTAAAACTGAAGCCAGAATATTACAAGATATGCATCATTAATATGGAATGGATGTTGCATACCAAAGCACAGACAATATACTATGAGGGCCATCTTGTGGCCAGAAATAGTTTATTCTCCGTGAGCACAGGAAAAAAAAATTCTCAGAAATTTATTCTATACCTGAAGATACTGTCAGGTAGATTGTAATTCTCAGAAATGTATTTTGATCTTTTGTACAGAATAGAGCTGTTCTGCTGCTGATCTTTAGTTGGGTCATTAATTTTCATGTGACTGACAGCAGGGTTAGCTGTGATGCTCTGCCAATGAACAAGATAATGTGTTCCATGGGTTGGAAAGGCTGTTGCAGATTAATAACTGGAGTCAGACTTTTCCTTTGATTAATATTTTATGACTATTTGCTTTGGAAATTCCTTTCATCCTCTATATTGTAGAAAAGCTCTTTGAAATCCAAGCATTAAATACCATCACAGTGTTAGAATTAAGAACACTATTAGATATTGTCAATGAACAGTTCAAACCAAGAATCAACATCCATGTACCCACTCTGTGCAAGGTAGGTTTCTCAGCTTCACAGCCTTTTAGTACTATATGCCTGTTTCCTGGGTGAAAGAATATATATTGAACAAAAAGTGAACCCTGCCCATTCAAATCCAATGTATTCTCCATCACAGACATGGAAAGCTGAATACAATCTTTTCTGTTTCACCTGATCCACAGTCAGAATTACTCCATTCCCCCATTTCTTTTGTGGCTTTCCAGTGAATCCAGATGCCTTCAAAAGAATCCAGGAACTTTTCTCTAATGCTTCCCTAATGTGAACTGTCAGCTAACAGTGCTGGACAGACACAGCTTTGCTTAGTTTATAGGACCATGATCCACGGTCGATTAACCAGGCTCTTTTTGGTTCTAGAAGAGGTATGTTTACAAAAAAGCAGCCCCACCATCTGGTGCCCCTGGCTGTAGATCTGCTGCAGATCAGTCACAGTGAACAAATATTTTTCTCATTTGTCAGCCAGCTTTTGTCCACACACAACTGATTTTTCTAATAACATTAAGTGTTCCTTACTGTGCCATTTTCCTGCTACTTATGGATTATTTAATTCTTTTAACAGCTCTGCAATGGTTCATTTGCTTTCTAAAATTATTCTTTAAATTTCTTGTGCAGAGGGAGCAAGACAAGGTTGATGCCTCCTGCAAGGAGCTGTTGATGGATTCAGAGATGTTGGCTGCTGAACAGGGCTGTAAATATTCACTATCTCAGCTCTGCAGGCTTAGCCTCTTTGTAGGGTGTTTGGGAATATCTGATACCTCACAATACAGAAGCAGAGCAGGGAAGTGCTGCCTTCAGCTTCCAAATGAAAATGACTGATTATAAAACCCAGATTTTAATGGCATTGTCTCTCCCAGGGACCTTTTGAAAGTTAAGCTAGCAAAGTCCCAGACAGACTTTATGGAGCACGCATATCCATCAGTTCTACAGGCACACACCATTCACTGGTGCTGTGTGTTCTGATTCCCAGAGTCATGATTTTATAGCTCTCTGTCCATCTTCTCAGCAGTGCTACCAGCTGCAGAGTCTGGAGAGATGAGCTGTCTCCACTAGTTGTGAACCAGCCCATGAGAGATTTTACTTGGAAGGAGGTTCAAATGACATCGGCTGTTCAGTAAAGATTGGTTTTGTCGTTTGCAGCTTGGTGTGATAAAATAGCCTGGGTCCTAAATGCCTTCTGAGAGGGGAACCAGTTGCCTTCCCAGGAGGTGAAATGGAGAAGCATCAGGGAAGGAGCACACATACTCCATGGGGGAAATGTCCCATCTCTGCTTCCAGCCCTTTGTGTGCAGAGCTGCAGCATCCGGTGCTTTCACAGTGCCCTCTGCTGCAGGCTCATGATTTAGATCACAGCAGAGCTCTCTGTATCATTTGGGAAAGAAGGTATTTCTCAATAGCCGAGAACCCAATACTGAAGTATGCCTGTGCACAAAGAAATTCTTGACACAGTATAGGGATTATGAGCATTAAAGTGTATCTAAGAGTTTTTATTTTTTAAAACCAAAAAGATTTCTTGCCTGCATCTGAGTATAAAAGTATTAAAATCCTTATTAGAGATCTTGGTGAGTTTTCTTGCAACACTGAAACACTGAGGTGCTCTGTTAGAGATGGAACACACACCCTGGCAGAAAGTGTATCAGAGAGATATACATAATTAGTGTACACAGCATACTTTCTAGTTTCCTTGAATGGTCTGGTAAGAAGTATAAATAAAAAAATACCTTAAAAAAATTCAGATTATAATTGCTTCAAATAAATAAAACTTTTTTTCCAAATTAAAGCACACACAGATACCTAATTATATGTATGCATATATGCAAAGTGTTATTAATTCCATTCTTGGCACCCAAAAAAATTAAGATCCTTGAACTGCAAAATACCTAGGTCCAAGCTTGTCTGGGACACTGTCAGAGTAGGTGTGTGTGAGAAAACTTGAAGGAGCATTTTGACACACTTCTGCAGCCTTTGGAGGGAGGGGTCCAGGGTCAATTTGCAGAACTTGGCTTCTTGCTGACTTTTGTCTATCTATCAGACCTTTCTCTGGCAGATGGAGGAAGGTGGATTTCATTTTTCTAAGGAAACCTGTGAATGGAGGGATCAGTGTCCTGGTGTAGGGCAGTGGCCACCTCTGAAATCCTTTGGATATGGATGGATTCAGACCTGATGGGCTGTGATGCTGAGGTTTCTGACAGAAGAGGGGCAAGGCAAAAGGCTGAGTTCCCTTCCATCTGTGCCAACAGGATTATTTACTCCCTTCTGCTTTTTTATTTTTCTGGAAAGATAGCAGGATTTAAGTATTTCTCCCACTTGTTCATTTCAATTTCTGACAGCATTTGTAGTAAGTGGTGAGTGCACAAAATTATAGTTATTTAGTGGGTGAAAAAGCTGATTGCTGCAATCAAAATGAGACAATTAGACACTTGACAACAGACTTTGGTGCTTGCATAGAAGCACAGAATAAATGAGACATGTCAGGAACAGTTCTGATGCTATACCCAAAGCTTTGGGTTCATCTTGCCAGACTTCAGGCCAGATGTTTAACTCTCCCATCTTCTTTTTTCATTACCACTTGGTAATAAAATGTCTCCACTTAAAGAAAAGCAAGATTTTTCCATCTGTAACTGTGCTAGATGCTGTGTCTTGTACTGAGAAATTTCAGAGGGCTTAGTCTGTTCTTGGAGGAACTGTAGCTGTATTGCCTCCCTTGCTGTAAGGAATAATATCCCCTCTGCCAAATAACATAGTCAAACACCCATCTACTACACTCTCTAACGAAAGCCTCAGGGTATTTTATTATTAATAACAAACAACATTGAGCATTAAAGCACTACTTGATATTAAAACGATAGCAAAGACAGGAAAAATTAACTGTCCAATTCATGAACCAGACCTCATCAAAGTAACTCTTAAAATCTGATCTACTCTTAAAATCTCATTGGTATCTTTGGCTGTGTTGCAGCTGACTAGTGTTTTACATAAGGTTATGATCACTTGTAGTTTAGAAATGGTTAATAAAATTGATTAGTTATTAATAGCTACTTTGCTAAAAGCAGATCATTTTGTTATTTATTACAAATGTCATACAGACCAGCAAACTGGTATCAGCAATACATATCTGCATCTAGTGTTTTCTACTGATTTACTTTTAGGTCTCCAGAACTTAGAGTATTCATGTGTAAAGCATGCTCTTCACATTATATTTAATTATTTTATCTAAACCAGTAATATAAAATAGGACTCTGTGGCACTGGTACTGGCTGGTTTATTATCATCCTGCTGTCTTTTTGGCTAACAATGAATAAATTTCTCTCTGTAAGAACTCCCCTTGGATATACTAAGGAGCAAGACAAAGGAAAAGAGGATGTAGAATAAGAATGTTATGTTTGCAACTTGAGCTCACTTTTTGTCCCCTGTGACAGTATAGGTTTGATGTAATATTTAAATATAAGCAAAGCAAAGTCATTGATACAATTTCTTTCTCGTGCCATGATCTTTTTAGGCTGAATTCTGTTGACAGCTGAATAACACTGTTACCTGCCAGTATGATTATAGCAGTGTCCGCCTTCATTTTCAAATCCAATTTGCATTTAATAAAATGAAAGATGAAAGCAACCTGGCCAAAAGTGCATCATCAGCACTGACTTGCTGAATAATGGATTTGAAAAACTGCAAAGGAGTCACCAAACTAGTTACAATGTTGGAGTGAATCTAGGGCAGGAAAATTTCAGCATGACTTATTGCAAGCTGGTGACATAAATCATCCAGGAGAGGCCAGTGAAGACCAGCTACCAAGAGTATTTATTATAGAAAAGATTGGCATTAATGAGCCAGAGGAGCAGAACATATTCATCTGAGATCAAAATATCAGTGTGTCCTTCAAAGTAATGGTGACTATCCAGAAAATGCAATTGCAATGTGTCCAGAAAGACCCCTGGCTCCAAAACATTGAGTGTTTCCTGCTGAGCATCATGTCATACCAACAGGTGGCATTGGGCTGGTGTTCAGAACCTGGAAATGGGGGAGCTGGGGGTGGTGTAGCTGCAATTGCACTGGTGAGGGCAACAGGGGGGTTCGGGGAAGGGAAAGAGGGGGATAAATGCTGTAGCCTTGCTGCTTTTACAGGTTGGCTTTCCTGGGTTCAGCTGATGTTTCTTGTTCTATCCTAACTCTGGTGGCATTTCCATAGTGCTGCTGCAAGTATGGGGGTCATGGGGTGAACTTGTGGCAATGTTACTGATCACAGGCAACCAGAAATCAATCCCTAGTGAAAAATGCTGGGCATCTCTCTCTGTTACTCTTCTTTGTTGGGCATAAGCAGAGAAAATATTTCAGATTTGGTTCATGCAGGTTAAATTATTACCGTTTGCTGACTTTGATCAAAGAGGATTGAAAGTTTGTAGTTTTGGGACGAGTCTTGTTTAAGGCCTTTTTCCTCCTCTGGGGAATAAACATTCAGAACTTAGTTGGACTGGGATATTTTCCATCCCAGTTCGGTTTTCAGCTGTGATTTTCATTTAGCTTCCATTTCCTTTACAATGATGATTCTAGATGGAAAAAAAAAAAAAAAAAAAAAGGAAGTAGTTGGATTAGATGTAAGATACCTTCCTTGACGATGTACTTATGTTATTTTCTTTCCATTATGTACTGTACTTGTAAGGCCTGTTACTTAACTGTCATTTTCCTGGCTGGATTTTCTGTTTTGTGTTCTTGTATGGGAGTACTTATTTCTCTCCTGTCTACACCTGATGCTCGTAAGTGTCTTTATTTTGTTTTTTCTTGACATGATCCTGTGATGTTTTATTTTATAAAAGAGGGGACCTGGCAGGGAAGTCTTGTTTAGTTCATCAGTTCCCAAGGGTGTTTATTGAATCAAAGACTTTCCTGATGTTTCTGAAGTCATAAATGAGTTTGGCTGCATTTAACATTCAGAGATTTAAGTTATTTCAGGGGTCATCTTTTGCAAGAAATTATAATTATGCAACACTAATGTCTTTCAAGTTTTAGTATCACATGGATTGCAAGGCATGGGAGAAACACTTTGGTTTCAAAAATCTATGCACCTTAAAAGGGATATGACATTATTTGTTTATTACTGCCAGCATGGTCCCTATAATGCTTGTCATTTTATCAAGCAGAAGTAAATATCTGAAAGATAAGCTATATAAAACATACTTCTGAAGCAAGGAAGGAGGACTAGAATATATCTAACCAGTAAAGATGAGAAGGAAAACTATATAAATCTGATTCTGGGAGCTGATGGAACCAGGATGTCAGAACTTTCAAGGGCCTGACTGTTATCAGCAGGACCTTAAGTGCAGGGAAGCTTTTGTTCAGTGGAGCTGATGAAGAGCTCACTGATGTTAATAGGATATTTTCCATGTACTTCGAATTTTTGGACTTTGAATCAGGTCTAACATTCTCAGTGAATGTGTGATATTGCACTCCCTCTGTTGTCATAAGAATGACACCTTCTTCAGAGGAGATTATTTTCTTTTGGAAAGGGAGGGACTCATGAAGAAAATAATTGATAGTCTTAAATCCTGTACTTTGGAAATTCAGGTTCTTTTTTATAATCCTCACAGAACAGGAAAAATGACTAGCAACTTCACAATACTTAAAGCACAACTGATAATGGAGTAATTATTTTACAGAAGAGCACGCTCTTTATTGCAAAGATGAGCATTTAGTTCTATCTATACACAGCTTTGTAATAAAGGTAATAATTTCCACCAGAACATGTGTGATTAACTGAGCATCTCAGTATAGAGTTGTCAATCCTGCATGTTCCAGTAGCAAGGAAGGAACAAGGACACCTTGTCTCTGATTAGTGTTATTGGAATGGGGGTGGGTAGAAAGATCTTATGAATAGCACCTCTCTCAGCTCACCTTAGGTGTATCCATTATATCCACAATATAGAGAATATAGCTGAGAATGGGGGATAAGGGAAATCAAGGAGCTAAAATGACTGCCTGCTTGCTGTTGAACAAAGCTGTCCCTGGGAAAAATCAAATCTGAAGTAGAAGTAAAAGATGGGGAAATGCATGATCTGTATCTGAGGAAAAATAACATTTTCTGACCTAAAAGTATGGTTCCTTAAAGAAAATAAAGATATTTAAAACCATGATTTCCCCCATTTGAATAATTTTTTTTTGTGTGTGTTTTTTTTGTTTTTTTGGGTTTTTTTGGTTGGTTTTCGTTTTTGTTTTTGTTTTTTTCTCCTCTTTCTTTAAATTAGCAAGAAAAGTAAAGTTTTAAGTCATTGTTAAAAGATTCAGGAAGCAATGTTATTCTTTCTAGTGGAACATATAAATGTATTAATGCAACTTTAAAAAAAAAGATTCTATTTCTTGCTGTTGCATAAGCTGATAATTACATTAATAGTTCATAATCTATACATGGCAATGTTACTTTCATGTATTTGGGTAAAAGGCACACTCCAAAAAAGAAAAAAAGCATTAGAGATGTGCAGTATAACTCTCAATGTGCTGGTAAAATGCTTAAGGACACAATGAAAATTAAATTTTTAGGAACAAACATTTGTAGTTTATTATTTATCTCAATGATGTGCCTGTGGAGGGCTGTGGATCACAGCAGCAGGAACTATTGTGCCTGCTCAAGCCACTGACTCTGTAACATTTTGGGGAGGAGACCACAGCACATTTTAGGTTCCTTGTAGCAAGCACTGCAACTATCCCTACAACATGGAGAAAAAAAGGAAACTTCATTTTCTCATCCCTGAGATTTCAAATTGTGTGCCTCAAATTCAGATAAGCTTTTGCTAGCACATTTTGTAGATATCTGCAGTATCTCAGTTTATTGATGTCCTCTGGCATTGAATTCCACAGACTGCATTTGCATGAAGTGAGTTTTTTGTGTTTGTTTTTGGTGTTGTGTTAGGGTTTTTTGGTGTGTGGAGTTTTTTTTAGCTGTTTGCTTTTTTTTTTTTTTTTAATGATTTTCCTGTTATTTCTCCATTTGAACATTTGTTTGGGAAGGCAGAGGAGTGTGACCTCTGTTACCTGAGTGTAGGTGCAACCAGAGTTGTTTTATGGGAAAAAATCACCATCAGAGGACAAGAATTTATTTACTTATGAGGGCACAGCTGTGGCAAAACATGAAGAACAAGGTGTGAGCAGTTTGAATGTCACATCAGTGTTTAATTTGCTCATTTGCTGACTTGCTGTTGTTCAGGTGCTGTCCCCTTTGGTGGGAGAGATGAGGTCTGAATGAGTGGGGCTTCTCTGTCTTCCTGAGGGCCTCTTGGTTTCTGAGGTGTTAGTACTTTGCTACCTATGCTTACAGAAGTACTTATCTTTAAATAAGGTGTTAATTAACATGTAAAGCAAATATCTGCAATTTGCATATCTTGAGTAATATTGCTAAGAAGAAATTAGGTGTTTCTTAGTGCCAGGTATTCTTAGTCATGCAATTTAATGTTTTCTTGATCAACCTGAGGAGGCTTGTTATGGCACAGGGTTTATTATAAAATGACTGGACAAATGGTACCAATCTCTATTTAAAAGAACCCAAACTCTGCAATAGCACTGTGGCTGTAAAAGAATCAGAACAAAAAAATTTAATCCCCGTCTCATGTTTTTGAAGCTTACGTGTACTGTGAAGGTGGTTTCTACCTAGGTTTGAGCTGCTGAAACAAGGTGTTGCCCTCTTACAATATGTATCATGTTACCCACCTAGACCAGGCTGAATCTAAACAAACACATTATCACTCAGCTACCAAACTGCTGATCCAGTACATCTTTGTTCTTTGCAGTGAAAGCCATCTCATTTTGGGAAGCTTTTATTCATTCTGTTTTTTTCTGCCCCTTCAAGCTGCTGGTGCCTTCGTTTCTCTGTTGAACAGGAACTTCCAGACTGCAGGGAAGTCCATGCCACACCCCAGCACTCACTCACTCTTACTCAAGGTATAGGTAAGTGCTGTGAAGCTGTGGATTTAGGGTTTAAGAAAATCTAAGCCCTCCCAGTGGAAAAACTATTCCGTGACAAAAATATAATGCTCCCATTATCTCGGAGTCCAAAGCTGCAGGCTGGACAGTGAAGGAAGCATCCTCAGACTTGTAGTTTTTTTTGACAGAGATAGAAGAAAGCAAGTGGCATCCAGCGAAATTTCACAGTCCTTTTACAGTACCTATGATGAACATGATGTATTTCATTCTGAGCAGAGTTACCACCTTTTTCTTAATTCAAAATACTTCTATTTCTATAGGATTATAACAATGGTATATGCTACCAAATGCATATACAGAAATCTGCTTATTCTGCACTGTCTTCTTTAATTTTCACTTCCTAGTGTTTTTTTGTTCTGTTTGTAAGTTGATCATGTACAGTGAGACAACTAAATCAGTTTAATGAGAAGGACTGAGCGTCAAAAATGCCTGGAAAGCTTTGAAAATAACTTCCTTTTCTTTTCAGGGAACAGTTTATAATCTCCTAATTTCAGAGTGTGCTGTTTGAAAAGAACTTGTGGCCCCCTCTTGTTAAGCACAAAGCAGAACTACACCAGAGATTGCAGCCTGATGGTTGTGTTAAAGCATCCCTAAGATACCAAGATTTCCATTTCTTTGGTTTTAAAAGCTCAGCAAGGTGGGAAAAGTGTTATAAAATTGCTCAAGAAGTTACTCATATTAAGCTAAGGTGATGAGACTTTGAATGCATCCCTAACTGAGCATTTCAGTGTCATGCCAAAGGCACTGGGGGGTATCTAGTGGTAAGATGACTAGGGGGCCAAGTGAAGATGCAGTTGTCTTGGTATTTTCAGGATCAATTTCTGCTCCCAGCAGGAGAACTTCCATTAACTTCAGAGAAGCCTCTGTCCTTAGTTGAGAGCAGTGCTTTCCAATTTGTGTTTTGGAGTGTAACATAAAGAAAACTTCAACAAGCAGGGCGTGCTACTTATCTTTTGGATTTTTCTTCAAATGCATTGAATTCAATTTCTTCTCTTCGTCAGAGAATAATCTCTCTCAGTAAAAGTGCTCTTGGGGTAAGAATGCGTATATTGACACTTACAGCTCATCATCTCTCTTCCTACATACAAATAGATATTTTAAAAATTTAATTCTTTCGGAGAAATAGTTTGAAACCCTTACATAAATCCTGTCTAATTGTGTGTCAAAATCTTTCTTCTGATGATAGCTTTGTTGGATCAACATTTGTGTTCAAAATTATAGGTGATCAGAAAATAGGAAGTAAAATTAAGTTCTTTTTTTAATCACAGCTACCAGACTCAGCCTTTAGAAATGACAGAAGCTGAGAGATACTTAGCAGACTTTCAGTGCTATGAAAACGTTACATATCACTCAGTTGCCAAAAGAAAATAACTTCATTTTTTGAACTCCTTTATTCAGTAGCACCAACACTTGAAAGTTCCTATCAGGTAAGAAGATACTGGTCTGAAAATCTTCTAGTCCACATCCACAGTGATTCAAACCTATGTTTCCAAGTCACACCTGTATGACTGAGACTAGAATGTCCTAGTCTGTGTTTGGAATGTCTTTGGAAATACTTATTTATGCCCATGACACACTGTTAGTCTGTGTCCTGCTTTATTGGAGAACCAGAGGGCTGAGTTTCAGGCAGAGTTCAGGCAGGTAAGTGTGTGGGGAACAGCCACAGCTCTCTCTCTACATCTGCAGGATAGGTGATAAATTTTCAGGTGACTATAATGAAAGAAATTAAAACATTCCCTCAACTGGAGAGTTTATAAATCAGCCTGTGTTCCCAGGTGAAATGCAGACACTTGCTTCCTGATGCAACAGAAGTAATTTCATAACAATTAGGGAGTGCTCCATGGGTTGCTGTGAAGTGTAGGTTTCTTTCATCTGTCTTTCATATAATTTTTAATCTGCCTGGATTTGGATTATCCAGGAAGTCTTGGAGAGTTTCTTCTAAATTATCTGTGACTGAGAGGAAATAATGTTGTACACTTCTGAGGCATGCCACACCAAGTTCTATTTTTTAGCATCATTATAGAAAAAATGGATTATTTACAGGTAGACACATTTTGGTTATACACAATCAAAAATGTGAAAACAGTCTGGTAAACAGGTCAGAACTTTGCAGTCTGGTCTGGGCATACCTAACCAAAAAAGGACACTAACTCTGCTGGCTGTTTTTGCATCTGGCTGAACAGCAAAGATCTATTATGGTGAAGCTGACTGTATGATGAAAGGCAAAGGGCACAAGCAGAGAGAAAAATAATTCAAACAAGAAAACCAACAGCTGTTTTGAGTTGGTTCAACCCAAATGCCATCTTATGATAGTCATGCAAAAAGAGGAGAAGGCAAGTGCAAGTTGGCTAGGAAAATGGACAAATAAAAATGATGTGCTCTTTAAAGGATGCAATTTACTGGAATTCCAGAACCTGAGAGGTTTTTGTAGACAGTAAAAATGTCAGCAAAACAGTCTTTCTAGAAACTATTATTTAAATATGTCTATAAAAAATTTACAAGCACTACAAAATATTAGTGAGGACATGGATATACTCTTGCTTGTGCAAGACTGACTTATTCACTGCTTTTTGATGGCCTTTATTGTGTTTAATAGATACAGAAAAGCAGTTACTCCGAAGATGACAAAGTCCGTGAGACTGTACTGATTTCCAGTAGTTAAAGATTTGTCTTCTTGTGCTTCTTTTCATTTATCTGAAGGTAAAATTCCTTTTCTTGCCCTCTTGGTAGTCTGTTTGTTTCAAGTCTGTGTCTCGATGGCAAGGACCATCATTTCTGTTCAGGCAGTTCTCTGACCACAGTAGTCCTGACCTCAGGCTGGTGTTTCCATGCACCACTGTAACAATATTAATTCTACCAGTAACAGGGATGACATCTGTCAAGGGAACATAGCTGTAACTATTTCTATATTTTTTCCACTTTCCTTTTCAAGAGAAAAGAAGTATCTCTAAATTACTGGGATTTAATTTTTTATCTTTTTGTAAGAGCAGTGTCCATGGTTACCTTGCTGCTGCCAGTCACGCCAAGTTTTATTATCAATGTCTGACTTGCAGTCACACATAATAAAAGTAATAGTGTTTATGGAGGTTTTATTAGTCAAATTATATTTCAGCTGAAAGGTTTCCTAAAGATGAAATGGAATTT
Source organism: Phaethornis superciliosus (assembly GCA_023637945.1). Lineage (NCBI taxonomy): Eukaryota > Metazoa > Chordata > Aves > Apodiformes > Trochilidae > Phaethornis > Phaethornis superciliosus. The sequence continues at coordinate 18,281,517 of JAJQWJ010000009.1, read as the reverse complement.
CACTTTGCATTAAACAGGAAAGGGTACGAAGGAGAAAATCCTATTACAATAAGGGACAGTGCAGGTTTATAAATTTGACCCTAGTTTTGAGAATGGATCTCTAATCTTGCTGTGCAAGCAATTCATGCCAAACAGTACTAGCACAGCCATAACATCAGGTTTTTAAAACTGCACACTTAATGTGGCAGACTTGCTTGGAAATCATTTAACTTTTGTGGACTCTGAGTCAAGGACAGGTTAAACACATCAAAAAAAGATGTGTTTATTGTGGAAACTGTGGTGACATACTTTTAATGTTGCACTACTGTATCCCTTGGTTATTTGGACATGTCTGACATTTCCTCTGAGACAAATTGCATGGTAGTTAACCCTTGCAACAGCTACTCATGACTATTGCTGGGCAAGTGGCTTACCTTGAGAAGTAGCTGAAGTAGATGGATGTTCCCCCCAGTAGGTCATCTACTTGTCTTTGATACTTGAATTTTAGGTACTTCTCCATCCCTAAGAAATCTGAATGTCCTGCAGGTTTAAATTCACCTATGCTGAAACTGCTTCCATTAGTTTGGAAACTGCAGAGAGTAAAACTGTGGGCTAATTCTCTGAGGAGATACAAGACATTTGATGATTGGTGTTGAAGTTTCTAACTCTTGGGTGCCCTAATACCCCACAGGATCAGCAGGGCTCAAGGGCTGGTTTCATGAAAGCTACTATACTCAGAATCACTTCAACAGGCCACAGGAAAATTTCTTTTCCATTTGATGAGCACTTAACTCTGAGCTATAGGCAGAAGGCTTTGTACAGCAGACCCTCCAGGCAGAGAGAAGGGATGAGGCAGTGCCTCTTGCACGCTACGTGATCTTAGGGTGCTGAGCTGGGAATGCAGCTGTCCAGCAAATCTCATCCCCACTGTAGGGAAGGTGAAATGTGTTAATAATAAAGTTAAGGGCAGATGTAGTATAGCATCTTACTATTCCTTCTCAAAAGGAATCTTTACTCTAAAACACTGAAGGGTACTTATCCTAAAATTTTTTAGGATACTCATTCCTGGGCAGGGGATCTTCAGTTTTGGTTTCCTTTTTCTGAAGCCTAACTATTAGTCAAAACAGAGGTATAATGCTCTAGTTAAATGGCTGTAATCATGGAACAGGTTTGAAATGAAATGGAAAGGATTCCTGCTGCAGAAGCAGGCAGTACCATAGATACCAAGGTTATGCACAGTCCCAATTTAGAAATACATAATAGTGAAGGAGTATTAGTTACATTATTGTTATTGACTATTAAGTACAACTTTGCTCTGACCCAGGGAAGGCTAAGGTAGTTAGTACCAAACTGCTTCAATAAAAGAGAGGGAAGTATCTCTACACTGTGCCATAGAGGGGCAGTATAGAGGCATAAACATCTTGGCATTCAAGCTGCTTCAGAGCTGAAGTTACACTTTTGCATGGGCACATTGCAAATAAGGTCTGCCAAGAGAACTGGCCTCATTAGCTAACCTAGTGATTGTGGAGCTTGGCCAGGAGTGGTGTATTCTTGGTCTCAGTGTCTGTGTCTTTGATTAGTTCTGGCTTGTATTTGTTTTTCTTTTAATTCAGGTGCAATCTAATGTTCGATGTTAGTGTTAAGACGTTAATGTTAGGATCGGAAACCGGGTCCTGTGTCTTACAGTCAAATTCAAGTTTGTGCTTCTTTGTAGGCTCTGCCTGGCCCAGTCCCTCCTGCGTTTTCCTGCAGGAGGTGGAAACTGTAGTTTCAGCCCTGCTCAGCAGGAAAAAGCCTGCAATCCAGGTCTACAACTTCCTAAGCAAATACTCTACTCGGGTATTATGCAAAATGCTGTGGCTGTGAATAAAAACTTGGCATGCATTAGGATTGCTCAAAGCATACCAAATAAATCAGACTCTTCAGGAGGGACTGCTAGTTTGTAAATCCCAAACTGCCTTTGTTGACAGAGAAGTGCTTAGATTGTCAGCTCAGCTTGGATTTTTCAGAAATCTAGTGCAAAATCCCTTTGTGCCTTCAGTTTTCATTACCCCCTGAGTGGTGAAGCAGAGTATTTGTGTTCAGCATTCAGGATGAGGTGCATTTCACCTCTTTCCTTGTCCTGTGTGCAGCCAGCAGCTGGGCCCCAGTGTCACTTTTCTGTAAAAGGTTCTGGATTCAGAGAGCAGGAGTGGTGCTAGCATTCTTGGAGGACACAGGCCTGGCAACGTGCAGACCCTGTGAATCAAGATTCAGCACAAGAAGCTGATGAATGTTTCAACAGGGAAAGCACAAACAGATCCCCAGTCTGCTTGCATGTTCAAAAGCTGCTACTGAAAAACGAGGAGAAAAAAAGGTTATAGGTAGAATAAGGCATTTTAAAAAGAACTCTGTGAGCAAAAATGGCTGGTTTGAATTCAACCCTGAAAGGAAACATTCATACATACCTGAGCAGTTAACATCTGAAATTTAGTAGTTTCCCAAAAAGTACTTCTTGCTTGCTATAACAGAATGCTCAGAGAGGCTGTCCAGAGGCCATGGCCCATGTCTAAGAAGCCAAATAACATAAGCAAGAGCAAGTGCTTTTGTACAGCTATGCTGCACTTGGCTAACTGCTGAAGATGTGCTGAAAAATGATGTCTGGTGGCAACAGCATGAGTGAGACATTGGTTTCTTGGTTCTCCGTTTCAGAAATGTGAAATTGGAAAGTTTGATGTGACTGTCCTGGGTACTGTTTGCCTCACACTACTCAGAAACTTTGTATTATGCTGGCATATCTCTTCCTGGACAGTATTAATTCTCCAGTTGAGCTACACAATAGCTTACATATGCTAAATCTATTTATGTGTTCACAGTATAAAGCTTGCCAGGCCTTATTTGCATTTGTGGTTTATAAAACCTGAACATGATTTCCTGAATGCATGACAGTGCCATACATCGTCTCCTGATACGCTCTGAAAACAAACCTCCTAATGACTTTTAGCCTATTCCTAAGGCTGCTTACATTATTATAATGTTGTTGAGTTACCTCTAACAGAGCCAGCAGCTCACTGTAGAGATTTCATTCCCTTGTGAGATGGCAAAGTAACTCTTTCTCAGCTGCATTAGTTGTCTCACTGCAGATAACTCAGGCCAGATTTGCATAGGTGTTGAATGTCACAGCTGCATGTCCCAGAGGCTGCAAAAGGCACTGGGGAGTGCTCACTACTTTCTGAAAAATGAGACTATTCAGATTTCAAATTTACCACTGCAAATTAGAGGATTGGAAAGTATGAGGCAATGAAGGATGGGATTTATTTGCATTCTCCTGATTCCAGTATACTGGTGTGACTAGTAAATATATTTTGAGATCTCCTGAGTCCTTGAGAGCATATAATATTTTTGTCTTAACAAGGAATGGAAGAAAATGATGGATGAAATTGGACCATACAAATTTTATTTAAGCAGGCTGTCATTGATTTGCATTTTATTTCTTGGTCCAACTGGAGCAGGAAAATCCTGTTTTTTCAGCTCTGCAAGTTCTGTGATTACATGAGAACCCCCTAAAGAGCTGATAAAACAAGTGTGACAATTCAAGATAAATAATTGCTTCTGGCTAATTGTTTCCAAACTACAGATGCTGTCATATAGTCAAAAATCATCGTGGCCAGTTCACGGAACAGCTGTTTCATATAGAAATGCTGTGATTCATTCTGTATTCCTGTCCATTATGTGCTCTTGGTGAATTCAGTGCAATTATGTGTAGAAAAAGGTTATAGGTTTTTTTCAGGAAGGCATTGGTAGCTGCTGTTTTTCAAAAGTGTATTTCTGTGCTGTATTATTCACCCCAACAAAAAGCAGCCAGAAAGGTGTGTCAGAAAGACAGCTTATCTTGAAAAATTCATGAAAGGTGGCAGTCTGTTTTCAACATGGTTCTGTATAATTTATAATTGTTTTCTGTCGCATTAACTATTAACTTTCCTATTTGGTAAAGATGCATGTTAACAGGAAAAAATCCAAATGAGAAGCAACAGGATATTCTGAAGAAAATTGCTTGAGAAGACTTTTAGTGGGCTGTTTATTCTATGGCAACAAATGAACAAACTACTGCAGAGAGAGAAGAGATTCTGCCCAAATTTGGCTCTCCACCTGCAGGAATGGATGTGGAACTGAAGCTGCAGTGATTCCAGCTGTTAATTTTCCTGAATGCATTTTTTCTGTTATCTCACTTTCCTCCCTGTAAAATTGGGATATTAATCCTTCTTTCAGATAATTAGAAAGGTCTTATACAGTCCTTTGGCACTATTAATGAATGATTTCCTCTGCAATTTAACTCACCTCTCCTTATTTGTGTGGATACTCCCAGCTACACCAGGAACTTTTCTCAGCAGAATTAGATTCACTGTTTTGCATTAGGAGCTGACGAATTTATAGCTGAGATTTTCCCCAAGAATCTGGAAAAGAAGCTTAAATCACTTCAGTGAAAAGGGAGCTAGCGTGGTGAGCTTTATATCCCTAAATTAGCACTGAAAAGAAGGGGAAAACTGAAGAAGTAATTTCACAGTAAAGCCTCAGTATGCTGGTGAGTAGGAAAATAAAGTATTCTTCATCCATGATTCATGCTCATTCCTGTGTAGTAGAGTTAGATACTTATTGCTCTTGCCATCTACCCTCTAGCCAGCTGTCTGAAGAAGAGTCATGCACCTATAGTCACATGTTGAAAATATATTCTCTGCACTCTCAAGTTGTTATAATGGCTAGAGCAGAGAGGAATTGTGAAGGACTTCATTATTCTCATGGTTTAATTTTGCAGGATGCCCTTTGGTGCTTCTGCTCTGCAGTGCAGCAGAGTCATCCTGATTGATGTATATGTGTGGTGGACACCAAAATAAGGATACCACTGAAGAGATATAATGACTTTTATGTCAAGAGTTAAAAAAAAAAATTAAGAAGCACTAAGACCATTTTGGAAATATGAAGTTGCAATGAGTATTCATTTAGCAGCTATAGCACAGAAGGAGAACACCAAAAAGCAAATAAAACCCCACTAAAGTATGGGAGTCTAGTGCAAGCAAGCACCAGTTCAGTCTGATCTCCTATGGATACAGTTGGACACAGCAGCAGGAGTGTTATTTTCTCCCTGCGTGATATGAGTCACTTCCACAGGAGACAATATACAATCCTAAGAGCTAAGCACTAGGTGTTTCATATTTGCTGAATCTCTTGCTTTGAGTCATTGATTTCTTCACATCGAATCTCATCTCTGGCCCAGTTAGTGAGCCATTAAGTGAGGAGTCTACTGTGCTGATGAAATAATAATTCTGTTTACAGAGTGCCTTCTCACCAAGGCACCGTAGGTGTAGCACAGTATCTGCTTAATTCACACTCTTAATTATTAAAGCTTTTCTATCTAATGCCTTTGTGAAAAACTGAATGCCTGTGCTGTCTTCAACCAGAAGCAATTGCAGAGGGGCTGCTTGGGGAGCAGTTCCTAGAAGGCTGTACATTTGTTTGGCACAGGAGCATCCTTTCCTCTGGAATGAAGAAAACATTTCCTTCTTTTGAGGAAGATGTTCAGGCCATGTACACAAGCACCTCACCCAAGAATCAGAATGCTGTGGTACACCATTTCTGCCATAATTTTGTCCCATTAGGGACCGTCATACTCTGAAAACATAATTAATGTGACAGTTCAAAATCTTTGTGACTTGAAGTGACCATCTAGAGTGGGATGAGAAAAATGAACCTGAGAACTCAGATATGAAGCGTGGTGGCTCACACCTGGCTAACATGACTCCTTTTTACATGTGGGAAGGGCTAAAGCTCTTGTAGTAGAGTTTAGGCTTTAGGTTGCATCACTGTTTGTGTTTGAAAGGTGCTTTGAGCAGGAAGAAAGACTAGGAGGGAACAGACAGCAGTCTGTGTTGGCAGGAACAAATTAATTTGCCTTTTGTGCTCATGTGAATATTGTGTTCAGGAAGTGGTGTCCTTTCCCACTGCTGTGACATGTTGCTTGATGGCTGTGTCAGGGGACTGCTGGCATACTTGATCCATTTCACTGATTGAGCTGAAGCATCTCAAAAATGTCCAGCTTTCTTCACATGCTCATATTTCATATTGAAAGATCCCTGGCTAAGGAAGACTGTAGCGATAGCCAGTAATTTTCATTCACATTTCACTATCCCAAACCCTTTCTGTGAAGGTATTAGGATGTAGTAGATGAATAGTTCTGGTGGCATTAGAACACTTCTGGGTAGTTTTTTTCCTGAAAACCATCACGTGTCATGGGGCCTGGGTGGTGGCTGAAGGCTGTCATTGCCCAAGCTGCACCTGAGTGGCACTACTGCTGGTGTGAGGGCATGGGAACAACTAAAACTTACAATCTCCTCTAACAATCTCCTTTGAAAATATTTTTCTAAGATTTCTACTTTGCTTCTGTCACAAAAAGCAAGAATGGGAAATAGTTTGAGAGCTCTTTAAGAGAAATCCTTTTGTACTTTTCCTACAGATGCAGGTAATTGCACAGAGATTTGGGATCTATCTAAGTCAGATCCTGCCCATTAAAAAATATATCTCAAGGTTGGATTTGACATTCAGTGTTGACATCCTTCTTTCTGTAGCACAGAAGATGATATATTTAGCAGACAGCTACTTTGACAACTTCCCTTCTGAGGAGCTGAAGGAAAATGCTGAAAATTTCCTGTAGCTTTTGATATTTTATGTGCTTGCTGGGGTAATCTTTATAAAGTCCCAACACTGGGGGGGTCACATTTACTGCTACCAGAGGCAGATGCAACTCCAATGATGTCTCTGGAGTTGCATCTCATTGCAGTTATGTAGCTAGACCTCCCTTTGAAGAAAAATATTGCCTTGCTTACCTAAATTGGAGAGCAGACTTATCAGCTGCTGAGCTCATATACCATTTCTGTAGGCTCATATGACTGTAGGATCTTTCCAGATCTATAATTTCTTTCCATTAGGAAAATCACCTGCACAAACCTTTCAAGAAAAATTATTTCTTCCTCGTAACTTAAATTACAACTTGAGATATTCCCTATGCATTGTGTATGTTTTTTACCTTCTTCCTTTCTCTTATAATAAAAGCTACTTTCAGTATCCTGATGTTGAAAAGCTAACTGCCTCTATTATGTGATAATGACCAACTCCAGAAGCAGACCCCGAAGCCATTATAAAGAGCTATTGGATAGGACTTGAACTGCCGAGGTGCTCATTCAGAGTGAGATGAAAGCCAGACAAGTGCCTCGTACAGGGACTCAGTCTGGATGTTTCATTGTATCACCACCTCCTTTCATAGGAGATTGCCAGAGTTGCTGGATCTTAACAGTTTTCTGGAAGCCTTCCAACTGATTACTGTGAATGTATTTTTTCAAAAGAATCCTTTTCTACAAGGTGAAATGTTATCTAGTTCATTTTCACTTGTTCTGGTTTGAAGTATATCAAGACGTATACTAGATTTTTACTTGAATATTTGAGAAGAGTGCTTGACTTGTGTGTTCATAAAATCTTTAGAGCCACATGGAAAGAAATGGCAATGTGCTTTGGCAAAGTTGCAACTGTGAATAGTTTTAGTGTGTCTGATACTGGTGTGGAAGGTAAAAGAAACCATAACTGCATCTTTTCTGAAGGAACAGTTAGTCAAAGAAGCTTCCTCTCACACTCTAAAGCATAATTAAAGTTGATTATATAGTAATATAGAGGGAATTCTTTTGTTAAATGCCTTGGTCACGTTTGCCCTCTAGTGGCAGCGAATTTGAGAACAAGAGACCCCCAGGAGTCTGGCGGGGTGGTCCCTCTGGAGAGAGCACAGCGAATGGCTTTTATTTAACTCTCTTGCTTGATTTATGATCCTGTCTATTTACCAGTTACTACTGTGAGCATAGAACTGTGCAAGGAAGGCTCCTTCTCACCTGGAGGTCAGGGTGAAGTGTGAGTAAGCCTGCTTTCCTGCTGCTCCCTTCCCCCAAAGGCAAGGCCATAGAGGAGATCATCAAATCTCCTATCTAGAAGATAAGTGGAGCAGCAGCAGCAGCTGGGGGTGGAGGGGGCTGCAGTTAGATTTCCTGGGGTTTTGCTGTAGGAATCTCTTCAGCTTGTTGAGACACGCTTGATTGCATAGTGCTTTCATTACAACCTTGCTCTCTGCCTAACAAGGGAAAAATAAGTCTTACAAATAACATAATGAAGAATTCAGGCAAAGAGAAGAACTTGAAGTAGGAGAGGTCTTTTCATATGAAGGAAATCTTCATGTGAAAGATGATCTTCAATCTTCTGGGGAAGGAAGGGGGTAATGAAACCCAGAAGCTGTGAAATTGTTGTGTGATCAACAAGTAAGCAACATCTCAGTCTGTTATTCAGAAAAATTATTGCAGTTTTTAGACTTGAATCATTGGAATAGTGTGGTAGACTATGCTATATATTTGATTTTCATATACTGTTTTTTGAAAGAATTACCAACACTTTTGCAGAAGAAGAAACTTTTTCTTTTTTTCCTAGAGTGCATGTTGTGGAGGAAAAAGGTGAGGTTCAATGATTTCAGTGCTGTTAGTGTGATTATTAAGGAGATGATTGAAATTCAAGGATGATGCAGGGTGGAAATTATCAAATATCTTCCCAAGAGGACCAAGCCTGGGTGATCTAACTTCATCTGTATTCCAAAAACCCACTGAGTTGAGTCTGTGGTTTTAAAAAAAGTACATCTTGATTGCCTTTAGATGGCATGCTAGTAGAACAGCGGAAGTGTAATGGGAGCCGTATTGGATGAAAGACTTCTTGAGCTAAAATACAAGTTTTGGCAGCTTGGCTAAACAAATACACTTACAGTTAGCAGTGGTGAAAATTTTACACTCTCTGCAGCACAGAAGTTGTCGGAAGTTATGCAAATGTAAGCTATTTTAGCCCTGCAATGCTTGTGTTTTGTGCTTGAAATGGAGCTGCAGCTAAAAGGGGACTGGACTAGAACACTGGTGACACAACTACAGAAAATATTTACATTTCCTTTATACATGTAATGTATATGTAATGTGGGGCAGTTAAGGAATAAAGTCCTGATCTCTTACTCTCAAAACAAATTATTGAAAAACCCTTTAAAATGAGACTTTTGAGCCAGGAATATTGTCCAAAAGGATGCTAATGATAAGACAAGAGTTCCAGAAGAGCAAAAACTTACATGTTTCAATCACTCTTCAGTGCCATACTGAAAACGTACAGCATGAGTGAATGTGACATTGAAATGTTTGTACCATGAAGAATTTAGCCTTAGAATTGGTGATATGAGCTTTCAAAGAAATGGGAAATCCATATTTTTTAATTTTATTTTTATTATTTTTATAACTTTGTCTTTGTATTTACATGGTATAAATCAATACTATATTCTAAGCTTGTCCAGGCCAAGTTTCTGTTTGTAGGTGCTTGTTTATGTAAAGCTCCAGATTTGGTAGGCTGAGTAGGACACAAAGCTGGTAACCTAAAACTTGACTTTTAAGTCAGCTAGTCTGTGCCTATGCACCAAAAGAAAGCTGGAATGGGATGAAGAATGATGTACAAAACATTAGGACTTTGGGCTTCACAGCCTTTCAAAATCAGAAATGAAATACCCACATCACACCATGCCTGAGAAGCTCCTGCACAAGTGAAGGAAGCGAGGCAGAGAGCAGCCCCTACACCCTGCAGACAGGAGCTGTGTCTCTGGGGACTTTGGGGCTGCCACATTGCATCTCAGTCTGTGCAGGAGGAAGGTGTCAGTGTCCCAGCATTTCTCATGAGTGGAGCAATCCATTTTGTCAATCCACCAGCTGGCCAAAAGGCGAGGGGAGTGCCAGGTTCCCTGTCTGCCTGGTGCTAACCAGCTGGCCCTGGGCATGCTTCGAAGCCTGCAAAGCCAAGCTGAAGGCAGGAGGCAGTACGGGGGAGCTGGCTGGTTGCTGGACTTGGATCTGGCAACCTTACCCAGCCCAGGAAGCTGAGCAATCCGTACAGCTGCAGCTGGGGAGCTGAGGACTTGGCAAAGGGGGCAACCTGCCTGCCAGATTTATTTTGGTCTGTCAGGCAAGGTCACCAATTAATTCCTATGGAGCACTGCAGTTTGGTTGCATCTGGATTTTCCAATGTGAAGCTGTAGCATTGTAGAGACTGATACCAGCTTCGTGAGGGGAAGTAAAAGACTTAGTTACAGTGTAGGTACTTATACTCAAGACTGAAATCCTTATTACTGGCTTCTATACTTTTAAGCAGCAAAGTCTATCCGTGTCTAATTTTCACAATCTGTGCAGCTCTTCAGCATCCTAAAGAACAGAGTTGCTTCTGCTCAGAAGTGCTGGAAAAGCCACAGGGTGCAGCACCTTCTCACAGATAAAACAGAAAAGCCTCACACAAGGTGTTCTCCCCTCTGCTCCCCTTAATCTCTATCAGTGAGCCCCACAAAAGCACAGTGTATGTGATTGTGCTCATTCAGTGATACAGCTGTGGTTCCCACCTGTTTTCATACATGTATTGGGTCAAACAGTCACCTGAGATGTGAGACTTCTGTCTCTCTCCCTTACCCCCAGCTGTGTTTCAGAGGGGGTAATGTAGCTACCAGAACCTAGAAGATGATTTCAGACATGAAAACCTGTTTCCAGGGTGTCCAGGGCCCTGAGAAATGGGATATGTATGATGGCCTCTTCAACATTTCTTGTTGAATAGTCTAGTTAACTTTCAGGCTGGAGGGGGAAGATACCTTAAAGCCCACATAAAGTGTTCAGCTCTTCTTAATACATGGAATTTAGTACATCACTGAGAGGAGAATATTGTCCTCTGGGTTCAGCCATGTTAAAGCAAGGTCTTGTGATTCAGCAAACTGTAACAACAGGAACAGGAGGGGACACCATGACTCATGGTGTAAAGATAACTGAGTTAGTATCAAATAGAAGTGGTGTGGCCACATTTCAGACGTACCAGTGCAGTGAGTCTGAAGTAATGTAGACAGGCTAGTATCATGGTGGGCTAAATATTTGACTGCCAGTTCTCACTCCAGCCTGAGCCTGCTTCAGCCTCTAAGCCCATAGTGAATCTAATCTGCATATTAGCACCCAAATCTCATGGTCATGAACAGATCTTGAATATTAATAGATTGTTTTTGACGATGTAATCAGGATTCTAAGTAGAATTCCAGCATGTTAGCTTATTCAGCCCAAATTCTTGGCTCTGTTTCCTTTGCTGTAATTATATCTTTATCGTCTGGCAAAAAAACAAAGCATCAAAGCAGCTCTGGATAGAGTAAATTCTCAACTGCATGAGAGACAGATATGACCACTATTAAATGAGGCACTTAAATATTGTTTTGTATAATGTCTATAAAGAAGAGTTACAATTACTTGAGAATATTAAGTCAATACGTGAAGGATATAATGTAAAAGTATAATGGAGATAGGATTGAGGGGAGCTAGTCACAACATTTCATGCATTTGTCACCACTGAATATATTTTGAAATGTATTTCGTTACCATGAAGAAGATTTTAAGAGTCATGAAAGTGCCCTGAAGCTTCAGAATGAAAAGAGACTGTGACCCGTTTTCCCAGTGGAACAAAACAAAAATGTGGCAAAAGCATGAGGGTTGTTGTTTCAGTACCCTAGTTCAGCACTGTGTTTGTGATAGTGACCCTTGCAGAGTTCATGAAGAACTTGGTGTTTGATGGGGCAAATCTCCATTAGTATTTTCCTCCAATGTACTCAGAATTTACCTATAGCTAAAGTGCCTCACAGATGATGGAGAATGTGGCTATCCAGAAACAGGACCCAAGTCTGAATCCCAGTTAGATGCTCCTGTAAAGACTGTGATTTAATTTTGCCTCTATTATGCAGATGACAATTGGAGTACTACTCCATGTTAATTCCTAGAAGTCTTGGATGCTCAGACTCCTTTTGGGCCCTAAACTCCAACCTTACCTAACAATCAACAACTTGCCTTCACAACAAGTTTTGTGTCCCTCGGCCTTAGCCTGATACACCCATCAATGGATGAAAGAAACTGCAGAAGGAAAGGACAGAGAAAAGAAAGTAAGTTTAAAGCTTCAGCAGGGCTGATGTTGTTTTAGCATGGGGTGCAATGTGAATTTTGGAGCTGCCTGGATAGCTTCTAGATGAAGCCTGGCGCACAGCTGCCAGGGTGCCTGCTCTCCTTGGAGTGGGATGGAGGTGTGCTGAGGTGCCCACATTTGTCCTGCTGAGAGAAGCTGAGCAGGCCAGTGGACACAAATGAATAGGGAAGGGAAACTGGGACATCAGGAAGAAACAGGCTACAGATAATCAAGGTAAATGCTGTAATCAGATCTATTTATATGTAACTGCCACTTCCTGAAATCCATCTGAAAGTAAACTTAATAATATTAGGAAATGTAAGCGTTGACTGTGAATTACAGCTAAGTAAACTTCAAGGGATAAAAGAGGGAAAAAACAGAATTTTTTTTGCACATTAGAGCATTTTCAAGTACCACAATACCAACCTTCTCACAGTGATTGTGGAACCACTGTAAGTGCTATTTTCAAACAGCTTTGGATTTTCTTAGTAAACTGTTCTCCCAGCATTGCTTGCAATGTAATTACTGCCTATCCAGCAATAACAGAAATGAGAATGTCTAAAGCAATGTCTTTTTCCTCCAGAGACAATGTGAAATGGTGTTTGGAAAGAATTGTAATGTACTTACAGGAAAAAACCCGACATAGTAATCAAGTGTGGAGGTTAAAGGGAAAAAACCCACTCCAAACCTTGATTATAATTTATATAAAACTGCCTGGAATTTATCAGACCTATAAATAACTGTGAAGGAAGAAAAAATTTAATCCATCGTTAATAAACACAAAAGCCAGTAGATGGCATGAGAGACCTTAAAATTCAACATCAAGATCAGATGGCTCCTAATAGCTACTCTCTCTTGCAACCTTCTGTGCTGTCTCTGGTTTTAGCCCTAACCACTGTATTTGCTAGCTCCCGGGGTTTCTTATTCATCAGCAGCACTTAGATCCACACAGTACATTTATTTTTAGGGACAACTAAAGTTCATTTAATAAGTCATTCAAACATGCTGAGTAAAAGCCCAGCTCTATTGAGTTTAACCATTTACTTCAGTGGGGTTAGAACTGTACATGTTATTTATACATATATATATATTTATGCTTATGCTGTGGAGCAAGCGTTTAATTTCCAGGAGAGATCTGATATTAACAGTTTTGTCCTTTCCTATCACGCTTCAGCTTCTTTCTCTGGAGCAGAATGACCACGCTTTCCTGAGAGTCACTGTGTCATTTAAAATTAATGAATCAAAAGAGCCAGATCTGATGGACAAAAGGTTTGTTGGCTTTGCCTAGGATACAAAAGATTTTGTCTCTACTAGCCTTTTGCCTATCCCACTGTAATAGCAGAATCTAATGCCAGGTTTTTATGAATAATCCACTAAGGTTTAACCAAAGCTGACCATGAACAAATTAAGTACATTGTTTTGATTTTTTCCAAATGTATAGTTATTTTACAGTTGGCTGAATCTGAAAATGAAAACCTTCAACTTAGCAGTAAAATATACTCATGTGGTTCAGAGAGCTAGTGGAAAAATTTACTTTTCATGTCTAGAATCACTGAAGAACTTTCAAAAGACATATGGGACTATAAATTCATAAGCATTTCTGACTCCATCAAGTAGGTAAGTAGTCATATCCTTCTGATGCAGGGAATGAAGCACAGAAATAGCCAGCCTCATGCAAAACTGCATTACAGAGCTACAAAGGCAGGTTTAGGACAGAAGCCTGGCCTATGTTTAGGCCTGAATCTATTCTCTGACACTCATTGTTCTTAAACCATACTGGAGTGTTATAATTACAAGGTCATACTTCTTGATTACTACTGTGGAACCTAGAGTTCATTAATTCATATCATTGAGAAGCACTAGGAGTGAAAAGTAGAGTGCATAAAAGCTCTGACTGTGAAGTACACATTTTAATACTCAGTAGGATATATAACTTTGGTTTACTTTATAAGATAGGACAGGCATGATTTCCAAATGAGGCTTAAGTCTGGACTGCAGATATCCTCCCAGATGGGTCGGAAATGTCTGTGTGGTGCATTAGAAACTCCAGAAGGGCTTTTTCACACTTGTACTGCTAATGCCCTTAATTCCTTTGGCAAAATGAGCTGGTTCTAAGTGTTTTGCTTTGCTGTACCCGCTGCCAACCTCAGACTTCCCTAACTTTCACTCTATTTGGATTTTACAGCTGCAACATCAGTGGAGTCCTTCAATCAGACAAAGGCATTCAGCTGTCTCAGCTAGAGGGCACTAAGGAACAGGCACTGGACAGAAATGAAAGCTACCCCTTCAAAATAGATATAATAAGAGCTGTGTCTCACCCGTGCCCTGCACAGATGGGTGAACGGAGGGGGAATGGGTCTCGTGAGCTTTCCCCTCTGCCTGAGCCTGCACCCCAGCCTGGGATGCTTTACAGGTAGGGTAGTGGTGAGTAAATTCTCTGGCTGTGCTCTGACATAGTGGGGCATTTTCACCTTTCTTTCCTTGTCTCTAGGACAGTGCATGAACTTGGAGTTTAAGACTTTTGGGCGAAAGCCATCACAAGCAGTATCTTGCTGTTGGGAGCTTTATTGCCTGTAAACACCATAGCCAGTGGGAAGTTCTAACAGAGGAGGTTCTGCTGGGGGAAAGGCATATGTCTGTGGTTTTAGAATGGGCAGGTTACTTTTTCCAGGCATGGCAATTTAGCAGAAAGAAACACATTACTGTGCTGGTGATTCCCTTTAGCTGGGGTGCCAGAGGTCTTCAGTGGGGCTTCAGCCAGGGCCAGACCTGACTGGCAAGCTTATTGCTTTTTAATACTGCACAGTGTATAGCATTAATATATATTGTCCTTTTAGAATAAACTAATTTAGGACTGCTTATAAGTCTCTGCCTTCATGTTTTTTTTCCAATGACTTTAATAGTCTGTAAATTGTTTCTAGGAGAAGGTGTTTACCGTGATGAGTCGCTTGTATTTTTTACTGTACATCCTAGCTTGATCATTGTTAATTAGTGTCATGTTTCTGTGTAGATGACTGTGTTTTACTGTGAGCAGAATTACTTCTCTTACTAAGGGCTGTTTACTGTTACTAAATTCCTGTTCTGGTAGTTGAACATTAAAGTTCATTTTTCTTCTCTCACTACAGCTCTTCACTACCTTTGTCTTATCTGAAGTGGTTGACTGGCAGAAGTTTTCCTTTTGTAAACAAGCAGATTAAAGAGAAAAGTGTTGAATTAAGGATGACAGTCTGGTCCTATTAAAGTCAATGGCAAATCTCCCATACACCACAGTGAAAACAGTACCAGGAAGAAAAGGGCTCTCCAAGTATAATATGTGTGATTCTAAAGGAACATGGAATGCAATATTCTTTGTATTTCCTCTTGCTTGGGGCTACACATTTTTGGCAGCGTATCACTTCTGATGAGTTAGCAAAACACATCTTTTGTACAGGGAGTTTGTGAATGCTTTATTACAAATATAAACATATTGCAAGAACTCACATTACTGGTCTTAGAACAACCTTGCTGTTGAATAGAGCACTGGTTTTCTACATACAGACCCAGTACACATGAAGGTTCTCGAATACAATGTATAAATTAAATTAAGACAGAATGAAAAGAGGCAAATAACCCCACCCCCCCCTTTGCTCTCTGTAGGTTATTCTCAGAAGAGAGGCAAACATACTTGCCATAAGGTACATACCAGGTGTCAGAGCTCAGCTGATTGAGCCCAGGTTTGAACAAATGGCTCATAATGGCTTAGTTTCTTCTGGAAGTGATGAAGTGCAGTACACTGAGGGGGAAAAAAACAAAAAGTGTGTTTTCTAATTTGAAATTCAGGTTGAAAAGCAAAATGAGAGTAGAGGAGTGCTCACACTTCTACTCTTGAAAAGAAAGCACTGAGAAATGTTATTCTGTAGTTGTTTAGCTATTTAGTCTTCAGTCATATTTCTAATAGTTCTGTCTTTAGTTAGAAAGACAAGTATTTTCTTTAACGACAGTTTGCTGACAGCACTTGTGTTTAGCCGTACCTCATCAATGCTAAGGCTTCTTTTGGAAGAGCATGCTTGGTGTTGTTGCCTGTTACAGGAAATGTATCACAGCACACTGCACAGCAGTTCATGTACAGGGTGAAGAGACGGGGTGTCACTACTAGGGGTTTGAAGGTGCCACCTATTCCTGGTACCCTGAGGTAGGAAGGCATTTCCTTTCTGCAGAGGCCTAGTGAAAGCTGGCAGATTGACAATTCACTGGTTAAACACAGTCTAACTGTTCTGCTTGTACTTTATTTTAGCTTTTTGATGCTATTGATCTTACATATTTTTCTATATATTACTTTATTGAAGCATTTGGAATGCTACCTGATGTATTATTGTTCCCTGAAGTTTTTTAAGGCATCGTTTTCATAGATATAAAATAGGAGATGGTAAACAACAACATAGAACCAGGCCCTATTCATACTTCTAGCTTATGAAGCACCAGCACATCCATTAAAATTTAAATTAAAATGGGGACTGTGTCACACACTATAGCTCTCTGGAAAGCTACAGTGGGAGTCTATCAGTCCAATTCATTCCTTTGTAGAATGTACTAAGGCTAATGGTCTTGCTGGGAGTAAAATGTATTTTTTTTCAGAACAGTTCCAAGAACAGACTTTGCTCTTTACCAGAAAACATAAAAGAAAAACAAATGCTTACTGTGTGTTTAGTATGCTAAATATGAAAGTCTTTGCACAATGGAATGTTAGCAGTAGCTGTAATCATGTTTTCCTTTCATCACCTACTGAACATAATTTTAAGAGAGGACTGCTGTAATTATATTTCAGATAAAAGGGAGCTGAATTTCTGGATAATATTATAGTTGGTCTGATTGTTTTGTTGATAGGGAAAAATAAAGAGAGAGACCGCATGAATACTTATTTAATGAACAACATATTTATTAAGCAGTGCAGACTGTACATATTGCATTTAACACTGGATGCAATGCAGTAGGTTTGTTGTCTTCAAGAACATTTCTTAATATTTTACTACAGGGACTGCATTCCCTTCTTATCCGTCCAGCTATTCAATTATTTGTGTAGTATGTCTATAGCAGAGCACTAAAGCTTTTAGCTTAACTACAGTCACCAGTGCAGGTACAATCAATGTCAGCATCCACAGACTCCACAGCATCTTCAGACGCAGATTTCTTATCGCTGCTTCTCTGCCATTCCAGCAGGCTTACAGCAGTATCTGTCAGAAGAGCAGAGTCATTGTTAAGCAACATCAAGCAAATTAACACGTTTCAAGGAAATCCTGTTTTGATGGCTGCCAGCTCCCTCATCAAGTAAAGAATGAAATCCTGCCCCCACAACTGACATCTAACTGACTCATTGGCTTGGAGCAGGATTTTCATCCATGATATAATTAATAGAATACTTCCCTAAAACCAAAATGAATAACATTTCACGGAGCACAAAGACAATAAGCAGGAGGCTGTAAAAGTGCTGGAGGTAGCCACCATCAGTGTAAGACCACCACATACCAATACACACCATCAATCTCTTTTTATGTTAGTGCTCCATATTGTTGCATATCTCAGCTGACTATTTGTCAAAGTTCATTCTGAGGGATAAGCCCTTTGGAGAATTTTCAGAGGCTCATAAACTTCTAATTAAAGTTTCCCATATATTGTGAAATCTGGCAGATCATTGTCAGTTGCAGTATTAACCTTACCACACTGCTTTATCAACAGCAGCTTGAATAAGCCAGATCCCTTAATGCTGAAATAATCTAAATGGAATAATGATATTCATCCTTCCAATAACTATTCTTAGCTAGTTGAAGGTTTATCATTGCATCTGGAAGAATATTAGAACATCTATTTAGATTAAGTTTGTATAATGAGAATGGGTAAAGCTTTCATAATTTTACCTCCATTTGTTTTATCCCTTAGTTGGACAATGCATTTATAACATGCCATCTCTCATCACAGGGAAATCAGGAGACTGCTGTAAAGGTTCAGGTCATATCAGTATCTTATCTCCTGAAATACTAGAACCCTCCTTGGCTAAATTACTGTCCTGAAGCATGGGTTTTGCATAACAAACTGGATAATAAATACTTCCCAGAAAGGTGCTGTAGATGCCTTTAAAAATTTATATAATATTTTCAAGCTGTGAAATGAGAAACACTATAAGATTTCTGAGTGTTTATTATATACATTAATTCTTGTTATGTCTCCTACTCCTGGGCACACTGTGGGCCCCATCACATTTATATCCATGTAGGAAACAGTTCCCTTGGCAAACTGGATCATGGCTGAATAACTACTGTCCCTATGGGTAAGGCTTGTGGAATGTTTCAAATGTAAACCAATATGTGGACTTAAACTTGGAGTGATGTCCACCTCAGTCAAGATTGTATGACCACTGATTTGAGGACAACAAGGGAAATTCTTCATCCTTGTATTCCATTTTGTCCTTGCTACACTGGTGACAGTGAAGGAGTCCCTCTTTTTTGAGACAGCAGACTGTCAGGTTTGAGTTCTTGTATTAACATCTGAGATAAAGTCTTTGTCCAGTGTATGCAAATTCATGTTCTCAACTTGAGACTTGAGGATTTGATTTTTGCTGCTTCACTAAGTCACTGGACAAAGAATGAAAAATCACAGGTTTTAAGGGCTGGCCTTGTATTCTAATTGAGTCTTAGGATGATGAAAAGCAGTAGTATTGCTAATAAACAACAAGTGGTATATTGTTTCTTCTCCCTCCTCCTCTCTATCCTCCTCCTTTCCCACCTCCTTCTCCTTCTTAGGATAAATAAATACAAAAGTCCCCTTGATTAGGAGTGCTGCTAGCAGACTTCCTAGTCTCTGGTTCAGTAAATGAAACAGAGAAGCCTGCTGTTGCTGTAAAAGCAGCACTGGCTGTGACAACTAACTTATCTTTTTTTACTGATTTTCCTCTTTTCTGGCACATTTCTGTGAGAGAATGAAACAGCTTTATTATAGCCTCATATTCTGAGGCAGTGAGTGGCCTGGGGTGGTGACGTTTCAGAGATACAGAGTTCGACACACAAAAGAAATCTGTGAAACATGGATATGACAAGATTTTTGGAAGTTATTTTGTTGAGGATGGGTTTTTCTTTTCATGAAAGGATGCATCTATTCACATCCCAGGGAGCTGTCAGAAAACTATTAGCGCTCTCTCTATGCTACTTGTTGAATAGGCTGGTGTAGATGGCTCACTATTATAGAAGGATATTCATTGATTTTATGGGCTGATTCAGCACATTGTGGATATTAATAGCTTGAGCAAAGTGCAAAGTTCTACACAGATGTTGTTTAAAATAAGACATAAAATACTTTGTTCTCTGCCAGAGAGAGACTCAACACAGGGGTCCCTTAGCTTCAGTGAAACTACACTGGATTATCCTAAATAACAACAGATTTGGCCAACGACGGTTAACACAGAGAATGGACCATTTCCATAGATAATCCTTAACGCTAGATTTTGCTCCAAGGTATATATGTACTGTGTAACTCATGCACAAAAATATCTGTAGGTTCCAGGCTGGATCCTTCTCTCATGCACATATAACTTCAGCATGAACCTGCATTAGACAGTGTACCACATCCATGACAAAGTGGTATAAATGAAAGGAGAAGACTACCCAGTATTCCTAAAAATCTGGGGCATGTTTGTATGTGTGTATATAAAATACCTTCAAAAACACACAGTTTTTTTGAACAATATAGAGAACATTTCAGCAATATGTTTTTTGCTGATGTATTGCACGGTGGCATGGCCTGGCAGCCTAATCACAGCAGTCTTGTCACACTACTTGACTGACTTTCAATTGCCTTGGTCTACACAAAATTGCAGGCTGTAGTGTGCATAAAAGGACTCAGTGTTGCTTATCTCAACTTTATGGAGATGCTGAAAATGTGAAAAAAAAAAAAAAAATCGATCACTGCTGCCTCTTTTACCACCTCAAATGTTTTTCTCAAATGATGCCACCTGTCACCATCTAAACTAGCTTTTAGCTGGCCAGTAGTGTCGGTGGTTATAACAAATACTAATGGGATTAAAAAAAGCAACTCAGAGAGGAGCTGGAGCAATACCAGTCTGTCTGTGTCTGTGCTGTGTTTTGTTCTTTCGAGTGCTCTGACAGAACTCCTACAGTACATGACACAGAGAGAAAAATATCTTACCTTTTGGGAAACAGTGGAAGCCAACCTTAACTGAAGTTTTTTCGATTGGAGTACAGTCTTTCATACATTTCAGTACTGGGTCAACAGAGTAGCACATAGATTCCTCACCATCAATAGCAGGATTTCGATTCAGCTTCACATAACTGCGCTGCAGCTTGCACCCTTAGAGGAAAAGGAGGGGTAGTTAAAATTGTAGAAATAAATCCTAATCGATCCTTGCAATAATAAAGGTCCATATTTTCCCTTCAACTTTTATTAAAACACAGATGCCTGACAAACCATTTTTCACAGTAGTGAGGTTATCGAGATAGGATGATAATAAGTTTGGGGATACAGGAAAGAGTCTGAAAGGGAAGCTATTTTTAAAATCTAATTGCACAATGTAACCCAAATGGAATAATGTATACCCAGTTTTTTAGAACTGCATAATACACAGAAAATAACCTATCATGTCTGAAAGCTATTAAGAATAGATACTGCAAGGACAATGGCTACTTCATTGCATTAGGAAAAATGTCAACTGGAGTGAATGGATTTAAAAAAAAGGCAGCATTTATATAATAACATCAAGGATAATTTTTGTATTGGATGATTTTTATAAAGCTGCAATTATCTCACTAGAAAGATATAATGTAACTTAACAGGATACCAGTTATGACTCTGTTTCCTGACACACAGATAAAGTACTATTCTACTGCCACTGAAGTCAAGGAGAAAACAACCATTAACTTCAATAAAGTTATCTCAGGTCCAAGGTAAATGGAGACCTACAGAACAAAACTGTATTGATGTCATGGGAGACCATCATTATTTTTCCAGCTATGTGTAAAAGAAGCTCTTTAACTTTAGGAGTGTTTCTAAATATTTCCCTGAGATTGCACCCTTAGATGGTGCAGAACAAAAAAAATTTTGTGCGCTCTGAAAATGTACATAAACTTACGATCTGCCACTGTATTCATAGCTTCCATCTTTGATGAAATTAAGCCTGCAGACAACTGCTGAAACTTCCTTGATTTAGTGGTAAAAATCATACTTACTTCAGGGGAAGCAAGATGATGCCTGCTTGTGTCTCCCCAAGAATAATGCTACTCAGTGCAAGAAATTATAGTAGAATCAATTATTTAACATTGAGCTGCATATGAGACAAAGACTGTTTTTGTAATGTATATTCTCTGTGTTCACAGGCAATGTTTTAAAGATTCAGTGGTTAATGACATTAAAATGGATATATATTGCTATTGTCTTTTCTAGGTAAAAGATATCTGCTGCTTTAAAAAAAAAAAAAAAAAAAAAAAAATCTAGCTGTTGGCAGGGCAAAAGTGAAGTTGTATTCTCTCCAAGCATAAATTGTTTTCAGATCTACTCACCACCAGGGCAGGTTTCTTCTAGCAATACCCATGAATGAACAAAAGCAGAACAGCTGTGTGCCAGCTTACGATTTGGCATTAGGAGTTCATTGTGCTTCTCTCTGTCATTATTTCCACAAACTCCACAGGTCTTTCCTCTCATCCATGAAGCAACAGTAACCTGTAAAATAGCACACCTTTACAGTGAATACTGAAGTGTTGGCCTGTTATATTGCCCAGATAGTAGACACAAAGAAAGTAATAACCTTGAAAAGAAGTCCAATACCTTAAGGACTGCACCATCAAAAGCTGCAGTCTTCAGTCCATATGCTGGAGCTTCCACTATAACTGTTGTTCCATTTTTATAAATTTTAACATGGTCTGTAAAGGGAGAATGAGACATAATGTGATCTGCTTAATTTCGAATTGATGGAGAAATTGAGTAGCACAAAATACCATAATGCATTTTCCTTCAGTGATTTTGGTTTGGTTTGTTTTTTTGTTTTCTGGAGAGAGACAAAAATGGAAGAAATTATCTCTTCATTTGTAAAAATATTCCACTGCTGCTCTCTATATTGGGAAATGTGAAAGAAAGTAGTCTTTCAAGAGTCTTGAAATTATAATGACATTAGTGGTGCTCCAACTAAATATCTGAGCCAAAGCATCTGTTTCCATAACAAGCACTTTTTTTCTAAACAATCACCAACATGGACATTTCATACTCATATATGAAAGGACTTTGTTTACCTATCAGTTGTGCTGGAATAAAGTAGGAGTGTATATACTACAGGAAGCAGGAATGTAAGTCAATATGAATCTTAAGAAAATAAAATATCTAGTTTTTCTTTGAATTAAATTTTTTAAATTAGTTTTTTTTTTTACACTGAGATTTTTCTGTGGAATTTATATAAACATCTTGCAGATGTCATTCATGGAAAGCAGCTGTCACAAGTTACCTTTTCCATACTCAAAAACTTCACTGTGTGATAGAACTGGTTCTTCATTGCATGCTACAAGGAGAGAGGAATTTGTAGCAGGATAGATTTTGATGTTCCTTCAGAAAAAAAAGAAACTAATGGTTAATTTCAAATGTGAAAAGCAGAGGTATTTGTGACCAAAATTAACAGAGAACCAATTTAAAGATATGTATTTTGAATGAATGACCTTTTCTTTCCAAAGTGCTCAACTGATCAGGACAGTGGATTTTGAGATAAAAGCTTTAAAGAAAAGACAGCCTGGGGAATATATGAGCTTGTTATCATATGCAACGGTGGCTATGAAAATGAAGGCAAGAGCAACTAAACCAAATAGTCTCAGATGAGGATTTCTTCTGGAAATCCTGTCTTTACCCAAAGATCTGATTGCAAGCCAGTTTCACATAGAAGCTAGACATCTCCCATCCCCAGACTAACTCGTTGAAACTTTATACCTCTTTTCTGAGCCCTTAGGATAAACCACACTTACACTGAAGTTGTATTTATGTGAACCTCTCTTGAGAAAGACTGAGGTTCAACCTTCCTTGTAGTAATGATGAATTTTGGGTGTTCAGTACAGTCCTGGGCCACTATCAGGTTACAACTTTTATTGAAAGAATATGTATGCCTCATGTGATCAAAAGTTTTGAAATCTCCTTCGCTGACTTCACATGTGGCTGCAAAACAAAATGAGAAAAGAAATGGCAGATGTAACAGCGGCATGCATGCTGCTGGAAAGTATTGAAGGACACCTCTGTGAGATTGAACTACCCAGTAAACAGGAAAGAAAATTCAGCATCACATTGGCAGATGTTTTCAATGCTGCCAGGGCCTTTAAGGATAGGACAGCACTACAGAATAACTACCAGATATAGACTATTCTGGTGTTGATCTTGGTGATATGAAAAACAAAAACCTCAAGCTCATAGGGACTAAAATGTATGAAATTCTTGTGAAACTAAAAATAGTAATAATGAAAAATGTAATTCACATTTTCCACAGAAGTGCTAAGCACCAAGTAGATGAGGCTCATATGACTCTCTGTTGAAGAACATAAATAGGGCAGCAAATTATATGATCTGTCTTGTACCCAACATCTCATGCCTCTAAATACATAAATACCACATTCTGTTCACTAGACAACCTCTAGGACTTGTAGAGAGGAGTGTTTCCTGCACTCTGAATATTTACAGAATTTGGAAGACTTTTTATGCAGCAGCCAAAAAACATGTTTCTAAGTGAGGGAATAACCTGTTGAGAAAGCAGGGTTAGCTGTGCTCCCCCATAAGACCACGGCAAGGAAAAACAAGGCCCAGTCCTGCCAGAGGAGGGAATCTACAATCATTGCTTATTCATGTGACAAGCATATGAGTAATATTTACATTGATCTTCTTGTGCTATTTGCGAAGCTATTTTGGGAAATAAATTCCAGGCAGTGATATCTTGAGTCTCGTAAGTTGGAGATGGGCCTAAGGGCAGAGTGAATGGCATTCGGAGTGCCTGATAGTAAAGTGTTACCTGAAAAAGCAGAAATGAAAATACATTTAGATAAACGTATTTCTCAAGAGATGACTGCAAACAAAAAAAAAGTCTCCTATCTTGAAAAAAAAATATAACTTGAAGTTGCATTTATACAATGGCAGTTGTGTTAGTCACTCCAGGATGCACTCAAAACTCCAGCTTTTGTGAGAACTCCTCTTCTAGTCACATTTCTTGACTTTCTGACAAATTGTTAAGGACACTGAAAAGTAACTGATGTGGATGAAGTTTAGGTGATAATTAAGAGACTTCCTCAAAAATGAGGTAACAAGTACAGTAATTGAGTAAATCAATGGAAGTGCCTGGAGAAGTGAACAGTATCCATTACAAGCTGAAAACTAGCATCAGGAGCACTGGGGTAAGATCCCTCACGGTAGCTACAAATTACATTTACCAAGAGAATCAAATTAAAGCCTAGTGTGCATACTTCTTCATTAAAGTATATAAAAAATCTTGCAATAGTGAAGCACCATGGAAGGTTAAAGACACACTAATTTTTCTGTGTATGAATATCTGTCTCTTATTAATCTGCCAAAGATCCATAGGGGAAATTTTTCAAAGCAGTGCATAGGGATTCAGTGGACAAGGAGCAATTAATCAGTGGGATTCTGGAGATTCAGCCTGTGCAAGGTGCTCTGCAAGTGTAAATAATTGCTCCAGTTTGGTTAAGGCAGAGTTGCATTTGTGGCTGTCCTAACTTGCTCAGACTTGTCTCATCAAGCTTGGCCACTGCGGATGTGGGACTTGAGTGCCGACACAGGTAGATGCTGTACACGTTTGCAACTGATCCAGAGGTGTTCTCAAGGCCTTTGCTGTCTGCTCTGAGATGCCTGTACATCCCACACAACTCATCAGACTGAGTCAAGTGAATAAAGGTGTGAGTGCAGAGCAGTCATACTGGACTAATTGCTGTTCCCAGCATGGCAGTAAGGCATTTGACGACAGAGTCTGATTTTCAGCTCACTACTAGTTTGCACCAAAGAAGCACAAAGTCGAGAGTACTCTTGCATGTATTTCAAGACCCATGTAATGTGGCCAGGTATACAGCAGTTTCTCTAAAAGACAAAGGGTTTTTTTTTTTGTTTGTTTGTATGTTGTTATTTTTGTTGGTTTTTTTGTTTTTGTTTTTTTTTACTTTACATTACATATCTAAATGTTATTGATTGAAAATCCATTCCAGGTAAGGAAAAGGAAAATAACAACTGCCACGTACCCCAGGAGCTTTAATTACTGTATCAATTGTTCGTGGAGATGTTGCAGCAGCCCTTACTATAAATTCATGAGGTGGATTTCTCTGATCTGCTTCTGAGAAGCCCAACATGAGTGCTGCACCAGGAACATATTGCATGAATCTAGAGATAAATAAGATGTGACAAACTCAGGTACATGAGCAAAATCAGGCATGGGAGGATGAGGACTAATGGCAGTTCTGAAATATCAGGCAAACAATGGAAGAACTGAAAAGTCAAAGAAATAATACTTTGGGTCAAATCAAATCATTGATTTTATCCAGGGGAAACCCATCGGTTTTATTTTGCTCATTTTAACTACGTATTGTTTTGTACTCAATAGAAGAACATTTCAAAACAAAAAAGCATTTTGAACTAAAATATCAAATCATTTAATGTGGAAAATGAAATTAAACATGTCAAGTTTTTAAATATTTGGGGCATATCTTTTAACAAGAAACATATGGAGAAAGTAAAAGACATTCACAAATCACTTTTGTGCCATTTAACTTGTGTTTTCTATGCAAAAAGGTCCCCAAAAATGTTTGGAGTGAAAAAATTAATCTGATTCTTTCAGTGTTTTTATAAAGCCAACTAACATAAGAAAGGCAAAATGACAGTTTAGGAAAGAGTGAATTACATACGTGGTACTTGTCTTCTTTATCCAAGATGGAAGGTTTCCCCATTTCACCTTCAGCTGCACGGCTGGCTTCCTCGCCAGTTGGCCAGTGGTAGCCATGGCTTCGATTCTGTAGTCCCTGCACTCCTTGCCCCATCTCAATCTTGCCTTTAAAAAGAGGGAAAGTCATCCGGATTTCAGAAAAGAATCACAGAATCACCCTTAACTATTTGAATATGTAAATCTTTCTTCTTTCCTGAAACTTCACATAAATTCTTAAAGTTTCTAAGTCTTTCTTTTGCTCTAAATAGGCTCACAGAGAAATTTGGAGTACATCCAGAAAAGTCTGAGGAATAGTAGAAAAAAAGTTTGCTCCACCATGCCTAACTACCTGTACATATTCCTGTTTCAAAGCAACCCCTGGAACATCAGGTTCATCATAATTTCCTGAGTTTACAATTTCTAAATCAATATATATTTTTTTTCTAGAATAGTGCATTACAATTTCTATTAGCTTGCTCCAGTACATCCTGATTTGAATTCCACCCCACCTTTTTTGATAAAGAAATATCATGCTGAAATTGTTAAGCTGAACTGCAAAAAGCAAAAACCTCTTGCATCAAAAGGTGCATGGGAAGCGCAGCACAGGGGAGTGCAAAAAAAGAGAAGGAAGACCTGTTAATTCACTTATGATACTTTCTCAGGTGTCAACCCATTGCTCAACTTTATTTTATCCATCTTTTTGTGTCAGTCCTAAGAAATACATCAATTCAAATGGATTTGAGTTATGGATCTTCTGAAATGTATTATACAGAGAAAACTAGCCAAATTCTCAGAAAAGGAAACTCATAGCAAATAATAAATAGCTAGTAAAGAAGCAGTCAATTTAAAAAATATTTTTGTACTTCTACAGTTTACATTTTGATGTATCTTGAAAGGTCGATCTATTTTGCTAGATTTTGAAGTGGTTCACTTTTTTTTTGATTTTGTATTTTGAATTCAAAAGAATAGTGAAAGATAGTCTGAAATTTCAGACTTCGTGAAACATTTAAAAATATGTGTTTTTCCTGCTTGCTTCTAATCACAGGGTGCTCTGTGCTTATTTTAAAAACTCTGGGCTTTTTAGATGTCTCTCTGGGTGAAGCTGTCTGTGTACTTACCTGTGTTTTCAGTGGCAGTATTACAGCATCAGCACATGCTTTCCAATTGGTTTCAGCCAGCTGAACCACAACTAGTTGCACATCAGCTTTGGCAGCATCAGAACGAACATATGTTGTAGCCTGATAACCTTGATTTCTGCTGTCACTCCTTACTGCCTGTGCCACAATCGTAATGCCAGGTGGAATTATGTCTCCCAGGAAGTTGCGCTGAAAAACAACCCCCAACCATCTGTGCTTAAGTATTCCTGTGTATTCACTGGAGAGCCTGCAGTCCAGTTTATGTGAGCTGATGGGAGGAGGTAGTCCTCCTCCTTCATCAGTTTAGTTTGTGGTACATATTTCTATATCCGTAATTTAAGAATAAATTTGGTTGGAATCATGATTATTCATTACCACCAGGGATCAAAGAAGTGATTGTTTTGATGCAGATACAGGACTCTTCCAAACTATATGCACTTACTAAGATTTTGTGCATTACTATTTCAAATAGCTGCCTACAATACATACTAAATATCTAAATAGCAGTGTACACATTTGCAACCTATTTTGCTGTTCTACATCTTCTTCAAGGAAACTTATTATTTTGAAATCCTTTTCAGTAGCAGAGTTACCATAGACATTGCCTGCATTTGCAGAGCTTTTTATTCTATTATGATGTAGATACCTTTAATAAGTACAATTCTAGAATACTAAGTGTGTAATAAAGACAAAGTGATCTGTGCTCAATGGGACTTTACATTTACCAATCAGTAATGACCATGGAGAGTCAGATTTTAGCTATACTCTGCATGCACTCACAACCTCAGATCTACATCTAAAAATAATTAGGCAGGCTTTAAATAAAATGTTTTTTCTCCTACACATTTTTACCTTAATGAATTGAATTAGGGCTTTTATTTTGGGCTTTCACAGAAAAAAGAAAATTCTTTCCCCTTTAACTTACTATGTCATTCCCTTAAATGTCTAAAATTAAAAATCTAGCCTTTCAAAAACTGCAAACACCTTTAGAAATGAAGGAAAATGTACTGAAGAAACCAGCAAACAAAGCCCTAAAGCTAAGGGAATTTGGAAAAAAAAGTTTTCATAGGGGAAATTATCTCAACGGATTTTGACTTTCCTTTTAAAAACTTGACTCGCAGCATAGCACCTGAGCCTAATCCCCTCAGCTGTTAGAATGCTACCACATCTAGAGCTCTTACTCAGCAGCCAGCAAAGCTTCCTTTTGCCTGAGGGCTCTGGGGAGACTTTATAGTGGCCTTCCAGTACCTGAAGGGGGGCTACAGAAAAGCTAGGGAGGGACTTTCTATAAGGACATGTAATGGTAGGACAAGGGTAGTGGTTTTAAACTGGATTTAGGTTAGCCATGAGGAAGAAATTCTTTAGTGTGAGGGCGGTGAGACACTGGAACAGGTTACCAAGGGAAGTTGTGGATGCCCTCGCCCTGGAAGTGTTCAAAGCCAGGATAAATCTTTGAGCAGGTTGTAACTAGGTGATTTTTAAGGTCTCTACCTACCCAAACCATTCTATGATTCTTCAAACCACACAGACAGTAGTACCTCACGAGTCAGGCTGGAACCATGGCTGTGGTGACTGCTCATGGAGCTTCTCCTTGAGCTGTGGCCAGAGTTTTCTCCATGGAGGTGGCTGCTGCTGCTGCTGCTGCTGCTGCTCCTGCTATTGCTGCTGCTGCTGCTGTTGCTGTGGCTGCTTACTGATTCAGAGGAAGATGATGAGCTGCTTGAAGTCTTCTGATCTGGATGCTATGAAACAAAAATAGGTTAAAAAGCTATGGCATGGCCTCTGATTTAAAGTGGAAACATCCAAATCAGAGCTATCATCCTGCCATGTAGAGAGTGGTTGCATGTTCATACTGTTCAGGTGGGATGTTAGGGGAAAATATAAACTGACACTTAATAACTAGTCAAACATATCCATATTATTTTAGAAATAAAAAGACTTTACTAGTTAATTAAAAATTCCGTAAATCATCTCCCTCTCCATGTAAGCAAGATACATGTAAACTCTGCAGATACTACCTACAAAAGATTACTTTATCATCCTTCTAATATATATTAGAAATACCTCTGTGTCATAATGCAAACTGAACCTGGTTTCTGATGCAATCCACATACATGATGATTTTACCATGACTGCGCAAAAACTGCAGGCACACCTATTCCTGCTGGAAGATCCTGATTTGTAATTCCTCTGTTGTCTTTGTTAACTTAGTTTTAACTGCATTGTACAGCATCTAGCCCAAAGGTTTCCTGAGTTAAATTTGAGGATTTCAAATGTTGCAACAACAGAAGGATGCAGTGTAGCAGTCGGCATTTCAGTAATAAACAGGCTTATTTTAGCCATTGACAGTATTGACACTGAACTGTAGAGAATGCTCAAGTGAAAGAAACCAAAGTCCCTCAGTAGTACGTGTCACGGTTTAACACTGTCCTGGCAATTAATTAACAGTATGCCTGATCTTATCAACTGTAGCCACCATGGGAATGTACACCTGAACTAGGGACCTACCCAATGGATATGAGCAGACTTGAAACGAAGCTGGTATACTTTTGGAAGGTGATATTCCTGCAAAATTCCAAAAGGGATTATTACCCACAGCTCAGTCAGGATCACCTCCTAGCAGAAAAGTCAAACCATTAGAAAATTTTACCCATTCTGCAGAAGCATCGTTATGACTGTGACTGTTAAATTGGGACTTGTCATATTTTGGCTCAACTTGTGTGTCATATTTACTGTGGCGACGGTAAACACCAATGCTTTCACTGCTGCTGCTGCTGCTGCTGCTCTCTGTTCTACGCTTCTGCTCAAGGACACTTCTTGCTCCTTCAGCAGCACTGGCAAGTGGAAAAGGTGTGGTCTTGGACTGTTTCTTAGCCTTATGCTTTATACCAGATGCTTTGCTACTGCTGCTACTGCTGCTACTGCTGCTACTGCTGCTGCCTTTGCTGCTGCTACTACTGTTTTTGCTGCTGCTTCTACCGCTGCTACTTTTGCTACTACCACTTTTGCTATTACTGCTTTTGCTTCTACTGCTGCTGTTACCACTACTGCTTTTGCTACTACTACTGCTTTTGTTACTACTATTACTATTACTGCTTTTGCTACTACTATTGCTATTACTGCTTTTGCTACTACTACTGCTGCTTTTGCTACTTCCACTGCTTTTGCTACTGCTACTACCACTAACGCTTTTTCCGCTACTACTACTACCATTACTACTACTACTTCTTTTGCTACTACTACTACCGTTGCTACTGCTACTGCTGCTACTGCTACTGCTGCTACTACTACTGCTGCTACTATCACTTTCACCAAAGGGACTGAATTTGTTTTCTTTGGCTTTGGACTGTCTTGCTTTCAGATTTGTTTGTTTCCCCCTCATCGATGCTCTGTTGTCAGAGTTGCTGCTGGAGAGGCTGCTCGTTTCATTCTCATCACTCCCACTGATGCTGCTGGAACTGGACGATGAACTTCTGGATTTTCTTGTCCCCTGGTCAATAGTACCATTGGATAAAACAAAGTTAGTTTTCTGTGTTCCAGCAGAAAGTTCTAAGTAAAATCAGATACAGAGACACAGTAATCTTTGTATCTCTGCTGCCTTGCAATACAAAATGTATGCCTGACAACATTCTTGTAATATACCAAAATGAGGCAAATTCATTACAATATGTTAAAACCCCATAAGTAGAACAATACCCCACAAAACTCTTGATCTTAAATTTGTATGTAACACATGGTGGTAATGATAGTGCTGTAGCTATGAATATCTTAGGGCAAGTTGTATAGGTTGGTACCATACCATTTTGCTACACCTGCAGTAGCTGGAAAGAATGGGCTACCTTTTGGGCACACAACAGCTATTTTGTGTCTTACAGGAAATTTTTAGAAAATCCTACAAACCAAACCTACTCTTTCTAATGTCCTTCACCTGCAGGAGAGATAAGTGCAAAAAAAGGAGCAGCAAAAAGACTCGTGTTCCCAAAAGCAGCTCTGTATTTTTCATTTTTGTATACTACCTAAACAAAGGAAGCTACTTAGGAAAAGAAATATAAAAAACTAAGCTTTGTGTAATTACTTCTATAAATCTAGATGTGGAGTTTTGTAACAGTACCTGGTCATTAGCATTATCAAGGATTTTCTTCACCCTTTTAAGTACTTCTTTCCTGGAAGACACTTGTGCTTCTGGATCTTCAAATGTTACTAAACGTACCATTTTTGTAGGAGCTTGGTCTCCTGCTTGAATTGTAATTTGTATTTTTTCAATAGGTGCCCCTGTGTCAACTGAAATTGCACAACTATTAGTGTTACTGTTAGTATTAGCAAATGAATAATAGAAAAAGGCAATTTTTGCTATAATTTGTTTAGCTATTCTTTTCCAAATGAAAAGATAAGTGTTCGGTGCTTTTCTTTGTATTGAGTAATTTTATTAAAATTTATAACTGAATGTATAACAGTTATAACTGAAGTGCATACTGGAAATAACTAAATTTTAAAATATTAGCATGATACTAGATTCTTTTTGAGTCAATAAGCAGAATGATAGATGTAAGTGGATTTCTTAGCTAGGTAACACTATGGGATAGTGAATAGGCATCAGAGAGGAACTGAGGCTCTACTCTTGAATTGTAAAGAATTGCCAATTGGTTAGGCCATTAGTTTGATACTTAGAAGACCTACATCCAGTGGCCTGCTGTGCTTTTACTTTCTATGATCGTGGATTAAGACATTAAGGACCAGATCCTGGCAAGGTTAATCCATAACTCCCTTTAAGAATCGGGCTTTTAGAGTGTAGCTACAGGACACTGCATCAGATCTGCTGCCCATGTCCAATTGGTCTGTGCTTCATCCCAAATCCAATGATTCAGGATGCATCAGACACGCTCTGCAGGTGCAGATCAGCTCTGCTTGACACTGGTCATGCTGAGGGATTTTACTGGGGGAGCTGGGAAATTGCTGCTCAGAGAAGAGGGAAAGAAACGGATTCCTGCTACAAATACAGTCTGTTGCCATTACTGGCAAGACTGGGAGGTCTAATAGTAGTTTTTGTGCTTCTTAAGAAACAAAAGAGATACATATATATATACAAATATATATATATGTACATACACACACACATCTGCCCACCCACCTGTTAATTTCTTTTTACAAATACAATTGTATTTACCAGGCTTGAAGGTCATCCTAATGGCATGCTCTCCAACTAGGTAATAAAGAGGCACATTTTTGATAAATGCTGCATGTACGCTTTTCCTCTCAACGCACACTTGAAACCCAAAAGTACTTGCATTGGAGCACATGGACTGAACAAATGGTTCTTTTTGGGAAGAGTGTCCAAAGGAAAAGGAATCTTCTGATGAAACATCATCTTCAGTCTGTCTGTCCTGTTAGATAATACAATAGTTGGAGGAATGTTTTAATGTTGTGAACCCTATTTTGGTAATAGCTACATATATTTTACAAGAGGAATTAACCAGTTTATTTCAGATAGCAAGGCTGTGACATAGGGCAACTTGGTTTTCAGTTGGACAAAGTTATCATCTGAATGGCCTGATTAGACTATCTAATGTAGAAAGAGCCCCAGGCTCTAAGAATGGAAAATTATATCACAAATTGGTTATAAATATTTAATTTTGTTTTCCTGGCACAGCAGACAATATTAACAGGTTCTTGATAAATCCAAGTGTGCTCTAGACTGACTGGAGTTCTTCGATTTACAGTTGAGTCAAAAAACATCTTTATCTATGTCTATAGAAATTATGTCTCAATTGAGGTCTGACATAACTGTGAGACTATATCAACTAGATGGTCGAAACATATGGGATTTTAGAAACTTCCACTCAAAACTATGTAGTTTACATGTGCTTTGCAATGCTTCCAGGAGAACCAATTAAATTAATTAAAATTAGAATCAAATCCATGAAATGAAAAATATGATTTCTTGACCAGTGAAGCAAATAGCTAAAGACACATAATCATAAGATTTAATTTCCATGTAATACAGGTTTACAATTAATTTTTCACTCAGTTTATCATGTCTCAAGATTACAAACCTATATGAGTCCCACTGCTAAACTGGAATTTTAGTTCTAATATTCTCTTTCCAAAAGAAATTGTAGAGATACTGGGAAGTGCTCCAGTTAGTGCCAACACCAACTAGTGCCTCAGTTGCTTTCATTCAAAAATAAATGTGGAGGGCTGAGTTTTCAGGAAGAGTAGCACACAGGGACAAAACAGAAGAACTTTTCTTCCAGGGTATTGGAAATTGCTCTCAATAACAGCACATTAGCCTATTGACTACTCTGCGGGAAAGTGCCATGCTCATCTGTTCATCTCTTGTTTTATCCGAAAACCTCTCAGAGTTACAGGACAACAGTGAAACCAGAACAGACCAGTGAATGCTTCACCTCTGTCAGTCTTTCACTGAATGACCACAGTGCTTCACAGCTTTCACAGTGCTGCCCATGGATGAAAGCCTGTGATGGCTTTTATGGAAAACTGTAGCTCAGGAAGTCGTTTGACTTGACACACAAACTGTCATCCCTCCTGGAATCAGAATGCTTGTAATTTGTGATCGCCAAGGAATGTGATGTTTGCATGATGGTTGCAAAGTATTTTAAAGAGTGTGAGCCTATCCTGTAGATGGCAGTGTAAAATTAATTACCAAAGAAAATGCTTTTGATATTTGCTTTTGAGACTGATGTATTACACCCCAGATTTTAAAATAATGTTACTATTGGGCAATTTTGTTATTAGATTGAACCTGACTTATGTGAGTGAAGAAGCATTGGTCAGACATGAATTGTACATTTTCCTATGGAAAAGAGAAATGGTCTCTCACTGATTAAATGCACAAAACAGAATAGCCAGACACTGCATCATTTACCTTGATGTTATCAATTTCTCCTGATGCAGAGTTTGAATCGAAGGACATCTTCATTATGTCAGGCACTGCCTCAGGTAGAAGAACTGGAGTCATCTTACTAGCAGCCAAATCCCCAATATTTCGTGTAACAGCAAATGTCTTAGACCTGCAGAATATACATTAGAGAAAACCTGTATTGATAAAGCACTGCTGAGGAAAAGACCTGAATAATGCCTTGTAGCACGTACTTGGCAACAAGTATCATGCCTTGCTAATTGTTTCATGGATATTTACAGAAACTTTCCTGTTAGTTGTATTTTCAAGGATTGCCAAGAGTGAATGAAGACATGGAAAAATCTCAGTGGCAGATAGCTCAGTCAGGCTTTTAGAGTCATGAACAGGTTAGAACCATTGCAACTGATGGTATCTGTATGCCTAACATCTTCATGAACAGCCTACTTACTTTGAAGTCTGGCTGTGGATTAATTATTAAAATCCTTGAGTATCCTATTTTGATCTTCTGGACTCTTAAGTTTTTAAACTCAACCTCTGTATGTGTACTGCTAAACTTCGCACTTCCTTCAACATTATATTTGTGAAAATACAGCCATAACTTCAAAAAACAACATGGGGACTCGTGGCTGCTGAATGTTGTTTGCTGTGCAACTTTTTTTAAAGCAGAAATTGAGAATATAATTAAGAATATAATTTCCTTAAGAAAGAAGTCTGCAATCATCAAAGTAAATGTCTTCAGTTTGAGCTAAATTTGCTGGTACTCATGGCTTGGAAAGACATCAAAGAGATATGTGTAGGAAAGTTAGTTAATGGCCTATTTATGCAATATGTTCTGTACATTGTTTCCAGTGTTGTGGACAGTAAGAATATCAAGCAGGATCCAGGATGAGTGATATAAGGTGCAGCATAAAACCAAGGGACTCATGGCTGAACATCCCCCTGCCTCCATACCTCACAATTTCCTGGAAGCTGTTACAGTGCTGTAGTAACTACAAGTTTTGATTTGGGTCAGAGAAATATTTTGAATGCTGAACGCTTTTAAGAGATGAAAACCTATTTCCCTCAGCTAGTAACATTGTGCTAACTCTACCTTATTAGCCATTTATCACCATTAACATTCTCCTTAAAATTCCCCATGTGAAGTTCCTCAAGCATTAAGTTGATCTGCTTTTCCTGGGGCTTTTGTGGTCTTCCAATGGAGATGCCTTTGTGACAGTGAATGGAAAGATGGTCTGTAAAATGGTCTTTATTTTAATATGGTCCACAATGTACTAGCCTGAGCAATTCCAATCTAACTTATTTGAAAGATGAATTTGTATTCATTTGATAGCCCTCTCTTCCACTTGAAGGCTCCTGCCGTGCTGTGTGCACTGTAAAGCACACAATTGCATTTCATGTGGAATACCTCAATAAAACGTGTGTCACCTGTGGGCTTTGTTTTCTTTTCCATCTTTCTCTTTTTTTAGATAAGGACATGACAGCAACACTCCATGCTGGGTGATAGGAGAACCTTGAAGAATGGAATCTGAAATAAAATATTCTCCCTAACAAGCTGAGGGGATAAAAGAAAATACAAATCAACTTGCATTTCAGATGGCTCATCCGAGTAAAGGGACAAAAAAGGAAATGGCTTTTATTTTAATATCATTCAATAATTCAAATGACCACTGAACTGCAGGCTGGGACTCCATGCAGAAAGCCCTGGGGTTTCTTTTCCATTTTTTTTTTTTTTTACTATTTTTTGTGCCAATAGTCTACACTTCTGCCACCTAATGAAAGTGGAGGATCGATTCCTTCCTGTTGAGCACAGAGAGCTGACAAATGTAGCTGCATCACAGGTGACACATGTCAATGTCTGCAGAATCACACGGCACAGTAAAAATAGGCTACAAGAGCCAGCTCTGGTGCTTTAACAAGAAACACAGTCACAAAGAAGGCCTAAAGCTATGGTATGAAAGAATCTGTTCTCTCTGATCCCACACAAGGGAGAAAGAAATAAAAGAGAGATTTTCCAATATGTATTAGTGTATTTTTTTTGGATGAGGGAAGAAACTGTGCTATAGTATAAGTCAAATTCACTGCAGAGGTCAGGGACAAGCAATTCAGCTGTACTGGGCCTGCTGATGTTACAGTGAGTGTCACCTTACATACATGAGTGCAATGTCTGTTTAAAACAAAGTAAATCAACAAAAAACTGTTTTCCCAGGTTTTAAAGTGTGATGTCATATCTAAATGAATGAGAAGCAAGAGGCAGTCCTCAAACCACAGCCGTTTCTGCTGTGGTGAAACAAAAAATTCTGCCTTTCCTACACATCATCCTGCTGACCTTGGTGCAAAGGTGTTGCAAAGCCAGAGATTTGGGACTCTGGTCCTCTCCCTTCTCTGTCCCCAAACACACATTGCTGCCTTCTGAGCTCACAGCGCATGTTGGCTCTTATGAATTTTCCATTAGGTGAGCTGTGTACATGTTGTATATGTACAGAGTTGTAATTTCATAAGTCATAAATAAGATGCCCATGTGAAGTAATTTCTGCTAATCTTACAGTGAAAACAAGAAAAAAACCCCTATCACAGAAGCTGTATTTAAGATTATGTCTGTATTTTAGTTGTCATTCTGAATATATATGCAAAGCGCATTCTCTGGCAGCTCCCCATATTTATACTTTAATAACAGGGCTCTAATTTTTCCCTGAAATTTATTTGATTTTTGCTTCGTTCTGTAAATTTTGTTTAAAAGTATGTTTAAGTAGCCATCTGTAACATTCCAAATACTTAAGTTAAAAGAGCCTTAAAAATAACTACCAATTTTAATTAACTTTGATAGGATTGAATTGAAACACATGCTATATATTCTCTCCATGATATGATTAATTATTTTACTCTGATTTTTCCTTTAAAGAAAGTTGTGTCTTTAATGTGCTGATTTGTCTTGGGAATGCAATCTCTCTGTTATGAAAGTTTTCGCTATTCTTTTTCTTCAGAGTCTGAGATTGCTCACCTGAGTTTTTCTTTGGCTCCTGAAATTTTATATAAATGCCACAGCTATGACAGGTTATAACCTGTACAGTGTGCAGAATATAACTGAACTTAATGCCACTGGAGACTGTTTGTTTCCTGTGTCAGAGTGTGAGAG
Organism: Phaethornis superciliosus; assembly: GCA_023637945.1. Lineage (NCBI taxonomy): Eukaryota > Metazoa > Chordata > Aves > Apodiformes > Trochilidae > Phaethornis > Phaethornis superciliosus. Next base: position 18,244,417 of record JAJQWJ010000009.1, on the reverse strand, counting down.
ATGAAGGGGAAAATAATATCATAGCCTGACTAATTTAATGACATGGAACTACAGAAAGCAATCCACTGATCAACAGCACAAAGCTCCAAATGCAGAAATATTTTGGAAAGAGCTCACAAACAAATGAAATAACAACAACTTTCTAGAAAAATTTCTTTACATGTAGAATTTAAAACTAACAAAGGAAGGTGTCAGAATATCCCTAAATCATTGAACTCAATGGGTTCTTTATTCTTCGATAGATCAATGTAAAAGGAAGATAAATTGAATTTTTGGCTCAGTTTCTATAGAATAGATATGTATCCTCTCTATAATACCTTCTTGCTTCTGTTCATAACCTTAATATTTTACTTGGGTTTTGACCTCTTAACTAATACGGTTCTGTGTTACATTCTCTAGCTATTGCTTTGCCTTCACTTGTACTCATTGTCATTTCATTGCTCTGCGTGGTTTTCACTGACCATTTGTTTTGTAGCAGTGAATGGGAATGTCTTCTGGAGGAAAACTGATGGTGCTAAAAGTTAGCTAGTGAGTATTGGCTTTCTCATATACTTGGCATTATAGAGCTATTTCTGACTGATGACTTTATAAAAGGTAATGATGCAGAGTCTAGAATAAGGTTTGGTCTGGAACTCATGGACTTCTCCACTGTAATCCCCTGCCTCTGATACTGACTTGCTTTATGCCTTCTGACAATAAATTTACCCTTTTTTTGGTCGGATTTGGTTTCCCATGAAGCCAAGGATGTATTTTTTTTTATATTGTTTTGCAGAAAGGATCCTTCCACTAACATTTGTAGTTCTGATTGAGTTTCTGAGTTCCCTGATATTCTCATTTCAGTTCAGCATCCTTATTGAGTTCATTAATATCTGTCTCACCTTCTCCAACTGTGAGAGCTAGTGAGAGCAGGTGTCTGCTCTCCTTGTTGACCTTGGGAGCAGACTGTCCTGGTCTTCACAAGAAACTGAGCAAAACTTTTGGGCTGTGGTGCCCCAGCATTTTACATGCAGCTCTATGAACTACAGAAAACCTCCTCTGCACAAAGAACATGATTATAATCATATCTGATGGAGTGAAGGAATCATCTTAGGGAAGAGGATGTGATGTCAAATGCCTGCTAGGATGGTCTGTGACCATTGAAGGGCAAAAGAGAGTAATAATTGGTCTAGCTGGTGGCTAAACTGAGGAGACCTGCAGAGCTTCTCTGGGCCAGCAGCCATGAATGCTAATTGCAGCTGGATCAAGCATTTGAGCTCTTTTGCTACAGATGTATTCCTAGACCAGAAATTTGTTAACATTTCTGTGGATTGCATAATATCTCATTTCTCTAGTTAGTGATGCTTTTTCCTTTGTGATGAACTTTAAGCCTGTCTTTCTCAGTATTTGTTCATGTGTGTGTATGAAAGTTTTCTAAGCTTTGGTCTACTGCTTTGATTCCTTGGACATACTCTTTCTTTTTCCTCCCCCTCTGTTCTTGTATTTCCATCTGTTTTCATTTGTTTGGCATCTGGCTACAACAGTTTTCCAGAGTGTATTGTAATTACATGCACTGAAAATAAATCAAATAGACCTAACAGACAAGAAAACCAAATGGCAGCCACAGGGAAACAAGGTAGAAACACAAGAAACACTGAATCCTTTACACTTCAAGACACCAAATGTATATGGGCTATCTGTTATAACTCACAGGATTCAGCTGGTTTATCTATTACGTAGTTTCCAGTCTGAAAATATGTACTGGGACAGAAATTTCATGCCATTTATGTTTCAAATATCTTACAGGTCTCTACAACTGAGAAATGGTCCTAAAGGAGGATTTTCAGTGAAGACTGCAGGAAGAAATGCATGTTTTCAAGCAAAGCTTTGGTAGATGTCACTTCATTTAAAATGAATAAACTACACCAATCTTTGCCAATTACCTGAGCTGTCAGTCACAGACAAGATCCCTAGGCAAATGTTCTGTTTTATTTCATTGAATCACAGACAGTTTGGGTTGGAAGGGACGTTAAAGATCATCCAGTTCCAACCTCCCTGTCATGGGCAGGAACACCTTCCACTGGACCAGGCTGCAAATTTTGGAAGACTCTGCATTGTTACATAGAAAGATAATAGCTATGTCTTACCTTACAGTAATTACATTAGTCTCATCTTTACATGGAGGGATTTCAATTTTGATATTTTTTTCCTTCATAGAGGCAGTGGCAACTACATTCACAGGTACATGAGCATTCATCTTGGTGTGTGCTTCCAGTCCTGCCTGGATGGCTTGTGTGTTGATCCCCATTACAAAGGTCATCTCTTTAGCCATGCTGAAAAGGTAGAACAAAGGTAAAATTATGTTCAGACAGGAAACAGCTGTTGAATTTTTATGTCATCTGCCACTTGGAAATGTAATGATTTTATTTTATGCTAAATATTTACCTTAAACTCATCTTGGACCTCATCCTAATGTTGGCATTTAGTAACTCAGTCAATCTGAAATCAGACTTTGGAGAAGGTGTAACCTGTGCCTGCACTATTAAAAAAAAAAAAAAAAAAAAGTGTTAAAAATCTTCCCCAATCCTGAAAACTAGGTTTGTATTGCTCAGGTCTTGAAATCCATTACCATTTCCTGCCACTTTTGTGATAGAAGAGTAGTAGAAGCTGGTCTCTGTGGGGAACCCAGTGCAGGTGGGCACAATACGACGGATCTCAGAGGACAGTAAAGCCTTGGTCCACTGCCTCCCTACACCACTTTGAAGGCTACTGATTATTCTTCTTATCGAAGGGATTTTTTCATCAGGTCCATACCATGCCTGTAATTACAGAGTTCAACTTGCCTAAATAAGCAGAACTTGAATATCATGATGTGTGTTATTAGCTGCATCTCAGGGGAAAGTCTGCCAGCAATGATTATAGCTAATCCTGATCAAAACTTGACATGATTTGCCTTGATTAATACTAAAGACAAAACCTCTCTGAATTAAAAAGGTAATGGGAGGGACAGAATGTGTGAAAGAAGCAGTGTTTTAAAGCTCGTGATGCATGGGTGGTGGTGTTTTCAAAATGATACCTGCAAGGCATTTTGGATGGTGTTTTTATCAAGTCCACCGAAGAACAACTCTTGGCCAAACATCTTCACATATCCTGATGCAAAAGGCTGGTCACTAGAGACTGCCTTCCAGTCAGAGAGCTGCATGGGAAGGAAGAAACTCTTATTCTTCATAACGTTTGGGAAAGCAATACCATAGGAATATTCTTTTCCACAAGAATTTACCTTTTTCAGGATTTCCTTGAAGTCAAAGTCAGTCTCCCAGTCCCTGTCAGGAGAGTAACCCTTAGCCAGTATCTCCTGCAGTCCTTCAATTGCTATTCCCACCTGTGAGAAGTGTAAATGCCAGTTGGACGATGGTCATAAGAAGGCATGAGAGGGCAAACTGCAGGTAGACCAATTACCTCCAAGGGATTAGCCACTCTTCCAAGGAAATGTGCCTGCAGCTGGGACATTGCCATCGTTGGCATTAAGCTGCCTGCGTTATTCAGTACCAAATATTTAGCTGCCAGTCCACTCATAAGGACCTCTGAAAATAAACAGGCAGTAAAACACAGCACAGTTAGTATTTAAAGCCACAGTGTGCAGATTGTCAGCTTACTAATTGTGCAATTCAAGAGATACAACATGACAAGACAAAGGACAGAAAAGCCAGCTATAAAACTGATGTTATAAAACAGTCATGAACAGAATATTTTGCATTTTTGAGCTATTAATGAGCAAAATTACAAGCCCCCTGCTCATTGCATGGTGGTTATGCTGTTTTTCCAATTGCTTCTGTAATTTACATCCAGGCAAATTCTGTAAAGTCAGTTTATGAAATGCTTTTATGAGACATCACTTAGGACAAGCTGACAAAGGGGATCAGAAATGAAAACAGATTTGCCATCCTTTGCTAGTAGTTTAGAGAAAGTGATATAGATGTCCTACAAGGACAGATGGTGAGGTATAGATTTTTCTCTCAAATGACCCAGAAGCTATTTAATGCATTTAATTCCAAATGCTGTAACTCCTTACATGAAGTGCATTAATTGTTAAGTAATTCTTAACTACTGAGTGAGCTTCGAGCAAACATATTTTTTGTCTATTTAGTTACTCTACTTTAGATTTATCACCTATAATGTTCTTCCATGCAGATAATCAGTCCAGAGCCAAATCGTGTATTCTTTCCACTCTTGGCACAAGTCTAAATAGTCCTGTTTTCTGAGTTAAAGTAATCCCAAGGCTTTTCTAAGTTTCCTTAGGTTTCAAGAGCAACAAGGTTGACATGATATGTAGGCATTTCTGTCAAGCTTCCTTTCTTGTAGACTTCCTCCCTCTTTCCTTCCTATGCTATCTGGAGGATGGGGAAGTATTTTAGGAGTCCCTGTGTTAAATTTCTGTTATCCTCGTATAACAACTCACTTATGGGTCAACATTTTCTCGTTCTCTACAAAATTTGTGTATGCAGACAGGGGATGGTCCTTTATCCTTGTGTACTCCTCATACGAAGTTAGAATCATAGAATCATTAAGGTTGGAGCAGACTTTCATAATCATCGACTCCAACTATAATCCAGCCGCCACAATCACTAAATCATACCCTGACGTGCCACACCTAAATGCTTCTTGAACACCTAAAGGGATGGTGACTGCACCACCTCCCTGGACAGTTTATTCCAATGCCTCACCACTTATTAAGAAAAAGAAATTTTCCCTAATAGCTAACCTAAACTTCCCCTGGCACAACTGAAATCCATGTCCTCTCGTCCTATTGCTAGTTACTTGGGAGAAGAGGCCAACACCAGACTCTTATATTGTATCATTGCTGGGACTGATTCTGATATCTAATTTCCCTGGATATATTCCAGCTTCATGTATTTCAGGGACAGTTTGCTGGAAAAGGAATCCTCTTGGTCTACTAATTCTCTATGAACTAGCATTTCACTACATCACCTTCACTGTTTTGCTGTACGAAGATCCTGTGCTACTCAAAATGCTGGGCACCATCTACACACCTCAGAAGTGGTTCAGTAACAACTCCTACAAGCAAAATAGAGGTATGAATGCCACTCCACTGATGGCAAAGGAATCAATTAAGAATTTTCAGCAGATACCAAGGAGACATAACAGAAGCTCACATTTTAATGTTGGTGATATTGAAAATAAAAAGCAAAGTGATACCACTCAGGGACATTACTAATAAGGTGTACTTGAGACTTGGAAATATGAAGACTATTTTTTCTCTGAATAAGCTTTGCCAGAACAGTGGACACTGGAATGAGGCATGGTACTTCTAGTGAATTTGTTAAGGGTCTTTTTTTTTGTTTGTTTTAATCCATGTAAAGCATTTGTTAAAAATTCATGGCACTTCATGATCCTTAATAAGGAGTGCTGCTCATAAATGATTAAATGATTATACAGAATTCATTGACTTGAAGAGAGCAGAGATATTTTCCATACCTCAAGCATTACATAGCATTAATGCTCTAAGAAAATATTTACCAATGAAAAATCCTACTGACATAATCAAATGATGCACTATAGCCACTTCACTGTGAGAGTGTGATGGCACCTGCAAATATCTGACTAAGTATCTTGCTCCAGAGTAAAGAGAAACTAAAATCAGTGATCAAAGAAAGCAGTCATTGCTACCTGTGAACATTAGTACACTTATTTAATTATATGAATCTGTGCATAGTGAGAGTCAGATTCTGTCAGTCCTCGCAATGAGCAGAACGTGGGTCATCCCTTTGGTTTCAGTAGCAGTGTGTAGAGCATGAAGGACTACTTGTGGTGGCTAGGTGTGACAGATTCCAGATTAGAGATAGCGTCAGATGACTTTATTGCCTGACATTAAAAATTCAGTATCTAGCACCACAAAGATCCATGATGCTGAGGGCGTATTTTTGATTTTAAGCAAGGAATAGGTACTGCATTACAGCCGTCACTATGGTAACTCCTCCAGCAAGGACTCACTGAAACACATTTCACCTGTGGCTAGTGGTGACAAATCAAATCAGAAAGCTGGGGGATGGATCCTCTTCCCACACCACTATACCAGAGGAATGACTTCATTTAGCTAACTGAGTTATCCAAGTCTAAGATTAGCATGTGTGAGAAAAAAATCTTGTTCCTTGTTCTTCTGGGTGAAAAGTTTAAATAACATGCATGGTAAACAAATTTCTGATGCTGGTCTTCACCTAGAAGTAACAGCAATTCACTGATGAGCTACATTTCCAGGCTCTAGCCAGAACAAAGTAATCCATTTCACATAGCCCTCTGCCAGCTACTGTCATGATGCACTGTACCCTTCTGTCTCACAAAAATTCAGATAGCTCCATTTTAAAGGCAAAAATAAGAAGAGAAAATAATTTCCTAAAACTAGAAGCACATATCTGCTATTACAGGAAAATGTTTCTCTACCTGAATGCATTTTGAATGGTACAAAAGTTCACACAGTGCCTATCAGCCACTGTATTTCTTTGGGCACTCTCTATCTCCATCTCTGAGGCAGCAAGTATGTGTAGTGTATATTATGGTGGTTGTTGTGGTATGTATTTTATTTATTTTCATTATAGAGCTGATTGCATGGTTGGGTAAAAACCATGAACAGGGGCAGGGAAACAATAAGATCTACAAAAATTCTTCAAACCACTACCTCCATCCAAAATGAAGGCAGAAGTACTTGTACGCTTAGCACTGTGGATTGCAGATGTTCCAGAGTCTCTTTTTCTATTTATGCTTTGAAAAGAACCTTTACACGTACCAGTGAATAACAAAAGTGCTAAAACCATCCAAATCCTCCTAGAAAAACAGCATGTGTAAGGAGACAGTGTTTGTAGATATAATCTCCCTAGTCTGCCAGCTACAAATGCCAAAATGCTGAAGCTGTCATGGCCATTTACATAGGAAAGTTGCTTAAAACATTTCTACTGAGAAAAATGACATCCGTGGAACATGGAAATAGCTACAATTTATCCCAGCAAGACCTATCGCTTAGTCTGATCCTCCATACTCTGATTATATTTTTATATGCAATTCCCTCTGATGTACCTGGTCAGCATCCAGATCCTATGCATGGATCTGCTAATTCCACTAAAGAATCCCAGTAGGAAAGTGCAAGAAAAATTTTTAAACAGTAAGCCTGATTTAGCTGTTACTGGATGCAATGAATTGTCACATATGAATGTTTTCAGAGTTTGCTGTTACACTGGGCACTACTCTTGGGGTGAAGAGTATTTAGCATCACATTGGAATTCAGCAAGAGTTGTAGGTGTTCAGCACCGGTAGAAATTAATCCACTTCAGCAGTAATTTAGGTCCCTTCTGTTTGTTTGGTGCTGAACAATGGTGTGAAATTCTTAAGCACCACTGAGACTACAGTATTTGATATCAGAGCATGTGCCTTACCAGCTAATGAAAATGGAGGGTTAGAGCCTCACAAGCCCTCTGGTAATTGCATGCTGGCAGAGTACAATGCAAAACACACAGGGACCTAAATGCACTCCAAATGGAAAGCCTGAGATTTTTACATATTTTTTTTTTCACTGAACATAGAAAAATATGGCGGAAAAACATGCTGCTAAACAGCTGGCTGGGAGAATTGGGTTCTCACACTGTACCATTTTTTGGCACATCGATGCATATATAATTCTCTACAAAATCTTCTGAATCTTACCTTTAAACATACTAAAGCGGAAAACCTTGCTGAACTGATATCCGGATCTGTCGAACTTGGGACTTAATAATCTGACAGCCATTCTGCAGGCAGAAGCCCTGAAAAAATTCAGTGAGCACATTAACACCTCAATTAGTTTGCAACAGGTTTTTCATTTTGGGAAGGGATCCAGATTTTTCTTACATCACTTGAAGATCTGGAGCAGTGCTTCTACCCAGGGCCCTCAGGTGTGAGTAGATGAAACTTGCCACTTGCATGCTAGGTTCCTTCAGTACAGCATCAGCTAATGTCATCAGTATTGGAAGACCTGGCTTGGTTTCAAGTAAAACCACTGCAGCTAACATTCGGATCCGAGGATGAATTTTGTGATTCAGGAAAATCTCAAGGGTGACAGCCTGGACCTGAAAACAATATATAAATTTAAATTTACAGTATGTTTGAACAATTTCCTAGAAAACAGTTGTCACCAGTGAATTATCTCTGTCATTAGTGCAGTAAAAAATTATATTATTTAACCGTTCTGGTACCAGTGTTCTCGGTTTCATAGTCTGAGGGCTGGAGGGGGCATTATGGTAACATAGTCTGACTTCCAAAACACTCAGATCCAAAGAACTTCACTGGCCAACTTCTGCATCAAAAGTATTATCACTTTTTGATCTATAGTAGAATATATCTGTAGCATAACCACTCTAGGTGAAAGAAGTTAGATGGATCCATCACATACCTTAGAAGTGGTTTCAGTGATCACTCATCCCTATCCATAAACCTATGCCTGATTTCTAGTAATTTGATCCCCTGGAGAACTTTCTGCTAGAATGAAAGCCTGTTTACCACCAGAAATCTCTCACGTAGGCAGTTTAGAACTAAAAGTTTATGCAACAGATGTAATTTCCACAGCCCTACTTGTGACCAATATGTTTAACTCCAGCTATATTTGGTATTAAGACTAGATTTGTACTGGAAACTTTCCAGTTTCCAGAAACTGTGCTGAAGCCTTTTACCTCTACTTCAGAATGGATGTGGGTGGTGTAACCCCATCCTGGCAGGCCCTCCCTGTCCTGCCTGGGCAGCAGATACCCATGGGCTCTGTCCACAAATCTGATCAAGAAACTTCCAAATAAGTTTAGAAATACACTGATTGGTTTTATTAATTTGCATATGTTGATTATTAAATACCAAGGTAAAAGTGGTGACAAGGATGCAGTAGCCTCTTTACAAGTGTAACTACCTTTTCAAATTATACAGAAAAAAAAAAAAAAAAAAAAAGATTAAAAAGATGGACCATATATTAAGTCTGTTTAATGAAAATATGGGTGTATAGCTAGCTGCAGACCAGGCATTAAACTGGTTCTTGAACAATGAAAAAATCAGCCACAGGAATTACCTTGCTTCAGATCAATTTTCTCTAAAGAAAATGCAGAGAATAGGGGTGGCCTGGGTCACATGAGTAAAGCCATGACAGAGGCAAACAGACACAGCATTGTCAAACACCAAACTGGCTTTTTTCTTCCCCAGTTAATACCCTAACTCCTACTCATGCTGTTCTCTCCTCCCCCTCTGCTTTTCCCCTTCTAGCTCCTGCACTCTAGTAAATTGTTTCTTTATTCTTTTGCTTAAAAGCATACACTGGCACACTATTGTCTGTGGATCAATATGTGCACTCAAACTGGGAGTCACATACAAAAAAAATGAGTATAATGGAAAAAGAGATACAGATTAGTAGAATAGTTAATGAAAGCTTTTATTTTACTTTTTATATTATGAACAGTCTTATATAAAACAAAAAAAAAATCCGTATCAAGTAAAAAATCTTGAAAATGCAAAATTGCCTTTTAGAAGCAGGTTGCTTTAAGGTGAAAGGGATTGTAAAGTGGTGTTCGTGGTGGATGAGAGTATGCCTGTGTAATCATTGCATGTGATATCTAATCATTATCTTATTCAGGGACAAAGTCACATTTATTAAATGTGGTGTTTATGACTTAAACCAACACAGTGTCTGTAAATTTCTAATTAGGATGCAAACCTCTAGTATCTATTTACAATAAGATCTGGTCTTGAATTACAATTAGATGTGACACACAGTATTAAATGTCAATTCTCTGAAAACCTTGTTTTGTGGTTCTCTCACATCCTGAAGCTGAAGAGGCACTAAACACATTCTAGTCAATAATTTAGCTTTCTGTCTTCTGTCCTTGGAAAATAAATGTTTGGAATGGAAATACTGATTTGTCTTCAGCAACAGAGTAATGAATGTATCCTTTTAATGGGATTTTTGTTGCAGTCTGAAATACTAGATGTTAATGTCAAAAGGAATAAGACATACCAACTAAGGAATGGTTAAGTATTAAAACCCCATACATATTACACCTATATTTGAAAAAAAAGATGTGATTTGCCTTATCTCCCATCATCAATTAGCAGCCTTGTGTTGGGTTATCATACATGCAAAGGAGGCAGCTTTGTTTCCTTACCATTTTGGGGTCTTTTATGCCTATGTTTTTCAGGGCCATCACAGCAGTTGCATGGACTTTAGGAGGCAGATCTGAGGCACTGGCTGCATATCCTGGCAAAAATTTCTTGATGTGCTTGATGCTGGCTGGATGTCCTACATTCCCAAGGGATTTCAAAGCTAGGGAAATTTCTTCCATGTTAGACTTGCTCAATGCCTCTCCTGCAAAGCCATGAAGTAGCTGAAAAGAAAAAAAAAAAGAAAAAAAACCCAAACAAACAAACAAAAAAGAAAACAAATCTTCTGTTGAGTTCAATTCCAGCTCTTATCTACATCCTATCCCTTATTCTGAGGTTTGACTTCGATAACTTCAGTTTATTCAATTCACTTATTTTAAATATTTTCAAATTCTTTTTGTCCTCATGAATAAGACATTTTATTCATAGAACAAGCATAGCCAAGAAAGCTGCAATGAACAGCTACTTCATCACTATGCCTTAAAGCTACCAAGCAAGATTTTTAAAGGAAAAATTAATAGCTAGGAGCTAGTTCCCACTGCCTTTCAGGGTGAGCTGGGAAACCTGCAATAAAGCTACTTGAATATCTCTGTCTAATGGTTGAAGACAGGTGCAAAAGTGCAGATGCAGTTAATTTCTTCAGACCCTTAAATAAGATTCCTGAAGATATGGCTAGTGGTGATGCCATTAAATTCAGCTGTGACAGAACTCTTTATTGTGGATTAACAACTCAAAATGCCATCACCAGGTCAATTTACAGCCTTTGTTGTAAATAGCTAGATTATAGAGTTAGGTGGCAAAATTAGAAATAGTTGTCTGAATGCTGAATATGAGAAAAAGAACTAAATCCCAACAGAAAGCTGTTTTCAATGCTAAAAAAAATGTCTGTAAAGAAGAAATACTGAGCTGTTACCAAAAAATTTCAGTGCAGTTCCTATGCTTTAAAAATATCACATTTGAAAGTCATTGATGGAGCAGAAAGTCCATTTGATATTGCTAATTAAATGAATGGACATTTGAAGTGCATTGAATAAGCCTATACAATCATTTGCTTTGGGAAAGAATTTCTATTCCCTGCCCCTGGGCTTAGATTTAATTAGCTCAAGGGCATTGGTGGCAGTTGAAACACAGGAGATGGACATAGGAATATCAGTTGTGCTTGTGTACTCCAGGGAAAAAATAACGGCAAGCACATAATGTATTAACCACTGTGCTCTTACTGGATATGGTGGAATGACCAGTGTTGAAGACTGAAAACACCTATTTCTCCTTCACTGTCTATCACTGGATGGTTGGCTGACCTCGGTAAATCATGACATGCATCTCTATAATGGGAAAATGCTATTTACTGCCTATTTAAAGTGTTTTAAGGCCCACTGATTAAAAGCAATGCCAAACAGGAAGGGTACTGCTATTATTAAAAGCTATAGTCTGTGGATCACTGGGCTCTGCTTCTGGCTGAGAAATGGCTGGGCTACATGACTGGACAAAATCATGGGCTTTTGTGTCACTTAATTTATTTATAAGTATATGTAAGTACCTATATTTAAAGTGTTTCACAGCAGTGCCATGGGACTTCATTAATAATTGGCAATAAAGCACTCAGAGATACTCAGATAGAAAGTGCTATGAATTATACGCTTCTTCCTCTCACTCTCTTTTGTGTGCTAATCGAAAGATAAAAAAGCAGCATTTAACCAACTGGGGCTCTTTTCCCCAAAGGAAACACTGTAGTGAAGTGAAATACAGGTTTCTGAATAATGAAGAAAGAAGTCAAGACTTAATTTTTCTTCTAAACGATAAACAATGTGGTTACCTGGAGACATTCTGAGCAGGAGTCTGATGAAGAACATTGTTTGTGGCAGAGTGATGCATAGCTGAGATGACAAAACTTTCCAAGTACAGTACTTGAACGTGGGCAATGTTTTTTCACGATGAGCTGGGGAGAAAGCAGTTGTTTGTTACCATTGTTAATGAAAAGCAGCGATATTAAAAAAATACATATTTCTGCCAAATGCCAGGCAAAAGCAAACTTTTGCTATTTTTGTATTAATGGATTTATAGTTAATCAACAGATATTACTGTATTTTAAAATGCAAGCATAAAGTAATTCCAAGGAACATCTGGAAGGCAGATCTGTTGCTTTTCTAGTGTTTCAGATTTAAATTTGGCATAGGCTGTAATCCAAAGGGAGGAAATCACCCAGTTCTGGAATGGAAACACACTTCATTCAAGCAACATTCATCATTGTTCTATAATTGCTTCAGCTATAGTACAAATAACTTGATATACATTGTGAATGGACCTCAGGCAGACAGGAATATTTCATATAAATGTCGGAGATGACAGAAGGCACCAGCCCACTGCTTCTTCCTTGAGTGGGAAGCAGAGCATTACTGCACACTTACAGCTGGGCGGTCACAGCTTTCACACAGGGCAAAACTCTACTCTGAGATACGTGGTCCTCAGCTAGGTCAGGCAGAGATAAGTTCCTGCACCTGAGACTAGGAAATTATTGCAGTGTCTCCTCCATGTTGGCATATTTCCACGGTTTTCAAAAGATCTCTGATTTATATCCATCCTTCGAGGTCAATCAGAACAAATACAGGATATAAAAAATGTGTGTTTCTTACTCCCTTAGTCTTTGTACACACTCAGAGATCTAATCCGATGTAACTGTAAAGTACATTTGGACAAAGGGAAACTGGAAACCACTGTTTGCAGCAATAACCCCCGCCACTGAGGCATCTTTTTCTTTCCTGTTTCATTCTGGATTCATTTTTGTGCTTCTGATCTGCATTCTTCTTCCCTTAAGACACACAGGAAAAAACCTCCTTTCAACCTTGAGAGGATATAAAAGTTCTGTATTTTCAAAACCTTCACAATCTTGCCAAAGGAATAAATAATACAGAAGTTAAAATCAATAACGAGTGATTTGAGAGTGTTTAGCAAACCCTACCGTTGCTTCCTCCATCACGTCTCGAGTTGGTGTGCTCGTGTGCAGAGCCACAAGCACTGTCTGAGCTGCTTCCCAGTTGGTGAGCTCTTGCTTTTCCATTTTGTGCCTCAAGAACCTGAGTGCACGATGACTGGCAACTGCAGGAATTATATCCAAAATGTAGCGTCTGTAATGGGAAAGGCAAGGACCGTTTTCCAGATCGGCACATTAAGATTGTCTCCAAGAGAGTCTGTCAGCAGAAGAATCACCACTTTTATCCCTTGTACCTGTACACAGGCCGGCTGGAGAACTGCTTCCACACTGATTCATAGTTCTCCTCATTTGCTGCACGGAAGAGGTGTAGAAGTTTGAGGGCTTTTGCTGGTGCATCGCTTGGAAGCTTTTCAGATGTGGTCTCTACCAGGTCTTGCAGGCTTTCCTCTATCTGCAGGAAGGTTAAAATGCATGAAGCTTACATGCATTGTTCTCCATGCATGCATGGATTCCAGCCTCCAACAAAGAGTCTGACCCGTGCCAGAAATTTACCTGGCTTTCCACGTCTTCTATTCTGAATAAATGTACGGGAAGTTGAAGCAATTCACTGCCAAACTGGTATTGAAGTGTCCCACGGTTCTGGAATTCTTTTGGTGGGACCTCTGTCAGCTGCTTTTGCACATCAGTCAAAGTAAGTTTCTGCCTGGAATGAAGAAACCCAGAGATATGACCTCACAAGATGCAGGGTACAAAAAACCACCAAAAAACTGTGTCCTCAGAACATGTATGCTTACACATCAGGGCTCAGATGAGAGCCAGCATTTGCCTTCCTTTGGGAATAATATGGCTTGAGAATTTAAGGAGGAAGTGAGAAGTGAAAAACTGTGGCCTGAATATAATAGGAGCTGTGTGTTGTGCCTTAAGGAGTAAATTCAGGAATAGAGAAAAATAAATGTTTTTAGAAACTATCACTTAATGTAAACCTTTTAAGAAGTTCATAAAAGCTCTGATATGTATTTGCCCCCTGGAAGCTTCAAAAGGAACTGAAAATCTTTACATACAATAAGAAATACTACAAGATTTTTATTTGCATTTACTTTACAATTCCCTCTCCATTTCACCTGGCAAGCTGATTGTCCTGGGGACTGCAAAAGATAAAAGCTTCTCATAAAGTTTCAAATTAGATTTCCTAAACAAAAAGGGGCAGATAAATTCAGAATTAGTTTTGGAAGAGTGCTTAAATTACTGGAAACTTTTCAAGAAGCACCAACCCTTCATTCTTTGTTATTAGAATACTCCAATGAGAGATTTTGTTTGCAAACATCTTCTATCTTTAGTACATTTTCAGCTGAAGGGATACATCCTATCCCATCTCTTATGTTTAAAATAGGTCATTTAGGACACTATAATAAAGTCAGGCATTTGTACTGAACAACTGAAAGCATTCCAAATGCAATATTGTTGTACTATGCAGTATCTCAAAATCTCCATAGAAAATTGGTGTGTTTATTTTGGAATCTCTATGATGATCTTCTGTATCATTTCTATCCACTCTTTCCATATGGATTGCAGAGAATTGCTGCAGAAAATAGCATATAACTGCTTTGCAGACAAGCCACTGGAATTTGAATAGAAATCGTTACAGAATTAGCAGAGATTTTTTCTCTCTTGAAATTTTATACAATTTATTGAAAGGACATTTGGGTCAGAAAGTATAGCATCAGGTACACTTGGGCAGATTTAACTCCCCCATCCAGCACATGATGAATCCATTATGTCTTCATATTCATTGTCCTGGGAAGAGATATATCTACCAAGAATAGATGGAAAAATATATCCTGAAGGGTAAAGCAAATGAATACTATAGATAGGATTAAATCAGTGAAACAATAGTAAACCTCTCTTGGCTTGAAAGATGATGCAAGGGGGTTATACTGAATATGCCTGAAAGCTCAGCTCCAAACGTTAGATTTTCAATTTTTTATTTTCTTTTTTCCTGAAGAGAAAGTCCATTGTGAAAATAACCTCTGAAGACTTGGGTGACCTAGCCACATCTTTCCAGCTATTTGGCCCCACCTGTTAAGTAATGCACTGTTAAGTAAGAGATGTAGAGAAAATGAGGAAAAGTGAAGGAAACCACCTTTTCTGGGGGCTCCATACCTGACAGAGAACAGTAAGACAGTCTAAGCACCATGCAGAAGGAGAGTTTTAATCAGCAAGTTCATTGCCTCCAGACCAATGCTCACTCAAAACAACCCATAATTTGATAGGCACTGCAGCTCTATCTACCTTCACTTTGATTGCATAAGACAATAAAACTACTTTCACCTTTAACGTTCTGGTGGGTTTTTTTTTGTTTGTTTTTTTTGTTTTTTTTCCATTTAGCCAAAGTGAATATGTTAATCATATTAATGAATTCAGTTGGTGATTTATTGACATGAACTTGCAGTTTCCAAAAGTGTATATTATACCAATAGATTCTTGCAAAAGCTAACGAAGCAGTACAAGATTACAACAGCTGGAATGGGATAGAGAAATCTCCTCTGTACAGTGCCCTTTATGTAAAAAGCCTCCCTCTTCAGTAGGACACCCCTGACTACAAAGTCCATCACTAAAGCGAGTAAGTAAACATTTTTCAATAAGTGATTTTGAAGGAGATGAAAAAAATTTTGAACACTGGAAGTTTGATGCCTTGAGCTAAAAATGCTCAAAATGAGCAGGGACTTAATTTCTTAGAAACCATAATTCTCATTTTGCCCCAGACTTGTTCAAAAAATGTGGAAAATTTGGTGTAGAAAAGCAAATGCATTTAACATGCTTTATGCACAGTGTTGTTGCAATAAAACCCAATTTCCTATTGACAAAGTGTTTTGATGGGAGATTTGCAAGCAGCCCACTGTACTTGGGAAGTATATCTGAATGTAAAGTCTTATCTAGGTTTCTTATGAACTAGTCTCCAGGGCCTCTGACTGTATTATTATTTTCCAGGGAACTCTCTTTCAGTGAATAACTGTCTTTCAAAGGATTTTACTGCAAATATATTAGTTCACAATTTTTCAGACAGAATTACATTTGTTTTGGCTTTTATGACATAAATCAAATATCCCTGAGAAATAAAATAGTCAAACCCTGCCAAGTTTAGCTAACAAAATTTGGATAGTGATGTGCACATTTCAGATTTACAACTAGCAGTAAAGGTAGTTTTTATGAACTGTTTGGGATTTTATGTAATTAAATACTGGCAAACAATAGGCTGTGGAAGTAAAGGATTTATTTCAGTTACAGAGTTTGACCAGATTACTGAGATGCTAAGTTAGATGTTGAATTAAAGGCATATGTACAGTACCTTGCTTCTACTATAGCATTTCCTCCAGTTATCTCATTGAAGGGTGTAAACTGGTGGATTTCCTCAACATCAGCTTGTGTAATTACAGCTTCATTCCGTGTATATTTAATTTTGTAATTGTAAGTAGCTGTTGCCCGGGAATTCTTGTTCCTCTTCATAATGTACATATAAAAAAAAAAAAAACAACACAAGAATAAAACAAAAAAAAACGGAAAGTCATTGAACTTCTAAATTCTGTGACAAGAAGCTATTACCTCACCCACTTCAACCCACTTATTTTCCAAGCCTGTTTTGCTTGCTGCCCATATGAGCACTTTATGTGAATTCTGCATGCACACTTCCATAGGAAATGTCAGGCATGCTGCCTGGCTCTGTTACTTTTACTGCCAATAAGTGTTAGCTCGTTTTTCCCTTTCCTAAATGTAAGTAATTGGTTATTCCCTTGAGAGAAAGACACATTTTCTGAGGAGAAAAACAGTGTAATCCACACTCTTTTTTCAGAGACAAGATTGTAATAAGAGGCTGTAGTACCTATCTTGAAGAGCAGACAATGGACATCATGACCACCTGTTTTACTCAACAGAGTATGTGAATTAACTCTTTTTGATAACTAATGGTTTCCAAGCCAGCTAGTTCAGGTTGGTTGAAGCGTGTCTGCAGTAGATGGCACTTTGCAGCACAGACCTCTACTGCTCTGTGGATCTGATTTTCATACAGAAAGAAAATGCTGATAAGTAGATGTGGAAGATTTGACTCTTCCCTCATTTCAAGCATAACAAAGCAAGAGGTAACATGGATGCCAAATGTCTCCCTGCATATGGATATAAAATACTCTAATTTACCTGTTGGCAGGTCTGGCATGGATGAGTATATGCTGAGCCTGTGACCATTTGAACTTTCTCTTCACAGCTGTTAAGATCCTTGGATTTTGTCACATAGACTAAGTTTGCTCTCTTGTTTTCCTGGATTGCATAGGTTGTGTTGCAAATACCTCCAATCCCAGCCTGGCAAAAATTATAATGTGATTAGAGAAGTTCATCTCTACCAAAGTTTCTTCAATTCACTACATAGGCTTTCCTGTTTAATTCTGTGTTTTCAAAATTGCTAGCAGAAATTAATATTTTGTATTTGGTTGTTTTTTTCAGTTGTGGTAACTCTCCAGAAGCAAAATCAGGATGATCGTTACTTTCATCTCTTTTTTAACAAGCTTCCAGTAAGTCAAATCAGAGTTTCACCAAGAGAACTAAAATTCAAGAGTTTCAGTGAGACAAGATTTGGAGCCCCAGAAAAGGTGAGTAACAGTTTCTAGACAGAGCTGTCGATTATGAAATGCCATTTAGAGAATATTAATGAAAAGTGCCAAAATAATTTGATCAGTTAGAATAAAAACAGCAAAGTATTTTAAGGTTGGAGATGAAATTCTGCCCTAAAATTTGCTTTTATAGACAGCTTATAAATGCCTTTGGAACAGGCCTTGCAATATTGAAAGATCTGTCACAATATGAGCAACAATAGTTAAAAAGAATTTTAAGATAGCAGTTTTGATTGTAGGTTTTCTTGGATGTGCAGTTTTACTTCAAATCTTCAATAATATTTTGAGCATTTATATTTATAAGAGCTCTTACACCTCCTCAGTCAGAGATGAAATTTTGGAGAGGAAAATATTTGATTGCACTTTAGGAGGAAGGGTTATTTTCATGATCTTTTTATTGTTACTGATAGCACAGTCACTCCAGAGAGCAGCTCTGGGCTATGACAGACCATGAAAATGGCCAGGTGGTGGTTGGGAAGCAGTACATACCCAATTCATCTCCAGCTTAACACTATTACTAAATACACTGTGGCTTCAGTAAGGATCTAGATTTTAAATGGGAATGGCCAGCCTGAGTGATAAAGTATCTCCTGCCTAGCTTGACTGTAGCTCATGGCTAGTCCAGATACCCCTGCCCTACACCCTGTGGGATGTGATGTAGACTTTCCCAGGTTAGTCCTTTAAACCTCTCTGCAGCTCAGATTTTGGGACTAATAATGCTTACCTTCCTTTAGAGAGAGATAGTCACACAAGGGTGCCAATGTTCATTAAACAGTTACTGCCCAAGAAAAGCAAAGAAAACTTGGAAATGACTCTACAATATGAAGTCACATATATTGCTCAGCAATGAGAGTAGGACATATTGGTAACTGAATTAAAGATAATGAAGATGTAAATCTCGATATGAGAAAACAGTGCTGCAGAATATGCAAAACCACCTCCTGGGTTTTCATGTGCGACAAGCAGTGTGAAAATAGTAAATCCTGTAGTTCCCTTCCCAGAAACAACTCTACTTACATAAAAATAATTTTTTTAAAATTAAAGTTTCTCCAACTCTGCATTTTCAATAATAACATGAAAGTATAATAATTTCAAGGGGTCTGCTGAGCTCTGAATTGAATGTAGTCTAATCAATGTAAATAGAGTTTTGCAAAAAACTAACCACATTGCATTTTCTGTGGTGAATAGTAATATCATATGATTTACATTTACTAAGATGTTAAAACTTGAAAACCAGTGGAAATTCCAATAGAACATCAACTGCAACTGTCAAAGCTGTTATAGTAATGTCATAGCACATATACTCTTTTCCTCCTACAAGAGGAACTAGAAGAGGTTAAAGTTTATAAAGCTGGTAAAAAAGTCAAATTACTCTTACGTTAACTTTAATCTCATGTGGTATATTTAAGTTTGTTTTAATGGAATATTAAAATTCTATGTACCCTTCAGCTTTCATAGGAGTTTAGTTTCACAAGTCAGATTTTCTAAGGTTCTAATGCAGATGAATTTTTTTTTTAAAAAACTGATCAGCCATCTTAAAAATCTGCTACTCTGTTGTCCTATTTAAGTTCATCTCCACCAAATGTTGTCCCATGAGAACAAATTAGTCATGATTTCCCAAGCCTATGTGTTTTTTGTTATTGAAGTCTGTGTCAAAGATGAATTCAGAAAATTCAGTAGAAGTATTTGAAGAGAAGCAACCACCCTGGCCAAAAAAAGAGCTCACCTCCTGTAAACTGTACGAATGCTGCATCTTTATACTTAGCTCCAGCACATTCAGAACCCCTCTGTAGATGTTCAGACCATCATCCGAGACAGAATCAGGAGCCATAAGGTTTCCAACATGGCCATTGCTGTACTCAAACTTGATGGGGTTACTGAGCTGCCCCGTTAGTACCTGGGTTAGTTTGAGTGATCGAGAGAATGAGCTTGTAGGCCAGACACCATTGTACTCTGCTGCTTCAATTGAGTGAATCTAGAAAAAAGGGGCATATAATTCCTCTTTAATTATTGGTTTTTTTCAATGCACATCTAAAAAAGCAACTAAAACTTTACTTGTAAAAAAAAAAAAAGAAAACAAACCACCACTGCTTTTAGATAACGCAAAGCCTCCTTAAAAAAGGAAAAAAAGTGCCATTTACCACAGCTAGTATTGCTATAAACATGCCTGTGATATTTCCACAGTCACTGCACTCTGTTCTGTTTCATAGGTATTGCCAAAGGTTGACTTGTATGAAGAAATGAGCCAGAGAAGAGCTGCATGAAGCAGGTTGCAACCCAAAAGTACTACAGAAGATCTGAAAGAAATTGCAGGAGAAAGCTAATGTTGCATGAAGCATCATTAACTCCGGTTGTGAACTCTGTCACCTCCCTCTCTGGGGTCACAGAGCAGAGACAGCAGTCTGAAACTAATAACAACATGGCTGCTGGGCCAGCCAGAGAGTCATAATTAGTCTGAGCAGCGGAGAGCAGATTACAAAAATAGTCCTACACATTTTGCTGCAGAGCTGATGTCCCCCCAATCCCTCTCAGTGCCTCACACTCCAGCCTCAACCTGGCACATCCAAGCAAGTAAAAAGTTGTGTTAAACTATGCACAGACCTCGAGCGACTTCTACACCATGGGAATGGGGCATGTTTAGATTAGTTTCTCAGAGAACCATTCCCTTCTATGTATTTGGACAATTTAAAGAGACTTTTCTCTGACACCTCAGGCTGGTGAAGTGATGTGAGATGTGGATTAATGTCTCAAAAAGCTACACAAGCTAAATCCTCATGCAGCAGATTGCTGGAGAATGCACTTTTATATTTATTTTTGTTATTGTTGTTGGAGATCACTGCCAGCCACAGAAACTGAAGCTTACAGAGGAGGCTGTTATGGAGCAAATTCCTCATTCCCATATTGCACACAGGCAGGTCTGGGACAAGGCAGTTCTCCCCAGCCCTTTGGGGCCAGTCAGGACTTCTGCTGTCTGTTAGGTTTTGAACACAGCTGGCAATCCCTGATTGTGGGTTCACGATGAAAAAATTATCACCTGGAAACAGCCCTGGGAACACAGCCTTTTGCTTGAGCTGAATGCAAACTAGTAGGCTACAGATGAAAGGCTAATTCCCTGAACCATCCCTCCAAAGTGTCTAGTTTAAATATAACAGCAGCAAAATAAACTGTTCCCAGAGCAGAAGGGAATAAACGTATTGTTACCTTTGGCTTAGAACTTGCCCCAAAATAACATGATTCTTTCTATTTTCTCAAATTATTTTTGTAGATATTCTCAATTTATTTTTGAAAATGAAAACTTTTTCCAAATACACAAGGGCAGGTGAGGCACTATTGGAAGGTTTTAGGGAAGAGGAATCCATTTTTTGGTGAAGACTCACCCTGCCACACCAAAAGATGCTTCAGCAGGAATGGGGCAGGTTGTGGGCAGAAGACAAGACTACATCTGCCTCCTCTCTGCCAGGAAAGCCTTCTACTCACCAGCATAGCTGCATGACTTCTACTTCCTTGGGTTTTTCACAAAAAAAATCTAGCCATCTGCAAAGGTCATGGAAAAACAATATGGCCTGTCCAGATCTATTATAATTTGAATTTATACCTAGTAGCAGAAGGCCAATTCAGTCTGGAAGGCTACAGCATTTACAAGCATTTATCAGACAGTCACCCGTCCTTTTAATCTGCAGTTTTCAATTTCCCAAAAAAAGCTTTTAAAAAGATCATTTTTCTTCTACATATAAAGAAGGCTAAGTGGAATTTGTGTAAAGCAATTGAAGAGTGTGTTTCAATACATTCATTAGAAGCTCATACAGGCTTCTTTTAAAGGCAAATGTGTTTTTCACAGAACCAGAACTCTTAGTAATTGCTCAGCATGCAGTAAAAATATACAATTGAGGATGACAAAGAATGTCATTTGGGACCCTGCAGAAAAAGAAGCTACCAGGTGACATTAATTATGCTAAATATTGAATCACATCCAGCCCCTGTCATATGTTTCTTTGCCTTTCCTTTGCTGGTTACGAAATCTCTTGATTAAATAATCCTAGATTGTAGAGTTTGGAATGATTGCATTGATCCAGTAATAAATTATTGTGTGATTCAAATTATATTCCATTGACTCCCTGGACATAAAGCAGAAGGAATACTTCAAGCTCAAGTTTTACTTGAGCTGAGAATTACCTGGGCAAGTGCAAACAGAATTTAGGAACATGCATAAAAAATAAGTGTTGGTTATGTTCTCCCCAAGTAAGCACAATACACGATGAAACTTATTTACTTTCCAAAAGCTTAAAAAAGAGAAGTCAAGTATGAAGAGAACTTTGCTTTTCAAATTGAATACATTTTCTTACCCTAATAAGACACAGTTTTGGCCCAATACCACTGATTTCCACTTTACTTCTTATTCTTATTCCAGCTCTTGCAAGTCCTTTCTCTGGAAGTCCACTGAGAAGCACACTTTCATAATTAAATGTATAAACCTTGTTTTCACTGAAATCGGGTTCTGCAAAAAAATGGTTTCCATAAAAAACAGAGACTGTACAGAATATATTAAAGTACCTGTATTAGTATGTATGTAACAAAAAAGATGAATTTGATAATTTTTGTATTGCACCTGAACAAAATTAGCTGTTATAAAGTTATATTAAATATTGATACACTTTTCAGATTCTATTTTGAATTTCATTCATTATAATTATATTAGCTGATAGGAAAATTACTTACGGTAATTAAGATGCTGGCTCCCTGAAAGAGAAGGAAAAAAAAAAAAAGTAATGAAATGACAAAGCATAAACCTCCCCCCCCCCAAACTGTTAATGTTTTTTAGTATGAAAGGCTATACCTCATCTTGTACACATGGCATAACTCTTTCTAATTAACTGTACTTGTAGTTCAGCACATAGCCAAAAGCCTTTTTTCTTTAAGCAACAAAAAACCCCTGTCATAAAATATTTTTTATCATAAAATATTAAGGTTCATGTTTGTAAGGAAACTATAACTGGATTCTAAAACTTCTTCTTCAATCTATTATTTTAAATTCATCAAAGCAGATCAGTTACTTACCCACCAGGGTTAAAACCAGGGCTAATATGAAGGCCCTCATGATGGGCACAAAGTAAAGGATAAACAGGCTGGCTTCTCTTTTATAAAGGTGTGTGCTATCACATGTTTCTTTTGGCATGCTGGTTTGACAAATAAGCATATTTTATGACCTGCATTGATCAATCAAAAAATAAACATTTCTGAGGTCATGAATGCTGAATACTTCAAATCACCTAATGATTTCAGCTAGCGTGCTATGTGAAATACAGATTTCATTTTCAAAATACCTTGCTTGTAATTTTCCCCTATTTCTCCACATTGAAGTTATATAATAAAACTATAATGAAAAATTAAAATAAAAATACTTCCTCAATCATAAGCAAAATAATTTAGCTTTTCTATCATGTCTTCTGTGTCTTGATGATTTACTCCTGACAAGGGTCCCAGCTTTGGAGACACAGCTTGCTCTGTCACATAGAAACTCTATTTTTAAAGGAGAATTTGTGATTGACTTTGTAGCTTTAGGACTGAGATACCTTAGAGCTCATAGACTTGCAATGAGAGACTGTCTTTCCATGAATATCTTGTTATCTACACCTGGGAAGAAAAATTTTGTCAGCATGATCTTCACTTTATCTTCTGGCTAACGGTCAAAGTTTATCCTATGAAAACAGGAGGGAAATTAATAAACAAGTGACATTTCCAGGAGGACCTCAGTGAGCTGGGAGCATCCAGTCCTTCTCAGTGGATTCTCATGGGTCTTTGCCTGCTGCCAGTCTTGGAAAATAGTTCTAGAATTTTCCACTTATGATAAAAAATATTTTGATCAGTCCCTAGAAAAACTACATCAGGAGGGAGTTTGCTTCCTTAACTCAGATGTATTTTTTTTAAAGAATTTAACATTTACTTTGAATTTAAGCTTTTCTTTTGGTCAAATGATAAATCAAATATCACATAAAAAAACCCCACCTGGGTACAAGGGTTACTAAAGGGGCAGGAAGGAAACCTCAAGAAGCTTTATCTGGTATTTCCCTAAGGCTATGAAAGATACAAGATATGCACAGGCTAGCAGCTAGACTCTATTCCAGGAGCAGAGCATGGTTTTCTCAGCTGCTGCTATTCAACAGGGAGAAGGGTGAAACCTGAGCATGGGGCTGAAAAAATATTTACTCCTCCAACAGTCCCTTTACACCCTTACCTCATTTACTCAGAGTGATGCCACCTGACTGAGGAATGAAGTTTATTATGGTGGTGCTGGGGCACCTGAGCTGGAGTCAGGGTCCAGCTCCACAGCCCATGCTTGGCCCCTCACTCTGCTGCTCAGATACATAGGTGAAAACCAAAAGTTTAATGAGGGCTGTCTCACTGGGATGTCTTTGATATGGATGCCTCCAGATGCCTTGAGAACTTTAGTATCATACGTGTCTTTCATAGAGGGAAAGACATACACTTGGCCAAGCAGTCAGATCTTCAGTGAAATGTGTAACTAGTAAAATTGTTAAAAATATATGATAGACATGTGGACTGTTACAAGAGATTAATAACTGGGGTGTTGGTTTGCTGTAGGTTCAGACAGCAAAAAAATATATATGCCTGGATTTTCCCTGATGTTTTCTTCTAAGCTACTATTTGTGTGAAATATGACAAGATGCACCATGCTTATGAGCCCTGAAATTCAGTGGCATTCATTGTCTGGCATACATGCACTGTCAAATGTAGTTAGAAATGTCGTGCAGTCATATTTTTGGCAACCAGAATGGAAGTCAATGTACAGCAGCAGTGTAATACTGAAAGGGGTACCATGCAAAACTCTCCTGCTTTGGTCACCCAGCTTTTATGGCACTGCTCAACAGCACCACAGCTTGACCTCTGTTGTAATATTCTGCTGTATAGCTCAGTGAGCCACACTTCTGTGGGACAGAATATATAAAAATATATATATCTTATTTACAGAACAATATAAGTCATGCTATTAATTTAAGTACTGTTATTAACAGCATATTAAAATAATGTCTAAGGGAGACATTAAAAGGGAGCTAATGTTTTCAAGTTTAATAAAGGCTTAATGTTGCCCCTTAAATATTAATAGATTGGCGCTATTTTGGTAGTGGAAATACTGCATTTATTTTTTTTAATGAGGAGCACTGATTCTAAGCTCACAATCAGTATGTAGACAGCTGATTGTTAGGCAGTTCCCTAAAATAATTAAGATTGCACAGGCTGCAGCATGTTCCCTCTTTTTAATAGCTCCTTTCTATCCAGGCTTGTTTCCTTGAGGAGCAAGTGATCTCAGAATTATTGTATCCATTATTACTTTAAATGGACAACCTGCAAATTTAAGTAAGTGGAGAGGACGCACAGCTGGAGTTTTAGTGCCCCAGCACTGGGCCCCAATTCTTTCTCCAAAGCTACCTCTGAGGGAGTAAATAGGCAATCTAACATTTTAAGGAAACGGTTAAAAGGAGAAAAGGTGAGAGAGACAACCTTGTCATGTTTAAAGCCAACATGATTTTTCTTAAACATTCAACATATTGTTGTAGTGAGAAAGAAGATACACTATAAATAAATAAAATTTAATTAAACAGATCCTCCACAAACAACCTACAAGTGCCTAAATTGGTTTCAGAGGAAATAATTTAAATGTCAATATGGGCTCTCTACAGAACCAGCATCTATCCCTTTTACTTTTTATTTTATTTTATTTTTTACCCATAAAAATGAAGAAAAGGAATCCCTAAAATTATGGGCATTGTCTTTTCTTTTGGTTTAGTTTTGTTTGTTTGGTTTAGTTTTGTTTTTTTGTTTTTTGTTGTTTTTTAAAGGAAGACAATATATGGTGTTGAGTGTTATGGAGAGCATGACAGCTGTGTAAGGAGTGCAATAACATGAGGAAGACTGCTTTGAATTTACAGGGCACTTGCACCATAAATGAAACATGAATACAGCCTAATTAACCTGATTAGAGCTATTGCTGCTACACTGCAATTGTCTTTACATAACACATTCTGCCTGAGTAACAGAGTCTTATTATCTAATGTTGTTCTGCTGCCGATAGCTCTGCACTCTCCTTGTTCAGTATTCATATTGCTGAATTATGGTGCAGGGTTGCTATTTCCATCCTGATAATACATAGCCCAACGACAAAGCAGGGATTAGCAAAACAGCTCCCAAGCAACCATAGCATGTTAAAATAGATATTATCAGTTGGCTGAGCTCAGTAAATTTTAGCCTTCTGTTTTCCTCATTTCTAAAGTTGAAGAAACCTAGCTTTAAAAATTATTTTTAAAAAATCATACTTATTTCATTTATAACATTCATTTCTTGAATTTTTTTCTCAAAATATTCAGCATTTGCTACTATAGCATAGCCTTCCAGATAATGTTTGATATTGTTTCCAGAGACTCTGGGCATTTTCTAATGAATAAGAATGTGTTCTGGGCTGAGCTAAATTACTATATGCTGATTCTAGTACATTCACAAAAGGATTTTGTCACTTTAGCTTTCTTTAAAAGGTACTTTTTAGTTGTTGTCGTTTGGGTTTTTTTTTGGTTTTTTTTTTGTTTGTTTGTTTTTACTTCCATTCCTTTTACTAGAAAGAAACTAATTTCCCCACAGTTATCCCACTTTGATGATGCCACACCCCCAGTGGTTTGGGAATTGTGGGATAACTGTAAGAACCGGATACAAGGTTTGCAAAACAAAAGGTGTAGAAATACTTTTTTCTATTTCTATAGATAAAAATTCTAATATTTCTATAGAAATATTTAGTCTAGCTTTTGGAGTATGTATGGTTTGAGGTGCTGTTCATCTAGATTTATAGCATAGCTTAAAAGTTCTCTTTTAATGAATTAAGTTTTTATGCTGGTAAGCCAAAGCCATGTCTTTGTGCATTTCAGTGGTCAGTGGGACTGTCCCTAACACCTCACATGGATTTGCATGTTTTTCCAGAGAAAAAACTGGACTGAACTCAGAGGGTTTCAGGATCCCCCCCTCCCTCTCAGTAGAAACTATTTCCCAAGTCACTCAGTGGGGTTAAATGTTAGACAGCTTGCCATCTAAGATTTGAGTCATGTCATATTTGAGGACTGGTGTTTGCCATGTAATTCTGTTGCACTAGAAGATAACTTCTCCAAGTTTATCTTAACCCTAACTTAAACTTCATGGTCACAGAATGATTAGCTGCTTTGGCATGAACACTAGTGGGAAATCAGGTAGGCTGAAATTTTGCTTGGTCATGTCTCCATCTCAGTCACTTTTGGGGGGAAACGGTGACTTCATATGTAGGACACAGCAGAGCTTTCTGTGCTGCATTCAATATTGTTCTCCTATAGGGCAAGGTCCTGCCAGGAAGTGTATGCTTGATTAGACCTATCATGGCTAGTAACTTATCCAGAGGGAGTAATACTTGTGAAATGTTTATTCCGATATACTCTGACTGCATAAAATGTGGGCACTGATGCAGGGAGGTTGAGGAGATCCCAGGCCATAACATGCACCTTAGAATAGACTGAAGTAACAGGGAGCACACGTGGTTTAGCAGAATTGGGATCAACAACCCTTTTGAGGTGGTGCTGTGAGCACATAAATTTGCCACTTCAGAAAAAGACCTGTAATCTTCTTTCATCCTGTGTCAGGACAATTTTCTATTCTAGGAAGAACAAGGCCTGAGTCATTGGTGGGAGAATCTTAGAAAGAAGAATGTTCTCAAGTGTTTCTTTTTCTTTAAATCAAGCCAAGTGTATGATGGCTGCAAAACTTCAGACTCTCCTAATAAAGAATTGGGATTATTTTATTTTTCCTTTAAGTGTGGAGTTGTACAAATACATAATGAATTCCAAAACCAGCTACTTATTTTGTAGTTTCATCCAAAACATTCTTTATGAATGAAAGGGAAAGCACTGACTTTTCTCCCCAGAAGCCAATATTCTTGGGTATAATGATATTATTTTTCTGTTTCATAGACCTGCACCTTAGTGATTTATTCTCTTATATGGCAGAAACACTCTAAGAACATGATGG
Source organism: Phaethornis superciliosus (assembly GCA_023637945.1). Lineage (NCBI taxonomy): Eukaryota > Metazoa > Chordata > Aves > Apodiformes > Trochilidae > Phaethornis > Phaethornis superciliosus. The sequence goes on along the minus strand of JAJQWJ010000009.1, from coordinate 18,216,619 downwards.
ATCTGGATCATCACTTTCTAGTGCCAGAGTATCAGATAAGGTTATGGTATCAGGAGGAAGCTTGTTATGAACTTACTCTTGGTACAGAATATATGAGGTGTGTTACCTTAGTTTCACAGCACTGGGTCACTGTGACATTAGGTCATGGGTCAGATAAGATAAGCACTGTATTATTCCTAAGGAAGGAGCAGATAATACTCTGCCAGTTCAAACAGCAGGCATTGACTTTATCCTCAAAAAGAAAAAAAAGGCAAAATCATCTATCAGTATTTAATCAATGACTACAACTTCCAAAGATTAAAAGGTCTAACCATAAAATAAGAACAGTTTTGGTTCTAAATTACTGTGAAAGCTAGTTCAGTAATAAATTGAGCACCATATGTTTCATTACTTTGAAAGAAAGTTGCTACATGATTATTCCCACTACAGCAGGTATTAAATCATTATCCAATTTTCCATATAAGACAACCACATTTAAAAATATTAAATGGAGCACTGATTTTCATATCTGCTTATTATGGAAGTGTAGACCCACTACATCGTTATAACTCCATGTTGTCCATAAACATCAGAGGACATACTAACTCTTGAACCTTTGGCTAAGACTATGAAAAATTTCTTCCCCTAATATAAAGAATGAAGGCTGAACAAATTCCTATATCCAGGATACCTGGTATGTAGAATCTGGATGCAGGTCCAGGACTGCAATTTTCAGCTAACTGGTGTGTTGCACTCTTACACAACTGCATTTTCTCCCATAGTGCAAAAAATTTCTTACTCATTTGACTGGGACCAATTTTAACAGTCTTATGACAAAGACTGTCTTTTGGTGCAGGGTTAATTTAATATGACCATAACACTACAAATGTCATTCTCCAGTGTGCCACGTGCAGCCTTAATGTTAAACTGCTCAAATTCTGTTTTCAAAATGTTTTAGTATGGAGACGGGTGAAAGCTAAAGGCATTCTCTGGCTCACTACACTCACTAACATACACTGAAGTTAATAGTATCTGTTTCACTGGAGATCTATCTAATATAAACTGACACTAATTTGCTCTTTGACCAATCACTGTAACTTCAGTGCAGACACTCAAGGAATAAAATACTTCTCACTATGAGTAGGGCTTGAAAATCTGTACCTCTCAGATAATTAAAAAAAGTTCTTTAAGACTTTATTTCAGAAACCATCCGGTTTCTTAGCCTTTTATTTTTTTTTAGGGGTAATATCTAAATTAATTTAATTTCACTTGTCTCTGGATAAAACACTAGAAAAATCCCTATTTTCTTGGTGTTCAAAGGCAAGTGACTAGGAAAGCAACTTCTGCATTTAATTTTCAAGGAATTTCTGCACTGCTCAAACCCAGTATCGGTCTCAAAATTTCTGCAGGGAAGGCAATGGAATGAATCAAAAAAAGTTCCATGGACATTTTCTACAGTTTTGTCTTGTTGGCCTTCCTTTCTCCTCTGACAATTCTGTTCTGATATGTAGCTCAATCAAACTACATGATATCGGTAGAGTTTATCCCAGCTGTGTATTTAACACACTTTTTAATCATTTTTGACATAGGAAGATGCTGATTGATGCTACATTCTTATTTTTCTAGAGGCTTTCAAAGAACAACCAAATTCCTTCCAACTGATTATTAGTGCATAAACCCCATAATTGAATACATATGCTTCAAAACAAAAGAAACAGGCAATATCCAGTATGTAATTCAAACATTTCTGTGACTTTAACCAGAATTTCTGGATAATGAGACACTTAATTTTAAGAGTGGAAGAAGTAAAATTAAATGTAAATTCTGCTTTCTCTTAATTTAAAGTTTGATGTTAGACCTTTCCTATAGCAAATAAAACTATTTAGATTCAGACATCTTCAAGTTTTCTGAAGTGAACATCACATTTACCAGTACACATTCTGCACTTGTGCACTTACAAATACACGTGGAACATAAAACTAAAATGTATAATAAATACACGTGTTTAAACATGACATACTTCTTTTAACTCCTAACTAGTTATACTAACATGTTATAGCACTTGCATCTAGCCACCATTGGCATCTATTCTTCATTGCATTGGCCTGTGACAGCCATCTTGTACAGAGCTGCAGCAGAACTGCCTATTAACATAGTCAACACTCTTAATAGAAGATTATTTTCTATATTTATAAACCTCAGATATCTTTCTATTACTCAGAAACATGAAAGATTTTCTGAAATCTCACCATGGTTAGGCTTTCCAGATAGCTCCTGGAAAGCAGTGTGCTTGAGCCATTCTTCTAACAGATTATGGCAGTGCCATTGTTGAACTTTCTGTGAAAAGAAACTACCATTCTAGGTATAATTCTAAATAATTCAGTGTCTTTCTGGAAGGCAGCAGCCCTATAGCCTTTCAGTTTTCCTCACCAACCAGTCTACAAAGACATGTTGCTGGCAAAAAGCTATGGAGGATTGTCAGAACAGCTCCTCTTCCAGGCATAAAAGCGTTGCTGGTAACAACAAAGAGAAATTAAAATGTGCGCCACAGAGCTGTAAGAGAAAACATGCTCTACATGAGAACATCAGCAGCCTCATCCACAAGTTTCCACTCAACCAACATTTTGGAAAGTGTATAGAAAAACATTAAGGGGAGTGAGTGCAGTGCACGTACCAATACTTTAGGTAGTGTCTATAGAGAGGGTAGCAAATGCTCTGTCTTAATGAAGCATGGAAAAGAAACTGATCCTACAATAGAGTTTAAAAAGCCAGGCCAGTTACCAGGGAAACAAGAAAAAAGGAAAAACAAGAAAATAGGCTATCAGCTCCAGCCTCACAAAGCATTCATGAAATAAACCTGCCATTGGCTTGTAAGTTAGTAGCTAGTAGGTTCTAAAGTTATAGAACTGTCTACACTCCATGGAGAACCACATGTATGTGAACCACTCTTAGTGTTAAAGATAATTACTGATGCAGTAGGTTCAAAGTATATTGAAATTAAGACCATTAAAGGTATTTCTACAACATTTCTTCAACTGCAAGGCGCAGTTTAGTGATGGGCTTGAAACAGTCTGCTTTGCATCCTGAAGTTACAGAAAATGGGAGTTTGTTGCCATTTAATGGGTAAATCGTCTCTTTCTAACAGAAAGGGTGAGGCCTGTGAACAGATCCTCAAAATGGACCTGAAATGAGCCCATGGACCTCTGGTTGTGAGAAGTAAGATGCCAAGGACCATGACCAAATTCAGAATGAGGCAATGTGCTTCTGCAGAAACAGCTGGAAAAACAGTCATTGAAGTTGGCCTGGTCTGCCTGCAGTGATAGTTGGTACAAGGTGTGAGGAGACAACTTTTGGGAACTGTATGAAAGGACAGGTTCAGGTTTTTCCCGACCCTGAGAGATAAGGGGAATGTACTTTGCTAAAGAGCATAAAGCACACAAGAAGCTGACAACAGCTTCAGATTGATCAGGAGAGAGAAAAGAGATGCCGGACTTCCCAGGGAGGGAGAAGTTCGATTTCTTGTCATAGCACTTTACCCTCACTGTCACTCATTTTACTCTGGAGCCTTATAAGATCTTCGACCCAAAGCAGGTGTTTTTTTCCCACTAATGATGCTTAATTGGAAACCTGTTGTTTTTCCAGAGAAACTCTTAGGTCTCCCCAATGTGTAGACAGAAATAACCAGGGGAAAACCAATTTAAAGTGAATCACACATGATATTTTGTCCATTTTTTAACCTGAGCATTAACTAGCCTATTTTTAGCTCCATCTTAGGGACAAATTATTTGGATTTTCCCTTGTAAACAAAAGAAGATAGATACTTTTTAAACAATTGAAATAAATACACACCAAAGCCTAGAAAGTAATTTGAAGCTACATGATAAAAAAGATACATATATATAAAAAATTCTACTTTTTGAAGCCCATTTAAAATTCTTCAGATCTGAAGCCTGAAAAAGGTGTCTGCTTCAGTCTCTTATCTGAAGCCAGGAGCAAGTGTACAATGTAGAAAAAAAAAGGAACCAAAACTAAACTTTTTTTCTCTTTGATCCCTCCCTAGATCCTTCAGAACAATGTAAGAGAGCTTCAGGTATTTTTTTTTTCTCAGTCCTGCACTTCTGGAAGACCTCTGAATTTCATATATTCTATTTCTCCCAGTTGGCTTTTCTTTCTTATTTAGAAAAATTATTCTAACATCTCTAACCATTTTCATCCTGTCTCTTACTTTATGGCAATATAGACATGGTGGCTTGGTCCCAAACTCAATCCCCAGTGCAGCAGTACCCCTCGGATGGCTCCTTGATCTCTTAAACAGCCCATACTGCAGTTCTCTAAACTTCTCACTGATCTGCACTGCTTTGTGGGGACCTAAACTGTACTGTCTATGAAGAAGACTGAATAAAACTGAAGACACATGAACACTCAGCTGTCCAGAGAATGGAAAGTGAGCTTCATTTAAACCATCCTTTAGGTGCTGGTGCCTCCTCCTATGGTGCCCTGACCATGCCACTGTGACACAGTCAGGCAAGTTTGGCTTTAACCTTCCCTTCCTTCTTTCATGCACTCACATCAGTGGGAGGCATGGTCTTTCCAAACTGCTCACAAAACTAGTCTTGTGTTTACCACAGGCACTGCTAATAAACAAATAAGCAAAAAAGCCTCCCCCCTCACCAAACATCACCCCAAAACCCAAAACAAAGCAATTTGTATAAAATGTTTTCTGCCTTCCTTGTGTGTATGCTGTGCTCATTACCACGTGTATTTGCAGCAGCCACAGGGACTCTCAAAGGGAAAAAATCCAGCTTTGCTTTAGGACTAGAGTACAAGGGATAAAAGAGAAAGGGAGAAACATAAGAGATGTGAGAAGACAGTCCAGGGACCTGATTCACTTGCAGCAACTTCCTTTGCTGCGAGTAATTCATGTGCTGTGGTGGGAGGAAGGTTGCTCTAAGCAGGGATGTAGGGGGGAGAGAAAAGAATACTGACTTAGGATCTCCACTCATACAAATCAATGTTATTGTTTGCATGTAAAGTACAAGAGAGAACCACACTTAAGGTTTATCTGCTTGAAGGAGGTTAACAGGGATGCCATCTCCATATTTCCATTTCTTACTCTATTTCATTAGATAAGAACAGTAACAATTTATCATAACCTCATTAACAATCTCTGGCAACTGTTTTCTCTCCAGCTTTTCTTTTCCCAAATTCAATTTACAGTTTTCCCTTCAACTGATTTTATTCAGTTTTTATTTTTTTATTTTTTATGAAAGCCTGCAGTATGTAATGAACGATTGCTGCCAGGAGCACACTGCAAAGTGTCTATGTGACGATTATGTGAGAGGTTCACAGTCTTTCACATTCCATAGTATAGAAGTGAGCCTTTGGGGCACCTCAAAAAGTTTTAAAACACTTGATTTCATTCAGGGAAGAATCAAAGCTTTCACTAGAAGAAATTGTCTTTACACACATTAAAAAATGAAGGTTTCTAAAGGGATCTTTTAGTTGGATGACAGAAAACCTGCATTTTGTAATACCTCAGGGGTTCTTTTAATAAGTCACTGAAAAGTTCCATTTGACAAGTTAAACCTTGAATTTTTTTCATACTTATTATAGCCAAGGAGGTGCTAACCTCATACAATGGGCAAAGGAGTGTTATCACAATACAATAGACCAGACAGAGTTAGTACAATACTGGGCAATGAGGGATCTCACTATAATGAGTGAGGGAAGCAGTGTCTGCAACATAAGAAGCCTGCTTCAGAAAAGAGAAAAGAAATGTGTTTGGTTTGTTATTGGTCATTTTATAGCTGCAATTTTAACCCCATGCAATGACCTCAAGATGCTTAAGAGTCTTCTTTAAAAAGCAGAATGATCATTTCAAAGGTTTGCAGGCCAAAAGAGAACATTATGGTACCTAAACTAGGGGCCTCAGTAACACAGGCTATAGATTTTTACACAATGTTGTATCTAACCTTACAATTTGTAGTTAGTTAGATAAAGTGGTGTTAGGCTGAGGCTTGGTTTTTTACCATATCGTTCACATTGACGTGCTTTGAGGACTATGGAGGTTTATAGAGGATGAGATGAGAGAATTACTCCTGGCTTCCATTTAACTGTATTTGAAAAAAAAAATGGCATAAATAAATTCTGAAATATATATATATATATATAAAATTTTTTTTTGTATCTGTTTCCATCATCTTTATTACATTTTTGGCCCTCAAGTCACTTTCTTCCACTTGCTTTTCAGCTCATGCTCAAATTTCAAGAATAACTACCTCCAGTATCAGGACAGTCCTGTCAAAGGTATGAAGGGTATTTTGCTAAAAGAACATTCAAACCTCCACCTCTTTTAGAAGGACCTATTGTGATAGTAGAAGGATCAATGGTTTTTAACCAAAGGAGGGTAGATTTAGACTAAGTATTAGGAAGAAATTTTTTACACTTAAACATTGGAACAGTGCCCAGAGAGGTGGCAGATGTCCCATCCCTGGAAACTTTCAAGTTAAGGCTCTGAACAACCTGATCTATTTTAAGAAATCCCTGCTCACTGCTGGTGGGGTAAGACTAGACGACCTGTAAAGGTCCCTTCCAACCCAAACCATCTATGATTCGACAAAATATAATGTGTAGGAAAAGCAGGCTCAGAAGAATTCTCTACAATATACTATATGCAAATCTTGTATTCAGCAAACTACACTGCAAATTTATGTGACCTACTTTTTCAGATTGTTTAGCACCTAATAGTTGTATTGCTGCCAATCAAATAGCAACTGCATATTTAATATATGTCCTTTATCTGAGGATAGTAGAACAATTTGTGGATAACCTGAATAAAACTTGGGTGAGGTGTAATAGAAATAGACATGGTTGTGAGACTGACTTAACAACATAGCTGTATGAATGCTTGGCTGGGGAAAAAGTGTTGCTGAATCCCTTGATAAGTGGCCAGAATGAAATATGTGGAGGAGAATGGTGACATTAAGCATAACTATAATATAGATTATACACTTAGATATTCATATGGCAGACATATAACAGTCCAAGTAGCACCATTCCTTATTACCAAGAAGCTGTAGTACACAACTTCATACAAAACACTGACATACCTGAAAATACCTGTCATCAATCATAATGTATGATGCACTTGCCTGATGCAGGTATGAAAAGGAGACAAGAAAATATTCTGGAGTTACTTGGTGCAGTACAGTTTAAAGAGGAGTGCATTTCTGGACCTGATTTTTAAAAACATTTTAGATAGTTTAGTAATGAGGAAAAAGCACATTTTTTTTAGCACAGAAAGGCTGTAGTGGTATATAAGCTTCAATTCAAACATGATAAAATGCAGCAAAATTACAAACATCACTAGAACGAAACAATCCTTTTGGCTTCACTGAGACCCAATTTATAGGTACTAAGAAAAAGAGATGGTGAAATATTTCTGAGTTCAAATTGCTAAATAGCCTGCAGGAGTCAGAAAACTTGGTCTTGTGATTGAGGCAGTGGATATAGTCTGAGAAGAACTGTTTTCAATTTATAGTTCCATGTTGCTCTCAGAGCAAATCAGTCTTAATACAAAATGTGGATAGTATGTCATGCCTATTGGACTATAAAAGTTTTAAGGCAGGGAAAAATCTCTCACTAGGTGAAGACTGCATCTACCTGAAAGAAATATCTATCTTGAATATGAAGCTGAGGTACCCCTATATTAGAAATACTGATCAATAACAAAACCAAAGATTACTGTGTCTGCCCAGCCCACCCTGGTTGCTGGAGATTATCTCAGATGTGAGACTGAGTACACAGATTTTCTTCTGCACTTAGCTGATGTGACACTGGGGGAGACCTCTTGCTTGCTGAAGATCAGGAAAGCTGGCAGAGAAGACAATGAAATAAAGAAGTGAGGAAAAACTAATCCAAGAAAATGAGCTGGTGAAGATATTCTGATGGGCAGATGGTGAAGAGAAGTTACTTCTAAAGACAACTGCTGAGATCAGGGAAGATCTTTGGGCAAGTCATGGTTGAACTAATGTTGTTGAAATGGAAGACAGCATGCTGGCAAAATAGAGGCAAAGGTTCATGTGAATCACACATGTTGTATGAAAGGCATTTTCTTTTCTACATGTTTGCAAACCAATAACCAGGGCTTTTCAGTTCTTCTTTGCTTACTGTCAGTAAGGATCAGTGCTTATCCCAAGTGATTTCAACTTTGTAGTCTGGCACTATCCGAAAAAGAAAGTTGGCAGGGAATTAGAAAAGGTTATTTTAATCTCAAAATTGAACCAAATAAAGGGGTAATGATTTAGAAGTGAGGAACAATTATATAGTCAATTATTCCCACTTCAGATAGCAGGTACAAAACATAAGAAACAGCAAGGACAAAAGCTCCAGGTCTTTTTTTTTTTTCCTAGCCAGCACTCAATGCCAAAGCTAAGGCTTGCTCTGAATTCTTTTCTCCTTGTCCCTGTGTTTGATATTTCATGCAGTCCTCAACATTCCACTTCTCTCATAATTTCTTCTCACAAATTTCTGCGTCTGCAATACTGCTGCACCTTGCTCTAGGGCACAACTTGGTACATGATATGAGGGTTAATGTTTTCAATAGACATCTGTGCATTTTGTTCAGAATGGAAAAGGTATAGGTTAGAAAATGAACTGCTCTCCCTCTATCAGCCTTATACTAAGGACGTTTGGGGTATAATGTGGTGGGAAGACATGTTACAGATGGATAAAGCATGGTGAGAGGCTGGTTTTATCTGCCTCAAATTAGACATGGAGATAGAAAGGACAGCAGTTTCTTGACATTAGGAGGAAGGTTTGTTTGGCAGGAGGTTTGAAACTCGATCACATATTTTTTTGTTTAACAGCTTACAAGATAATGTATTATAAGACTGAGTGAGTGTTTATGATCTGTGTTGGAAAAGGACTATAGGATGAAAGTCTCTGGTGAAAGTAATTTCAGCTTATGTCTGAAGAGCCTGGCAAGGATGCAGGAGGCACTATTTAACTTAGCCCTTAACCCTGAAGTAATGGACACTGATCACTCTGCTTCTGCTCCATGACTTCTCCTGGGGCAGAACAATAGTCACTACCATTTCACAGTGGGAATTCAGTACACAGTAGTTACTTCACTCCTGTGATGTTGGAGGAGGACAGCATCTTCCTTCAGTTTGTACAGGTATATGCTTATACTGCTAGGGGAATCTAGCTTCTCATTAAATGCTTCTCAACTCAAATAGCTCCTCCAATTGTTCTGTCTTAAAAATGTGAGATGTGTGGTTTTCTTTTTTTTTTAAAAGCATGTAGAAAAAGACCTATACTACCAAAAAAACTTTTCATGCTTCTTATCCTTTAAAGGCTTTGCAAAATGTTCCTATTTAATAATAGTTATCTTTATGTAGTAGCTGAATCTTTTCATAAGCTAATAGTTTTAAAGCACTGTCTACTTTGCTTAATGATACTATTTTCCCAATATAAAGCAGGGCTAATGGGTGTCAAATGTGAAAGCAATATTCCTGCAATTTATCACTTAAGCTTTCTTTCACTCTTTTGGGGTGAATTGTTGTATTTTTAAAGGGAAATTGATTGCCATGAGTGAATTCTTTTATTCTTCTACATTAACAATTCATGAATGAAGCCAATAGCTGCAACACAGTCTTCAGTTCCTTGTCCCACCAATAACCTCAGCTATGTCCTGGAGGGTAAACTCACAGTGCATCAATCAACAGACTGCGTGGTTCGCAGCACAGCCATGTGAACTGTGGCTTTCGCTATGTTCTCCTTTGCTCCCTTGACTTCTGGCAGTTGGAAACTGCATAAAAATGAATTAACTGCTACAGAGTTTCCTGGCATGCTGTACTCTACACGATTGGAAAGTTACATTACCAGAAAGAACAAAGAATATAGACATTTACTCTGAGGTAAACAGAACAATGGTCAAATGAACCCTGTACACCTTCTCTGCTCTCAACTTCTGCCACTGTTAAGCAGGGGGCAAGTCCACTTAAAAAGGTTCTGGGAGATTAAAAAATTCTCAATTAAGGAACATTTTGGAGGACTTCTTCAAAACAAACAAACAAATGAAAACCACACACACAACACCAACCCAAAAAAGCACTATGAAACCAAACTGGGAAAGGCAGAGGCCAGCAGCTGAGGAATGCATTAAGGCTGCACCAGGGAACGAGTTCATTTGCTTCTTTACATGAGCAAACCCAACGTTTCTGTTCCTAAATGAGAAGTAAACACACAACAGTGGGTAGACAGGTATCCAAATGCCCAGACTTAGGGTAGCTGAGTGCCTAGCATGAACACAGTAGAAAATATGTTTCCATTCGTACGTAGAAAATGGAAGGTGTGAATGTGAACTTCAGCCTAACTTGTGAAGCCAGAGGTGTTGTGAGGGGTAAAACTAAGCAAAGTTAGGTCTGATGCTGGCTTTGCATCACTAGTAAACCTTACCTCTGGCAAGTCTCTCTTCTTGCTGCTGTTGACTCTTTTGTTGAAAGCCACCTGTCCTTAAGCACATTTTCATTGTTCACTGGCTTCTTTTTTGGCTCAGAGTGTCCACATAATCACGTGTATGCATGTGCCTTTTGCTGTTGTGGCTCCCTTCCAGCCAAATTTGTTTTTTCCGTATGGTGCAAGCCATACTCACACATCCATATGTGTCTGCTGCACTGGGATGCTGCTGCTCTGGCACACCCCAGGCTGAGCTAGAGCAAGCTTCATGCAGGAACCACCTCTTTGACTTTATGGACACATGAGCACATTTTCATACTTGGCAAAACATCAGTAGTGTCACCACTTTACAGGTTACTTCTAAAATGTGGGGCTGATTTTCAGCTTTTTTCTCCCAGTTATGTACTAATTCAATCCTGTGATCTGATGCATCTCTTAAAAAAGACACACATGCATACAAGCACAAGCTACCTATTTGCAATTTTTCATAATAATCTTCATTATTTTCCTGTATTTCCCTACAAATGGTGCTAACTCTTTTCATCAAACACATTTCTAGCTCAGTTTCACCATGGCACTTCGTATGGCTGCTTATATCACTCTGTACAGAAAAAAAAAAATCTGCTAATTTACCAAAAATATAAATAAAAATCCTAATGTCTTTCATTAAAAAAAAAAAAGAAACTGGTGATCAGAACCCAATAGAGCTTAAAAAACTTTTAATTTATTTTCTCATGAAAACAACAAATGAGGAAATAATTAAGCAGCCCACCTTTGTTATAAACTATATTTAAAAGAAGGCACTGGAGCTTCATGTCTGAAGCATCTGACCTCCTTGGAATAGAGGAGACACAAAAGATTTTTATTTGCTTGCAGACTGTAAGATAACAAACAGTACATCTGAAAATAAAAACCCAAGATAACTCTTTTTATAAATAATCTTGAGAAGAGGAACAGGTATAAGAAAAGAAAAAAAAATGAGAGGCAGAGAAAGGAATGACAGACATGCAGGTTCTATGAATAAAGAGCTAAGAAAAGACCTGTGGAAATAATTGATTTTTTTGATTCACCACTGACATTTCTCAAAAATCCCTCAGTAAGCTGATATCCACATGAACCTAATTTTATTCCCCTTCCCTCCCTCGAATTATCCCCAGTTGAAACAAGAATTTCTGGGGGTTAAATAAAAATATTTGATTCTTTTCTGAATTGTTTTCTACCTTTGATTAACTTTGATTTTTGGGACTTTAAAAATAAGACAGACTTGAAAAGAAATTATTTGATTCACAGGGACTTAAGCAGCACTGGTAAAGCTGAGGAAAGAAAAGAACAAGCAATGATGGTGCCTTTCACAAAATAGAGCAAGAACAAGGTCTTAGTTGTGGAAAACCCAGGCTCAGATTTCACCTTTACCAAAGCTGCAGTACAGATGTTGATCTAGCTCACCATTCCTATCCTCATGTAATTTATTCAGACATAAATTCAGTAAGATTTTCATTACATGTTAATTATTCAACATCTTATAAAATAACATCTATGGACCCTAGGCGAGATCAGGGTCCCACAGCAGACAGCATTAGAGATGACCTTACTCCACATAATGGACAGAGTTTTTCATCCTGCTCTGAAGCTGTGGCAACACACAGAAAAATTTCTTGTCACTTCAAATCACTCCCTAGAATATGAGGTTAGAAATCCCAAATCCTGCCTTTTCTGAAAATATATTTCACAATAAATGCTATAAAGATTCTCTCTGATGTCCTTCCACCCCTTTGATCCATAAACTAATATTGCTGAGACTCCAGGGGATTGACAAAATATTTTACATGGACAAGAGCAAAGTAAACTTCCCCAGACCACTCTGTGTTGTCACAAATGTTTGCAGGATTGACCATTCCCTGACCACCCCAGGCTGCACACAAATGAAGTCACTCCTCAGCACAGCTGAGTGCATGAGCTGTGGTGTCACCTCCCCTTTGGTGACATCCCTCAGTGAAATGTTCTGTGGTAGTGTCTGTCTGGAAATCACCTGGTACATGAATTTTTACTCTGATTTCACTAAAGCCCAGTCAATAAGAGCACATAGCTTTAGTGTTCTCATATACCTGCTCTGTGAATAAAGTAAGTGAAATATTTGTGATTCGTTTTGAAGGGCCTAACCAGAAATTGGAACATGTCAGGAGGTAGAAGGAGGGGACTACTGACAAGCAGCACTGCATGCACATGAACAGCAAAGCCCTCATTTCTGGGCAGAGGAAAATGAAATTCAACCCAAATATGAATGGACACTTAGAAAAAAATCTTGAAAGATAAATTTGGCATAATTTAGTATTGCACTCTCTGATTCTGTCCCCAAGTGAGCATGTATTTCTGATTAAATTAAAGGACCATCATAGACAGGTGTTTAAATATTAATATATATCCCAACTATACCTATATTTGCACAGGGACTTGTGAAAAACTTCTCTGGGAAAAATACTTCAAAGTGTATTATGGGGGAATTCAGGTTTTCCTAATAAAAGTAAAACCATAAACCAGTCCAATTCCTTTTTAATTATGTAAATATTAGTTAGTAAGTTGAAACAACTGCTTACTTCATATTCTAATAAGAACATTGGGGCACATGAAACAAAAGTACAAGCTGAAGTTTCAAAATAACCCAAACCATTTACTGAATGTGTCTTTTAAACACGAAGTGTCTCAGCTATTGAAAAATATACATGACTAATTGGAAAGCTGCTGAACCAAATAGTGATTCAGGCCAATACAGAGCTATCACAGTAGGATCAGAAAAGACCCAGTGCCCCTGGTGGCAATACTGAGAAAATACTATATATTGCTGAAGCTGATTCTTTGGGATTGTCTTTTAGTTATTCTCACAGACAGGATGTGTTGCTTTGTGAATAGCAGTGCCTACGTGAGACACTAGGATTATTATTCCTAAACACTAGGTTATTGTTCTTAAACCATTATTCTGCTAAAAACAGTGCAACAAGATAAAAACAATATATATTCTTCTGAGTATGCTTAGAAAAAACTCAAAACAATGCTTTAAGAAAACCACACAAATATCTGGGGAACTGAGAGGAGATTTTGAGAAGAGTTCATTCATTTTAAAAATCAGGCAGGGTATTATGTTTTGCTTTGTTAGGGTTTACCTAAGACTGAACCCACAAAATGGCTAAAAGCAGAGATCACAAAATTTTAAATGAGCTCTTCAGAAGCTGACTAAATAGATACATGTTTTACATCAGGGACAGATGATAGTAACCCCACCCAAGTTTTTGATTCTGAGAAAATTGTGTGGAAAAGATAAACATATTGGCTCATGATTATTACTGTTGTAGTGAGGAATTGATATTTGATTAAAGCAGTAATTTACTTGGCAGCTACAAAAGTTATACAGTTATATTTGGTGTTCGATAAGACATTGTTAGATGAGCTCAAGCATTAAAACTGGCTTATGTTCTGTCTTAAAGTCCTTCCTCTTCTCTCTCAATTTTTGCTGTCCTTTTCCCTAGCACTCTTTTTCCAGCTGTCCATAATTATAAAAGCAAAATATTTCAATATGATGTAAAAGAGTAAACAAACCCTTACCCTACAATTGTTCTAGGGACTGTGAAAGAACAAATAATCATTTTGACAGGTAGACAGGACACAGGTCAAAGTGATCTGCTGAAAGTCTGCCTTCAAGAGAGGTCAGCAATGTAAAGCTTCTTTATCCTTTCTTTTCTTGTACTTTGCTTTTTTTCCCTTTCCCTTTCTCCTCCTAAATTTCAGCATGACCCATTAGCATTCATAATGAGCTAAAATAATCAGTGACTTTGTTCACAACAAACTACTTTGATTCTGAGGCAGATGTTGGAGAATTATGATCTTTTCTTCTTTTAAAAAAAAGTAGTAGTATGAGATCCCCATGATTTTGCATAATGATATAAAAAAACATTGCCAGTCTATTAAAAAAAAATACAGTAAAACACACTCTGAACAGCAACTTCTTAGGGAGATGGTAATAAATAACTTTCCTTTAAGATGAAAATTTTGGACACTTCACTGGGAGAAGTCCAGTTCAACACCTTTTTCCTTCTCTTTCCTACTATTGCAAGAGGAGCTCCCATGCTGGTAAGATAAGGTACAAGATCTGAAATGAAGATCCAGAGTCCTAAAATATAGAGGGTATCTTGAAAAATCATGCTAATACTGCAAGACATTTAAATATATTATGTCTATATCTTTATGTATATATATATATATAAAAATCCATACTAATATATATCTAAATATGTTTGTAAATGCATGTGTATGCAGCTAGTTATACACAGTAGTTTTTATAAAATAAATATATATGTATATATATTTATACAGATACAGATATATTTGAATAACACACATTTTACTTTTTAAAGTGTCTCCTGACTCTTTTTTTTCTGAAAATTCAGTCACATTCATAAGCTTTTGCTCTCCTCCAGGCTGTGAGAATTAGACTTTTCACCCCCCTAATGGCAGCTGGCACCATGCTGGAATCCTCACTTTCCAGCAGCTGGCCTTTTTCTGCTGGTATGTAGTCAGCCTTTTACTGATCCAGGGCAGTTGGGACACTTGTTCTGGCACTCAGCCTCTTGTGTGGTTCATGGGGAAGTGCAGCAGTTGCTGGGAGAGGGAAGAGGCAGTTCTTGGCTGCAGCATCCTCGGAGCAGGGTCATGACTGAAGGTCCCACCACCCCTCGCACCAGGGCATCCAAGTGACAGAGGTGTCAGGGCAAGCTGACAACCCCATTCTGGGCACAAACATGACATGGAGTTGGCCTCTGTGTGTATGGAGATGAGTTCCAGGAGGCACCACCAACTTACACTAGAGACTTTTGTGTTCTGGTAGCTCTCAAATATACATTTGCTTGTGTTATTATTTCTCATGCTAGCTGGCTTAAACTACCAAGGGTAATTCTAGGACAAGCTACAATTACAATTTCTTTATGCTGTGTAGACATGACCTTTGACTATTTGATTGCAACTGGCTCTGGACCAGGGCCTGTAGCCAAAGCCATGTCACTAGCATAACATGCAACACTCTCTGCAGAGCCTCCAAGCATAAGCCATCACCTCTCTGATCTAAAATACACATAATTGCAATGAGCTGGGAGATCCTCCAGCATTTCACAGTATATAGAAGAGATTTATTAACAAAGATTTTCTGTTTGCAGATACAGAAATACACAGAAGGCCAAATTCTTAGCTTGCATGAAGAAGTGAAGCTTAACGCATGATGAAGGGATGAAACTGATGTGTGTGTGCATGCACAGAGACACCATTTCCATGTAGCACTTGGTAGTTCTGAGGGCAGATCTATGAAGGAGCTCCAAAAACCCCTGATAAAATGGTTGTTTAGCCAGTTTAGGCTACCCCAGAACTATTAAAAGAGGTGATTTGGGCATTCCATACTCTTGTTTCTAGATAAATTTGGGTCCTACCTTGTATATACAGTACCATGGAAAATTCTTATTAGCAATTCATACACACACTAAAATTACAATTCTGAATTCATGAAGGAATTGTGGCTCAGACTAGCTAAGAAATCAGAGAAATACAAGGGGTATGTCCTCATCTCTGGTCACAGCACAAATCTGGATGGGGGAGCTCCTGCCTTCAGCTCTTATATGCTTGCAGACCTGGCACAAACCTGTCCTGTGTCTAAGGACATAGTGGGTCTGTCAGAGGAGCTCTTCAGCTACCAGTGCATTGCATATCATTGAAGCTAGTAATATAAAAAAAAAAAAAAAACACCACCAAAAACTCTTTCAAAAGCAACTTGCACAGTCAACTTCTACATAATCTGTTACACATGCTTTGTAAAAGCATAAACCAATTAATTTCAACAGGGTCAACTTCACATTGACTAAAAAGAGAAGAGGACACAATGAATAGGTTTTAGCAGGCAGAGTACAGTATTTATGACCTTTTTTCTCCACTACACTTATGCTACAAATGCATTTTATGTAAGTAGATCTTGTTAGAGAAGGAGGCATTTGCAAAACATTGCAAATGCAACAGAGTATAATGAGTACACTTCCAGAGAGGATATTCTAGTACCCTCCAGGCCTTGATTGGGCAGCTCATTTAAACATCAGGTTAAATCCTGTTTAAGTGAAGTGCCTTACAGAACTTTTTTAGTAGTGCTCTTAATGGTTCCAGAAATATGTCAGGGAATAGAATTAAGTAAATTCCCATTTTCTGCACCTTAAAAAAACCTTATTTTTTTTCTTTTTTTCTTTTTCTTTTTCTTCTTTCCTTTCCAGACACAGGAATTCTGAATGCATTTAGAGGGAAATATTTATTTCCCTCTCCTCCTCCCCCAGCAAGTGTCACACATCCCCCACATACTACACTGCCACCATTATTTCCTTGCATGAGTTTGTGTACCCCCGGCTGCATCGGGCCCAAACCTTAGGTCCCCTTCGTCTCCTCACCCACCTTGGCTTGGGGTTTCTCTCCGGGTCCCTCCATGCCCGCCGCTGCCCCGGGCCGGATGTTCCCGCCAGGTGGCACTCGGGCTCCGCCGCCAGCCCCGGGCCCGGCCCGGGAGGGCGGACGCTTCCAAAAACCCATTTCATGTCCGGGAGGGAGGCAAAGCGGGGGCTGTTCCGTGCTCCCAGGATTAGCAGCAACTGCTGTCAGCATTGTAAAGGTGTCTGTGCTGCCCGGGCCGGGGACAGCACCGGGGGTGTGGGGCCGGGGGGGCTGAGGGGTACAGCCCTCCTGGAAGGAGCCAGGGTTTATGTGTCTGTAATATCACAGCAAACCGTCATGGAAGGAGAATTCAAAATGTAGTCATTATCCTCAGGGGGAAATCTCTGCATCAAGAGGGGAATATATGTGCATACTGTAACTCCTATTAGCGTTAATGGGAATTATGTGTGTAAATCCCCAAATCCCAGTGTACAAAGATGAGAGTGTCCCTGTAAGGGTTTGAAATACGCATTTGAATTAAGCCTGACTGTTGGGAAACTCCTAATGCTGTGGCTGTTGCTATAAATTTATTCTCACTAGGACTACGTTTCACCTGAAACAACAGAGGCTGAAGTATTATTTGTTCCAGCAAATTATTTTGTTAGATGTGATAATCAGTTCACAGCAGGACTGCGAGAGGCTACTCAGATTGTTGACAGTTCTGGGTCCCATCCAGCTCAAGCAGCTTCTGAAGCAGCTCCAAAGGCCACAGAGGGCACTCCCAAGCCCAGCTCCTGCAGGAGACTGTCTGCAGCCGCTTCCCAGGACAACCCTTTCCCGGACACAGTTACCTGTTCTGCTAAGCACACTCCCACCCCAAAGCACAAATGACAGGCGAGACTCAGCAGAGGTGCTGCTGTTCCCAGCCTCCTGTATTTTGCCAGGTGGATGAGATTTCTTTCTTATGAGCTAAGTGCCTAAGACACAGCCTGAGGTGGAGGAGGAGCTGCAAATCAGTTCTCCTTGATTTACTGGGCTACTCTGTAGTTTATTTCAGGAAATATGTGACCTAAGGGTATGCCTTCCATTAGCATCACATTTGAATTAAGATGATGTCTTTCACAGGGGCTTTTGTCCCACATCTATCATCTCAATCTCAGACCAGATTTAATCCCTGGTTACCTCTCCCCTAAAGGCTACACGTTCTCCGTTGGGGCTAGGAGAAAGGAAAACCTGTCCCGACCCTCGTGTGTCAGCAGCTGTGTCTGGTGAGTAGTCACAGTGCTACAGAAGGAATGCCATAGGGTTGGAGGGGCTCCTAATGGGGAAACATGTCTAAAGAAGCCATGCCCCTAACCTCAGCCTGCCCTATGTCACCTTCATTACCTTATTGTATGGACCAACATCTAAGAAGATATGAAAGCATAGAGGACAGAAGTGGATAGCCTGAGCCAGCAGTACATGTGTGGCAAGGAACCCCTTTCCAGGGCTGTCCAGTTTACATGCTGCAGGGATGCAACAGTACTTGGGTGCCAGCATGACCTTCAGGGATTCTGTGTATAGGGTCTGCCACAATGACAGTGGCCACACTTGCCAAGCAGCACTCACCCTCTCCCACTCTGTCACATTTTCTCCTCTTTCCAGTGTCTTTTCATATCAGCACTCAGACTCTTCATCCCCCTTGAATTGCCCACTTGAGAGCAGCCATGTGTGCCCTTTAATTCTGTGCAGTCCCAAGGTTAGCCTGAAGTAGACCAGAACACAGTGCCACCTTAGCTTTAAGTGCCATTCACAGAGACAGTGAGTTGCTTTATTCTGAATGATTCCTTCATCTACCGAGTTATTTGGAGTAGTGCAGTTAATTATTTTAAACACCTCTCTACTACTTTAAGCCTGGGTATGACTCCAACAAATTAATGTTCAATCTTGTGGTAGAACAGCAGCATTGCCTATCTTCATTAAAAGCACCGCAAAAGCCACAGCAGCAGCCCTGTTTCCCTCGTAATGCTTTGTTTCACTGATAGATCAAACAGCCTGTTGACAATGGCTGACTGCAACCAACAGCCTCTTCTAATAAGATAAAGAAGTTGATCATAAAGCAGTTTGGGGTTTTGTCCCTTTAAATTTTTATTGGCTACAAAATGGAGGACTTATGCCTTTGAAATTGCAGTTTGCCATGACATTACGATGAATTATAATCCTAACCTATTCATGCATCCTCAAAGGCCTAACCCATTTGCCTGCCTTGTAAGCATGTTGTAAAATGCCCTGCATTTACATATATATTTTTCAGGATCTTTTTATTCGAGAACTGTGGCAGACTAGAGAACAGGAAAGGGGCTGAATGGGCAAGAATTCTACAGATCCCAGAATTTTAAGAGTCTTGCAATATCTCATCACAAGCTACAAACCTGAGGCATGCATTTTTGGTTAAGGCTCTCAGTTTTTCATTACACAGAAGGTAAAGTTTTCAATCTCTTTTGGCTCTGAACATCTGTATTCCTGAACGTGTTGGGAATGGAGCCCACAATGCCAAAATAAATTTAACACTTTCTACATCACTATTTAAGATCAGATGTTTTAGAAGCTTGAGGAATATCAAGGAGCTTTTTAAAGGACGGTCACCAAAACTGGGACCCCCAGATGTCCTCTCAGTATCTCTCATACAACCCCAGATGTCTCCCTGCCTGACTTCAAGCTATTCAGGTGCCTCCAGCTTTGCTGTGCCTTTGTACAGACAGAAGCAGGGACAGAAACAGCAATACAGTGCCTGAGTGGTACCTCAGCCCTCTGCATGGCATTGTGTAATGGGGGATGCCAGTAGACAGCTATGACCATGAGGACTGAGTGCCTCAGAAACACCACAGCATCAGCTTCACTCTCCTAATATAATAAGGGAGGGAAAGGGAGAAGGGAACAGTTGCTTGTGCTTTCCCTGACACTTCTTTGTGGGTGAGAAAGAAGGAGCACTTGACTCTGTCAGTAAAGCCACATAGTTGAGACAGTAGCAGGGGGGAGTCCTGACTTCTGACCTCTAGTCTCAGGGCTGTTTTTGTTCTCTCATGCTTTCTGCTCTTTTTCTGCTCATCCATAGCAGCTGGAAAAGATACATGGGAAGAAAAAAGAAGAAGAAAAGGAAAAAATACTTGAAAGGAGCTGTCAGAGTACATGCTTCCTCCTCCTGGTCCAGTACATTTCCAAAAGAAGAGACATTCAGGCCCTTCTTGCTTGCTTGCTTTTTTTTGTTGTTGCTTCCCAACAAGTAAGAAATGTAGACCTGCAGCCATAGAGGAGCTGAAGGATGCCCTGCCCACATGCACTGCTCACTGCTATCAGGGAATTCGGTAAAAGTAGAACAGTGTCACCATTGCTGTTGGCTAATTAAGAGGGGAGAAAACAACCCTTGCTCTATTACAAAGCAACTGAATGTAGATTATAGCTTCCAGAAACACTAGGTCCAGCATGTATGACAGCAGCAGGCTTCCCAGCAATGACCTCTGTGCTGAGAGGACAGGCTACTCCCATACTCCTCCTTTTTAAACTTTGTTTTATATAGAAAAAAAATAGTGCAAAATGTCAGATATCACACCACCCTGAAAAGCATCACTCTGGACCAAGTATTTTATCCCAATGACCCTTTACATGTTCCCATCTTCAGCCTCTTCCTGTACCTAGAAAATTGTGCGCACACATTATCCACAGCAGGTGGCAAAGAAAACTCTATCAGAAACTCAGTTTTCAGCTGCTTTAGGATGGGCAGTTCATGACCTGCAGCCCACAGAGTGGAGTTAACACATGAAGATATCCCTGGCCTGCAGCAGCCATGGGGCTTTCACCTCCCAGGGTCCTTTGTCCCTTTGTGCAGGCCAGCTCCCAGATTAACACATCTGGTCTATCAGTCTGGAAACAATCTGAAACACAGATCTTCAAAGTGGCAGTATTCCTGTAAGTGCTGACCAATGGATTAAACTCATAGTCTGGCACTTATATACCTTATTCAGTTTTTAAATTAGTGTCTGAAGTGGTTTAGTAACTCCACCGTTGATTTCACTGCCAGTGTTCGAGCTTAGGAGAATGGTTTAAAAAATTTGCCCCCCATGGGTTATTGACAGGTAAAATCCATTCAGTCAGAGAGGATCAGTTTAACAAAGCTTGCAGTGCAGTAGTTCATTCTATCTCTGTCCTGCAGCAATTGAAAGCCCTTTGGCTTAGTGTTTGTTGATTGGGTGCTTTTACCAGTACTTAAGTGAGTCAAAGGGGAAAAAAAATTAACAGAGCTTCATAGAAATATTGCATTCTTTCCTAGAGTGGAGGCAAAACAAACAGAAGTTTAAAGTAAACAGTCTTTACCAGCAGAGCTTTTCCCTTTTTATTGCGTGAATTACAATGCCCTTCAGCCAGCAGAAGGCAGAGTAAGTTCTGCAAGGAGAAAGAGGTATTTGAAAAAGTTTACTTTAAGCTTTTGTATTCTTTGCTGTGCACATACACGGTAGAAAGAAAATGGATTTATCTTTATTGACTGGTATATGGCTGGCAGAAGTAAAGGCAAGTTTCCTCCTGGTCATGCCTCTGTGCTCAACTATGATCTAAAAGAACACTGCAAGAGATAAAGTAGGACTGTCCTCTTCACTCAGGATATACAGACCCATGGAAAAAAACAAATATGAGCATCTCTGATCATTCCTCTCATATAAACAAAGCACAAAGCTACCAAAGCCAAACACCACAATTTTATTCCAGTAAAACTGCTCAAGCACTCTTTTTCTTCTAAATCTCTGTCCATTTTTTTAATAAAGAGAAAAGTTGCAGTCTGTTTTGATGCACAGTCCTGTAAATCTGGAGCAACTGAAAGAGAACTGAAAAAGCTCTGTGGTTGGTTATGACAGATTCTGACTTAAAAGTAAAGTGGTCTCAAAACAACAATCACCTTTTGTGAAAAATGTTCCCATTTCTGATCAGTTCTAATGTTTCCATTTGAAGCATACTCCATGATTAGAAGTTAATAAAAGCATGTCATGTGAAATACACACAGCACTTTATAAAATGTATGAGAAAAATAGGGTTGTGTCCTGAAGACTTAATAACAGGCAGAATAAGAACGAGAAAAGGAGACAAAGAGAGATAAAAAGAGATTTCTAGCAATGCATAAGCAAAGTGGGATAAAGCTGAAAAGCAGCTGGATTAGTGCAGCATGAGTTTGTTTTTAAAGTACATCCCTTCTCTGCACTTCTACCCTCTCCTGTCTGCCCCACAGCCCTGACCTTGTTCCTCCCTGTTTCAAAAGAGCCGTCCCTCCTCATTTCCCTTCTGACTTGCATTCCTCACTGCTGGCTGTAATGTGGCGATAAAGGCACCAGTAAACCCAGCCAGCTTGCCTAAGATCTGAAGATATGGAGGGTGATGTTAGCAAATTAACTGATTGGTATAAAACAAAAGGGGAAAAAAAAAATGTCAGGAAGCTGAGAACTTTTGAACCCAGTTAAACAAATAAGTGGCAGAGAAGCAGGCTTGTCCGTCACAGGAGTATTGTCTGCAAGAGCTGGGCCAGAGCTTGGCAGCCACGACAACCATGTGTAGCCTCTGAGAGCAGCCCCTGGTAGGGGAGCAGAGCTGTTTAAGGAAGGGGAGTTTCTGTCTTTCAAAAAGCAGGACACAATGAGATGACATTTTCACCCCTCAAAGACCTGTACTTGATACCTTCAGGTTGCTCACTCATGCAGCCTATGAAGCCTCTTTGATTATCCCTTATGATTATGCTTTCAAGGGTCCTGGGCTGGTAAAGACAGTGTGCCTTATTGAAAATGATTGCAGCAAGGCTTTGAGCTACACAGAGGTTCATTTATTTATTAATATAAAATGGCTTTCCTGCTTTTCCATCAGCATTAAGAGGGTTAATACCTTCCTCCTGGGCTTACCTCCAGAGATTTTGCTCTCTGTGAATCCAGATGGCTTTCAGAAATCTCTAAAGTTTTGCTGCCCTCATTAGTGACAGATGTGGGGGTTATAATTTGAAATTTAGGTTCAGTAAAGTAAAGAATCGTGAAATCCCAGGAACCCACAGAAGTCCTCTTAAATGTGCCAGTGGTACAGATCACAGAGAATGTGATCTCACGTAATGCTGAACAAGAGACTTTATTACCAACAACATCTCTTTCCTTTTCCCCCTCCACTTCATCTCAGAATTCCCTGGGAGTCCCTGCTTGGCTTTTAGCTGTTCCCTTAAAGCAGCAGCCCCAGAGCCTGGCAGCTTGGTAGCTCTGCCATGAGCACACACCAGTGATGGACCTAGCAGTACTTTCTCCTGGTCAGAAGAGCTTTGCAGGCCTCCCACCATCCCAGCACCAGTCTCCTGACACTGGAACTCCCTGCCTCAAACAGCTGGAGCCAGGCACTGGTTCTGTGTTGCTATCAGCCCTGTTATTGGAGCCAGTTTAGTTCAACAGCCTCCTAAAGTACCTGAACCAGAACACATCTCAGCCATCACTTTTGTCATGGAAGGGAGCGAGACTTTTCATTGCCTCCGCCCAGCATGCTTGAGAACCACATCCAGAGTGTGCTTCCATTCTTCCTGCTCTAGAAAGGGGAGAACCAAACCATGGCTGCACTCCTGGAGAGGATGTTTGCTTGAACAACCAGCCCATAGCACTCACCTGGAGAGCCTGACAGGTAAAGCCTCTGAGGCTGGCCTGGGCTGAGACTGTAAAATGTCTGGATAAGACACCATTGCTTTGTGGTAATTAAATAAAGCCCTTCACCAGCAACTCTTGTATGCAGAAGAGTCAAAGCAACTGTTGTAACATCCTCCATTACTATTGCTTGAACTTAGATCTGGGTGAGGAGGCCTAAAATAGCCATAATTCATGTGATAATTTCTGAATAGGCTTGAAGTACATAGCTGAGAGAATCTAACGCTTTGGTTGCTCAAGTGATTAAGATAACATTGACCACTTGGAATGAAAGCTTCATTTAAAAGCTGTTTTTACATACAAATATAAAGTATATTTCTGCTCATCCTTCTCAGCACAGATGTACAACACATGCAGAGAAGAATATCTTCAAGATTGATGCACTTTAAAGTTGTCAGATCCAAAATGATGCTATTTACTTGTAGTTGACAACATATGTGTTCCACAAATGCAATGTCTTTCTGAAGACTGCAAAAGCTTTAA
The DNA here is from genome assembly GCA_023637945.1 of Phaethornis superciliosus. NCBI lineage: Eukaryota > Metazoa > Chordata > Aves > Apodiformes > Trochilidae > Phaethornis > Phaethornis superciliosus. The sequence continues at coordinate 18,192,566 of JAJQWJ010000009.1, read as the reverse complement.
ATGAGAAAAACCAACAAAAACCATTTGAGCCATATCATAATATAAGCAAATCTCATAGGCTGACATGATTGCATGGAAGATGAGAAAAACCACAAGATCTTTCACTTTTCCACTCTCTTATCGTAAATATTTTTCCACTGTTTCTGCAGGATTATGCTGTCTGATTTACTAGCCTGTAATGTTTTTACCCTAGAACCATTGGATATTCATGAAAAAGGAAGCATATAGCATAGGATATAATTGGAATCTGCTTTAAGATTGAGTTTATTTTTTTTTTCTTCCAGGTTTGTTTAGCTTTGTGGGAGACATCCTGGCAAACTGATACTTTTTGATGGTTCTCTCATTTCACCCAAAATCCATAGATCTGGTTATATTTTCTGCCTTCAGCCCTGACCCCTGGTTATCACTCTGCTTTAAGTGCCACAGCACCCTCTTCCCCATCACTGGCTTCCTTATCTTTTGTCAAGTTCAATTATTTAGAGGGAAGCACACAATTATCTAGATGGCAACTCTCATCCATGAATGTATTTTTTCTCCTTTTTTTCCCCCTCCCTCTTTGAAAATTTGCTATCTTTGCCTTTGTTCTTTTGCCCATGAAGTACCACTATTTTTACCTTTGCATCCGTCTGTCTCTTTCTGCCTCCCCATTCAGCACTGAGTTTTATTTCTCACTGCAGAGTCCAGATGATGTACTCCAGCTCCCTCAGCTCTGCTGTTAGACTAGGGGCTGAAAGGCACCCATGGGTGCTGGGTACTCCACCAGGAGGGGGGCTTCAGGCAGTTACAGCCTCATTAGTACCTGCCAGAGCAGGGTGGGCACCTGGCCCTGCCCCATCTATTTTGAGGTGGACAATATGCACTACTGCTTCTAAGAACAAGGAGTCAAACCTCAAACTCTTTCGGAGTTAAAATATAAGTATCAAGTGCTGATCATAACAATGACAAAACAGAACTGAGCATAAAAAGAAAGGTTACCTTTCACTACGACATGCAGTGTCATTTCACTGAGGACAGACTTTGCTTTTCCCCGCTTCTATGTGACCCACTTGCCAAAGAGGTGCACCAGCTGCCTCTCTCTTAGCTGGCATTTATACTAAATGGGTTACAGCTGCTACTAATTTCATTTAGGGCCTAACCCCTTCAGGACAGAAGCCATGACCTGTACATAAATGTTTGAGGAGTCCTAGCTGGGTATTTTCTCATGGATTTCTGCAGCTCTCTTATGCAGCAAAGAACATATTTTCATCTTAAGAAGTGTGACCCTGATTTTTCATCATGAACATAAATGAACTAACATGGGTAAAGTGGGTATTTATAAGTTCATTGACAGGATGGAAAAATCCCACATGGGTCACAAAGGCAAAGATGAAATCAGTAATAGCACAAGAGCAGCAAGAAAAGCACCTTTTAAAGTTTACCTGAAAGTAAAGAAAAAAGCCTATAACATCAGCGAAGGAAAAACAGCTAAACAAATTTCACTACTGAAACTCAGAGGGTTTATGAGTTTATGCAAATCTTTTATCACTGCAAATTGGCATCCTAAGACACAGATCAGACGAGACTTGCACATATGCTTAACTTTATGCACATGAACAGTCTCATTAACGCCAAAGACTTAGTCGTCCATAAAACTGAGCAAATGCGTGAGTGTTTGTAAGACTCATCCCTCTGGGATTTAAACCCAGGGGATAGAAAACAAATTTACTATATCATTGACTATTTCTGAAACTCATCAGAAGCCAAGGTAGTACCAGAAGTATGTTTAGTGCAGAAAAACTCAAAGAGGGGGGTGGATTTTGAAGATTACTGCCTTCAACTCAACCCTTTAAGCCTGGTAATAGTGGGCCAAACACAGAGGAAAAACAACCCTGCCAAGATTAAAATATAAGTGTTTATGAGTGTTGCAGACATAATATTTCCCATTACATTTTATAAGATAAACCACATTGCTTCTTAAAACCTCAGACTGCAAACTTAGTTATTATAAAGAAGAACCATTTATAATCAATTTGGGTTTGACTAAATTATTCATTAGTGTCTCACAAAACTCTTACAAAATTAATTTAAATGGTGTTAGGTTTATGTGAATTCAGAGCTGACTACAGCATTTATGTAAATAGTTACAATAAGTACAATAGCTTACATTGGAGGGAGGTGCCTATTACACTACAGTGAAGACTGATGGCTAGTCTTGGAGTTAGTTTTAATTAGAACATTCAACAATGCTTCAGAAAACAGAAGAGCTCCCTTATATTATGAAACTTGATGAAAACATGCTATTTAAACATGCTATTTCCTTGGAAATCCAAAAGAGTAAATGAATAAAATCTGAGTACTTACCAGCAAGACAAGAAAAAACAAAGAACTGTAAAAAAGGGCTGCAGAAGTAAAGCTTCTGCCATATTTAAAGGGATAGCTCTGAAAATGAATTCTGGGAAAAGTGTAACCCTGTTTTGGAAAGATAGTTATTTTATTGGGATGAAACAAGGCTTCTATAAAAAATAAGGTCTTGTTATCATAATCAGTCAAAAGTCATGCTTATGTTTCATGATTATATCTGTATGCTCTTTGAGTTTTTTTGTTATTCCACTTTGAATAAAATTAATACATTTTCAGCAGTCTATTGTACTGCTACTTTTTCTTTTGTGTTAATTGGTTTGTTTGTTGATTCTTGGTTTTTTTGTTTTGTTTGTTTGTTTGTTTTTCATAGTTTCTGTTCTTTTCATCCAATAGAATTTGTGCTGCCAGTTTTGCTGTATAATAACAAAGTTGACGGAATTATGATACTTCCCATTCCTCATACCTTGCAACTTGTTTCAAAGAAGCAGTTCCAGGACCTCTGCATACCAGGTGTGTCTGTGTATCTGACTCCTGGTGAAGTGTGGATATTTCAAAGGCTCTTGGTCTTCTGTTGTCTTTCCTCAGGAGTGTTGTCATGGAGATACAGAGTCTGAAAAAGGCAGTACAGTCTTTCACATGGCTGCAGTCTATATGGACAGCCTCCCCACAGCAATGGTCATGAGAGCTGAGCTGGCAAGCAGCCAGGCAAGTTGTGGAAATGCTTTAGCACATTTGTACTTGACATTTTGGTTGTGGTTAAAGAGAGTATCAGTGCATTGATGACCAGCTGTTTTCAAGTCTGCATCCATCTTGAAGACTCAATTTTTATCTATTAAAACAGCTTCGGGGGATCACTTTGATGAAGTAGCATCTTCACTTCTGTAAGCTCACAGCACAGTAATGTTGTGTGTCCTGAACGTAGGAGAATGGAATGGAAAGAGTAACACAGGCTGGAGCAGGTTGTTGGCTAGGAGCCCTCCTCCCACTATCTCTTTTTCCCAAAGGACAAAAAGTTTTAACTTTTGTCATGGGTTAAGTTTTGACTTTATCTTATCTACTCAATAGGACTTCTCCTGTGACTAGCTGGTATTTGGCAAGAGTGTGATTATAAATGGGGCTTTAGGGAATCATCATGACAAAGATATAGAAAGGGGAAAGTGGTGCTGGAGGTGTAGCAGCTGGAGGAGTCAGCCCTGCAAATATTTGTTCATTCTGCCTAATGTCGGCATGTTCACAACATTGCTTTATATGGCTGGTCAATAAGATGCACGAGTTTGCAAATTCCTGGTGTTGGGGCACCACCATGTTAAGAGATGAAGGGCACTGACAACTAAAGAGTGGAGGAAAGTGTGAAATAAATTTGAACAGTATCTATTGTATTTTCAGTGCCTACCTGCTTAATCCCAGTAGGTAAAGAGCACAGATGATTTGTTCATCAGCACAGCTCTGGCAGACTGAACCTCCCCAAGGCTGTGATGCTAATTAACTACTAAATGTTGTGCTTTCTTTGAGAGATATTTTCAGTTCTTTAAGGAAATAATTATTTCAGAATAAAGCAGGCTTTCTTAATCTAGACCTTATTTATTATATTCTGAAGAACACCTTGAAATGCAACACTGAGCACAAATTTCTCTTTGATTGCTTTAATGGAAATGATTTCTCTCTTCAGCAAGCACTTGCTTCAGAGTGAAACCTTAATATTTTACTTTTTATCTGTCTTGTCAATCATTGGATTTTTTTATCTTTTGCCTGTTGGGCCCACCTGGAGATGTCATAAACCTCTCAAAGGCATGCAGTCCGAAAAGCTGCTGAACAGTTGTTCATTTTTCAAACCATTCGACTAGTTAGCAGTTGATCTGACAAATAATGTCACACAACTTTATTTTTGGAAAAAGTTTGTTCAGCTGATGCATGGTACCTGAGTGTAAGTTTGCTTAACAAAATTTTAACTAATGCCCAACTTATTTTTCTGATTTGATATTTCATACATATTTCATATATATTTCATACCAGATTAGGGTCAGGTATGAGATCAGGTTGCTGGGGGCTTTATCCAGTCTTAAAAACCACCAAAGCTTTTACTTTGACTATCCTCATAGTGAAAAAGTTTTTCCTCCTATCTTGCTGAAAGCTCTCTTTTTTTTTTTTCAGTTTATGTCCATTACCTCTCCTCCTCTATCTCTGCTGGGTGGCGGCTCATATTACTAAGGGCAGCACCAAAGAAACATGTTTATTTCTCATATTTCTTAATGCATTAGGGAGGACAATTGCAATATTCTTCAGGCTCTGAGGCAATGAATCCAAACAAATTTTTTCTGCTCCTTATGTGTTGTATTAAAAGATGAAAACTCATCCTTGCATGTAAGGAAAACAGTTTCAATGAAGATTTGACCCAGAGACTGCATACCACAGTTTTCCTATAAAAGATGTTCTTTCATTAAAAAGACTATTGTAATGTAAACACTTTATGATATATTTTCTCTCCAAGGAACTTTTTCAATCTCACTGATAAAGCTGAAGTCATTATATATTTACTGGAGATGCTTCTCTGTCTGCACAGGCTTTCTATAGGTTATATTTCTGCAGGAGATTAAAAATGATGTATTAACAGATATCCTTCTTTTGAGTAATATGAATCTGCATCTACTGAAACCTGGAAAAACATATACAACAGCAAAAGAAACAGTTCAGGGCAAATAATATATAACCATGAGAACTTTTACCACTGTCTTTATGTAAAGGAAGGGAAACATGTCAAAATGTGCAAGTTAAGTACTTCAGTTTATTCACATATTTTACATTCCAAAGACCAACAGAAGTGTTTTATTTATTTTTTTTCAGAAAAAAAGATTCCTCTTGTGGTTTCCAAAATGTTGACAGCATCATGTAATATACTTTAAGAAGCATGTCATTGCAGTGCATACAATGAAAGTCTTGTGTATATGAAAAAAAAGATAAAAACCAAATAAATTTGACCATTACAAAAAAAATTTCCTTTAATATAAATAAAAATCCAGAGTAGTGCTTTATTTTAACAGACAACAGAACAGTGGGATTTATCAAAAACTACATATTTACAGTGTCTTATTGGTAAAAATACTGGGCTTCATCTGAGATCCTAGACACTTCCTGAGAAGGCAATGTGGACTGAGGAATGCTCAGCACTTCACATAAGCTAGTAGTTAAAAAGGTAAAACTAAAGCATTCTTTTAAAATTGGTAAGATTGCAACGGTGGAAATGCTGATGACCTGACCTTGTCTATGAGCTGAACCAGCAAAACTTACACCTCAAGTATTCCCTCTGATTTCAGGAGATCCATGGATGGCTCCTGTGGTTAAACACAGGCTAAGTGTTTCATAACCAGAAGCCTCAGAGGACAATTGCTTGACTTAAAGATGCCATGAACAGAGAAAATTTTTGTAATTGAAATTTTACATGGTATGGAAGCATCTGACCTGGAATTTAAATCTGCATACTTCTGCATGGGTGATTTCTACTAATTTACTTTTATTTTGATCCTAAAAGATTTGGATTCCAAATAACTCTACCAAGTTACAAAGTTGTGAAAGCATCATCTTCCCACAGCCTCCAAAATCATAGTGCCAGCTTAGCAGATCTCAGTCTTTTTGGCAATTAAATAAAACAAGAACCAGATCTTTTTCAGAGTATTCACAAAATAATCTTTCACTTATAAAATAACTGTCCCATCAGTCTTGTATCAGATCTGACCTCAGCTCTTTAGATCTAAACAGTTCATTAGAAGTTATAAAAATAAAAAAATGATTAATATACAAATATATATTTCAGAGTGATAAGCAAATAACGTTGAACAAATTCCCTTTTTAATCTACTTTAAATTAAAAGAAATGTTTTCAAAAGTCTGAGCAGATCTTAATCTACTGGCTTTTTAATGGAACCCATTCCCTGCAGATGGTCACATACAACTTTATGTAAGAAGCTCATTACTACAAAAAGGCAGTGAACATGTTTCCACTAGCAAAGCAACTTGTAAAATCTGCTGTGCCAGTTGGTTTTAGTATCTTGCTTTCAGGAGTTGCAGGTATTTCTAATATTAGAAACAAAATCTAAGTCATGAAAAGTCTTGAGCTTCTTTAGAAATTTGCTTCTCTCCCTGATCTTCACCAGTATTTGTTTTGCAATAATCAGTTTGGTTTGTATACTGTTTGTATACAGAATAATATAAATGCTCTGCATGAATGCACACATATGTACAAAACCAGTCAGTAAATCAATTAAAAGATATGCTTGGTCACTGTGTCCTTTCATACTTTCACAATACCATATTTTTCTGTAATATCCATAACCACATTGCCATGGTTATTTGGTTATTCCCCTTTTCCAATGAGACTGTCATGCACCTTTTCCTTCCATTTATCTCAAGCAGCCGGAACAACAAGGAACATTTTTGAACAACCTATAATACTCTTCCTGAATCTGAAAAAAAAAAAAAAGAAAAAAAAAAGAAAAAAAAAATTCAAATACACAATTTATTATTAGGTCTATATGTATTTTAATTAATTTTGTATGGCTCCTGTCACTACATGTTTTAAGAAGGGGCAGGATACTGAGGAAAGTACCATTTCTGGATAATGTGGGTGAATCCTGCAGTTAACTGGAAAGACTGGCAGAGAATCTTATTGCATACATTGCATAATTTCAGCAGGTTAAAACTGAGAGGAAATATGTGAGAAGGCAAAAATTGGGCTGGCATTCTGTCTGGTGAAGGCAACAGCCAAATTTGCCCTTTTCCCTTCTCTCCCCCATCAGTGGCACAAGGATTTCCCCTCTTGCTCTGAAAAAAACCATTTGCACCACAGCTCTACTGCAGGGCTGGGCACCTTCCTGTAGGTATTTGAGACTGCCTGAGTTGCTTCCCACAGGGAATGGGACACTTACCTTCCTGGACAACACACAAAGAAATATGAAGATGAACATCCCCTGGAATGCATTGAAGATTGTAAAAAGATATGCAGTAACCACAGATCCCTGGACGACGTGGAGGACCCCAAAGATCCAGGTAGCCCCAAGAAGGAACAGGAGAGCAAGAGCACCTCGGGCACAGGATCTGGACAGGAAGGAAACATTGCAAACAACATGTGGGCATGTACTACTTTCCTTCCTCCACTGTTCTGGATGGTTGATGCTGCCAAGGCAATTTTTTCACAGCTGCAAAGGCCTGGGAGGTGCAAATGCATGGGCTGCTCTTCAGGGTGTGCTCTAGCACTGTGGCATGACTAAGCTCGAATAATCACTGCAGAATAGCAAAGGAGTAAAACTGGAGGGCCTTAAAACACTGGCTTCTTTAATCTTCAGATATGTTTTCTCTGGTATACTGCCACACCATATGATTCGATTTAAATCTACTGTTAGCGTAATTCCCCAAGGAGAAACATATGTCTGTTATGAAGCATTCCCTCGCTTTTCCTCCTCCCCCTTATCGTCCTCAAAAATAACCTAGAAAAATGTACAGTATGCTCTTAGGTCAATATACGTGCATGACATCAAAGGGACCCCACGCTGCCTCTCAGGTTCACTGCAGAAGATGGTGCCAATTGTAAAACTAGACTTTCTTTCATTCTTTCTCTTTTAGAAAAAAATATTTTTGTTTTTAGAACACAAGTACTCTCAGATAGTTCCTGGGTCAGCATATTGATGCTTTAAAACTATAGTAACTGATTGACTATGTTTTTTTGGTTTCTTTTCTAACATACTCTACAGCCCTGCTCACAGACTTGAGCAAATTACAGTGTGTTATCTTGGAAATGAAGCCACTGATTACTTTCTTATTCATTCTCAGCCCAGTCATTGCAGGACTTCCTTTGAACAACAGACATTTTTAGCACTGTTCTCCTGAAAATGAATAATTTTCAACTTCATTAAAACCAGCTCACCACATAAAGCTGTGAAGGGTGAGGAATAAGAGAAAGTAATCAATCAAACAATTGCTAAATCCTAGCTATAAATCTAGTGCAATGCATTGAAACTGCAGGAGTGTTCCTAAGCAACACAAACAGTAAGTTGTTTTCAATGTTCCCTGTAGTACACTTCAGCTTTTCCTGTACAAACGGTTTTCAAGGTCCCTATAAATCAGTTTTAAAGAGAGTGAGTTGATGGAAAAATCATAGCAGCATGCAAAATAAAAATCCTGGAGAGAACCCTCCCCACCCCCTCATGCCACAGAAGCACAATGTCCCACTGTAGATGGCTTCCAAATAACATGAATGGCTTGATTCTCTTATCACTGTATTGTTACTTCAAAGGCAAATATTTTGATCCCAACTCAGGCATAAGTTTGGAAATCTGGTTTAGCTTGCATAGAAGCTGTGGAAATGGGACAATTGCTTCTGTAACCTTGCCATCAGGCTTTACCCTCTGGTTGATACAGGCCACTCATTGTATTCCTCATACACCTCTCATAAAATCCCACTGCTACTGTAGAAGGCTTTGCTCAATGGAAATAAAGATCACAAAATCTACCTCTGAATCTATACATGGGGATAACAGAAAAAAAAAAATCTTTATTTTTCTACAAATCTACCAGAAGATTGAATTGTTATTTTTGAATACTCATCTTCATATCTAGCTGTATCTACACTTACATAAAGTAGAATTTGTACTAAATGGCAAACTTACCTTATATTTTCATAACAACTAACTTCTGGCTTTAACATTGCAGTGTGTCGGAATACTTTATAAATAATCACTCCGAAAGCCAGCAAATTAACCTGAGGGGAGTGAAGAAAGGAACTTTTAGTTCAAACCAGGATGCTTGTGAATTTCAATAGCTGTTACACATTTAAATGAACCAAGCCAGATAAAGTTTCTGTGTATATGAAACCTATAGAATCCACTAATGGCAGGGGAAAAACCCCCACACTTTTCTTATCCACTTCTATTGAAAAAATGTGAGCCCTGTCATAAACATTGATCAAACAGGGCTGTAACTCTACCTTATCTTAACAGTATCACTACCAACAGTCTTCAAATGTTTATTGATTTTATTGGTAAATCTCTTCGATTTCCTGCTGAGATTTTCTTCCTCTAAGTAGAAATGTTAAGAAAAGAGGAAAAAAGAGATACAAAAGAAAATAAAGAGAAAAGAGACAGCCAAAGAAGCGCTTCCCCATCCCAATTTTTTTATTGTACTGTATTGTATAGACCTTGACAAAATGTATATCTTTTGTTGCTGAGTAACATTAATAGCATCATATAGTCTGGAGTCTTTGGGATGCGAAAACTTTCAAGTGGCACACAAAATTTCAAGGTTTACACAAAGAATTTTAAAAATACTAACTTTGCTTGAAAGAGTATTTTTCTTAGTATTCTAAGTATTTCTAAGTATTTATAGTTGATGTTTGTCACATAGTTGAATAATTACAGTGTGTCTTTTTTCCTGCCTTTTTTATAATGGTATCACTTTATTTGAGTCTGAAACAGAAAAAAGCAACTAAAAGAAGCAGTTTTGCAAATGATGCTCAATTACGGTTCTAAACCTCTCTTTGCTTGGTTAGGCTTCACTGATCTTTCATTTAAATTTATACTGCTTTCCTTTAACAATGTGGATGGGTTTGCTCTCTTGCTTTTTGAAAAAATTATTATATTGCTTTGCAGCATTTAACATCAGACTCTATTAAAAATGTTTGTAAATGAACCAAATTTTATCTGGATGTCATCCAGATGCTATTTGTAGATCCTTATTTCTAATCCCTTGCTTGGTTCCTGTGGGCTCCCATCTGTAGACTGAATAGAATTAATGTCTTCCCCAACCTGTTTCTCCAGAAAGACTGTGTGGTTTTCCTCCCTCCATCTTTTTCTTAAAAAAAAAAAAAAAATCTTCCAAACGAAAACAAAAGCATCACTTAAAAAAGTATCACTTGCATTTGTTAACACTTGTTATGTTTGTCCTTAAAACATTTTTGTTCTGTTGGGGGGGGGATCTGATACTAAATGCAGCCTCTGCTTTAATTACCTGCACGCTCTTACTTTAATACAGCATAATGTATTTACAATTTGACAAGACAGGAGATAGAGCTGATTAGCAGTTTAGGGAATTAATCTTTCACTGAATACCTTGTACTTGTGCTGATCGTGAGAGCTACTCTGAAGCTCCTTATATTTAAAATTGTAATCTATAATATCTCCTAAACCAGCAATTTTTCAAAGTTAATTATAAGTCAGTCAGCAGTTGTAGGTAATTATATGCAGATTTACTTTTTATCTTATATTTGTTGGTGGATAACATATCAAATAACTTAGTGAACACACTGCAATCTGCATAACCAACCTAATGTATTTATTAATCTGAAAAAGGCAGAGTGAAATGTGATCAAAGTACCATGAGTGTGGAGAATACACTCTGCTCCTCCTTCAGAAACTCTTATCAAGATGCGATCACAAACCACACGACTAACCTTCCTCTCTGCCTGCCCATCACCAAGATCCCAAACGTCACTGAGAGTCTTCCTATTAACAGGCTCTGTAAGAAGATCTGTGGGTCAAACCTCTTCATCCTTCGACCACACAGACCAGCTGCAGAACTAAAGAGGTTTTGCTGAGCAAGGATGGGGTGGGCAATGTGGATGCGTTATGTGAGCAGAATCCTTTTCTCTTTGTCCCAGGGGGGCTCCTCTACACAAATATTATTTACACTGTCTGTTGCATAGGATAATAGGATTTGGCCCTCTGAATTAAAGTAATACCCATTAACTATGACCTTTCCATTCATCAATCCATTCTAATGGGAATAATCTCTATGTACTGGGGGAACGGGAGAGGTTAACACCAGCTTCTTGGAGTCAGCTGCCAGAACACAATTATTGTACAATATGTTTCAGGTAGCCTTGCAGGAGGTAATGTTACAGGGAAATGAGGGTGAGCTTAACTTCTAAAATACCCCATCATGTCCAAGATTTATTAAAGTCTTAAGTTGTTTTTTTTCCCATTTAGAAGCACTCCATTAATAAAAAATATCTATATGAAAGTGCATAGTCTGCCTTTGCACAGTCTCAAAACAGTAGCTTTAGGCAACATACCAATTTAATTTTTTTTTTTTTTTTTTCCCAACCTAAGTTAGAACCCTCTGGCATGTCATTTTGGGACAGAATAGGTAACAACAAGGTAATTGTAGCTGTTTTGTGACACAAAAATACAGCAAAACTTGAGGGAAAACAAGAACAGGAACTCATGGGAGGAATGTTGATAATGTATCAAGTGTGGCCTTTAGAGAAAACTAATAATCTAACAGGTATCTTAAGCTTAGTATATTCTGCTTTGAATTAATGTATTATTCTTTGCTATGAACACAGTTGTAGCCTCATTTCTGGGAAACGTGAATTAAAAAGTTCATGTTGGACAGTTGGACTGAGCAGGAATACTGAGAAGGACTGAGTAGGACTTAAGGAGAAATGACATTTACATAACCGATATCCCCAAAGAGGCATTTGTATTTCAACAATGCAATAGGAAGTCAAATCACCCAAAATACCTGACAAAAGATTCAACAACAAATTCAAGACATTTGAAATTGTGTTAAAAACTGAGTTTCAAATGAACACAAATGAAGGCATTAGGCTGTGAAACGCACACAAAATATAGATAGGAAGGAAGCCTGGATCTCCAAATCCTCCAGCTAAGACAAACTGAGGAACTTCTGACACTAAAACATCTAAAACATCATTCAGCTGCTACTTATAGCCAAATACTGTGTTTTATTACTTTGGTTCTAATCCTGAGTTTTCATTTTTATAATTAAAATACAATTTTCATATCTTGTTGAATAAACCTTCAATGTTATAATTAAGGCTGCCTTAGGGTGACAGGCAAGGTGAATGAGAATGAAATGGCAAACATAAGGCACGTTGTCTCTGGAGAGGCAGCAAGCTGGAGTGGAGCAAGATGTGCAGGCAACTGTGAAAGCAAGATGAGGACAGGATTTGCAGAGATGTGGAGAGGGCCAGCCTAGGGACTGCTGCTGCCACACTCCGGCTTTGGGGAGAAGTTACCTGTATAATGAGCAGAGCTGCTCCTCAGCTTTGGACAAACCCATGGCCACTGTTTTTTCAAGTGAATAACGACATTACAGTGTGACATGGTTAAGTTCTTCTGTCTTTGTTTTCAGTCTTATTACATGGCTCAGCAGCCAGAGAAACTGCTGCATGTCCTGAGAGGGGCTTCTCGACAAGTCTAATAGGCTAAAGGGGAATTGCATTGATTCCAAGCCCAGAACTTTTTTTTTTTTTAATTTTATTTTATTTTATTTAACAAATTGCTATTGGGCAAACAGCGCACTCAGTACTTATTATTTTGCAAAGGAAACCTCTGACTTTCTCCCTGCAAACCCAATTCAGTGAGGTGCTGAGCATCGTCAGCCCCCCGCATCCCTGAATGGAAATCAGATTTCACTCAGAGTGCTCAGGTGCACTACAGGACTAATTTAATAATTAATCTATTCCTTTTTTTTTTTTTTTTTTTTTTTTTAAGTGGTTAATCAAAGACAAGCTTGATATAAGAACAGCCTCCACTCATACCATCTTCAGGGAATCATTTATCCTTAAATGTATTTGTAAAAGTATTTCTAGCTTTCTTAAATTCTAAAACAAGGTATATTTATGAGCAAATGGTAGGAAACTTAAGCTATGTTTTTGTCAAATAGGCATTAAATAAGGGTAATTATTAGGATCCCATGAAACTAGGGTTTTGTTGATACAGGCTTTATGTATGCATGTAACACAGGATAATCTCCAAGGAGCCACATATCTGAATGAGCAAGGTTTTTGTGTACATCCATGACTGAGCTTAAAGGGAGGATGGTAAGTGTTTGGTACATCTCTCTCAGGGCGATCATCTGTGCAAAGGATCATGAGGATTTAGGACTTTGGAGTGACTTCTGGCTCCATTAAATGAATAGCAAAACTCCTGTTGAACACCGGAGTCCAATTGCCTCCAGTGCTGTCACAGCTTTACCTCTGCACATGGTAGTAAGCGGCTGCCTCAAGGGATTTACAGGCAACAGTGGATGCTGCCGTGGGTTTCACTTTGCAGATTAGCAGAAACATCCATGTTTCATGGGTGCACACTGTGGTTTAGAGAAGGACAGTTCCCATGTTCACAACTGTGATGTTGGTGGGTAAGATAAAGCAAGCAAGCGAAGAAGAGTTCAGAGCTGTCTTGTGTGGCACAAGTCCTAGGGGTCAGATCTGATCCAGTGGCACAGCATCAGTCTGGGTAATTTCTTCTTGTAAATAACTTCACAGGAGGGAAAACGCAACTGCAAATTAAAAGAAATTTCGCAGTTGTTTCCTAATCATCTTGTCAACAACAAGGAGGTTTTGCCAAAAGAATTAGCCTGGGGAGTGCTGTTCAATCAGTCACATAAGTATTTTAGGGTAGGATGGATGTGGTGGTGGTGAACCTACTTCCACCTCGAGCTATGATGGCTCTGTAAATCTCTTTGCAGATGCCTTCCTCTCTCTGTCTCAATACCTCCAGGGCTAACTGAACATAGTACTCCTGCACACGCTTTTGGAATGAAGGAAAACTTCCCAACAGTGGACATGGGTAGTACAAGACACTGCTGCTTTGACTTGTACTCCCTGCAGCTGTGGGACCACAGGAGGAGAATGTCACCCATCCACAACAGAAGAGTTTTATGCATATCAAGACATAATGTTTCCTCAGTTCTTTTTCCCAAGATGAGGACTGAGAAGGGCACTGAGAAACAACCTCATCTATTGTCTAAGCAAACTACAAACTTCCTGTTGATTACTAACTGTATCTTGAAAACTAAGTAATAATATCAAAATAAGTATGAAGCTCCTAAAATGCTAAATGTTCCAAGCTGTTGGAGTTCTGCTAATAGCACATTGCTTAGCAACTGCTATATTTAAAATAGATCCTTATTTCCACTGTTAAATGTATGTATTAAAATACTGGAATATATATATATACACACACTAGAATACTGGAAGAGTAACATAATGGTCTATCCTCCAGTAAATACGATGTTAGGGATTCACACTACATGAAGCACTCTCTGTGTAGGTACAGAATTATAATTATTTTTAGTTGAGCACTGAATGGTATGAAACACACAAAATTTAATAAAGCATGCAAAACATCTGCTTGCAAATAAAAATATTTGCACTCATGTTGAAGAGTTGTAGTTTCTCTCATAACTAATTACAATTAAATTGTAAGATACTGAGTGAAGTGATGTATCATCATTTTGCCCCATCAAGGTATCTGACAGCTGTCAAATTTTGCAACTAAGAAATCTTTTTTTCTTCCTCTCCCCTCCCTTTTTTTAAGCAAGACAAAAGAGGACTTGAAAGCTCAGAGGGAAATAGTCCATCTTTCTTGGTGATAGCTCAGTTAGCAACTAGACATCTGGCAACATGAAACAGATCAGGACGAGAGGCATTCTTCAGGAAAATTTTGTCCCTTTTTTTGTTGAAAAATGTCAGTTCATTAGCAGTAAAAGGCAGTCACTGTTTTAGACTCTACTTTCACCAGGAAAGGCTTCCTGTCTAGTATAGCTTTTCTGATTGAAACTCCTGAACAATAAAAATCCCTGTGGACAGGGCATTTATCCATAACTTTCTGTTGTTCTTACTATTCAGATTAGGCCATGACCCTTATTTTCTCCTGATTCTGTACTAGATATCCACTACTATTGCTCCATCAGCCCTGCTGGATCTGTTCCATGACATATAAATAATATTCACTGGAGAAGGGAGACACTGATCTCCTTCATCCCAGCCTAAGATTGTTTTTTTTTTTTTTTTTTTGAACAGTGCAGTAATTGTTTAGTATGAGACAGAGTTTTTGAGGCTATATCTGATACACATATATTTAAAGAATGAAAATGGAATTGCTAATTTAATATATTATATCCTTCTGTAAATTATACACTCCAGCCTTTCAAAAATTATTAAAACACTTCAAATACCATCCTTTTAAGGTTCTTTGTGTAACAAAAAAGAAAAGGTTTAAGAAAGAGGCAGCTAAGTCTAAAGATTCAGACAAACTAATTCTGATTCAGTCTGAGCACTTCACATTCAAACTTCAAAAATGACCCCCCCCAAATCATTCCCTTTTCCTTTCTTAGTCTCTGTCTCAATAATTGATGAAACCATCTATATGCTGATGTCAGATCTCACAAAAAAGAATGAGAAAATTCTCCTGCTGCTCTCTTAGGCGTGTACTTGAATTTTTTACATATATCATATTGAATCTGACTCTTTCAAAAAATGTCTGAAGTTCAGAGCATATCTGTATCAGTCTTTACAATGACCCTCATTATAAGTGTTTGAATTAATGAGGTTGTGATGGTCTGAATTCTGCCACAGAGAGCAATACATTTTGTTTCTCTAGTTGTATGGCTAATAGCTGGGTAAAGTGACAACATTCAGTGGGTCATCGTTATTTCAGTCAGAGGAGAACAGAATTAAGCTATTAACAATACAATATTAACAGTTTAAGCTTCAAAATGAAAATGAATGCCATATTAATTGCATAAAATTGGACACAAGCTGGCAGTCAAACAGTCTGGGTTTGTCTCCTGACTGATTTCTCTCATTAGCATGTCCCCAGTGAATATACTTTCTTGAATGCTGTAGGTATACAACAGCAGTCTTATCTGGGAATAGAAAATGTAAAAAAAACCAACCTAGCAGATCCTCTTTAGGCTATATTTTTGGGAAGTATTTCCAGTAATGCAGAATTAGAATTTCATGATTCTATGAGGGTAGTAATTTCACTTTTTTTAAACATTAAAACATGGCTAAATTAGGTTGCTCTTTATATATCCATGTCAGCATTGTTTTTTACACACATCAAGATACCGATTGAAACTGAATTAAATATTTCCTTTATATTTTTCGATCACATATAGCAAACTGTAAATAGACAGACATACAGACAGACAGATATTTCTGTATCTTCTGTCAGAGTAGACTCTGATGATTGTCAGACTTCTGGATTCAATGCTGTTTCTTATTAGATTGTAAAGCAAACTCATACTGACTTATGTATTTTTATTTAGCCTCAGTTCTGCAGCCAAGGGCAGGAGAGATGAATCAATAGAGCTCCATCTGACCTCAGCCATAAACATTAGCCCAGCTAAATCCAGATCGTAGAAAATGCCTGGGACATTGACCTGCACCAAGCTGTGGAATACCTCAGAAAACCTGCACAGACAGCTGGGACCTCTGGGTGCTCTTCCACTTGCATCCCCTCACCTGCTGTGGCTGCTTGCTTCACCCCTGCTGACAGAGGAACACTTGACTTTTCAAGTCTAAGGAACTTTCTGTGAGTCTGAGGGAGACCTTTTTTCCCTGCTTTTTCTTATAACACTACTAGCTAAACCAATTTTTTTAAAAAAATAATTACATGGAATATCCTTAAAGGATCTTTGAGCTAGTTTGTGATAGTTTTGCTTCTATGTAAAAGCATAAGAGCAAGTAATTTTCATGTTGTAGACTAATGGCCATGGCCTCTTTTTCCAAGTATTTCCAAGGGAGTTTAGAACGAAGACTTCAATGACAGAAGGAAGGAAGTAAGAACTTTAATTACACCTGAAAGCTCTGGTTGTCCTGAGAAACCACAGCCATTGGGTATGGCATTGGGTATGTGGAAACTGTGTCTTAGTTATCAAATCTGGTTCTGTCCACTGAACAGAGCAAGTACTTGTGGACTCAGGGATTAGTTAGCAAAGCAGGTGTCACAGTTTGAACTCATCTGTTTCAACCAAAGTTGCAGTCTCTGTCTTTAATGCTAAAATGTAATTAGTTATCTCCACTTTACCCACAAAGGCGTAAGAAATGCAACAGAGACAGCTTTAACTGAAGCCACAGAGAGGCTAATGAAAAGGGGACTATCATTCTTTCATAAGGAATAAAAAATCCATTGCTAGTCCCTGTAGGAAATTTATTTCCACTAAAAAGGCAGACCAAGGAACAAGGATAGATATAAGAAAATGTTTAAAACAGATGTTTTCTGAAATATGCACAGTAAATGGTAAAGAAAATAATTTTTTTATCTAAGAAATGTAACTAGGCATTTATCATTACTGACCTTTTGGAAAAAAAAACCCAGAAACCCACAGAATTTTCCAATTCATAAATATTCACAAAAAAAAAATAAAAAAAAAATTGAGTGGGTGGTATGGTGTGTTGTGATGGAGGTCAGAGGTCAAACAGCTTTTTTTGCTAATACTACTTAGACAATCAAGAGGAAAAAACATAAGAAGCTTCACTGATGAACAGGCATAACAGGGTGAAGAAGTCCAGAGAGTAGTGTACCTGATTACATCAGTGTGGAGTGATTATCCTCAGAGGGGCTGTTTTTTTCCCCTATTTTTCTTGTTTGCTGTTTTTGTTAAATGGGACCAATGGACTGCAAGCTCGTGCTCAGTGTTGAAGTCTAGGAAATGTGAAACTTTAAACTCCACAAGAAAGATGTTCGGCTTGAATGGCCTAGATTAGAGTATTAAGTACATGAAATCTGTGAGTATATGAGAAAACAGCAGAGTAATGGGTTTGCCAGGAAATTTGTCTGCATTGATTGAAGTAGTATTACTAATCCTGAATCAACCTGAATGTACAGAACTGAATAAGTATTAGAGCTGTCCAATAAGAGTTGATGAATGCAGTATTTCATTAATTTTACCTTTTTTGTTGAATAAATTATTTGAAAAATAATGGTAAAATTCATCAAATAAATTATCTGATGAATATATTTTTAAAGTAATTGACTAGCTCTAATGAATATGCAGGCAGTTCCTTAATGAAAAGCATTACTCTACTGTTAGCCTGCTTTCATCAATCAGATGTCATTTTTTTGGTATTTTGCAACTACAGTCTGTGTATTTTATTCATTTACCCATTCATTTATACACGGAAAGTTAAAACCAGGACGGTTAATCCAGCACTGCAATTCTTAGAATGTTTTTGTTTTACAGTTGATTATACATTTACATATACTACATACAGGAATGCTTAATAAAAAGAACTTGGCTTTTCTGAGGACACCTCTCCCAAGAACTATTCTTGATTTGTATGTTCCAAGTCAAGTTTACAAAATGCTCTGCAAATTGCAGGGTCCATTTACAAGCCATTTTTGTAGTTGTAAACACTACAATTAGCAATTGTTTCAAGAAGCTGGAGCTTGAAGCCAAGCCAGATACATGGAAAGTCCCTGAAAACACACATTAGGGGAGTAAAACAATGAAAAGTACGCAGGAGCCACCTCCTCACTGCACAGTGCTAGGATTTTTGGATAAAAGCAACAGAGAAGATTATTTGGATGATGTTCAATTTTGGCAACATCCCAACTGCAAAGAACAAGCCTCTATTTTATTATTACAGAGGTGGTCTCAGAGAAAGATACTGGTAGATGGTATTAAAAAGCAAATTACACTTGAGACTGTTACTGAGGTCACACCTCTGAGTCCTGGTTCCCCACAGAGGAATTTATATTCCCCACTGCCAATTTATTGTGGCAGTGACAGTCGGTACCATAATCAAGCCTGTGTGACTGTCAATATTGCAAAGATGCAAATCCTGTTATCATGGGTGACTTAGATCATGTTACAGAAAGCTCATCTGAACAGACTCAACTGAAGAAGGTTGTGTGAGAGAGGTATAAGAATTCTTATAGCTGCACTCAGAGTAGCAGCAACTCTCGTCCAAATTTTCCTTTTAATGGCTTGTAGGCTTTTGTAAGTTCAGTTAATAGTCTTTGTCCAACTGTTCCAAATGACATTTCTACTGCCAGTTGGACAACTAATACATAGCTGTCCCTCACAATAGGTACAGACTTATTCTCTCCACAGAGGTTAAAAGACAAAGTTTCCAAAAATATCAGTGATGCAGAACAAAGCCCTTACATAGGCCTGCTCCCAATCAACACAGAGTGAGCTGTCATGCCAGAGGTGAAGAAAGCCACATAGAAGTTGTTCACCACATTTGGAAGGAGTTTGGTCTTGAATGACATTACATGACAATTAAAACTGCAGAAACATTACCTAGTTTTTACACACTTTTTGTTACAGGGCCATTATTATTATAGGAGAGTATTACAATAGAAAGTAAAATGTTCTAGGGATTTTTTTTCCCATACCTTTTATCTCTGGAGCTTTTATTTGTATTTGCCTCAATCAGGCATGGGTTGTGGTGTGTGTGAACGTTTGTCACTTAGAGCTTGTGATAAACTCATTTTTCTATTAAAAAGTTTAAATACTTGTTATATATAATTTCTCCAAACTTGTATGCTTTGATCTAATCTACTGCATAGTTTTAGTTAAATGATTGTGGTTCTAAAGATTACAAGTATTAGGAGGAAAAAATAAGTTGTAGAAATTATCTTCAGTTTGCAGCTTGCTTTACAAAGGTTTAAAATGCCCTTTCTTTGCTAACTTCATGTAAAGAGCTTCTGACCCACTCCTTTTCATGTACAGTCACCAATTTAATAATAATGCTGCTAATTTTTAGATGGGATCAATAAGGCCATTGCTTTGCACTTAAGAATTCTAATAGAATCTTAATATTAATAAGCAAACACCTTCAGAAGTAGTGTTGCTCCATAGGCAATCAGAGAAGAACTTAGTTTGTACTGATAAATACTTGAGTTCCATATGTTTCACTCTGCAGATTTGAAATCCAAGGATGAGTTTGAAACAACATGTGTTGAGACAGAAAACCCACTGGTACAGAATGAGTTCTGTTCATCATTTCCATACAGTCTCAAAGGCATTTTGCAGTATAATCCAATCCACAAATCTCCTGGGTCCCCATTCACAGAAACCGAAAGGGCCATTTGGCTTCATGGGCATTTGTGCTGACAGTGGGTTTAATGTTTTCGTGCAAGAATAAGATTTGTGGTGAATGGCTCTATAGAGATTTGATATCCAAACTCTCCAGGCTATCTTGGAAAACCTACAAACTCAATATTAATAATAGATGAAGCTCTGGTTTAAAGGTAAACTTGAAGCTGCCAGATTTTGCAGCTTTCTGTATGAGGATTGTGGTTGTCTATTTGGTTGTCCCAGAAAAAATAACATTTTTCCTTTCAGAGTCCTTAATTATTTTTGTTTGTTTGTTTGTTTGTTTGTTTTGCTTTGTTTAATAATCTGTGGGCAGAACAGAAATCGTGAAAACAGATCAGCTTCTGTAATTAAAAGGACCTCCTGAATGGCACTTTTCTGCCAGAGTGCAGACATCTAACATCAGCAACATCTTCTAGAGTCAGTGTCCATTTTCATAAGATTTTCCAATTACCCAGACAGAACACAAGCAGATTACCTAGCCCCATGCACCCTTTCAAAAGATCCCTCTCACAGTTCAGGCTTCAATTTGCTATCATCTCATCAAAACACACTGCCCAAATGCTTAAGGAGTCACACAGAAGACAGACAAAGCAGCTTGCAGAAAGCAGCTTGCCTTTCTTCCCAGGTCTAGTAGTGCATGATTATTGAGAGACAAAAATACATATGCAAATATGATGAAAACACAAAATACTTCCATAACAGACAAAACCCAGCAAAAAAGCCACAGGGCTATTTGCTGTCCAGTTACAGCTCCTTTGTATGGCTTTGTTTAGGCAAAGGAGTTGGAGATAAAAAAAGAAACTGGCTGCTATACCCATACATAGGACTGCACTGGTCCATAGGCCCCATATCAACTTCCACCACCTCCCCTTTTTCTGTGAATTCTCAGAAACTGCTGGAAGATCTGGAATGCTCAAAGAATGGCTATGGACCATAGAGCCCATCTAGCAGTATTTGCAGCATTTTGCTAGGCATATTAAAGCCACTGCAGACCTGATCTGCTTCTGTAATGAGTACCTAAAATCCTGCACCCGGCGCTGCTCAGCTAGAAGCAAAACCAAGGTTACAGATGCATAAATTTGGGGGATTTTGATAATGCAGCTTTTCTGTGCTAACAGTGCAGTGATACATCAGTGCCCATAAATCTACACCTGAAGGCAGATGAGGAACAGAATGACAGCAACAGCAACAAAAAATACCATCTGCTGCCTTCATGGAAGAAAGAGATAAGGTCCAAAAAGGAAACAGGAGATTGTCAACTTAAACCTCAGAATTTTAAGAATTTCCTAGTAAAGGATGTTCTCTCCACATGACTTTTTTTTACCTAAGTACCTTGTTGGCCATCAGGACCATCTGATTCCAGAAGCACTGAGACAAGGTAGGTTATGGTGCCCTGATTCTCTTGAAGTCTGCTGGGGTCACCAGGAGGGTGAGATGTGCAGGCATCACTCTGCTGTCACATCTGCCCAATTACTCCCAGCCTATCCCCAACTTACAGTAAGAAATTTGTGTGGAATTTGACCAGATATATACTTGATGCTTTATTCAGCTCTGAAATGGCTAATGCATTGAAATAAAGGTGTTTTACTCTCATCTTGTGTGTGTTGGGCACTGTCACTTCTTCCTTTTTACAAACCCTCAGAGTGATCACCGAACAGCTTAAAAAACAACTAAGGGTTGTAAGTGAGTTGACCACGGATGTCAAGAGACCCCACCATTGTACCTTCTTCTCCTTGTAGCTCCAGCTATTGCCATATAGCTGTCAGCCCAGCCATACACAGTAATGTCCCAGTACAGTTGGAATTGTTTGTTAAACTTTACAGCACTTAGAAATGCTCTCAAGGCACCAAAAATGTCTCAGTTCAGAATGGAACATGTAATACCTGACAAATTTGCAGGTTTGAAACCACTTCCAATAAGAATTAAAAAGGCCCTCTTCACAGTTGAAATCGGGCTATCAATAATTGACTTGTCTGCCCATGTGAAATAGTGGGTTCTTTTCTCTGACGTTGCAATTTAGTTTAAAATAGCTTTGATGATGACAGGGTACACGCGAGTGATAACACCATAAAGATGACAACCTAATCTTACAAAGACAAGCAATCACTGATAAGAGATTAAGTCACAAAACATCTGAAAAACCAGATTATCTGTCTGCTAGGGTAGTGTCTGTGTACACCTCCTGCTGAGCCATGCTGAGATGCCAACAACACACAAAGATGCTACCTCTTAAAAAACAGGAATGCTTCAAAGAATTTCTCAAACCACTGGGTAAAAAGAAAGCAAGCGAGTAAGAAAAAAAGATCTTATATTGAGCTTTTTTTGTAGAACATTAATTTTTCAGGCTAATAAAGTATTCAGATGTACAGCATATAAATAATTTAGATACACTATAAAAAGGTCTAAATTAGCCAATTCTACGCTATAATTAGTGCTCACAGCTATGATGGCAATGGGTGGGTGATTATTAAACATCTTTTATTATCAGTTTTATGTACTACAGTAAAAAAATGAAAATTATACTTACAAGAATTATTAGACATGCTGGTCCTATAAAACTCCATATAAAGTTATTCTTTGTGCTGAGCCAACATCTGAAAAGTAAACATCAGAAAATGGCTTGAAATGTGCAATGGTGACTACTGCATCCTTACATATGTTCATTTGGACATGGAAACAGTGACTTACACTTCTGTGGTGCCATAGTACTTGTATCCCAGTGCAGCAGAGATTCCAACAACCACAGCTGGACTAACATAGCCAAAGACATAGAAATTCTTGTGCAAGAAACCCTTGTTGTAGATGACTCCCACAACTATAAGGTAGAGGTGAATACCTTCAATGCACATCCACGCAAAAGCAGCTAGAAGGAAATAATGGAGTAATCCAGCAGTAATTGAACAGAAGAGCTAGAAATTCAGAGAAAGCAAGAGTCATAATTCTATTAATATGAATCTCTTAATTTAACAGCATATGCCCAGCAAGCTAGTGATTCTAAAGTGGTGGTTCAGCAGCCAGATGTAATGCTGATTGACAGAAACTTGGCCTATACACATGAGCACACTTGTTAAAAGGACAACATTCAACTTTTAAAATTAGAGAACATCTTCCCAGAAAAACTGTGTAAATGAATTAACAAGGTTGATCCCACAGATACAGCTGAGTACTCTACATGCTTTCCTGAGCTATGCAAAGGCTTTGTTTTATAATTTTGAAATAAATGTAATTAGGCATTACAAGGAATTAATTCTGAAATAACTTCATTTACTACAAAGTGTCTGTAAAATCAATCAGCATGGGAATGCTACATCAAGGATCACAGATAATATTTTCAAGAAATTTTAAATTCTATTCAGCTATTTATAGCAGAGGAGGTTTTTTTTTCTAATTTATATATAATTTAATTTCCTAAAACTAATCTGAGATCCAAGAACCAACAGCCCAATTTAAATGAAAAGTAACAGAAATGGCTCAAGACCTCACATGTAGAAGGGAAAGGGGTGCTCCAGCCTAAAGCACAATATTTTAAATGCCAGATTGGGACTGCAGGTTTTAGGGGAAAATTGCCATCACTGTGGCTTTGTGAAGCATCCAAACAGATGTGAATAGTGAAAATGTTAAATGCATTGAGTCTGAAGTCTTGGTTAAATGAAACCTGTGGAGCATAGTCAATATGCACCAGCCCAGATGAAGGCCCCACTTCTTTAAATATCCTTTTTATATTTCCTGTTACTAGACTGGGAAGTCAGTGTCACTAAAATATTCATACTGATATTAGGAAATAGTGGAAGTAGATGAAAGATCATCTCTTTACTGTACAACAAAAAATCAAGATATAAGTGAAAACTACCCACCTTATTATTGTTCATATTAATTCCAATCAGAAAAATAAGTTCTGCCAGGAAAAGGCTGCAGCAGAGGTTTTTGTGAATTGTCGTTCTAGTGCTTTGAATTTCACTGAAGAACCAGAATGTAAAAATGCACATGGAGAGGCAAATCAACGAAATAATTATTCCTAGCTGAGTGATTCTTGTAAGAATGTTATAATTTGTAACACCCTGGGGGAAAATGATAATATAGTATTTAAAAGAATAGCATTGTACTTTCTCAAGAAAGACTTCATACTATAATACAGTTCTTTTATTTTTTTTTTCAATATAAAATATTAATAAAAGTTGTTTGCAGAGTTTCAATGCAAGTGTACACTTTGGATAATCTAAAAAGTATTGTTTTTTTGTGAGACAGATATAACTCCAGGGGAAATTAGTAATGAATTGTATACATTTCTGCGCTTGCATTTTCTGATATTTCTTAATAAAACTTTTCATTAACATCAGTATCTCCTTATATGATTTTAAAAATCAGATCTCTTTAGCGAATGACAAATACACTGGCAATAGGACATGTATTAATATGACACAAACATTTTCAAATATAAAAAGACTTATCACAGCAATGACTTAGATAAGCAAAATTGAATAACCATAGTACTGAATTTGCAACATCACCAAACCAAGACTCTGAAATTACAATCACTTCAAACAAATGCTATTCCAGATATGCAACATGAACATTCTCCAAAGAAACACAGGCTATTTTAATTTTGGATGTGAATATTTTCTGTATAGGAACATGGTTACATTTGCTGCTTGGTATTTGCACAAAGAGTCTCTGAAATACATAATACATGACTGTGCATCAGCATAAGGATAGTGTTCAGCTGACCATAAAATGTATCAAAGTGTTTTTTTTTCTAAATAAAGGATGAGAAATTATTCTCCTCCCAGCTTTCCTTTTCAAAATAACTATATAAGTACCTGCAAAGGTTTTAAATCTGAACTGAAGACTCAGGATGCTATTTAGCAAGCAGGAAACAGCCTCTATCAGCATGAAATTCACAGTGTGAGAGAACTGTCTCAATACGGTATATTCATGCTAATATTCTGCTTGCTGTCAGTTCTGATACCTTATAAAGCTGCCTCCTGAGGCAAGACCCCAGCTCCTGCAGATCCTCACTTAGGCCCTGGAAATCTATGGGACCTCTTAACATAAGGGGGACATAAAGTGAGTGGTCATACTCATGATTTTATGTTGGTCGTGAGTGCCCATGTTTAAGAGCCATAAACTTAAAATTGATTATCCTGCTGCAAACTCTCAGGAGAGAATTTAAAGCAGACTTTTAGATGCCAAGGTCAGACAAATGGGTGGCAAAGTGTTGCGGGAGAGAAATTCCGGGCCATATGGTTACTGACCACCAATGAATGCCAGATAAATCCCACAGCAGTCTTAAAGTGGAATTTAAAATTAAAAGTATTGCACCAAAAATAAGCACAACAGACTGTGTATTTGGAACAAGATACTTTGCTGCATCACTGCTCTGTAATACTGCAGAAAGGACATACGGAAATTCAGATGCATATGGGAGGAATTTTGTTTGCTCTGTGCTCAATAAATTGTGTGTTTGCTGAACGAAAACAAGAGACAGCCTTAAAGGGGGAAAGTATGCAAGTTGCACTGAAATAGAAACATAAGGAATGAAGACAGGAGAAGGTATCAGGTAAAACACTAAATTAAAATAGCACTTACAACAGAGCCACCTGAGGACATCAGAACTGCAAAATGAGTCAGATGATTACATTTGCATGAGATATGAGTGGAGTTGGAATGTGTCAGCTCACAGCCTTCTGTGGCCCAGTTGCCATTCATTGTGTCTGATGAGTAGTTCCAAAATGCACATTTAATATCTTTATCCGCAGTCTGGAATGGAAACAAGATGTTTCACTGATGGCAAAAGGCAGGATCTCTCCCATCAAGAGACATTTCTTACATTAGCCAGCACAATTCATTAAAAATTGTTTGTTACCATTGGAAGGTTGGGAAGGAAAAAAAAGCACATTCTGCAAGGCCTATTCCAAGCAATTAAAACATAGTCAGGGATGGAAGCATTTTATCCACACCCCAGCAAACATGCAGGGTAATCAGATTACTGAACCCTTCTGGCTAACACACCTGCAAAAGTGTTGTAGATTTTACCTACTGAAAATGTTGTTACATATACCCCTGCGCCTGCTGAATAGGGACTAAACTTCAAGGTTACGGCCACGTTGCCTGTCTTGCTCATAGCTCCTTCCAGATGAGCAGTTCAAAAACTGAGACTATTCTGTGCATTTTACAAAGTAATCTGGGAGAAAGCCAGGGTCATGTCGCACCTGCTAAATCAGGTGTAATGACAGAGATGAGTAAGTCCATTAGTAATATTTATTGCAGTTAGTGCTTACTAACATTAGTCAAAGTTAACATCCCTACTATACTACGTTCTGACTAAATACATGCAAATTTTTAAAAAGGTTATCTCTAGTTCAAAAATTAGAAGGCAAGTAACAATTTTACTACCAGCTGTGTAACCAAGGTTAACATCTAGCCCCACTGACTCACTAGAGTCTCACTTTCTTGTTACGCTTCTGATAATTTTTTGTACCTGTAAGATGATTATTAATATACAAAGGCAGTCAGCAAAATCAAAATAAACTGGAAGTAAAACAGTTTTAAATGAATGTGTTCAGGTTTCAGAAATAATCCATTTGCAATACTGTAGATTCTCCTCTTAACTCTTAGCTACAAGTTAATTTTTTGCATTAACTTTGAAGCATTTCATTTTTTTAGTGTGTTTTCTTTTTTACCATCCGGTAACTTTCAGAAAAATTCACCTAAATACAGAATAGTCAGGATACTGTAGTGTTCTCTGGTTCAGACACCTACTGTGTATTGATACTGCAACCCAGCACAGATGACATTGCTGCCCTTGCTTTAGACCCATAGCACTTTTCAGCTGTATCATATTTAGTATATTGCACTTAGGTTGTCATATTCGGGATTGTAATTTATTTCTCTAATATGATTAAACTCACATCAGCAAACAACATAATTATGTCTCTATATACACAGGAGGTATGGTTACATTATATAAAATAATCAGCTATTGTTTTGTTATATTTGATGTTGATAATAATAAAAAAAAACAAACTTACCTTGGCATACTTTAAGGTAAATGTTATTTTCTCAAGCTCATAGAGTGTAGGTGGATTTGAGCTAATTGCAACAGCTATAACTGATGAGCTTACTGTCTGTCTCTGCTCTGAAGTATCTTTTGAGGAGTGGTTTTTAGGCGATGAAAGCAAAGAACCAATATTGCTATACCGCAGAAAGACAACTGCAACAGTGCCTATCAATAAAACAGACCATGTTTAGTAGTTTGTGGTTCTTTTATAGAAGAACAAAATTGAAGACATTAAGGAAACAATAAACAATCAAGATTATTACTGCTATTGCATAAAATATGCAAACAGATGGAATATTTCCAGAATACTTATAAAAGTGCTTTAGAGATAATGAAATATAGCTTTATTTAAAACAACGTAACTGCCATTAGAAATAAAAATGTGTATTTGCATTGGAAATGCTAATTAGATATATGCATATATATTTTTTTACTGGAGTAATATATGCTTGTTGCTGTCCTGCAATTGACTTCATGTGTGGTGTCAAGTCTCATAAACTACAATGGCTCAGAAACGGGGTAAACACTGGGCCTTTCTGAAGTGCATGTCTTGCTTTGGCTTCCATCACAGTGGTGCCAGGATGGAAGACACATAGGGATATAGCAAAAGGTATTTTAGGATGCAGTCCTGATTTCAAGAAATGTTGTACTTTTGTTTCCTGCTACCAAGACAAATAATATTTTTAGGTACTGACAGATGATGAGATTCACATCAGCTGGAAGATTAAGACATAAATATTTTCTGTGTTCTTAATGGTTAGGTGGTTTAGTTCCAGGAATGTTTAAACACATTTACTTTTAATGATGACAGTAGCTGTAAACCGTATCTGTAGGACTCTGAGGTCCAAGATGAGATCTAGGCCCTGATGGCTTCAGTATTGAAGAATACATTGTTTTGCCTCAGTGAGCTACTCTCTAACTAAAAAAAATGCACCACTTTTTGGAGGACTGACACAGAGAGCTGAAGGGACCTGTCCAAAGTCACACTACAGATCTGTTGTTGACAAAAGGATAATACTCAGGTTTCTCAGTTTCAAAATTAAAATTAAAATTAAGTGGATACTCACTGGGCCACTGAAAATGTTAGAAATATCAATCTTGAGTCAATTACTGGGTGAGGCAGTTATAAAAATACCTTGACCTATACCATCTATAGTTAGTAGGGCTGAAGCTCAGAATTGGCAAACTGCACACTTGGTTATTTACCAGTGGGTACAAATGTACTCTAGGTGTTTGTTAACCCACATATGCTCTAAGATTTTCTTACCATTAGGATAAGATTCCTCTCTCTTCTTAGGAGAGATCTTTATGTAATCTTCCCCTGTGTAGACATGAGGGTGAATGTGTTTCATGTGATGTGAATCAAAGGCAAAAACCTTGAGTGCTGCAAAGGAAGAAAAATACTGTAAAAATCACAGCTTCACTATGGTTTACCATAATTTACAGTTGGGTTAATAAATGTGCTATTGGATTGCATAATTACCGTGAATTTTAAGAATTTACCATTGTGCCAAATGCTTAAAGAAAAATGCTATTAATATAGCATGTTTGCTTAAACCTCTGTGTTTTGTTATTTTCATGCATACATTTTGCTTTTATGCTTTTTACTCTTTCCATGAAAAATATAGTGTTTTATTTACCTTGCATTACATTAGGCACTGGAAAGAATAATGTAGGTTACTTTAGAAAGAGCTATTGCTTTATTAAAAATGCATTTCTGAGAGGGACCACAAATCACAATTATAAAAAGCAAAGCATTAAATTCTCTACTGAATAGTAACATTTGATAAAAGCCAATTTTTGAAAAGTATATATTTTATAGTTATCTATCCATACTACCAAATGCACATTGCACCATGAAATAACGATGTGTCTTGTCAAAAAGCAAGCAAGTATCACCCCTTAGGACAAAAACTACATTAGAGGACATTGAGCTCTTTACTTGGTTCATTACAGTGCTGAGTTTCAATCACTCAGGATGGGAATAAAAAAAAAGTCAATCAAGCCTTTTTTTTAAAGCAAACCAAAACAACAACAAACAAATCTAAAATTTGAACTGATGGAGGAATATCACTAAGCTAGACCATCTGCATTGCTTACAGCACAGCACACAAAAAGAATATGAGCTATTCAATAGACCAGCTGTCAGAAAATGTTTGTCTGGATGTAAGGATGTTTTCTGTGGCTGGAGTTTTCAGAAGCTTGTAGCTCAAGAGCTTGCAACATAATAAGTAGTAGAAAGAGAGGAGTAATACTGTGGGTCTTGTCCCAGAGTAGATATATGGGGCATGTGTAAGCAATGTAGAAAATATATTCTTGCTGAGTATCAATAACTAAAAATTTTAATGTTTGAGATCAGTTTTGAAAAGAGCTCACAGAATTTCCTATTTTGGAAGAAAACAAAGCAAAAAAATTACTAATCTTCCAACATGGAAACTCCTTTCCACTCTCTTTGTCAGTTTTTTTGTTTTTACTAACTGATGACCACACTGATGCCACCAGAGGCTGCACCCAAACCCTGTGGCCCCAAGAGCCTTTGCTCTCAGCTGGGGGAGAAGGCTTTAGAGCCAGCTCCTGGATGCACTTTGGATCTGCCACACATCCGCAGGTGTTCTGCACTAACAGAATTATTCTTCTACAGAGTTTATATCATTGTACAAATACCTATCTTTCATCACCCCTGCTGGTTTATTTTTAAAAAGGTGAGGGAAGAACAGGTGGCTTGACCTGCCTCAGGACCAAAAGAGAAATATTTCTCATCTCATTTTATAAGATGACCCAGTAAGAGGCACTGAAGGACTGCACTGAATTTAAAATAAGAAATCAGATCTCACACAGTTTGAGTGCACTTAGAAAAAAAAAAAAAAGTGGCCATTGCCAAAGAAATAAACAATTCTTTATTAGGATCTGCAAAAGCAGCTGGCATTAGCCTTGCTCCATGGAAGGAATAGTAAAACTATCATTACCATAGGAAAATCAGGAACTGGTGTGAAGACACCAGCACACAGAGGCAAGGCAGGAGAGCAAAATGGTGCAGCTGAAACTAACCAATTCTCCTTCTCTAAAATTCCTCTGAAAATGAGAAATTTCTCTGAAAATAAAACAATGTAATATCAGACTCATAAGATACCGTCCTTATACAAAGCTGAGTTACAAATACCTTCATTGAACCAAAAAGAGTAAAAAAATCTGTATAGAACAAATCCAAGTTTCATTCCACTGGTGTCTGTATGCATATGAAATGCATAGGGTAATTTTGTGCAAACAAGATGCATCCAGATTCACTGTGACTGTATGACTATAACCAGAGATTGAAAGTCACTCTAAAGTACAAATTCTCACAGCCACTCAAGTTTTCCCGTGCTCCGGGCTCAAATGTTCGATCTTTGAAAATTATGATACCTACACTGAAAGTCAGGTGTTAGTGATGAAACTCACCCAAATTAACACCTGTGCATTTCACACAACACCATTTATAATCCTCATAACTGTGCTGAAAAAAATCCTCATTGTACTCTACATCTAAAGTATACCTTAGATTAATTTTCTTTATCTTACCTATATCACTTGCATAAGCATCTAGCTGTGTTGTCTTTTTGAAGTTCTGTGACATGAGAAGCGTTGCTTTTTCTGCAGTATGCAGCAACTTAGTCAGGCTCTGTCTTTGGTTATCTGCAGGAAGAGCTTCCCAGACTGTAATTTTGTCTTTTTGTAAAAAATTGTTCACAGTGTTTACAAAGACCTGTAAGGAAAAGAATGTTTTTAAGCAAAAGAGCCTTACATTATTTGTAAAGCAAGAAAACCCCCACAACTTTAAGTCTTGATCCACTCACATTAATGGTTGCATTACGAAGTGCTTCGTTGTCAGAAACAGAGTAATGTGCGGTGTTTAGCGATGAATAAGATAGTGCTTCGACATATGAAATCACATCTACAGGTAAAAGTGGTCCCAAAGTATTCTTATTTATTTCTTGCAGCATCTCCAGAGGTGTTTTTAAATGACTAATCTGAAAAACACAAGAACTCCTATCTTAATGAAACAGGTAAAGTCACATTTGTGCAAGTTAAAGCAAATGCAATGTAAATGACTGAATTCTGTGCTTCTGCTACATTTTTTTTTTTTGATGCTGTAGCTCAGTTTATCCTAGTGCTTCCAAATGAACTAGAAAATGCTTCACAAAAATAATAAAATATCATTGGTATGTTTACTCAGTTGACTGAAAAGCTCAGATTTAGGTGAAGAGGTGGGAGTAGATGGGCACTATTTCTATATTTTGTGGTTTTTTTTTTTTTCAAATGCAAATTATAAAGCATGTAGTTCAGTGAAAGCATACTGCCTATTTCACCTTCACTGCTTCAGTTTATGGACTGCTATCTGCACTTACATAAAACAATTAATTTAAAAAGTAATGGGCTAGAGAGGGTGAGGTGAAGACTAACATTGCAAGTTTCAGTCTCATGGCCCAGTAAGAAAAGAATTTTTCATGATAGTGAAATTCAGTGAGATTTTATCCACCGAAAAGCCCCTCAACACATGATTTTGTACAATCTGTAGGCTCTGCTGCTGAACAGCTTTTATGAGGCTTACTTCATCTTAGACTGAAGCTGAACAAAATAACAACACAAGCTGAAAAATAGGCTAAAATCTAAAACATTGTTATTACATAAAGCTGAGATATGTTGACTTATTACTTTGTTTAGTTTGACTTCTCTTTAAAAAAAATAAAAATCTCTCCTTAAGATCCTGCATGGCATTTAGCATGTCTTTGCACATGTACGTGGTAAGCATGTATTATATTAAATACAATGTATTACATTGCACATTAATGTAGAAAGCATGGTACCACAATGTATATCTTACACTAGGTAAATAAAAGCCTTTATTTAATATTATTCTGGATCTTGTAACTTCAGTAAACTGCTTAATACAAAAATGCAAACATATACAATTTTTTTAAAATTTATTAACGCTTATGTTGCATTTATCCTTTAAATTAGACAATATTATAGCTGCAAAATCATGAATAGTGAATTAATTAATAATTTTTAAATTTCCTTCAGGAATCTCTGCTTCAGGTGAAAAACATCTTGAGTCCACAGTCCTGAATTTTATAAATTCTGTATCACCGTTCTTACTATTCTTTGAGAAGTAAACATACTAGCATACCAGGATGATATTGCTCCATTTTCTATATTGTCACTTGTTGTCATTACTATTGTAAGCTATCTTGCTGCCTTTCACTCTGAACAAGCAAATAATTGCACATCAGTACATGCAGCAATGTGTAACTTCAGAAATTGCAGAAACAGTTGAGTGATTACCACACTTCTGAATTTTTTATGCATCATGACTCACTTTGCTGGAAACAGAACTCACAGATTCCCAGCAAGTTATTATCATGATTTGAACATACAAGCCAGTTCAAATAATTTGAAATTATTTAAAGGACTTCTATAAACAGGCTGAAGTTCAATTGTATGCTTCAAGCATTTGTTAAAAGCTCCTTAAGAACTGTTACAACTAAAATAACAGTTTCAAACAGAAACAATGAAAGGATTTAGAAATTCATTTATAAACCAGTGCTACTTACACCAGCTAAAGTTCTGTTAATATGTTCAGCTATGCAGTCTTTGTATAACTCACACTTGGCATTCGGATTTTCTGTAGAAATTAAAAAGAAACTAATTACATATTACAGTTTAATTAGTATTCAATATACAATCATTCAAATAGGTCTTGTCTAAGCAATTCCACATACCATCAGCATTCTGAATTTTCACACAAGAGATGGAGAACCCCATTCTCAAACTTCAAATACTAGGATTTAATCTTGGGCAAAGATATAGCACAGGATTGAACTGGGAGCCTCTGCTTTACCCAGGTAAATAGTTTGGCCCCTTTCCTTGGGACTTTCACATGTGAAGTTCAGAGGCAGCTCAAATTTTCAGAGAGGAGTAAAGATCTGAGAACTATAAGGAAGTATCCATTATTTCAAATGGATTTCATCACAGTGGTTAGCAAAAATACATTTATGAAATGATTCTATTTTCAGGAAACGTAGATGCTGCTGCTCACCCCTTTTTCATGTCTTGCTGATTAATCTAACTGAAGATAAAGAGGCACCGGCAGGTTTCTCAGAAGATGTAGCTCTATAATAACACATAAACCTTTATAATATCATGTACCTTGGCAGGAAGTGCCATCATTTGGCTTAAACTGCAATTTTCCTGTGGATGGTTGATAACCTTCCTTACAGTAGCAGTTAAACCCTCCATCCACGTTTTCACATTTTGCATGATCTCCACAGGCTACAGTTCCTTCGTTGCTGCACTCATCTACATCTGCAAATATTGTGAGAAATTGAATTTTTTATTAAGTATTTACAGACTAACACCTTGCTGCTTTGTTGATGGTAGCCCTGCACACTGCAAGCATTTTCATAATACAATTTCACAGAATAAAAAAAGCAAAAACTAAAAAGGCAAACTTAATAGCAAAACACCTCTCAATTATAATACTTACGGATTAGAAAGATAAATCATAATTGACCATATTTTTATACCACCACTTTTCTTACTATATAATACTGCATTGTTCATGTTTTAAAACTACGCATTTAGCTATTAATTCTATAATAACAAAACGCTTGGCATGATGCAAATCATCTGAAATCCATTTTCCAGAGATTAGACTAAACAGATTTTCTCAGCTTTACAATTCAGTTAGAAAAGAGAAAGAAAAAGGCAGCCTTTTCTTTTAAGTGATGGCTTTTAAAATATGCTAAAAAGCATCACTCTATCCATCTCATTAATCTAAGATTTAAGCTCTGTGCCCTTTAAAGTGCTTGCATGTATTTTTTTTAATCCACATTTAAATTACATTTGTCTAAAATGGCTTTTATGCTTCTAGATAATTTGCCATGAGGTAGACAAGTTCAGTAACAGGTTCAGTAACAAG
This sequence comes from Phaethornis superciliosus, assembly GCA_023637945.1. Classification (NCBI taxonomy): domain Eukaryota; kingdom Metazoa; phylum Chordata; class Aves; order Apodiformes; family Trochilidae; genus Phaethornis; species Phaethornis superciliosus. The sequence goes on along the minus strand of JAJQWJ010000009.1, from coordinate 18,158,365 downwards.
GTGGGGCACAGTCCAAGAGTAAATCTGATGAATTTTGGTAAGGGAATCCATGAACTGATCAGTTTAGGAGGGCTGGGCAGTAACTCCCTGGCTGGAGTGGGTATTATTGTGCATTATTTTCTTGACTAAAGATAAAGATCAAATAACTCAAAGGAGAAAGTAAACTGGGAACAATACCAGATAATTCTGAAGAATGAAGTAATGGACTGTGAAATGCTGTGCTGAAAAGGGGAAAAGAGTGAACAGCTTTGGGACAGGTATATCTGATGAAAAGAGCTGAAAATGAAGAAGTGACACATGAGTAGCTTTAAAGGAACAGTCTGAGAGGCCTGGAACTGAATTGATGGACAGTAAATGCAGAGAAGGGAATGGATGAACTGGAGGGGAAGACAAACTAAGTTAAAAACTGGCATGACAATGAATTTGGGAAAGAAATTGGTGAAAAATGAGGACTGATTAACTGATTAGTGGGAGAGAATAGCTATCTGAATTGTTAGGAGGCCTTTGTGCAGTCAGATAGTTTTTAAGAACAGACAGAAAGCACTTATAGGGGGCTGGAAATGCATTATCAGTGTAGAGGAGCCATTTTTTCACTTTTATTTTGATACACAATTTTTGGTAGTTTTCAAAAAGGACTGTAAAAAAATGAGCAATAATGTATGTGAAATAACATTGCTGAGGAAATGGAAATTGTGGGAGAATAATGTACTGCACGTCTGTGGATCTACCTAGGGAATGCAGAAAGATGCCTGAAGGATACCTGGGGGCTGTCTATTTATTCAGACTGCATTTTTGGTAACTTCATAGTGTTCCTTAATAAAGGTAAAAGAACATCCATTTAAAAAGCCACTCAGACTCTAGCACAGCACTGGTAGGAAGGAGGGGGGAGGCTGGAAGCACAGTTGCCCTCTCCAGTGTAACCACCTCTGCCCTCCAGAGAGAGCCCTCAAAGCCCTTCTGTGTTTGAATGGGTTGGCACAAGCACTGAAGGTTAAGGAATGAAGCTAAATTATAATTATCTGCATTAGGGCAGTCGATTGCTTCCACATTTCATGCCCCAAACTGCAAAACTCTTTAAGGAGCTGAACTTTGCATTATCTGTATTTGTAAAGTTTCTGTAACCTCAGTACTTGTAGCCATGGAGCTAACTGCATTACACATCATTGAATCTGGCAAAAGTGAAGAAAAGAGGGGGAAAAGAGTGATATAGTGCTGCACACAGGCTACCTCATAATTAAATTCTGTCATTTAAAGACCTAAGGCTAAAGTTCTTACTCTCAACATTTAAATAACCTCTCACACCAGTAAATTATAAAACTCTTTTTGAAACAAGTGGATTCCTGTCAGTGCCCGGTTGCATGACTCTGTTTATGACACAAACTTTAAATGAATTGAATTGGCAAGGGTGAAAAGCATGACAATACTGGTTTGTATAACAAGATATATGTATAACACATCAACCTTATACCAAAGATTTCTTTGGCCTTGAAGGTACTTGAAGAAGGACGTGTACATATTAACAAGATATTCATCATGTAATGCAGTGCTAAAACACCAGGAACTGACAACCTTTCCTAAAACTTACAATGACTAATAAATAAATAAACATTTGAATGCTTCCCAGACTACTGTTTATCAGTATCAGATTTCCATATGATTTACCAATATAACTGTTTCAAAATTATTATCATAATTTGATTTTAATAAGCCTAGTTTGATATATCATTTATTTGTAATTATTGGGCATTCATACAAAGTCCCATTCTTTTTGTAAATTGTGTCAGATATTAAATAAAATGAAGATTTTAATGAGAAGTCAGGATTATCCAAAACATTAGTAGAAACTCAAGCACCAAGGCACACCTCTGGCAACAGGATGGCTATTTAAAATCTGATAGAGACCCCCTGTTGAGTACATGCAAATAGACTTTCTGCATTTGAGTTATCCATATGGAATGAGCCCCTACCCCACCTATCTAATTTACTGTATCCTGGAGAAAAAAAATCTGGATGACAACATTAAAAGCCAATATGTCTGATCTTGCAAGGTACTTATCAGCTTCATATCTCTTTTAAATCAAAAAGATTGTCAGGAGCAGCCAACAATTTGTGACAGTTGCAAGAATGCTGTTTTTTAATTTCGTTCTTTGAAATATGGTGTGCAGTAGCTGTAGGCTTTTGTTTCTTTATATTTTGTATTTATGCCTTTTTAACTGAATATGCGACTGTTGGACCACACATAGACAGCTTGCCAGTGCTTTCAGCAATCCAACTTTTCTGCAGCTTTGGGGCAAGCATCTCACACCGTACTCCTTGACCTACTGTGGGAGCTGGACTGGGCTGCCAAGGCTTGTGTGAGGAGTCTTCAGAGACAGCATTCCTGAGCAAAGGTTGAAGAACAGTGGCTTTTTAATAGAAGAGCATTTGCCATAGCTCTGCAAAATGCCCTGGTGTTTTAGTAAATATTCAAAACAAATCTTGAAGCTGAATTTTGAAGCTTTTATAATGGCTCCAATCAGAAAAATAGTATCACCAACACCACTTAGGCTACTGTGAAAATAGATTCATAACCTTTTATTTTATTTCTGTGCTCTGTCACTCCTCATTTACTGCAGCAGGCAAGGAAATTCCAATTAAATTAAAAGTGCTGAGAACAGTTATTATGTTCAGTCTTGCCAATTACTGGATTGTACCTACATCGCTTTGATTCTTCACCAGTCAGTCAAGACAGCTTGATGTCTACATTATACCTTCTGCTTATTAGTAGCTTGCAAGTGATTGAGAAGTCCAATTGCAAAGGACTAGATGCTCCCTCCCCGTGTCACCATACTGTGGAAGGCAGTAGCAGACATAAAGTAAAAATGAAAAAGACTATGAATGGCATAAGTAAAAGAAAAGTTAGCAATGCAGCATAATGCTGTAACCCATCTGCTCACTAGCTCCCTTGTCACAGACAAAGATGCAATGGAGAATGGATGCTTTACCAGGACTCTCAGAAGAAGCTGAGAAAAACCTGAAGAAAACTAATAGCATGTTCCTGGAAAAGGCAAAGTAGCACAGATGGCACTTTCATTTTACAGATGGCCATTATTCACTCTGTTGACCGGGGTCAAAAAAGTAGGTTTAAATTTCACCTTTTTATCTGCAGTCGAACATTCAATAAAAATGTGAAGTCTAAGGAAAAAACCTGGCTTTTACACAGTAAAAGGATTTTAATAGCTCACAGTCAGGACAGCAGAAAAATGTCAACCTCAGAAATATCGTAGCTCTGCATTCCTCTTTTTTTCTTCTCCATTTTCTTTCTCCTTCTCTTTTTTTCTCTTTTTCTTCCTCCTCTATTTGCATGTTTCATTGTTATCTCTTTACCAGTTCTTCCTGATACTGCTGACTCTCAACTCAAAACTCAACATTCTGGTTGGATTAAGTGTGAACTGACATTTCAGAAAGCCAAGTTTTCTCTTGATCCACTGCCTCAAGAACTTTAAACACTATGTATTCAAAAGTTTAATAGATTATCAAAAGAGAGTAGGAATGCACATGTGAGTGCACATGGACTTACACACATGGTGATGCACCACACTTGCACCACTGGGAACTCCAGGTAGGTTTGGTGTGATTTTATTATAAACATATAGGCTGCATTATGGCATATTTTCCAAAATTCAACCACTGCATTTTTAAAGCTACTGTTATATCCATTTTACATATATATTTAAAAGAAATCTTATGACTTTGCAGAACTGGAAAAGATTTGGGGGCCCTAGAAACTTGAGTAGAATGGATACTTGGTAGGTCTGTCCTCCAAATTGCACGGAATCAATTGCACTGTATTTACAATTTGGTGATGGCTTCAGTTGTGTATCATACACCCTGAACTCACTACTGTCAGTTGCTTGCGTGCAAGTTATATCTGCTATTTGTAGCACCAGATCCATCGGGTATAAAATACCCTAATTATGGTTTCCCTGATAGATAAAGTAGAAACTTAATTGTGGGTCAAAAGGCTGTCTTTAGGACTCACTGCTTGGTACATTGTTTAATGAGAAAAGGTGCCCACAGGTAATACTTTATTTCAGTGTGGGTTTTGAAAGTTGTCAGCTCCTTCCATATGGATTTGCAAAAAGGAGATGAAAAGTGGTAAACTTTTCAGTCGAGGATAAAAAAAGATTAGTCTGCCCATTAAAGAAAAGAAGGGAAAAAAACCAAAAAGAAATTAACAAGCTAATGGTAGGAAGCTAAACTGATACAAGAACAATCAGGAGAATAACTTTGAAGACAAAACTACTGGAGTTGAGGAAATGTCATAATATAAAAATCAAAGCCTGGACCAGAAATTGTGAGAATATTTGCAGCTCAATGTGCTAACAGTCTCAGTCCCAGCTAATTTAAGAACAATTCACAGTGGCTGGATAAAGCAGACTTCTTTTAGATGAATGTTACCAATGGGCAAGAAATGTCGATTAGATCACTTTCTGGCTTAATATGCAGCCGTTCTGTAGATATTAAAAGCAGTATGAAGAAAGTACATGAGACGTATCTAGCTTGAGACACAGTCAGCGTAAAGGTGTAAAGGGCAATAGATTTATTTCTCATTTTCCCATTTCCTGAGGACTGTTGCAACATACAGAGAAAATTACCAGGAGTCTGAAAAAAGAGAAATAGTTGCAGTTCTTCCATTCAAAGGAAATCCTAAAGGGCTGCATAGTTGTTCAGAAATAACATTTTTCCAGAGCTTCTCCTCCCCTGTAATCTTGAACATGCTCCATCCAGCTGCTGCAAAAACAGAGGCCGATGGATGGCACAGGAGGTAGGATAACTTCTGATCTTGCTCATTGCTTCTTTTGATTGGTCCTGAAACGTTACCAAAAATATTCCAACCAAAGCCCTCAAACAAAAGATAACTTGAGCATAGCAGGTCAAACTCATAGTAAATTTTGTTGGCCCCAAGTGACCTGAAAGCAGAATACTTTGTCACTCTGTTTTTGGTTTGTTTTTTTTTTTTTTCTTAAGAATATAACTACCTTACTCACAGATCAGTGAAACAGGTGCTTAATTGGGTAGACTGGAGATTTCTGTGTTACCTTAAAAATATATTAATTGTCTAAAATGTGACGTGGATTAAAAATGTGAGTAAAATCAAGACTGAAGTGTTACTGAAAGCAATGGCAGCTGCTGTTATCAGTGAGAACTGCAGGTCTGAACTGAAATAATAAATTGATACCAGTTCAATCTGTGGGAATTTTTTATCCTGACACCAAATTTCACAAATCTGAAAGAATCTTGCTAGATTTCTATAATTAACAGAACAATAACATAAGAGTGACACTGTAAAGCTAGCTGGCAGACATTAATAACTTACCCACACAGGAGGTTCCATCATTAGGTACAAAAGTTTGTTGACCATTGCTGGATTTGAAACCAGGTGCACACATGCAGAAATAACTTCCCACCGTGTTTGTGCAATTGGCATGCTCTCCACAAAGCTGAGTAGCATTTTCACACTCATTATCATCTGTCAAGACATAAATTATGGAGAAATATATTTGCATTTGCCGATTGAAGAAAACAGTGAAGTAAAAGCTTAATTTAGCCTCCAGTATCTTATTTATGTCATTTTTGAATGCTGAGCTGGCACTCTTCATGTTTGTCTATATCGTTTTTCCATTGCAAATAACGTAATCAGGTGTTCAGCAGCACTGTTCTGTCCTCATTCTGTGCGAGTCAACAAATGAGAAAACCAGTGTGATACTGAAGTAAATAGTTTAATTGGATTTTGCTTGAAATAAAGGATTGAGGCAATGTTCTGCAGTGGTTATATATGATAACTTTTTTGCTACCCAAAAATCTACAGGCAGAGAGTCACCCTGAGGATGCATCTGGGAATTCAGAATCATAGAAAACAGAGCTCAAAAGCAAATAATCAATTTCATACACTTATACCAAAGCAGGATCAATATAGCTAAACTGGCAGGTTTTTAATTTTGAAGACCTTCTCAGCAGTCCCATACAACAAACTTACAAAGTTTGTCCTACTGGCTGACCTGAGTCTTCAAATATACATTTTTTTTTTCTCTAGTTATCTCAAAGATCTTAATAAACAGATGAACATGATTCATGGCTTGATCTTGACCTCCACACAATTGCTCTGCAAGTCATCAGTTTTATACCTGCAAAATTCAATGATCTATTTTACAGGGCTAATCCCATGCCCCCAGTGCTACATGAAGAAGGAAATATATAACCACGTTTCAAAGACTACTTCCTCTCTGCAGAGCCTCTACATTGTGAGCATGGGGATGCAACTAGACTGATCAAAGGTCAAGTGAAATAATAAACTTATGTTTTGAACTGTATAGTTGATCTTCTGCGTTGACTCAATAAGACGGTTTCCTTTCCAGTATCTTCCCAGGTCCCTGCTATCTATTAAACAAGTTTTAGATCAAACTTGCAAAAAATTTCAAAAGCTTCCTTATCCAGATCCTGTTTATAAAATGGAGAGTAACACTTGCAATACTAATAATTCCAAATAGCCATTTCTCCCAAAGCACCCCAAAACTCTGAATCTAACCAATGAAACTCTCCCAAAGAAGAAGACACTCTGAGTGGAGTTATCTATTTTCTACATTGTGAGAAAAGAAAAAAGTAAAAGGCTTCCTGCAGTCTACTGGGATTTTGTTCCTCTTCTCAAGCAAAAGGTACTCATAACATGATGAATGACAGGAAAGGATTCTAACAGGGAGAGAAATAACAATTTATTGCAGAAGAGGAATGATTAAGCAGCATGACAGGGAGAAGAAATATGATTTCAAAAAAGACACCCAGGGATGAGTTTCAGAAAGGTGCTTCTGCTTCCTGATGGTCAGTGTTCTCATAAGGTGTTTACAGAGATATGGTCCAGACAAATAAAGTGTCACATAAGCTAGGGAAATGGCAAGATTTAAGGGTAAAGCTGTAAAGCATTACAGGAATAAATTTCTGCAATATAACTTAGTCACAACCCCTAGAATAAAGCTGGAAATGACATTTTTCAGATTTGTAGTCTGATGTGATTTTGAATGTAACTCAGTTGCTTCAGAGATGCAAATACCAATTCAGAACTACAGCTTTCCTCAGGGGAATTTGGGTCAACAGTATCAAATGGATTATGCTCATTATAACTGAAATTGAATGTAATTTAATGAGGAATCCAAGTATAAAAGCCCTCTTCCAACACATGTCAACATTATATATGCTACAGCTTTGGTATTCACAAGAATAAAGCAGTGAAGGTGCATAATTTGGATCTTACATAGAGAATACCAAAATAAAATCAAATTATTTTAAGTGAAATTACAATAGGGAGTAAAAAAAGTGGTGTTAATCCAAGTTCAAAAGCTAAGCATGAGAACATGCAAAATCTAGTTTGGCACTTGGCATCATGGAGACCAGACCCTAGATCACTTTAAAAATCTTGGTAGGAACATCCATTTGCTCAAATATCTTGTGTATGTGTGTTTCTGTGTGTTTGGCTCTTAAATAATCCCAGTTTGCTCCCAGTTTATGGCATTCATATTAACTTCCAAGTAAACTTGATCTTGGGAAAGTATCAGAGATCCTAGAAAACAATACATGTTGACTTCAGAAAGCTCATGTGATAACTCCCATGGAAGATGAGAAGTACAAGGACACTGATTGCTGCAGGACTTAATTCAAAGACAAAGAGTAACAGAGCTGAGGAGAGAAAAGCTACATGCTACACACAAGAACATTTCTTTTAGATTTATTTTTTAAGAGCTCCTCTTTAGCCCTCAAAATACTTGTTCAGGTAATCCAGAGAGTTTATAAGCACTATTAATAGGACTCATGAAGTGGTCATCAATGATTTCTTTACAATTACGCCTAGTGAATTCTAATGGATTATTGGTGGTTTTTTTTCAGTATTTAGGGTGTCTGTAAAGGGTTTAATGGTGACTATATTCCTTTGGAAGTCTTGCCTATCAAGGGAAACTTTGATAATTTGATAAATCTTTAGAGTACCAAAGAGAAGAGCAGTAACTTACCTTACACAAACACAAGAACAGATATTTTAAAGAGTTAAATTCACAAGGAGCTCTCCTTTCACAATTCCCATGGTCTAATGTAATACTGAGCAGACCGTGCTGGGGGATAATTTACTGGACCACATCCTGCTTCCATTGAGATTGATGGCATAAAAGTCAGTGACGTAAACAGGCCCAGAGTGGTGCTTGCTATGGAAAACTACTGGTTTAACAAGAAAGGCAAGTCAGGAAGTAGGTTTTTTTTTTAAAAAAAATAAAAAATAGCAGTTTTATATATATTTTGACTACATGTGTTTAAATAATCTGCCTAACTTCACAAAAAATATTTTATAAAATGAGTAACAGCAGCAAAAAAATCTTATAGTTTTCAGTATAAACAGTTTGATTTTTTTCTTAAGACAGCAGTTCAGTGCTAAGGCCATGGGCTTAAAGTAATTTTCTGAATTTTACATGTCTTACAATATTATTTGACTTGTGATTTAAAGGGCACAAGAAAAAAAAACCCAAAACAACAACCAACCAAACAAAAAAAAATCCCAAATAACATAAGATTGATAGATGGTAAAATATTTTAGGTTTTTTTTTGGAGGGGCTCTTTTTAAAGAAATTTTCTATCTATACAGAGAGGATACTTTAAATGACAGTGATCATAGAAGCCACCTGCTTTGTTGACATCTAATTTAATTATGTCAAGTGCACTCTTTGCTAGCACAGACACCCATTGAACACTACAGGCAGTATTTAAAAAAATGCACAATCTTAGACTTTTTTTCTTATTTTCTTTCCACTAACAGATGAAAAATTGGGAGACTTTTAGAAACAACACTGGCCAAAAGACAAGGTTAATTATTGTGGCTAAATCATAATACTGCATCCACATTTGTTTAATACACAAGATATTTGCTGAATAGCTATACTGCCTTGAGAAATGTGGGGGGGCTTATGGGGGAGGGAAGGGGAGCAAGTGATTTTGTTTTGGTTTTTTTGCTTTGAATTTTTTTGGGGGCTTTTTTTTGTTTTTTAATTATGGGATTTTTTACATGGCAATATTATGCTATTTTTAGCGCTCTAAAATGTTATAGTTGAAAATCACAATGTGAGGAAAGTTATATAAAGCTTCATATAAAATCTGTGTTAAATATCCCAAACATGGGTGGATACAGGAGTGTGTGTACATGAATTTGAGTACAGGTAAATGTGTAAAATTTAATTTTTACATGTGTAAAATAAAACCAATTCTTCATTTTCATGTTAAAATTGCAGCTACGATATATTTTACTGCACATAAATGTAAATGTAACTATGGTTGGACAAAATCTGCTGCAAGCTGCCTTTTATCTGTTCTCTACTAGTGTCTTGAAAAACATATGAGGATTTTCAATAGCAAAAAATCTGAGAAGCTGATATACCCATTTCAAAATCAACTTGACTTGAGGATGGTAATTCTGTATTAAAACTGCATGCATTCATTAATATAAGGATTCCATTAGTTTAGACTAAGTAGCCCCACTCAGAAGTCTGGACATTGATGGAAGTCTTGAAGGGCTATAAATTGGATTCAGTGCCTGAAAAATCTTTACATCAGGTAACATCACTCTTTGTTACGTAAAATTTGTATTAATTTTTCTTGGCATTGGTATAATACATTCTTGTGTAAAGAGCATTCAATTCTTAAAAAAAAATATAAAACACAAAAATGAAGAATTATTTGTGGATTTTAGGGCCACGAGACAGTTGGAAGCCAGAAAAATCTGATAAGATTTTAGGAAAAAAGGGTAGAGGAAATTTCTTCTATCACATTCCATATGCTTTCTGAAGTGCAAGTCATATATACTGTTTTAATACCAGGTGATTATAAAATTATAATCTATAATAGGAAAATGCCAGGGGAACTACAGCTACAAAATTACATAATTTTTTACTATTGTGACAAGCATAAGAAAATACTTTGAATTTTCATTTTCAAGTATAAGATTTTCATAATACTGCTTATATATTTTACATTAAAAACTCTTATGGCAGTAGATTTATTAGATAAGCTTTGAAGGGCTTCCATTGCACTGAGCACATCTCCATGATAGACTTTTTGATAATGTGATGACATATAATATGAAGAGTTAGTTTTGAGTTGAAACTTGTCATATTGATTCACAACCACACAAAAATGTTTTTTTCTTCCTTTTTGTAAATTTTGAAGTAAACTGTTTTTCCTTTCACTTCAAACAACAAAAAAGGTTGAAATCACCCTAATTAATCAGTGATTTATCAGTCTTCACCAATCGATGGAAAATGTGACTTTTGTAGAAGTGAAACTTTGTATTAGAGAGCATATTCTGGGCTGTCTGGCATTGAATTAAATTGATATTATTCAGGCTGATGACCTTTATTAATGGATTATTGACCTGACCAGAAAAAAAAACAAAACAACAATGTTGAACTTGGAGTTTGGTCACTGGTGATAGCCATCTGGACCACTCCAGTGGTGGGATGGCCCATGGCTGAAGAAGCTTGCCACCTGGGGGCCCACCACATAGAAAACAAAGAACTGCACATCCTGAAAGCTCAGCCCTTGACTTCCACGCTCCTGTGTCTTCTGCAGAAGAGCTGGAATTCCCAAAGTTTGGGATTGAAATCTGCCAGTTAGACTACTGAGGCTTTGCTACATGCAGAGAACTGGAGACACTCTTTCCCATTTTTCTGGCAGGGACCAGTTCTCTTTTGTGGCCAGAGTGCTTGGTGGGGTCTGACCTGGAAACCCAGCCAGGCTGGCCTGAGGGGCAACAAGCTTCCCAAGGCAGCAGCAATTTGGCTGTTGCCGGTGAGGTCTCTTGACACCTTGACATTCCAGAGAAGGATTTTAATGAAATAAGAACTTCTGACCAGAACTTGAGTTTTCCCAAAGCCAAACCTGAACAAGCAGAGGCATGATGGTGTGTTTTACAAGAATTTGAAAAGTGCTTGATATTACCACAAGAACCACAAGCAGCTCCTCCTGAGGCCATTATCGCACACTAACAAGTATTCACATTCTATTCAGTGCATTCCCCAGATGACATAAGAAGCAACTAAAGCATCGACAATTAGTTTTGCCCCAATCCAGGCCTTTTGACACCAAGGTTGGAAGCCCCTGGGGCACAGCTGTCTGTCAGGAACAGCAGTGGCAGCAGAGGGCTGGGGACCAGCATCTGACACAGCAGCCTGAGAAGTGGACAGCCCTGGGTAGGAAGGAAAGGCAGCCGGAGCAGCTGGGGAATACACTGATTCATTGCATCCGGCTGTTCTCTTTCGACAGCAGCCTCTGCTGCCAAAGCTGCTATGGAGCCCCTGAGGGAAACTAAAACTACCCTTCCCTAGTGTAACCCTCATGGGACAACAGTACTTGAAGTGCCTCACTTAACCCCTCAAAAGCAAGGAAATGAAAGGCTTCCTGTAAAACAAATTCCAGTGCTACTCACCCTGCTGTGCTTAGCTTGTCTGGAGGTCTCAGAACAGTGGGTGATCTTACATACATTACTTCTGTGCTGCTACAGGACTGTGTGTCTACAGCCATCACAGCCTGAGTTAAGAGCAGCGATACCATTAACAACCTTGCCTTTCCTTCCTTGTGATGTGTTTCCATTAATGGTAATTTAGTACAATTTGTTTATGATTCTCCAAAGATTCAAGTTTGGTCTAAATCAGCATGAAAGAGCAGATGCTTAGAAAAACCACTTGAGACTGCAGAACTGGGCTGGAAATCTCATTTAAATATGAATTGCTTTCATAATGGGCCCGATTCATCTTTGTCCTATACTGGGGCAGGGGACCATGCAGTTGCTGCATAGGAAAACTTGCCACTGCAAGCTCTGTCTTGCTAAAATTTCATAATTCTCCATCTCCTTCCAGGAGCTTTTCACAATGCCTTCTCAGGATGTTTTTAAAGCTTAACAGGAGTTAACTGGTTTTAACTTGATGGCTCTGCAGCTATCTGAACTTCTAAAAACCCTTAGTTCAGCAAAACAAGTATTTTCTCTTGCACTCTTCACAGGCTATGTGTATACACAGATGATTTTGGGTCAGCAGTTGTTTTGCATCTGTCTGAACTGAAAAGACTCACAACAAAAATTCCCTTAGTTCCAGGTTAAGGAAAAGGGCAGAACAGTCTAAAAGGAGAAGGAAATGCACTCAGGTTGAGTTTCAGAGAATTGAAAGGTTCAGAATAGTTTATATGTTATCGAAGCTGCTTCCCTTATCTCATAACGGTGTTTTCAGACATTACATAATGAAAATTAAGAGTATTTATTATTAAGCACCAGTAATTAAATTTTCATTTGTTTAGTCATACAGAACAACCTGTCTTTCCAATATTGGAGAAGTTAAACAATATATATATGTATATAATTTGCTTTCCTGCATGTGGCAAATAAAGGGAATAATCTTTAAAAGTACTAGTCCTTGACTAGAAACAAAACATTTATCCAGACAAGCATCTTTAGGAATTTCAGAATAAAAAGGAACAGGGTGCTCAAGCTAGTAAAACAGAGGGAAAAGAGAGAATAAATGGCTGAGTAGCCCTATTCCATCTTTTCCCCAACAGTGCCTCCCCTCCTCCTCTGGAAAGCAGGGGTTTATATGCACCACAGGCAGCAGCAATGGGCCCCCAGTGCTCCCCCCTTGGAGCTGCACTGAGCGGTGGAGACTCAGCAGGAAAGCTTCAGAGCTGTGCAGCTGCAAAGTGGGGAGCTTCAACTGGGGTGCTGAAACCTCAAATTCATTGTCTGGCTGACACTTTATGGATCATGAGGGGAAGATATGTGAGTGCTACATAGATTTACCCCTTCTGTTGGAGATGAAACTCAGAGCTAGTGAGGCATCGCCTGCTGGTGTGGTGAGTAGGTCCCAGGGCACCTGTCAGGGGTGTGGGTGAAGAGCACAACCTCCACTGCAGCTTAGCCACAAGGGACCAGGAGCTGTCACTCACTTTTTGGGGAAGCAGGCTGTGACTTTCTTATATCTGGAGCACTCCAGGTTCCCCTTCTCTGTTCCACCTAGGAAAGTGGCATTAATTCACCAGCTGAGCCCCTGGTCTGATGAACTGCTAAAATGCAAGCTAAAGGACAGACACAGTAGCAAAGTAATTTCAGTAAAATGGAAAAAATCCAGGATGAAAATGGTCTGCTGGAGTTCTAAGACTGGTTTAGGAGGTGAGAGATGATGACCGGATGAATTCTCTGGAAAACTGAGTTATAGACACTAAAAAGAAGGGGATAAAACAATAAACCCATTTTCCTTTCCAGTGACACACAGATCCCAGTTAGCCATACCATGAACTCAAACAGCTGTAGGCTCCCATCTGACAGGACGTGAACAAGCAACACGTCACCACTCAAATCTAAGCATTTTGGTCCCAAGCAAGAGAAAAAACAGAAGGGAAACAGCTTAGCAAACAGTTTGATTAAGGGAGAATAACAACTTCAAGGCAGTGCTTCCCCAAATTTCAAAACAAAATGAAACAAAACAAAACAAAAAAAAAAAGGGGGAAGATATTTATTCAGAAAACACCACAGGAAAAGCATCACCGCTTTACTGCTTACGATTGAAAACCACAGTGGCGCCAGCATGGGATGGGTGAGCAAGATGGGAAAAAGGGGATAAGTGAGACACAACACAGCTTGAATGAGGCAGAGTGTCATTAAGCATTATCTGATGTGCTTTATCAATCTCAATACAAGCACGAAGCAAAGGCTGTGATAAGAAGCAATGCTGTTTTCTGTCAGAATATGGACTTCTCCTTCAGTCACACAGGACTATAATTTTGTTTGGAACAGTTCATATTATACACTCGGGAGCCAGAAATTAAAAGCCAGCTGCTGAATTCCACCCTAGAGTGGGCAGCCTGAAGCGTTAAACTGGAGGACAAGCTCAGGTTCATCTGCAAGTAATCCCGAAGCCTTTACCCTGCTGACCTGCTCCATCACTCCGTCTTGTGGCAGGTTCTGAAACATCAGGACTGCTTCTGCATTTACTTCCAAGCGAACAGAACAACATGCTTGTGTTTGGTTTGTGTGTGAAAAGTCTGTTTCCATACCAGAGCCTGACCTCAAACTCACTAAAGTCCAAGGGGCTCCCATTAACCTACATCTTTGTTTTTACTGAAGCAAAAGGGTAAAATCTGACAAGAGCAGAAGTCAAGAATGAAGACCACATTGCTCTTCTACCCTCACTCTGCATAGATCGAATTACCAAGACCCAGCCTCGACATCCTGGCAGGCACTCTGCGTCAAGCTTACCACTTGAGGATCAAACTAACTGAGACACAATCAATCTACCTGAGAGACATCATCACTTTCTTGTTTTGCCTCTTTCAAAAACACAGAATAAAATCAAGGTGAAGTGCAGCTGAATGGGAATATGCTGGGTTTGAACTGCCAGCAGTTTGCAAGTGTCAATGCTTTTCTAAGTGTCAATGTTCTACCAGCCGAAGGGTTTTGGAAACCTCCCTGTTATTAAATTACAACATTATCATTCCAGTTTTCACCTTTGTTACTAACTTGCTGGTTTTCACTGCAACTCATCCTTTAATTGAAAAGTAAAACAGCATAGCCACAATCTAGATATTTTTGCTTAAAGGAAAGCAAACAGAGGTTAATGCACATCACTTACTGAGGGGGATTTGCCAGTGAATGACTATGCCCCTTGCAGAACTTAATGAATAGCCCAAGTAGAAGTTCTGTTTCAGCACTACAAATAGAACTGTATTTCAAACAAACAAAAAAATACCAAGCCAAACAGCCTGAGAATATCTGCATCATAAAGTCTTGCAGACTTCCCATTGCATTTTCCATGTACCGTAATGCTGGCAGAGAACCAGCACCATGAAAGTAGATGTATCACAACGTGAGGCTGAAATTTCATTTACATTATAGAAACTGAGGAAAGGGTTAAACAAATAAATGCCTTGATTTTTGCTGTGTACATATATTCCCTCAATGCTCCAGTAGCCACTGTATAATAGCACTCAGGAAAATAAGAAATAAAGTCTTTGTTCAGTTCCTAATGCACCTGGTTCTTGTTATTTCCAATACTCATTACTGAGAGCACTGCTTGCAGAACTTTCTAAACCAAAATAGATAAACTTAGTATGGTACATTCTAGTATTTGTCTAAATCCAAACTTTCTTTTGCATATTACAGAAAAAAAACCCTTAAAAACTGCCCTCTTGAAGTGGAAATAATTCCCCAGTAGCTTCAAAGAGATGCACCAAATCCTGGTGCATCTGCAGCTGAACAACATCCAACAGTTCTTAAATGCATAAGGAAGACAGTATAACCATATCAGGATTACTCTGTCCATATCTAATGACTAACAAGTGATCAGTGGATGTCCCCTCCAGCCCATTACACAAGGGTAATCACTCAGAGGTCTCAATCTCTCTGGATTGTTCAACAACACCCCATCCAACAGCAAGTGAAAAGCGAGCCTGGAAGTTAGGATGAACATGAGTTCCTAGATCTCACATGACCAGACTACCTTCCTGGCCTTGGAGACATAAACTGTCAGTTTACATTTACCACTTTTGCAGCATTTTTGGGAGAGAAAAGAAGAACTGAAATCTACCAAAAAGGTTTTTGCTAAATCATGATACGAGATAGTTTAAGAGCTTTAGTGGGAAACCTTTGCTTGTGTAGCAAGGACTGATCTGTATGTTAACAGTACAGCTGGGCTTATCAGTGTTTAAGGAGAAGACTCTTTTGTGCTTTAGACTCTGTTATTTAAAAATAGGTGGTACATTATGAAGTAGAGGTGCCTTTTTATTCAATAAATTTTGTCCATTGAAAAAATATTTTGCTGTAACGTAGCTGAAACAGTATTAAAAACATTTCTTGCTTTTGGCTTTCAGATTTGTGTTATGTTTCATTTTGGATTTAAGCAGCAGAATACAAAGAAGACGTGGTAAAATTGCCTTCAAAGAAGTAATAGCTTAAATAACATGGAAGGCCATAAACCAGAAACTACAGGAGAAGTAATTTTTTTTTTTCCATTGTGGAACTGTATTCATTGATTTCTGAAACCACAGGCTAATTTTGCTCTGAGTGGACATACTTTCAGTAGTCTAGTCTGGGCATCAGAGACATTGAGTTTGTGATGTACTTTTGCCAACCCCAAGTTGTAGTACTCAAAGCAAGAGTAGCTGGATGCAATTTGATAGCCAGTACTACTCAGAAAGCTAGATGAAGTGACCTAACACTATATTGCTCTAAGTCAATATTAAGCTTAGGTCATTAGAAGATAACACCAATTAAAATAAAAAAATAAAATCACTACTGTTTCCTTCTTCTGAAAAATTACATGTGAACTAAGCCTCTTCTACATTGGCCAACATATCTTTCACATGGCTTGGTGACAGTATGTTTCTTATCTCTATTTGTAAGTTATCCCATTTAAATGTTGCGGAATTCAATAGGTTCACTACTGGATAACACGCTAATTTACAAAAGGAAATAATTTCAATCTATAACGGAGAAAATCCATTAATTACTGGAAATAATCCAGTCTCCAAACCTGAAGATATCAAATATGGTCTGGCAAGGAGGAGACAATTAGACTGAGGAATTCTACCCAGAGGGAAAACATGCCAGCATTACTTCAGCTAGAGTAATGACTTCAACAATAACCACTGAAGTATTTCCAGCTACTGTCAATGTTGTAAGTATTTAACTCTATAGTGAAAATGTCTTAACTACTGACAGTCAGCTTCTCAGAGACTGACCCAGAGGTTCATTTCTAATAACAGAAGTCATTATAAAAATAGATAGGGTTTGGTTCTCATCCCTTTTACTTCTCCTGTGAATTAAAGCTAAACATATTGATGCAAGTGGAATTAGAGGTTATAAAACTCAGAAGTTAGGTCTATAGTACTGCTCAGGGTCAGTTAGAGGGTTGAAGATTTTTGGACAGTCATAGTCATTTTTCCATCTAACATCCAAATATCAATTAAGTGGAATTCGCTAATTTGAAAAGTGTGTATCCCTCCTCCTTCCTGAAGCAACCTCTTCCAAAATCGAGACTGTTCTAAAGGCCATATTTCCCCCTTCTTCTCTCTCTCCTGAGCTCTACGTCTTTGAAGTGGTAGAGCTTGTAAGCTCCTCATGCCAGATGGTCTTGCTAGAAAGACAGGTCCAAAAAGAGCTAAGGTATATGATCTGGAAAACTAGCTCCCCATCAAACAGCAGAACAAGCTAACCCACCCAGGTTCCTTACTGAATTTTGAATGGGAAGAGAGCACACAGCATCCTAATTCAATCTAAAGTGACTCTTCCCTTGCTGACTATGACAACAACTCTGTTCTTCACTAGTTATTACCTACTAGGTTGAAATATTCTGCTCATTTGTAATCATAGGCAAAAATATAAGTTCCACTAAAAGCATATCTACATTTTGGACAGAAGTAATACTTATAACAGCGAATAATTTTGAAACACTGCACAAGTCAGAACACAGAACACTTTTAAGTTTGCCTACCGTAATGGAACCTGCCACACAAAGTGTTATTAGGTGCATTTTATGCCTAGGAGTAGACAACCAGGAGGGTGTAGATACATTGTGTAAACGCTGTGTAACCTTCGACTGAAGATATTCCTGTAGGCCACAGCAGAGGGCTGCATGGAGCTCAGAGGTTGGTCACACTGGAGGCAGTGATGTTCCTTCAGGGCTGTGCTGCAGCCCGGATCATCAGCCCCTTAAGCACAGCCTAAAATAGCATAATAACAATATAGCACCGTGCTGCACAGCCACAACACTTCCTATTGCTTGCCTTGGTTTATCCAGTTCTGCACTGTGTCAGCACAACAGACACTTGGAGACAAAGTCCCAACTACAAAACATGGAGAAAGCACCACTGCCACTGATTAAAGTGAGGGGTATAATTTACATAACAAGGAGGCAGAAGTAACAGAAAAGGAAGGCTGTCATAAGGTAGAGGATAAAGGCATGTAAAACATAACAAAATTTCCACAAACTGCTATGCTGGGGATCTCAGACATTCAGTTCAGGAAGGAGATTGAGGTCCTGGAGCAGGTCCAAAGGAGGGCAACCAGGCTGGTGAAGGGATCCAGCACAAGTCCTGTGAGGAGAGGCTGAGGGAGCTGGGGGTGTTCAGCCTGGAGAAGAGGAGGCTCAGGGGAGACCTCATCGCTCTCTACAACTCCCTGAAAGGAGGCTGGAGCCAGGGGAGGGTTGGTCTTTTTTCCCAGGAAGCTATCAGCAAGACAAGAGGGTATGGTCTCAAGTTGTGCCAGGGGAGGTTTAGGTTAGATATTAGAAAGAATTTCCTTACGGAGAGGGTGATCAGACTTTGGAATGGGCTGCCCAGGGAAGTAGTGGATTCTCCATCACTGGAGATATTTAAAAAGAGACTGGATGTGGCACTCAGTGCCATGGTCTGGTAACCACAGCGGTAGTGGATCAAGGGTTGGACTTGATGATTTCTGAGGTCCCTTCCAACCCAGCCAATTCTATGATTCTATAACATGCCATGTCAGAGGAAGAGGCACAACAGAAGCCTTCACTAACATTTTTCTAAGTATTCAGTTGCAAATTTCTCAGTTGGAAATGATAAAAACTTGTTTCTCAAGCAAATCACCCAAAAAAGAATGTAGTTTCCCTTTATTTATTGAATTAAATCTCTCAGAAGTGTCTAAATCTGAGGTAAAGCAAGCATAATCAAGATAAACATCTTGATTATTAAACAGACTGAAGTTTCAGAACCATTAGGTAGGTTTCCACAGCATGTTAAGGATGTCTGAAAATCGGACCATTTATTAGACATGTGGAGAAAAACTGCAAGTTTTTGATGAACTGGACAAGGAACTGGTTTAGTAAAAACAACCATAAAGACTAATACTTTATTTTTAATCCTGGGAAACTATTACATCACGTATCAAATGTTTTGTTCATTAAAAAAAGTCATTGCCTTTTGTCCTCTGCCCGCATCTCTGGATGTACCAGCACAGGCAGTTCTATAGGATATCCTTAGTTTCACTCCAGAAGTCCCAGCTCAGTCAAGATACTCTTGGGAAAGGTTTTGTATGCTCAGATTAAACATTTTGTTTGGTTACTCAGTAAAGTGGAGTAGGTTTACCTGTCAAATCTAAACACAGACTATGCACTAAGAAAAGTAAGGCTTTAAGACATTTACTTTCAAATGGTCAAGTTCTTAAGTATGAAAATTCAGGATTAGGGCTTACATTTTTACTCCATCTGCCTTGGCTACAGCTCAGGCAATGTAAAGTTAAGCTCCTCCAGAGACCCACTGAAGGATCTGGGATAGGGAACAGCTACAGCCACAGAAAAGGGCATGTTGGGAATGGAACAGCAGCACACACTGCTGCAAAAAGGGTAACACCATGCTTTAAAAAGGCTGGTGTTTTAGAGAGGGCTAAATCTTGTTCAGCACTTTACCAGTCCTCAAATCCACCCAGAAAGATAAGTAAGGAAAGAACATGCCTTTCCTCTTAACTTGTGAATCCATGTTACATCTGCTACAGGCAAATGGCAGAGCCACCATGTAAGAGAAGGAGCAGGAGAGAAGGAAAAATTGTTTTCAAAGAAGGTCTACTTTTAGGCCATTAAACTGCAAGATAATTACAAGCTTCTTGAGGAGCAACAAATTTCTTTAGAACTTTGGTGCCTGTTTTAGCCAAAGGCTGCATTGTTTTGTTATTTTATGTTTAAACATACCCTACTCTGATAAGCCACTCAAGCCTTTAAAGACTTCTCATCTTTACTGCAGACAGCACTTTGATCTCAATGCCAGAAAAGGTCAACACAAGAACTTCAGAATTAGACTTGTTTACATCCAGCATACAATACAAATAAACGAATGTGGCAAGGACATCCCAGGCAGATTAAATGAGTTCTACTTAAAATGTTTTTGTTTTTGCTAACCATTGTGCGAGCAATGTCATCATCAAATCCACCGAAATTCACTTATTGAAGCGCTTTTCCCCTCAGAATGTTTCATCGATCATAGCCCAGGAGGGCTCTGTCATAGGATAATTGCAACTTGGCTTACCAACAAAGAGCATCCAAACGTCCTCAGCTTGCTTATCTATACAACATGCTGGGTTGACAGCCATTTTATTAGCTGAGATATTGTTATCCCCCATCAGATAAAATAGTGTGTTTTGTTTCTTTGATGTTTTCTGTCACTGCAGCAGAGCTGTCATTTTCAACTGGATGTTTAAAGAAAAACTGCAGTGGCAGCTTATGCTCCTTCACAGTACCACTGCTTACAAACATCTCGCATAAAGAGACAAGAGGTGTACTAACTGCACTTTATCAGAAAGAGATGAAGAGCAAATGGAATTTCTGTCAGTTATTTCTAATCACAGCATAATTGTGGAGTCATCATGCTTATTATCTGCATTTATTTACTTGAGAAAGAGAAGATGACCAAGAAGTGAATTTCCTTTGAATGGACAGCCAGTTGAGAAGCCACTCAAAAATCATTTCAACTATCTCTGTTCTCCTGCCTCTACATACAGCATTATTAAGCCACAGAATATTTAGTGAATTAAAAGAACATTTTGGGGTAACTGCTTATATTTAACTCCTCTGCACAATAACTACAGCTATTACAGCACTCAAAAATAAATATCTTACTTCCACATGCTTGGTCAAATCATGCAGATGTTAAAGGCTAACAAAAAATCTGTCATGCAGAGAAATATGCAAACCCATTTAATTTTCTATTTAAATTCTTCCTGAAAGAGTAGACTCCTCTTGAATTTCTGAACAGCAAGCCTGTTAACCAAACTCTGAAGGTGGAAAAGCCTTCTTGTCGACACCGAGCTTATCTTGCTGTACTATCACTGGGCAATAATAGTATAAAATGCTGTAGACACAATTTAATATTTTGACAGCTGCCAGCTGCTGCTGAAGACTTCCCATGTAGGCTAGGAATGGAGAAGGGCTGTGGAGTCTCTGGTGGACTTCATGACAAATAATGTCCACATCTTTTATGTCAGCTGTACTCTAGCTGCTGGAGAATGCTGTTGGGATGATAATGGGAACAGTAAAATTACAAGTCATCAGCCCAATGGGAAATATCATCTTTGGTGGCTGCTCAGCAGGAGGTTGCCCCTGGTAACAAACAGCAAAGTAGGTAAGTGTAAACTATTCTGGCAGATACAGGCATCTCTGTTGACCTTTACAGTTCTACACGTACAATATGCTTCTAGAGACTCGAGGCATTTTCATTGGTTTTGAGTCTAACAGCCCCAAACATAATGATAATTGCCCTCACCCAGCTCCCAACCCTAGTAATTCCCTGAGAAAAAAAGATGGGTTCTGCTACATTTCTTCAGTTTATGTTGTTCTTCTCTGGGAAGAGAGACCCTGCTCATTACTTTATCCAGCAGTCTCCTTTCCCCATTTTTCACCTCCATCTGTGCTCCAGAAGCCATGTCCACAACTAGAGGTTGTGAGCTGGATGCACCCTTAAAAATGTGACTTTGAGAGACTTACATGTTTCAGTTTCATTTATTAACTTTGCTATAGACTGTGGGTGGAAGCCTGGGGAATCACTTAACCTGCCTTTGACTCAGTTCCCCATCCACAAAATCCTTTCTTCTACCTTGTCTGTTTTGATTTAAACAAAACAGACCCAGACTCCTAGAGGTCACATGTGCGTCGATAGCAATATGAATTTGTTTGGCACTTTGATCTTGTTTGGGTAAGCATAAACCAAATAATGAATCCTAAGAAATGAAAAATACTGAAACTTCCTTTCAAGCACTTCTCCACAGAATGTTTTTACTTTGAATGAAAAATGGTGCAGGAAGCTGCATAGTTAGAAAGTACCTTTTTTCCCCAATAACAAGAAGATCTAAAAAGGAGAAATTCTATGATGGATTCAAGTGGCTGGGAGATTTAACCTTGAGTACTCTTTGATATCACAGAGAAGTTACACATTGCTGTGCTGTTGTGTCCATTTCTGAGAACTGGAGATGGTCTGGAGACAGAGATGGAGCT
The DNA here is from genome assembly GCA_023637945.1 of Phaethornis superciliosus. Classification (NCBI taxonomy): domain Eukaryota; kingdom Metazoa; phylum Chordata; class Aves; order Apodiformes; family Trochilidae; genus Phaethornis; species Phaethornis superciliosus. The sequence continues at coordinate 18,136,313 of JAJQWJ010000009.1, read as the reverse complement.
ATTCCAGCCCACAGATGCAAATAGATCAAACCCTTCCCCAGAGCAAAGTATTCTCCTGTGGAAAAAAATTTAGCAAGGAATTTAAAGCATCAATGGACATCTTTAGGCAACAGTGCTCAGTGCTTTAAAAATGCTTTCACTATGTGAAACGAATACTTTCACAGCATTAATTTTATTTTAGTTAAAGATTTTGCTATTGAAGTCACATTAGCAACTGCAATACTCAAAACTTGTACAAGAGAAAAATAAAAACAAGTATCAAACTCATAGCAACAAAATCACACTACATAAATTGAAAGAAAATCACATATTTTCATGTTTCCAGTTTCCTGTTTTACAGGGTACATCCATACATGAAATCTGTTTCAGATACATAACTTGACAAAAAATCTTCTATAAAACCAGTGTTCCTACCACTTTGCTCACAAAGTTCATTGGTTTCCATTCATCATACACACTCAGGGTATACCACACAACAAAGCTTTTGAAAATTAATAAAATATTCAGAATTATAGAATTTTGTTACCTAACTTCGTTGACGTGTTAGAAATCCTGCTCACAAGACTGACAGATGATAAACTAACATAAACTCATAAATAGAATAGGGGCTAGCAAATAGTTGCTGGGGAAGTCAAGGGCAGATAATTATTCATTTCATTAGCTGGACACATTCCCTCAAGCAACAGCTACTGCCACAATTCAGATTTACAACTCTGAATAACACCTGCTGACAGACAGCTCATGCCTGCCTACCTGCTCCATAGAGGAAGTAGCTACATAAGGGTTCCACCTTGCTTTATGCATTTAAAAACATGTAAGTGCTTACCCTTTCCTGCTTTTTTTCCCTTCTGCTCCTCATTGCCACAAAGTCTGCTCATACCCTGAAGCAGGCTGTTGGTAGATACCCCAGTGCTATTGCTACTTCCTTCCCTCTTAATAGCTAATTTAAGAAAGAGGTAGTAAATTGGCATCAGGAATACTGGGGCACAGGAAACTACTCAGATGCATTGGAAATCTGGTGTGTGTCAGGTGTGATGAGTTCAGGAAAAAAATCAGAAACTTCCACAAACTAACTGCAAATGCCAGAAGCACAGCACAGTGATAAAAGGGGGTCTTCAATGAACAGCATGGTCCTTGGTCACTTACAAAGGATTATTCAATTACCTAATAATTAAAGCTTTAGATAATGTAATATTTGTTAAAAAGAGGAGGGGGAAAAACAGCAACAAGGACTTTGTTTGAGCAGATGTAAAACTGACACATCTGGCTCCCTTGATACTAGCAAACTGTCTCTTTCAATATGTTCCATTTGTTCTCCTGCCAATTGCTGATCTCTTGTCAATTTACTTTCAAACTTGGAAGAAAATTAAATGGTTTGATGACATACTGGTTTCTGTATTTTATCTTTGAAATGCAAAATACGTATTTCAATAAACTTAGAAATGTTTTACATCTTTGAAATCTCTGCATTGTAAGATGTTGGGCTTGATCCCCTTCTGAAATATAAGGGCATAACTCCATCTAACTAAATGAAGTTAGGCAGTTTATCACAGCTGGTGATCTTGTCCATAGTTTTTCCACAGATTAACACAGAACATGTCATATATTTATTTAGAAATATGCAGTGTGAAAGGCAGTGACTCCCTATATGCTTTAGGCATGCTTGAAAATACCTATACTAGATCATTGCCTAAAAATGCTTCATAATGGCCTTAAATACTCAAAAGGAAATGACAGAACTGTCATCACAGCAAATCACATAAGGAAAAATGATAGCAGCATTAACTGCATCAGCCACTTGCTCTATAAAGGTTATTAAAATGATGGAAACAGTATGTTGGCTATGCCATGTATGCAGGCTAAAACCCCAGCAGGTTCGATATCCCATGCTACAAGTTGTAATTTATATACCTATAATTTATACTATGCTATAATTTATACAACATTTATCAAAATACTGGCTGGAAAATGCTGGTTACTGACTGAGGTATTCTAATTCCTTGCTCTCTGGCTACTTACTTCTTTAGTCACAACTTAACAAATGGATTTTGGCAGCAAAAGCAGGGCTTTGACAAATGCCTGTGTTGCACTCCTTGATATGCTCAGGACCATCTTGATCCTGCCAGCATTAAGCAGCCCAGTCTATTTTTTCATGATGCCTCAATTTCACTGGGAACTCTGCCAAAGGGATGGGGACGTATAAACATAATATGCCTAATACATATGGGAATCTGTGCTGTGCTTAACCCAGCTGCAACCATTTTTGTTCAAACACAGGGAGAAGAAGAAGAGAAAGAGAAGTCAGTGGCAATGGCCTTCATTGCAGTGTTTTAGTATCCAGGAGCTGAAAGGCAGTCCTATACTGTCTAACCGTCCTGAACAAACCCACACTCCTCTGGACCTGAAAAACACCCTAATCACCCAGCTGCAGGCAGCAGTTGAGCAGAAATGCATCCCTGTCCCTCTTACTGAAGCTACCTTAGTTGGCAAAAGCAATTCAATCACCCTGATCCTGTGAACACCTCTCTCCAGCTGGGCTGGTAGCATCTTCATGCGGGAGTCATGATATCAGGTTTCAGCCCTAGGGATGCGTAATGTATTTTATCCAAGAACTGTTTAAAGAAAAATAATCTGTCATATAAATGAATGGAAAGAGGCTTATTTTCAGAGCCACTGCCAGTATGGATGGCCAATATAGATGGGATTGCTTACATTTAGGCATTCTTGACTGAAAACAATGGCTTCCCTCTCTTTATGCTACATTTACCCATCGGTAAGGCAGACACGTTACAGTTTATCTAACTCAGAGAAATGGGATAATACAGCTTTGGCAAAAGAAAAGCTTCATCATATTGCTTTACTAGACATAAAAAGGTAATATGAATATATGATTTTAAATCAACATTAAGATAGTGTTGACTCCAGGACATTTATGATATTGCTTTGGCTGTATAATGTAATTCATTTTCTAACAGGTCTCTTGCTGTGCTTGATATTCCACAGAGCCAGCCTATGTTACAAGATGTACGTAGCTAATCTGCTGAGAAAAGAAATCATAAACGACACTTTATCCCTTATTATTTTTTTCATGTGAGCATTGTAGCAATTGGTGAAATCTTGGCATTCTGGAATCACATAGCCCCAAGTTAGTCTGCTTTAAATATTCTTTAATTCCAGAGCAGGAAGGTGCTTCGAAATCTTTTAAGTACTTCATATCTGTTTTAAAGTTTCCTTTTCTTTATTTTTTTTTAATTTTTTTTTAAAAAAATTTTTAAATGTCTTTTATTATTTTTATTGTTTTTTGGTTATTATTATTAATATTATTTTTTGCTTTTGTTTTGTATTTCTTCTTTTTATTTCCTTCTTTTTTTTTTGCATAGTGATATAAGGAAAAATCTCATTACGTTATTACCTACACTTCCCTGATTGAGTAGTCTGAGCAGGGTATTAACTGCATTGGCAGTCAGTTTCCAGGATGAAAGTGACAGCAGCTGCCTCACTGATTATCCTCAGTACAGGAAGTTTGTCTTTGAGAGCTCCCAGGGCAGGCACTCTGCACCACAAGGAACAGGAATCTGTTGAGAAGTTTATGTTGTGGTTTTGTTTTTTTTGTCCAGGAGTTGGACTGAAATTTTTGTAATATGTACAAAGTGTCCACATGTTCCTTACAAGTCAGCCATCACATATTTTCTGTAGCATTGTTTTCATGGGATAATCCTTAGTGATACACAAAAACCTGTTATCTCTTTGATGAATGCATTTTAAAGTCTAAGGATAAGCATAGGCAAGTGACACAAAGAAGACGGTGAAGATTTGCAGAAGGGTAACACGAGCTGGCAGAAAGGAAACCTAGTTTCCTAGGAAATAGCTTCTCAGGGGTCATCTCCCAGTATAATTTAACTGAATAAATCCACACTGGTATAAATTAGTACTAACATTTCATTAGGCATCATCCCTAGGAATTATTTTAGAGAGTTGGATCCCAAGGCCATGAAGACATAGACCAGATCTTGCTAGATCAGACACTGAGAGCTGTCTCCCATGACAGTCCTGGATAGTAAGCTACTCTTAAATGTCTGTCTTGTCACAGATTTATTCGGTATGTGCTAGAAATGGAACCATGTCACATATTTGGCAGGAAATGTAATCCTTCCACAAAGGGGATTTGATCCTCGGTGTGATCCTGCAGTTTTCAGGCAAGAACAGCTTTTGGTAAATCCAGTAAAAGGTCTGTCCATGTATTTGTGTTTTGACTAAGGGACAAACCCCAAACATAGGGTTCTGAGAGCAAAATTTCCTGTCTGCAGTAATCCACAATTCCTAGTTGGTGTGAGAAGAAATGGGCAACAGATATAGACTGCACAGTGCACAATCATGATGCCTACAACTGAATTCATACAAAGAAACTGGATTATTGTATTCCAAAGCCTCAAGTGGCATGAGATGAAAACAGCAGCACAAGCATTACTATGAAACAGCTCCTGGTTTGAACAGCACCTGACAAAATCATGGAATGAATGACAGCTTAGAGATCCTCCCCTAGAGCCAGCAGCTGCAGAATAGCCCCCACTGAACCGACTCCCACTTTTGAGATTCTCTTTGTCTTACCCTGCTTCTTTTTTTCTCTTCAGACCATCATGGCAGTCCTCCAACAGCCATGCCACGCCTTTCTGTTCTTTCTCTCTGACTGTATTGACTAGATTATAGCTCATCCCATCTCCCTGCCATTCCTCTGGTGTTTCTCCTGACATATGTCACTCTGTTGCTGAGGGTGCATTTTGGATAAATGGCCCCCTTTGCCTTAAAACTCTAGATGTGAACCTCAGCAATTGCTGAAAGTTGTCCATGAAAAAGGAAAAGAGAGGAAGAGCAAACCTGCTGTTATCTTCTTATATGAATGCTCCCCATATCTTCTAAAACACCAGAATAAGTATTATAAGTGTAAAAATAATCTGGACCAACAGAAGAACCACGACCAGTAAACAGTTTGTATTTTCAAAGAACATATAATGCCAGGCATATCTAAATGCTTCTTCACCATTTTCTGGGTTTGTGTGTAGAGGAAACAGTGGCTGCAATTTATCTGAGCTGTACTATAGCATTCGCTACAGTAGCTCACAAAATCGTATTAGAAAAATAATTTATAATGCCTTGGACAAGAGTGCTGTCATGTGGATTGAAAACTGGCTGAAGGAATGTAAACAAAGGATAATGAGTCATGACAAACAGCACTGCACTGAGCTGTGAAGAGGTATCCAGTTGGGTTGCCACAGGAGCTGGTATTAAGCCCAGTTTTATTTTACATATTTATTGATGCTCTGAAAAAAGAGATGAATAGCCCGAGAATTAAATTCACAGATGATGCTAAATTACTAGATGCTGTTAACACCAGTCAGGAAAGAGATATTATATAGAGGGAGAGCAGAAAAGATGGGAATGAGAAGAGTCAGTGATCAGATCTACCTATACAAACATGTGTGGGAGGGTTTTATGTCTCAACTGATAATAATGGGAGCCCACTTAACAGACCAGCCAAAAGCAGTTTATATCTGATCTATAAAAGTCTGGAGAAATAGAGAAATAACAACAAAACCAGATAGGATATTAATTCTTTTTTATAAACTTTCTCTGAAAGATCCCAGAAAAGGCTTCACTCATTTTCTAGTGTCAGTAAATTTCAACATTTGGGATTTTCTAGATTTTGCCTGTTTTCATGCCACGGAGTAGTATATAGCAATGTAATACCACTGTATTATGTCAGCTTTCTGAGGAGAAATCACTGGTAAAAATCTTAATATTTTCTTTGTACATGTGACTTACATATAATATTAACATGAAGGGAGAATTGGCAAAAAAGTCACACAGAGGTAATAAGCTCTTAGAGGAATTTCACTCTCCACAAGCAACTCAGCTCTCCAGATTGAATCAGTTTAGAGGCATCAAAGTAAAAAGAAATTTTCTAGGTATCTGGACCAGCTGCCTAATAAGTCCACCATAACAGAATGAAAAAAAAATATTTTGTTTTCAATTGCTGTGCTCTATATGATATAGAAAAAAACAGCGAAACTATTCCATTGTCCTGATGTACTTCAGTGAAATTATGTACAGAGTGCTTAACTTCAGTATGTTTTTATTTCTTTATTATCCATTAATAGAACACATTTTTTATGATGAACTAGATCTAGATCTAAATTTTTTAGATTAAGTTTTTGGACCTTTTTGTAGATTAAAGGAATTCAGATGGTTTTAACACATTTTAAATGTAATTGACAGTGTGGTCTATATACATGTGTGTATTTATAAACTTTCCCTATTAGTTTATAGCCCAAGGAGTAGAAAAATCTAATTAGATTGTAGGTCTAACGAGATATAAAATTTTGCTTCTTAAGATGATGATATATTACTCAATATGAAGCTAAGCAAAATAGATAGGAACATCTCATATAAAATATTTTATGAATACTTGAAGCAGACAAAATATTTCACAAGATCTGCAACTGTTGAGATGTGGCCTCCTACCATTTTATGTTCTGAGTTTGCTATCTTTGCTGTCTAGGGAAACATAAATTCAAGGTTAAATTTTTTTTTTACTACTCAATCCAAAGTAAAATTACCCTTCTGGGTTGACTTTTCTGTACACGTGAGTTGGCACTGTACATTTTTGAATCAGATTACTTATGCAAAACTTCCAGCCTTTTAAAAACCTTTTTAAAAACAAAAAATTATTTCATGGAAGACAATACTGAAGATGTGTACACTTCAATGTCAGTCCCATGGAAAACCTTAGCACAGTTAATAAAGCAACCCATTAAAGATTTCATTATACTGTACTCTCCTTCCTGGCTGTCAAAGATTGATACAGAAACTTGAGAAAAATCAACCTGTGAGGGTGTAAGTAATTCACACGCAATGCCTTCAGTTTGCTTCAAGTTATGACAGAGGACAACTTCAGCAAGTGAGTGAAAATCATGTCTGGTTCCAACTACAAATCCTGAATGCTTGAGGATCTAATTTCAGACACTTGGCATGGTACAGAGAAGAGTCTGTCAATGACTGCCTTGAGAGATGAAATGAATCAGCTTTTTGAAATATCTATCACTGCCAGTGGCCACAATTTTTTCATATAAGTATCCCCAAAGAGACTACTAAGTGAGCAAGGTTAAAAATTTTCAGGAGGAGTTTAGTTGTAGTGGTATCCAAGTAAATATGAATTTTGTTTCTTTACAATGCTATTACTTGCATGACATAAAACAGTATGTGGATTCTTTATTTTTTAAGGGAATGTTACATCTCATAAAATTCTTAGGACTGGCAAGGGAAAAATCCCTGGGCATGAATCTCATTTGATGAAAACTGGTGTAGTTACTTTGAATTTAGTGAATGCCTTTCAAAGATGATAAAAAGTAATTTCAATGAGTTTTATTATATTGTAATTTTGCCTTTCGTCTCAAGAATTGAATACATTTTTTTCTGGGGAATATTTGTAGAAACATTTCCTTCTACCAAAATTTGTAGAGAAGTTAAATCCAGATTTGCCCAGAAAAGTTATGTTGAGCTTGTTTCTGGCAGCATCCTTATATCTGTACAGCACTGTCATTATCTCACAAAGTCACAATACTTTAATTCTGAACCACACTATTTTCCGTAGAGGCAATATCCTCAGAGCTAGGCTGAATGCTCTGAATGCTAAGTGTCTGGCTCTGGCTGTATTCTCTACATTTTCTGTCCGTGAACACATAGCACATGGCCCTTGATTACTACTTTTAAATTGATCTGTGTCTGCTATAGAAATATACTGCTTCATAAAAGTGTTTCAGAGTATCAGCTTCCAAATTAATGATTTTTCTCTCAAGCTCTGACTTTGAGAGTTTGCAGTACAGCATCATGCAGTCCAGCTACTTGAATCAAATTGAAATCCATCCATCTGCAATTCAGATCCAAATTCTTTCAGTGCTGTTGGCTCATCTCTAGGTAAAGAGCAGCCGTTGTCCCGTTAAAGTGACTGTAAATAATTCTAACTTCAAGAATGAAATTCACCCTGCTCCACTGGGGACCACTTAATCCCCAGGATGCTCCTGGGTTTGTTGTTCAGCTGGTGGGTAATCGGTGGAGTTGTGCTGCATCACAGCAGGTAAAGCCCTGGCCCTGGCCGAGTCAGAGCAGAGGAGAGGGGCTCTGCCTGGGAGCTCTGCAGCCAGCAGGGCACTGTGTGCCACCTGGGTACAGAGGGACTTGGGATCATTCTACTCTGCCAGAAACCCTGAGTTGCTATGCTAACTGCACAAGATCCTTGAGCCCATATACTCCAGATGAAGAGGGGAGAAAGGCTGGGTTTTCTTTTTCATGTTGTGACCATCTCTCATTTTCCATCCCCAATGAGCCTGCTACTATGCTTTTTTTTTAAGCAGTTATATGCGTTCTGTCAGACAAACAGTACCACACCAGAGAAAGACTTGTTTACAGCAGAGATTCAATAAGGTGTCTAAATTTTCTGAATTTTCTGATGAAAAGAGATGGGCCCTAACCAAGAAGGAAGGTACTTGTTGTTAAAGCAACTATATCAGAACAGCAGATGAATCATGATGTGATAGCACTATTTGAAAGAATGTTTTGAATGGAGCTGTCAGCAAGTATTTTAATAGCAAGTCTTCAATTTCTGCTTTATGGGGTTTTTAACCACCAGGAAGAAAACATAAGTAACAAGAAGGGATTTAGAAATTGTTCAGTGTTTGGCTGTTCAAAGAAAGAAAAAGAGCCCTCTGCATGCACTGCAGATAATGAAAATTGCCATTATGTTTTTTTCCCCTCCATTTGCAGATGTTAAACACTGTAATAATGCAAAGTCCTTATGATTTTCTAAATCTTCTCAATAAGGAGGATATTATCTACTTATTTAATTACTGAATCTCCGACGGCAAGGAGCTGTTACCACCAGCAGCTCCAGCTCATTCACATACTTTCCCTCCCTAATTAAAGGGTCTTTGCGGTTAAAAGTGAAGTAATAAATCAATCAAAAGCCAAAACTGCCAAGAGATGATAGGAAAAAAAAGCACTTCAGGGAGAGATTTTCAATTGCTTGGCACCCACAACTGGGATTATTCTTTTGAAACAACTCAGTCCTCCTTAAGGCACCTAGGATAGAGCCAGACAGTTCAAAAGTGCTCAGCAAATATTTCTTTGGCAAATCCACCCCTAGCTGTGGCTTTGTGTCCTACAGTCATTGAGGCTTGCAAGAGTCAATCACCATTCACCTCCCTGTTGGAGGAAAGTCATGAGCATCACCTCTTCTACAGGAAATTATAATAAAATACATTACTGTATTCATCTGTGCTCTTGCCATAGCTTATTGCAAGAAGAACAGAGGTAGCAGGTATAAGAAGATATTATTTTTACCACACTGCTAGTGAAAGAAGAAATAGCCTCACACTTGTATTTCTATGGCAGCACTCGAAACCAAATGTCCACAGGACAGACCCCTTACTAGATCAAATATTGGCTCAAAGTTGAATACCACTGTCTGTATGGCATTCTTTGAGGGTAATGTGCTATTGTCAGGTTTAAAGTTTTCTGAGTGTTCACCAATGAAAGGCATAAACCTGAGTAATAATTCAAGAGCACTTTATAGCTAATTAAAGCTATAATAACTTTCTCTGGAAGACAGCTCAGAGGCTTTTTAGCACATCCCTCCCACCCAGCATCCAGCATTTGGTGGCATACTACCTGTTTATTCAAGAGGATGTACAAAAAGTTCAGCTAACAGTTCTTTTCTTTGTAAGCAACAGCTGTGTAAATATTATCCCAGCCTCTCCTTTGACATACATCTAAACCTCAGACCTTGTGTGCAAAATAGAGCTCAGCACTGCTGTAGCCCACCACTGTGTCCCAACACACCTAAGACTGTCTGTCTCCTGCAAGTCCTGTGATGCTTTATGATTCACCCCTGAAGCAACCTCATTTTTTAGACAGCTTTACTAAGAATTGCTAAATTTTAACTGCATAGATGAGTATGGTGAAAGCTTTGTGAAATCTATGTACCAACATTTGCACAAAAATCACCCCAAAAATCAGCCAGATTTCAACTTTGCATTGTTTACAGCCACTATCCTGCATAGTTGTTATCTTGATTAGCCCAGATGAAAAGCTGTATTAAGTTTTATAAACGTCTCCTTATGTCTATTTTCAAGTCAATACACTTTTGAAGGCTATTTGCCTTTCCCATTTTCTCTGTGGTAGTTAAGATGAAATTCTTTCTATATGCACCGGATAGCCCTTAAACAATGGGACAGAAATACTGAGATTTCTCTATTGCACAGCAGGTCAGATTTATGAATTGATGCATGCTTCATCACAGCTCAAAATAATGAAAAGTTTTGGATAGGTACAAAGGGCCCAAACATGTTCACCTGAGCAACTTCAGCTTCCACTGAACTCCATTCTGAACTTCCTACAGGCTGATTTCCAGCCTGTAGACCTTTCTCAGGATCCATACTACCCACCCAAATTCAAGGCAACATTTCTGGGAAAGGACCTGCAGTTCCTCTGTATGGATGGGGCTGGAGAGAAGCAGTGCTCTGTACAAATTTACCTTTTCTCTGTCTTCCATTGGTAACTTTCTGGGAAGGAAAACTGTAGCTCCTCGTTCCAATTTAATTCTTTAAAATTGAGATTCAGGAACTTTGGCGCAAATAAACATTAAATATATAAACATGCAACTCACTACCTATGCTTATGATCTCCCTCACTGTAACTTATGTAGATTGCTGCCTATGTGCATAGCTTTCATTACAAGTAAAACATAAAAGCCAAAGCATATCCTGAATAGCTATTTTTCTTTATCGCAACATCATTACAAGAAGCCTACTAACATAAACAAAGATTGGACTCAGCTGTTTTTGAACAAACAACCATTTATTGTCAAGGCCTTCCAGAGGCTTCCATTTTCCTTTTTGAAAAACATGATCTTGTGCCAACCTAACAAGTGCATGACATTAAGTAATAAGCAAAATAATGGGACACCATGCCACACTGCTTTATAGACAACTTTAGACTGTCACAGTTGTAGAAGTCTAAGCTAAGGCAGAAACCCAGTTAAATAAAGCCTACATATTAAATAAAAATCCCACCAGCAGAGTCCCTCGGGGCATAGCTGCTGTTCCTAAACACTACAACTCTCCTTTCAAGCAGGAGGATGCACAGCAATAACTATCCAAGGGCAGAGCAGCCAAAGTGCTGCTCTCTCCTCCCCGCTGCTGGAGCGATGTGCTGGAGGAAAGCACAACCAGGGAGCCTTTTCCTTGGATCAGCTCCTGGCACAGTGGCAGAGAGTGGAGGCCAGAGCTCTCTATGCCCTAAATGAGCAGCCACACGTGCAGTGGGCAGATCAAAGGAGAAGCCCCCTCACCTCTGCTGCGGTGGCTGCACAGCAGCAGGTGAAGCTCTGGCCCCTGGTGCTCATGGAATGTTAATTCCACCCAAAGTCTCCATTTTGAAGTTACTATGAATCTCTTAAATTTCGCCTGAAGTAATCACACAACAACCTATCCATTAGACAATGAACAGAGATTATTCAGCTTCCTTGTACCTCAGCAACAGCAGCTTCCTTCCTGCCAGTGATTGTGGTTGTGATTAACTGCACAGTTCAAGGTGAAGGAAGAATGCAGTTCCAGGCATATATGGCTTCCTTTAACCTCAGCAAAATACAGTACCAGATATTTCAATTAAGTGTGTACCAAGGTCACGAAATCAATTTCTTATCACCAAAAAACACTCATACTGTAAATTTCATTTTCAAGCCATAATCTCTAAATTAAATCTGTGTACCTAAAAAATATACAGTTCAAAATCGGAGTTCTTCAGCCCCCTCCTCCTTCTGCTGCCGAGCAGCATTTTCACAAACATCACCTGCCTTTGTGCTCTATATTTAGAGCACAATGTTTGGTTAGATTCTAATCCTGGAGAACGTCATTATCTCTTTCTTTGGCAAATAGAAGCCCAAAGTGTCAATTACCTTCTTAAACTGTTTCATACACACAGGTCTGAGCAGGGTTTGATATTCTGTGTGCCAACAGCTCAGCTGGCAATTTTTCACAGTCATACATGGAAAAATTGTGCACCAGCATATCATCCTAAATAAATTACACATTTCAAATGAGGTTACAGACAACTTCACCACTCCTGGGCAGTTTATTCTGGAAGAGGAAAATAAACAACAAAAAAATAGGAAAAAACAATCCTTAAGAGAACACTTTTCTACTAGTGAACTCTGTGAGTTATTGAACAGAGACAAAAGTAAATCAGCATGCCAGATTGGTGGAATATTATATGGAAATCAATGTAGCTGGACAGAAATTACGTCCTCTTCTCTTATGTGTGTAAATCCTTAGGATACTTTCCTTGTTACATGGGTAACACTAACTTCATAGCCTCAAAGGAAACCATAGAATCCGATAGCTGTAGTAGGCTTTACAGTGTGCAGACCTAGGTATAGAATACGTCTCAAGGAAGTGGAATTTACAATTTCTTTCCAATAAATCCTGGTATTTCCTTAACAAAAGCTAATTTGAAATATACAACCACAGAAGAAGCAAAACAATTTTGAGATTGACTTAATTTTCTTTTTATAGAAAAGACTGCTTTCTATGCATATATCTACTTATACATGTGCACACATTTGTGAGCATTCATTATACTTGTATGAGTATATATGTTCTGTATATACCTTCCATCCTTGTATTGCTTCTATTGGACCTTTTGGGATCACTTCACATGCTAGAGATACAGGAAGTGAATCATGTCTCTGTCAGACACAAAGTAAGCATACTCAGAGATAACAAGTTTAAAGATCTTTAAATGAATTTTCCCACATCCTCTAAACATGTAACATATTGATCGATTCTTAGGACCATAAAGTAGGATGAAAAGAGTACTTTCTCAAGAAGGGAAATCAACAGTATTTGTCAAGGGTTAAAACACAGTTTGTATTAAACAAATAAATTTAACAAATCTCCCTTTTCAAATTCCCAATCTACTCTTAAAAGCTTCAACTAAAATATACTTTCAATAGCAGCTAATTACAATAAGCAAATTCAGTCATAAAAAGACAAGACTACAAAAACACAGTTTTGACTAAATGCTAGACAAGGTAATGGCAATTTTCAGGAGCATAAACAGAGCTTCAGCCTTTCCAACTGGAAGGCAACCGTGCAACAGCTACTTAGTCCCCAGAAGTCTACGTATAGTGTATATACAAACCACATTCACAGAAAAGTGTAATATCTTGCACATGGAAAGGCAAAAGCTATACATAAAGGTATAGGTTCCCAACTGGCCAGGAACCTGCTGTGTTAACCTGTACGTTAACACCCACACTTTCCCAGGAAAGTGGACAGTCCAGAGTATCAAACCTTCCTAGCTAATTTTTCCAGGCTTTTCCATTCCATGGTCTACTTACAGGTTTAATCTGGAACATGTGGTCGGGATACCTCATCTGGCAACATTAAACAGCTCTGTGATCGATCTCTGCACTTCAGGAAAAGCTGAGTAACATTCAGCTATGTTATGGCCAGTGAAGGCCTGGAAGGCAGGAAAACTTTCTGCTCCCTGGAGAGGAACTCTGAAGACGTGAAATTAATTAAATGTAATACCTATATATGAAACCAATAGGATGGTGCCTCCTAACACTTCTTAGGATCACCAAAAAGCCAGACATTTAAGCCTGAAGCAGGAATTCTGAACTCAAAGATAACTTCTGCCCTTTCACACCGTCAGCCTCCACCTTTAAAGCATGTAAAGATTCAGCAGAATTTGGAGGGAAAGTGGCAGAGACTGGAAGACACAGGAGGAGGGAAGAAAAGGAAAAAGGGTAAGAAAGAGTGAGAGACAAGTCCAGAGGCAGAGGAGTGTGTCCAAATGGCTGGGAATCAGTGGTCTGCTTTGGCCTCCCTCATAGCACATCCCAAGTTTTCCAAGCTGTCGCCCACGGTGTTGAGCCCTGTTATTTGTGTTTGGCTAAGGCATATCTTGCTCCTGCTGTGTAATTCTAGTAGCAGCTGCAATTTGCTTTTATAGTGCTTGTGGTATCTCATAGCAGTGAAATGAATTTAGGAAGTGTGTGGATCAGATCTTCCGTATCAGTGATTTCAGACTATTTGGTAAACACAGAAGTGACATCCAATGATATATGCCTCTTGGCAAAAAACAAACAAAAAAATTCTCCTCTGGTGAACCAACATTTGGATTAGATTGTTCTGTGTTGAAGACACTTCTAGATAGAAAGAAATTATTACACACAGTGGTTTTACAGGGTCATGTTAATATGAAAGGTGAAAATACCCTCAGAGATGCGGAATGATGATGGTGACACCAGTGAAACAAAAAAAATTCAGTGACCACAATAAAAGTCGATAGTGGGACAGAGCAACAGCACCTTAGAGCAAGGAGCTGATGTCTTATAGAAAAGCTCCTTTTTGTAGCTGTCAAAAGCCAGAAAATTGGTCATATGACTCTCAGTAATACAAGAAAATATATTTGTGTTCAGACATTGAGTAGGCTTTCGAATTGTATCAGCTGAGTTTACACAAATTGCCCTGCTCTGACAAGGATACTGTGTTTTGATACAAAATATCACTTTGGAGTGGTAATTTTTTTTTATTCTGGAAGATGATAAAATATTGTAAACTACACTTCAGAAAGAGAGTCAGTGCCTAGGCTCAATTCAGTTTCCTTGAAAGACTAAGGACCCTGCACAATATTTCTTGAAGAGCTGTAACTATTTTACAAGTAAGACTGATTAATTTTGCAACATAATTTCCAAGTGACATTTACAAGGGAATATTGTGAGGGGATATCTGGGAGGGATATTGTGTTCAGACCTTTCCTGCTTGCTTGTACCCTCCTGGAACAAACAGCACTGCTTCATTTTCCTTCCGTATTTTACAAAGTTAAAGTAAACACTGTAATCACACTGTTTACTTTAATTTCCTGCAGAGTGCCAGCAAAGCAGCAAATTGGCAGTCAGCAATCAAGAAGCAGCCAGTATTGAAACAGCAGAGCTGCTTGGGAAAGCATCAATGATGCCAACTCATTTTTTCTTCTGTTTTAAAAAAAAAAAATGTTGGCTTCCATGAAGGATCAGAAATTTTGCATGTTTCCTTTAATTTTCTTTTGGAAGAAAGCTGAGATTATGAGCAACACCTAATTTATATGGCCGACTTTTTCTATTTAAAGAAATGGATAAGCACAAATTGCAACTATATGCTATTTATCTGTAAAAAATCCATGGTATTTTTGCACAAGAGGAAGTTAATTTGTTTATAAATCAGTCTTATCTGTATATACTTTTATTTTTATGCTGAGTTCTAGCTGTGCTACTTCAATTAGGTGTATGATAATTTGAAACTAAAGTTTCATGCATTCCAATCAGAATACACATCTGCCTAAGAATGGCATCTGAAAAGGCAAATAGTTTTATTTTCAGAGGCTGTTCTTTCCCACCTTATTCTAAATAAAAGAAAGAATATAAATATAAAAGAAGAAGTAAGTAGGATAGTATTTTGTACCTCTGAGGTGTAAAGCTTGGCAAGGTGACTCATTTATGGCTTTCTGGAAGACAATGTACAGAAGGAATTTATTGCCATGTTAGTTATAATTTCAATATATAAAAGAGGCCAGATCTTGCAATCAGTTATTCTCCTGAGTGTGTGCATTCCTGCACATATTCTTACTGAAGACAATGAGATTATGAAGAGAATTAGCTTTTTATTAGACTAGCCAAAGTATGCATTTGGAAGGTCCAAAACATGACCTAATTTAAAGTGGTTGAAACCTTATGGGAAAGACTGTAAGAGGATAATTATTTTAAAAGCCATGACTTTGACACCAGGAAATTAAATTCATATCTATATGTCTTTATCTATACACAGTAAATCCAATAATCTTGAGCTCTCTACAGTCATTTAGCCAGCTGGCAAAGGGAGCAAAGTAAAAACTAACAAACCCCATTCCTAAGGTATGCTGACATCAGTGATTCATGATTCATCAATAATGATGCTGGAAATAAATGTAACAGGGCATTATTGCCTTTTGCAGCATAGTAAACTCAAGGGAAAATGTCTAATTGTATCACATTGAAAAGACAGAGCAGCAAAGAAATCACTTTCACAAGTATTTAAGGGGTGTCACAAGCAAGTGAAAATAAAGAAAGAAATGTAAATCTTTTAAATACAGTGAGAATGTACCTGTAAACCAAAAGGGACAGTCTTCTAGCTATACATGCTTAAGAGGACTAACATGAAAACTAGCATTCTTTGCTGTTCAACATTTTTACAAGAAAGACTTTTAATTGTTTATACCACAATAAAACCACTGATCTAGTTTAATTGTCTATCAGGATAAGCACAATATAAAAGTTAGTTCTATGCTGTGCAAACCTATTAGTGTTGTTGACAGTAATTACAACTCTCACAAGCTATCTAACTAAAAGGGCAAATATGTAAACATAACATACTGTATATATTCTTTTGCAAAGGCCTATATTAGCACATAATTGATGATCTCCTTCAAAGGTAACTGCATTATTGTATTTAAAACCTAAGATTATTCACTGAAAAAAAATGAATAGCTATCTCTAGAGCAGCAGATATACCTTATGCTTTAGCCACACAGATGAGCAAGATCTAATACATCATTGAATCACTGAGGCTTTGCTTTACATTTTTGTAGCTTTAAACTATGATAGGGTTAACCTATATTTCTAATCCTTTTAGAGTGTTCCCAAATTGGGTTAACCTATATTTTTAATCCTTTTAGTGTTCCCAATTAAAAACCAGGTTACTTGCTTACGCTTTTAGAGGACTATTTTGCAATATTAATAATGAACCATGTAAGAAGCTGCCCTAGAGAAAAGGTTTCTCTCTTTCAGAGGCAACAGCCACATAGTTCTGCTTCATGGCTTAATTGGAGGGCATGTGACTTTAGTGGCTGTTGAGGTGTTTAACCAGAGAAAACATTGGTCTGCAATGAGGCTTGCTTCAGACCATTGCCATATAACTGAAAAGCACCGCAAATACATCTAGTAGCTGGTTTTCTTGTACTTATACTGATAATTTTATTTTAAAGATTGAGTTTCCAAACTGTGACATTAGTATAATTCTTACTAAACAATAAATCGATACACAAGTTATGTGGATGTATATTTCACAGTATCAAATTTTCTTTCAATCAACTATAAATGTTTTAATGAATTCGAATATAGATTTCCCTAAGAAAATATATGCAAAAAAGAAAGTGAAGAAAAGATACTGTATGAGAAAAAAGAACATGGAAGGTAAAATAAATCCTTCCTCACAAAAATGGATTTAATAACACCAGAATGGGAACATCTATAATGGATGGATTTAAGAACACCAGTATTGTCAGGAAGGTAAAAAAAAGTATCTTTACTGTAAATTTAATTAATGATTCATTATCAAAACTTTCTAGAAAAGTACAGGCAAGGTAGAGGATATCAGATAATAGTAGATAAATGAATGCTGGTCTGATTTGTTCCTGGTAGCATCACTAAAAATTGACTTATTTTTCTTCTTTGCATTATTCACAAGTGTAGGCCTTTGACTCTGCAAACATAACGTGCACTTAACTTCTAAATCAAGCGGCTTACTCATGGTACTAAAAGTGAATTAGTGCAAATACAATACTAGTGTGGTGAAGGCCATTTTTTCTTATTTTCATTTGACCAGCTCAAGAGAGAAATAATGACTGACCTATATTGAGGGCAAGAATTAAGTTCAGTGATTACATAAGATGTGATGCAAAGAAGAGACTGAGAGAACAGTGTTTGTTCAGGCTTAAGAAGAGAAGTCAAAGGGGAAAACAGATTGTTGTCTACAGCTACCTAAATGGGGGTCACAGGGATTTATAGAGGAGATAAAACTAAACTATTATTAAAAATGTACAGTCGTAAGCGCACACAAGAGGCAGCAGTTCCAAACTGCAACTAGAGAAATTGTGACTAGATATCAAAAATATTTTTACAATATTATGGCAGTCAACCTCTTGAATGGGGGCCCAGAGAGGTAGGTGCTTTTCACCCTTGGAGATATTAAAAACTTGTCTGCACAAGGTCCCTTCTCTATGTTGGATCTGCTCCAAGTGGGGAGCTGGGCCAGATAACCCTCGGTGGTCTCTTCCAAACTAAATTATTCTACAATTTCTGTGATTTCTTATTGTTTATTATTTTAGCCAGCTATATTTCTCTCTAGGCATCCCAGCTTATAAAAAGGTAGAGAGTTTTCATAGGAAAGAAGTCCACACATTTATGGCAAAGAAGCTAAAAAATTGCAAACTAAGGGTGGCCAGTTTACCTGTGCTCAGACCAAATGAAAGTTTTTCTGTTACTGCTAAAAACCCCCCAAACTGACCAAAAAGATGGTCAATATTCATAACTACTTCTTGATACAATGAAAATTGACAATATTCATATGAACTTCAGCTTGCCTGCAGCTGAGTATAGCCATATCAAACAGCAAAAATAGCACTAGAGCTAGTGAAAGACAACTCAAAAGTGAAGGCAGGGAAAAAAAGTCTTTTATTTGAAAGGACACTAAAGGTATCCAGTGGCAGAGCCCTCTGTGGGATTTCTGAAATATTTCCCTTGCAAGCAACTGTAATGGAAAAATTAATATTGGCTTCACATATGAGGACATTTCTGTGGCACACACCCCTTAGCAGTCTTTCAAATTATCCCAAGACCTGTAATATTTGATCATGATCAGCTGCTGGTAGTTTTAGTGCTATGTGTGCATTGATAAGATGTGAGGGTTGGAGAATAGCAACCTTCAGAATTCCTGAGTCACAAGGGAAATTGCTGAAGCTAAGTCAAAGAAGATACATCATCAGCTGTCATAGGAAAGGGAAGGACCCAAACTGAAGATGGAAAACATGTTGTACTCAGCTGGAATGCATGGCATGCTATATTAAAGTACAAGGTTGAAGAAAAACTGAAGAATTTTCTAAAACTGCTAAAGTTTTTGGCTTTGAGAATGTTAGCGTAAGATGTAGTGACATAAAATTTAATCCTTGAGCAAATGGACTTTTGAGAAATTGTTTCAAGCAAGCACTTAATAGAAATGCATGTAGGTAAAATCTGCTTACCAGAACAAAACTCTATGCCATCTCCTGTATATCCTTGGGAGCAATAGCAGCCTATTATCCCACTCTGGACTTCACACCTGGCATCTTTGTGGCATGTCACATTGCAGCTCACAGAACTGCAGCCATAGTCCAGCAGACTGGAAAGCAGAACTGAAAGAAAGGAAAATCAGATTTTTCATTCCAAACTCTAAAATGATACATGGACAAAAGGAACCCATAAAATTGGTGTATTCCAGTAAACATAACATCATGACAGAATCACCTGTATTGCAGGATGAGGCAAGGGCCAGTAGCTATGGGGAATGTTTTGGTAAAACTACCCAGTGGCTAGAAACAGCAGACACTGTGGGTTAAGAGCTGGTATGTACCCAGTGTATAATTGGTAAACAATGTAGAAGTTGCTTGTTGATCTGAATGAAACCTTTGAAATGTTTTAAAAGAGCTCTAGTTCTTTCCAGAAAAGCACATTTATTTGTTATGTATTAAGTGTAACCCAAACTGCTCAATACATGCCAAGTTAAAAATACCAAAGAGGGTTCCCTTATAAGATTTTTCATTTTTATAAGTACTTCCATATTTGTGTAGCTAACACATGCATGGGCTGAGAGATTAAATTGACATATAACAGTATTGACCACATTATAGCATTAGGACTTTAAAAATTCTCCAGATTATTTAATCTCCTAGATTTTTTTTCCCATGATTTGAAAGTATTATCTTTTCTTTTTTCCATCCACTGAATGATCACTAAACAGTATAGCTACTTTCCTGCTGTATGAATGCATATGATTTTCAACACAAAGAAAACAAAAGAATCTCTGCCTTTGAGAAAATTAATGGCTGACTGAATAATTATACACACCCTGTAATAGGTTAGAATTTAGACATTTAATTCAGAAGGGAAAGTAAGTTTTTACTTTGTACTTTATGAAATGTTTACAAGATATAATAAAAGCTGCAGAATGCGAAGGCCCTTTCAGATATTCTCTTCCTCCACAGCTCTGCTTTTTCCTACCTAAATATTATTCTGGATATTTTTTAGCCTAGTGTTACAATTACAGGTTTCATTGCTTCAGAAAATCTCAATGAAGTGAGATTTCACTCACTGTTTTCTTGGACAAATTAAAATATCATGAAAATTTGGAAAGACTAGAAATTATGCACAATTCTATATTATGCAAATCAATTTAGGTATCACCAAGTTCTATATTTTCCCTATGTTTGTGATGAAGGAGACCATTTTACAGAGATTAAAAGAGAAACCTGTAGGACTCTCTACTATTTGTAACGTGAAAACTAAAAATCTCTTAGGTGGATGGAGGGAGGGGAAAAAACCTCAACAAACTCACAGAAAACCACAGTATTTTTACTTTTTTACATAACAAAAGCAACAGTGAGATAAAGACTGGTATTTGTGGGGTTTGTTTTTGGGATGATGTGACATGATGTAATCCTGCAGTTACTAAATCCAGTAGCAAGCACTGATTGAAGCTATGGGGACTTTCAGTCCTGTGTACCCAGCAGCTTCCCTCCATCTCCAACACACTCATTTCTCTGCAGCCCCCATCACTGTTGCCATAGGTCTCCTTGCCAGACCCTTCCCACCTGCCCCTCAATCCCCAGGGAAGGAGATTTCACCTACCTAGGAATGGAAGCAGTTTCATTGGTGTTGCTGTTGCTGTGCGGTGCCTGGTGCAGAGCCCCTGTGTCACAGAAAAAAACTCCCTGCCTTAAAATGTATGACCATGTGCAAAATGTGCACACATGCCTGTCAGGAAAGTGCCGTCCTGGTACAGGCACTGCCCTGAAATTGCTCTTTGTCCTGAGCTTCACGTTTCCAAAATGTCCTGAGACTCACAGGCAGGACAGGGAGAGTCAGGAGGGGCGGAGGACCTGGTCTTATAGCAAATAGGGAACAAATGAAACAGGAATAAGCAAGAAATTAAAAGAGAAGCAGGAGCCTGGGTCTTGCAGGGGATATCAGAGAAGATCCAGGAGTGAGTAGGTTAGCGGAGCATGGGTTAAAGGAACTGCTGGGGAGGGTGCCTGGGGCAGGAGGAGGATGAAGCTGGAAGGGGTGAGCTGAAGCCTGCTGGCAGGAGGAGTTAAGGAGCAATAGAAATGGTGGAGCAAATCAGGGAGGGTGAGGAAAAGGTGGAGATTAGTAACGAGCTAAGGGTTTACAAGCTTAGAAGTAACCATCTACACGCTTCCTTCCACCTTTTCCTGGTGAGCTGAGTATTTGTGAGCTTCAAAACCTATTTTTTTGGAGACAGCCTTGGCTGACTGCAGTTGTTCTTCCTTATGCTTTCTTCAGTTTTAAGGCAAATCCTTACTGTAGCCAAGCAATGTTGCTTTAAGGGCAATGGCCTGTGAGGAGGTACAGGAAATCCACCAACCTCTGCTTTGTGAGGAAAACAAAGACGTATATGCAGGGAGGAAAGAGGCAGGAAGGCAATTGTATGGCTGGGGAGCTCAGGAGCCAAAGGACCCGAAGTTTCTATGGGTCTGTGAGACTGAAACAGGGTGTTATGTAATTGGACATACTCAATAGAGCTGATCTGGTAGAGCATTTCACATGTCTTTCTGTTAAACGTGAGAGCAGCTCTACCCTCATTACAGCTTCCTAATCAGTAATACTTCAGCACATACTTATATTATGCATGGACATGGTAATAGTTTCTCTAATCTTATTATGGATGATGTGCATATCATCATTTCCCAGCTTCCTGGAGGTGATGGCTCATTGTAAAACTGAAGCACTGATGTATTCCTGTCTTTACAGATGGAAGCAGAAGGACACGCACAAACAGGCATGCTGCTGGAAGAACAGAGAATATTTCTAAACTAACAAAGCCATGGGGGTGTGGAATGTCATTGTGGCAAAATATGTCTTGTCTGACTATAAAGTTTTGGTGTTTGGAAAGGAACAATACAAGGGCACCAGCCTGTTCCTAGGAGTTATCTGTCAACATGGCAACATTTTTCCTAAACTTCTAAGAAGCTATTTGCTCACCACCATTTTCCAGCTTCATGATTACTGCTGGCTGAAGTTCAACAAGTTAAGCACTGCTCAGGCCAGGGAGGTGTGAGGC
Source organism: Phaethornis superciliosus (assembly GCA_023637945.1). NCBI lineage: Eukaryota > Metazoa > Chordata > Aves > Apodiformes > Trochilidae > Phaethornis > Phaethornis superciliosus. Next base: position 18,114,069 of record JAJQWJ010000009.1, on the reverse strand, counting down.
ATGTTGAAATAGCACGTAGGTGTCTGGTTGGCACAAAGTATTTCTGCAGCACCTTGGGAAAGAAAGAGGAAGCTCCAGTAACCGGATATTAATTTCCAATAAACCCCTGAATAATGAACAAAGGATCCAGGTGTAGGAAGACTGTTTTTCTCTTGTTTCACTTTGTGAGGGGGCAAGGACTTAAAGAGGAAGAGAGGAAAGGACTATAAGATAGTTTGTTTTGTTAAGTTTTCCTGTAACCTACTACACAGAGACACAGAGGAACAGAAAGTCAGATGAGCTGAGGGGAGCTTTGATCTGCATGTCCTTCATGCTGATGTGTTGTACTGTAAACTTGTCTTGTGTGAAATAGCTTATAGCTCCTGCTGCTGAATTTAAGTGAACTTATAAGGGCTGGACTTGGAAAGACTATAATGCATAGATAACATCTCATTGCTCCGTCTCTTTACTTCCTGAAATCAAGCTATGAAATGTTTAATAGTAAGCAAGTGGAGAAAGCAAGAAGTTACAACCTAGAATTCAGGTCTTCAGAGCTGGAAATGCACATACTTCTGAAAAGTAAGAGATGTACATTTCAATTTCATCTAGACACCAGCTTTCTGCCATGGGTGTTTAATAGACTGTTTTGAGAGCAATTAATGAATCATAGTGATATTAAATTTACAGTAAAACCTGTTTTGTTTTCCTATTCAAGAACACAGGATAAATTGTGGATGGCTTGGAAAAAAAATCTCTCTAGAAGGCGGCAAATGTCTTCTTTTCTTTTCGCTGGAAAAGAACATTGTAAGTTGCATTTTAGTAGTTCAGACTTATCAACGGGACCATGCCAGTCACATCAGGCTACTTTCCATCTGAAACTGTATTGCTGAACCACTTACTTGACTCACAGGCAAAGTGGACAATTTCAAAGGCAGTGCACAGGTCTAATTGGCAAATGGGTTACACTCACACAGGCAGTGGGTGAGGAGGGAGCACATAAAGAAGAAAGATGTGGAAGAACAGAGCAAGGACAGAAGAAGGGAGGTTAGGTTAGAAGGAACTTTGGGTGATAAAAGGAGCTTCGATCAGATTTAAAGGCAGTGGGGAGACATTGAAGAAGAGGGATTTAGGAATATCTTAATGAGATCTCAATACTGGGAGCAGTGGATTATTTTTGCATTAGACTACTTTGAAAACTGGCTAATGTGAGTGTCAGTTAGAAGCTGAAGACAGCAAGGTCGCAGTAGGCATGGATGTGGAGAAGGATGGACTTGACAAAGTTTTTATGGGGAGAATGAAAAGGAAAGGGGAGATTTCTGAGTCATTTTTGAGATTAAACCAGGAGGATTTTCTGATAATATCTATTGGCATACAGGGATAAGGAGCTGAACAAGTGGAGATGAGAAGGTGAAGACATGAGAAAGTAGACACTTTGAAATTTCTGCTGTCAAAATTTTCAAAATATGCTGAGAAAAATCATCGAGGTGTCATAAAACCAAAGTATTGATGAGTGTCTGTCTCTAATAGGCAGGAAGGAGGGGCACGCTCAAACATGCATATTCCTGGAAGACAGGAGAATATATCTAAACGAAACAAAAATGTGCAAGAATGCGGAATGTCAGAACTGCAGAACTCATTTCTCTTTTCCTTGAATAAAGAAGCATTAAAAATAAATGGCTTGTGGAAACACTCCAAAAGACAACTTTTCCATTCTTACTCATGGGAAACAAAGCTCCAAATCTGTACTTAAATGTGTTGCTCGATTTATAAATGGGATCATGTATCTTTGCAAGACTGAGTTGTGAGTGCATAAGTACATGAATATACACAGGTTAACATGCTTGGCTTCAAACCACACATTTTTGATTACTGATAACTGTGACTGCAATATCTTATGTGTGACTGTAGGGTTCTCAAGTTGGTTTTTTTTTGCTGGTGAACTGATAGGAAGACATCAGACTGTTCTTAGAAATTACTGGATACTTTCAAAGCTTTGCATTGTGAAGATACGTGTTTATTCACAGTGGTTTAAAGTCAGTTGGGTTGCTGATTGTGCAGACAGTGATATGAAACTAATACCCACAGCTGATGAGGGATGAAAGTCTTCCTAATGCTCAGTCTCAGGTAGCTTTCAAAAGATAAATATGCATAAATATAAACCAACTGATTTTATTCCAGAAACTGCCTATAGTACCAACAAAGGAGCAAAAACTGAACAGATTTAGTATTAGGTGTGTTTCCTTTAACATGAGCTAATGTATTTAAGGTATTTATTCCTTTGCTGTGATTAAGCATGGACTCCTAGCTGGATATATACCAAGAAGTCTCACCACATGTGCAGTTTTATATTACAGTGGGGAAAAACAAGTGTGATATATCAGGATATATATTTCTTTTTTAAATTACAAATTAACTCCACCTGTACATACTTTGCAAGAGCCAAAAAGTATTATCTGATGAGCATCTCAGAAATGTATCTGCCATAGGTTGGGGACCCAGATTTCAGATCACTGTGGATCATCTTGAGAGGGGATGATAAGAGTGTGTATCAGACAGAGGCATCCTAAACTCTCAAGAAGAGAGTTCATACCTCTTCAGCCTCCTTGTTGTTGAGGTCTACATATTTTCATCATCCTCAGACTAGCATGTCTATCCCAACGATAGCGTGCTCCACTGTAATTCACTCTGCATGCACAGAACAGCCACGTGTGCTTACATGTACACACTCCCACATTTATCTCCATTACATAAACACATATATGTTTCTGTTACTGAATTGGGCTGATAAATATTTAATGCCAATAATAAAAAGATTATCATGATCCATGATCTTTACTTTCAGCCTTCGTTTATTTTGACAAATGACTGTCCATTTAAATCACCAAGTTTGGTGCCAAAAGGAAGATGGAAAATAAAACAGACTGAGGATGCACATATGCCTTGGATAAAGCTTTTCCTCTATGCTTGCTGGTTTTTTGTTTTTTTGTTTTTTTTTATTTTTATTATTTTTATTTAAAATATAAAATTAATTTATTGGTTTTAAACCGAATCCTATCACCTCAGGAATTTAGATAGTCTTTATACTACTTCAGAAACGTCTCATTTATCTTAATCACTGGAGCAATTATAGTTTGCTTTTTTTGCTGTTAATAAAATATGTATACAACTGAAAATGTACTTAAATGTCAGATCAAAATAATTAATTTCCATGGTTGGTTATAATTATTTTCAAATAAAAAATCCAGGGAAAACATTTTTTGAATGCAGACTAGCTTATCACAGAGCAGCCTACCTCAGAGGACTCTAGCCCAAAAGCAGTGTTAGCATCTGTTTTATAACTGTCTCACCTCACCTTCCTGTCTGAGTGCCTCACGAAACCCTATCATTTTATGGGCAAACATCATAATCCATCTGAGCATCCAGGGCTGAATATATCTCTTGGGATGATGTAACTCTAGGCAATTCTGAAGCAATAAACACACAAACACACATAAACATATGCATGCACACATTCTACTAAATCTGTGTGGCTATGCCCATCTGAAAGAAATTGCATATTTCAGTGTTCAGAGATAGTTTCTTGCTTTACCTAGGATGAAGTAATGAAATGAGGGAATTTAAAGTGAATACAATGTTTCTGAAAGCCAGATTATCTGCCCTGAAACTGGGCTCTGTTTCCACAGCTGAGGTAATACAGAAGAGATGTACAGTCTGAGTATGAGGATTCCCACAGGTAACAAGGGGCAAAGTAATGCTGTTTCCATGGGACTGGTTATGCTATGGTACTGCTAATGACAGTCCCATCTCTGCAGGATAGATAGAATGAACCCTATGAACAATTACAGCAACAAAATGCCAGATTATCTGTTGTTTTTAGTCCACACCCATTTTATAACAGAGCATTAGACATGAAAGGTGGTTACAGTGCAGTGCTAATATCTCACCAGTCTTAGACTTGAAGTAGTGATTGTCACTGTACCTAAACTGTCCATGTGTTTACTTTCACAACCTTTGGTTTACCTTCCACAAAACCATTCTAGATTCTTTCTTCTCAGTAAACAAGCTGAGAAATGGTTAAATTATTGCATAGATTTGGATCCTTATTGAATTAACTTCCATGTCTCTTGAGGAATGACAAGATGGTGGTAGATTCTCCGTCCCTGGAGACATTTAAAAAAAGACTGGATGTGGCACTCAGTGCCATGGTCTAGCAACTGCTCCGGTGGGTCATGGGTTGGACTTGATGATCTCTGAGGTCCCTTCCAACCCGGCAATTCTATGATTCTATGATTCTATGATCCTGAGTATCCTACTCTAGAGGTAAAGGTAGACATATGTGAATAGTGGTATGAAGGATTCTGTTCTTCCAAGAAACCTCCATCTGCAGTGAGGTTGTATCTTGCCAAGACATAGGCCCAAAGAGAGCAGAGGAGGAGGTGTGATCAGCTAGTACATGCACAGAGAGGACTGTGGTCAGGTGAGGTACACACAATGCTGGAATTAAGGATGCCCTTTTGCATCCTCTCGGTAGCTCAAAGTTACAAATTTCCTGGTTAACTTTTACTGGAGGCAACTGTTCTATGCTGCTTTTGTGCACTGCTCTCTTCCTCACTGTCCTGCCCAGAGCCAGTCTTCTTCACCCTGCCCTCATTCCTGCCTCGCCACCTTCTGCCAGCTGCATCCCTTCCTCCTTTCTCCCAGAGACTCCTCAGGAATCCATGTATTTCCTATCTGAGAACTCTCAGAGAAAGGAAAATTCTTGAGGACTCTGAAAGGGAACAAAATAATCCTCAGAAATGGAAAATGTTGGACATTTAGTACTTAGAGCAGAAAGTTCACCCTATAAACTGCCAAGAGTGCTCTAAGTCAAAACAAAACACCTGCACTGAAACAGGTACCACCATTGATTTTTTCATTAACCCTTCCAAGGCAGAAGATTCTCTGTGATGCATGGGCCAAGAAACCAATTATTCTGTAATATTCTTTCTCTGTGATGTAACCTCCTTCACTCAAGGTTTCAATAACTAGGAAGTTACGTAAAGTTTGAGGAAAAACTGGCAGCAGCCCACAGAGCACAAGAGAAGTCCCTCCACTTAGTGACAACATGGACAGAGAGAAGAGCAGAATGAATGGGAGGGACAGGTCCTCAGGCATCTCCACATTTAAAATTAAAGTCTGTAGTATGCTGGCTTGATCCTCTGCTAGAGACCACCACTGTAACAATTTATCTCAGTTGCTTCAATGAAAAGCTTGGCATCTTAATTTAAACCTAATTACTCATTCATAAACCCTTCTATTTGCACTCTAATGCTCACTGCTCTATCGTGGCATGCCTTGGAGAAATTCAAAATATGCCTGTGACAGTGTTGCATAAATTGCATATTATTTTGTATGACACTGATGCTCTTTTGACTATAAAAGTAAGCTGTATGTTTAGCTTGCATCCTTTAGACCACTTTTCATGTGTCTACCCTTCCCTCTACACTTGTTTGTTTATATCCTTTCTGAGTACTCTTTTGTCTTAAGCTGGTGTCATTCCATCCTCAATATGAAAAATTCATTATAAATAAATAAATCTAGGGATATTTTCCCCACTGTGGACTCCCACATTTAGATCTAGAGATCCCTATTTCTGTATTACATTAGTACTGCATATAGCTGAAGTATATCCTTTTTTCCTTCCTCACTACTGCTGGATATCCGTTCTACCCAGAGAGGTTAGAGCTAATTCATGCCCCATTAATATGTACAAATAATTAAAATAATTTCTTCCAATGTTCATTTTCTTGTACTTATCTGCATTGAACTTCACCTGATATCTTGTTATTCAGACACTCAGGTTTTATTAGATCCTCCTGAAATTCCTTACTTTGCTCCTTGGTTTATATTACCTTAAACAATTTTGTATTGTCAGCAAATTTCAGCACTTTGTTATTCATCCCATTTCCTATATCATAAAATATGAGTGGTGAGCAAATACTGGAGGAAATTATTCATGAATATTCATTTGAAGTTAAAAGCAAATTCCGTTTTGTCTTTGTCCACTTTCTGCAAACAGTTGAGTGCTAAACATTTTTCTAGTGCAAATGCACGCAAGAAATTCACTTTTTACTCCCACATACGAATAATCCCTCCAAAAAACTCAACCTCCATATTTCTAGGCAAATCCCACATTTCAGGGGTAGAAAGATTATCAGTAGAGAGGACAGAGTCCCAGAAGCTAAGAGTGTGTTTTGAAAAACCTCCTCCTTTTTCATGCAGAGGCAATCTGACACAAGACAAGCAAGGAGAGAACTATATTTTTGATACATCCCATTCACCATCTGTATTGGTGCCCAACCAATGCCAAGCAGACGTGCAGTCCTACCAGCCCTCCATCGCCATCTGCACTGGCTCCTGACCAATCCCATATTTCCAACTGTTTTGGCTTATGGATTCGCTGTTCCATGCATCCTGGCATTCTGGTTCAGTCCCATCTAGTAGGTGATTATGGACTCCCAGCAGGTTTGATTGTACAGGTGCTACCTGGTATAGTTCATCTGAACTATCCACAGCTCTCACAAACAGGCTGCTGGCCACCACATCTCTGCTCCCCCGTAGCTGCACACCCAGACCAAGCCCCAGGAGACAAAAGGAGTCTGGGGGACCTTGTCAATCTCATCCATTTCAAAAAGTAACAGACTCCCTCAACCATACACAGCAATTGCACTGTGAGTATGAGGCACAGCTTCTTTTTAAACATGACACCACGTATTTCTAAAACAACATCATAAAATATGTCATAAATCAAGATCATAAAAGAAGGAGATATTTTATAATAGCAGTTAAGAACCAGTCCAGTCTGTCACCACTTCTGTTTTGTGTCTCACAGCAGTGCTAACCTAGATCAAGGTTATCTTTTAAATCCACACAGATGCTAGAAAGGGAAAAGAGAGAAGTAAAGCCTGTCAATAAGGCAAGGAGTTCTCAATAGTGTGACACAATGCATGAGAAACTTTGTAACAGCAGAGAGATTAAAATGACAGGACTTCCATACACCAAAAAGAGGTTGAATGGAGGTAGCTTGTGGGCAGCTTAATTTCATTCCCCCTATCCTTTATTCCTAATATTTTTAAGTGGCATTGATACTGTGCTAAGTGCGCATATTAGGACAAGAAGCCTCTTCAGTCAGTTCAGTAAAATCAGATCTGTGCTCCACGTTAAGTTCTGCTTAATTGTTCACTGAACACAATGTCAAAGTTCTCACACACACACACACTCACAGAGGAACATTTGGCCTTTAGGATGATTAGCCTACATTTTTTTTAAGTCTGTTCTCCATACTAGTAAAATGACAAAACCAGAATGTAATATAGTCTGCAACAATCAAAAAGCAACAAGAAATAGGTATTTGCCTCTGCCATATGTAGTTCTCCCCATGAATATCCAGATATGGCTGGCAGTTCCTGAAAAAATTCTTGCCTGTAAGCTCATGTTAGTGGAAATTTTGCTCATGTATGGCTACAGAACTTGTTCTTTAAAAGAACTGAAACAGAGAGATTCTGTTATTGCAATTCTTGAACTGGCACATTGAAATCTTTGCTACTAATTCAGATTTTCAGATTAACTTTTAAATATTTTCAAAACACACTGCTGCTATATGTATGTGGTGTAGTCAGAGTTGATTACATTGTATGATACAGCTTTTTTCATAATGTTTCAGGAAAGGAGACGTGCAGATATTCATATGCAACTTCCGTCAGAGAAATGCCTGTATTTAGAGTAAAAGGAAATTAAAATGAGATTCCATTGTTTAGATGAGAAACTGCAAAGGTTCATGACTAAATGAATATAATTCTGATTCTGACCTTTAGACAAAGCATTCAAGAGCTTTCCAACAATTACATCATATTTACTTGGTGTCTATGACTCAGTTTGCATTGTTTTAACTACTTAAAGACTAAAACAACTATAGATTTATAGTATATGCATGATATACTGTTAAATACAATGTAACCCTAACACTTATCACACTTGCTTTATTTTAACTGGTGGTATGCTGAACTTAGATCACAGATCTGTTCCCTACATGCTTACAGCCACGATCCTGCAAACATCTGGGCACAAAAATGGACATGACTGAGAAGTTCCAGTGTACTTCAGACAACTATAGAGGTGTGGAAGATGCACATGTGCATTTGCTATGCTATATTTCACCCTGTTTGCCAATCTCCATTCTTTAAAATTCTCCCCTAGGTATCTCAAATTATCTTTATTTCAGTATTTTCAAAGCCTCCCTATCAAGAAGAGGGTTTCCTTGGAGATATTGAGAAGATTTTGAGCTCAGTGAAGTCAAGGGAACTGTGCTGCTTTATGTAAGCTGGGAATCTAGTTTGATCGTTTCATCTTTGTGAATACAGAGCAGAATGAATTTATTCAAACTTATGAAAGCCACATGAATAACTTTGTTTGAACAATTCTGTTGTATCCTCTCTGCATTTAGAGTGTAATTTAGCAGACTGAAATTATTTTTTCTTCCCTGATTATGTTTTTTACAGACACTGGAAAGGTTGATGAGTACAATATAGTTTTGAATTATGTGCCTTGTTTATGCTTTTTTCTTTATGATCCATTACTGTAGGATTTGAGTGGAACCATATGATTATAGTCTTAGGTTGTCATGCAAATGGACTCATTTGTTCTATTTCCTATTCTCCTTACCATCCCTGTCAATGCAATGGATAAATCTTACTCTGTGTTCTGTTCCTCATAGACTTACAAGGCTGTCATCAGAGTGGATTAATCTTCTGGCTGTGTTATCACTATATTCTCTGTCCTAACAATGACTTATCACTGAATTTAAAGCCTGAGATACTTTATACTCAATCTGTAGACTTAGTCTTCCAACAAAAAATGTAATGAGAGCTAAAAATGGTACAAAACTAATCCATTCTTATTACAGTCTTTGAATTGTAATTTCATGGATTTCCTTGAATACAGCATTTTACTGAGCAATAGCAAGAGAGAACATAGTAGAATAATGTACTTGAAATTTCAGCTTTAAATGTCACCTTAAGTAAACTTCCAAATTGCTTAATTAAGTGACCCCCAACTGTATTAGAGGTTAGACAGTACAATTGCTGCACAAGCAGTTCCTTTGGTAATACCCAGGACATGGACCAACTATTACTCAACAACATATAAAAAATATTTAAAATAATTATAATGGTGGGACTTAAACCTGAATAATACAATTTCTAGGGTTACTGCTTCCACATATATACCCTTAACTCTCCCCTTCAGGCTTAGCTACTGCAGTTTTTAAACTGACACATGGTTGCTATTCATACCTGTAGTTTATTCTTTTCTTATGGCTTTCACACTGCTCTGAATTATAAGAAAGAGATGTGGGCTCAAGATGCTAGATGAAATAAGAAATATTTAATATTTCTTGCTCTCCAATGTAATGTACACAAGGCAAAAAGAAGCTGATTTAAACTACTCTGGATGAAGATAAAGTCTTTTAAATTTTGAACTATCTTGATGTTTTTCTAGTACATTAGGCATGTCTACACAAGGATTTTAACATGATGAAAAGAAGTCAGTGCTAGACTATGTTAAACAGAAGTAAGGGATTCTACACCACTCCTAAAGCTGATTTATTGAAATTCCCATGTTAACCGTTTCATTTACAGGTCTTTTTTGTTTGACTCCATGGTTGGCAATTTTACCCAGAAACCCAGTGCAAATTTTTGCATGTCAGCTTTGTGATTTTTCTTACTGTGCTTTATGAGATGCCTCCTACAATTGTCAGGAGGCCTGAGACTTTTCTGCTAAACTGCTGTGATGCTTCTGCCATAACTCAGCTGTGTTTTTCCGGTTCCATTTCCATACAGCCACGAGAACAGCCTGGAAGACACACTACTCACAGGAGTCTTTAATATAAACAGATTAATTTCTTGTATTGGCACTCACAGTCAGATGGATTTGGCATTGTAGTTTTGGAAAAGTAGCATTATAACTTCAGGAGAAGGAAATCTGTAGGATAAAGTAAAAAGCAGTGTATGATGTATGTTTTTAGGTACTGGGGTATTTGTTTGGTTGGGGTTTTTGTTTGTTTTTTGTTATTGTTGTTTGTTTTGTTGTCTTTTGGGGTTTTTTTTTTTTTGGTTTTTGCTTTTTTGTTTTTATTTTTTTTTTTTGAGATATTTCTCTGTAAATGCTTTCACAAAGTGCAACATTGCTGCTTTAACTGATGAGCTCTGAATGCTAGCTAGGATGCAATCCTGGGAAGAAAGGCAGTGCTGAACAATTTTATGCTGCAGAAGATGGTGATTCCTATAAGCTATTTGGTGGTCATTTGAAGCAAAAACAACATTCACATGGAAACCCTTTTTCTCTCCCAAATTAAATCCCAAATTTAAAGTGATGGGATACTCTTGTTGCCTACAATACTGAAAGAGGCTAAACTGAAAGACAGCAGCAAGCAGGGAATGTACTGGGTAGTTTGGATGTTCCCTATAGATATTAAGCAGATCCAGCTAGGCCTGTAATATACTGTGCTGCCACTGGGTGGGAAATTACTGCCTCAGAAATGGAAGACGACTTTGTTAGAAGGAAAATTTTAAGGATAAAATTTGTCTTGGAATGATCATGCTAAAACAAAGCATTTGTTTTGCCATGAGCTCTCTTTTATGACATCCACATATCTCACTTTGCACCCACAGTACAAAGTATGCTTTAAAAATTATTAAAAATAATTATTTAAAAATTATTTAAAAGTGTTTGCAATTCAAACATTAGCCCATCAATGCTCACGTCTATACATTCTGATTGTGGATGCCAGGGAGTGTGTCAGCCCTGATGCTGTCTCCCTACCACAGCAATGACCTATGGCTTAGTCTTGGGACCCAGCTTCCATTCCTGGCTCTTACAAGCTCCACAGCAGGGACTCAGAAACAACTGTGGATGAAGACCTCTCACTTTTCTGCCAGGTCATGTAATTCATGGTCATGGTACAAAGTCTGGTCCTCAGCATGTAAGTGGAAAGAGTGAGTTTTTTTCTCTTCATGGTATCTTGAGAGCCTGCCACCTTTTCTTGGGTGCCTGTTATGTTATGATTTGTGAGAAATTTTCAGTGAATGTGTGCACTGGTAGAACAGCTTGCCAAAGTACTCTCCCAAGAAAATGGGCAGGTGTTGGGAGCACTGACCAAAGCTTGGTCCTGTCCTGTCTTCAGTCACTATCTCAGATCATTTTTACTTTGACTCAGCACTAGGAGTAGAGCAAGAATTACCATCTTGAATTTATTTACTCCAACAACATCTTGTAGATGTTTGCTTTTGCAAGACTCCTCCAGATGGGACTGTGCATGCAGCTCTTGGAGTTCCAGAGCTCTACAGATGTCCAGATGGAAGACCAGGGAGCACAGCAATCAGTGTGTAATTGGATAAGTGATAGACCTTCTGCAAAACAGCATTACCTCAGCCTTTAGGAGGATTAATTACAAAAGACTTATGATTCCAATTAATTCTCTTTAAAAAGTTTTGTGTGGATTCAAGGAGCATTAAGTCAAAGAAGCTGTCAAAACGTGCCTTGCAACAAGTGTTGCAAGATATTATACACTTTATGTATCACACAGATAGAAGCATCTGAGTTACTTTTTTTAAGTGTATTTTGTAAACAGCAAGAAACTTATCCCCCCTGCCACCGGAGATGATCTTCCTAAAGCAGACTGTAACCCCTAGTTCTGTCTCACACAGAGCACCCAATGCTGAATACTGAATGTGAAGTTTGTTCCCAAAGTGCTGATAAAGTACAGCTGATCTCTCAGCTTAGGCTGACAAGATTTGCTCATGCTTAAAAAAATAACATCTCAAGTGACAAGCCCTCAAGATTTCAAAGGAAGCCTAAGAGAGTTTTGTTCAATCAGAAGGTAACAGAGATGCTTTTCCTGACACATCGCTGCAGTCTCAATGGAATAAGACAGACACCAAGGAGGAGGAAATACTACTGATCAGGTTAACATGAACTTTCTTTGTGAGCACTAATTAGAATGCAAATCTTTGTACCATAAAAAAACTTGAGCTATGAATAGAGCATTGGAATTTAATTGATTAAATGTGTCAGTTTCTAAAAAAGCAGGAGACACATGCCCTGACATATTTGACTCAACATTTTTATTAATAGGTATATGGTGCTACAGCTTCCTCAGAGATGAAGGTATAATACTCTGTGTATTTTAACACTTAAGTGGATTTTCTGTGAAAAGCCTACAAGAAAGAGCCTAATTCATTGGGTGAGCTGGAATGTGTTTGGCAATGGGGTGCTGGCACAGCTGTCACCAGCTGAACTGTTGAGGCAGCAGATACATGCAACAGAAAGAGGTGGGGCTGGCACTTCGTATCTTAGAAGTACAGAGGTTTGCCATTGTTCCATGAAAGAAATTACAATAAAATGTATTATACATAAGCTTGTGAAATACCAGGAATTCAAAGAGAGGAAAAAAAAACCCACAACAAAAAAACCCCAACCAACCAACCAACCAAAAAACCCCCAAGTACTAATATGACAACTATTCTTCTGTAAGAATCTAACAAATTTTTGAATCTTGGACTGAGAGAGGCACTCACCTTTGGATAGGTATGATGGAGTGCATGGGTGCACGTGTACAAGGAGAACATTGGCCCATCAGCACAGTGCTTATCAGAACGCAACATGACAATTTCCTCCACAGCTGCTTTCTCATTATAACTCAGTTGCAAAAATCATGTACCCTGTAAGTCACTCTACAGATGTTCACTTTTACCCAATGAATCCTCTCCATTATTTCCTCAAAGTGAATTACATTTTTCCCAAATCCTGGACCAAAATTTACCAGAGCATGAATCAGAACTTTTCAAAATTACTGTAACTAAAGGAAAGTCTGTAAAATATTTACCTATCCAAGGGAAAGTACAAAGCCCTGAAATGAAATTTAATTAAAAATTATGGAATATCTTAAAGCTGAACTAGAATGCATTTTTTAATCTTCTCACTAACTTTCAACTTAAAAAAAAAAAAAAAAAAGGAAAAAAAAATGGAAAAAAAATATGTTATGGCTCTGTAATTCAAAATAACAAAACTCAGGTATACATGATGTTGATTCATTAATATGACTTTTGTTTTATTAATGGAACAATATATAATAGATTATGCTTGCATTCTGTGTTGCATACCTGGTCTCACATTGTAAGTTAGAGATTTATACTTTAAAGAAGAGAGTATGAAGTGAGGAAATAAAATGGGTAAATCAATAGACTTATGTTTATACTCTGTGTATAAATGCACAAGCTTTCCTGATTTTCCAGCAATTCCAGAAAGCCTGAAATGGTTCCAAAAAAATGAGTCAAAATGAGAGAGCATGAACTGCCTGAAAACATAACATGTAAGTATAAAAATCAAAATAGTAAAAAAAAAAAAAATCCTCAAATAGAAAAATCCCTTCAATTTAAAGTACTGAAATATCAAGATATTGAATCAGAGCAAAGCATCTTGACTTCTGTTTCAGTTTTTATTTAAATTTTCATCCATCTCTTCTTGACACAAACAATTCGGAGAAATTGAAATGGAACCAAGGAAAAACTCATTGTCACCCAATCAGTGTTTTCCAACAAAATCTGACCTACCTCTAGCTTTCTCCTCATACTTGGCAAGAAGATTAATTTATTTATGAATTTTTCAAGTTTTCTTTTTATGGTTTTCTAGAAGAAAAAAAAAATACAATTGGGGAAGAAGTGCCAACATAAATATATTTGACAGGCCATGGAGAGAAAACTTTCTGCCATTAATCCTGCTGGCTAATGGCAGCATAAATTTACCCTGCATAGTCCTCCCTCTGAGGGTATGAACAATTAGGTTTGAAGAGAATAAGTAAATTGTCAGTGACTTGTCACCACGCAGGTGCATTGAGGCTTTGTGGGTGTCAGGAAGGTATGGGCAACATCTTGGGGACCAAAGTCCAAAGGTGTGGTGGGGATGTGACACCCAAGGGTGGGTGATGAGGGGTTGGCCTCAGACAATATTTCATGGCAAAAGCAAATACAGCAACACAACATTTTTGAATGGCCACACATGCAACAGCCCATCACTCACCTCACCCCTCTAAACCCTTTATGGTCAGGAAAAGAGTCCTGTGAGGAGGTGGTGGGCACCCAGGTTTCCTGCCCATCTGTCCTGGCAGGGCAACCCACTCTCAGCAGCAACAGGCAAACCAGAAATGTGGAATATAAATCAGGCCATTCTACTTTAGGGAATCTGGGCCTGAAATGTGTACAGTGTGACTTTGTTCCAAATGTCATAGCAGCCAGTTCCAGGGCTCAGAGCATTTCAGCAGGGAAGTAGTGAGTATAAATATAGCCATTGAATTAACATTATACAATATGTTTCCTATACAAGCTGACATAACTGCCTATACTTCAAGTAGTAGGTTTATACTGCAATGGAAACCAGCAGATTTACTGCAAATACTTCCATAAGTAAACTTCCCCAAACCAACACCAGTAATGCAAACAAATGATTACGTCTGTTGTCTAAAACGCAGCAAAATGCAAAATTGTGGCAGGTGTGATACCTGATAGCTAAGTTGAAATTTATAGAATACATATGGCAGAATTTCATTCTTCTTTTTCATTTAGTGATCAAAAACTAGATGACAGACAGTGTAAAATGAAAACAGATGAACTGAATTTCTACATGGATCCTGCCAAGTTTCATTTTCTCTACAAGTTCTTGGAAAGCCCAGAACCTATTCCCACGTGTACGACCAGAATTTGCAGATTCTGAGTTTTACCTCTTTATCCTGCCACCTGACAGTTCGCCAGGTCCTGTGTGCTGCAGAGAGATTGCAAAGGTAAGTCTGATTACTATGGTACCAAGATCTTTCTGTCAGAATTGATAGCCTAATTTTTATATGGAGTATAAATAAAGTATTATATATGTGTGTGTGTGTATATACACACGCACACATCAGTTATAAAAGTTTTCAAAGTCACGGTCATTATAATGCTTTTTCTGATGAAAGTAGAAAGACTGGGTAACAAATGAAGTGTAATAGAAATTTGATATGATTTTTTAAATGTGTGCCGAGGTAAAAGGTGAACCTAGTTAACTAAGCAACAGATCCTTTTACTCGTCTGATATGAAACAAGATTCTCTGTGGAATAAGTTTCAGACAGGCATGGAGAATTTATTTTTAATCAGCTTTAAAATACAGTCTATAATAAGCATGCCCCTAGGCAGTTATACTGTGCATGCCATCATAAAAAGGAAAAAAAAAGCTTGCAATGAGACTTAAGAAAAAGGGTCAATTGGATGCTAGTTTTTTTAATCTGTGGTTGTCTTTGCCCCTACTGAGGATTCCTGTATCATCTTTTTATCTGGAGAGTTTGGCAAAGGAACTTGTCAGGTACTGAATGTTGGGACCCACAGAAATTGACATAGGTAATTTTTTAAAGTTAATGTGTGAAACATTAAAAATCCATGCAGTATAAACCTTGTATAATCTTCCCAACTCCACAGCTCAAATGGATCAAACACAGAAGAAATTGTGGTATATTGTGCTACAAAATGAAATAACCTTTAAGGCTGAAGATTGATTACTTTGGGAAAATTTTTACACTATGGTATATTAAGATAAAAATAACTTGTCTCCTCATAACAGGCAATATGCTTCTGAAAGAAAACAAGTGGGCAGTAATCTACCAGCTAAATGAAGGGAATCAAGCTTAAAGGGGAAAAAGTTCAAAATTTATGCCTTTGGTATAAAGCATAAGAAAATCACCAGATAACTTTCTTTTCAGAGCATAATGTCACTCAATTCTAGCTTTGAAAAATGTTTAACCTTTTTTGAAGACAATGTCATTAATACAGCATTAAAATTATTTTGGTTAAAGCTTTGTATGTCAATTAAACAGCTGATGAGATCCAGTACTAGGAAAACAACTACCTTTGACACCATTTCTATGCACTGAAGTTATTCCACTGAAATCAAGCTAACTGCTCTGGGCAAAAATCAAGCAAAACGTATAAGTATGCTACAATCTAACCTAAAAGATGAAGATGAAAGTCAGGGAGCTGTTTCTATCTTGGCTGAGTAGCTGGGAACCTGAAGCACAGAGATGAGGGGACATACTAAGGTTATGTAGGAAGTCTTTATCAAGGCATGATATAAATATACATCTAGAGAGACCTGGAGGGCACAATATCATCTCATTTTGAATATAAGTACTCTGTCTATAAGTGCAATCTTCCAAAACAATTACAGCCTACAGTGTACGCATAACATCCTTGAAAAAATTAACATGTACTTTGTATAAAATTCCTAGTACAACTATCCTTCTAATACACTATGGTGAAATAAATGATAAAGAAAGAGATAGGTAAAGAAATCAGCAATGTGAAGAAAACATTAAAAATGGAAGATCTTCACCAAATTCCAATCAGAGAATTAAAGCAACCATTCCTGCACTCAACCCTACCAACTAATCCCTGTATGGGCCAACAGGATTAGTGGGGCAGAAGAATAAAAATATAAACCTATTTGGAAATTATCTCAGGTCCTGTACAAGTACATACAAAATGCCTCAAAAGACACGTAGTTTTTAAGTTTGCCATAGGAATAATATTCTCCATGGTTCCTTTCATAATTATTTCATTGAGACCTATGGAAGTCCCCTGCTAAAACTTTATCTCTGATGTGAAGTCACACTTTTTATCATTCAGCATTCTGTATTGTAGATTTTGTACTTGAAGAATTTAAACTAAAACATTAAAATGCTTCTTCTTCAGAAATGTGTAAGTACAGAACAGATTTGCATAAGACTTCTGAAGAGAGAGAGAGCACATGATTAAAAATGCCCTGAACACACATGAAATACACACTAGCAGTCAAGAACTGAGGGAGGAAAATGAGATTCTTAAAATTACACTGAACTCCTGTGTGTTGTAGCAATAAAGAAAAAGAACAGAATTTCAAAAATGTCCGGGGAAAGAAAAACAAAAGACTAAATAAAATTTTTGAGTAACAGAGAGTGGGAAACAACCAACGAGGACTTAAGCATGGAAAAATTCCTGTGTAAATACCTCTCTTTGTACTGTCAACAGGAAAGAATCAGAAGCAGAGATGAAGAGATGTATTGGGAGCAAAATCCAAGAAACCAAAGGGAAAATATAAAACTAATCTCCAGTAAAGGGAATGTAAACATATACTTAAGAAAAGTTAACCAAAGAAGAATTTGGAATCTGAAGGGTTTTGCTCCTTGGGAACAAGGAATTAGCAGAGACATTAGCAGGGAGCATCTGACAGATTTTTCAGGCTCCACTGTCCAAATGTTCAACAAAATGTAGTGCTTGAGTTTAAACAGAAGGGAAAGGATGAGTGACCAGGACATGTAAACTTTTAACCTAGCTTTTGTTCCAGGTGAGGAACTTGAAAGGATCACAGAGGAATTAATTTATGAGAACTGATGGAGTGGAAACCATCTCGGCAGAGTCAGCCTGGGTTTGCTGAACTCAGGATAACATTACTGATCGACTTTTTCCACATACTGAATTGGACAAAAAAGGATGAGGTAAAATTAATCTGGACTTCAGCAAGATGTTTTGATCTAGTTGCAATCAGAAGAGCCACTGAGATAATGGAGATGAATTGCTGGCTCAAGATGATGATATGGTGGGTGGTGATTAGTTTTCAGATGGAGTATTTTTGGGCTGAGTCATGGTTTAGCTCAACCAGCACTGTACTACATAATGTCTAGTGATTTTAAGGCAGTGATTTATCTGGTTTTGATCAAATCTATTGTTGGCATTAGGAGCAGCAATAAATAGTTATTTCCGTAGAGCTGATGCTATATACATTAAATGCATCTGAGGAGGATTCTTGGTCTTGACAGAGCAGCAGTTATGAGGTCTTATGTCAAGGGAAGGATGAGGTGGTGAGTCACAATGTATAAACCCATTTTTAAGCATTATTTAGAAAATTATTACAAAGACAGAGATAGGGGCAAAGCAGTGGATAAAATAGGGGAAGAATACATATAAAAAGGCCATTGAAAAGCCAGTTTTCTCCTGGGATAAATACATGGGGACATAAGTTATGCTTATTGCATAGTAATGTGTACCTGCATGAGCTGAGTACAAAATGCTACCAGACAGTAATGCCTGAAGTTTCTCACCACTTTTAGGAGTGTGACAGACTGCTTGTGATATCGAGTGAGAGAATTCAGGTCAGTAACATTCCTGATTCAGAGAGAAGCTTCAAGGCAATTCTTAATTGTTCCAATTATATTGAGAATACCACAAACTAGGCATTTTATGTCCAAGTGTATTTTTTTGTAAATTACATCACAAAAGGAGAAGTAGTTACGAATTGGAAATTTAACATGAAATGCAGATTTCCCTTCTTGAGACAGAATTGAGCCTTTCTGCACCACAACAGCCCTACAAAATCTAGTTTGCCAATAAAACCATTCCACATAGCTACATTCTTTATTCTCTACTATAATGGCCAGACTGGGATTTAGAGAAGAACAACTTATATTATTACTAGGAGAGTGAAGTAATTAATTTTCATTTGTGCAGGGGGAAGATTGAACAGTGCCTCCTGTAACACCCTGACATCCTTACTTCTGTGGTGGGCTGCGGATGCTTTTCCCAGGTAAGGAACAATATTCTGGGATGTTGGTCTAATTGTTTCCCAACCTGGTCACCTTTCTGGTGCACAGGTTACTCCCAGAAGAAAAGGTAACAATTCATAGGAAACAATGATCACCTTATGAATACTCTGAACCACCCTTGCTTTCTTACAGCTTCACTGGTTTTGTGGTGGTGGTGGGAGTAGAAAACCTTTCAAAACCATAAATTCTTGCAGCAGCAAAGTTATGCTGTTTTGCCTCAATATGTTCTTCCAGAAATCAATCATTCTGCCTCCAGTCCAGATCTGCTGGAACTGGAATATTTTGTTGTCTGATGTCATCTTGATTTTTCCATTGTATATGCAAGATTTTGTATTTTCCTCCTTCTAATAGGGTGTGTTTTCACTTTTCCCAGTCTGCTCTGCCTGTCATGAAACCACTTAAACCTCTCTTTATTTAGTATAAAAATAGATAAATGAGTAAAGAATCTCATGGCCAATATTTTGCCATGTCTTCTATACTCAGATATTGTTACCTGACAGATTTGCAAAGTATTTCTCCCTGTATTTTTAATGTCATTTCTCCAGAAAAATGAAGAACAGCATTTTCTTTTGGAGTGTCTGCCATTCTGACAACAAAAGAGAAAGAAGCCAAGCTGGCTTTATTTTAGCAAATTAACCATATGCCTGACATCAGTGGGAGATGTGCCCCGTTGAGAGAAAAGAATAGTCCCTGATTTTATGGAGATCTTTGCCAGGCTATGGACTTGGCTTCTGATCTGCACACAGAACTTTTATTGATGCTTACAAGTTTGTCAGAACTTTTTCTCTATGCATGTTCTGATAAATACCAAAGCAAGTGAGAAAATGAAGAAACATTGCTTTAGCCTGACCTCCAGAAAAAGGACTTCCAGATTAACACCATATACAGGTAATATTACAAGATTAAGGTCCAAAACATGGTAGTGTTCCTTGCTTCCTAATACAGCTGAAAGGCAGAAACATCTTTTTTCCTACCCATTAGAACAGACAATCCAGAGATTCTGATGCTAGAAACATTTGTGCACATGTTTAACTTCTACTACTCGTAGTCATCAATCCTTTCCTCTGGCCTCACCACATATTTAAAGTTGAGTACAAAACCAAAGAACTCACAAGGCCAGAAATATGCATCAGGCTTTACACAGAGAGAAGTGAGGTCCAGAGGGATTAGGTGAGTTGACAGGAAGTGACTACATAGCAGAAGGAAAATTGAATTCAGACCTCTGAGACCCAATCATCCAACTAAATCACAAGAGCACATTTCCTCTATTTAATCATTAGATAAAAAGTGAGAATTGAAGAAAAACTTGACTTCATTTTTTTGGGAAAGATTTTGATTCCATTTTAGGGCCAGACTTCAAAAGCACTGTTTTCTGTACCTAGACTTATCAATTCCGAAGGGTAAATGCCCATAGAAAATGCCAATGGAAGAATGTGACTTTCTGCTTGCTTATTGATTGGAGATTTTTCTGCCCGAAAACTAATTCCTAAAACAATCTAAAATGTCTGTTGTTTATATCTCAAGTAGAAAACAGCATCACAAATGCAAACCTGTTTCTAATGATCTGGAATAACAATGTAACTACAATTTTATAACCATAACTTTTGTTCTCTGGGTTTCTATTTCAAGGGGTTGATCAAAATTAATGTGGTCTCTCTACCCAATGGCATTTATTTTGGTTATAAGATTAGAAATGTAAATTCGCAATAAAAGAAGAAAATAGGAAGCTGTTTTTAATGAATATTTTACACATGACTAATTAACAGAATCCCCTACAGGAATTTGGAAGTAATAAGGAATTGGCTGAAAATAAATTAAAAATTAATAAAGGGGTCTCCAAACAACTTTGTTTATAAGCATTACCAGTTGCATTCTTAGTTATGAATATTTCAAGCTGCTTTGCTATTCAGGATGTTTTATTCTCGAAGTGTTCATAATTTTAGAGGTGATTAGGCAAAAAAAGAAGAACAACGCAAAACAATATGTCTTGAAATGATAAAACCTACCTGGGGAAAAGTTGCTAATGTACAAATAATGGCTTAATATAAATTTTTTTTTTGTCTAATAATACCTGCAGTATGATGTTCCTCTTCTGCTTCTAAATGGAGTGAACAAAAATGCTCACTTATTCATTGAGAAAAAGCTTTTCCAAGGTATTGTCTTCAGGTAAGAACTGCAGACACACAGCTGAGCATAGCATTAAATGCCAGCTGAATCTGGAGAGGGACCTTGATGTACGTGTGGACTGTTGCAGAAATCAGAGGTGGTCCAGCAGTTTGTGCATGGGGATGCAGCATCAGAGCTGGGATACCAGGCAGCCATGGATGAAACTTGCACAAATATAGTTGGCTAGTGGTAGAAGGTATGGCTATTACTGAGCTCTTCTCTTCCCATTTTATCTACTAAATCTATACATAAATGTGCATTGCAAGACAATGAGACAAAAAGATTTATTCCCTTGTTTGCAGTATATCTTCTGTTATATTAAGACAACAGTAATGTTACAGCGGGGGAAATAACCCATGAATGTCAACTGTTTTCATATGACTGCAATACTTTGGTTTGCTAAAAATGTTTTAAAATAAAAGTGAAGTGATTTAAATTCTACTGTATTGCCTCTGATAGAAAAACTGATATAAAAACTTCCTCAGAGAACATAAGCTAAGCCATCCAGCACCTTAACTATGAAAGGTAAGAACATAAACTTGAAGAATCAAAAAGAAAAGGAAATAAATGACCACCTCACAATAAATAGATCCACTTCACTGTTAGATGATCTGAGATGACTCAATCAATTTAGGTATCCTAATACTAAAGACAAATTACAGCAAGACTAGAACAACATTGAGGGTTTGTTTGTTTTGGGTATTATTTTTTCAATTGAAAGTAAAATGAAACCATGGCAGATTTTGCACAGCTGGTCAGTTCTTTCTGAATTTTAAGGACTGAAGCCTCTACTCAGGTCATATGCTATTGTATGCTATTCTTCACTTGGGATGGAGTTCCAAAAATGTGACACAGGGGATTTGCTTTTTTTGAAAAGCAACAGTGCTTCCTAAAGATATTAAAAGTTTATAAAGAAAATACCCTGTGATGACTCTTAAGAAGTAAAGAACCAACACATTTAGTGTAATCTGTGAAGACTGCATGCTGCTGTAGTACCATTAATGAGAGCTGGAAGATCATTGCCCAGAATAAAATCACAGGCACTGTATTTTTGTGAGCTTATCATCCATTTAAGTGCTTTTACACTTTCGCTGCCACCTGCGAACACTAAGGTAGCTTACATCATGAAGTAGCATATAGGCTACAAGCCCCTTCCTTGAAAAACTCTGCAGATCTCTTGAGAATTATAGAAAATTACTCCATGGTCAAATGTAAAACTTCCTTTAAGGTTAGAAAAAACTCGTTACATTTCAGAAATTCTCGTTATAAAATTACAAGTTTTTGCTCCTGTGCATGGAGGCACTGGAATGTCTCCATGACATGGAGGAAGACGGTAAATTTCCCTGATCAGCAGATCAGACTCATTAATATTGTTTAATCTTTCAAAAATAGAACTTCCCTGTGTCTTTCAAAATGAAGCTTACAAACATCACAGACATTTTACAACAATATTTGGTCTTAGACACACTCAGATGAAACCTGAGAAAGCTCCTAAACCTCTGAATTCCTCTCTGAGCATTACAATCTTCAGATACCATGTGTTAGTAGTTTAAAATAGTACTATATACTCTTGAAAAGCCAAGGAGTTCTCTACAAGTGAGAAAGCACTGGTTAGTCTCTGATCTCCTTTTCCAGTGCCCTTGTCTAACAAAGAACCAATCAAATAAAGGTTCAAACAGTTTTCGGTAGTCTATAAATATGATGTGTTTCTTAAAAATAAGTAACTGATTAAAATGATTTAGCTATCACTAAAAGCATTTAAATAAAAGCTAAAATATATCCTTCTTGTAAAAAGAAATTACAGTTTCTGAGGTTTATTGATAAGGCCATTTATTAAGACTTCTGAGATGATTTGCTCTTTTGAAGATAAGCTCCAAACAACATTTGTTGGATATTCATTATGTGCTCCACAACCTCTAGTTCATTTTTCCCCTTCCTAATGGAAACAGTTTTTTATTATTTTTCTCTTTTCTCTTTTTCTTTAAGGCAGAAAATCACCTTGAGTGTTTCTGACAGGTTTGCAAAGGCTGGACCAAAAAAATAGTTGAAACGTAAGTATCAATAGCTGCCAGTAAACATTGGCAAGGACTCCAACCATTGGCAAAACTTTTTATTGAAAGAAAGAACACTCGTTGTCTTGTTGGGAATCAGCGGCTGTAACTGTGGTGCGAGCAGAGCCGTGTGGCAGGAGCTCCCTGGGGCACGGTGTAACCATCAGTGGTAATGGGGTTGGAGGAGTCCAGCAGGTAGGCAACAAACAGCTGGGGAACAGTTTGATTCACAGATGCTTCAATATTGCTAAAAAGGCCTGTGGTGAAATTCATGGATGTTTTACAAATAACAAACCCATAGCTCCTCCAGCTGTGAATAGTCAAGCCGCAAATAATAGTTTGAGGGTCCGGGCCAATTTTCCCCATAGCTACAAGATATTGTAGTGCTTCACTGTGTGGTTCTGCAATACCTCTTCCCCAGAGAAGGGGTGGAAGGAGGAGGTGCAGGTTCTCCTCCCCTCCCTTTAGCATCCCAGACCATGACCAGTTCCCATCACAGGGCAGGGACATGCCAAATTCAGCTGTGTCTTCACACAGCCAGCTGCCAGACTATAAAAATGTTGAACATTAAACTTTTCAAAACATCCTATCAAAGAAGTAAACTTTTCCTTAGGTAAAAGCCAAATAAAAAGATCAAATGCAGTTCCTGACTGACACTTTGTAAAGGTCCTTTTTTTAAAAAAACAAAGAACAATTTGTATATATTTTCTAAGGTTTTGATGTATATATTCTGAGAAAACTCTGGCAAAACTTTCTCATAACACACATGCAACAGGGAAGTAAATTATAAACCAGACTTCTCAGCTTATTTGTTTACTGAAGGAAAACTGGAAACAAACAGAATAAATGGTGAAAAGTAATTTTTTGAAGTATTTCAGGTATAACTTCCTCAGGTTTTCATCTCACAATGAGTTTGCATAGCAAGTATTACAGGGTCTAACTCTATAATTCATATTTATAAAACTGTAGCAAGTAGATGATGATAGAATCATAGGATGGCTAGGGCTGGAAGGGACCTTAAAGATCATCTAGTTCCCACCCCCTTGCCATGGGCAGGGATGCCTCTACCAGTTAGCACCAGTTAAGGGATTAACTGGTTAATTACTTATTTGCACTGGAAATGTGGAAATACTTACAAATTAAAATTGAAATTTTAGCTTATTATTAAATAAGAGAAATTATTAAATGCTTGAAAATACCATGCAAAACAAGCTTATAAGAACATACTAGTCATATATACACTGAGTCATGCTCCATAGAAGCAACATAATTCCTTTCTAAAAAAACCAAATGACTAGCAGTGATTTGAATAGCAGAAGTCTGTCTGTGTATAAAGAGCTAGAAATAAAAAAAAAACCAGATTGAAAAATGTGTTTAATTGACATTCCTAGCATCTGTTTTATTTTCATCTTCAATTAGGATCCAAATCTGAAGAAAAGAAGTGTTTTGGCTCTGAGTCAAGTTAGATTTTTCTGGCTTTAGTTCATTTTTATCAAGTGCAATTTTACTGACTTCTATTTATTTATTTATTTTTATGTGCAGTGTTTTAGTAGCACATTTTAATCTTGCCTGTGTGAGTGAATTTTATATGAGTAATATGCATTAATATTTCCACTAAAAGATAGAGAAATACTATGAAATTCTGACAAGACTAACCCCTCTTCCTCCCCCACACCCAACTCAGCATTAATTTATGGGAATACTTTGGCTTCATTGCCTCTTCAATGCATAAAGAGACTTTAATCCTGGCAGAAGCAATGATCAGAAATAATTATTCTTTTACTTCAGCCTCCCAGTAGAACTCTGCCTACAACAAAATTAACATGATTTCATTCCCTACCACAAATCTAACCACTGGTATGTTTATCTCTCTGCAGACATCACCCTATCTGCTGTCTTTTCACCAGATTTCCTACTTGCACAGCATTAAACCAATAACTCAGGCTAATTTTGACCTGTTGGGTATTTCACTTTCCTCTCTTTGGTTTTCTGAAGCTCAACCCACTCATCCATCCCTCTCAAAACCACTGGGGATGCAGGTGGTGAACTGCCACTGAGCACAGTGATGGCTGTGGTGGATCGTGCATTTTATTAGAAATATTCCAAACACTCTGGACCTCTAACAGATCAAAATTCACACCTTAAATCAATTCAGAAGCTCATAAGAAACCAGCACCTGTTATCTACTCACTACCTGGACTCCTTTCTAAATGGGCAGCCTCCTGCACATAACAGTTGAAATATGATTTAGCTGAGATACAGCTGTGTGTTTGTTCCTTGCAGAAACTAAGATTGGGATCAGAGAAACAGGAACCTTATTTGAAAAGAAAAGGTCATAGGATGTGAGCAGATGCCAAGCAATTTTTGTCTTTAACGACAGTAGAGTGACAAGGATAGTGCTTTTTAAAACAAAACTAACTATTCGCTGTAGCAGGGAGTTCAAATAAGGGGTTTTATTGCTTGTTTTCCTTGTTGCATTACCCAGGGACTGTAATGTAATTTGCTAGTGCAACCTGCCCTGTTCAAATACATTAAAATACAGATTCTTTGCTGTTTTCTGAAGAACATAGCCATTTTGTCCTTTGATCTCAAACTCATATTAAAAAACATGTTTGTATGTTTGATTTGTTTTTACAATGAGTAGGCAGGCAATGTTTTGCAGTGCATTTCCATAATCAGATATTCACTTCTATTATTCACTTTTAAATAAAGTATTAAGTGTTGGCAAGAAGGGAAACTATGAAGCTATGTTTAAATGAAGCACACTGATTAAAAATGAATAAATATGCTCAAATAATGAATCTGACTATAAAAGAAATCAAAATCTACTTTTCAGCACAGGCAATGCATGAGGAGCACAGTTTACTTCAAGTTTCTATTTAACCCTACTGACAGCCATTCTCAGTAACACTGAAATAATGATATAGCCCTTTCGTTCTCTTTCCCTTACATATGTGCTTATACATGTGTATAGGTCTTACATAACAGACAAACACTAGCACTTCTGATGCTTCTTCTGAAAATTAATTAAAACCTCAAGCCTGGGAGACTGAATTACCTCCTCTCAGCCTTTTCAATGAATGTTATTTCAGTGCTCAGAAGAGCTGAACCCCAAGAATTAAACTGGGAATAAGATTTAGTGTTTACACTTGTCTTGCTTGTGACCACCCCTCTTTGGTACCACATTTAGCTCCTTCAAAGAGATAACTAAGACCTAAACATGCTTTCATGGAAGATGTTTGAGCATTCAGGTATATTAGATAAGGTCTGTAACATGCAGCTTGCTGAGGGTTGCTGGTCTTATAACATTAAATTATTTCTTTTATATTTCATGAACAGTCCTTGAAGCTGCTTCTCTTTTTGCTTAAAACTAGAGCAGAGTCCATTAGACTGTCATATGAAATTGATTGAGCATTAAACTGAAAAATCTGTGTTTAAAGTCTTGGCTTCATACAAGCTGGATTTCCATCTGGACTGACCTACAGCAAATAGTCAAGACCCTCAGAAATGGCATGCTGGACCATTGTATAAATGGAAACTTGAAATCGATCAAAAGAGTTTGCACTTCATTGATCAGCTAAGATGAGAAAAAAAATCTGTAAGTGCAATTCTGAAAGTCAAGGGAATTCTTACACATCTTGTTTACCTGAAGCAGAAATAAAAATGCCTGGATTCTTCAACACTGTAGAGCTGAATTTGTATATTCAGCAAACTACTGAAATACTGCCCTAAAACTTTCTGCAGCTAAAATTTCAGACAAAAGGGAGTTAAGCACTTGACTGTTATGAGCATTTCTGGACTGTTAACAATCTGTAGCAAAAGCATCTTGCATTTGCAACGCACAAATGTACTGCTTTTTGCATAAATATTAGCAATTCTAAAGGTACACAGTAGGTGTAAATGCTACATAGTTTTCAGCATCAATTATGCTATCAGACATAAATAGCAGCAAGAAGATTATCCATTAGAAGAAACAGGAGAATTTGACATAAAACCTGTAGAAATTAAAGGATTGGATTTTGGCCAGTAGCATCTTTTATCCACTGCCTTATTGAGTAGAAAAGTCTCTTTCCTAGTGGAATGGTATGCTGAAGGAGGAAAGATGGCAGGAAAACCAAGCACTATAAGAACACTGAATGGTTTCTTTTATAATGGCATGTTGGTAATGGCTACTGAGTAAAGACTGGGTTTAGATTTGCATTTAAATCAAGGCTGATATCCCCTTGTTTCACATTTCAATAGTTGAGAAGTCTCTAAACTTGTCACAGTAAACTTCAGAGAAGCTTCCTCATTGTTTTATTTAGTAAATATTTACTACACAGCTATTAATAAATTAATGAATAAATAGCTATTATTAATTAATTAACATAAACTAATTAATTAATAATAGCTATTATTTACTATATAGCTATTAGCTATTTGCTAATTTCAAAGGAAACAGCTTTTTTTCAAATCTCTTTTTCTCAGGTTTTACAGTCCTCAAAGCCAGCAAACTTCACCAATATATAAGTACCTATATGTGCATGTACACACCTCACATCACTTCAGGTAGCTTTTACCTGGTAACTCAGTATCAACAGAACATTTTAAAAATTCTGAATTAACCACAAACCACTATTTTGCTAAACCAACCAATCTAGTGGAGCTGTATATAGAAGAGGCACTTCGTCTGAAAGATATGTCCTTTGTCCCTTGGGCTCATTAGGTGTTTTTTTTTAATTTACTCTGTGGAGCCAGGCAGCTCATCACATATATAATTATTTTTTAATTATTATTATTTTTAAAACTTGCTGTTACAATCATGAATTTTTATGATTGCATACTTTCATCTATAAAAATGGTGCAATCATAACAGTTATGGGAAAATAACGCTCTGTTTCATTGTAGAGATGCATAACAAGTTGACAGAATATGAGAACGGACCCACAGCTAATCAAGAACTGGAAAAAATGGATTGTGAAATTGTATAGCATCTGAGTCAATTATGTAGTTCATTCATTCCTACTCTGAAGCTTTTCTTTTCAGATCTGCTGTTAGCCTCATATTTCACTTATGCCAGTGGCCAAATTCACTGCTGCAGGACAACCCCTATCTAGTGGTCTTCATCACTCTGACATGAATTGTTTCCTTTGTACTAAGCCAGGAGAGATTCACAAGACTCAAGCCAGACAAGAGGTGAGGATGTGAGACTAGGTTAAGAAATCTAAGGTTTAAGGTGGGAAGGGCTAAGGATGAGGTCAAGGAGAGAAATAACAAATCAAATACCAGCAGAATATTAGGCAAGTTCAGAGCTTATTTGCCTTTCATATCTTCTATTACTGGGATTTACAATCTAGTAATCCCATCCCTGGAAAAGAAAACAAACAACAAACCTGAATGGCCTTCATACAGTATAGCAAATATTTGTCTGAATGTATAATATTACAATTTGATTATGAATGAAGGGTAGAATTTCTCTTTGTTTTAATTGAGCTGGATTAGTAAAGGACTAGACTCAGATCAAACATTTTGTGGAAAGAATTAACACAGTTCTTGCATAGTGTAGCAAATAGCAAAAAATGAACATTTAAAGAGTTCAACAAATCGTTTCCCACTTCAGAGGGAGACAGTTTCTTAAAGAGCAGTGAACGTAGGGTGAAAGCAAGAGGTTGCTGCATCCTGCCCCATGAGAAGGAGCACTGAAAAGCCATGTGCCAGTGGGATTTTCTCCTGTGTCCATCAAGTTTCCTCCAGCTCCTCCACTGTTCTTCTGTGTGAAAGACACTTTTTTTTCAATTACATAAAAGGACAAGAAGAGATAAAAGCTGGGTTCAGGAAGTTATGCTGCCCAGATAATGACCCTTTCTTTGTTAAAATTCCTAAATGTGAAATCCCAAAGAGAACAAGTTCAGCCTCTCATCTTCTATTTCCCTTCCTCCTTTTGTTCACATTGCTGTCAGTCTCTTTGACACATTCTTCTTCAAACACCCCCTATCAACTCTAATATTTCCCAAGAAGGAGACTCTTTTATGTTCTTCATCATCATGAAGACACCATACATTTCTTCAGGTCAATGAACAACTTTCTCTCTGCCCATTCAACCTGACAACTAAATTACACTCAGACTTCAGTAGAAAAGAATACATCTATGACCAAGATCAAACAAAAAAACATACTAACAGTGTATGATTCACCATGGGCCCTTTTACTCATGTCAGTGTTACTGGGAATACAGTTTATTGATGTTAACTAACTTAAATATTTTTGTGCTTTTAAAATTAAATAGAAATTTTAAGACATTGGCTATCTCTAATCTAACAAGCCTTTGATTATTCGCCATAGCTTCCACTGATGGAACAGCATTTAAAGAGAAAAGCTGCCAGGCCAAGCATAGACCAATGAGTAACATGTAAATTATCCATCCGGGAGCCCAAACTGTCTGTGAGAGACAGCACTAGTGCACTTTATGTGAGCACAAGTGACAATGAAGTGCTGCAGGTCATGGAGAGAAAGCAAGTGACTGTCAGAGAAAAGGCTGATGATATAGTATAGTCAAAATCACAGATAACTGAAGCAGTGAATATTTAGGCCCAGAACTGTAAATAAATTATCGCTATGACAACCTTTTTTTTTTTTTTTTTTTTTTTAATGGAAACACATAAAAATTACTGTGGCTGCAACAAAAATTTCACTATAGGTTTCTCTTGAAGCCTTTATTTAAGTAAGAGTTCACAATTCCTGCATTATATACCTAAGAGAGAGCTAAAATGAAAAAAAGTTGCACGGCTGTCATAATATTTGAAGGATTAGGACCACAAAGGGTGTGGTCTACACAAGTAGATAAATAATATGAATTTCAAGGACCTAGGAGAGTTTTATGTGGGGTTTTACAACCTGAAAAATATTTCATTGAGATGTGCATAACTTATCCAGTGATAGCATACTATGTACAGCAAAACAAGCAGAAGTTAAAAGGAGATAGGAAATTACCTATCAAAACAGGACAGTCAGTGTCTTTTCTAAAGTATCTAAAAGCAAATTTTATATGCATTTTTTGTAGTCTTATAAAAGATTACCAATAAATAAATATTGGTTTTTTTTCACAAGAACAGCTTTGTTAAAACTCTAACCTGAGAAAGTTACTATTAAGTAATCAGTACTAAACAAATTCCTGAGCTGAACCAGAAAAAACATAATTTAAATTCAGATATTTAACAAAGCTGAAAACAGGTAAGTAGAACTCCTAAAATACTAGAAAGGACTTAGTATCAGATCTTGCACCTTCTCTCAATAATCACAAAAACAAAAATATCAGTGGTTCATAGTTATGTGGAGAGATGCTCAGCTGCTAAAACATGCTCTACTGCTACTTTTGTACCATAAAAATGATGAAGATACAAACCTGTGTAAACTTTTTCTTTAGGGATATTTTTATTCTTTTCTAATGTTTTTCAAATTCTGGAACTTTTACTTTTCTTAAGTGCAGAGAAACATTAGCGTATTATTGAATATGGGGCCTAGGAGTGGCCTACAGAATACGTGTGTCTTTTGTGGGCAAAGTAACCACTGAGAGGAGGAAATTCAAATTTTGTCAGAGTTACTTCTCTGGTGGTATATATAAGATGATGTCTGCGCATACTTAAAATAATTCTGTTAGCCCATCTCACCTCTTGTCTTTTTCAGGTTAACTTTTTAACTTTTGAGAGTGTATTTTTGCCTTGATAGGTAAAGTAATATTTTCTACACCAAAAACCACACATATGAAATCAAATATGGAGTGAAAAAAGAGTGTTGAATAATACATTTGCTAAATAAACAATCAACGAACAAAAAAAAAAAAAATAAAAAAAAATCCCTTTTGACTGGGAGGAGTGAACCTATTAGGAAATGCAGGGCTACTTATGCAATTAGTTTCAGCCAAAATATGAAACATTTTGTTTTGACATCTTTTGAAACATAAATGTTCAATTTTGGAGATGTCAAAAGATTTCACATAGACATTTTATGGGTGAACTTTTCTAAATTTTTATTTTGAAATTAATTTTAAGGTCCCTTCCAACCCCTAACTTTCTGTGATTTCTGCAATTTGAAACATGCTCAAATTAAAATAGATCAAATAAACTGGAAATGAGGCAGAACATTTTGCCTGGGATAAAAAAGAAAATATCTTTTTGCTTATCTTAAAGAAAAAAATACAAGGAACATTTTTTAGTTTTCTGTATTCTTGTATCTGTACTTTTTCTGTAATTTTTAGTTTGCTGTTAAACTTATGGAATACTCAGTTACAATCAGGACCTAAAATAAATGCTGTGGTTAACTCACTTTCTCTGGGTTTTATCACTTCACAGTGTTCATCGAATAAGCAAAGCTTTGGATCCTGTTTAAAAAGGAGAAGACTATAGGGACAGGAAAGGAATGCTGCCATCAGCAGCGTGTGTGTGTATAACTCCGACTGTCCATCTATCCCTCCCTCATGGCTGATTCCCCATTTTCCATCTGTTTAATTTGCTTAAGCAGTTAATTAATTTATAGGGAGCTTCTGTCAATACATTTAGTTAGCAAGTAGCTGCCACAGGAGTATCCCATCTTACTAAAGAAGCCAAAGCAGCCAGGGACTAGCAGGAAGATTATTTTTAGTTATCAGATGAGATAAGAATATAATGATGTAAAAGTTGGTATTATGTCAGATATCCTGCTTTACATTCTGGAAAGAGATGCAGGACATTGTACCTACCTTTTGCTTTATTTGGAATGGATAGAGCAATGTCCTCATGGGAGATGCCCACTAGAGAACAGAAGAGCAATTTACTCCACCATTTGCAAGGCCAGCTCAAAAAAGGCATATCTGGTAGGTTTTTTCTCTTTTAACTTTTTAGAGAAAAGTTCTAGAAACTGTCAATATACCTATGAACTATGAGATATTTTCTTTATGTTTTTACAGAAAAAGAGAATGTCTCTCATTGATTCTCTTCAGACCTTTCCTCTGGCTGAATTCTGCTCCCACCTTATATTCCATAGTTTCCCATCCCAAAAATACTTTTGATTCTCTCACTAGAGTGGGCCATTCATGCATGGAGACACTTATTACCAAATCAGGCTTGAAATGCCACAGTGCTATTGATTTTATTAAGTGCCTTTACATGATGATCATCTCTTGCTCACTGTGACTCAACACAGAGCATTAGTAATCTATGTGCAGCAGATCACTGCAGTTGGTGAAAGACTCAGCTTTCCCTCTCCTCCCTGATAACTGAGATGATGCTTCATGTAGATGGAGAGAGAGAAAATATTAACACCTGGAAATGAGGGAAAAACAAACAGAGCTTTGTTGAGCTTCACTATAACCAAGAGCTTTAGTAAAAGGAACATCAGTGCAATTAGGGTGTAATCCAAAGCCCATTAAAGTCATTGGGAATCAGTCCATTGACTTAAATAGACTTTGGATCATGCCCATATTACATATGAGAAGGCAGAGCTATCCGAGGGAGATTGCATTTTGAAGTGTGAATAACACTGCTGCATACAGCTTTGCTGTTAGAAATTCCAGCTCTGTCACATTTTCTGTTGCTGGCATCCTCTTTTCATCAACATTTGTCTTGTAGCAGATTGTGGTTATTATTCTAAATCCAAAGTGCTTTTTGAAAAAGCATCATCATCATGCAGGCAGATCTGTTGAATACTGCTGTAACACGGTGGGCATGAGCATGGCTGACACAGCGCAGTAATAAAAAGACACTTTGGAAACGTGTAATTTTAATGTCCTATCAATTTTATAGACTTTAAAAATGGTTTGTAGTTCTGACCAAAAACAGGCCCTGTAAGCAGAAAAAAAGAACAATTGGGGTCAGTTGCTCAGAACGCCTGAATGTTTTGCAAAGCACAGTGTCAAAAGGCCTTGAAATAACCATACATTTCTCCCCATGATGCTGCCAAAAGAGGGAAGGTGGCACAAAGTACTCTAATCAATAGCATCAACTTTGTCGCTAAATTCATTACTGGTATTGATTGCAGGCCCAGCTAATTATGGTGAGTCAGGACAGGACAGAATGTTTCATTTGCTGAATTTAGGGTGAAAGTGAAGGGAGTGTGCTAAGGGAACTGATGGTAAACACAATCCCTCCACCAACTTGTATCACACAGGCTTGCTTCTTTCTGTTCCCATGTGGAGAAACTTTCATGTAGGAGCTACACCCCCTACCTACAAGGTAAACTTATCATCATCACCCATGGGTTGGGTACCAGTGCAAAACCTTCATGCCCAGAAAGTGCTCAAGGCACCCTTGCCCTTGCCCTGGGGAACTTTGTTTTCTGTTGTATATTTCTCTGGCTAATCCTACTTGGAACATGGGAGTCATTGTGGGAAAGAAAAATAGAAGTTTAGACAGACTAGAAGGAAGGGAGTTTCTGACTTCTTTCTATGCTACTACCTGAGTCACAGGAGAGCTGTGTCCTGCTTTTCCCTCACCAGGCACATCTCCAGGACATTTCCAGAAGATGTGTTTGTAGGAGAGGCGACATAAACAGAGTGATGCTTACTGTGTGCCAAACCAGGGAGTAGGGGATGAATGACAAATATTTATTAAAGAGAAGTGAAAAAGCAACTAAAGTAGCTACTTAGATTGACATAGGAGGCTGAGAATATACACTCTGATCTATATTGCTCAATCTAACAGGCAGGCTAAGGTGGTGGTGCTCTGGGGTTCAAGAAGGTAATGAGTGGAACTGCCTATCAGGCTAACACAAGGGAAATTGATGCAGCTCTCAAGAAGAAACAGTTCTCTGGTGGGGAAGGTTGTACAAAGCCTTGAGCGCTGATATTTCAGGCCAAATGAGAGGATATTAATATCATAAATTAATTTGCATTGTTGTCTTTTTTTATTAGAAGCTGTCATAGAGATTTAGTGAGGCGGTCTAAATCAATATCAGACATACAGACAAAGCAAAGAAACAGTACATGAACAGCATGTGAGTCCGGACACTCTCTGAACATGCCAGGAAGAACAGATAGAAATAATGAAGAACAGAAGATGCTTTTCTTTTTCACCCTTTTGTGACACAACTCAAGACAACCATTAAATTAACTTATAAAATCAGGAGAATATTCCTTTATGAAATTCTGTGAATGGACTACTAACTCTTGGATATGAGAGTTTTAAGAAACCCAAAAAACTTCTAGAAATGCTACTACTGAGAGTATAAATTTTTGCTACTAAAGTACTAAAATATGGGAAGCCAGGATGTAGAGTGTTTGCTCTTCATGGTATAAACATGCATCCTCCTTCACTCAGCAGAGAAGATAAATTTAAATTCTCAATTCTTCAATCCAGCTTCATCAATTAGAATTAATTTCCCTGAAGAAAAAGCAAGGGATCAAAAAAGGTTGATCTTTGTTACAGTCACTGAATAAAATTGAACATGATGCCAAATACTAATAATCCTTCGGCATAAGCAATGGCGGCAACAGCAAATTTCTGATTCAAGGCAAAATGTGTTAGCTCTTATAAAAAGGCTTGGATTAAGCTCGTGATCTGATTTACATCTAACACAAATATATTCTGATGAACTCCCATCATGTGTCAGAAACAGGCTATTTTTTTTTTTTACCAGATTGTTCTGTCATCACACACAACGTACATCATGGATGAAGATAAATAAGAGTTTGGACTTCCATAGCAACTTTCTTCTTAGGACATAAGAATAAATTATAAATATTACTTCACTTTTTAAAAAGTGAAGATTGCATAATTACAAACTGAAATAAAACTGTTCCTTGTATGAAACTGAGAAACAATACACTGAAATGTAATTTAGGCTGGAATAATATTCTCCGGAGTATACAGTAAAAGCAGTTAGGAGATAGAGTCTGGACACATTTTTATGCAAAGTGGTCAAGACCTTAATTTCACATTTTGCATTTAAATTCATGTTCAATAGCTTTGCATTAAGATTCATATTCAATAGCTTATTACCCCAAATACTTACCTGTATCTTTCATTTAATGATAACCAAATACTGAAAGTGTGCTAATTGAATGACCAGTCCCACATCCTACAGCATATTTTTTGCCCATTTAGAAGGTCTGTTACGCTTACAGTAGAACCTGCCATAACAAAGTGTTATCATATTGTGAAGGAAATCAAATCAAATTAACACCAATTTAATTTCGAATAGCAGAATCCACAATAAGTTCTTAAAGTGAAGTTAATCACCTTAAAGTGATTTAGGTCCACTAGTTTAATGGCTAATTCAGAATAACTTTTTGGGTAATCATGTAGATAAGCTCTTATCCGATAGTAGTTGATTGATAGTCTTCTCACTTCTGGGAAAGGATTTCAGTGATGATTTGGAAACAGGGAAAGGTTCATTACAAATGTGATGTGAAGAAAGTTAGGTTATGTTTATTGTAAAGCTTTGGAAAGAAAAGTCTTTTTGTTATTGATAATACCAACAACAAAATCAGAAATTCTTATTTGATTGCTCAAGCCCATATATTTAAAAAATGGCAAATCACTATAGGTGAATGAAGCATTTTGTTTCTCTTGAAATAGCATTTCTTATTCTGAATTTCCTCTTTATTTTAATAAAGATTTTTTCCTTGCAGGTCACAGGCATATTTTGTTTTAAAAGTGAAAGTGAAATGATACATCTTTCTCAGAATTCTGCTCTTCTCTAAACACAAGGAAAATGTTTCTGGCCAAAAAAAACCCCCAAAACAAAACAAAAACCCAACCTGCAGCTCCAGGTTGTGAAAAAAAAGCCCATAAGAGTGAGCATGGCTTGCACGACTTACCTGTTTTATCTGATAAATGGATAATTTAACTGGATAAATTATCTAGGAATCAGCTACAGGAAGAATTATATCCAGATTACTTTAAACCAGTATTAAGTTCATCGGTCATGGGCAATATAGAAGGAAGCAGATAAATTATCACCAGCTTCTTGAACTTTGAATAAAAATAAAGGCAGGAACTAAATGTATCAACATGAAAAGCTTTGAAGTATGGTCAAGTCAGAGAGCAATCATTTTGCAATTTTAAACAATTTTGATTTCCATTAAGGGCAGCTTTCATCTCCTATTTCATCTACTCTGAAACAAGCTGTTTGTATCAGGGTGTCAGGCATTGCCCTTTTAGAAATGAAATTGTCTGTCTTTCCGATATTGGTGGAATATTAGTATGTACCCACATTCTCACACCACATACATACTGGCATTCTCAAAATGACTTTGAGAAGAAAATGTTTTAAGTCATGTTGAAACAGAACAAAATAAAATCAGCTTGTCTCTATTCTGTGCATATCAGAAATTGATTTCATTGTTACTATGAAGCACATACATCACTCCCACTCACTGCTTCCTTTGGATTTTCTGCCAACTCCATCTCCCCTCAAGCAAAACCAACACATACAGGATATTGCTGCCCAAAAGCACAAGGATCATGTAATGTTGTGTCTGACAAACGTGGGTACCATGTTGAATTACTGAATTGGCATACCTCAATAAGAGGTTTGGGTAAATCTTTTTACTCACTGTGCCTCCCTATTAGTTAGCATCTTTGATTTTTCTGTCCTCACAGCATTTTGGTTTTAATAGTAAGAGACCTGAACTAATTTCTTATACTTATCTCCAAAAAGACATGGTAAAGGAACTAAGATGGAGGAAAACTAAGGCATGTGTCATTTGCTATTCAACAGCATTTCTGTTTAATGCATCCTTGCTATACTTCAGAAAGGCAATACTCTGGCAAGAATGCAAAAGAAAAAAAAAAAAAAAAGAAAAAAAAATCACAAAAAACCAAACAAAAAGACAACTTCACCTTTCTGCTTTCTTCAAATGTTTTCCCAAGGCAGCTGAAGAAAAGCAGTGAAGATAGAAATATAATTGTTTTGATTTCAATAAAAGTAATCAATTTCACCTCTCAGGTCAGGTGTTATGGTGTGATAATGCCATTTAGATGCAGAGTCATTTGTAAAGCAACAAGCATTTTATAGCCTAAGGAACAGTGGTCCAGCTCTTTAGCTGGCATAAATCAGCACAGTTTCACTGAAGCAAATGGAGCAACTCTGATTTAAATAAGCTTAAGACATGCTTCTTTCTTTCTCGGAATCCCATTTCATAATATCCTGAGGATACATTTTGAAATAAATAATTTAGGGTTGTGTTATTCACCTGGAAAACTCAGACTGCTTTGTTGAGCTAACACTCAAACTCACCTCTTTGGTACCATGTACTGTTAGCTCATGATTTCACAGTAATATTGACAAATCTTTAGTTTCACTCAGGAATATTGTGGAAAACATTTCCCCAGCCCAGATCTCTCTCATGGAAGAAAATCAAATCGATACAAGTGTTTATTCTGAAAAAAACCCTATTAGATCAACATCTCATACTTGTAGAGAGCATGAGACTCAAAATCCTACTGTAATTAGTGTTTGATGAAGGAACAACCAAATCAAGGAAAAACCAAAAGAACACAGAAGAGCAGCGTTATAAATAAAACTGGTTTACGCTGGTTATCAAGTGCTATATTTTAAGAATATGAGAATTCTCTATCCTGAACACCAGGAAGTATGTGGGAGCCCTGGGTAATTCCCCTCAGGCTCACCTGTATCCCATACTTTAAATTAAGAGAGAGAAAAATACATTGGTTTAAATTTTACTACAATTTTGGCCTGAAGCAAACCACACATTTTCCCCAACACAAATCAGCTGCATTTAATTCCCCAGACAGCTGGCATGAACACAGCCTCTCCACAGGATACCTGAATTACAAAATTAGCACATTCAGAACTCTAAATCACATTCCATTACATTAAGCCCTAAGGTCTAACATTACTGAGAACAAGAATAAATTGCAGAACTTCTCCTGAATTAACCCTCTTAGCACACTCTCAGAGTTAAATTGCCCTTTCCTCCCCTTTAAAGAGACATGGAAACTTAAACACTCTCTCCTGCCCTTTCTCATCTATTTTTTTTCTTGCTAAGTGGCATGCTTTATAGGACATAAACAGAATGTCTTGTCAGAAAGCCACAAGCTGTTTTGAACACTTTAGGAAATTTGCAGTTTAATGTTTATGCCTGGGCTTTCAGACAACACTGACCCATCTAGGGCTCTTTATCAGCACACTTTACTTCACTGTGATGACACACCTGGCTAAGACTGACGTGTACCAATTCTTTTTTCCTATGTGCAAGCTGCTGCAAACAAAGCAGCAAATCCTAAGAGAAGCGATGCAGGTTCGTGAGACAGTTTTGCTTACAGCTGTACAGCACTGACCTGATCTGATTCATGCTAATTTGCTAGTACTATGGTATTATTATGTTCTTATTCTGTTGCACTTAGTATGAATTTTGATCTTAGGCATTGTTCAGTAAAAGGGTAATTCAGTAAATTCAACTTTTGAGCCAATAGATGCAAATGAGTGAAAAATAATGAAATAGTAACAGCAGGCCTTACGAGAGGAAGAATAGGATTTAGAAAAAAAAGAAAAAAGAAAAAAAAGACAGCTGCATGCATTTGGACAAGTAATGTATTATGTTTGAAAAAGAACACTTTTTTCAGCATCGAGATTCATGTTAACATTAATTACTGGATATCAGTGCAATGTTACAATACTTCAAGGAGGCATAAAAGACATATGCATCTGACACATGCAGACTCTACAAATGCATTAACAAAATACTGATGTATGGATTTGGGTGCTTTCCCCTATGAACACAGCAGCTACTGGGCAGTTTGGTGTGTGCCTGAGCAGTCCTTGAGCTGAAAGTATAATCAAGATTCACTGTATTTACAGGGAAGTTTTCTCAGTCATCCATTTGTTGCTTCCCATGACCTCATCCTGCAGTGTGACAGAAAAGGAACTAAGCTGAATCATCACTGGCACAGGCAGTACTTGTTGCTTGAAATTACCTCACATTAAAACATTAGCAATACCTGCACAGAAATACCTCTCTGCTCTTGAATCTGTTCTTTTTCATTCTTATTACACTGAATTTCCATTCCTGCTTTGTTGACTGTCACACTAAAGATTATTTCTAATGGTGACATTCATTTTTATCTACCTGAGATGACTTGTACTGTTCTAACCTCAGCCAGTCAATGCTGTTCTGCTCTGAACTAAGATAAAACTATGTACTACTGTTGCACTCTTTCATCTTCTTTAATCAGTGAAACCAATTATTTCCGAGGAGTTTTTGACCATAGGTACATATAGTGCATATTTTCCTCTTATTTTTTGCTACAGGTAATAAATTAATATTATATGGGGTGCAAGAAATCTATGAAAGCTATGGCTGTGGGTGCTGTACCTTGCAGAAAGTTTCAGTGCTTGAAGAATGAGAATAAACAGTAACCCAGTATTTAA
This sequence comes from Phaethornis superciliosus, assembly GCA_023637945.1. Taxonomy (NCBI): domain Eukaryota; kingdom Metazoa; phylum Chordata; class Aves; order Apodiformes; family Trochilidae; genus Phaethornis; species Phaethornis superciliosus. The sequence continues at coordinate 18,074,837 of JAJQWJ010000009.1, read as the reverse complement.
CACCAAAACCTTTCAGGATCCATTTTTGCCAAATGCATTTTATAAGCAAATAACCTGTGTAGTTTAAATTCTCTTTTAAACAGTAGATGTAGAGCTTGTGATAAATAGACTGAAACAAATCGGTTACGCTAAGAAAAAAACCTGGCAGTTAAGGTGGGAGTTGCAATCGTTTATAAGATTGGCAAGGGAGTTGCAATAGTTGGAGAAAGAATTTTTTAATAGATGTCTGATTTGAGGACTTGGCTCTTGTGTTAATTCAGGCTGGTCTGGAGATGCTCCTGCTTAGGCTGTGAGTTAGAGCTATGTTTTATGCTGCAGAGGGACTGCTAGAAGTCTTGTCTTGCATTCAGTGAAGGCAGAGAGACATCAAGCTCTAGAAATTGACAGCTGCTGAGACAGAGACTTTTGCAGGTGGGCAGCAGGTGCATAGAGGCCTCCTCTATTTCAGCAGTGGGTGAAACAGGCCCTACAAACAAAGCCATTTAACTACCAGCACTGTCACCTCAGAGAAGAGGAAAGCCGAAGCCAGCACAAAGGTTTATGTATCTGACATTACTGGAGAAAAGCAGAAAATCCATGGCTGTCTCTACATTATTTGCATATGGTGGGTTCAGGAGGGATATTCTGCTGCCTTTGAGAGCAGGGTTAGTGGATGATCCCCACATCCACTTCCTTTGGACTCAAGCCACATTGTAAGCAAGAGATAGCTAATGCATATTGAAAGTTCGCATGAGGAGGCTAAAAAAAGAAATTAATCACCTCTATTATTAAGAAAACTTATTGTAACAGAGAAGAAAAAAAAATGGCGGTGGAACAGTTTCGCCTCTGGTGATGTTTAAGGAAAACAGCTACTGGGTATTAGTTTTTAGAACACAGGAATTAAACCATGTTGTCATGTTTGGTTTTTTTCAGTGAAAACTAGGGGCATAAAAAACCTAGTGAAAATATACTTAGTTTAAATAAGTACATTGTAAGGTATTCCAATAAAGGATTCATAGAATTAAAAGAACTTAATGGGAAATAGTGAGAATGAAAGAGAATAATTTGCAGTAAGTGGAACAAATAGAAAATAAAGCAAGCTGGATTCAGTCTAATCTACTGAAACTAAACTCTTAACTGAGTACATGATAATGAAAATAATTAAAATTACTGATTGAATGGGGACAAGAGTCTAGCAGTAAAGAATACCGAATTGAAAGACTGGAGATACAGATTTTTTTCCAAATATGGTGTGTGTTAGGCTTAGTGAGAGTACAAAAGTGGCACCATATTTTAATATAAATAAAATATCTATTGCAAGCTGTGTTTCCAGTTGGTTTTTTTTTTGTTTTTTTTTTTTCCAGTTTTGGGCATACTTATTGTCTTCTCTCTCACACTGCGTACACCTTGCACTGTACAGTGACACTGGCTTATGACATTGTTTTATGCTTTATTCTGTTATTATTTATAAACATAATCTTATAAAACACATTTTAAAGTAAAAGCAACCAACTTTTAATACATTTAACCATGAGATCTCATTCATGGTAATTTTTAATGTCCTGTATTAGTCACTGATAAGGACAATGTTAGGTTATAAAGTTTCAATGTCTTTTCCCTCCCCTCTGCACAGATTCAGTCACTGTATCTTCCATTGTGTATGTCAGCTCATGCTCAAGAAGCCATCAGTGACAGAGAATTGGAATGTACTGCCTTTTTGCATTCTTTATCAGCATTGCCTAAGAGAAACAGTACTCTTTACTGCAGTCCAGTAAATATGAAAACAAAACTGAGTATTCGGGAAGCATCTAACTAACATTATTTATGATTAAAAAACCCCAAAACAGAAAAAATGCCTACAAGAGGATAATGCTCATTGGGAAGATTAAGGGTCAGAAGGCTCTGGTCATGTGACTGATTCTGCCATCTCCTGTTCCATTCATACCTTCTATTTCTGTGTTAGGTTCCTAACATCTGCATGATTAGGGGGAAATTACTCTGAAGATATATGTTGTGACAGATCATTATTTCCATCAGTATATGAATTAGATAGCAAAACTGCGAATCAACTCTCTTGTCATCTAAAGCATATTTTGCCTCAGCAAAGTGACTTTATGATTCATCTCTTATTTTACTACAGTTTGGATGGAAAAGTACCTTACTTCTAAAACACAATGAAAATAAGGTATTGATAAAAATATTACCTCATCTGTTTATCTTCACTCTGGGGGAAGAATGGGTGAATTCAGTTATCAGAGTACAGATCATGGGTTTCTGGGAACAGCATTTACATTGAAATTGTTAGCAGAAAAAACTTTCCCATTCCAAAACTGAAATTCCATCCTCTGTAATTGGAAAAGCTTCAGGAATTTCCTTCTTTCTCAAGAGAAAGACAAACCTGCCTGGGATGTGATCTGAAATGGTCTCTAATTTGTTAACACAAAGATCCCTATGGGTCATAAATATCAGCAAAGAGCCATGAAGAGGATCAATGGACTGGAGCACCTGCTATATAAAGAGACACTGAGAGCTGGCACTGTTCAGCCTGAAGAAGAGGTGGTTCAGAGCAATCTAACAAATGTATATAAATAAATGTAGTAAATAAATGTAATAAATGTAAATAAATGTAGTAAATGTAATAAATAGCTGATGGGAGGGGTAAAAGAACATGTAGCCAGACTCCTCTCAGTGGTGTCCAATGACAGGACAAGAGGAGATGGGCACAAACTGAAATACAGAATACTCAGACAGTGTTAGGAATCTTCATCTTTTCTGATATTTAAAATCCAACTGACCATTCCCTAAGCAACCTGCTTCAGCTGACCCTGATTTGAGCAGATGCTTCCACTAGATGATCTCCAGAGGTCCCTGCTCATCTCTAGTGTTCTATGATCCTGAGGCCAAAGCTTACCAGGCATTTTTTAAAACCCACCAGAAATTTCCTAGGTGATAAAATTAGATTTATTGCACCTATAAACTTTTCTGATGTTTGATCATCTTTACTGTGATCAGGTCCTCAAATTCATAATGAGAGACAAAGACAGCACATTATTGCCCTTTCTTTAGAGCTAATAGTATCTCCTAAAAGAACAGATTTATCAACTACTATTTGAGGATACTGAGTGCAGTGGAAGACACAAAAATCTGGATGAAGACAACTAATTTTCCTGATAAGACATAAACAGAAATATTGCTTTTTTAAATTAAACAAGGGAAGAATCCACATTCTATCATTCTTTGTTTGCCAAAGAACTCCTGACCTGTCTTGTGGGAACTACTCAGAGATCTACTGTGATCTGTTCAGAGACATAAGATGGAAAGTTTCTTCTTCATTCCCTGAAGGCAAGGAAGGATAAGAGCGAGACAGAGAGATTGAAAGACATCAAAATTCACTGAATCCACTATCACAAGAGCAGGAGATAACCGAACAATCTGAAACCTGACACCTTAATGTGGCAGCTTCTATGCCATATGTTACAGACTCAGCTGGCAGAAAGCTGTGTATCCTATTCTTTTAAAACGCTGCAAGAGTAGCAGCAAGGCTAATTCATCACATTTACATAAGGCATCAAAAGAGACCAATGGGGCTGGGAAAGAGATTATATTAGTCTAGAGTGTCCAGAAAACAGCTTGTTACTGGAACACTGGCTATGCTGTGAGCAAGACTATACAGATTCCCTTCAAGAAAAGACATATAATAAGTCAGCCTTGGGCTAGTTGCATCAGATGGAGTCAAGATCTGCAAATAAAGCAGTTTGTGTTGCTCTGTTTTGCAAAATAATCCAAGATCTCTGATGAAGCTACTCTACTCGCATAAGCTGAGCACTAGTGTGAGAGTATTCTTGAACACAGTTTTTAGTTTGACCCTGGCTGTTTCCTTTGTATTGTGCCAAGAGAGTGAAGAGCCATTTTAACAGGACATCTAGAGATTTTTTTGATGTAGGCAGCTCTCTGCCACACACAGTCATTGGGAGCATTGCAGGGTGGGCCCCAAAAAAACGACTTTGTGTAGGTGCAGAGTGATTTGCTGATAGCACAGCAGGCTTGGAAGACTCTTTCCTATGCAGGATACTTAAAAAAGATCACTTAACTTTCCTTTAGGGATCATCTTCATTTATAACAAAGATCTTAGGGAAAGTCAGCATGAATCCTACTTTTTTACTTTTTTGACCATGCACTTAATGTTATGGATAGATATTGTCATCCACTAACATGTGCTTTCTATGCAGATACTGTAAAAGATAAATAATAGACAATACTAATTCTATCATTAGAAAAAGCATAATAGCTAAAAAGTTTGAGGAGACCGTATACATCATTTGATAACATATTCAGATGAAGAAATATTTTTTCTTATTTGTAAAGGTAAACAAGAACAAATCCGAAACTGATGGTAAAAATCTTCTCCTCCAAGGTTTTTTCTTTCTGCTATACTAAGACAGGAGCCCTGCACTTTCTTTTTCAACAAATGAGTCCCAGAAGACTATTGGGTAAAGCAGTTCAACAAGAGTGATGTAATATGCAGGATGTTTGCAGGAATAGCCTCAACATGACTACATTGTTCCTTATTTATAAACATGTCACTTTTTACTGGCACAGCTTCACACATTTTTTATGATGAGAGCTGGTCTTTCCTTGGCAAAGGAACACAAATTCATTACAGTAGGAGGAACCAACATCACAAAATTTCAATTAAATGAACCATCTTCACATGACTCAAAGCTCTTACTCAGAGACAGGGCAGAGCAAATTGATAAAGAAGGAAAAGCTTTCCTGAAATACAGGAAACTAACTGCAAAAGACATGAATTTAGAAGGATACAGGAAATCTGTATTTTCTGTGGTTTACCATCTTAGTTTGGAAAGAGTCAGAATTCTCTTGTGGGTTTATCTCTGATCCTTCAAATTATTTTGAAGTATACTTGTATGCCTAAAATTATTTCTCCTCCCTTTTATTGTGCTGTCACATTAATGGATTCATGTGTCACTTTCTATTTTCATTACAATTTCTGTCAGGAACATGAAAAATCTAAGTGTCTTAGTAATTTGTAAACTACCACAATGTACTCTCTTTGGCCTGACCTTGTCATTATCGTATAACTTAATTGGCCAACTATTCCACTATTTTTCCTTTTCACAAGCCTTATTACAGAGGAAAATAAGAAGAGACTTGTCATTGACCAGTCAATCAAAAGTACACACCATTTAGAGATGAAAATAACAACCTCTCAATTAATTTCATAGAATTAACACTCATTATGATAAAAGTCTCCAGAGATGAAGATTGGGATCAGGCCTAATAAGCAGACATTTGCCCATTCCTCTGGTAAAGCCTGTAATAAAATTAGGAAATGGAACAGTTTAATTCAATCACAGAATTGCAGTTCCATATTTTCCCCTTCAGACTAGAAGATATTTAAGAGACCTCAATTTTTCTCTGTACAAAGAGTCAGAGTATATCTCATTTTATCACTTCTGTTGGATGAAGAGCAGATCTGGCTGTAATTTTAAGAAATGTCTTTCCCAAGATACTTGATGACATTTTCACATTTTGGACCACCTCTCTGATGGGAAGCATAATCATTTCACTATTACATTTTTATTTCTTGCAATGGTTTTAGTTTTCCTCACACAGTTTCTAAATTCAGATGGAGTAATTTTAAGCTTGCCAAGCAAAGGGCAGTCTTTTTTTAACCAGTACCCACAGGGTTCACAAGATACTCTGTGCTCTATCACAACAGTAACAATAATATAAAGAAATAATAGACATGACAAAAACCTCTGCTCCAGAACTGGCTGTAAATCACAGAGATCTAGGGAAGAGGAAGCCACTGGGGAGGGAAGTCAGAGGAGCCTCTATGGGAAAATCAGACACCTATCATTTAGTACCCGATTTAAGGTAACACAGGCTCCAAAATGAAAACCTGTTCAAGACAGAAGCTTTTTAGTTCTGTGGAAAGGATCATTACTATCACAGTATTAGTGATTGTCACAAAAAAGCATAGTCAATATCTGAATATTTCTTTGTCCAGTATCCTTGATGAATGTTGACGATTGAATATTCTGGCTTATAGTATAAAGATTGTAAATTAAAACTAATGGTTAAAATTGAGTAAATTTTACTATAATTCTGTTGACCTTTAACCTAGTAACTTTAATTAGGGCACCTTCGTCTCCTTCCTTTCTAAACTGTTCATCTAAGATCCCTCCCCAGATATTCACTAACATTTCTGCTACCTCTCTCTGATTCCACAGGCTACTTCTGCAGAAAGACAAAAGCAGATGCATTTTTGAAAGCAATCAATGGACTGTGTCTGTTGCATGATGGACACCAGATCAGAGAACCCGGGATTGGGAAACAGTGAATAGGTAGAAATTACCTTTCTTCCCCCTTCTTTTTGCTTTTAGGTCAAAGAGTACGTGTTGGAAAAGAGTGTGTAGCCTTTGGAAAATAAGCACCTAAACCTTTCTGTCATACACTACAGTAGTTCAAGATTATTCGATTGCACATTATGCTCTTTCTCACTCGAACAAATCAATTTACTGCTTGACAAATAAGCACATAATGCAAAATGCCAACTTACAGATTGGTATCATTAAAGAGAAAGCATGGTTTTATTGGCAAGGGACCATATTTTGGCTACACTGCAGATCTCGGGGCAGAAAGCTTTGTTTGTACAGGATACGTGACTCGTTGCATCTGGTACAATACACAGAAATTACAGATATGGTCAAATAGGACTGAAATGAAAGTGTATTTGGAATGTCATGCCCATACCACATGAAAAAACTGTCTGATTCTTCACAGACATGTCAGAATTGGGAATTGATTTGTTATAACCGACACAAAACAGAAAAACTGAAAACCATTCTACTCAGAAAGGTTTTTAATACTTTGAAATGTAGAAATCTCCAGTGCTCTATGTCTAGAAATATTAGATAATTAGTCAATTTTCATTTTGGTGCAGGGGCCATACATAAAAACTAAAAGCTCATTGATTAAACTAATCAGGGTTGCATACCAGAAATCTAACATGAAGATAGGGAAAATCTACCTTTATAATAGTTCTATAGCTGTTTTGAAGATTTGTAATCAAAGTCTGGGAGGAGGAGGATTAAGTTAAGTTGTGTCTTGCGCGTTGTGTCTTGTGCTGTATTGGTACGGGATGGTTCTAATACAGAAAACATGGCTTACATTTAAATTATTCATGTTCTTTTACATTAGAAAACTGAAAAGTCAATTTAAAAACTTGGTAATATTTTTATGAAAGCCAGAGCCCTATAATAACTTTGACTTTGTGTTCCAAGGTATTAACCTTTTCCTCACAATTGTTTTTTCTCAATAAAAGCAAATTTTAAAATTTACATCTTCCAGGAGTGATGAGGCCCTGTAAACAAACATAAGTATGCATAGCACTGTGCCAGATTGGACGTCTGTCACTCAAATGAGTGTCATGCCGCAAGCTACACTGATATAATCAGAAGGGAAAATGGAGTTAGTTAGATGGGTTTACAGGATGATGCCTACGTGAGTGACAGATGTTTGCTCTCTACCAAAGTTATGTTGTATTCTAGAACAATTGCTTCTAATAGCTTTTACATTTATGTTCAATGTGTTGCAAATTCACCTCTGTACCGTAGGAAAAGAACAACAAAAAACCCCAGAGAAATATCACAAATAGGCTTCTTCCCTCCCCCACATATTTTTCAACAGAATGTAATTTGAGCAGCTGGTGAACTGTGGAGCTCACCAGCATATGAGTTCTCAAGCACACACAAACTGTGTCTTCATGGTTCAAGGAAGAACCAACATTACGCCTGAAAGAATTATCAATCACCAACTGCACTGTATCGTCTGTTGTAAATTGGGAGCCTGATTAATAACAGTGATGCAAGCATGTTCCTTGAAAATTGTGGTCTTTATTGACTAACTGGACTGGCGACTTTCTCTTTTCATGTTGTTTGCACTCAATTTGTGCTGCTTTCAGTTACTGATACTGCATATTACCATTTCTGTTATGATTGTTTTCCACATTACATAAAATCAATAGTGAAGTGTCAGGTGAAGCAGGTAAATTTTTCATCAATTGTGGATAAGACCTGTTGCCCCAGTTTTGATTTTCTTTCTCATTCATCAGTGATTGTACCAAACCTCTGTTTTCTTCTCTTATCATTGAAGGAGTAGCTAGAAAACAATGGGAATATCTAATCCCCCTAGTTAAAGCAGTCTTTGAAGTTGTTTACCAGTTTAGACTTTCACATTTTCCTCAAGTATTTTTTGAGGAGGTTTGTTTTTAAAAATTAATAGTTTCAGAAAACTCTATTTCCATATTACTATATGCATGTCAAACCTTACTCCTATTACACTGAACTTTTTATATTTTTCAAGTGATAAAGTCAACCTATGGATGAAGGAAGGGACTAAGAAAAGGACTTTGCTTTTTCTCCTTCAATCACCCATTACGTTTTAGGAGCTCTTTGAAAAGCAATAGGTCCAGCTCAACCTGTTGGGGTGGGCTGCTGTTGTTTTTAACTCATAAAGTTCTATTTTTATTTTGTTCATCTTCTTCCTCTAACCTTAGTGTAGTCTTGGGAGTGTACCACCAAATTGCTTTCTTGACTGGCATGTATGAACTAGAGTTTGTGTCCACAGGATTCCCAACAGCTGTCTTGAAAACTGGCAGAGATGACCTTTTGCTCCTGAGGCAATATATTCAAGCTGTTTAACCTTTGAAGGAAGTTGCACACACTCTGTAGAACCTCCTGAAATTACGAAGAGTTTAAGACTGTTGCCTTTGGTCATGTCTGACTTTGGCCCTATATTTGGTCATATATTCTTTTCTTTATTGACAGAGAAAACAAATACCTAAATCTGTATGATGTCTCTATTGTTTTCAAAACATGATTCTAGACTAAAATGCCTGTTAGTTTCAGGAAATATTTTATAGCTTAGAATTAAACCTATTCTAGAGTCATCTTTAGAAGACAAATGTTGACACTCCACTAACTAAAGCAGAAAGAATTTCACAAGAAGGCCACTACAAAGGCACATGTTGTACAAGGCTGTGTAATAGAATCTAAGAAATACTGGTAAGGGAAATCTTCCTACTGGGGACTCAGCTGTGAGCAGACTCTCCCAATATCTCAAGCTCCTCTGTGAAGCAGTGAAATAAAGAGAGTAAAAATGCTGACTGATTCAATGGCTTATGGAATCTGCTGGAAGGACAGAGGGGAGCTCCATGGATGTCTGGAAATTCCTGTGACTCTTTAGAGGTCCAACAGAGAAGTTTGCTCTTTCAAAAACTCAGATCCATTCCCAGGATACTAAAGGAAGGATGACCTCCTCAGAAGAATGCTTTCTTCAGGAGCAGGAAGCCATTTGCACTGGAAAAACAGCAAAATGGAATGCAGACCAAGATATGTTACAAGGGGAAACATTCATCAGGCTGAAATTGCTAAAGGCATATTCTCAAGAGTGGTACTTTAAAGCAGAGAAGGTGAAGCATAGAAGCGGAAATGTTAAGAAAGCTCAGTAGTAAAGTAGGGACATTTCTAGGAAAACACAGTTTGCTGGAAATTATTCCCAGAGATGGTATTTTGAGCTAAGAACTAAACTCTATGCTTAACCACATAGAATCAGTGATTTAGGATATGATTCACTGTCCCATCGAAGTCAGGAGATGTCTGCTGATTCAACAGGCTTTGCTTCACACCCTTGTGGAATGGAAAATTCAGTGTAATTTGTAACCTAAAGTATGCAGTTATGATCTGCACACACCAAATCAACCTGCAATTGGGACAGCTGCCACAGAAGAAAGAAAATGTATAGCCAGAGTGACAGCAGGCAAAATATCAGGCATCTATGGACAGACAAGCAGGTGGGCAACATCCAGGCAGAGTTAGTGCCAATGGCTGCCCAAGGAGCACCAGCCAACATCACAGACCTCCAGAAGCAAAGCAGCAGAGGCATGGATAAATGAACAAACTAATGCACTCTAATGCAAGCAGCCACATAGTAGCTAGCATGACCAAACATGGGAGATAGGGGCTATTCTGGCAAGATAAAGGTTGAGGATGACTAGACCTGTCCTGGTCCAGGTGGCATCCTGGATAGTATGCTCAAGTCCAGGGTATTTTAAGTCCATACTTGAGTGGCTTAACAAAGCCATCTCTTTGGTGTAACAGCCATCATCTTTTGTTTCCCCTTTCTGAAATAGGCTGGCACTGACCAAAAGTTCCCAGTCTTGCATTGTCTCTTGGGTGCTCAATTGTAACTCAAGGCAGATGCTTGCATCCACTGCTGAAGGGAAAATGTAGAGTCACATTTTTGTAGAGGGTAAGGATGTCTGGAGGCTACAGGATGCCTTGAATGTAGGCTCAGCACAGCTCTCCCACTCTCTAGTTTATCTTGGGATGACTCTCACTCCCTAGTACTCCTCTATGAAGCCCTGACCTCCCTGCTGGCTTCTCATTTCCTACCAGCCCCACACCACCACCACCAGCTGCCAGCAGTATTGGCTTCAGAGATGAGTTTAAAAGAGAGAGAGAGACACTTTTATTGCAGTGAAAGAAATTCACTGCTGTGTAGGCAATAACAGCAATGTCATTAAAAAATACCAGTGTGGGCATTTACATCTATCCAGAAACCTAGCTCATGGTGACAGGCTTGAATGGGACTGAAGTGACACCCCACATGACATTTAGAGCTTTACTGGAGCACACATAGGCAGCTTTCATTTCCATTGTTATTTGTGCCAAGCAGGGAGGTATCATTGCCCATATTTCTGTGCAGGTCTAATTTATTTAGGATATGCAGTAGGAAATATTCAGCTTGGCAATTCTACGATGCAGTCCCCTACAGTCCATGTGATTCGGTTTTTTTTTAACTGGCTGGTGTTGCCCTCCTGCTGTATTAGCCTGATACTGCCCTCCTGCTGCTCTGTCCACCTGCTTTGAATTTATTTCCAAAATGCACCACTACTGCAGGATCTTCTCCCTAACGGGGAACAAGTTCATAGATTTACTCTTCTTGATGTACTCTTAGATTTGCTCTTCTCTAAAATTTTACTACCAACTATGCATTTTTTTTTCATCTTATATTTCTAAGCTGAAGATAAAAATTCCCTAGCCAAAGAAAGATACCTTAATGGAACATACTTTAATCTGAACCATGGAATGGGCACATATGAACATGAGTCACATGCTGTTATAAGTTATGTTGTAGTGCTTGTTACTTTTCAAAACAAGAAGTAATGGAAAAATATAACATGCAATTTTTTGAAGTAGATCCCTAGGTAGACTAATATTCAGAACTTCCCCCTCTCCTCTTCTGGGGAAGACCTGTGAATTTAACAGAGAATTATAACCTCCCTATAAAATATTTAAACCAGCCTACAGAACATGAGAATAATACTCCTGTATAGAATTCCATTGAATGGTTTAAAGAAACTGGTAGGCAGGAATTACATCTTTCTTAAAATTCACACAGGAATTTCTATAGAGTGTTACTGGTTTCATCCTTGTTAAATTGTATGCCACTTTTCAATATGAGGCTAACAGCTCTAGCTGCACAGATACACTTTCACTGATTACAGAAGGAATTTGTTGCTACTTTGTCTTTTCTTGTTCTAACCCAGATTATTATACAGCATTTTGCAAACTCTTATGAATTTGCTGAGAAAACAATTCACGTGTCAAAATGACCATTTTCCCTTGTAACAAATGTCCATGTGTACACATATGATGGGGGTAAAGTTTCTTATTTTCAAATATAATTGAATAAGCTCTTGCTGGAAAATTAAGGATTTCTAGAGAGAATTTGGCAGAACAGATGTATGCTTTTCCCAAATGAAAACCAGGCATCTGTTTCCTAGAAATCTAAACAACAGCAAAACAGTCAAACAAACAAGTTGTGGGGATATTTTTTTTATTTTTTTTCCTACAGATGGTTCTTATTTTATACAAATGGGGTAAAAATCCACAGTGGAAGTTTCTAAATGAAGCAATGAAGTGCGTTCTTATCAATAAAATGTAAATGGTCTCCAGGATGAAATTTTGTCTTATACAAATCTGCCCAATTGTACCTGAAAACCATGCAAAGCCTTCCTTATTAAAATGCTGCCTTTCAGCTTCCCTGCTTCCATTTAGTCACAGTCTGATCTCCCTATCAATTCATTTTTTCCATTTCTGTTACCTGTAGATCATTTTGCCTTGCTCTTATAATGTGGATTTAGAGTTTGCGGTCAGGAACTGATACAATCCAGAGCAAACCTTTTTGATTAGATATCCCTGTTCCATGCTCAGAGCTGACAGGAAGGATATGCTTTTTAATGTCATGAACAGCATTTTCCCTCACTGCCATAATCATGCTTTGCAGCTGCAAAAGAATGAATTGATAGAAAAGAGTTGCTCAGAGTATCAAAAATCTCCCATCCAGAATGGCAAAATATCTTAATGTATTTAAGTATTAGGATTAATTCCTTAATCCTTACATTTTTCACTTGTCCATTTGAGAGAGAGGTCTCTAATTAAATTTCACTTTGGTCACCGTTATGAAAACAATATGATCTAGAAGTCTAGCCATAGAAAGGCTGTGTGGATAGCAGTGATAAGGGTAGGTAATTGCAGGATTAATAACTGGCCTTTTATTGTGTCTGAAAGCAATGTAAGAGTATATAGACTTTCTGAGGAACTTGAAATCATAGCCACATTGTACAATATTGCTACCCTGATCACTTTCTCCTTTCGCTTTTCTTTTTTTTATTTCCAAGTATAGGAACAATTGGACTACAAAGGTATGATTGTTCCTAGGTTATATTCTCCTCTAGGGTTTCCAAAAAGCAAGCAATGCAGCTCAGGCAGCTCCAGTAGGTCTGTGACAAAGTAGAACAAGTTTCAATAACCACTGTTATTCCTCTTCATTTACAGTGCAGGCCACAGGATAACTGTTTAATGTGGTATCCAGTTCCCTCACCCTCTTGTACGTTTGCAGAAACATGAAGCATTTTCCTAATACTTTGAGCTTCTTGAATAAGTGCAGGATTTCAAAGTCTTTAAAAAATAAAAATCTAGGGACCTGTTCTCCTGAATAATATCACTTTGGAGACAAGAGTGTCTTCGCAGCATCATCCTTCCTTTTGTGGCTGGGACACTTCACCCTCAATTACGGAAATACACCTTTCAAGAGATCTGTTCCTTTGTGGCTAGATAGTGATGCTGAGAAAGTGGCTGGAAGCAGGAGCCAGGTAACCAGCATACTCAGCTAAGCTGCTATGGATCTTAATTAATGTGCAGAACAGGGTGTAGGCTTGGACAGTTTATCCATGCCATCTGGATACAGTATGGATGCAAGTGAAACTTGAACCTAATCTAATTGGTATGTAAGTTGCATGAAAGGAGCTAGTAAAAATCCCTATGTAAAACAATCTTGTGTTAAACAGACAAAGAGTTCACAAAAGTTGCTCAGACTCCTGTGGAATACCCTTGCACCTCCAAGGGATCCACAAAGAATTCAGCAATGACTGCAGGATATTCTGTCTCTGCAGCCACAAGCCCGACTCCACCTTCTCCTGGGCACTGTTCCCACAAAAGATTTGGTTTCACACCTTCTGCAGAAAATATTACTTTTATCTCCACCTTCATCATGAAATCCGTGCTTTTTCTTCTGCAAAGGCATTTCAGTGTTTATGTCATCTATGTTGCCCAACCCCAATAACTGTTTCTATAATATGTTCCCAAATACATACACCTTAATACAGTTCTGCTTGCCCCATCCAGTGTACTTCTACATGGATTATGCCAGAATTTGACTTAATCACCTTGATGAAAAAATATTTTTACCAAAGTAGTATTATTTTGGTAAAACAGGCTCGTTTGCATCGACATAGCAAATTTATTAATCCACAGGGAGAATTCTGAAAAAGTATATGCTGAAAAACTATGTGTACTTCAAATCATTGGGTTCCTTTTGGGCCATGTTTAGCTCATTCACCCGTTCACATCATCTTGAATTTCCTTCTCATGTCACTGTGCAACCATTCCCTGCATTAGGAGACTTATATAGCCTGCTCACAGACCATTAAGGTCAGCCTAAGAGAAATTAACACCATTGCTTTTCATTTCACCTCCAAGCCATATTTTCCCTCTTATCTTTTTAAGACTACTTCAACGTATGTATTTCCACCATGAACCTAAATCTGACCAGAAATCATGCTTCCCATTCAGTATCTTGAGTTCAACCAACTACAAAAACTTAGATCTCTTTAGGACAATTTCTGTGACATTTTTAATTGGCAACTGAGTATTTCAAATTATTGTCCAACATAAAAGCTTCATATAGTGTACCATTTTAGACATGGAGAAGCATAGCTACTTCTTTGACATGCATTAGCCCTGTATACTTATTGTAGATTAACTTGAGTTCAAACAGACTGATACATTTGGTAATGTAATTGTTTGTTAAATCCTGACCAGCTTTAAATTTAGCATTCAGAGACATAAACTGAGTAGTAGTATTATGCCTCTTCAATGTGGCTTTTTGTTTTTGTGTAATCAAAGCAAACTTCTAAATATAAAACTCTGAAAGACATGCCATGAGGGATGGTTTGAGGCAATGTTTAGAATAATTTTTCCATTTTACAGATTTTATGTTTTCATGAAAAGATCAAAAACAGATCTGAATTTTGTCAAATAGCTCACTCATTCAAAACAGAAAACTGTAAATGACAACTTGTTTGTTTTTTTATACCTCCAAGACATTGCTGCTCTTCTGAATGAAAACAGACATACTGGAAGACAGCTGAAATGCCATCTAGAAATTTAGAAATGAAGAATTTTAATTGTAGAGTACAGGACAGGTCAGCAAGTATGAGAGACAGAAGTGCATATATGTGCCTTTATGTCTATGCACACCTATACATGCAACTGAAAGAGGGGAAAGAGCCTTTCTCTTCTCAAATACAGAGGATCCACTTAATATTTCACTACTTATCCTGAAACTTCCTGAAAAAAACCCAGACAGCAGTATTTCTCTGCTAGGCTTTATATAACCTCATCCCTCGAACAGTGCAGCTGGGATTGCTCATCATCATACCATGGAAATAACAGCAAAAGGCTCTTCTGATGGAGCATGGAAATGGTTACTTTGTGAGAACACAAAGTTTGACTCATTTCTAGTGATAATCTCTGTCCTGACATCATACACTGCTGTACTACCCCACACACCCATCTGAAATAAGATTATGGAAAAGAAACAGAAAAGGCATGTGAGCACCAAGGCTTGAAACTGTTGCACAGTTATGGAAGATTTTGCCATGTTTATTAATCTTTAAACCCTTAAGAAACATTTCTATTTTTCCCCTTTAATACACCAAAGTCAGTCAAGGTTGCTGTGCTGGCAGAAAGTACACATCTAAAATTCTTTTGTGATCCAAACACACAGACACCTCACAGGTCACTGGATTTTCATGGGTTTTTTTGTTTTGTTTTTTAAAGCTAAAGCTCAGAAGTGTCATATATAATGTGCATGGTTTAGAACAAGGACAGCAGCATCTCAGCTTCTGTACCATGGGAAAAAAGCATCTTTTCTCCACTCCTGTGACATGATATCTTGCTTATGTTTCTTACCATAGCGGTCCAGCTGTGAGGTCTGTAAAGCAGCCATTGAATCTCTCGCCCCTTTTTCTTTAGGACTGTCACAATGTGCAGGTTTCTTTGTGTTGCCTATATGCCAGCTGTCTTTCTAAAAGCCACTCTTGCTTTGTTGCTGATCATTTTTGCAACAGACTGTAGGTTGATTTCAGGAGACTGCTCTGATTTACACTGCTTTCAGTGAGAGCAGAAGCAATTTCTCTCCCGATAGAAAGTAATTGGCAGAAGTAACAGACAAGTTTTTAAGCTCCTATCAAGAGTTCTTGGAACTAACACTAAGTTGATCAAATTCTCCCAATTAAAAACTGACAATGTGAGAGACCTAACATTTTGCTGCAAAGTGATTTGATAAACAGAAGATGAGAAAATGTTCAATAATAAGTGCAATGTCATCTCCAACAAGTCTATCAGAATTTGTGTCATTTGCTTCAGCTGGTGTGAGACTTTGGTCTGTGTTCAGCATCATATACGATAAAAGACATGAATGGCTCAGATCCTTATTTTCTTTCTATAAGCATTATTCAGAGCAAGGGTTGAACATACGTCCTTTACAAGACTTGAAATTTGGAACCATTTAATTTGTTGCAAATGGTTTCTCAAGTTATTTCAGAGACACTAATTCATATTCCAGGCACCTAAGTGATCCTGGCCCATCCTACTACAAGGAAGTCTGTCTCAAAAATAACTAGATGAGCTTAATATCCTCATTCATCCTGTTGAGCACCATTGCAAAATATCATGAAATACTGTTCTCAGAATGAAAGGTTCCTAAGTGTTCCAGTACCCTTCTCCCTCTCAGCCATCATGTACAGAAGAACCAAAATACTTCTGCAGTGGTTAATTGTTTTTTGTTTTGTTTATTTTTTAAAATAGGGTTTCAAAATACATTACAACCCACACCAGGAAAATGAGTTACATACCTATTCTGTCAGCCTCAGCCCAAAGGACAAGCACTAAATGAGCTGTAGTTAGTGAAGCTACATAGGTGAACAAATGGGGACTGAAGCGGCTACACTTGAGTCAGATGGATCTATTCACATCCAGATGCCTTCATGACAGTGGCTGTAGTGAAAATTTACTCCAGAAAAGGGCGTAGTAGTCATAGCTGAAAGGCTTTTTTGACTGCAACAATGCATAGGTGGCAGGAAGCATTATAGACCAAAGAAATAAATACTATGTGAAAAAAAAAAAGGCTCAGTCAGGGGAAGGGGAAGCCCAGTGCCAGAAGAACAAGTGCTGTAACTAGATCAACTAATAGTTCAGAAACCAAAGCTATTCACACTGTTCCCTTTCTCAGATGTGCACGAGGCTACCACCCAACTCAAGAAGTGAATGCGTTATAGAAGCCAAATTTTGAAAAGCTGAGGATCCAGGGTGAATTATTAGTTAAATAAAGTACACCTCAGAGGAAAAACGTTGAGTTTCTCCTCCAAGTTACATGTAGCTATTTGAAGTCAGTAGGAATGGTATGTTTATAGCTGTGCGCAGAAAGCAGCCCTATGTGCTCAGTCATTATCAGTCTTTTATTCAAAAACACAATATCTGCTTGATAATGCATACACTGTTTTGTCATTAGTTGTCAGTGCACCTCCCAAAACAAAATGTCCCTCTGCAGTTTTATAATCATGGGAATATTCTCAGCGGCCCTATCAGTGGGGTTTAATTCTGGCTCCAGACATCTCTGGAAAATAGCCTATTGAATCACATCGGAAACCAGGGCAGAGTTGACTTCCTGGTGGACTCCAAACAATCCAAAGGCTTTCCTTGGAAAGCACAGCCTGTGCTCCGTTATTTATGCAATGCCATGCTGCTTTGCAGCCAGAGTAATCAGCTCCATCTCAGCAACTCCACCCCCACTAGAACCCAGAATGGATAAGGAAATAGCAATGTATTGTTCCAGGAGTTTATGCAAGAACTTTTTTATTTTTTTAGATTTATTTTAGTTCCTACTTGTAGGAGATAGCAGTGATCTCTTTGCTGAAATACCTCCTTATTTTCCTATTTACCTCTTGTTAGCTAGAACAAGAAAACACTACTGTGTTTACTTGGCAAGCAAAAATGGAAAAAATGTCTATATGGGACAGTTTCTTACTCCTATAAGGAGTCTTGACATAAAATATAAAACAAAAGCAGAAATCACAAACCAAAAAAGAACCCCAAAAAATCTCCCCTTACCCTATTATCATATGAAGAAAAAACATTTCTAACTCTGAGGCAGTGCCAAATGGTTCAGCAGATTTCAGAGACTTTGAGACACTGACAGGCTGCAACTCCCGCTGTTTACCAGAGGGATTTAAGATGTTCTTTCTCTTAAAATAGCCATATTTTTGTCTTCCTGAGGGTCAAAACTTGCCACTTGCACACTGCTTTCAGTAGACATTTTAACTGTGCCATACTCAGCCGTGTCAAGGGACTCTGAAGAGGCTCTTGAGATTCTTCTGCGTGAGGCTAAACAGGAAGGATTGGTTGCACTCTGGCAAACATTCCCACCAGGTACACTAAAATGCAGTGAAAAAACACTTCACATGGAATATTTTACTACATGCAAAAACCTCTTCAGCATGTCCTAATGGCAATGCATCAGACTGGATTACATGAGTCATATTTACCTTATGTGATGTGACATTATGACACACGACAGAGTACCTAAAAAATCATTACGCCTCAAGAGTTTATAAACTAAATGGAATTTAAAGGCATGTCAGCCATGCCTAGCCCCCCTTCACTATTATCTACAACAGCAGGGGACTTGCTGCTGTGAGTCAGAGCTTGGCAATTCTTTCCATGTGCACAGGAAACACCAATTAATTGGAACAGTGACCAAAAAAATTCATCTCTCTACCTGGTAAACAGAATTTAGCAGTGGGGTTTTACTTAATAGTATACAGTTGCAAGTACTTTGATCTGTGGAGATGAGAGGTGCAGAAAACTGATAGCTAGCTCATATCCTATTACTTTTTCATGTGCTGGAATCTTGATATTTTTAGCAGTCTCCTCACACAGTAGTTACCACAACTGCCAAACTTTGTGTCATGAGGCAATACAGAGAAAGACCTCCCCAAATTAAGAGAGAAATAAGACTAGAGCTCCTTGCTCCATCTGGTTTCTCTATAAATACTCCATTTCCTCACACTAGACACCTCCCAAGTCCCTCATGGGTTCTCTGTGTCCCACCCCAGCAAGCCCCTCAGTCAGCCCCTCTCTCCACGTAAGGAGATGCTCATGGGTCTGGCACGGGTGGCAGTAAATCAGCAGAGGTCCTGATTAATGCTACATTAAGCATGCTCTGGGCCTCCCTCAGCCGTGCCCCCTGGGGCATAGTTCCACCACAGAAAATACTGGATTTAAATTGTGTATCTATCTAAGCCTTAATTTATAATCTCTACAAATTCTTCTAAAATGAAAGAACCTTTTGTTTGTATCATCTCTGTGTAAGAAATAGGGTTAAATTGTCAAGGGCACAAAATGCTTCTGGCACCAGCTTTTCCTTCTGAAAGTCAATGGGACCTGGAGAAATAAGGCTTGTTTAGGACTTTCAAAAATCTCTTCCATAATCACATCATGACAAAAAAACTATAAAACAAACTGTGAATTCAAATACTATCACCACTGAAAAAAGGCTTACAGGATATGTGGTGGCAGAAGGATACATTTGACCGTGGGAGCAGCCAGCAGTCCCAGCAGACATTGATTGGCCTGTTTGACCTCATATTGCTGATAAAACTAAAGCAAAAAATCTAACTATAGGCTTGCAAAAGAGAAAAGGGAATGAAAGAGACCTGAGGGAGAAGGGTTACATCAGATGACACCGGTGGGGTTCAGAGAGAAAAATCCATCATTAGGATTTACTCTGTGCTTAAAGGAAACAAGACCACTTCATTCTGTCCCAGGTGGTGATACAGAAGTCAGAGGCAGACCACTGCCTGAGGGCAGGAAAACAAACAAGGGTTCCTTGGCAATATCCCTCTAAGCTTTAAAGGTTACAGGACTCTCAAAATATGAGACTGATTCAGGAAAACATCCAGAGACAGCTGAGGAGAGCAACACCAAGCAAATTACAGTTTATGGGGAAGGGGACTGGCCAATTACTAAGTAAAGCCAGAGGAGCTTTTTTGGAGTTTCATTCAAATTGCAGAAAAATAAAACTTTAATCAAGTAATTAACTGAACTGCACAAAAAAAAAAAAAAAAAAAAAAAAAAAAAAAGCAACAAAACAAACAACCCACAAGCAAACAAAAAACCAAAACCTCAACAAACACACAAAACAACCTCAGCCATGTTTTTTAGAACTTAAATTTTCATTATTTTTAGAAGGGAAGAGCATGTGTTGGTGATTAATAGCAACCCAGTGACCTGGATTCTTCTCAAACTCACGTTAATTTAAATTACACAGAATAAATAAATAAATAAAAATATAGTCAGCCTTATAGCACTTGTGAAAGTGTTACGGTCCGCATAACTCTCATGCACCATCAGCAAAACAACAAACTTTAGAGCACCTTAAACGTTACAATACAGTGCTGTTGCAGTTGATAATTAAAATAATGTGCATGCTGGCCTTTAAGTGTTACACTGATCAAAATAATGGATTGCTTTTGTATGATGACCCCATAGCTGCACCTTAATGCTCATCTGACAAAGAGATTTTTAAAACAGTGCCAGATTATGACACCTGGAATCCTGTGTTTCTACGGTAGTAATGAGGAAGGATGTGGCTCAATACCAACCTTGTTGAGGACCTCAGCATGTTGGTGACCTATGCAGATATTATCTGAGTACATGTGGCTCTTACAGTATCACATTCAACCTCAATGGTCTTCCAAACCCAGATGCAGTATGAGCAATTCAGCCCTTTAGTATTCCTCACTGCTCCCATAGGTACAGTGTTGTACAGTGTTTCCGAGCCCTCTTTCTATTAATATTTCTTGGTTATTTAGAGAAGAAGCCCTCCCCTGTGCCTACGTTTGTGTGGATTTAATGGGGCACAAAGAATCATAGCATTGACCTGCTTGGACACTTGTGCAATGACAGGCAAGAGGGATCTGTGATTTTTTCCCCCACTTACCTGTGTGCTGTACTACACATTCAGCAGCACATACAAATTCAGTGTATGCAGCTTGCTGAGAAAGATTAGTACCTAAGAATTTAATTCAGGGCAGATGGTATTTTGAGCCATTTCCCCCTTCCCTCGTCCTCCCCATTCTCTCTTTGCCTCCAGCTTATTTTTATTTATTTTATTATTCAGGTTAGAAATAAAAGGCAGTGGTTGTATTATGCTGATATCAATATTATGCTCATTAACATTAGGCAGAAAAAATATGGGAGGTAGCCTGCCAAACACTAAGCCTTTGCCCTTGCACTCATCCAGTAAAATTCACTGGAATGGGAACTCATCCCTTTACTCTGGATTAGAATTAAAATCCCGATGTATTTAAAGAGCTATATGAGAGATACTAGCTCAGAAAATGCTTGTAGAAAAGTACTATTCAATATTACTGCCTTTATTACAATTTTAGTTCTGTGACCTTATGTAGAAAATTTCTTATTCAAGTTCAGAGAATATCTAACCAGGATCTTTGTCATGTGTATCAATAGCAAGGTAGGTGTGCTCCAGCTGACACTGTCTGGGACTACAAAACATGTTAAGAACTTGTTAAGAAGTATATTATTTACCATTAAGTACAACTGTATTAGAAGTAAAAAAGCATAGATTTGTTTCTTGTTTCCACTTCCCTTTCCATGACAAATCCCATGCCTTCCCTTGTCTGCAACCAGAATTGTTTGGGAAAAAAAAAAAAAAAAAAAGCAAAGCAGGGTTTTTCCTCTAGACAGAAAATACAATAATTCTATAAAAGTACATTTTTCATGCAAGTTTCCATTTGCAGAGTTTAGGACTAATATTTGCAGACTTAAAACAACTACTCAGGAAGTGGATCCTAATTCCAGTATTTAATTATAGGGACAAACATTTCCATAAATTAGTAATTCTTTTCTAGGAAATTTTTGAGCCCATGGACAATACCTTCACCCCAGTT
Organism: Phaethornis superciliosus; assembly: GCA_023637945.1. Lineage (NCBI taxonomy): Eukaryota > Metazoa > Chordata > Aves > Apodiformes > Trochilidae > Phaethornis > Phaethornis superciliosus. Next base: position 18,053,176 of record JAJQWJ010000009.1, on the reverse strand, counting down.
ATTTCATTATATCAGGCTGTATTATCATCAAGTATTATTTCCCTTTCAAAATGTTTATATAAAATTTATAATGTGATGAAAAGATCTTCCCCGTAATTTTTGTATGCAAACGTAAAATCTTGTCCATTTCCTCACAGTATTTGTTCTGTTTAATTGCATTTTAAATTAACATAAAGTAACTGCCCCTAAGACATTAGCATCCTTCTGCCAAGGCTCTGTCGATTCTGCTGGCTGGTCCCGAGAACTTGCTGCCTCTCAGATATCATCAGATCTTCAGAGATAACCTGTCCCGAGGGTGCAGACACTGCAATCCCAGAGAAGGGCTTTGAGGAGGTTCCCCCTCCCCCTCTTTTCTGATTTGTTTCCAGCCTTATAAAATTTAAAGCCCAGCAATGGCTTGGAGAAAAAGAGGCTTTTTCTACAATCACTGGTTTCTCCTTCAGCCAAAACAACTTCAAAACATACTGAAGACAGAGTTAGACAGGGCTGGTCGGCTTAAGTGGCTGTAGACTCCAGAGACAATAATAAAGAGAGCACTGGCAGCCATTCAGCTGAAATAAATCTCAGCAAGAAACAGAAGAAAAGAGAATATAAGTCTGAATTGATTTTCAGATGTGGTGTGCCTGCAGCAGTGCTGTAAGCCCTCATCTCTCAGAAACCACTTGTATTTATCCCCCAGTATTTGGCCAGCCTGCCCTTGGGTGAGCAGTGAGCATCAGCTGTCTCTAAAGTCTGGTTGTGGCAAGGGTGACACATCCCACAGCCTCTTCCCTTCCATCATAGTTATGAAAATCCTTATAATTGCCATTTGTAAGAGGTTTACATAAATGATGTAGTTTCGAGGAAATAAGTCAATAACACTCCTTGTTCAGTTACATAGAATCTTAAATAAATTCATAGTTTGTACACAAATAGGGGCCTCAGAGGAGAAGAACAGTTAAATAAAAAAAAAAAAAAAACAAAAAAACAACAACAAAAAAACATCTTGCCATGAGCACATAGGCCTTTTGAAGTTGAAGGTGAATTTCTTGGCTATATAACCTCTCCCGAATCTGTCAAAAACCCTAGTTCTTCATAATCTGGGAGAAGACTAAGCACCTGGAAGTCTGTAATAATTAATGGTAAGAAGAAAGCTCTGTACTTTTGAAGTTAGTTTTCTATATGAAATGTATCTAGTGCTATTTAAATAAAAGATAAACCTCCTTTAGTAAAAAGAATAAGAATATTGAAGAGAATTAGAAAAGTATCAAGGAGATTTTTTCCAGTGGCTTCTTATCCTGAAAAGGACATTTCTAGTTCTAATCAAGAAATTAATTTGATCTACAGAGCCTTAAAAAAGAATTTTAATTCTTCAGAACTTGCAATATATTCAGTTATTTAAAATATTAATGAGTACTCACTTGTAAAAACATTTGAGACGGTTATCAGCTCTTCAAACTTCCTGGCTTTTTCTGAGTAGTATACAGGGTTTCAGGCTGGATGTAGCAGTTAGGTTAGAAGTAGAGGGATAAGAAGGTTATTCTATAATGTACAGTTTATAGCATATAGAGTCTGTGTGGCTTAAATAGAAAGGCAGATCACAAGCTTATCTCCTCCAGAGTAATATCCCTCTAAAGTTGGATTCAGCTGTTGACAATTAAAATGGGTAGAAATTTCAACTTTCATCATTTATGCTAAAAGAGACCCCCTCTCAGCATACAACACTGAGCTAAAACCATCCAAAGACCCCAAATCACTTAACACCGACTCCACTGTGTAAAAGGAATGCCAATATTTAGTCATTGTATTATCTGGCAAGAAGTGGATCTTGACTCATGCTGCTTGAAGACAAATATTAAAAAAAATCTGAATTTTTGCCTCATGGGAAATTTTTCCCTGAACTGGGATGAATAGTTGCTTTCATTTTAAAAATATATTTCTGTTTAGAATAGAAATAAGAAATAATGTTTTACATTTTTTTCTTTTAAAAACAAAATGTGATATTCCAGCACTGAAACATCACAATTCAATTAAGCTAAGCAAAATGGGGCCATTTCAGCACAAGTCTGTGTCACTGTGAAGTGCCATACACATCACTAGGAAACTACTGCTTCATTATTCCATTTTGATTTCTCAGGATCATGAACCAAAAACAATATACAAAAATTAAACTATCGTGCTTTAACTTCCACAAGACACTGTGGTGGCTCAGACTGACAGCTCTGTCAATGTAGCCAAAACAAAAGCTGCTTGCTTGGCGGTTTTGGTTTTTTGTGTGTATTTTGTTTTATTTTGTTAAGTTGGAATTACTAGTTTAATGCAATGTATCATTTTTCTAATAAATCCAGATTTCAGCAGAATCCCAGTTTACTCAGATAAATGCAGCTTCCCCGGATTAGACAGGAAAACAGTTTCAAATAGCAATCCCTGACCACTTTTTAGCATTCACTCCACATGGCATGCTACTGCAAAAAATGGGTCTATCTGCCTCCATTCCTGTGTGATAGAGGCAAAACTTAAGAAGTACCTGCTCTAGTTTCACTGCTGCATACTAGTAGTATTTTAGATGTTTCTTCTCTTGGGATCACTCATATTTCTTCAAACATTTCATGACATTTTTGTGCCTCTTTTCTAGAGAGGGTATTTCAGTCTGTTCACCATGCAGAGACTCAGGCAGCTCTTACAGCTGTGCGTGGGACCCAAAGAGTAAGCCCCTGTGTGACACACAGGCTGCTTAGAATATATTCACTTTGACAGCAGATTAGTTTTCAAGAGGGATTTGAGCAGGGCAAAAGCATCACAGGAGGTTTAGGCAACTGTGTGATAAATCAAGACAAGTGTGTCTTTTTCAACAATCAAACCCATTACGTAGCTCTGTTGATATTTTTCCTCTTATTGTGTTGTTACAGACACCACTATCACACCCTCAACAGAGCTCAGTTAACATGCAAAGGAATGTGTCAAACTGCTCATGTTAAATGCACACATTTTCAGCAGCCTATTTTCCTAAAGAAAGGCCCTCTCCTCTACACAGAAGTTAATTTTAAATTGCCACTTGCTTTTGCACACAGGTAAGTCAGAAGTAGAATGAATTTTCTCTGCCTTTTTGTTGTAAAAGCAACTCTGCATCTGAGCTCTCCAAAACTTGTGATATAAATGTCACCTGATGTGTTGGTGAAGTGTCTGATCTTGTTTCTAGAGCTGATGGCAGTTTCTGCTTGCTCAAGAGAGAAGCAAACACAGGGCAGCCAGATAAAATATTTACTGAATGAAGGGCAGAAATGCTAAAGAAATTGTATTTTCTACCTCAACCTGAGCTCTGTAAATGCAAGAGGAAATAAAAAAAAAAACCAAAAAAAACCACAAAAAAAAGCTCTATTGTTGTGTTCTTCTCTTTGCTGTCATGACTAGATCCCGCTCCTCTCTTCCAAGTCCTCCCTACATTCTATATTCACAGATACTTTATTAGCTGGCTTCCAGTCTGATGTTTTCGGCCAAGTCCCTTGTCTATTAGCAAATATTTCACTCTTAGCTATCCTCTAGACCATTTTAGTTCACACATGCTTTTTTTTTTTTTTTCTTTCCTTCTTGCCGACAGTTATAAGACCTGAATATGTCTAAAAGCAAAAAAGAAGCCATGGTGTATGAATCAAGGAAAGTGGGGCTGACTTTTCTGCATGGTTTGTAAGACTGCAAACTTTGCTCATACAAAGGATCTGAAGTAGTGTTTATAAGCATCTTTAAAGTCTACAAAGTACAGAGAGTTCTTCTGTAGTAGCTATAAATTAACACAAGTGCTAGATGGTATTTCCCTATAAAATACGGACACCTACATCTGAACTGTTTACCTAGAGTCCATTACAGTCAAAGGTTAGAAATTAACAGTTCAATGATTGTTTTAAGTTTGACTTAATAACTCCCAAAGAGAAGCTAATTTTTGCCTTAGAAGTGCTTCCTTATTCTAGTTTAAGTGGAATCTGGTTAGCTAACTCAGAGATAAATGTCACCCTTGGAAATGTTCCGTGCCAGGTTGGACATGACTTTAAGCAGCCTGGTTGAGTAGAAGGTGACACTGCTCATGCAGAGGGGGCTTGGAACTACATGATCTTTAAGGTACCTTCCAACCCAGGACATTCCATGATTCTGTGATTTCAGAACTGACAATTAGGCAAGATTCTCTCTTCTGGAGAAGACTTCTCAGGCTGCAGATGTAGCAAAAGCTAATTTGACAAGTTGTTTTGAGAAGGAGAGCAGGAGGAACATCTAGGACCATCCAGAGAGATCTCAAAAATATATGCAATGCTATGGACCCAGGAGAGGGATATTTAGTGAGAGTCAAAAGGTAAAGCCGTTGGAGTTGTGGATTCATACTGACTTCTGCTTAATTTTATAAGTGTATTGTTGTAGCCACCTGTTTCTAAAAAGAGGATTTGTCCTCCTCTGTCACCAGGCCAGCATGTGTGGAGGAATAACCCACTATAAACAGCCTGGAGGTGAAGATTAATGGCCTCAGATAGTGTTGAAATGAAGAAATCAGAAATTATTTCTCTTCTTATGTGTTTATTCCACTAGATGTAGGAGGTAAGCTGAGAGAAATACTTGCCCCACAGATCAGTTGGAGACTCTAGCAAGGCACACAATCTCTAAGACAGAAGCTTTTACACAAGAGGAGCTTTCCTGAAGCTTCAAATGCACAACACAGGCTTTTTTTTTTTTTACAAGGCATTGCTACATGAGTACATCCAAAACATACAGGATAACTCACCTTAAAAAAAAAAAAAAAGGAAAAATAAGTTATTTTCTAGCCGCATATAACAAATACGCTTGCTACTAATATCAAGTCATAGCAGTTTCTCTTCTCAGAAGCATAATTCCAACTTTTTCTTGGCTCTCTTTAGTCAAATGAATAATCCAGGGTGAATAATTAATTTGAGATGGTGCAGTTTCCTCTTCAATCACCTCCAGGTTCCTTATCCCTGTGGATATCAGACAGTTGTCACATAGAGTACATAGCCTTCAGAAGACATTTCCCCAAAACTGGTGCTATTTGAAAGACTTTGCTCTGGTGCTTGGTTGTGACTGATAGACATCCTTCTGGCTGGCTGTTCTGTGCTTGTCACTGCTTACTGTAACAGCCTTGAGGTTCTTGGTTACTGTCTCACTGCTGGTGCTGTATACCTTCACAGGACTTGACATCTTGAACACATCATCCTCTTGAATTTCCTGAGTCTCAGAGCACCTAACATCTTTCCTCTTGACAAACTGCACTATTAGAAAGAAAATGGTCACAATAAACTGTTCAGTGCTATACATCAAGTAGCTAAAGTACCCTCCAATCTGCAGAACACGTAGGAGGAAACCCTGGAAAAATCCACCTTGTCTCCTACTTTCTTGCTATACACCTCATAGACCAATGCCAGAGTGATCTCTTTTTTTGGCAGGGTTGGGTTTACTGGCAGGGTTTTAATTTTTATCTCCTCAGTCTGCTCAGAGGCTGGTGAGACTTGGTTTTGTATGACACACAACTCACTGGCCTCAAAGCTTTCCACTTGGTCCCACTTCTTTAAGACAATGAGATGGTGCCCTAGGTTGCCTGTCCTGAATAAGTGTTCCTCAGCATCCTGCTTCCCACCTCAGCAACTCTGCATTTGTGAACGTTACACTTTTGCTAAAGCAGCTGGGACTTTCAGACTTCCCTTACTTGTAGGGAAGCACCTGCTCTGTATGAACATCTCCTGCATCTAAAGGCTTGACTAAGGTCTTTCACATCCCAGAAGGTCCCTCTCCAGAATTAGGCAGACCTAAGCCTAGAGCTTGTGACATTCACATGGTAGATACAACCTGTTTGACTATAGCTTTCTCTTCAAGAGAAGAGCTCCTGATAATTGAACTTTCCCCATTTTAGCCACTTTTTTTCCAGAAGGAAAATTTATCTTTTCTCAAATAGATTTTCATTTTCAGTTGATGAATAAAGTCAGACAAATTGATACACACCTAAAGGCATTGGGAGGAGGTAATCCAACAAAAATACTCCATTTAAAAAATCTCCCATACAGATGGATCAATTAATGAAAAATACCATTAGCTGCTTTTTTTTTGTAGTAAGAGTCAAAGAATCATTTTCTTGAGAAACATGGCACTTGGCAGATTGATAGACAAGTTCTACAAGTAACACTGTGATTAAATTACTAATTACTATATTTGATTGTCTCAAAACAATCTGAATACCCTTAATAAACACTCCACATTTATAAAAACTCCAGATGTTAGCTGGCAGTTCATAAAGATTTTTACTTGCCCAATGTAGCTGTTTTTTCCCTCTATATTCTGAGACAGTAATTTTCCCTTGATTTATTCACGTTTTTCTTACCCTTTCTACAGTCTAATAGCAAACCATTTCCTAAAAAAAACATGCTAATATGTATGAATATGTAGTAATCTCAACAGCATTGGCTGGCTGTGATTGCTCAGCTGTGTCAAGGGAGTCTGTTCTGGTCAGCGAGAGAGTGAATCTATGCTCTTCATACAAGCACCTTCTCATGTAATTTATAAACTTAATTTGCATGAACATTTGGCCTTTAATCTTACCCTCACATAGGATAACACAAAAGTGTTCATCCAGAGAGTTCACGGAAAACTGAAACAGATACCTATAGATTTCTCTTTTTGGAATATTCTCTTGTGGTTGGAAAGAATAGTTCTTCTATTGACCAGATACAGTGCACAAGTAGAGGAATGAACTGCAAAAACCATAGGAGGTAGAAGCTTTAATCAAAAGAATATAAAATGGCAGCAGAGACATTCTTGCTGAGCTATTGGACTGCATAATTGTCCAGGGATTTTTCTACTGAAGCCTGCAGAAGTTTTTCCAGTGGAACAGTTTTTCCACCAGAAAATGATGATTTGATAAAACTTTTTATAGCTGTACGTTTTCTTCTAAATTTTTGATGGATCATCATTGAAACAACTTGATGTAGAATTTCAATTTCTAACATATTATAGTAGTTCATGGTACTATTTCAACTATCTTAAAATAACAAGAACTGATGTAAAGTGAAATGTATCTTTTTTTTTATTTTATTTTCCAAGTCTTGTAATGAACCCAAATGTTACAATGTCAGCATTCCTGCTTCCTTGGAGTGGAGGAAAGCTTTTCCTAGCATCAGTAGCTGCTGTACACAGGCCATTCCTCCCTGCCCTGAGGCCTTCTGGTGCTTCCATAACCTGCTGGAGGCCTACAGAGTTTCCTTATCAGTTCTCATGCCTTCTCCCATGCTAACAGCCATTCCCTACATACCAGATCTGACAGTGCTGTGTGTGTGGCCTGAGCAATGCACTGATGCTTGATTATTATATGATCCTACCCAAGTTAGCAATGGATATTTGCAATTACCTATACTGCTCCTCTAACGTAACTCTGACTTTGTGAGAAATTCAAACGTCAAGGCTTCATAATGATCCAAATACACTGAAAATTTTCAGCTCCCATAGTTGGATCGAAAGTACTATTGACCCTTCTGCAATCTGTGGATTATTCCATCCTCTCTCACAGGTTTTCTAGCTTTCAAACTTGGCAAGTAGCTTACCAAAACAAACACTGCATGAATACTGAGAGAACAACACCTGATTAAATACTGGATGTTAATTGTAGACGTATTTGGTTTCTATTTTCAAACAGTAGAACAGAATAAACTCCATTAAAAGTTTGACCTTTGAAAATCACAATACTTGACTTATCTTAAGAGAAGACTTCCTTCACAGCAAGGCCCATTTGCCAGTGTATGACGCTGCCTGGTCTGAGTGACAAAAAGATTTCCATGAGCATTTTAAGTACAATTACAAAAAATATTGATCTTAAACTTTGTCAAATATTCCAAAGAACTTAAAATAGTCAACTTTTCAGAATAATTTATATAACTGAAAGACTTCAATGGAGAGGGTTGATGCCAAATACTCTATTAAACCACTTGAAAGAAACAAGAACAGACTGTGATCAGGGGACAACAAAGTTGTGCTCCAGATTTAGAAAAAAGTCCAAGGTGAACAGCTTACAGTAAGTGTTAAGAAATATGGCTGAAATCAACACAAGGTTTGTTAAACTTCATTACTCTTTGGCTTCACAGTCTCTGCTTTCCTCTGAAGCCAAAATCTGAAATACTGAGGAGCTGGCTGTGTGCCAAGTAATTCCACAGCCTGCTCATAAAATATACACAAATATGTCATGAAATTTCAGACTTTTAATCTTACTGCACATACTTCTGTAGGTTTTTGATATAACCTAGGTGGTCTATAACTAATTTATACTCGTTATACTTCCACTGTAAGTTTACCTGAACAATGGTAAGGAAAATAACACGCTGTATCACTGTAGAGATCTTGTCAATTAAATGCGAAGACCACTTCAGTATCTATATACACAACTGTACCACTGAACTGAAAGTACATAGAAACTGTTAGGAATATGCCATGCTGCCTGTATGTACCGTTATTCTGTAAAATACTTCAATATTGCAATAATATCTGCCATCTATAACTCACTGTGCTTCATATCAAATCAAATGGCATAAGTGTGTGGAGACAGGACCAGTGTAAGCTATTATGTGGCAGTTTTTCCTAAGGGGACACTCTGACAGACAATCAAAACTTTTCTTTAATATTTCTTCTTGTGTTTCTGCTAGTGAGACTACCCATCATGTAGCAATCATTACTTGTGACAGAGAAATAAAAACAGATAACAATAGAACTTGGATACCCATCTCAAGTATCTGGATTCAACAAAGTTTGTTCATGTTTGGGTTTGGCGTTGAACAGAGGTGTGCCACAGTCTGGTAGCGAACTGAGGTTATTAGTTTTGGGGAATGTTAGATATCCTCAACAGAAAATCCTAGACTCCCTAGCAAAACTTTGGCTCTTCAAACAAGCATTAATGCTCCCAAAATATCACAGTGACTAGAGTGGAACGATATCATGGACAGAAGTCTTCACTCTGGATGGGTTAAGCATGAAAAATCTGGATTTTATTTAAAGTATCATTTCAGGGCAGTGAAATGTGATAACAAATGCTTGTCATACCACATTGGTTAAAGTCTCAGCTTGTCTGTTATAACAGCAAAAGAAAAAGCAAACAAAAAAAGAAACTTCCAAGTCCCTTGACAATGTATCCTTCCCAAGCTCTCAGTGTGTTTGTACCACGTCGTGGTACAGAGTACTTGGTACTGCTAAATCAGCATTTCAAACTGATTGTCCTGAGCACTAGGAGAGAGTAAACTTCATATCATTAGGCTGAAAAACTATACTATGTCAAGAACTGTGGTCATGGTGTGAATCAAGAATTTTGTAGTTTGAGAGCCTCAGATCTTTGCTCTAACAAAATATCATTTCCTCTGCACATTCTGATAAGCAGGTTGCTTGCTTTTCCAGAACTGCTAAAGTTTATATTCCTTGGAACCAATGTACTTCCAAATCAAAACCACAAAAGTTACTTTTGTGAGCCCACAAGTTACACAGAATAATTATTCAATTTCTGATTCATACAGTAAAATCACCCAATCTTATCCAGCATTTTATTGCTTGTGCCTCAAAACTTTTCCCTTCTCTTTTACCTACACATTTCTATACATCTGTTCTTTTCTGTCTGCACTTCGACTCTGTAGACCTCTCTCTTTCAGTTTTCCAATGCTATCCATTTATGGCTTCTCTCAGACAATGTTTTCTACCTCCCATAAATGTCTCCTAATGCTTATTTATTTCTTTGCACCATAATCTTGATCAGCTGTAGCACATTTCCTCACTCTAGAATTGGCAGAAAGACAGCTGGGAAGACCAGACTGGACCCTTTGAAATCACCTATAGGAGTGCAAAAGGCCAAAAGAAAAAAAGAAAAACAGTACAAATGAAAATAGCAAATAGGGTTCACACTCCAGTTTGAAAATACAGGTGATGAGACAATTCTTGCTCTAAGAAGCTGAAAATAATGGAACTGATGAATAGGGAGGATTTGGCTGCATAAGTCAGAATGAAAGGCAAAGCCTCAGATTTTTGGAAGGCACTGCACAGAAATGGATAGGAAAGAAAACACATAAAAGGGTTCAAATAAGCAATAAGAGACGTTAAGATTATGCTTTGCTGATCCAAACCTCTAAACAATTGGAGGTTCACCCATCACTAATCTTGTCCCCCTTCATTTATGAGAAAACATGACCAAACATAATCAGTTACAGGATTCTGAGATATGCTTATATCAAATTATATCTTCTGTAACAAGATGCAATGCAGTGGCATGGCTTGCATCTCAACTGTAGCAGAAATCAGTTTTTTTTTTCTCTTAGATGTCACATCTTAGTATAATTTACTATCTGGAAGACTTGTAATTAAAACCATATGCTTTGCTTTTTTTTTGTATGTGTGTGTGCAGATAAGAGGTTCCACATTTCTATAAACTTTGCCAAATGTAAGCTCATCTCTCTCTCTCTGCTAACCTGTGGCCCAACTGCATGTAATAAGAGTAATTTGGAGAATGATATTTGGTTACACTCTATTGCTGTAAATTGCTGCTTTCCTCTAATGGCCTGAAAAGCAGAGAGCTAAACCAGTTAATCTGAAATTAGTTAATACTTAAAGCTCCATTTTAGGAACAGGAAATTATATTCTTTTAATTAATGCAACATCACTTTACAGTAACTCATTTGTCTTTAAGAGCAAGGGTAAATTTTAGCACAGATACTGATCTCTTTGGTGATGCAGAGTGGATGTAAACCTGCCACACCTGAGAAACTGATACAGAGAAATCCTTAGTGGTAAGAGTGCTGACATACCTGGCTGCATGCCACCCCTCAGCCCACAGGTACATCATGTACACAACTGTTACTGCAGTAACCCAAAGATATATCTGAAATATGACTGCATTTTGGCTGTTGGCAGCTGCCCTCACAGGTGTCCATACCAGCCCCAGTCCTGAGAAGCCTCAGGGACAGACAGAGCACAAATGATGGATACAGGTTATCCCATCCCATTCAAACCACTGGGAGCAGAACCACAGCCTATTTGTTAAAAAGGCATGAAACCGTTTAGAATTGGACCATACCCACAATCTCAGCATTTTTTCTGTATAAAATGATAGCCCATCTAGCTGAATCTTTACATGGTTTCTGGTCACCTGCAAATCTGTTGATGTTCTGGCTTTGTGGCTTTGCATCCTATCACTGTAACAGGAGCAGAGAGCTGCCAGCCAGGGCAGTGTAGGACATAGTTATTGCAGGAATGAAGGCTAAACTTCACAATTCAATGTATTTTAATTGCTGAGGCTTTCTCTCTCATTTTTGGACAGATTTCTCCCAAATAAAGACCACATAACAGAGATTTTTACCACACTGCCTGTCTCAGTCTCTCTCATCAATAGATACATGAGATGATAGCCATGAAAATTTCTCAGCTAAACCTAGTTAAATCATGAGGGTCAGTTGTTCATTTAGTGTAACCAAAATCCACTGACTTCAGTTGAAAGACACTCACACATCAGTGGAGAACTTTTTCTCTTCTAGATTTCCCCTCTCCCTGTCCAAAAAGCCCTAAACCTACACACAAGCTTGCTATTCACAAGTACATTTACTGGAAATAGTCCTGTTTTGAACTGATTTTAAACATCAGTGTTACTGCCTGTCTTTTTGAATTATTACTGAACTTACATGTTCAGTGCAAGATGCTTTAGAAGAAAATACTATTTCTCCTTTTCTTTTTGCTTTATTTTTTCAAAACACCCACACATACTGCACTCTGTTCATCATTTTTTACCTCAATACCAAACACATGTTAATGAGGCTTTAATCATTCGTTAGTAGAACACAACATCATGGGGTTTTCTGTCCTCCACAGTTATACTGTGTATTTAATGGGTATTTCTACTAAACTGGTAGATATATCAAAAGCAAGCAACTAAATACTTATGTGTCATGATAAGAAAACTCTACCTTGAAACACTAAGATTCACTTTATATATAATTTACAGTTTCAGTTTGGTGGTTCATTTTATGAAAAAAACTAACAACAAAAAAAACAACATTGGGTTTGTCCCTCCAGTTAAAGTGGAACGAAGTATTTTTTTTAAAATGGTGTAAGAAAAATTAGGGTCTATCAAATCACAGCATTGTCAGATTACTTAAACGATGCAGAATTTTTGCCTCCAAAATGTGATTTTTATTGCTTAAAAAAATGTTAAAAATTAAAATTAAGGTAAACCACAAGAATATGTAACAAAGTGCCAAACAAAATAAAAATTTATTTTTGTGGAAGGGAAAGGTTTTTCTCTCTTACTTCTGTTCTGGAACCCTGAAAAGAGAAAATCCAGCTTTGTCTTCAATACAACATTCCCCCCACCCTTCCTCCAACATTACTTGATGTGTCTGTAGTTACTCAGCACTACTCCAAGAGTCCTGGTTAATGATGACACACGAGGCATGAACTAATATGTGCTGGCATTTATATGACTGTTAAATTTGCATGAGTGATGAGCAAGAACTACTTGAAAAAATGCAAGTACAGAAAAAAAATCATCATATGACTGTATAAGACTAAAATGGAAAATGGTTTTGTAGGCATTTTTTGCATAAGAAAAGAGATGGGCAGTATTATTAAACCTTGTCTTCTAGAGCAAGATGTGGTTAGTAACACTATCCTCATAATTTCAAACAAAACTCTTCCTGTATGCTATTTCTTATCCCACTTCATATTCTGCTTGACTAGGAGTAGCTGACTGCTGAAAAGAAGTCACCAGTCAGCAGGGTTTTCTGTAGATAAAATTAAACAGAATACAAATAAAGTATTTATACATATAAAACATATACATGCAAACAGAAATGGTGAATTATTATATGTAACTGTATCTGATCCACATTTAGAATCTGTCTGCCCAGATCCCAGTAACAATAATCTACAGTTTATGATAAAAATTCAGGTACTGCTCTGAAATTATAACCCACTGCAACCTGAACAGAATATGAATCCAGACAAAAATTGTTGTTAATTATGGTGCTATTTTGGGGAATATTGCCCACAGAAAACTGTGTGTTTTGTGGGGCATTTATGCAGAGTGTTACTCCTAAAGGACACAGATTCTCCTCAGCTTTACCAGCACAGGGAGATCTGTTATTCTCCTTGCTTTACTGAAAAGATAACACACCTTGACCTGTTTCAGATAGCTTTGCTGATGCACTCTGCGCTCAAATCTCACAAAAAAATGTGGTACTAACCTGTCTTGCCCAATAGCAGATGACCTTTGCTGGGAGAATGACCCCTCTTAAAAAGGCTTTGGTCTGATGACAGCCATTTGCCATTTTTAAACGTACAGAATCTTGAGCCTGTGATGGTTAGGAGTTAGCTATGAGGACTGTCTGGATTTATGGGGTTTTTTTTACTTCTTTTCTAATGAATCTGGATCAAATGCCCTAAAATGAAGACATCACCCCCCCAAAAGGAAAGACTGAGAAGTAGATTAAGAAATAGGCATCTATAAGTCCCCAGAGAAAAATTCTTTTCCCTCTTCTTTGCCTTTTTAAATATCTCTTGTATAGTAATGGCCATACTGTATATTTAGCTGCATTTTTAAACTACAAAAGTTCAGTCTAAAATTTCAATGAACTAATCTGATGACAATTAGGTCTCTTTTTTTTTTCTCCCCTTTTTTTTCCCGCATATTCATCTTGCATTGGATTGCAGTTTCGGACCTACATTCAGATGGGAAAAGTGGTATTTTAAAGTTACTGATTCAAAAGATGGCAAGGGAGAAATTCTATGTTGTTATGTTGAAAGCACATGAAATGAGAAACCTGCCACAAGGAAAGGGATTATCTCGTGCTTAAAAGGGGATGAAGACTGAGGGAGTCACACATCAGATGCACAAAATCTGTAGTCAGAGACATTGCCTACGTCATTAAACATGTCATTGCAAAACGAGGATTTCTCTTAATCCTGGAAGCTTTTGAGAAGTGGAAATGCACAGACCCAGGTATACAATGAAGAGTCTAAAAAGCTTTTGACTAATATGTGCAATTAAAGTAGTCATACATGTCACAACATGTATCCACCCCTGTATTTATTGCTCAAAGCATGACATGAACATATCATGTGCTTGGTGTACACTTGGATAATACAAAGTCAAACCAATCATCTTGGTTAAGAAGCCTCAAGAAAGTAATCCTCAGAGGCAAAGGGACTTAATTACATACTCTTACAACATATCAGAGATTTAATGCTCTCCTTGAGGAGAGAGCACATTTTGGTGGTTTTTTTTCTTTTTTTTTTTTTAGAGTGGACACCTGGGATCGCCACAACATGTGTGGCTGCCACCCACACCTTCCTCGGTGCAATTTTACCTCTGGACTTGGAAATTATGTTTACATTCCCCTCATGATTTTCTAAGTACTTTTATTGTGTTAGATACTATTCATATTTGGGAAGAAAGACAACACAGGACTTAAGGCTTCACAAAGACATACAGCCACAATACCACACTGCTGTAGTTCAGTGCACTAAACTCTTAAAAAAAGGACTGCAAAGAGATCATTAGGGAGCAGGACTCAGCTCTGTGCCTTGAAATACATTAAAAAAACTATGTTTATTAGTAGGGAATAAAAGATGCTTTAAAATAGACAATCTTTCAGCATCTAAAGATAATATGTTCCATTTGAACAGTGAATATTTAAAACAGATTATACCTTATCACAAATATTAATCAGTGACTACGACTTGTCGTTTTGCATCAAATGCTGTAAATTTTAACTTGCTAACAATAAATGTAATATAATGTAATAAATGTAATCTGCATTATCTTACCATGCTTAAATGAACTCTATTAAAATATTTAGAGCAAATATTTTTCATATTTGTCACTTTGACAAACTAACTAGGAATCAAAGACACTGTCTCCGCCTCTGTCATAGTATTTTCAAGCATCTTAAAAACATCTAGAGAGCAAGAAAATAAAACCCAACCCCTAAAATGCTTTGTCCCTCTCCAAAATAATTCAGCTCCCCACTTGTCTACTATTGGTGGAAAGGTGTTTAAAGGGCCTAGAAAGAGAAGATATGAAGAAGAACCAGCCAGGTTTATAGTTGCTTGTGCAACTGGTAAGTAATTGCCCAAGTGTTGATCTAGCACAACAATGTGCCAGACCCAACAGGACTGTTCTGCTGCCTGAGAGTTGTTCATACATCAAAGGTTTATGTCACCCAAAGCCTCTCTTGTATCATCACCACCACTTTTCCATGATGGAGCACTAACTATCCATTAGACTAAACATCCATTTTCTTGGCTTCTGCTGTAGTAGTTTTGGCACAGTAATGTCTGGTTTAGGAGAGTTCAGACTATATAGAAATCATATAGCAGGCTATAGTCACTAAGGAAATCGCAGCCCAAAATTGTTCACACTAACAATCTTAATTGTTAAGTTTAAATGCAGTGTTAAAAATTTCTGCAATCCTGAACATCAGTTTTTATTCACATATTTCATAACAGCTGAGCAGCAAGTGCAGGAGACTACCCAGAGATCCTTTGGTGCAGTTATGCAAAAAAGACATTTCAAAATTAATTATTCTAAAAAGATAAACTTCCAAAAACTGCCTAGAGAAATTTGTCATTCAAACCAACATTTAAATACTGAATCTGGGAAACCCCAGAAAGATGAGAGTGCACATACTTGCATTTTGTTGTTGTTTTGATGTTTATGATTTAGTATAAAAAATTAGTGCAGAAGTTCACTGTAAAAAGCAGAAAAGGATATAGACACAAGCCAAATGAAAACCTGAGTCACTGTAAACCATTGCCCTTACATGTGGAAATGGAAACTAGATGCATTCATGCTATTAACATCTACTCTTCTGGTACTTGCTGGGTAAAAATGAGGTTATGAATGCCCACTTCTGGTGCAGCAGAAGAAAAAGTCACAAAACTCTGGTCTGGCAGCAGTCATTATACTCTTAGTTCAGCTTTACAACAGGCCACTATAAGAGCAAGATTTTGACTTTCTCAGGTATCTTATCAGTGAAAACTTACCTTTCCATCAGACTCATAATTGCATGCTAGTAAATATATGCTCCCAGGAAGGATTACCAAGTAAGCATTTACTATTAATATTGCTGATAAAACATGTCTAAATTATTTTATGGCAGAAAAAAACCTGGGGGCAGGGTGAGAAAACTGCTTTTGAAGTCTCCTGTGGCACATTAATTTGGCTTATTTAAGTCAAGTGAAGTGCTGAGTGGTGATGGAAAGGGAATTTTGATGAAGTGCTGAAGATCTATTTACTGTTCTGTCTTGCACTGGGGACAACAGAATGACTCAGAAGAGGAACTGCCAAGAGTATAAGTAGCAGAATTATAAAATTTGGAATGTTTTGTAAATAAGTAAAATAAATACAGAATCCAGCTTGGTGAGTATTTACTGCTTTTTACACTTCCCCTTAACTATGTAATTCTAAACTGAGATAAGCATCATCCTTTGGTGTCTAGAGAGTCTGGATGCAAGTATCTTAATGCCTTTGTACAGCAAGATTTTGGTCACATACAAACCATTACTGTTCCTTCTTACCTTTGGAAAGCTCAGCACTGACAACAGAGTTTTCTTAATGGTAATGACATTCGTGTCTTATGATCACACATGTACATCATATGCATACATACCACCTGAGCATGAATTCTGAACAAAGCAGATGAACCTGAATATATCCAAGTTTTACTGAATATGTCACTCTTACGAGGTGAGTCAAATTCTCATTCTGGATAGAAAGTTAGTGAATGAACTTATTTAAGTCCTACTCAACATAAGAAATCAGTATAAGGCCTTGCATACTTAGATACACTTTATGATTTAAAGCTATGTTTTCAGCACAAGAAATATGTGTTTGAAAGACAGCGTAAAAATATCATAAATAGACTTATTTTGGCTGGAACAAAAGGAGTGCATTAGCTAAGTGGCTAAAGAAGGAGTGTGGTTTAACAGCTCATTCAAAGCAAACTGGCTAGTGAAGTCTGTAGCTCTATGATAACATGCTAGTATCTCAAGAAGTTCTGACAGAGGAAAAAAAGATGGATAGGATACACCCTAAGAGTGTCATTAAAGCCTTTCAGGGGCTAATGTAATGCCCTCAGACACATGCTGAGAAATAACTCTCACCTTTACCATGTAGACATGCATGGAAGTGTAGCCTGTACTCCCTTTGTACTGGTTGCTGCCAGCAATAAAGGGACCTGATAGCCAGTGACAAGTATCACAGATCTAGGAAGACTGTCCCAGGAGGATGGTCTTAATATTGGCAAGACTTTCAAAACAAACGAAACGCTTCCAGATGCATATGCCTGTCTTTCTTGTATTGTTGAATCCCTTAGATATCATTATATTTGGTAAGTGTCCTGTTGCAATGGTGTTTTGGGAAAAGAGAAGCAGATACTACTAACATCAGCCTAAACTTTTGCTTAATAAAGCCTAGAGACCTTTATGATTTACACTTCAACCAATAAAAACTGAAAATGTTTCAGAATTTATTGCCGCAAAACTGAAAGCTGTAATTCTCTAGTATACAGTGATGGACAGATTAGAAATTCTATACAAAGCTTCAAATATGTCTATGTAATTATGGAAAGCTTTTTCCAAGAGAAAAGCTCTTCACAGACTGGACTATTATCTACTGTATTTGCCATTCTTAGATTGTAGCTTGTTATATATCTCACAGGTACTGAGAGATAATAAAACTTCACAGCAAACTCCCCCCCCCCCAAAACAACAAAAAAACCAGCATTCCCCCAAGAAAACCCCACAAAACAAACAAAAATCATCTATTTGAGAATCAAATTCCTGCAGTTTACAGCCTGAAAACTGCTATAAATGTATATTGAACTTAGGCATTTTCTACATAAGAGAGTTGTTACATGGCTGTTAGATTAAAGCCTAATGTAGTTTACCACTCTATTACAAAATCTCTTGTCCTACATGCAAAGTCTCACAGTAACTTCTGTGTATTATAAGTCTGTGCAATGTCATTGACTTTTGCAAAAGAGGAGGAAGTGTTACTCCTGCTTGTCCCAGGTCCCTTCCTTTTGCACCTATAGTTCAAAGATCTTAAGCTTCATCACCATTGCCATGCTCTGTTATTAGAGAGCACTATTTTAGTGTGGTGGAGAGTCCACATCAAAGAAACTATGTACAGTGTGAATAGAAGCTATCAAACTTCACATAATATGGCAAATGCTCAGTTACCCCTGTGTAATCACCTTCCCTTCAGACTGCCAGGAGGAGCACTTCACTGCCTGCACCCAACTCAAAGGGAACATCTGAAGTTGCCACTCAAAGCACTGAGCTGCTGGAGCCACCAAGGTGGTCAGAGAAATCCATACTCAATCAGTGGTGGGGAGGGACACTTTGGCAGGTTGAATACAGCTGGGAGAAAAGCTATGAGGAGTGAAGTGCTTAAGCAAATAGTCCAGAGAGAGCAGAGTGACCAAACACCGCTTCAAAGTTCAGGGAGGACTGGCAATGTGTTTGTCTCTGCCCTATTCAAGGAAATGGTCTTCGTGTAAATTCCAACCAGAGACAGGTTGCACCAATATGTGCAACTGCCAGCACTCTCCATTCCTTTCCTAATGCAGGCAAAACTATGAGGCTAGAGTGACCAATTGTTTGGGCCAAAGGGGCAAGGATACAAATGAGATATTTCTCATTACACTGTTAGAAAATATAGATTACACAGATACAGAGGGCAAACACTAGTCATGCTGGTATTCTCAGATCTCTACACCGACCCTATCTGGTATATATTCATTATTTTTACATGTTCAAATAATGACTGTTTTCCCTATTGACAAACATGGGTTAAAAACATAATAAACATAGTGGATTTGGGTTGGTTTTATTAATGAATTGGCAACAACGGTCCCTGCACCATTCATCTCTCAACAGCTGTTTATATTTTATTCTAAATCTGTAAAAACATTGCTTTGTAATCCCCTGATCTGTACAATAATTTCCTCTTGTTCCAAGCTGTTATAGGTGTCTTTGAACTACTCAGAAAAAAAAAAAAAAGAAAAATAAAAAAAGACTACTCCTCTGTTCCTTCAAGACAGGAGCACTTTCATCACATAAATGAACATCATAAAAAATGAACACCGAAATCAAAGCCAAAAAACAAAGGTGGATGAACTCTGTACTGCAATAGGATAAAAGTCAGGATGTCTGTGGAAAACTCTCAGTCGTTATTGCTTTAAATTGCTCTTGATTTGTGCAAAGGAACAGACCAAGTCAGCCACGCCTAATCTTTCTTCAGAGTTATCTTGAGCGCTTATTCGCTGCTCTCCTGCTCACTAGGAATTCTGCTCACTGTTTGTTACAGCCAGGAACAAGACTGTTAAGCTCAGCCCTTGTTGATAAGTAGGCGTTGTTACTTATGGATATCCTGTTGTGCTGGCCTCCTGGAGTCCTGAATTTTCTTATTGTTCAAGCCACAGTGATTTCAGGGCAGCGCTCTTTAAGAAATACAATGTCTAGTTGAAAACTTGTCAATAAGGGTCCTAAAAATAGCTGAGGTATGAGCAAGTACAAATAATCTTCTATCTATTTGCTTCTCTGTAACAACGGTGTAACCGGAAAACAGAAAAAAAAAAAAAAAAAAAAATAAATCTTTAAAAACTGGAATGAGAAGGCAGTGGCTCAGCTTGTGATTTACTGTATCGCTGAAGAGATTAGAAACAATGCGCACATTTGGAACAATGTGAATAGGCGAATGATGTATTCGTTAAACTACTGGAAGAGCAAAAAAACCCATACCCAATACAGAAAGTATTGTCAAAAAAGTGAATAACATAAAAAGATCTCTGGGCCAGCCAGTTCAAATCAGAATAGCTTAAATGAAACAAAAGAAACAAGGTTTACAGCAGCATTACTCTTTTTTTTTTCCAAGTTACAGAACATCATAAACATGTTTTTGGCAGAACGTGGCCTTATGGGATTAGATGATTATTAAAACACCTACTTAGATTGTAGTTCATTAATGTGCATATTAGATTTGAACATACCTTTTGGTATTTAATGACCACTTTGTTGAGACAGGAGAGTCATATTGTACAAGCCTGACATTATTTTGCTTTTAGAGATTTCCATGAATATAAAATTTACCAAATTATGTTTTTAAAAGTAATTTTTAAAAGCATCCCAACCCCTTTTATAGCTCAATGTCCTCTTTATTACCCTTCTCTGGGAAGTATATGACATTCAAGAGATAGCAGGAACGACAGACAGAGTAATCTAAAAGGGACAAAAGAAAACCAAGCAGCATTGTTGAGGGGAAAAAAGGAAAGAAATACGAGAGGCTCTAATCTAAACAAAAACAGAAAAAAAACTTGGAAAGAATTTCAGAAAAGAAGTATGTTTAATTGCCTACAGCCCCAGGAGAGGTAATTTATGTGCCAACAAGTTATGGAGGTTTTATGTGCCTATTAGTCTGCTATTCAATTAAAAAATGTGTACTTACCATGGCAACCTCTATGTCTCATGATACACATGCTAATTCTAAGATATCTCTGCAGAGCACCTTCTTAAAGAAATATATACCACACCACCAGCCAAACTCTGGATTTCCACAGTCACTGTGAGGCAGTAAAAGGAATATCCCATACAAAAATTAGCAATGATAGGCTTGGGAGTAGGGTGGGTAATCTTACTGTACTCTTAGCAACTCCGTATGGGAACCCAGCAGTGTAATGCACACACACACAGCACATTGCTGCCTAAGGGGCAACTCACCATACAACCTTGCCAACATTTCCCTTCTTGCCCACAAAGATAATACTCTTACACTTTGAAACAATGCTGCTTTTCCTGTGGGATCTGTTTTGGACTGACTCACTAATTCCTCAGGCCCCACTTCCACTGAAGCTGCGTAAGCTTTCAAGTGTATTCCCCTTTATTTAAAGCCTGCCAGGTCATGTACCTTCCCTTTGGTTCAGTCTTCACTGCCTGGGAATTCCCTTTCTCACCAGCCCACATCAGACTCGCTGTTCTCAGCAGGCATTGTTCTTCTCCCTCTTCCTTATTTGAGCTTTCCATAACAACAGCAAGGCTGATTTTCCACTTACTAGCTTACTCCTTCTCAGATAAGGACTATCCACTGCCAAGCTTCTTGGTCAGCTGAATGTAATTAGTGGATCAAAGCATTTGTCACATACACAACCTGGGAAATATACCTTCTTCAAAAATATATATACTATGCCATCCATAATTTTTAAGTATTAGGGAGAATTTAAATACAGTCCTTTGGAAAGTAAAGGCAAGAAGGCATTGAAATGACAGCCTACATTTCTAGTGGTTTTCTTGGCATTAATTGCTTCTCATTATCATCTTCCTCCCCTTCAATAACTACTGAAAGAAGATCAGAATTCTCTTCCTGCAGCTGTAGAACAAGGTAGTTCTTCACTTGTCTGCAGCTCATTTAAGGCTACTGCTAAAGCACTCAGAATACAAAAAAAGGAAAGCATCATGTTATCTAAAGTTTTGGATTTGCTGAGAACTAAGCTTCAATCACATTTCAAAGAAATTTTGCTTCTTTCCTTGTTTTCTGTAATAACAAGGAAACTAGTCATCTTTTAGTCCCTATCTTTAGACACTCAATATTTATACTCAGATGTTGGAGGTCCCAGACTGTTTTCTGCTTGTAAGCACTTCAGAGGCACATACTATGGGAAAATGAGTATCAAGTCACAAGCTCAAACCCTTTGCAGCCATAAACAATGTCACAGAAGTCTTTTTTAAAAACAAACAAACAAATAAAAGATTCACATCATATCCAGTGCCATTCTCAGTGGGAGAAAAATACTTGTTAGGTTTAAGGAAGCACAAATCAGTTCTGACCTGCAAGAAGCAGCTATTTTAAACACAGTAACTGATGGATGTGTGCCTGTATTTGATGCTTTCACCTGACACCAACAGAACGCAATGAAATGGCAGCAAACAGCAATTTTAGATATAGACCCTTCACCTAGATTTTATTTTCTATAACTGTAAGAAGGTGTAAGGTTTACTCACATTTCTGAGGCAGAGAAGTGCCATGCTGCAGTTCCTCATGACAGTAGCAACAAAAGAATTCCTAACTCACATAGCTTATTCCAAAGCTTAGGAGTGGGTAACTATCCAACTTAAACCTTCTCCCTTCTGAAAGACTCACAAAATTTGAACAGTAAACCCTCTTGCTCTTCTGGCAGAGAATGAACCTGGCTGGCCACCTGACTGCTTATCACCAGCATGTTAACATCAGCTGTGAGGGACCAGCACTCACACTGGGGTGAAGACAGGCTCACCTGGTAGTAAAAAGGTTTCTTTGCTTGTTTCCTCCCTGCTCCACCTGTGATGTTTTCCCTCACATCAGATTACACTGTATAAAATATGGAATGGAAATATGAAGTCTGGGTTGAACTAAAGATAAATGGTGTTGATATCTTCCTACAAGATCTTCTTCTCACCAGTATTTGTACTGATACCATAAGGGCATCTTCAGAGAAAAGAAAAACATTTTCCTGAGAGGGGAGAAATACATGACTCAGTACATAATGCAAACTGTGCATTAGGAACTGTAATCTGTGTCAAGCTAAGGAAACTTTTGAAGATGTTTGGTATGAATGTGCTGCACTAAAGGTAGATTGCAACTCTTCCCACTCAAGGGAGAAACAGATCTGAGCTGCTTTTTCACATGATGGATGTGAGTGATTTTCATGAGCAAGCTACATTGTCCTTTTTGTATTACATCTCTACGATCCTGGGAGGGGAAAGTAGCTAAAAGCATCAATTTTGATACAAATTCTTTATAGTCTTTAAATTGGGCACTGCTACTTTAATAAGCCACACCTGGTTAAGATTCCTGTTCTGCTGAATTCCTCCTGCTGTAATGAGCCCTGAACATCAGGCTGAGGCTGTGATCAAGACAATACAATTAATCACCAGACCGTGCACAATTTCAGTAACATGAAAATTGCACGCAGTTAGATTTTCTAAGTAAAACTAATATTTCATGCAGTGGAAAGGGTGAAGTTTCGGTGCATAACAAAAAAGAATTTCAGAGGTTTTAAAAAACCTGGCAGTCAGCAGGGCCACGTGAAGGTGAATGCATAAATCAAACTATACCATCTGTTATAGAAAACTTAACAGGAATTAAGTGGCTCATATTTTCTAAAAATACCTTTCTTCACAGTGTGCAGAAGCACTGAATATCTAAGGAGGAATACTGGAATTGGACTTTAATTAGGAAAAATTGAGTTTTGAATACAACATGAGCTTAGGCAAACTATCAGCAAGATAAGCTTATTGGGAGAAAAATAGGAATTAATATTTGCATGGCAAAAATATAATTTTGATGGGAGCAGGAGAGGGGCTTAAAGACACGTGGTGGACCCATTTTTAGTATTTTTTCAGCTGCAGCTTGAGGCCTTACAGATAGATACAAACAGTGACAAGTAGGCCATGGCTGACTTCTGGGAGACTTTCTATTCTTGTGTGATCTAAAATACAGTGGTCACTTAAGTGAAACAAAAATTCACATGCAAAAAGCTTTCCTGTGTGTTTGAGAGCCCATTTCCATGCAGCAGTTGTTTCTATGTAAATGCAGTACTTGCCAGAAATCCTATTCAAACTGCAGAGATAAAATACAATTGTCACCTCTTTCTAGGCTCACCTCCAACACCAGCTGGTGGGAAGGCACAGCTTCTGGAGAGTGCTGGTAGCTCCTTTCTTCCTTTTCCTCATTTGAAGAAAAGCATGGTAATTTGTTTTCCCAACCACTGAGTTCTAAATCTTCAGGGATTTTTGATTTTTTTTTTCTTTTTACCTACGATTTTGCACATCTCTAGTCAAGGAATCTAAAAATGCTGTCTACACACAAGCAATAAAGATAAAAACAGGAGGCAAACCTGAAAACTCTATATAGGAGTGGAATAACAAAGACTTCCATAGAGAAGAGGTATAGACAATGGTCCAAGAGATCACAGAATCATAGAAAGATCATACAAAAACCTAAACAGAATAATTTAAATGAACTGGTACAACTGAATGTTTTGGGGAAATGACTTTCAGCCTAAATAATCAAAAGGGTAGGAAGGATAAAGAAAAAAAGGGACTTAGAAAAAATCAAAGTAATACACAGAAAGACAATAAACAAAATGCATTCAAAAACCAACCTGATCAAAATCAGCCAAAAAGGCTGATTTTGAGGGGATAATTAATTGAGGTTTATAAAAAAAGTTTCCTATTTCTGGTTCTGCCACTATCCTAACGTAGCCTTCAATTTCTTCTGCAACCCTTCCTCAATCTTACCTTCTCTGCAGATATTATGAACTCTTGTAGGAAAGATTTGCTGTATATTTTTACAATATTTTTATATCTTAAAACAAAATAGTGGCTTGCTCTCAGGTTGTGCCTCTTAATATTACTGTAGCACAAACAGTAAATAGCAGTAATCACAGAATCACAGAATTGTTGTGGTTGGAAAGGACCTCTAAGACCACCACATCCACTCGTTAAAATCACCCCTTCGCCCCTCCACCCCTCCAAAAAAGATGGGCATAGATGGGCAAGCTGCCAAAGAATTTTCCTTAAAATTTTTAATGGCAAATGACAGTTCTGTGATATTGACACAGCTCAACTTAGCCAATGATATTCAATTTTTGTATCATAAAAACTGACAGAAAATATGTTTCATCTTAGTTCATCCAAAATAGAAATACTTGCTACCTGAACTTATCCAAAACATTTCAGAAACTGCACTTCTTAAACTGCCCATAAATTAATGGCAATCCATCTTTTAAATAACATAATATTAGCAATAACCTCATTGTATGTTGCCCTGACTGAGAGTGACAGGGAATGACCACCTATGATGGGAGGAAGGAAAACAGCAGTTCTTGAAAAGTTAGAAAACAATGTTGGAAAGTGCTAAAAAACAGGTTGCTATGGAAAGCAACAGATAATTGAAGCAGTTTTGGATGTGGTGCAATGGTATAAAGAATAATCAAAGGATATTTTGAATATGCATACTCCTAGAAATGACTAAAAATGTTTTCTTTGTGCATGCTTCTGGAAATGGGAAATAAGAGGAATAGAGATGTGCTGTGATAAAAATGGCTCCCATTCCATAAAACATGTGTGGGCAGGGACAAAAGGAGAGCCATTTCTTCCATTTCTTTTAGTGAGTACTGAAATAGACTTCATTCTCTTTTAAAATCAGATTCAATTCATGGAAATAAATATTTAAAACATTATAAAAGAAATTTACCTTATATATGAGTAATCACAAGAATAAACATTTTATTTTGGGGGTTTTTTTTGAATCCTTGGTTTTCCTGTAGAAATCTTCTTGTGGTCAATTCCCTTCTCTGTGTTTTTAAGGCACATTAAGGTGCTACAAAACAATTAATTATTATTAAATAACTACAATTTTTTAAAAAAGCTGGTTTGTCAGTGGCTGGAAGTTCAACAGAGATAACCAGGTATTTTACAGTTAACCCCAGGACACATCCATGCTGGGGGTGTGCTCGGCTGTTCAGAGAATGCTTCCCAGTCCTGGTGAAATAAGTTTGGGTTTAGAAGCTGTCTTGCTGAAGAACATACTCCCAACACATCATCTCACTGATCCATGAGGACAAGGTGGGAAGCTGCTCACCTCACCCAGAATGTTTCCAGTTGTTAAAGCAGGGTGAAAATGTGCCTTCTAAGGGCAGGGATCAGAAGGACCTCTAGCTGTCTCTCACTATGAACTATGATATTAAGAGGCTGTTAGAGCCCCTGATGGGGTGGCACCCTGGGCTGAGGGGGTCACTCTGGCAGGTGCAGGGTGGTAAAGCTACTGCATAGTCAGGACATTAGTACTCCTTGTACATACTTCAGCCATCCTCAGTGCAGACATAGTGTCTGGCTCCTTGGAAGGAGATGTTGCCAAGGGCTACACTCAGGGAGTAAAACTAAACACACTTTCAAGCCTAAACGAAGGGCAGAATGTATTGGTGGGGATACAGCAATCCTCCCAGTTCTAAGGCATGTGCCTTAGAACATATACATACATATACATACTCACACATATATACATACATGGTTCATTTAGAGGTTTTATTGTTAGAATTATAATTAGGTCCCCAAATATACTGTGTATATGTATCAAATTAAGCTCCAGTAACCAGGGATTTTCTAGCAATATGTACTTTGGTTGATTTCCTGTAATTCTCATACTAAAATATTTTACCATAACAAACTGTGTTTAAGTAAATAGCCCGTTACATTGCTCATGCTTACCAAGTGTTATTACTACCTCTTTCCAAGAGAGAGCAGTAGAGAATTGTATGATCATTACACTGGATAGTTTTACTCAAACACACTCAATTTACATTTTCGACTCTGTAACCTTTTAGCCTATTGACCATGAAAAATGCTCCAACATAACATGACACATATAAATGTTTAAAGTCCAAAGGGTAATTATCTATATTCATAGTTAAAACTGTGCCTTGATTTCACAATAGAAACCATATGTTCACTCAAAACACTTTCAATAAGCTAAATAGCACCCAGCTTAACCCTGAGTTAGTTTACTGGTTAAAATAATAGCAGCATCTTCTTCTAATTCAGTAGTTCATTTATCATTTTTGATCAAGGCATTGAATGTGAACTTTCAATATTTGAAAGATTAACTTGAAAAATAAACTGCATGGAAGAATGACAGAAATTCTACCGATTCTTAAATTTTATCTTTAATGTCATGTAATGTGTCTGATAACAGCTCAAATAAGTTACTTAGCTTGAAGTAGAATTCTGTGTTGCCTTACATTTAATAAACTAGTACTCTCTCCCAGAAGAAAAGGGCAATGGCTTGCAGACTATTTTTTTATTCACAGAGCAGTGCTTAACATATTGCCATTTAGAACAAGTCCTGACCATTTGCTTTCATGAAAAAAACCCAAATCACTCCCAGGAAGTATGGAAAGTATGGACCAGAAGCATTGTAACACTCACTTAAGGTCTCTGCAGCAGTAGTAAGGAAAGTATAGCAGTGAAGTTATACTAAATGGGACTTCACTTAGGTTTTGGAATAAGCAAACTATTTAGATACACATTTTGTTATCTGGCTTCTAGTAAGATAAAAAGAGATTGTTTCGAACTTTCAGAATCACTGCAGCAGAAAATTACAAACAGAAAACAAAATTGTATATTAGGGGAGTAATGACAAGTCAAAGGAAAGAGACATACTTTAAAAAAATCACAAGCAGGCAAATTACTTTTCAATGAGTGCCAACTCTCTGCACATTAAACTGGTTAAAAGCTCCTTCTCTCCCTGCTTGTCATGTCATTGTTCCCTGTCAAGCAGCAGAGAACACCTCCAGCTAGTACATGATATACAGGATGCTTCATCAAAAAAGGTATTCTCTGTCTTTGTATTTGAATTGACATTTTCCCTATGTATATTACAAAAGCCCTGTGGAAATGGCAGCGGTCTATGGTGCAAAAGAAGTCAGATTCAGATACAATTGTATGCTAGTCTCATTTCAAAATGACATTAGTACGTGTGGAATTGATTGCCTTAAAAACACACAGGTACAACTATGACAACAACAAAAAAAACCCCACTTTGTCTGGTCTTCAGCTGAGCTTTATGCAGTAAATTTGAGCTCTTAGACTTACAAGACTCTTTGTTCCACCTCTCCAACCTTAGAGAAGAAAAATGATTCTCCTGAAGGAAAAGGCTGAATCCATGGGTTTGTTTTATTAGGATAAGAGTGTTGTCCCTCATAAATTTGGAGTCTTGCCTTGAACTACTTGCTTCTAAAATGTTGTAGATTTACATCCAACGTTGCATGATATGCTCTAAACAAGTCAGTGGAACTGTTCACTCTCAGAAAAGCTGGCACTAAACCAATTTATTCACTGTGCAAGGGTCTTTATACAGTTCTCTTGTACACCTTTGCTATCATTTATGCATCATTTACCATCAAGATAGGAACTGCTAATAAATCCGTTATACTGAATGCTGCAAGTAAATTGGGAAGGTCTTTCATATTTAATATCTCAATGACTCTGTAGCCTTCATTTTGTCATATTGTAGATTATTTCTGGATAAACTTTACTTGAGTTCCAGTGTTATCAACAGTCCTTCTGCACATCAACTTATAAACCAACACACTGAACATTTGCATTTCTGTGAGAACTGTTTTTGCATGATTAGTCCAAGGTAATATGTTTACAGTATGACTTTCCTAACTACATATAATTACAATTTGGATTGGATGAACTTGGCTTGAAGAGAACTAAGAATTTGTCAAAATAGCTTACTGTGTTTGCAGACTACAATATTTTCAAAATTCAAGTTTACCGAGTTTTACTTTCTGCTCCATCTGCAGTAAAATTATAGAATGTGTTCCCAAATGAAAGAGCTTGATTAGTGATTTCTCTGGAAGAGCCTTGGGTGGAGAAATGCAAAAGCAAGAGAGTAGATGTCTCCATAATACTTACTAATAAATACATTGATACCTCTCTTTGCCCATATCACACAGTGTTATGGTTTAACTCTAGGCCTGCAATTAGACAAATGACAGATGCTCACTATTGATCCCCCTCCCCAGTAGAGAAAGGAGAGAGAATAAGAGGGAGAGGCTTACGAGTTGGAAACTAAACTACGCAACTTTAATGAAACTGTAATGATGAAAAATTTTTAAATATATACCAACGTGCACAAAAGCAGTATCACATTCTTCTCCCATCCCTTCCAGTAATGCTCACATCACCACTGAGGATGCAGGGTAACCCTGGAAAAGTCCCAGGCTGTACTCCAGGGGTCAGCGGCAGACAGGAGCTGAAGGTAGGACCATATGGATTCAGGAGGTAATGGCTCAGGACATTGGGCAGAAACTGGATGGAATCCTCCCAGGATGCTGCCATGGGCAAAGAAGAACTTGACCCTCGTGGTGCCTCAACTTTACGCTGATTATGATTCATATAGGATGGGATGCTCCATTTGATCAATTTTGGTCACCTGTCTTGTCTGTTCCTCCCTAAAGGAGGGTTGAAGGTGAGACCCCATTCCTTTTCTCTTTCTGGATCATAAGACGTTTTTCAGAACCGAGTGGTGGCTTTGGTTCTGCAGACTATTCTCTAGCAGTAACTATAAAAATCCAGCATTGTCAGTCCTAGAATCAGACACGGAATGACAAACATGCCATTAATTTCAGCACGTGCATCTACCTAGAAGGTGACTTCTCTGAATACATAGTTACAAGAAAGGAAATCAGTTCTATCCTGGCCCAAACCAGAACACACAGTTATAGTCCTGTTATGGCCTCAGGGAGGAGGCTGAGCTGGGCATAGAAAGCATGGCCCCTCGGGTGCCTGAGATGGCTTTTCTTGAGGCTGGGAGCTGCTGCCATTTCAGTTCAATGTTGCTTCTGTGACAACAGCATCTGATCATGCTGAGATGAGGAACTTCCTCATTTGTAAAAGCAGAAGAGTGTGTGTGTGCTTTTCATTACATTTTAACTCAAGACAAAAGGTGGATAAAAAAAGCCAGGTGAACAGTTCATTAAATTTCCCTCTCAGTAACTCAGCCAGTAACAAAGTGATACATTGTTAATCAAACTAAATCATGCTCTGCAGATTAACAGATTCCTGACTGTTAATGCCTGAAGTAATAAGAAAAGAGAAGCTGTTAGAAAACAGGGAAACTAGCAGTTCCTGTTGTTAAAGTGCTGGAACCAAATTTATTTACAGACATAAAGAGAGCAGAGAAAGAAGCTTTCATCATAATCATTGTCTAAAAGATGGAATCGTGGGTTTTTATTGAACTCTATTTAAAGGATTCTCCAGAAAGATTCAGTTTCTGGGAACTGGCTGCTTTCCTTCATGATTTTGCTCTTTATTTCCACAATTACATTCTCTTGATCCTCTTTGATACCTAGTCATTCTTTTAACTGTTCCTACCTGGACAAGAGGTTTATTTAGAATATATTGGTTGTTTTTTGGGGTGGGTTTTTTTTGTTTTTTTTTTTGTTTGCTTTGGGTTTTTTTGTTTGGTTGATCTTTTGGGGTTTTTTTTGTGTTTTGGTTTGATTTTTTGTTTGGTTTGGTATGTTTTTTTTTAGTAGGCTTGAGTCTCAGAAAGATATATATACATATATATGCCTCTGGATACCTAAACTGAGCCATGACTTCCAGGACAAAGACTTCAGTGATTAATCTAAGTGGAAGGTAATTGCCAGGCTTCCTGTAATTTTCTTGTAGACAAACTTCCTTCTTTCTTCCAGTAGCTTTTCTGAAAATATTTGTCAATGGTACAAAACATGTCTGTAGAATCTCTTAATATCAGAAGACAACAACATTAAGGAGGGCTCACGCAGCTGTGTTCAAATCTGTGAAACATGCTCTTATCCACTCTTTTACAAAAGTCAACTAATACAAAGCCCTCTTTGTTAGTTGTTCACATTTATCTTTACTGTCTTCCATTCTTCTTCATTTTTATTATTGTTAAGGGCATATTTTTAAATAATAGTTCATCATCTTTATCATTCTGAAATGTTGTTATTGTAATTTTCCTTTTCTATTGAAAGGACTTTCTTTCTCATTAGGAGTTTTATGAACACTTCAAATCTTTTTTTGTTCTCACAGCCCCTAAACATTTCCTTTCTTCCTCTTTTCTTTTACTACTTTTATCCTACAGTGACAGAGGGTACTCTGCTGACTATAAAGTAATCAAATTTGTTTATCTTTTAATTTCAGTAGATTTTTGTAGTTATTTTACTAAACTTCAAGCTCTTTTCTTGTGAAGCAGCACTGTCTGCTTCTTAGTTTAAAAGCAGTAGAAAAGAGGAAAATTTTAATATCCTTCTTCAGTCATGTCCCATGCATTTTATTTATCAGAAGTGGAAATCTGGACTGCCTGGAGTAAATGGCAATATTGATACTGACTTTTAAATGGCCAGCTTAGTTTAGATGTCTTAATATAGGTTTTCTCATTTGTCTTTGTACTTGCAATGGATACATCATTTGCCATACTAAGTTTAAACAGCTTATGGTCCTTGGCTCTAGGATATTGCTTTATTTTCATATCCTCAGGCAACTCCATCCTCTTGCTAAGAATTAGATCTAGGGCAGTTTTGACTTTTTTTGCAAATGATGAAATTCTCTCTTTGACACAGCATGCTTGGATATATCTGTTTCCCAACAGATTTATGAGCAGCTAATATCCCCCATGAAGAAAGTACTTTCTAGCCAAGAATTATCTGTACCCTGCTGGCCTTAAGTTTGAGTGGTTTGTAGCCAATATCTGCTATTTTTCAGTTTTGTGTTCTGATTCTCCATTTCTCTGTTGCTAATTAGTTTGAGTAACCTTGCAGGAAAAGATCTGTGTGTGTTCATTAGCCATGTTGTTATAAACAGTCCCACCTTACTGCCTCTTCCAGCTTTGTAGAACATTCTGTCAAGATTTTATTGAATGTGAAAGAATTTGTTTTGAAGACTTGAGCTGTGCTTCGTTGCTGTGATTGTTACAAATTATTGTCAATTTGGGGAATGAACTAGTGCACATAAATGACAAAAATAGCTGAATAAAATTAATAGTTAGAATGAATTTCCTCAGAAACACTTCTACAGATGCAGTAATGATGAAACATTGGCCTAGATTCCAATGGTTTCAATTCCACATAAATTCCTTAATCAAATGTTTCCCACTGGCTAGGTGCCCCTGAAGGCCTCCAAGAAGCTACAAGGAAACACAGATAAAATCTAGGCTAACTAAATTTGGATTCCTGTGTGTGTCCCTATGGCAGATCACAGTTCTTTTTGCACTAGCAGAACATCCAAGAACTATACATGCATAGATTCATCCCAATGACAGAAAGCAGTATATTCACCTAAGTACAAAAATTAACATCTGTGCATATGGATTCAAAAACTCAAATTCCCTTTGTACTATTACCATTATTAGAAATGGTAACTGCACTGATACAATATTTGTTATCACTAAAAAAAATCAATAGAAAGAGTAAACTAGGAAGTTTTGCTAGGCATCTGACAGGATTAATTTGAACCCCTTTATCTCTCATGTATCCTTGTTTTAGTTTGTGGCTCTTCAGGAACTGTCAGGGTATTACTGCAGAGCATATATCAAATAGTCCTTTTAAATTTCTGTAGAGTGTTCACAAACGGACTTGAAAACAGTGTTTCTCAATACCTTCATTCTGAACAATATGAGTGAATACTTAGTACTTTTCTCTTTTCTTCCTGGTGCTTCTCAAATGCTTTTCCGCACAGGTTGTTCTGCAGACAGTAGTCCATGAAAGATTTAGGAAAAACAATTAAATGGAAACTTCTGTCTAATTTCTTCTTAGCAAATGTTAACTATAAATTTCCATCAATTAAATAGTTGAAAAAAAATTTTGCTTTCTATAGAGTTTTAAAGAAGACACAACTGCCTGACTTCATCTATTCTTTAAATTACGTTATTATTTCATTGGAGCCTTATCTTCACAAACATTAGTGGATGGATGATGCTATTAAGGGTCTGTGGTCTTGAACTTTTTTTTTTTTTTCCTGGCTAATGACTGCGATTCTTAGAAATTACATTAATAGAGATGAATTTGGGAGGTGAGACATTTAATTATTATTTACATTTCCTTATACAATGTAAGAGGAAAGCAGATTTAAGTACTGCTCCCATGACTGTACTTCTTCACCACAGTGCTGACTGTATCATGAGTGAAAATCTATGGCTGTAGTGGTTATGGTGTTGGTGCAGTTGTTGTTGGACGGTCTGTGCTCAGCAAAGGTTACTGCTTAGGACTGGCTGAAGGATTTACAAGGTGGCTCATGAGCAGCTGTGACCCTGGGTGCACATTTAAATGGCAGGGTGTAGCAGGAACGCCTCAATGTGCCAAAAAGCTGCAGCTCTTATTATTAAGAATTCTGCAAATTCTTGAACAGTCCTAAGATCCTTTTGAAAAAGTAGGATCCTACTATAGGCAGAGTGAAGATGCAGAGGTTTTACACGCAAAAACTTTCAGTGCACTGAACAGCCATGGCACCCACCAGTCACTCACTGGGGACTGGGGCACAAAGTGTCCCTGGGGCAGGGCAGGGCCTGGCACCTGGGTCTATTCCATGGTCTCCAGGCTCTCATGCATGCCTTATCCCTCTGCTACCAACAGTCCTGGGTTTGGCAGCCTCTTGTTTTATCCTTCCCTAAACATCACGGAGTAGAGTGTAGGCTCCCTGGACAAGTGTTTTCCTAACCTCTAGATGGTAGAAGGAACAACTGCAGAGAAAATTGCAGTGAATCCTGCTCAGCCCAAGAATAGCACTTGTTTAACACAGAGGAATCCTTGGAGAGTTTAGCTGCCAAGCTCTAGGAATTTGTCAGAGAGTATATGCAAAATGAGAATTTTTTTTTTTTTTTTTTTTTTTTTTCACTAAGGGCACATCGACAAAGATAGATACAGACAGATTTCACAGCAGAACTTTTTACCTGGAACACACTGTATGGTTATACTGTGCTGCACCAAATCTGGCATGTTCCTAGCTAGGTTAGAGCCCAGGCTGAGTCAGGTTCTGGCTGTCTGTACATTTCCAGGGAGCCATACTCTTAGTTTTCTCAAATAAATTTTATTCCAGAAAACAAATGCATATCATCTCCCTCACACAACCTTTTATATTTTCTCTTTTTATTGCCATTCATTATCGTGTCTCCAGACTGTCACAGAATTGAACTTCTCTGTTTACATGTATGCACAGTATGAAAAAATATAATGGCCTAAAAAAATCTGGATTTAATGCAAAACAGCTGAGGCATACTTTTCTATCCTAGCTTTCCTGTAAAAGAGCATTTGATTCTTCTGGAAGACTACAGTGGGTTTTTTTCTGTACATTTCTCTCACAGAATATTTTTTAGTTAAGGAAAAAAATTGCTTCCCTGTGTTTTAGAGTTCTTCTGTAATTTCAATTTACAGTATGTCCTCTTTCTGAAGTATTTGTTTTAGGGGAAAAATAGTAATCTGGACTGACTGTGTCTGCAGTAAATTAGATTTTATGTATTACAATTAAATTCCACTCTGAACCATCTGGTTTACAGATTGTATATATTTTTAAATTTCAGTTTGTCCTCCCAATTTACCTAGATTAGGAACACCTTTTCTAGTTCTAATCTTCAAATATTCTCTACATTTTAACTTTCCAGTAAAAGTAGTTGTAACTGGCATACGAGGTGGTTAATAATCCTGAAACCATGTTTTCAAACACTATCACATGGAAGATATTTGCCAGGTAAAGGAACACAGAAGCGGCCTTTAAAATCTTGCTGATTTTCCTCCAGGTAGAGAATAACTCATCTGCCTCTACAATATTTCCTTGCTCTTAACTGTGCTTAGGATAGGTAACACTATACATTCTGCTGTTCCCTATTTAAGTAATTGCTTTGGGTCATACTTGTGCAAACTTGATTTTGAGTTTTTGGGGATTTCAGGGAGCACAGACCGGTTTTACATCAGATTGAAGGAAAGGTTACTCTCAGCAAAACCAAGCTGTTGGGTATGTATGTCCAAAATAGCAATGAAAAAACCTCCACAAAATTTCTAAGCAGCACTTGAACTACCTAATACCATTGGATTTGTCTTTCAAGTTCTTGTGATGCCTGCAGGTCTGCCTGTGCAGACAGGCACCTCTGCCCTTTTGCAGTGAGGCAACAAACTCTGACAGGCATTCCTGAAGCACAGCAGCTGGATCTGGAGGGCATGCCTTGATACAATGCCCTAAGCAGGCATGTAGTAAATTTTAGGTATTTTTTAGATGAGGTGGATTGGAGTACAGGCCTTGGGCACTGTAACTTGAGATTAATTTAAACCCCGTCTAGTTCCTCGGTCAATTGCTTGATCCTGCCACTGCTTATTTCTCCTGAGAAATCTGAGACTAAACCATTGATTGTTTTGAACTGGGGACAGTGTAAATAGTTATTCCATACCCTAGAAGAAGTTCTTGCAAATTATGACTCCTCTGAATCCTGTATGACAAGTTGTATTTTAGGAAAGCAGCCTAACCAAAGGCTAATGTACATTTGGAAATGTGTTCCTTAACTCTCCAGATAACTCTTAAGCTTTCCATTTTATTGTGCACATTTTTATTAGAATTCTTTTGTTCAAGTGTAGAAATGCATAATTAGAGCCTACACATGAATATTCTTGAAACTTCCCAGATAGAACAGCAGACCAGCAGTACAGAATTGCACTATCACATAGTATAAATACCCTATAGGAGTATTACTTCTGTAGTTGGAATGACTGTAGAATTTTTTGAAACTGTGTCGTGTGATAGTAATTGTCCATCTTGTAATGACAGAAAGCACAGTTTCAGATGAAAAACTTATTTATGCACATATCACAAGAGCATTTAACCTTCCCTAAATTATTTGGAGTTGAATAAACTGGGATATCACACTTACTGTTGAAAAAATCAGTATGGACAGATTACCATGTTGAGGTAATATGTTCCTATGATCCCTATTCATAGCAGCTATTTTAGTTCTTGTCTCATAGTTCTTCCCATAAAGAAAAGGTGATCCTGAACACCCTCCCTTATATTATAGGTTAGCTCATGTACTAGGGTAGAACTAATGGTTCTATAAGTATTTAGATGTTTTTATACATAATAATCTTTGAACTAAAATAAAACTCTCCTTTGACAGCAAATTGTTCTTGTAATCACAGACAGAATTTCTTTCAGAGTGCAATTTTAATTGTAATCTTATATCTATTTCCCTATAGCCAGCCCCAGCCACCAGGGGTGGGTCATATGGTATTTGATGACCTTTTAAACATTAATTTCCAAAGGAGATATTCTGTAAGAAGCTGATTTTCAAGTATCAGATATTACATCTCATAATCATGTACTCAGTTTTTATATTATAATAGTAACTTATATTATTCCTATGAACCTCAGTTTTGTTGTTCAGTCCCAGTCTGTTTCTAAATCAGCATCATATTTAACAGGCACCATCATCTCACCGTCACCGTACAACAAGATGAGTTATATCACAAATTGCCTTGTATTAGATTGAATATTGAAAAAAAATTATGAGATCCTATTATACCCACTCTAAATCTTGATGAAAACAAAGTTCTCACAAACATCCCGTTCAATCTTGTAGAGAGATTTTCTTGAAGATCCTACCGAGATTTGTGGGTAAGATTAGTCCAAGCAGATAAACTTTTTTCCTTTTTTGTTTTTTTTTGGTCACAACCACAGTGCTGAGGCATGTGGGGAACTATGTGGGAGGGAGACTGCTCCAGGAGAAATTCTGCTGTGCCAAGAATATGCAAAACAGAGATGACAGTGCCCATTAGTCACCACCACACTCTCTGGTAGGTTCTTCTGTACAATCAACTTATTATTATCAAGCAGAGGTCTGAGAGTTTCATGTCATTGCTAGGCCATAATCCTCAGCATAAGTCATACTGCAAGATGCCTCTTCTGTTCAACAAATTTATCACACAGTTTTTAGCATTAAGTGGCTGAGAGTAAAACATACATAATTAAAAAGAAAACAAAAATGGAAGGAAAACATGATAAAATGAATCGAGTTAAACTGCAGAATAAAGGAATTTCCTCACAAAAGAATTTCTTTGAAATCTAAAGGGTAAGTAATGACCAGATGAGGCAAGTAATAAATAACACAACATAAACATTAACATCATTAATATTAGCGCAAAGAAAATTTTATTGAACTATTATCAGACTTTACAAACGACTGAGGTAAAAATGGAGCCCAAGGAAATGGGACAATAAAACTGCGAGAGTGACAAAGAAAGATCAAGCCTCAGAGTGAAGCACCAGAAGAATTTAAAGAAGAAATCATTAAAAGAAATGGTAGCATGTATCCAGGTGTTCCTCAGGAGTTTTAAAGGGCTACATATATGAAATAGCTGCTCAGTAAACTGTGGTGCCTACCTGCTACTTAAATCAGTACTGCAATCACAGAACTTGAAAGTATGAAACACTGTCAGTATCTAGGTTCTGGATGTGTCTTGTACAACTACAGATTTGTCAACTCCATCTGATTTTTTGTGCCAAATAAAATAACATATTTAGTAGATGCAGGAAGACCAACAGAATTAATTGAATATCAGAAAGAAAAGGAATTTACTTCTCTCAAACACTATGTTCCATTCTGGCCACCCTATATCCAACAATAATATGAGGGAATGGAAAAATGTTTGGTCAAAAAAAAAAAATTTATCAAAGAACTTGTTTTCTACCTTGTTTGAGGATAAAATTAGAAAAAAAAAGTTTTAGAATTCAAATACACCCAAGATGCTAAACAACCATAAATAGGGAGAAAATGAGCAGGAAATAATAGTATTCAGTATTTCAAATGAAATAAAATTATTCTAAATTAATGATCAGATTATAGTTTTTAAACAAATAAAAGAAAACAATAAAAAAAAACTAATTTTCCACTCAGCTTGTTTGATCTCACTAGAACAGGTTGCTGTAGATAGCAAGAATAAAATTAATTCAAAAGGGGATGTGGATTATTTTGAGGGGAATATCTACTGGTTGCTGTTAAACATATTGGATAGGAGGCTCAGTAATATTAAATTACTGATTCACAGCCTAGAAAGCACTACTGTGGGTTGATCAGTTTGCCCAATTCTTAGATTCCCTTCCTAAGAATCAGCATCTGACTGTTGGTGGCTGGGAAAAATCTGCTGGTTGACTTGGTCTGGTTCTCCTACTCACTGTAGGAACTGGGATCTCTGTTACTATCCTTGGGTTTGTGATTAGCTGGTATTTTGGGGATCTCTCTTACTATCCTTGGGTTTGTGATTAGCTGGTACTTTTGGGAAATACTAGCAAGAGCTAGCCAAATATTCAATGACATTAAGCTCTTCTGTGAGCTCATGTAGCTTGATTTCTTAGCTCAAGCTAAGAGGAGTTTGTAAACAGATTCAATTATCTTGTATGGAGTCCTGCTACCATCTTTCATATACTGTTATGTCAGAAAGTGGGCATACTGGATTCTGGTTGCCATGAGTTAGAATCCCTTAAATATTACAGATTTACCTAAATTATTCTACCTCTTATTAAAAGCCCTGCTCTAAGATGGAAAGTGACTTAATATATTATTTTTGGATCCACTCCATGAATATCCATGACTTCCTTGGCCTCAGCATCATAAATATTTTATTGCATACTAGAACACTCTCTACATATTAGAGAGCTCTTTTTTGTGACTGAATTTGGCAGGTGATTGTGCTTTTGCTGTTTCATTACAGTTATTTTTACTAGTATTACAATAATGTTCAGGAGCCCCATGTGGATTAAAGCCCCACAGTGCTAGGTGCTTTAGCAGAGCTAGAAGATTGTTTTCTGTCTGAAAATGCTGGTAGTCAGAACAGGTAAAATACACAAAAGTGAGAAAGGAAAAAGCATAGCACAGCAATGAATTTGTTTGCTTCCCATTATAGAGCATGCTGATGATAGAAATGGGGACTATAACCCTTGTTGTCTAGCTCCAGCTGCTCTCTTGCTCATGTATTTGATTGAAGATAACTGAAGAACACATTGCGCATCTTCAAAAACTGTATTTACATACTGTATTTATATTTAGTTTATTATTCTTATTTTGTATCAGGTAAAGTAGGTTTTGTTATCTCCCTTTTATAGTACACAAGTTGTGCTTACTTAGAAAATACACATAAGAGGACTCTTACACAGTACATTGAAGTTGTTACCCTTTTAGTAGAGAATTAGCATCAACAGAATTGCAATATGTTTCTTACTGTAGCCAAATATGTTGTGTTTTTATCTTTTATGACTACGGATGATGGAAAATCTGTTCGTGATCAAAAGTATTGTAAAGATTTTTAACAAAAAGTTAAGGGCTTTAAAAAAATACACATATATGTATGCAGAAAATACTATTCTTAGCTTGCCAGTTGCTATGTTCTTATGTGTGGAAAATATTAAAAACCTCTACTGATCGTGCTATAAAACAGTGACAAAGGGTACAGGGTGTCAGTGTCAAGATTTTGTTCACAGCAAATGTATCCAATAGCAGTGCTAAAAAAAAAATCCCTGTAGACCAAGTTAGTTTTTGAATCCCTGTGTGAGCCTTGGCATTGCAAATAAGGTACTATGAAAATTTCTACAGATGGCTGCTTAATGTTTAAATTAATCTCACTCAGTAAGGCTCATGCTAGTCAGTGGCAGTTATAATTATAGATCAGGATAAGATCTTGCTCTACAAATCTGTACAGCCACAAAACTACTATACAGACTCACGTTTATTTAAATGCTTTAATTATTTACTGTCAGGATTTGTGACACATGTATGCTTCAGCTTGCAAACATTAACTAGGAACAATATATTACAGTGTAGCCAGCATTAAAATAAACAATGTAGTTTTAAAAAAAACAAAAACATCAAACCCCAACTTGAAGGAATAAAGAGTGCCAGAACACCTAAAACAATTTAATCAGACATAACACACCCCCTGGGACATTACTGTGTTCAGGAAGACATGAGGACAATGCAAGTGTAACATTTTAAGGAGAAAGAAAAAGTACAGGTATCCTCAGTTTGGATATATATTTAAAGCTTGAATAGAAAGGCATGGAAAAACTTCAAGGCAACAGATGAAAGTTTATTTAAAGCAAATGCATTCACAGTTAATGAGATTTGTGAGAATTTTCAACCTTTTTTTCCCTGAAGAGTTAAGGGAAACAACAACCTTGAAAAGCTCATCTGTTCTGGTTACTCATGTCGAAAAACAATCCTCTGCTCTCTATATATCAACATGCGTCTCAGAACTTACCATGGCAAATGGGCAGCAATTGACAAATATGCTCTTCCTTTTTAATTTTTTTTTTTTTTTTCTTTTTTTTTAATTTTGTAAGAAAACCAGCCTGCTTTAATCCTGGCAATTAAATGGAAACCTAATTTGTATGAGTTAAATTGAAAGTTCTCTTTCCTTTATAAAGCCAGAAAGGGAGATAAAGAGAAACAAAAAGGTAGATAGATAAGAAAGAGAGAGAAGAAAAAAATAATTTTAGAAAAAAATTAACAAAAAATAGATGGAGAGAGAGAAAAAGAGAGAAAGAAAAAAAAAGAATGGTAGGAAGGAGAGTTAGAACTAGTAATCTTATACTACAAAGTCACCGTAATTCCTCACCACTGTAGGTTTTCAAAAGCACTGCAGCAGCATTTCTGCAAGTTTAGTAAATGAAGGGTACTGACTGAAGTGTGCACTTGTGCCATTTGAGAAATGTTCAAACTATACATCTAGTTTATAATATACAAAATACAAAAAATGGAACCTTAGCTTCATTGTGTGTGTCTGAGAAGTTGGAAAATTGTAAAAACGAAAAATAGTTTCATTGATGCACTTAAACTTCAAGTACAAGCATTTGGACATTTTCTGTAGGGTTCATGCTGTGGCTTGTCCAAGCTTCCCACAACCACTTAATTCTTAAATATGTTCACTCGGAAAGGTCAATAGCTGGTTATCCTGTAAACTTTTCTCTAGGCTAGGTAATAACAAAGTATTATATTTTGCTCATCTTTAGTTGTCAGCCACTCACTAGGAGGTATCCAGTGTGCTGATTTTTCCTCAGATTGTAAACAAGAGGCATAAAAGTAGATCATAGGCAAGAAGTCGACTGCCATTTTTTTTTAAAGGTCCAGAAATAAAACCTTAAGAAAAAAGGAAGAGATATTTAATTAAGTCATAACCCTCTACAACAACAGTATGAAAATATTAAGTGCACGAAGGAGCAACTGTATTCAGTATGCAGGTAACAAGGGAAAGAAAAGGTGTTTGTTAAATCAAACAATAATGTATCTTGGTAATTTCAGGTTTCTATGAAGTTATCACTATTACACTGCAACCAAGTAGACATACTCTGTGCTTTTTAAGTGTTTCTGTATCCAACCATGTTGTTGTCAAGAAAAATTGTTCTAGAATCCTATGGCAGAAAAAAACTAAAAAAAAAAACCAACAACCTAGAAGAAAATATCTTTTCTTTTTTCTGCATTACTACTTGGGTCTTTTTATTTGTTTTGTTTATTTCTAGAATGCTTGGTATTTTCTCTAAGGTTTCTACAGGAAATAGTGTTGGTGAATCAGCCAAAGGGTCCAACACTGCCGTGTTTTAGTACAAGATGGAAAGTCATCCCCTTGACAAGACTGAACATTTGAGGCTGGCTGGAGGAAATGGTAAAAGCAATACTTTCACCTTTAATTGCATGGGTATATTGATCATTGACTCGTTACCATTGCCCTAAGGGGTGCAATATACTGGAAGATCAGACAGCTGCAACACAGAACTCAGTATATGTATTCTAACATGAACACAGAGGTCTATGATTTCTCTCTCTGGCTGAGGATACCCTTGCTACATGAAAAATAGCATTTCTGAGGTAAACTCTAGATAAAGGTTAAGCCTTAAGGTTAAACCTTAAGAAAATAAAATTAATGCAAGCAGTATCGAATGCATGATGAGATCACAATAGCATTAAAGATGGGCTCTGAACTTGCTGTCAGCGTTTTAGTTCAGCTGAAGGAAGCTACCAGAAAGAGGGCTTCTTTCTTAATCATCCTGCAGAACCTGAATCAGCAGGCAGCCCAAGCTAAGAGTAGTTTGTAAACACAGGGATAGGCCACACTGCCTTGAACTCCCCTGGCTTAAGGGGAATTTGCACCTACTCTACCATCTGTTAGTGAGGCCAGTTCTTCCCCAGCTTGGTCCATCATTGCTAAGATACAGTCATCCATGCTGACTGTTATGTTCCTTGTAAAAGATTGTGTCTTTCATGTTAAGGA
Organism: Phaethornis superciliosus; assembly: GCA_023637945.1. NCBI lineage: Eukaryota > Metazoa > Chordata > Aves > Apodiformes > Trochilidae > Phaethornis > Phaethornis superciliosus. The sequence continues at coordinate 18,011,333 of JAJQWJ010000009.1, read as the reverse complement.
CAGTACTTCGGGTACGGTTTGCTATTTGCTGTTCGCTATTTGCATATTGGCTACCATAAAAGATTTTGTTTACCAGAAATAATTCCTTTTAATTTGTTCGTCATCTAGATTCAGACAAAAGAGGTATATATTTTTTTGGAAATTTTTGCTTCTTCATGAACTACGACAACTAATAAAACAGCCATTTAATTTTTAACAATTATTTTGAATTTGCTTATTTTCTGTAATAAGCATAAAAATCACAAGGTAAGATTTAAATCTAATTTAAAAACACAGATTTTTCCCTTTTAAAAAAAATCAGTTATTAGGTGTGATTACATGTATAGGTCAATTGGAATAGATCATGGCTTCTTTACTGGATCAGTTTCTGACAAGTATTTTTACTTCAGTGTTTTTTTTTCTTGATTTGATTATATATATGTATATATATATATGTATATATAATATATATATATTTGATTGATGTAATATGATTATTAGAGAAACTGAAGATATTCTACTGATAAAAAGGGCCAAATCTAGTCCAATGTTTCTATGTCTTGGCTATGTAAGAAGGAATAGATACTTAAAAATAAAGAAACAGGCAGCTGGGAGGAAGGGAAGTAGTAATAGTATGATACAGATTTTTTTCCTCTCTTAGGCTTCATCCAGAGAATTCCTCCCTGATTTCATTCTACAAGGCAGTGTCTAGTATACCATGTATAGTTAATTAGGTGAGCTAAACAGTATTCAGAGATTAGCATAAAGTACAGTTAACTCTATCTGCCATATGTTCAATTGTGCTTAATTATCAATATGGAGAAATAATTACATAGTATCTGGCATATTCCACTTTTTATATAATTTACAAAGAACTACTGCAATAAATAATAACCTGAGTCAAACCCTCAAAAGTAATGAAAGTCACACATCAAGACTAAAATTTTAATCCTCCTTGCAATGGGGAGCAAGCCAATATTATGAAATGGCACTTTCTGTTACTTATTCACACCACATTCAGTCTTTACCTGTGTCTCCCAATCTGTGTAAATTCTTCTATGCCACTGTGGCAATATAGAGGGAGTTTTTCAACATGCTAGTATATTTTGGATTACATAATTTCTTTGTGTAATGCTCTGGGATGGGTTTTTTGGGGGCTACTTATTGAATGTTTCTCAAATGTCTTTAAGGGACAATTCCACTGCCAGTGCATGGTTTATGGTCTGATTACCATGGACTTTGACACCCCACTCATTCAACATCAGATATCACAGCTTTTTTAATTAGGCCCCAAATGAAGTTCCTTTAGGCTCTTGTTTTGGCTCTGGCTGGAGTGTTGATGGTGTAATGGGGCTAGGTAGGTGGGATCAGACGGCATAATATATATGTTAGCTGTACCCGCAATGTTTCTGCAAGAATTACAGGGTCTTAATTTTATAGGATAATGCTTTACATATTGGATACCTGGAAAACTGTTTTCAAGAGGGACCTTGGAGCTTTTTCCCAAGGAGCCAAAACACGACCTCCATTACCCCAACCTAGAAAAGCTACAGAAAAAAAAAAGTGAGGTCAAAACTGTAAAGGCCACCAAAAGTATAGATGACATAGTAGGTAAAGTTGGAAGCCACTAGAAATGTCTTTAATTTCTTTAATTTTGTGTACTCTTCTGACTGGGTAACATCTGTTGTATGTGCACTTACTTTTTCTTTTTTCATGTACAGGGGCCAAAGGGGGAGAAAAAAAAACAAAAAAAAAGAGAAACCAAAGTTGGTTAGAGGAGTATTTTTTTCTCTTTTGCTTGTCTCTAAATTAAAAAAAACAACTTTTATACATTTATTTATGAAATGCACTTTGTTTTCAGTATTTCTGAACTTTCAAAACTGAAACAGATCACTCTGCATAAGCAGAAATCTAAAAACCTACCTTTAAAGACACCAGAGTAAGTTCACATGACTCCATTTCTCTTTTTTAGTTAAAATTTCTGTTAAAAGTATTCAGTGAAATAACTATTGACATACTTTAAAAAAAAAAATGCAATATGACTCAGGATGTTTTCAGATTACAGCAAAACCAGAATTCCTTTAAGAAATGATAAGGACAAAGACTGGGAGGACAGACCTTACCTGGAGCAGCAAGCATCAAAATCCTAAATTTCTTTTTTCCTGCCCCACACTGAGCCACTGAGCCAGATACAAGGCAGGCTCAAAGCAGAGAAGAGGTGAAGGAAGGCTGCAGGATTACATTGCTCTGTCCTAATCTGCTTCTTACCCCAACAAAGTGCAAAGTACAAAATAGGTCTCCAAATTAAACACACCAATTTAATGTATGTCACTGCTGATACACTTCTCAATTAGAAAATCCACATTGTCATGGATAGAGACAGACCAATAAATGGGACAACAGTAGAGGTGTTTGGTTGGCAACTTTTCCTTAATACGTCTTGAAGAAGTGTTCTTTGCTTTATTAGCAAATAGATGTACAACAGTTTTCACTGAGGCAATTGCGCATAATACTGAGCACATAAAAGCACTAAAAGTATTTTTAGAAGCGCCTGCATATGCTCTGCTAGGACTGCAGAATTGTAATTTACTATATACAAAAAAGCACAAAGCAAACACTGCCTCAAATACACAGCTTCTCAAATTTATATGCTGCATTTAAACATTCTGCAATTTATTGTAACTATTTGTCATGAAATCTTACATGCAATAAACCAAAAGGAACTTCTCATGTTTTCTCATTTCTCTTGCTATATCTGTGCTATCCTCCAGCCTGTGTATGGCTTCTTCCTTGAACTACTTATGGTTTCAAAGGCTTTTTAAAATTTTCAGTAATGCTGAGTAACTTTGTAAAAATTTCACTTTCTCCAAGGTCTTTTCACATTATTTCTTCAAGACATATTGTTTTGATGGTTCCATCCTCTTTCAGTATGTAATTTGTGGTAAAACAAAATTGAAATTTTTCTCATTTTTAATTTTCTCATTACAAATATACTCACTTTTTTTTTCTGTTTATTTGTAACACAATTTTATTTTCTGTTTATTTTGTAGCACAATTCACTTTCCTTGTGACACCTGATTTTTACTTCAGCCCACTTTTAATTTTTTTTTCTTTTGATAAGACAAAACATATTTTCCTTATTTGCCACAAATCTGCTTTGGGATTTTTCAAGGGAGAATGACTAATTAGAAGAGTTTTCCAATTAAGAGGATAAATAAATTCTCTACATCTACTTTTTTTCCCCCAGAACATTGACTGCCAAAAGCAGTCCAGAGCTATTATATTGCCATCTTTTAATTATTACCTTGTCACATGTCTAAACTCACTGACACTTGAATAACTGATATTCCCATTGGAGCTCAGATTCTAACACCATTACGAAACAAATGCTGAATTCTCGATGTTTAGAACATGTTTGGAACAATTGTTTGATTAAATAACATGATTCATCAAACCTTTTTATTTCTTAAGGGTTGGACTTGATGATCTCTGAGGTCCCTTCCAACCCGGCTAATTCTATGATTCTATGATTCTATGATTCTTCTCCCTACCAATTTTGCCTTTCCATCATATACCTTTATCTTCTCCCATTTACATTCTGCCTCCTGTCTTTTCTTGTCTTCTACCAAACCCTCATTTTCTATTTCAATTCTAATTTTTCATTGCTATATTTCCTCATTTCACACTGCTTTTCTGTTTGCCTTCAAATATCTCCTGAGATTTTTTTAACCTCTAATTTTAGTTTTCTATCATTTTCCCAGATAAAATAAAACTCCAGATGCCAGTCCCTGTGTATAAGAAAAAATAAGACAGTTTTTCCTTTGTTTCATCAGCCTTCTCCATCTGAGAAAGAAGAGTGAAGGCAGAAATGAAAAAAAAGGGAAGGAAAGAAGGAAGGAAGGACAGACCATTTTTTTCCACCATAAATGCAATGCAAGAGAAGTGCAAGAGATTCAGTCCTTGACAAGTCTCTCATTAGAATTTACTGTAAAACTGATTACAGAGCTTTCAGCAGTTTAACAGATGACTCAAGGAAAACTGTATGTGAAACCAGTGAGAAAGAGCAACAGGACATCTACATTAAGCCAAAGAACATGACTTTGGGTTTTAATGAAAAGAGTTGGCTAGATTTCTTTTTTCTTCACTATTCTAATGATTTTTGTAGATTGAACTAGGATGAAAATGTTTATATATAGTGCATTCCTTACTTGGTTCCTGACCCTAAGTTATGACAGCATCAGTATGGTTCAGAACTATTTCTTCTCTGACATTTAAATAAAATAAAAATGCCTTCTATTTTATTAAGAAAGACAAAAAATCATACTTGTTCTGTACTTAACCAAATTCTGTTCAACTTAGCCCCAGGTGTTATTAGAACTGAGAGTTATACTTTGTAGATACCACTGTACTTTTTTTATAATTAGGAATGGCTTTGATGTTTTCAGAGTTGTTCAGGGAATTTGAATGACCAATTCACATTCATTTTCATGGGAGCTGGACAACTGTTCAATTTCTTTCCACAAAACTGAATGTTTTATCTTCCTAGCTCACCATGAATGAGAAAATAATGTTTTAAAAAGCTTTGGTGTGTACATTTAATTATAATCCCTAAAAATTGGCTTCTAATACTGTTCCAAGCCACACAGCTGGCATCTATGTTTCTGCTGCAATTATTTTGCATACCTCCCTGGGTACACATGCCTCAGTTACAGACAGAGTTAGGACATCTTTCCCGGAGATGATAAAATTTGACTCTATCACAGTGGCTTTCCATCAGTGTAATTTGTTCTGTTTTTATATTTAATAGATAGATTTTACAAAACATCTAATGAAGGTCTCAAAGTGTTTTGTTTAGAATTATTAAAGTGTACTTATTACGTCCATTGAGTAGTTATTTATATCCTAAACAAATAACTCAACTTTCTCAAACATGGCTTTCACTAATGGAAAATGGAAAGAAGAGAGTTATTCAATGAGCAGTAGGACCAGTGATGTCTGTTTTCTTGCATCTCCAAAGCTGTTTTTCAGTGACTCTGTATTCTCCCTGTGCAGACCATATTCTGTCAAAACTGTCTTCTCTGTCTGTCAGTACTTCTTATTCCCTCTTTATTGGTTGAACTAAAGGCAGTTTCCATTTTGCTTCTTTTCAAGAGAATCAGGATAGTACTGATTTAGGCAGGATGCCAAAGAGGTCAACTTTTTGCACCCTAGTTTCCCATTATATTTTACCTGAATGAACTTTCAAAGATGAACTTTGCCTCTTTGCTTAAACACTACTGAAATTGGTCAGGAAGATCTGTAACCTCTGGAAGCCTGAAGGACAGTTGGCAAAAACTTAAGATAATTGCAGAAGATTCGTTTTTCAGTGACCAGAATCAAAATTCTCAATGTTAACAGCATTGCTGCAGAATTTATAACTCCAAAAGAACCTTGCAACATTTTTTTTTTAATTGCATAATAAATCTGTTGATGTTTTAACATATATAAACATTTTGCTTACTGTTTAAGTCAAAAGTAGCCCAAATAATTAAAATATATATTGCACAATAAAGAAATGAAAAATAAAACCCCTTGTTGGCAAGTTCGGTTCAAAGTGTTTTCAAGAAATGGCCACCAGCCAGTTTCAAGTCTTTATGAAAGGATGCTCAAATAACTCACAGCCCACTATCATGAGCATTAACAGTAATGCTGATTAGGAGTTTCCTTCCTTTTACATTACAGTAAGCTGTGGTGATCCACAGTCATTTCAGAACTAAGAATTGCCAAATGGTCTCACAAAAGATAGGAAGGACAAAAGTTTAAATCATCTGTCTATACGGAGCACAATCCTACTGACTTTAATAAAACAGATCAGTCACGCTTGCCACAAGTAGAGATAGACCAAAAGAAAATAAGGCTAAAAATACCAAGGAGGAAAATGAAAGAAAAAAAAAAAAAGGGTGTCAAATCTTTTAAAATATTCCATCCAGTTTTCTGGGATTTTTTTTTTTCTTAGAGGCAAGGCAAATATCGATTTACAATATACAATAAATTGGGAGAATCTATAAACCTGGTCACACACTAAACATGATGGAATTTGCCATTAGGGCACTGCTTGTCTCTGATATGTAGTAGGTTGCCCACTTTTCAACACAGAGCAGTTACATTTTCTCAGCTAGGAGCACAACATTAAATGTAATGCTACATTTGTCAGAAGACCATTTCCTAGGTTAAGGAACTGTGGACCTCATCACTTCTGTATTAAGACAACATAGTAGTGTATAACATGGTCATGATCATCAAAATTCCTCTTTTTATCAGTAATGCTAATGAGCTGAATGCCAGAAATTTCAAATAAAGGAGCAATGACAGAAACAGTCATTTACTTTTGGAGAAAGGTGACATTTCTACACTTTTAGTACATTAGCTCCTTTGGAAATGCCACAAAATATACAGAAAACTAGTGAAATTTCACAAACAAATATAGAAAAACCAACGTAAAAAAAGACAGAGAATGTAGCAGCTGAAATTTAAGAGTTGTTAAAAGATATATATTAGGTTTGGGCATAATAAAAGAAAAAAACAAACCAAACCAAACCAAAACACAAAAAGAGGTTTGCTCTAGGACAAGTAGAAACAAATGCCTATAAAATTTATACAGCAGTTCATAAGTCAGACCATTTCTATTCAAGGTCAAAACAAGGAATATCTTCATGGGTGGCCAACACACATAGACCTGTCCTTAGCTTCAATAGATGGCCAAGAATCCTAAACAGGAAAGCACAGAAGAAAATAAACAACTTGCGAAAGTGAGCAGCAGCAGCTGGAATTAGGCTGTTCCCAACCTTTTAATAAGTCCAACATGTAAATAGCTCAGAGGAAGAAATCTCTCAAGTAAGAGTGATAGGTACTTGGTTAATACTTGAAATGCTAAAACAACATGTAATGATTTAAAGCACAGCATGCAAGCATGAGAAGTTCAGGGCACTAAGAAGAACAGCAGAAATTTGAGGATCATGTGGTAAAAGAATGATCCCAACCCTGTTAGCCTTCATGGATTACTGAAAGCTGCAGAGGAAACTAAAACTGCTTGGACTACCCAAGGAGCTAGGAAAACCAGGCATATATGCAATACTCCTTTTTCCTTATTGTCAGGAAGACTTGCTGAGGTTGGGTGTCTCTTTATTTTTATTCTTTGTTTTTTTAATAAATAAAAAAATCGAGAGATATTCATGATACAAGGTCTGGATTTCTTTTTCATTTGTCTGAAATAAATTAAATAACTTCTTATTTTTTATTTAAGAAAAACAGAAAGAAAAGCATGTGTTTTCAAAGGTTGTGTTGCTGATGCAGGTATTTGCTACAAGACAGTACCAGGGTTATGTCTTCCATAAATTAGTCTTACAATTTAAGCTCCAACATCTGAAGACATGAAGTAAGTGGTAACTCTGGGAGGTGCTGTAAAACATCTGCAGCAGCTTTCCTCTTCATAAGCCAGCAGCTTCCACTTACGCTGAGCTCTGGAATGAGCAGTAATGGAGATAACTTGATTCTTCCAGCTTCCAGTTCCAAACCAGTCTGAGATTCAGAAAAACGCACTGACACTGACTTCAGAAAAACCCACTGATCCTGTGACTAAAGGTAGGGTCATTTGCATGAACTGAAGAAAAAACAAACCTGTTACATATTTGATTTCTTGAAAAATTACATTAAAACTCTTTGCAGCTACTTCACAAGAGGCTTGGAAACTTTACTTTGGCATTAGAAAAAGAAAAAAAAACCTGGAGTGGAAAATTTGTTCTTGCAACTACCTGTTAAGAAAAGCAAGCCACAAAACCCCTGGAAACTGATGGGTCCAATGTAAAATGGAAGCTGTGTGTCTGTCCTTTAGCTCTACTTCATAAACTAGCAACTCTAGAAAATAACACTTTTACTCAGAATATAAAAATGGACATTTCCAAATGTCCACAATGATGCTTAGTTTAACAGAAATGGAAATGCATCAGAGAACTTTGTGGGGAAATTTAGGTGCACTATTCACCCAATGCATTTATACTAATTTCCAGTTATGAGAGATTATTAACATCAAAAAAAACCCAATAATAGTACATTTAAATGATAGAGGAATTTAAAATGTTTAAAATATTGATAATGAGCAAGTAACATGGATGAATATGTGATAAAATTAAAAATTAACTGCAAACGTATTTTCATGAATTCTCTTCCCTGGTTAGGTCAGAAAGTCGTAGTCAAGATGAGCTCAGGGCTTAATTTACTTGACGTAATCTAATATAAAGACCACGTTTGATCTCAATATGTTCATATTTGTACTTTGATTTTGGCCAGAAGTAGAAAATGAAGTATGAAAGAAAAAAACAGCTCAATGAGATACAAAGTTATTTTGAAATTTGTAGGGGAATTTAAAAAAAAAAAAAAAAAGAAAAAAAAAAAAAGAAAAAAAAAAAAAAAATTTTGCTGCAAGCCTTTGGTGACAATTTATATTCTGCTTTTATTTAACCAAAGCTATTCACCTGTCTGATATAGGGAAGTGATATTTTCAGGATGAATAGCAGAACATACCTGCAAGAAACATTTCTGACCTCTTTGTGATACTAAGGAATATTTTATGAGTGATTAGGGTTCCGTTAGTAACTATTCAACCCAGGCTTTTTGGTTAATCAGAGCAGACTGAACTTCTAAGAAATACAGATGGACAAGGTCAGTATATCTCTGTTTTTCATCCAGGCAGTCAGGTAGAAAATTAGTCAAGCGAACTCCATCTGCCTCTTTTTTTCCTTTCGTCTTCTTACTTTAATTATTTTTTTATTATTTCTTTTCCTTTCTCCTAACTATGATTGTGGAGAAGCTTTCAGATTACTTTCACTGTTCTTTAACTTTCAACCTTTCCCTGTAGGCTGGTATTGTCCTATCACAGCATTCCATTAAGCTCTTTGTTTCTGTGCTTGTTGCACTACCAGCTACTGACTTTAAATTGCAGTCTTTAAAAAGTTGTTGTGTAGATTTTAGACATAAGACCACCGATGTAAAGGTCAGGTCACCCATCTCTAAGATAAACTGCTGAATTATACTTTATTGAGGATAAGCCTGAAAAAATAGATCAACTGAATTTATTTCCTTTAAATGTAAGTATATTGCATAAGGAAAAAAAGAGAAGCTTTTAAATGTTGAGGGTGAGCTGAAATTATCAAACTGTTTAAAGTAGTTTTGAATAAGATAAATTTAATTGCTTTTTGTATGTTTGCTTTATGAAAAATCCAGGTTTACCTTTTGTCATAATAAGACAGATAAGCCTGAGATATCAAAAATACTTATCAGACTAGAAAATATCTTCCTATGAAGATATAATTGTTAATGAACAAGGCAAGAAATAGAGACAAAATTATTTTTTTATTGTCAAAAAATATTATTTTCACCTGGAATTCTGTAATTTAGGCAGGGACACTTCATGCTGGATTATCAGTTAGAAAGATCAGGCTTCTTAGAAATCTCATATTACAACAATTTCACCTTTGGCTTTTATCAAAAAAACCCAACACAGTGCCTTGAAAAATACCACAGGCTGCTTGGTTTAATTCTGTCTTGGCATAGTATCTTCTTGATCAGGAGACAGAACTGAGTTGAACTCTTGGGTTTTCATCTACTTAGAGTATATTAGGACACATAACTTTATTCCACCTTTATTCAGAAAAAAAAGTCACACATAAAAGCAGTACAAAGTATTTCTTCAATGTATATGAATTTCAAGTGGATTCTGAAGCTATTGAAAGGTCTATTACTATCTGTGTTGTCTGAACTGTGCATTAATAAAAAATGTGAAATTGCCTTTCTTTGTACATGGGACATAACATTTTACTTCATTTGTGTTTTGACAGTGAAAAGCCCCTCTTTGAGTACCTTATTTTGGAGGACACAAGCAATCTTTGATTACAATATAGATAAAGAGCACCCTTTTAAATGTTCCCTCTGAAAAATCTCTGTAAGAAATAACATTTTTAAGGAACCATCAGCTGTTACCAGGAGCCTCTGAATTCCTGCAGAACAATCTAATACATGAAAGTCAACATTTAATGTGCTATAGTCTCAGGTTTCCATGCAGGAGCTCCAAGGAAATCAATTTTTCAGCTCGAGGGTGTTTCAATTCAGCGCAGTTCTGTAACACTCGTAAATGTTATCCAGAACGCCTTCAAAAATAACACAATTTAATAATCACAGATGTTCCCACTCTGTCTTCATAGCAGCGTTATAATATCATGACAATGAGATTTATCAGATTTCATGTTACCTACAATATGCACAGAGCTATTTTTGGCAAGGTTTTAATATGTCTAAAAGTGAATAAACTCGATTGGAAACTTTTAGAAGACTTTGCAGGAAAGTTTTGAGATACTCTGAAAAGAAATGCTAACCTCTCCACATAGCTGAGATAGCATCAAATTACAATCATGTGATACCATTGCTTTTGTGCTCCAGGATATTGTTATTTTAAAATGTTCTGAACCTGTCTGGTGGATGAATTGCTTTAGTGTATGAAGCATCCAGGGTTGTTTCAAATGGTACTGACTGAAATTGCTCTACAAAGACTTCTGTAGATGGCATGCTGTGATGTTTTCTCCCTCATATCTCATTGTAGTAGACATAGGTAGTACTAGACATAGTAAACATAAGTTGTCAATTTGACACAGTGTGTCTCTAAAATCAGTAAATAGATGGAGATGTTACCAAGTTCTGATGCATCATCCTTTGGATCTGAATAGATCTTTGGGGGCACCCAGATCTTCTAACTGGCTGCAAGGAGGGTAATGACACTGCAAATAGGCTCGGTTCCAAGGCTAAATACATCTCTGATAGGTCTGTGACCTACAGTTTAATATCGAGAGCTTTCGTTATTCTTCGTTCTGCTAAAGCAGTGCTGCGGGCAGGAGAAGCGTTGACAATCTGTCCCCCAAAGTTGTAACAATCCATAAATAAGAGGACACTTTGTGTTAAAGTATGAATAAGAAATTGTACAAAAAAGTCAAACGAGTCATTCTTTGTGTTTTGTTATAGTGAAGTCAATGATAGCCACAGATTCTGGGACATCAGAATTCTCCCCTAGGTGCCTGAAGGCAGAAAGCACCCTGAGTATGACAATAGAAAAGTAATGACTGTAAGTAAAAAACAGTCCCCGAAAAGAGGCATTTACCATAAGACACTCTAGTTTTTTGTCTACAGGTCTGTGCTTTAACTACATATTGAATAACCCAGATCAGTCTAAATTGTCTGTATCCTCCACTTGCTTTTATTACAGAAATACATCCTGCTAACCTTCATTTCACTTAAAGAAAAGCCTTCTACTTTTATTTTATTTTTTGAGGTTTAGAGAGATGCAGTTCTGTGCTTGTATAAACAAGCAATTAGAAAACTGGATGATAAAAACAAGAGTCATACATAATATTAATTTCCACTAAAGAAACACATCTGTAGAACTTTAGACTGAATTAATGGGAAAGCATGATGCATTGATTGACTGTAAACATGGCATTACTAGGAGAATGAAACAATGTGAGGTAGCTTATACATGAGTTTTATTAACTTGTCTTTTTTTCCCAACATTTTGAAAATATTATTAACTGTATAAAATTACTGTTATTCTCAAGATCCCAAGCTGACATTTTTAACCAGCTTACTGTGTATCTTACCTTTGACAAAGAATGGAACGTTTACCATATCACATATTTGTCATAAGGCTGGATTCAGAGAATGATGAAAAAATGGAAAAACCTTGCTCAGAAGTCCCAGTGGTTATAAAATATCAAAATCCACAGATGAAATACTTTTGTTTGCACTAGAAGAGCACTCAGCAGAAAAGAGTGTGGTCTTCATGAGTTGTTCATTAAATGCTGGGCCCTTGAGGAGGAGAGCAGGGTAAATGGTTGCTACTCGCTCCATGACAGACTTCATTCATTCTGAATGAACAGTTCTGAACTGTTCTTCTGCAAAGTCGTTTCATCTATTTGTTTTGGCTCACAGAGGGTAGCTTCTGGGCTACCAATTATTCTAATAATTTGACAAAAGAAAGTTTTCTTCATCTCACTCCCATTTTATTTATAGAGATCAACAGTTCTTCTACATGATGTGAACACTTTCTTACTTATTAACACTTGTGAGTGAGCACAGACAAATGATCAATCTATTGTTGATCACATCACCTTTTTGGAGAGGATCCAGAGAGAAAAGTTTTATTCTGTAGAGTTATTAAAAATTGGTGGACCATTCTTATTTCACAGATGCTAGCAAAGCCTCACTATCTGTACAAGAAAAGAGTGGCAATTTCAAGTTTGCTTATCTCTACTTTAAATACAACATATTGCATAGGACCCATTGTTTCCAGTCAATTCCATTTTTTTCCAGTCTTCTCTGTTTCTCATTCTACACAAGACATCCACTTGAATGATATAAACCATCTGTAGTTTATAAAACACCTTTAAGCTATTGTTTTAAAGTTTTATATCTTTTAATGTTTTCCTATTTATTTCCTGCTGATATCAACACATATGCTGCCAAAAGCAATCTTAAGTGGATACTAATATAATCATGCTGAACATTTTGATCCAGAAATTTTGCAGATAATAAGCAGAGGGAACATCTGTGAGAAGCAGATAACTTTTAATATTTATGGATAGCTCATTTCCATCTTGTAATCCTTACGATGGGATCAGTTTTGTAAAGCTCTGAACAATGCAAGTCATTTTTCTATATTCCCATCATAGCTAAGTAATGAAGTCAACAGTGGTTCTGAAGGGGGAACACTTTATTAATTGATTAATTCTGTGGAAAAGAACCCCATAATCACTTGAAAGAAATAGGGAATAAATGTATAAAGAGGACGATTCTACATATTTTAATACTCTTAGAACACTCTTTAAAATAGAACAGTGTAATCTCAAAGTATACCTATATTTAAGACCTAAAGTATGAAGTGAGAGTAATAAACTGTTTTTATGAACTTCCAAATAGGAACAGCTTTTATTATATAAACTCCAAAGACCAGCAATGTGCTCCATTCTTTAGTTCTGCAGTATTAACAACTTTTAAATCTTGTTTCTTCATTGGCAATTAAGTCAGCGGTTAGCCCTCCCTTTGACAATAGTTTGAAATTCTGTATTATTATGTCATTTGATATGGAAAGCTCACCCATCTGAAGTAAAGACACTTTATAGTGGAGCTTTCTCCTAAAGCCATAAATGTGAAAATTCAGAAATCTCTCTTATGAAGATCGCAAAGATGCGTAAAAGTGGAATTAGATCACTCGTCATTAATTTATTGTCACATTAAGTTTGCATGGGTTTGCAAACATACATGACCTGTAAGTCATAAGTGCCTCAATTACTATATTTTTGTTCTCACTTTCAACAACCAAAAGCAAACCTGATGGAAACATCTTCCTCTTCACTTAGAGGTACTATTGACAATTGTCTACCTTTGATATCTATTTAACTGCATTTCACTAACGAGAGAGTAACACTTTGTCTTTGACTAGCACATTTTATTTTAACAATTTTAAATAATGAAGCATGAATCAAAAACCAGGGTAGCAATCGTATTTTGTGGAAGCTCCCTTTAAATCCCTATGTTAACCAAACATATTTACTTTCTGATAAAATCTACTTTGTCTGATAAAAAGAAGTGAGATCAGATTCTCTAATTTATTTTTTGCCCTCAGTAATTCAGGATGCATTCCTGTACTCAGGGAATGTCTGTGACCTTTTGCCAGCTACCTCACCAGAACAGACCTAGACTTAGTATTCAAAGCCAAAGTGGGTCTGCTTTAGCATGGATGAAAAAAGCAATCACTCAGAGCTTGAACTTAGGTTAATTTTCACCCTTGTCAATCAACTGAGACAGAGAGGTGGCCAACTTTTTTCTCTAGACAGCTTTCTAGCAGCTTTTTCAGTGAAATAAGCAAATTCAAGTCAGGAATTGCATATGGCTAAAATTCCTGATGACAGTGAAGCCAGCTGTCTACTACATCAGCAAAATCTCCATTGAACAACAGTAGAAATGACTTCTCAAATTCAAGGCTCCTCATTTCCCTTTATTGCCCCCAAGTCTTGCATCTTTTTTAAAACAAGAGTTATTTCCAAAAGTTCTCAGCCTGACAGTTGCAATGAAACATACAGATATTAACTAATCATAGAGACGGAAAACCCAAAATCACTGAGATATTTAATCATGCTACATGGCACAAACTTTTCATATCCATGGTGACGACTGTGAAAGACTGTTGATCTTTGCTGAACCATACTATGGTAAAATATCTGTATTGCTTTGTAGACACTGATTTTTCTACAAATCAAATGGCTAGAGTGAAATCTTCTCTATTTTAAGAAGTATTTCAGTGCTTATGGAAGAGGCTGCCATACAAAAATGGAAGAATTCCAACTTCTATAAACATGCCCATTGACCAAATATTTCCTTGAAGTGGAATTTGCGAAGGGCTGCAACTTGGGAACAGTAAGAAGACAAATAAGAATGAAGTGGGAAAGATCCAAACTGGAGCGAATAAGGGCTGATGTGCAGTACAAATTTTCTATTTCCATTTCAAGTTTGTTTCTCACACTCAACAGCAGCCCTGTCATTCACATGAATTCTGAGTGGATTAAAATGATTATCAAAGGCAGTAGGCTTTTATTCTTCTTCAAAGCTAATCAAAATTGGGTACACACACAATTATCCAATGCAGCATCAGTCAGAGAGTGTCTTACCCTGACCCTCCCAGAAGCATTTCTAGGATCTTGTCCTATTGAGCACAGACCTGTGCATCTCAAAAATAAGATCTCCACTCACATAACACTCATCTGGATGTAAAAAACTCTAGCAACTCATATTCAGGTCAGTTTTTGTTTCTTTGTTTGGTAGGTGGTGTTTTTTGTTGTTGTTTTTGTTTTGTTTTGTTTATTTTTTAATATATGGCCAAAGATAGGTTCAATTTCAGCAAGAATGGCACATGCTGAAATATGCCACTCTCAATAAACTGCTCATATTTCCCAGGAATATCATCTCTTCAAACACAAACCTAACTGGATATTGCTCATCTTTCGAGATCAGTTTTGATTCTGCTCCTGGTGGCATTTCTCCAAGTAAACATGTGTTACACAAAGGAAAAAAAGAAAGGCATCAGACCTTAGATTCATACTACTACAGAATACAGTTTCAGCCTTGGCTTCATTTCAGGTTTATTCAGAATTTCTTCCAAAGTTCCAATTCAGTATCAATATAAGCAGCTCCCCTGTACATCTCGCTTTCACAAATATCTCAAAAGACATACTCAATCTTTAAGAATGTATTCTGGCCCTAACCATTAGTGGGAAACAGAAAAGAGTGCATCCATCTAAAGAGTGACAACGAAACATGCAATTAATATTGAAGGAAAGAGGCAAAAACCAGCTTACATTAAAGGACAAAATACTTATGACACCTAGAGAAAGCCCACAGTAAAAGTTAAACACGTAAACAAAAATAACAAAGCTGATAAAATACTATTTATAATTCTGAATAATATCATAAAAAAATCAAATTAATAAGAAATACTATTCCCAAACACTGAACTCAATCAACATCTGGCTGACATCAGAGACTCAGGTAGATGAAAAAACAGCATATCTGAAAACTGCAATGCAAAACCAAGAAACTTTAACAATTACCAGAGCAGATCAAACAAAAAAATCTACTGAGAAATGTAGAGCTAAAGTGTATGGAACCAAGGAGATATCTGAAGTGTCTACAAATGTCAGCTGAATCCTGTTGTTGCATTTGTCCTTAGTACAGTTGTCTTGACAAGGGAGAGAAAAATTTTTGTTTCCTTCGCTTAGAATTTAAAGTTATTACTGGACAAGTTTCTATCCATAAATGCTTTTAACACTTTGTGTCTTTATATCGGGTTCATCATAGATAATGATCGCATCTGTGCAGTGCTGTCAAATAAACAGCAAGTGTGATCCAAAAAAATAACAAGGAGAAGATAGGGTAAAAAATAAGTTTTATTTCCTTTGTATGGAACTTTGTCAAATAAGGTACTTGAAGTGGCTGAAGTAAGATCACAGAAAACATCTAGTTCACAAGGCAGGTGGAAATCCTATAAAGAATTCAAAAAGGAGAGACCAAAATGATCCTGACACTGGAAAATAAACCTTGTGAGACTAAGTTTGATGTATTCAGTTAGTTAAAAAAAAAAAAAAAAAAAAAAAAAAAAAAAAAAAAAAATTAAGGCAATGTGAGCTGTGTTTATAGGTACTTACAGAAAGACAAGATTTCCAGTAATGGAAAGCTTTTTATCTTAGATGATAAAGATATAACAAAATCCAGAGATTAGAAGTTAAATCTGGACCTTTATTTTTTGTTTTGCCTTCCTCAGTACTGTAAGCAAGATTATATTATAGGATCATTAAGGCATATTTCATCTAATTAATTTCTTATCATTGAAAGGGCATTAGGGATTAGTTCCAGTCTTTGCCTATAGCGCAGTTAAATCTCAAGAGGTCTGAAATTCTTTGGTCTAATGAACACCTTAAAGTTTAGAATAAAGCCTCAGTAAAACTTAATGACCTGACAGAGATGATCTGAGAGTTCCTTCTGGCTCAAACTCTAGGCTACTTTGTAATCTTTTAAAAAATCATATTTATTACCTGCCGCCGTGCTCGATAAATAAGCCACCCAGCACAACTGATCAAAGAGAGATGTCTCCCTTCAGCCAGCAGTGTACTTGAGAGAACAAGAGATAAGTGGCAGCTAACTGAAAGCACTTCCCTAAATCCTTGTATCATGAAGCACTCAATTAAAACACTCCTTTGACTCACTAACGAGCCTCTATGAAGGCAAACTTAGACTCTTAGCCCCGAGTCCTACAAGCACCTAACATGAGTTCCACATGGAGACTCCTCTGTCTTTGGCCTCAAGTGACAGTACTCATTATTAGTGCCAGGGCTTCCAGGAAAGAAACCAAGTCCTCAATCCTGAAATGGCTTGAGAGCTGGGGAGTGCACTCCCGGATACAAAGGTGAATACCACTCTTCAGCAAGGAAGTAATGAGCTTTGCTTTATTTTTATCTGTAAATTAAAGCTAAGTGTTCTAAAAAAGGAAACGGACTGTGTTTTTCAGAAAGTAAGAATTTGTATCTGAGTCTTAGAGAAGAGATGGTGTGAGAAAAGATAGGATCTCAGAAAATGGACCTGAAATATTCTGAGGTCAATCTGCTACTCTGGGGTCAATCTGCTACTATATTTTTAGCAATAAAGTACAGGAGAGATACTATGGAGGATAAGAAAATTGTGGAAGATTCACAAATTCACAGTTATTTAATAGCATTTACCGAATATTGGCTACAGTTCAAATTCTCTGGTCATTTGGTTTCAGTTGCTTAAAAATAATATTACATTATATAGATTTGAAACACAACATGACACTAACACAAAGCAATGCATAAGCATTATGTTCTGGCCATTTGTTTTAAATGACAAATAAAGGTGTTCAGTTACATGATGTATATATTAATATATTTACTCTCTATATGTGCAAGGACAATCAGTCTACTCAGCTAAAGTCTACTCTACTACTACCCAATAAACAGCACTGAGCATTTATTCTCCACTGAGGCTTATGTAAACTATATATTTACATAGCTTTAATTTTTATAATTTAAAACCATCTAAAATCACCAATGTTTTTCTGGTGTGAACACAAGATGTAGATAACTAGTGATTTGCAATATTGGTTTCTCCCCTACATGAACACTGATGTTTCTAAACTTGTAAGAAAATTGTATTAATTCTCTATATTGAGTATAGATTCTCTAAGAAGCTTTTAAGTTTTCCTGGAGACAGCACCCATATGTTGAAAGCTGAATGCTCATGATTAACACCATTTAAATAAACTACTTACTGATGGTAAATGGCTATATAACAGATACATATAAATGTGATGGGTTCAAAATCTCACTTAGTATGCTTTGGGTATTCAGTTGGTCTTTACACTGTACCATGTGGCTGCTTGAAATATCTGTTCTACTGTTTTTGAGCTGTAGGAAAGGATATAAACCACAACAATTGTATGTTAAACATGTAAGCCCCAAGATTTACTTAATGTTAAAATCTGTGTAATAAATACCTACTTTGCCTTTCACAGATGTTAAATAGATACAATTTTATTATTTGCCATGTAATCAGTAGAGATTAAATATCTTAATAAGACTCAATTAAAATCATCAGATATTTATGATACTCACTGTAAAGCTTCATAAAAAATAACCTGTCACTACTTATAGCCCTCCTCAGACTACAATGTCTCTGAAATTGACTGAACCTCTGCTGCCACTAGCAATAATTTGAGAACAGGATTATCTAATTTGCTGGAAAGTAGAGTACAATAGGGAAGTCTAATAGATGGTCAATTAATCAACTGGTAGACAGGCAACTGCATGCGTGGAATGTGTTGAAAGAAAAACATTGTTACCTTCCCCCAGCAACAAGAAATTCCCCCCCCAATATATACTAAGTCACCTTTTTATTAGTCATCCAGACAAAGAATCATGTGAAATTACCTCTATTCATGAAATTAACTTCATCCAAACACTACACAGAAGCACTTCCAGAATATAATTTTTGTGATCTTTTGTCTTTGTAGTATTGATTAAAAGAAGATCATAGCCTCTTAGTATGAAGCTTGCCTGTGCTTTTCAGTCCTCATTTCAAAGACTTGTATTGTATAAATTATAATAGGGAGGTAACTGAGAACCATGGTTTCTTATTAAACTGTCAGTTCTGAGAGAAATTTGAGCTTCAGAAATAGCTTTCTTCTATGTTTATTGTATATGTGGATCAAAAAAAGAACTATCTGGGAACAAGCAGTCTTTGAATAAGTTAGCATGAATTCTGCCTCACACACAAACCACCCACCCAACTTTAGAAGCCTATCATAAGATTAATAGATAGATATTAGAGCTTTATGTCCTGCA
Source organism: Phaethornis superciliosus (assembly GCA_023637945.1). Classification (NCBI taxonomy): domain Eukaryota; kingdom Metazoa; phylum Chordata; class Aves; order Apodiformes; family Trochilidae; genus Phaethornis; species Phaethornis superciliosus. The sequence continues at coordinate 17,992,365 of JAJQWJ010000009.1, read as the reverse complement.
GTTTTTCTAAAGAAGATCTGAGTTTTAAAAACAGATGTTGAGAGAAATATGCTAAGAGCAAATATCATGTGTGAGAAATGTTTGTGCAATTGAGGAAACCATATTTTTTCATTTTATTTATTTCATATAGTTACCATTTCATGATATCCACAGTAGCAAAAACTGCTTAGCAACAGTCTAAAGAGGATTTGCATTACATGATGTATGCATGACCATCACAACATAAAGAATTAGCATAAGCTAAACAATCTCACTATCACATATTATTGCAATTGCACAGAAAATGGATGTTACTGCCTAATTATCACCAAAAAATGTTTTATTTATTTATTTGTTCATTTAAGAGTGAAGAGTAGCTGTTTTGAGTGTTGTAGTGTATGCAATAATTGTCTACTGACTGTATGCCATAAGTAAGACATGGTGATGTTATCATAGTATCATTAAGGCTGGAAAAGACTTCTAAGATTATCAAATCCAATCATCAACCCAACATCACCATTACTACTAAATTGTGTCCTGATGTGCTACATGCACAAATTTTTATAACAGCTCCAGGGATGGTGACTCCACCACAACCCTGTGCAGCCTGTTCCAATACCTGAAAACCGTTTCAGTAAAGAATTTTTTCCTAATATACAGTCTGAACCTTACCCAATGCAACTTGAATCCATTTAATCTCATCTAATAATTGGCTAAGTGGAAGATGAGACCCACTCCCAACTCACTACAGCCTCCTTTCAGGCAGTTGTAGAGAGCTATAAGTTCTCCCCTCAGCCTCCTTTTCTCCAGTCTAAACAACCCAAATTCCCTCAGCTTCTCCTCATAAGACTTGTGCTCCAGACCCATCACCAGCTTTGCTGATCTTCTCTGGATACGCCCCAGCAATGCAATGTCCTTCTTGTAGTGAGGAGTGTAAAACTGAACATAGTATTTCAAGTGCAGCCTCACAAATGCTGAGCACAGGACTTGTTTACATGAAGTTAGACATAATGTAATTTTACATTGGCATGAATGGACATCTAATTATTGGTACTTCAAATTTTTCAGTAACAAATTGCCATTTTTTTCATTCAGAAAAGGAGAAAGCGTAAGTTTGGCAAACATACAGCCTTGTTTTACAAAAATTCATACTTGTTTACTCAGTTAAAAAAGCTTTCCTTTCAGTGACAGAATTTCTCATATCCTTTGTGGATTTGTGCACACAAAATAACTGAAGGAAAGGACAGAGAGAAGCAATCAAGGTCACTATGTGAAGTAATGTGGTCAAGAGTAATCTGTAATTCTCTCCTTGTCACTCCTCTGCTGCAGAATGGCACAGAATAGCTACAGGCATATTTAGCTAGAATTTTGTTTTCACTCGGTGAGGGAGTGGCAGACTGTTGAGATGACAAAAGGGTCGGCTGTGTTGGTTTTTTTTTTAAAAAAAAAAAAAACACAACACATAATCTATTAAATAACTTCTCAGATACAGACCCCTCACCTTTACAATATGCAAATGCCCGTGCTTCCCAGATGATCTTGGATGAGAACAGAGCAATGTATCTTTTATTTCATGACATTTAGTCAAAGAATTTGCAGCATTTCTTTCAGAGATGAATTCTGTTTCTATTGACTTACACCTTAGCAGTATGACTGCAAAGTGACGAAGGGCACTCCCTAATCAGATGTACCTAAACTGAGGTGGCAAATGAAATCCATGCTGAATGCATCACCCTATTAAGTGAAGACAGCAGCTGATAGAAAATGATTCTGGGTACACCACAACGTTAGTCTAGAACTGTGTGATTATGCAGAGCCTGGAACAACACTGTGATATGCTTCTTCCTGCCTGAAATTTCAATGCATATGTAAATTTCTTGACTCAATTGGTAAAAAAAGTAGAGAAATTTCCTCTGAGAAATTTCCTCTTCATAGTACATTACAAACAGAAGCAAAATGGTCACAATTTTTAACCTGTGACATCAGACCATGGATTAGGACTTCGTTTTAGGCTCTTTGGAAGGAAAATATGTGTGATGAGCACTGCTGCCGAAGTATCTCTACTTGAATACTGCCACATTTATAACGTACCCAACAAAGGCTTCTGGATTTTTCTGAATAAAGAAAATAAACCATCTCATGTGCCATTTCTTTTTCAGTTAAGAGAGTGCAAGTAATCTACAGATTATAGGGAAAATCATTATTTTCTTAGGAAACAATAGGATATGGCTAATCCTATTTAGAAATTCTGTGAAGCAAAGTAGTTATTCTCAGTTTTGCTGCTGACATTTCCTAAAGGTCCTCTGCTCTCCTCTCTTCCACAAGAAAAACATCATTTTGCATGTATGAAGAAAACTAAACCTAGTCGAACATGTGCATTAGACCTGTTGGGTGGCCATATTTCCAGTCTTCAGTTTTGTTATGGTGTTCTGTTTCCCCATCCCATTTTCCATTTGCAGTTCATGAGAACTTCTTTTGCTAGTGCAGCTTTTTAATGACTAAGCATTCTATTGCTCTTTCACAGAAAGCATGAAATTTAAAAGATATACACACCAGCCTTTTTTTTTGTTGGTTCTACTATTTTCCTCAAGAAAGAAAAGATAAAATCTGACATTTTTCATTTGTACACTGTATTTTATTGAAAGTGAAACATAATGGCTTTGGTAGTTCCTTTTTAAGCCAATCTACTGTCTAGTGCCCTCAAAAAGAAAATTAGGGAACATGGCCAGAGTTGGCATTTTGTGATAGAGTCCATTTTATTTCTATTGAGGATGCAGACACTGGCTGGCATTTCTCAATTAGGCCCTTTTTTTCCTACTGATAAGGGACTCTTATGTGGCTTTCACTTTAAGCTGCTCTATAACATGGACTGCTGAATACAATAAGTCTGGTAAATAAGATGGCAAAGTGAATAGCTATTTGTTATAAATTTATATTATTGCTGTGATTGCAAATGACACCATCCTTTAGATCCAATACTTATTATTTGGGAAATTGGGATTTATTTGTATAACACTCAACAAAATAATTCCTTCAGTCTAACATGGACAATTATAATAATTTACTATTCTTTCCCTACTGTTTAGCAACTAATTTTAAAGACAATTAAATTACACTAATGAATAGACTAATCAGCTTTAATTTGAGTCAATATAGTTGTTTTCATTATGTCTTATTTTGTAGCAAAATATGTAAGCTTCAGATGTACATATAGTAAAATATCTACTAGCCATTTGTATTGATGGCTATTATTCAATTAACCCATTTGCATGGATAATCAATCTACATTAATTTGGATAGGGCGTTCATCAACCAAATTAGGCATGTGCATACAAATCAATTACCTTTTAAGGAGAAAATTGGAGGAAAACCAGGAAACTGGCTTTGTAGATTCTGCCTAACCTTTCAGCAGAAGCAGAGAAGGAATAAAAAAGTTACTATGAAATTTTAAAATTCAAACAATTTTTTTATCTCCTGCAAAATCTGTTAGATATATTTGTGCAATTGTCCTAATACATATGTTACAACTTATTCTTGCTCTGTGAAAGATTTTGATCAAATGGTATGCTATGACTGGTAGAATAATGAAAAAAAAATTAAACAAAAAAACTACAAAGAAACTTGGAAGGAAGCTTTTTCTGAGGTCTATTTTGAAAAGCCTAAAAGTGTTAACTTCCTTTTTGGATTTACTTTAAAGACTAAAGATTTCTTATTTCATCCAGCATCAGGCACCAGGGTTTTTTATTGCTATGTTCAATGATTCAAAATTTTACAAGGAAATAAAATCATTTTACCATGGCCATGCAACAAAACTGTCTGTCTTAAAAAAAAAAAAAAAAAAATTGTTCAGCCTTTGGCCTAAGGATCTATCACCCTGATAAATCAGGAAAGAAATTAGAATTATTTAGACAATCCTGTTCTATGGGCTCAGAACAATGTGATTACCCAGCTCCCAGTTATTCTCCCTAGCAGCTTTGCATTAATACAGTTTTCCTAGCAGCTCTTACCTTCACCAGAAGATTAGGGTAAGCCTAAGGATTTGTGGTTTCCCTGCACATTCATTCACATGACAAAGCAAGTGAGATACTTCCTAACTGACCACACAGCTGAGGAGAACTAAGTTGGCTTTTAACAATCTCATAAATCACAAGATGAGATTTAAATGTATCTTTTGCAGAAAGGTCTTCTGGCTTGGAGTGGTCAGTAGCCATTATTACCTAAAATTTGGACTACAACTTAAAGTTGATATTAAAAATTGACTTGTAATGCATTATATCTGTGAAAAAAGCCTCAGTGAGTTCTCTGATCAGTAAGATTTGTCTAAGCAAAGAATAATCAAACTAGAATAAAGTCCAAATTATGCAAATAATTTTCCATTTAGGAATCAAATCCTCCAATAAATTATTTGGGGGAAAAAAAAAAAGGAAAAATTAAGTACATTTTATCATAAACAAAAGGAAAATACCAGGATTAAGCTAGTTAACCCTGTGTATTTATAAATTGAAAGAATTTGAAGTTTATGCATACCCTGCACAGCAAGAACAAATTTTGGAGTAGCATCTGATCAACACTTTTTCAGAAGACAAGGTGAAGGATAACCCTCAAGGGCAGAGTTGCAAGCTCTTTTAAGACAAAGTAAAAATGCCAATCAAAGTACAGATGGTTTTTCTCTTGAGAGGTGATTATTTTTTCAAAGATGGTTTCTTAGGAGGATGGCTTAAACACATCAACTAAACTTCTTAGTAGCACTGTAATAGCAGAAACCAAAAGAAAACATATCTCAGGCATAACCTCTTAGGCACTTCAAAAACACATTTTTTTCTTTCTGTAAAAACAAACAAAAAACCAAAACCAGCCAAAAAACCACACCACCCCAACAAAATCAAACCTTAAAATTTTATCCTTCTCTAGGCACTAGAATAAACTAATTGAAAATTCCTGATGAACTTGTGGTCTCATCTCCCCTCTCACTGACAGTGTCTAAGGGTTTTTATAAGCCATGTGAAAATATTTTACCACTTAATGGTTGGTTGCACAAAAGATGGCCAAAAACCAAAAAGTGGAACAGGTGGTACAGAATCACATCCCTCAGCTATGGAATAATGTTATTTAGATAGGGGAAAAAATATATTCCATTGCTATTTGTTTTTTTTTATTATTGATTTGTTAGGTGCCTATGAGACTTGAAAATTCTGCTGTTTAAAGTATGATTTTTAAAAATGACTTCTATTCAGTTTACAGTGATATCAAACACCTTGGTTTCTCACAGTGGAACTAATTGGACTTAAGTAAACAACATTGTTTACAATACGTACACTCCGAATCCTGTAGAATTGCTGAACTAGATAAGATAAAAATAGCAGGGTCTTTTTTTCTTACTAGAAAAAGCCAGAATTTTGAGGTTTTTTTGTTGTTTGTTTTTTTTTTGTTTTGTTTTGTTCTTTGTTTGTTTGTTTGTTTGTTTTTTAAACAAACTTTTCATTCTCAAAGAAAAGGGAGAAAAAAATCTCAAGAAAGCTGCAAAGACTGACCTATGTTTTGCCAAAGTCAGGAAATTTCAAGCCCTCCTTAGGGTTGAAAGTTCCTGTCAAACTATGTCCATTTCTGCTATACACCATACAGGTGTAAAACTGGATGGTATTGCTATAGAGTCACTCTGGTGAAGAGAAATAGTAGGAGTTGCCTACAATATATTAATTTTCATGGTCATAAGATTAGTTGTAAGCTATGTAGATGGAAACACTCTGGATCTCCATATAGAGATATTATTCATTAAAAAATGCTTTAATGTAATTCATAGAAAGATTCAGAAAATGTATAGATTCATATTTTTAAAAGCAGCCTTTCTTTTTCTAGAAGCAATACACTATGGTAGATAGCAATCCTAAAATTTTAATTGCCTACCACTATGGCATTTATAGGCACACGGATGTCTCCCTTCCATTGTTAGCCTACAATTCACAACCCACCCAATTAATATTGTAGTAACCAGAAAAAAGTTTGTCTAGAGAAAGCTCATACTGAAGAAACATACCACAAGAAAAAGTTCTTGACAAAAGTGCTCCTAGCAGATACCTTTCAAAAATAAAGCTTCAGCTATCACTGCCTCTGTACTAGAGGGAAGCTTTTGTAGCTACAAGAAGAAAACAAGATGCTCCAAATCTTATCTGACTTCTTACATCAATTCAGAAAGATCCCAGCAGATCTTGAAGACTCATACTAAGGGCAGATTTTTTAAAAGATATCCAGGTACTGAATACCCTGAGGAGCTTCACACAGGAACACCTATGCTTTATGTCACTTGCCTGATAACCAGACCCACAGTCAAGCTTAAAAAATATCTGAAGAGAAAAAATATCTGAAAACAGACTTTAGGAGCTAGAAAGCAAAACTAATCTCAAAACCAGTAAGACACCTGCCCCTGCTTAGGAGCATTTAGCACTTGTTAAGCTGGATGTCTAAACCATTCCCCTCCTCATCTCCAAGGGAAAAGCCCCTCTGATGGTTCAGATCTTGGAAATCTGACTTGAAATGTTGACAACTGCCTTTAAGGTTCTCAATCTGCATGAACTGGACAGATAAGAATGCAAACCTCCTACCTTGCAAGAAATTATTTCAGATGTGCAGCTAATATCACAATTCTACTGCTGAGGCTACTCCAGTTAGTGAAAAAGTCTGAAATAGAGTCTTTCATCTTAGGTGACTGCTTTACTACTTGACCTCATAGAAGAGATGGGAGCTGGCTTCTACTGTCTGGTTTGTTTGGACTGCATAGGAACTATCCATCCAATGGAAGATGTCTTCTGGTTTGGTTTGGTTTTTTTGTTTTTTTGTTGTGTTTTTTTTTTGTTTGTTTTTTTTTGTTGTTTGTTTTTTGTCTTTGTTTTGGTTTTGGTTATTTTTTAATTAAGGAAAAAAATAACTAAAAAAGTTCTATTGTGATAATTAATTCAAGGTTTGAGTTGGTAAAGTTATCCTCTTGAGCACCTGAAAGTCTTGGGTTTCAAAATCAGGGCTTACAATGGCTTTTATAAGATGTTTCTTTGAATTCAAATTTAGCCCTTTTTGCTCCAAATTCCTTGAAGTTGTCAAAAGGCATGAGGAACATGCAGGATCAGCCTAATAATGCTAAATTAATCTAGAAAACCATGAATAATGAAATTTGAAGTTATCAAAGATAAGCTGGATAACAATTTTTGAGCTGGCATATAAATTAAGGCAGTTGCAATACTTTGTCCCTGGAGTCAACTGCTAGGCCTCACACCATTAGTCTCCAGTCTCCTTCACAACTTCTGTACCAATTCTAATTTATCTTTCTTTTCAAGATGATGACATTCCGATTATTTCTTACTCATTAAAATTGAGGAAACTGTAGAGAAAGTGAAGCGAGAGATTTTCAAAGGAAGTAAGGGCAACAGGGTACCCAGTTACTATTCCAAGTCAATAGGAGTTAGGTCCTTGGCTTTTTTTATGTTCTTCCACTCCCTCTGCTAACAACTTCTAGTTTCATTTCTGTTGGCCAATCTTTTTTCTTAATACAGAAACAGAAAAATATTTGAAGTAAAGGGACTAAAGAAAAATACTTTTTCTATTTTTCTGAAACCCACAAAAATAATCAACACCTGTGTTCCCCTACTTTCTGTAACCTTTTCACACTGCTGTCACTCATACCAGAAGAAATAGTATGGCAAGTAAATACACTGCTGTTGATCTGGAACATCAGCAATGTCAGTCTTTGTGGTTATCAAGAATACAATGAATGCTTTTGACACTTAGGACTGTAAGAAAAAAGGTTTTTGACTGATTTTAGTTCCTTGCTTCATTCTTTAACAGAGTATTATTAAAACTGAAAGCTTCACAATTTTCTCATTAAAGACCTTTTCAAATAGTTAAGAATATGCTTTCAAGCTGTAACCGTAACACTACGTGTTTACGAGTGGCTGTGTCTTTATCCAGAAAATATATACACATTTTGTTTGTGATGCTGTCTAAAATCTTGACAGCTTAAGAATTTATCTTTGGAAGTGTAGATTCATTTCTGCTGTTAGTTGCAAGTGAGTAAAAGCCTTTCTTTTATAGGTTGGATCCAGTGCCACAATGATTATGCAAATAGCCCTTGTGAATGCCTCAGGCATACACTGCTGAAATTGGAAGGTAAGTATCTCAGAAGGCAGGCCTGAATTTTGAAGACAATGAGTTGTTCTTATATTCTTGCATTAGTAAGTTATAAGCTACTGATAAATCAGTTCCCTTTCTCCTTCTACAAGGTGCAACTAGTTCAAGATGTCTTAAATATAGTTTTGCTTCATGGGACAGGCATGTTAGAATTCACACTGTGGGATATAATTGTTTTATTGGAAAATTCTGTTACCATAAGGAAAAAATATTAATTTTTAATTTTTAAAGCAAACAAACGAAGCTGATGTTAAAAAAATCTGATCAAAAATAACAAAATAGTTTCCTAGATATCTTTTCTTCTTCTACTCACTACCCAACACAATTTCCCATCTAGAAAAAGAAAGTAAGATTATAAAAATACAAAAAAAACCCCCCAAAAAACAAAAAACCAAAACACCCCAACAAAACAGAAAAGCTGAAAAAAACCTAACAGTTTCTGGTCAGCTGTGATGATGATGCTAACCAAGCTATTGCTTCCAGTAGTTTCTTTAGGAGATCAAACGAAGGTTCTGCCTCTACAAACTTAAAGGCAGAGAATCTCTGAGGGGAATTTAGAAACTAAACAAACTGAGTTTAAATGGGACTAACTGATCAGGTTGGTCAGAATCCACAGACCTTGGGCACAACACTTTCAGACACTGAAAATCCACTTTATCAGGATTAGACAAAAAACAATATGCAATATGTTAGAAACAGGAGATGTTTACTTTCTCTCTTAAATGTTAAAGGGTAACTTTTTTTTTACTAAAGAGTTTGCAAGGAAAACTCCTGAAAAATAGATAAGGACTAGCTATGCCCGAGATAACTATGTTCAGTGTCGATCTTGAAAATAAGGATGATTTACTTGCATTATGCCTCTATCTAGGAAATCCTAAGAAGGAAATATTTTAGATTTATTTTTAATTCACAAAAATCAGAAGACTGAATTATAAGGATTTATAAGGCTGTTAACCATTAGGACCAGAGCCACATCCTGACACATATTCATGAAGAAGTAACACCACTCCAGAACACATGCACGTTAAATCTTCCTCGCTCTGTTGTTTTGGAAATACACCAGACATCTGAAAATGCTTGTAACATCTGAACATTTTATATTTGGGAGTTGGAAGAATCCACAAGTATACTGGTCTGTTGTACTGCCTTCCCTTACAGAAAGGAGTTTTAATTATGTCTATTTAAAATATAGGTGATTTTCCTGGAGAAAAAGTGATAATGCAAGAAGTCACTTGGAGATAAGCATAAAGACACAGTAGTATAGAAATTGCTTTGGTTTTCTTAGATTTCCTTCTGTTGTTTTCTATTATAATCCCTCTATCTTTCAATACTTTCAATACTATCTTTCTCTTATTTCTATCTTCATCCTGCCAAACAAAATTACATTTTAGATAGCTCCACATCATGGATCATTAAAATGTAAGTATAAAAACATTCACCATCTACTCTCAACTTCTCACTGCTTACTCAGCTCATCAAAGATCTGGTTGGTAGTATACTATCAGTAAGCTAATACAACTATACTAGAAGCATAGAATCTTCCTATTTTACGTCACTTCCCATCCTGACTTCCTTTTATGTGACTTTCTTCAAGGAAATCTGGGGCAACAAACTACATCTTTTAACTATTTATCCACTTTTTAAAAACCCCCTTTGATGTGCCATTGCATAAACTGTGAGTTTACAGCCATGCAGCTTCTGGGATATTAGGATGTTTATGTCTCCATTAAATGTTATAAAATATTATGGAGTCATCGAAAAGGCAAAGGTTGACATTATGTCTTTACACAGACCAGCGCTGCAGAAGATTGACCTCATGAACTGGAACAGAATGCAAGTGACAAGAGTTCTATTCTCCTGGCACACCTTAAAATTTAGGTGTTTTGTATTGCATAAGCACAAGAGAGCAAATAGTAGGTGCTTTTTCATTTAGTTCAGTGAATTCTACTTCTGGTCATAGTAAACTAAACTGAAAAAGTCCGTATGAGTGAATATGATCATCTTGCAGCATTTTGCTGGAGTCTGTAAGCTAGCAGCAAAACTGCAAATTTTGACTTTGGTGAAGGTCTAGTGATGGCAAAAATATTCTTTTAGGGCTTCAGGGAGAATATATTAATAATGGATACACATAAGGAGAATGCTATCCTTTTACTGTATTACTATTAAAAGCATTCAATAACTTTTTCACTTTCTCATTATTATAATTATCCAGTCACATTTAAGATTTCCAGAAGTCTTTAGTATCTTCTGCAACTACTTTATAGTGTACATAACTCTAATCTGATTAAGTTTTGGAATAATTTTCAGAGTAAGTATTTCATAATGTGCTAGACAAGGGAGTGACATTCATACAGGAAAGATGTAAGAAACATAAATGCTACCTGTGATATAAAGCACTTCTTTTCATTAAGTTCATAAAGATTCATAAGGTTCCTTGGAATGAAATAAGTTTAACTGGTTTTTAATATAATAGAGTATTAAACTAGTCGACTAGTCATTGAGAAATTAGTATTCTAAAAGGTAACTCTAAGCCAGATAAGTCAAGAAGAGACTAGAATCTGTAGTGAAGCCGGCTGGAATGAGTATCAAATATCTTATGAAAATTTGTGTATTTTCCATGCCCCACTACACAATGGTATTAAATCAGAACCGTCTGAAATATTTTGCAAAATAAATGACAGCAAAAAGGCCAAATCCAGAATAACTAATTGTTGATTCTTAAATAATTCAGGTATTGAAACTCTAGGTAAATTTCCATCTGTATTTTATAATATATCAGGTTACAAGGTTTTCTGACATGAGTATTTCTCAGCATTTCCAAGTGGAACTGTTCCACTTCATATCAATAATTAAATGTTTATTAGAGCAAAGTCTTGAACTACTGCCTTCCTCTTTCCAACTGAGTGTCTTGAATATTGGCTGTTGAGTACTGCTCCTGTCTATGGCCAAGTTACCAAAGGTGGATTAGCACCAGGAAGAATTGTTAAGAAACTCTTACTCACACTGTATCTCCTCAAAGCCCTGGGAAAGTGAAGAGTGCACATTTGACTCTGTATGACTGTTCTTCTGTTAAGTATAAGTGAAATTCAAAATTATTTTAAATCTCAGAAATAAAAGATCAATTGTGATATGGAATTCTGAAAGCTTGGGATTCCTATCTTGCAAATGCATATATTTCTAAAATATCTTATAAATAAAAAGAAGAATTATAATAAATTACTCTAATGTAAAGGGTAAGTCTAGCAATAGACATTTTTTTATATACTCAACCTGAAAGCCCAAGAAAAACCACTTTCCATTACAGCGAACAAATTTGAAGACAGGTCTATTCCATTTTAAAACATGCTCTAAAAGACTAAAGGACCAAACTAGATCTCTCTGTTCTGCATGCTCAGATCAGCTTGGCTATGCAGAAGCCCTCTGAACACACCCCTGAATTCGATCCAGAGATTGAATGTATTGAATGTTTGGGAGAAGAGAATTGCCTATAGAAGCAACATTTAGAAGAAGATAAACTGCAGGAGACTTTTAACAGCAAATTCATGAAGTGGAAAAAAAATAAACCCAGAAACAACTGCTTGAGAAAGTTAAGCAGTAGGAGACTTTTAACAGAAATCACAAATAGCAGTGAAACAAAAATAAGCCAGAAAAGCAACTGCTAGAAAAGCTAAGCAGCAGGAAACATAACAACGAAATGAGTAAAACAAGAATAAGGCAAGGAAACAGGAACTGAGGGAAGTTAACCAGTAAAAGATTTCAGACAATGAAAAGCAGCAGTTATACCAAAGTAAGCCAGAAAAAACAACAGCTAGGAAAAGATAAGGAAGATCATAGTGAAATCAAAGAAAAAAGCCTTTTCTAGAAGGAAAAAAACTTCATTTCCTTTGGCATGGAATAGAGGTATATGTTCTGTAAGCCTCAGATAGTGACAGAGAAGAAAATACTGTACAGAACTGCTTGCGTAGAAATGTCATTTTCAAAAGATAATGCTTTATAACAGTTTCCAAGGTTACGCATGAAAAAAAGAGAAGACATATACATAATGTTTGTTTTATGTCTTCAGAAGATCCTTACTCTACATGTGGCTGGACTTTTAAGTAAAACCAGCTTCTTCATACTCTACAAAGATTTCACAGAACCCCGGTATGTACCAGGAGAGCTCATTAACTTGCACTGTACACATCAAAGAAGCATTGCCATAAGAAAAATCAGCATGGTTCAAAATGAGGAGATAGCAGACTGGAAGAACAGGCAACAGGCACCCACACATAGCATTTAAACTAGAGAAATGAAGGCATCAGCAGAAGTAGATTAGGAGTAAAGAGTGGAAGGAATGAGGTTTTTTCCATTCTCATTTTGGGAAAAAAAAATAAATCATTATACTAAATCTGTAATTTGAGGAAGGAAGGACCGAAGTGTGTAAAAATGACCACATCAAAGCTACTGAAAGAGCAATCAAAATATATTTATATAAGGATGTTTTCTGTCACGATTCACCTAAGTTTTGTTGAAAGTTTTTGTTGCTTGAAATGTTTCTCCAGGCCTGGGAAAAGTGCAGAAATGTACTCAAATTTCCCGTCTGGAAATGAGGGTACGTGGGTTATATATGTCAGTAGGTATCAATGCTGATGTGCAGGCCAGCATGGCAGCAGGGCTGCAAGGATTTTCATGGGAAGTATCCTGTACAGCTCATCTGACCTGCTGTGCAGACAGGGCACTTTTCAGATACAAGTAGAACTGGAAGATGGTACCTTGCATTGATGCAAACTGCCATACATAATTTGCCTGGATGTATATTGACTCTGTTGTGAAAATGGGTCTTCATTGCCACCAGATTTGTATTTTTCATATTAACTTAATAACAAACATACACATGAAAAAGTCTGAAAGATGAAAGGATACAAAACTGTAAAAGTAAAGCAATACGTGTAAGACTTATTTTGGTCCAGAAAAGTTGACTTATTCAAATAATTTACCTATCCATTACATGTATTCTTATAAATTTATGTGACAATATTTTTTATTATAAAAATACAGTTTTGATCACAAGCATATGTATTTGACAACAGAGAAATCCAGCACCAGACAGATCTCTCAAAATTAACTGAATCAAATAACGTCTTTAGAAATAACTTTGCTTAGAAACAATTTGTGGAAGTTTTGTGAAACAACACTTCAGAACAAAAAATGAAAAATTACAAAAGCAGCCTACCCTAACTTCTATACAGAAGAGGATTTAGGGCTGTATTTTACAATCCTCCCTTAAAAAGATCTGTGCGTCCTTGTATAAATAAATATCACATAAAAAAATTGTTGCTCTCCAAATGACTGACTATCTGACACAGAGTAGCAGGCCAGATGTGCTCAGCCGAAACACAGTAACAAGCTGATTTATTTAGGATTCATTCTGATTGGATTCGGGCAGAACATTTCAAAAGTACTTCAGGCCAAAATGATCCACAGCTGCTAAGAGTCTTGTTTTTGTCCTGTCTGTGTAACACGGATGAATTTCACACAGTCTCCCCTGGGAAGGGCGACTTGAAACAGGGAGAAATGTGTCCTGCAAAACCCTGTTTCTACACTTACCTTCCAGATGGAAAAAAAAAACAAACCAAAAACATGACAAAGACTAAGAGATTGAATATTTTTTTCTTTAGAGTTGTAGAAAATACTAAACTATTGTTTTCTTGTACATTCTCTAAAATGTAGCTTTTCCACCTTTTCATTAATAAGAATTTGAATGTTAATACAGAAAACCTATTCATAGTGAAAGAAAGTAAGCATTTGGGTAAAAGTACACTGATAGTTATAGAAAATAAGGTATTATTTGTGTAGGGAGTCACAGAATAGAGCAGGCCAAAGCTTTCAACACAGTACTCAAGATTAAGAAGCATTTAAACTATTCCCATGTGTGTTGACTTGGTGGTTTTTTTGGTTGAAATTGTCATTTTAGGATTTCCTAAATGATGGATTGGCTTGTGGGTTGTTTTTTGTTTTTTTTTTAATTTGAAATATTTGATATTTGATTTTTTTTTTTTTTAAATCCTGTTTGAATTCAAAGAACTGTAACAGCAAAGTAGTAAATTTTATCAATGTCTACTGCTCTGAAATGTTCTAAAATCCACAAAATTTAGCTAACAATAATGTTTGTTCACTTCTCACATGTTAACCAGTGACAAGTCGTTTGGTGTAAGAGTCCCAGCAAAGCAGGATAGGTGGTTTTGCCGAGCTACATGAACACAAAAGTACATAAAGCAGAGAGTGAACAGTTGTTCAGTGTAATTTTTCTATAGTTTGCCAACAGATAGAAGAAAACTTACTCTCCATCTTATCTGTGATCAGTGTGAGTGCTAGCAGGGTTTTCATCTGATCAGTTGGATAAACATGGATCTAATTCTGCATTAGTGAAACCAAATACAATCTTACTAATTCATTGAGAGTAATAGCACCTCTCCTTGTCTGAAACTGTTTCTCTTTTTAGCCAAGCGAGTTTTTAAAGATTAAAGACGCAAACTTAGCTAATCAAGAGCCAAAAGAGTATTTTTTGGTAATTCATTCTTCTCTTTCAAATTAAGACTTTTCTTTATAGAAGAACAAGTAACTAAACACACACTGACACCACCAAGCTCTCATTTAAACAAGCTCTCATTTACTAAGGCATCAAACACAAGCCATGGATTCAAAGTAATTCTTCACTTGAGAAAAGACAGTTAAATCCATGGGTGTGTTACTTTTGTGGTCTAAAACCTCAGGGCAAATCAACATCCTTCAAGCAGAAGCAATAGAACAATTTACTGCTTATTATTTATGGACAACAATCACTAAATAGTTAATGTAAAGTTCTTATTTTTTTTATTTATTTTTTTTAAGAGAACAGTGACAAAATCCTTGCATAGAAGCACATTTTACACATTCTGAAGGAACTCTCTACAACCTTATTTCTGTGGTCTGGGTCATTTCAACACTACTTATAACACTCTTCAGAGAGCAACAGGTATTTCTCTAGTACTCCCTAGTACAAATGAACTATGCCTCTCTCTGCTTATAATTCTACTGCTTAATAATAATAATGAGACTTGCAGTCATTTGTAGCAATCACAATAGAAATGATTTGGCAGCACTGATGGAATGAATTTATGTTACATTTTTACCCATGAGTTACTAATTGGTCAGCACTGTGTTCATTTCTATTATTGTTTTTTGTTTCTGTCTTACTAATTTGTACTGACAGAAGAGAACAGTGACTTCCCCAAAGGGTGGAAAGGCAAGCTTAGATCAGGGAGCATGGCTGCTGGATCACATTCACAAGCTCTCTCTGTTGAAATACTGTAGGACTGGCTTCTGCAAGCCTGGTCTCTGTCTGAAGAGTGACAGACAGTTTAGGTACAAATCCTCATTTTAGTGTTGGTTCCCTATAGTCCTCCACTCTATTTGCTGCTACAAAAGACATAGCTGCCATAGATACCCCTTCTGATCTGTATTTCAAAATTTAGAGAACATTTTTTTAAAATAAAACTCCAAAGCATGACTGTGTTGAAACATTGCTTTTGGACACTTACCAAATGGATTTTTTTTATTTTTTAAATGTCATTAGATTTTTTTAAAACTGCATATCTTTAGATATTATAATACATAAGTTATAGTACATAAATAATGAATGTACAGAATTTAAATATTTGTATAGACTTTTAATCAAACTTAATTTTAATTTTGTCTTTCAATTTGGACACAGACACATTTTTAAACACATTTTTAAATGGAACTTTCATTTTAAGCACAATTATATTGATAATAACGGAGTGGTTTGTATCTTATTGTGTTATTTTAAAAAGCACCTTAGCTAAGGATTATTAGCCACCTGAACTGAATTTTAGCTCAATACATTTTCATTTCCTATGATGTGGAAAATGGGCTCTATTGTTTCTCAATTTGGGCACACTGTTAGCCTCCTATTTTCAAAGAAGTCTTTTCTTATTCCCCTCAATTTCATAAATTGCAATGTATTATTAAAACATATCTTTTTGTCTTCTTTTCTCAGGATGTGGGAAGTATTTTGCTTTCTTTTAGTGCATACTCCACAAAAATACATATATCAAAGTAGTCTTTAAAATGATACAGAAAATGCAGAAATACTAAAAACCACTTGGGTAAAATGTATAAATTCTAAAAATGTAATTAATAAAGGACAATATTTAGCTACATTAAAATGTAAAGAAAAACATCTGTCTCCTGAAATCAATCCATTTCCTGACCCTCTTCTGTCAGCTCACTCAGAGATAGCCTCTCCCTTCTGTCCTTTTCTCTCTTCTCCTTCCCCTAGGCCCTATCTTTCAGGCCAAACCAGAAATCATTTTTTGATATGCCTGTCTTATCACACATACTGACCAATGTGTCTTTCCAGTTCTTCTGTCTTCTAATATCATACAATTCCTTCATTCCATAGCTCCTGGTGGGGAGATCCATATCTAATTTCAGTGTCTTTTTTTTTTTCCTTGTCCTTAAGACAATCTAATTTGAGGAAAAGGTTTGTTAGTAATTCTTACTAATGATTCAATATTTCAATGAAGGGAACAGCTCCAGACCAACAGATATAGGAAAATAATTTGCAGATTTTCATAAAACATGCAAAATATTATTAATACATGTTCAGCATCACTAGTGACCTGTATTAGCTGGTAGTATTAAAAAAAATTTCTTAAATTCCTCCACTTTCTAAATCTAATTTTTTGAAAAAGAGACGCAGGGGTTAAGCTGATACTTATTTTAAGGCAATGAATGGTAACACTTAAGGCAATTGACTCATAAGCACACCTATACTTGAGCAAGCCTCTTCTCAGGGTCATAATTCTTTTTTTGTGGATTGGACACAAGTCTCCTTCACTATCTTAAGTACAATACTAAAAGCAATTATGCTGTGTGTGAAATAGCTGTTACAGAAAAAAGGATGGATAAATTCCAAGTTCGGTGGACAGCATTTGGAAAGCCAATAGAAATTAACATTGATTTCTAAGGAATACCTTGTTTTTAAATAACTGCTTTTAAGTCATGAATGACAGCTTTTTTTTATATAGGAACAGTTAACTTATAAGACAGATAAAACTGTGATGCTGACCAATGAAACCCTTTTGTTCAAAAATGATCCATCCGTGACAAGCAGTGAGCTTAATCTACTACTTTTCATTCAACAGTCTGTCATAGTGCAAAAGTCACTCATTGTTTTTACTGTAGGAAACTGTAGCTGGCCAACTTAAGAACAAACTTTAATGAATTAATACAGTTATGAGGAAGCTAGTAGTTTTGGATCATTCAACTTGTTTTGCTGGCCTGATCTCTGTGGCTACTTAGCACATACACACCTTAGGAATCTGTGGGTGATTTCAACTTTGAAAATCTTAGCTATGGCTTATATTACTATGTCAGGTAAAAACATACATTTGGCTCAATAGGACATAGTCTCAAATTTCTCCTACCCAGATCCTTTAAGTGAACTGTGTTGGATGTGTGAAGTTTCAAAGTATCAAGAATAGAGACACCTTTAGCCCTATTCTGCTTTTGCTTCAGTTTTAGATAGGCTGCTGGCCAGTCCAGGAGTCACAATATAATCAGATTTCTTGATTTCATAATACAGGTTAGTTGAACATGGACAGATTACATACTTATTTCAATAATTAATCAAAAGGAACGGTATGACAAATTAAACTGGAAAGCATTGCTGCTATTTAAGAGTAATTTTTTGTCTTATGTATTCACAGTAATATTTAATTTTCTCCATGGCAGGTGACTTGACATGGCTATATTAAAAAGTGAGTACATTATATAAACTGAGCATTAACACGTAACTACAAAGGAGTAGTTTTGCCTCATGCCTTATTTCTCCAAATATTCAACACATAAACTGCCAGCAACTCCAAACTCATAGTTTTTGCAAATAAGAGGGATGTCCATAAGAGAGACCTCAAATCTCAGTATCAGTATCATGGACTTTAGTAGCATTTTAATCTGTAAATGCACTCCAAAAGGGAAATTTTTTTCAGTGAAAGACACACCTGTGGGGGAATGGGAAATTCAAGGAAGGGGTATTTCAAAACCTTGAGTACTTTGATAGTAAAGGTGAATTTATGTAGACAGTTAAAAAGAATCTGATGAAATTTAACTTCTTTCAACCCACTCTTCAAAAATCAAGACCCAATGTAGTTTCCTTCTCTCCTGATTTTTAGTGTTTACTCTGAGGCTGCAAACAAAACTAAAAAAGAAAAAAAAAAAAAAAAAAAAAAGCATTTATTAAACTATTCTGCACAAATTATGTGAATTTTTCATTTTTTCATTAATTTACTCTGGATGAAGTATGGAGCACTGGTTTTGAATAAAACATATGATCAAGTGATTAATCAAATCCTATTTCTGATGGAAGTAATAATCTATCTGTCTGGAAGCTGAAGGGTATACAAGGACAAAAGTAAATGCAGCAAAGAAAGAAGTATTCCCAATCTGAAAACATCTAACACTGACTTGGGGGGGGGGGGAAATTGTAAATTCAGGTTACCTTTAGAATAGATAACATTAGTTATACATGACCTACATGACCACTATAGTAACTTAGAGAATCTCTGTCATTCTCCTTCATCATCTCAAACAGTAAAATTCATTCTACTAAGTACAATGTAACTTTCTTAATTTTAATTCATACTCTGAATTTTTTTTTATTTTTTTTTCTAACTGTGTGTCAGTGTTAAATTGGTATGACCATATTTGAATCAAAGGGTTATGGTACTGTAAAGCTTGTGCAATCTCAGAATTAGATATATTCCATAAATTCTGTAGAATTATAGATATTCAATGTAGATACATAAATAATATATGGCAAATTTGGTCAGCTGCTATGGTGATTCTCAATGAATGGCATAAATGATGGGCAGCCCCCAGAAGGAAAATGATACATAGTGTGTGTCAACCTGCACATGAATCTGAGTACAGAATAAAAATGTAGTTTATAGTGTGTTACACATTGGTATTTCTTTTTTACATAATTGGGCCTCCTTTTACAGTTAACCTAATAGAAGTTTGAAAAAGATAGGTAATGAGCTTTGCTGACACTTAATTTTTGACAAAATTGACCTGTGTATACACAAGATAGAACTCCGCTGTGTTTAATAGCAGTATAAATCTACTGAGGCATCTGAATGCAGGATAGGATGCTGCAGTTTGACCAATTTCTCTCTGTCTGACTGATGCAGAATTTGCATTTCTTCATGGTGTTACACGGTTTAATGGCTGGGCCAGTGTTAAATTGTGACAGATACAGCTTGGTATCATGGCATGACAATAAAATGCCATGACTGTAAATTTCACAAACCAAGTAAACAGGAATTCAGACATGATGCAACTATGATGCAAAAAGCTTGTACTGTTTATATGGCTATGTATCCCATGAATATTACCTTTGCCAGGTGCACACAATCCATAAAAGGTTGAAGAAGTATATAACCACATCTTAAAACTAGTGTCAAGAATGCCTTAATCTTTCTATTTCTTCTCTTCAGCTTTTTCAAGAGTGGCAGCCCCAAATGCAGAAGTAAATATATATATTCTGCATTTTCCTGCTCCTACAATTCAGGTCTTCAGCCTGGTTGATAACTTGCTGATACATCTGACATTGCATGTCTTTGTTCTACAAAGCTATGTAGTGTTTTGAGAATGCAGTATATTAAAAATCTTGGTAATGTTAGACAAAGATTAATGATCTCTGATAACACTGAAACAGATGGATATTACACATCAGTACAGTGGAAGTTAGTAGTCATTAGGTTAGCCATTATTAACTACAGACAAATCAAAAATTATTTAAAATTTTATCAAAATTTAAGATGAAAGATGTGGAAGCAATTGCTACTTCTGAAAGATCAAACCTTGAAATCTATAAATACACAGTTGAGCGCAGTTAGGTTAATTTGAACACAATTTTTAAAGCTCTTGCCTTTCCCAAATTCTCATCAAGTGTTTCAAGACTCAAAAACATATCCGTTTTCAGGCTGTTGTTAACATGGTAAATGATATTCAATTACAAGTAAACTGTGTATTATAGTGAAGAAAGGTGCTTCTCATAGTCAAAGGCCTCAACAGAATTCATCATAAATGTGTGTCCTTCTCAAATATTAATTAACATTTACAGAAGGAGCAGAAGATGAAAGCCACTCTTGCAAATGTTATTTGCTACAAACATTAAAGTACCAGTTGTTTTAGAAGCCTACTGAGAAGATTACCCTTCTAAACAACTTATGAAAGATCCACTACAAATGTTTCCTAGCCAGTGTCACCCCGTACAGTACATTTTCCTAAATGCCATTGTGAAAACAAATATACCATGTGCTATCAATACCAAATATAAGACTTCCACGGAGGAAAACCACAACGAAAATACCATGGTGGCTTTCAATATTCTAACAGCTACTATTTTTTTTTAACGTTATTTTAGGCTAACGGACAATACTATGTTATACATAATTCATACACTCTGAAGAATATTGTAAGAGCTCTTATTCCTCCTTAGTGTTACTATCAACCAACCTTCTCAAGTTTACTTTTACAATTACAACATTACAGAAGCTCTGGGAAAATAAATAGAAGCTTTACACTATCCCCTGACATTTACTTTTATGCTTTGTTATTCAGTTGCATTAGCTTGTTTATCTACTGTGACATTTAATACAAGAAATATATCTTTTACATCTAGTTAGAAAGGTCTACCACATACTTAAGGGGATGATGACTAGGTTCTGCTAATCTATATTTTAGAAGCTTTTTATTCACAACTCCAAAAAGCTACCTCATGGTTCAGATTATGAAGGCATCCGCTGTAACTCCACACTTGAGAAAAAGTACCTTTCTAGCTGATGCTATAATGGTTTTGGTATAATATTATATTTTCTCCTCCCCTCCCTTTCATTAATTTTCCAATGCATAATGGGTAAAATGCTACTATCCCTATGATAAAAAAAAAGAAAATCCTTTCAGATTATAAAGCCTATCATTTCATGTCAGAACGTTTATGACCAAACTGCTTAAGTTGGCTCCTGTAACATACAACTTTAGACACACCTTGGAAGAAATTACAGGTCTGTAACACCCATTGAGATTTAATATTCTTTTTCTGCTATCTGTGTTTATATCTAAATAATGCTCTGTGACTGGCACTTGATGGAAGAGTAGGTTGAGCAGCTGCTTCTCGAGTGCTTACAGCAATTCCAAGGAGAACTACACAATCACAAAAATATCTTTATATAACAAGCTAAGCTAAGCATTTGCAAACTCTGCAAATCTAGGATTTACTTTACAAGTGGGTGTTGCACCAGAAATCACAGGTTTTGCCTTAGAACACACGCAAAGAGTTTTCTTAGGGAAAAGTTAAACTTGAGTGTTTCTTGATCATTCTCACCATATGTAGCAGGAACCAATCTGTCTGTCATTTCTAAATGTGTTGGGACATTTCCAAAATGCCTTTCTTGTTAGGTCCTATAGAACAAACCTTTCTTACCAAACACTAAAGAGATTAGGGGACAAACCCACAGGTTTCTCAAAACAAATAATGGAAGCTATTTCCCACGAGTCCAGCATTTTCTAAAGGTTCCACACTAAAAAAAAAACAACAAACAAACAAAAAAAAACACTTTCAAAAAAATTCTTTATGAATTTTGTTTATAGTGTGGATGTATTAAAACTTATTCATGGACCACAATGACTGCTCTATAAATATAGATATCTATAGAGATCGCTATTTATCTCTACAGATAGAGAACTACCACTTACTAGTGCTAGTAAGTACTTACTTCCCAAATATATTGGGAAAATGACATTGAAATAACTCATCTGTATCAATATCAGCAATGTAATGTTACCAAACTCTGCATTCAGTAACGTTAGCATGATTCCTATAGAAGCATCTGTTCAAAAATTTTTAAATAAGAAGGAGGCATGCGTTTTCTCTCAGATTTCAGGCACCTGGTCCCCAAGTCCTTGCTTTGCTCTGAGTTTTGTCTCTTACGAATGTAATATTCCTGAATTGTTGCTGTTTTTGAATAGTGACATGGTTCACTGGTAACCGGATTATGCTTTTGCAAATTCTTATTATTTTGAATATTTCTAGTATTCTTTAAATCATTTTAATGCTTTGCTATTTTGACCATTTCAGTTCTTTGTACTCATCTACTATCTCCCTTCCTGCTTAGCTTACAGTCTATCATCACTCATTTGATACTGAAGTACTGACTTCTCATTACAACACATACTTGCCACCATCTCCACTTTCAGTTGTTTAACAGACCACTTTCAAGCTTTCAGCCTTGCTACTTTATCCTTCGGTGTCCCTCATTTGTTCAAAAAAGCAAAACCAAAAAAACCCTGTCAACAAACCCACAAAAGAAAACCACTTCATGAGAATCCCAAAAGATCTTCTTTTCTATGAGACATCAAACACTGTCAGCAGCTTCTGATTAACTAGAACACTCTATCCTAGCACTGAAGAGCCATAGGTGTTAATTCTATTTGGACTGTTCTCCTTTGCTCTTGTGGTTTATAGCAACTTGCATAGCACCTTCCTCCTGACTGGCTTATAGGTGTTCCAGTGCCTAGAAGAAAAGCCTCAGAGGGTAAGGCACTGAAAGCTTGTGTATGAAAGCTTGAATGAATTATATGCTTTAGTCCATTTAAATGTTCATCTCAAGTAGGTCTGTTACAGTAAAAGCTGATACAACCTCTGAAGCTGAGTGAGACACTTCACCATGGCATACCAGAAAACGCAGAGTACTGCTGCTCTTTTAGTCAAAAGATAAATGACCAGTCACATTCTTGAGATGACAACTTGTCTAGGAAAATGATGTTTGCACCACCCAGGCAGTGAAAAAAGTGCTTATTTTAGTTGAGATAAGATTCCAGGCTACCACCTATATAATAAAGAAATAAATAACTTTGGAGGAAAAAAAATAAATCCAGACTTCCTGGAGGAGTCCCAAAAGATCATTAGCTAGAAAATCCAAAGCATTGCTCCAGGAGATGCCTTCTTCTAATGACTGTTGCTTAGGTGGGCAAAATGACAGAATACATGATCAAGGGTCTGGATTTTGAAGAAAAGTCATCTTGACAAAGCGAGTTAGGGAAGTGATACAGATATAACTTAAATAAATACCTGGCAATCTAGGTTTTAGGTTTATTTCTTTGAATAACTTTCATAAGATTTTCATATTTATTATCCTGTGCTGCGTGAAAAGAAGTATGGCCAGCAGGATGAGGGAGGTGATTCTGCCCCTCTACTTGTCTCTAGTGAGACCGCACCTGGAATACTGTGTACACCTTTGGAGCCCCTGGCACAGAAAAGTTACAGACCTGTTGTAGAGGGTCTAGAGAAGGACCACAAAGATGATCAGAGGGATGGAGAAACTCTGCTTCCAAGACAGACTGAGAGAGTCTGGGCTATTCAGCCTAGAGTAAAGAAGGCTCTGGGGAGACCTTTTAGAGGCTTTCCAGTACACAAAGGGCCTACAGGAAAGTAGTGATAGGACAAGGGGTAATGGTTTTAAACTGAAAGAAGATAGATTTAGGTTAGATATAAGCAAAAAATTCTTCACCATGAGGGTAGTAAGACACTGAAATAGGTTGTCTAGTGATGTTTTTTTATATGCCCCTTCCCTGGAAGTATTTAAGGCCAGGCTGTGTGAGTCCTTGCACAACCTGGTCTAGTGGAGGTGTCCCTGCCCATGCAGGGGAGTTGGATCTTGGTGATCTTTAAGATCCCTCCCAAGCCTAAAATTTCTATGAAAGAAGACACTTTCAAGCACAAATATGGACTATACTAATAGTCACGTGGTACTGAGAGAAATTAATAGATAATCTGCGTTAATCACATGACATTAATATTTCCACTGAAATTCTGCTACAAGATGGATTTTTGCTAGGACCAGTCTGCTAAAACAGTTGTATATTTGTCACCTCTCTAAGCTGGAGACAATAAGTTCCATCCCAAACAAGATTTTCTTCTTCTCACTGCTGCCAGAATCTGTAAAAGATGACTGGGTTAAGAAGTTGGCTTTATTTGGAAAATATCACTTATTTCTTATCTAGTGGTTCACAAATCTGTGCAGGAGCACTGAAACCCAGAACAGATACAAGAGCTTGGAAGAGAAAATTAAATTCCCAAGATGATGCTATATTCTGTAAATTCACACATTACAGAAATTACTGTTATTTTAACTACTGCTGCTGTGATGTCACTAATTGTCTCAAAGATATTTAGAGGAACAACAGTTCAGCACCAGCTATATACTGTGCTAGTCATTTATAAAGGTCTTCCTTTTTGGAAACTGTTCTAACTGAATAGAGAACAGAGGGGAAGAAAGTGCCATAAGCAAAATTGTTAAATGTCATTAGAATATTTTCTGTCTAAAATAGCCACACATTTGTTTTTAGTCAATATGTCACAGACTAGTCAGCCATTTTGATTTTACTCAGCTAATTTCTAACACTATAAGTAGTCTTAATTTACTTGTTTACAATTAAATTGGAAAGTACAAGTACACGTTATTTTTTGATTGTGGGCAACACCACTTTAATCGAATACACAGGCAGTAACTCCGTCTCTGTGTATTATTGTTGCTCTTGTTCATAAACCAACAAGCTCTTGTGGTTTATGTCATCAGCAGAAAACCAAAGCTGAATTATAGCCTTGCATTCAATCTCTGGGTTGTGCACAGAAATTGCCAGTTTTTCAGAAAGTGCAATTTAGAGACATGGTATCTGGAGACCCATAAAATGTATTTCTTTCTGCCAGTACCAAAAGTCAAAGTCATGGGCATTCAGAAGAAAAACAAGATATAAAAACATTTCAAAGTATATCTGGAGTTCTGTAGATTGCAGAATGCCGTCATTAATTTTCCAAGAACTTTACAAAAGCAACATTCCACATGATCCCTCCAGAGACAGTTTCAAAAGTTAATCAGGTACTGGATCACATCAAAGAAGTGGGGCTGAAATAGAGGAAAGAAAAACAAAGATGAGGAAAGGAGAGCTTCTTTCAGTCCACATGTTAATGATCTGTGGAAAGAGGAGTAGCAAACACCTGACATATAAACTGCGTGTTTTTAAAGATGGTAGGACAATTCACTTTACAAACACACAAGACAGTATTCTTCCAGTAGGGTTTTGTTTAAAACTAAGTTCAACAGTGCTGTGCAGAAGTTGCAGTAGAGAGTTACAATCGTATATTACCTCATTTTATTTCTGTCTCAGCTACTGATTCCTTGACAAACTAAAAGTTACTTGATCACAATCAGGTGATCATGTTATGTTTCATATGATCATATGCTTATGTTTGTATTTTCTCTGCAACTTTTGGCAATTTTCTAAAGCCAAGTATCCTAGAAATATTACAGGAAATGAGGGGATAATAAATTTTTAAGTAATGCTACACATATGAAAGTATTGGACTGCACACAACACCGAACTGAAAAAAAAGCTTCCAATATTTGAGCATGTATTTGGACAAACCAAATTGTGAGAAACTTTGTTTTGACTTATTTCTTTGGACACTCTCTCAAGTGTCCAAACTTAGGTTGGCAACAACAGTAAAATTACACTTGAATGGTGTTCAGTACACATGCAATGAACCTTTTCATCAGTTGTCAGTTCCTGGACAATGGAAATGAAGTACTTGTATGAATTCAGTAATGTAATGTAACTGAAGTTGCATACTAATAGTAGTAGTTCCAATAACACAACAGTTTGTGACCACTGCAGAACAGTGAGATGTATAGCAACCTGTCTGTTCTGCTGGAGGCCATATCTTGTTATGTATGAGATAGAGAACAATAATTTAATTTTCATGTGAAAGTTTTATTATGTAGCAAGTAGTGTGCATAGCGGTTCAGAGAACCACAGGTTGTGGTGGGGGTCCTTACTTACTCTCAAAAGATAGTCCTTGCAAGGGTTCTCAGGGCTTACAAAGCACAAATCCATACATTAAAAGTTCAGCAGCTCTAGTGGTTTTGTGTTGATTTAGGATTTTTAAGAGGTGCATTTATGTTTAGAATGCAGCTGTAGTTCAATTACATTGTAGTCTAAGAACAGCACATAAAATATTTCTGTGGTACAGAGTTAGGGTTTATGAAAAATTTAAAAAATCATTCCATATTCTTCAGTGTAAATAAGTTGTATCTCTGTACTCCCCCTGCATGGCTGTGTTCAATCATAAATAGCAGAGAAAAAGGCTATGTTTTTACCTATTTCTTATCCCCTAAACAGCAAAGCCCAAGAGTGGAATTACTCTGCAAATAGATCCACAAGCACAGTAACTGCAACTGTGCTGATACTACATTGGATTCCCACATGACTGTCTCATCACCAGGCACTTAAACTTGTTTGCACAGACCATTTACAGATATATAGGTATAGAGAAATATCAAGGAAGATATACAAGTTCTACGAAACTTATAAAGGGCACTCGTCTCCCCTCGTGTGGGTTTAATTTTTTTTTTCAGAACATAATACCTTTTTTTTAATTAATCACACACCTTTTCTCAAGCAGATGAAAATCTTCCCAAGTCACAGACTTTTCTAAATCCTAAGTGTTGGCTGATGTGTTCCTGTATCTCTCATCTCTGTCATATATTTTGGTACTGTTCCTTTTGTACACTCTAAAATCTCAGTGAAACTGAGTTCCAGCAGAGTGTGATGAGCACCACAACCAGCAAAAAAGTAGGAGAAAAAATGATACAGCTGGGGCTGAGATGACAGATGGGACCTTCTAATTTTTAAATCTATACAGAAAAATTCATATTTTGAAGACTTTGTAAGTGTAAGAGACACACAAGAAATGTTTTATGGTACTTTAAAGTCACTGAGGCCTGTGTCCTAAATTTCAAATGTATCAGAAACTGAAATGTTAAGAGGTTACATTAGCAGCATATTTAAATTTTCACAAATAAAATTTCAAGAGGAAAGTAATTTTATTTTTATAAACATAGAACATTTCAGAATGTTCTCACCCAACTTTCTGAAGTACATGATGGAATTTACCTTCCAGTGTACAGTTTTAAATGGAAACTATGTTCTGAAAGTACTCAAATGTACAACTGCATGCAAAATAAATGGCAATATTTACATAAAAGCAAGCTAAGCACATGCTGAAAGCAGGAATTAGAAATATTTATACACAGAAGTCCATGATTATTAAAGAATTCAACTGTACATGTTCAAGAAAAAAGCTTCTGTAAAGAAAAACTGCCAAGATTCAAGGGTGCTTTTTTAATTGATACAGACACAAAAAAAATTTAATTGGCACATATTATTAACTATTGTTTTTTCTCCAAAATATTTTTAAAACTGAATAGTGAAAATAGATAATCTCAATGTGAAACAAATATCAGAACAGTATAGGTTTAAAACTGAGCTGTATTTCAAGTAAGAGAGAATTAATTTTTTAATATGCATACATTTTTTTCTCTATTTGTTTTTTTCTCTACCAATTTATATAAGATGCTGACTGTCCTGCTTTCTATGTTCAGAACAACTGAATGCCTATATTGTGCAGATTAAATCATATCACTCACATGACACATTTTTATTTTTGGTAAACCAATAGAGTGCATGTATAACTGCAGCTCAAGCTTTGCATAATTTGTATGAACAGCATTCATTTAAAATAGAATTTTTCAAACTCCAAAGCTGTAAAACCTGTAAAAATAACCTGTAAAAATTTCAGTAATAGTCACTGCTAGGACTGAATGAGAAGGGTTCAAATCAAAATTGGTTGTCTTGAATATTTAAGATACAGTAGGAAATCTGAGCTGTTCAAGAACATTGACATTCAAATTTAAATAGCAAAAGGTAGATTTTAATTTGAGATTATTTTAAGAAAGACTTAAGTACTTAAGACAAAAGTTCTTACATCTTTGAAGAACAACTGCTGTCAGTTTTCTGAAGCTTAACATTTTACTGGAAATTTTAGTAATGAAACAGCTCCTTATGCTTCAAAACTTGACCCTAGAAGAAATTTAAAATGGGCAGAGTTTAAGAGTGGAAAGTTTAACAAGATTTTCAGAGAAATTTGCAGTTCTGCTCAGCCTGGGCTTTTTCTTTACAACATTATTAAGTTGCTCAGTAAATTTGGCATCCACACAACATTAACACACCCGTGTATTGGTATTACAACTACAAGCTGATGAGATGCAAGTTAGGTACCAGGGCAAGAATAAGAATTCTTCTCCTTGTCAGTAAGATTCCAAAAGATTAAGTACTACTACACAGTAATTATTCAACAAAAGACATTCAGCAGCCCTATACACTCTACTAACTTAAAAGACTCCTGAGAGCAAGAATTTACAGACAAGGTTCACCATAAAAACATTACATTGATGAAGAACTAGTCTTTAGATACCTAGGTCAATGTTTTATGGCAATTATTCATTATCTGGGACATATTTTACATATATTATATTTGCAAAGAACTGAACTATGAAATTACCATTTCAGCTCCACACAGAGTTTAGGGATGGAATGATTCTGAAGCTGTATCTTATTGTACATCTGTCTTTCCATTGTAGTTTTCCACTTAGAAACCTATTTAAAAAATAATCAGTTTTCTCCACACTTTTCTGAGAACAATCTAAATTCCTTTGCAAAGCCAAGTATAGGCAGTGGCCTTTGTGTGGCCTTATTTGCTTCCACTTATGTATTGCAGAGAAAAGCAGGATAGAGACTGAGTGAGAAACCAGCAGGCCTTTTAATTCCAGGGTGTCAAATGTAAAGTCTCGGGAAAAAAAAACAAAAACAAAAAAAAAAAAAACCCCAAACAAACAACTTTTCAGGGTGAATGAAATCATAAGATGCTTATATTCAACAAGAAATCCTAAATGGCTTTACTATAAAGAGGCACTTCAGTACTATGCATGCTTTGTATCCTAGCAGTTTCGTATTAAACATTTCTTAAATTGGACGTCTACTTGGTTTACAATATTAGGGCACAATCATTCCCTATGCACTTTCTACCCTACATTCATTTCATAAGCTTTACAGGAAGGACACACTTTTGTCTTTAATGTCACCTTCTCTCTGTTTCATTATTTCTTATCTGTCACTTACATACACTGGCACAGAAATGCTACACTATGGTGCCATGTAAATGCCAGCTGTATACCACCCCCCTGTATGCCCCTTGAGACTCTCTCAATTTACAAAGAGCTGTTTCTCTTGAGTCTAAATTACCAAAGAAAAGGAAGAAGGTTTGAAATAACATCAGCAATCTGACAGTTTTAGATTTACATTCTGGGAATTTGCATATATCCTATTAATGCTTATTTGGCACACATTTAGCATGCATACAATGACAGTTAATTTACAGGGTTAACACTGTAACTTTATAAATGCAAGATGTCATATAATTATTCCTCCCAAACTGACATCTGATATTCCTGATAGACAAAGACAAGCAGTTGCTTCAAGAAAACATCAATAGATAGCATTTTGTAGGCAAATGTACTCCAGAAGGGACGGGTCTATTTTTGGACCATTAACAGCCAGTCCAGATTTCAAGTGCTAAATCTGATTAGAGTGGAGTTTACTAAGTGTTCTAAATGAACTATCTTGCACTGGCAGTGAGCTCATAAAATGACAAACTTTCCTGAGTTCATTTTACAGGAAGCACAATTGATTACTTTGCAACTCAGGAACCACACTGGTCAAGCCTGAATTAAATTTGAGTCACACTGATAAAATGAAAAGAAACTTGAATTTTACATGCTTTTAGCGCTAGAATGAATGGGGAAAACCAAGACTATTTGGTGAAAAAAGGCATAATGTATATTCATATGAGATGCTACATTTTAGAGAAATATTTCATTTTCATCCTGCATCTGATTTCTTACAGTAAAGTCTCTTTTAAAACACTGACAGTCATTTCAGTAGCACTGAAAAATTATAAATTCTACAGATTATCAAAGATGCCTTGATACTGCATTGAAAAATTCGTATTCTGTGTAGGTTTCCATCAGAATCTGTGGGGTTTATAATATAGAATTCCATGTGACAGGTGCTATGCAAGCAGCCATATTAGTATGCAGCATGCTAATAAGGAACATATACCAGGAATGAAGGGCATAACGCTTTGGCAAAAGAGATTGTGATAATAAACCAACCAGAAGCAAAATCATCAAATGATTTTTCTTCTTTAGAATGATTGTAAGAGAAAGAAAACAGTAGCGATGTTATTACCAATTTTATCTGCAATTATTTTAATTATATTGAACATGCTTAAAGGGAATGGTTTGCCTAATTTATTTGCATTTAACCTCAATGCTTTTTCTGTTAAAAGTACAGTTCTATTCTTGTATTTCATACTTGCACCAAGATTTTCAGGTGCCCAAGACTCATTGATAAGTGAGGAAGCAAAAAAAGCAGACTGTTGAACCAGTAGAAACCAGTCTGATGATGTTTACAGAAACAAAATTATTTTAGATGAGGCAGATTATAAGGTTGCAACAGTATTTACTTCGTTTTAGATCTGTTGGTGAGACATTTGAATCCTAGTGGATAAATAAAATGTCTCTGTTGGGAGTGCTGGGCTTCACCTATATGCTTTTTGTGAGAGTCAGTTTAAAAGGTTTGGGAGCTTGATCCCACAAAAAACTGTCAACCTTACTGTAAAAAAAAAAAAAAAAAAAAAAAAAAAAAAAAAATCCCTATTTTTTGGGGGGGGGGTTTTTTGTTTTATTTTGGGGTGGGTTTTTTGCTTTTTTTATAGCTGTTGGCAGTTATTTAAAGTCTTCTAGTTTTTGAAACCTACTGTATACTACTTTTGAAACCAGTTTATATATATAAATATATTTATACTATAGGTTTTTATTTATACCGTAACCCACACCTTATAGCAAGAAAGCTGGAGAGGAACTTTTTAAAGGGCCTCTAGGCAGAGGACAAGGGAATGGCTTTACACAGAGAGAGAGCAGATTCAGGTTAGATGTTAGGGAGAAATATATCATTGTGAGGGTGGTAAGACACTGGAACATGTTGCCCAGGGAAGCTGTGGCTATTGCCCCTGCCCATATAAAGGGATTGGAACTAGATTATCTTTAAGGTCTCTTCAACTCAATCCATTCTATGATTCTATGACATTTCTTGCACTGTAAAATATGTTACCAAAAGCCTTTCAGAACACCACACTCCTGGTCCTGGATAATTTTTGCCCTTTCCTATGATCACTACTCTGCCAATCTGGGACTTTACAAGACAGGGCTATTGGCCCCTGGAAGACTGGCTAGCAGCACTCCTAGCAGTAATTAGTGGCCCAAGTACTTTGGGTCTCTATCTCAAGAGACATCACTTATGCTCAAGGCTCTTCTCCTCAGAGCTCCACACACAATGGAAAGTTTAATTTATCGTTTAATTTTTCATGATAATCATGTAGATATGGCACAAGACTTTGCTGAAGTATTCATTTACCTATTCAGCTTTCATTCAGGAGCTTGTATCTTGCTATGGCAGTTGCCTTATGTGTTACTAGGACAAACACCTTTAAAAAGACAGAATAATCCTTTTTCTGTAGTTTTCATTTTTCCAAGTTCAGATGATGTATGCAAAAATGACATCTTTAATATTTCTCATAGAACTGAGGGTGACAGTGGAGCTTGAGAGGGTCATTTAATAGACAGAAATGATTCTTCAAATATTCAAATGCTTGGAAGAGATTTAGGGAATCAGAAGATCTACAGGCTTCAGCAATCTTCAGAACTCTTTATTCAGGAAAGATGCAGTTTTTAAGAAAAGATGCTCTTAGGACTGAATCCAGCCTCTTTCATCATTATGGACAACAGACATATCAGGTCTTTTATGGTTCTAAATTTTTCCTTGATGCTCTAGTATCCCAAATGCAAATTATTCCTCTTGCATTTTATTATTTTAATAACGGAGCATGGCTTGCCCAGATGAGACGATATTCCTACTCATTGCAAGTAATTCACAGTGAAGCAGACACCCCCAGAAGCATCAAACATTTTCTGAAAACACCCATAACAGCAGTGGGTTCAGTGCTAATGATATTACCAGCTTCTCCCTGATACTGGATGCTAAAGCCAACACCAAATTCATGGAATTTGATGGATTTAAACTTGACTCCTGAGGGGGGTAAAGAAGGTGCTAGGAGAATGTGATGAGAAAAAAAAAAATTAAAAAAATGGAGAACTGGAATATAAGCAAGCATCTGCAGTCCAGCTCTGCCTCAGGGGATCGAGACCTGTCTTTTCTAGATATACAAAGAGTGTCCGTATTATCCTCATGCAAGCTTATGAGAAATAAAGCTTTCTGCTAGAGATTTGATATAGACCAAAGGAAAACAGACTGATACAGATTTATCTTTTTTTAAGTTTTACTTGTTTGCATCTTATATCCATTCTTTTTGTATTGTAACATATATATTATTAAGATTTAATGCTTGTATCAGTTGAAAGGAATAACAAGCAGGTAATAAAGTAAATTTTGTATTTCTTCAAAGTTAAAAGTAGATCCAGACACTCTGAGAATATGCAGAATACTTAAAACATACAAACTTTGAAAAAATATCATTTAAAATAATTTAATATTCCTGTGAAAGGACTATGGAACAACTGAAACTTAAAATATGTTTTACAGAAAGCACTTTGATATACCTATTTCATAACTCAACAACCACCCAAAGGGGAGAAAAAAGAAGGAAGAAACATTCAAGCAAAAGAATTTTGGGATTTGAAATTCCAGGGTGGGGTACAAGTTGAAAAATCAGAGAAGTTCACAAAAAATTCCTGGTCCCATATAATCTCCAGTTTGCAGTCAAAACAGCAGATAAAACAGATTCTCACATTTCGGAGAAAAAAGTAATAATCTGAGATTTCTGAGCTATACAGTATTAATCAATAGTCCACTAATGTAAAAGGTTTTATTCAAGGGTTTATTTGCCTGTATCTACCTAAACTGTAAGTCAGGACCAAGATCAGAATAGTGACTAGGGTACCAGTTGCACAGCTACCACCATCCTGCTCTGCTGCATGGGGGGGGGAGAGAGGGGAGAAAAAAGAAAAAGTGAACATTTATAAGAAAACAGAAATAAAAACGTAACCTTGGCCTCATCTGCTGCCTCAGCATCCTCAAGAAACCAAAGATCTAACAAGATTCCTTTTACGTTTGTTTTGAACAGAGAAACAGAACTATTGCTTCAAGGTGACTGTTAAGAAAAGATGGTGCCAAGGGGTGCTATAACCAGGAAACTGAACCCATTATTTAATGTTGAGCACAAGATTATTTCAGAGCTATTCTCTGAAAGGAATTTTTCAGATCTGTCTTTCTCCTCACTTTCTCCTTCTTAAATGAAGCAGATTATAAAATAACTAGAGCTATGCAGCATGTTAAACTAATTAATGGATTAAAAAAAAAAAAGTATATTCCCCATGATCTCTCTAGCCTAAACAAATTTTCTTTTAACCATTCTAACATCTCCAACTTTTTTACTGCAACAGCACAGTACTGGTACCCGTGTGAAAAAATATTTTATTTTTGTAGCACAGGATGCAGCTTTTGAAAATGTAAAGGAATTTTACATTTTGTCTATCTGATTTCTAGTAGTTGGTTTTTTGGTTTTTTTTTTTTTTTTTTTTTTTTTTTTTTTTCCTATACAGTGTTTGTTACAAAATCCTGCCATTATCTATGATAGTTACTATGATGAGTAGCAACATTTGGACCTGTCAATCTTCCAAATCTGTAAGTGGGCTACTGTCTGGAGGCATATTAACCTCAAATTTTTGAACTTCATTTTACTGTTTGCTTCTATTGGATGTTTTGTTGATTTCATTCTGTGTATCTCTGATCAAAAATGGATTTTCACCTCAGTGCTGTTGCCATTAAATTTGTTACCTTTTTCCCCTTTTACAGCATAAATCTGCTTTGTATGTGGCATTTTGAACTAACAGAATACAACACTGGGAAAACAGACTGCACTGGAAATATTCCCTCAGAGAAGAAAGCATGCATCTCATGGCCATCACATGCCTTTTATTGCAGATGCAATGAATCTATAACAGCATCTGCCTCTTCACCACCCCACCAAATCCTACCCCCAGTCCCCTTCTCAGTCCAGCTAGGTAGTTTCAATTTACAAGCAATTGACTGATTTTAGTAAGAAAGTCTCACCTTATACAGGAAATATTCACTGCTGTGTCTGCATAGTCACTGCAAATTCGGTGTATCAAGTGGGTAAGAGTTCATCCAAATGTCCAGCTGGTAATTTAGCAGATGGTCTCTGGGCACATTAAGCCAAGAAGTTCTATATAGTTCTATAATGTTAAATTCACCTTACTGAGCATATAAAATGTTTACTCACATACTAAAGTGTTTTGACCCCCCCAAATTATATACTTCTGAAATAAGATAGCAGTTTTCAAGATCGTTCAGAAATGTTTACTCATTAATTATGTCTTTGGTAAATGCACTAAAAACTTTATAGAAACAACGACCTGTCTAGCAAGTTCTGAAGGATGCTTTGAGTATTTTTAGAACATTATCACTTTTGATAACCTGGACAGTTCTGTTCCTCATAGAATATGTTGACAACATATGCACCTTTCATACACTTGAATATTATTTTTTGCAAGTTCTTAAAATAAGGTGTGTTTTCATATAACAAGGCTATAAGCCGAAGAAGACCCATCATTTGGAACTCTGCTATCACTACTATGAACATTGCAAGGAGTAAATAAATGTAAATTTTACTTAACTAACAAAAATCTCCCTTTAGTCCCTCCATCAGTCTTCCAGAGTTCACTGGCAAACTTATCCATCAGCAGGCCCAAACAGTCTCAGGATAGTAGTTAGGCTCAGCTCACATTTAATTTTAGAGAGCTAAATGTTTGACAAAGCCATAAAAGCAAAAATCGTATACAAAGTTATGTAATGACATAAACAACTGTCATCAAAGCAATGTTGTTTGCAAAGAATAAACATTTGACAAGCAGGACACTTCCATTGATTCACCTCTCAAAATAGCCCTTTGATAGCTGTTTCTTAGATTCCTGAAGGTATTGCCACAAATACTGAGTTCTGTGTAGTTAACAAAGCTTTCACTGTTTTGGTATACAGCTCATCCCAGGTGAGTTCAGTCACAGATCTGGAGGCTAGAGAAGCAACTTCTAAACACGCCACTGTTCCTTTCTAGTTTAAAAGCCCTTTTCAGTCTGCACGACTGTTCTGATCATTATGCTATGGGGAGAGAAAACTGGACCATGTCCAACAAGATTGAAGAATCTATACCTAGAAAACACTATGATACTTCTCTAAACACTTGTTTGCTAATTCCCATCTGTGCTGTTCCTAAAATACATTAAAACTCTTTCTCTTCGTGTATTTAGACTGATAAAAATGATGTATCACTCAGGCATACATACACTATTCCAGCATCAGCTGCACCATTTGTGATAAGAACCAAAAAATTGTGTTTATCATAAAACTCTGCCAAGCTGCACTGATCCAATAATTATGAAAACTGCATGACACTCGTACAAACCTGGATTCTTAAACTCAGATGAAGCTGTCTAGAGATTTACAAACATGCATGCATACAAGTCATACACATATGACAGCACTGAAAAAAAATTCAAAAGGCACAGTTTCTTTAATCTGAAGATATAAAGCAATTTAAATATTGTAATGAAATGTAAATCTTTTTTTCTTCTCAGAGAGGTCAAAAATTTAGAGAGAGAAATTGGTTGACATTTATCAGTAAAGTTTACAAAGTATCATGAAATAGGTTATTATAATACTGGAAAACATTCTTATGAACTTTAAGGTTTCAGAATCCTAGCCAGCACCTAATGCCCTGCAGCTAGTGATGAAAATCAGCTAATATTCCTCTCCTATTGGGTAGTAGTACTTGTGAATATAAACTATTAGAAAGCTAATGAATTCCAGGTAAATAAAAAAGCTTGAGGAACCGCACCTTCTGATTTTCAAAATTTTTACCAACTTTACCAGTAACTGTTTTTCTAGAGCTACCACAACTCTGCTGCCCAAGAAGTCTGCAAAGATCCCAAGACCTCTGACAATAAACAAAACTGAAGCAAATCAGAAATAGTTTGTTCTTTCAAGACATCTGCAAAATTCTCCTGGGTTGCCAAACTCTTGTATTTTTCTAATAGAGAAGTTAAATTGGATTTGATGAAATAGGAAAAATGCAAAATTTATGTCCCTACTTCAAGTTTAATTTTACAGTGGAAAAGAATTGAAGCATTTGAGTCCTGAGTCTCTATAAACTTAATACCCTTTCTACAAAAGGGCATTTCTTCATTGCCTAAACTTCAGTTTTATTAACTGTTTCAGAATTTTGTATCGAAGTAATAATTCAGTTTGCCTAAAAACTGTTCAGTTTTGAATTTGTTATATTGCTGTTTTTCTCAAAATTCCCTCTATTGTTCCAGAAGGGGAAACTAGCAGTTTAGTGCCCACTTCACCTTCTGTAAGGGTGTATTGCTTCAGTGCTCTCTGCATGCCTTTATATTTATCTCCAGGTCTACACCAAAAAGCTTCATATTTTCCATTTTCTTGTATTTGTGAGTGTCAGGATTCTTTGAAAATTAAATGTTTTCATGGGCTTGTTTGCTGATCCTTCTAATATGCAACATTCACATTCTTCTCAGAACTCCCATAAATTTTAGCAGTAGAACAGTGTAACTTGCCCAGAATTTGTTATGAGAAGATAAACACATATCATTACACTGTGGAAACTGTAAATAATAAATAACACACTTTGTGAAAAGTAAAATCTGGAAGCCTTTCATAGCCATGTGTGTATAATGACATGGAGGAGAAAGAACAAATCTCACAAATGTAAGCAAGGTGGAGAAGATGAGAATTATGAAAAGGGCTGTGATATAAACAAAAAAAAATTGCCATAAAAACAGAAAAACCCAGAAAAAATATATTATTTCAAAAAGCAAGAAAAGAGACATGGGGAAAAAACTGCAAAAAACCTTGCAACTTTTGTTTTGAAACCATAGATTCTAAATAATTAAACTAATCTTCATATCAATTCATGCACCGAGAAGAAGAAATCTGTATTGTGGTAATATCAAGCTTTGGAAAGTCATCCACCCATCTTGTATACATTTTTATGGAAAAATAAATAAAAATATAAATAAAATATTTTAACCAAACTGACCTCTAATTTGCCTTAAGACTCAATATAGAAAAGAAACAATTGTTGCTCCATCTTTTTCTCCTGCAAAATAAAGTTTGTTTTTTTTTGTTTTTGCCAGAAATTAGATTACCATTCATTTTCTCCTGCGAGC
The DNA here is from genome assembly GCA_023637945.1 of Phaethornis superciliosus. Lineage (NCBI taxonomy): Eukaryota > Metazoa > Chordata > Aves > Apodiformes > Trochilidae > Phaethornis > Phaethornis superciliosus. Next base: position 17,954,869 of record JAJQWJ010000009.1, on the reverse strand, counting down.
ATATAAGCATTTAATTGGATTTTTAAAAATTTTTTGGATTCATTCATTCTGCTATTTTTCTTATTGTCTCTTCAGCCATCTTTGTGTAAGTTCATATAGCAAAAAAAGAAAACCCATAAACCTGACTTGCAATTGGGCTTTCCAGTACAAATTTAAAAACTGCTCTGACATTAAAAAAATAATGTAACTAAATGAATGTCAGCTAGAATATTGTTTCATTATCATAAGCAGTTTAGAACTCTGCATTTCAAGTACATTATCTGTAATAGCAAACATGCATTTTACAGTTTAGAATTTATGATATTTTCCTATAATATCCCCAAAGGACTTTTACAGACTAAGGGCTCAGATTTTCTGGATAGCAACTATTTCAAATTAAGTGCTGAAAACATTTAACTTCGCATATTTCTAGAAAGTGTCCTGCATGTAGCTGTATTAGGCCCCATAATCAAGAAAGCATCCTCTACTGAAGCAGACACTCAACATTGACTCCACAGGATCTGGCAGCCTCATCTTTAGTGCTGTTCTAATGACACATTATACAATAGAGTAATGCAAGTAAACTCTTTTCTGTTGCTCACTTTTTTTTTTTTTTATTCTTTGCCCCTTATTATAGAACCTACTGTTGTGATTCTATGAGCTTCATCTCAAAAGGAAAAAAAAAACATATTAGGGATAGAGCTATTCCTTATCAACTGTGTATTTTTTCAACTTATGTGCATTTTAATTTCTAAATCTCTCAACAACTGAAAGAAACATTCTTAAGAAACCAGTTTGGAGCAGTAAAATGTGGTATTTAGTAACCAAATAAATTTTAAAACACAATCTGGTTTTCCATTTAGCTTCCAGTTTAGGTGTGCAGACCCTCCAGTGTACCAGAGTAAAGCACATTGCTTTTGAGAGAGGAGGAAATCCATTAAGCTAACCCTGCATAAGAACACTGCCACTGCGATTCCTGAAAGGTAAATTCTTCAGAAGAAGAAGATGTAATTAATAATATATTCCATAAGTTAATAATTTTTCTTCTCTTCACATCTTCATATTCATGTCTCAAGATCTGAAAAATTGCTGAAACAGTGTATTTTAACCACCGTTTCATATTTAAACTGAATTTATAATTTTGGGTTAACTAAAATAGTTTTCTGATAACTCATTATTGGAATCTATAATGTTTATTCTTGTTACTATTTATTGTAAACAAATGCCAATGGGAATGAGAAAACACAAATGACATATTGTGAAATCAATTTATTACATACTAGTAAAAATTTCAGATTTTAAAACTGATAAGAATAACTTAAGGAGCAAAAGCAGATGTTGCTCAGCTAGTTCCAAAACTCCTCCAGGAGTTTGCACCATGGACACACAAGAGAATGCAAGAACTGTGGTTATCTGAGTTTACCAGTGAAATAACACTGATCCATGCAAACCATGAAATAACATGCACTGTTATATTTTAAGTCCCCTATTTCTCTTGGGAACAAGAGCAGTTACATTCTACTTCATTTTAATGCAAGCACATTAACATCTGGTAATCACGCAATTAACTGGAGTCACCACCAAGGAGTTTGAAGAGGTCAGAGAGTCAGAACATACTCTGGTAAGTAACAAGATCTTTAAATCAATGGGGTGTTTTAACAAGAGCCAATAGAGAGATTTAAGTGGTGGTATAATAATGATATAGAGTGACATCAAAATTAGTCTGTAAATGAACGCAATGCATTATAGGAATATTGCAGATAAACTGAGGCAGGTAAACTGAAATGAGGAGGAAAAGAGGAAAAAAACCCCAAACAAACTCAAAACCCAAAATTAAACAAACAAACAAACAAAAAAAAAACCCAACAACCAACAACCTAAAATACACCAGGGTCTTAAAATTTCAATTAATCAGACTAAAAACAAAGTATGCTTGAAAAGATGCCTGGAAAGCATGAGTAACCAAATAAGGAACTGACTGAAAACTTAACAAGAGATTTTCCTTCTCTTGTACTTATGTCCATGAGGATAATATTCATTATAGGAAATTGCTAGCAAGTGCTAGGAAAAATTGTTAATTAGACATAGATCTATCGAAAAAATACTGGAAACCTGGTATTACATCTGTCCATGTTTCTCAAAAGAGCTGCGAAAATACTGTGATGAATACCACTTCTTTGTGTAACTTTTGTTTGATTCATGCAGAGATTCTTTGAATATGCACAGATGAAGAATTATTTGTGTTGTTTGCCTACTGCAAACATTTGACATTTGAAATTCAGGCTGTGTTGGTTAGCGTTGATTAGATACATGAATTACGCAGGATGTTTGTTCTCTGATTGGAACCCTTAAAAATCAAGTTTTCAGGATGAATACTTACATTTACAAGCTCGAATTTGATCACCATGAGTATCTTCTAGAAGTCCATGAAAATTGCTAATTTTCCAAAACATTTTTTGCCACAAAACTTCTTGTGCTCAGGATGCATAGGGTGGAAACACAACAAAAATGAAACATCCACACCCATACCCACACACAAAGTATTTATAAAAGTGTTTGATGTGGTCTGATAATATATTATTCAAATAAGATCATAAGGAGAAATCTTTTCCAAAGGATCGAAGCAATCCAAGTAGCAAAAGCACTTCAGAAGAAACAACTGCAACACAAGCTCTGAAATCAACTAAGCCCTCAGAAACTACCTCATTTTCAATTCTATTTTTTATCTTTTTTTCTTACGTGTTTATGTTCTTATGTGTTTATTCCTCATTAGTATCTCTATTTTGTTTTCCAGACAAACTTCAACTGTTCACATCTCCAAAGCTGAAAGAGTTTTCTGGAATTTAAGATTACCTTGAGCATCTTAATTATTCTGCTCCTGAAAAAATGTTTGAAATTGCTATTATGATAGAAACAGCTCCTAGATTGCAGTTCCTAAATGAGCTGTAATCATGTTTCCTATTCACAGAAACTGTATGACTGTCCATAAGCAACTTTTATTTAAAATTTTTTATACATACACAGCCACAAAATGTTTACCATTTGAGTATCTAAAATTTGAAAATGTCTTCAGATAATTTTCAAAAATTTTATTTAACATGTCCAGATGTTGTATATTCATAAAGCTCCTTTTTTTTCCTTTAATGAAATTTTATTCTGCTGACATGCCTCTGGTAAGGCAAACTCAGGAAATTATTTTTTTTATTTGGTATTTTATAAGGCATATGAAAGATAGCTAAAATATTAAATAGCGTTAAATTACAGCTACATTAAATAGCTTCTCTGGCAGGTTGTTCTGTAAATGTAACGAATTAGCATCTCAACAGCAGTACCATCACTGTAACAAGAGATGGAGTTAGATATTTGCTGTATGTTTCCATGAAGATAAGTTTTACAGGTTCATTTGCAAAATTAATACATCTTTATTAATAATGTTATTTTAGAGGAAAAGCTGGTTTACTTTTACATGGAACTATTGTTCCACTCTTCATTATTTTTACTGTTTCTATATGCATGCATCCTGGCTAAGACTTCAGCACAAATGCCTAGTCAAATAATTAATCTTCAGTTACAGCAGAAATCCAATTGAAGCACTTGCGACATTTGCATTAATACCAAATGAGTTCATAGTGATTAATGCTGTTTAAAAGATATCAAAGGAACTAGTATTGATTAGGCAATTATTTTGATGTATTAAGGTTTACTGTAATTTATATCAACTTCAGGTTTTTTACAAGTTCAATGCACATCAAGCCCCAGCATTGTCTAGTCTAGGAGTTCTGATTGGGATACAAAATGTACCTTCTGTGACTGTACAGGATCAGAAGTCTGCAAAACAACTGTTTTCATAGTAGTTATTTTCCCTGAGAAGAGTTTCAGCAAAAATCAGTATCCCCACGAGCTCTTCCCCAAAGCAAGTTCATCTAGACAGTTCTCAAGGGGGGATTAATATGAAATCCAAAGACTATTTGTGCTAATAAGGAGAGAAATTGGCTCTTAGCCCACATGTCACATGTCTGACCATCTAGGCCTCCTTTATTGATTATTCTGTTGGAGTCCACTGCAGCATCTCCCGGTTGATTAGGAAAAAATAAGCAAAAGCAGATGGTGGAATCTGTTTGCCACAAAATTTTCAGATGGGAGGGAAAAAGGAAAAGAAGTAAAATCCCTAAGGGCAAGGATACAATTTGACTTTCCCTTCATAACAAAATAAATAAACTTAAGGTTAACACAACAGTCTGGAGTGTAGGCTATCTGTATTATTGTAGAGTACTCTGTTAGCTCAGGATACAATATGGTCCTTGCAATAATAAAAGCTTTATAAAACAGTAAGTCTACTAAGAAGTCAGTGGTTTCTCTCAATGTGTGCATGTTTGGAGGAAGACCAGACACCTTGTCTTCCCTGTCATCGCTTTTACTTTCCAAAGACAAAGGATCTTAATGTTTTGAGACACATACCTCACTGGCAAATGTTGTTGAAGTCAAATGTATCAAAACCAAAAAATGAAAACAAAACATGAAAATAACAGAATTAAATCAACTCATAATTTCAGAAAATCATTAGAAGACAATAAGTGCATTGAGTTAGTGTTGCAGCTATTGATTTTATGGCATAAATCTGACATCCAGCCAGTTAAGTTGCGCAAATAAAATGCTGAGATATTGTTTGGCATTAATATTAATTTAGTTAATATTAATTACTGGCTGAAAGCTGCATCACTGGTGAATCAGACTAGCTATAAGGATGCATTTCTTTACAGAGAGGATGGTAAAACATTGGAACAGGCTTCCTAGACAGGCCTAATGCCCCAAGCCAGTCACTGTTTTAGAAGCATTCAGAAAATGACCTTATTCTCTATCATTTGGTCATTCCTGAAGTGATCAGGCAGTTGGACTAGGCAATTATTGGAGGCTCCTTCAAACTGAAATATTCTTTATTAAAACAATAAAATTATCTCCAGAAGAAAAAGTAGTAAAGAAACTACTGTGGCATTTGGCTTCTGTACAAACAGACAGCAGTCAGGAAAAACTACTCATAACCTAGAAGCTCTTTAATTGTTATCCAGCATCTTGTGGCAGGGCCCTTTGACTCCCCCATTTGACCTGACTTGTTGGCATCACCAGCTCTGCCCTGCTTGCACAGCTGTGGGCTGTGTCCTGCCAGGCAGGCATCATCTCACCTCTGCTGTGCCACTCCCAGCCCCAGTTTTCCTTCTTCTTGGGACCAGAGCTAGTCTTCTAGTAGATAACTTCTTTTTTTGATATAAATTTGAAATTCTACAGGAGTGGTGGAAAGAAGACCAGATTCTGTTATCTTCCTATAAAGCTCAGATAATAGAGTTCAGAGCTCCTTTCAACACTGCCATTAAATGTTGAAACAAACAAGACTCATCACTGGAAATATCCCCACTTCAACAGTGCAGGGAACATAGCAGGTACTTGTGGCATCACATTTACAATTGAATTATCAGCTAATCCTTACTCTTTTTTCAGCCTGCCGTGCAACCCAGTAATATAATCCCCCTAATTTGTTCAAAAGTAAATAAATTGACTGATATTTAACTAAGGTGTAGATAAGAAATTTAAGCAGTCAAAGATACTGTACTCATTTCTCAGATGGTTCTTGCAGACACATACAACCCTAATTTATAACACAGATAAAACAAACTTGAAGAAATCAACTTATGATTTCTGTATTCAGAAATAATATTCACTATAGTAACAAAAGAGAAGTTATCAAGAATTACAAAGCATGCAAAGAAAAGTACAAACAATCTCATTACTGTGTTGGATTTTAACTAAGCTGCCTGGAATAATGAAAGATGTGAGGAGGAACGTTAGCCTGTTCCTCTGATGACGTGGTAGGGCAGATAATGCAAACAGAGTCTGGTAGTCATAAAACCCTATTTTTACAGCAATAAATTCAACTGTCTTGATGAAATAAAGCATTTATGCAGACTTTGATCTACTTAAAATAAATACAAATAGTGCTTTCATGTAGGGATAGAAAATTTAGTCTCCTTTAGAACAATGCAGGCAGAATAAATAACTTATAAAAGTAATAGTACTTAAAGCATTGCCTCCTGATAGTCCAAACCCACATTTAGAGAGGCCCAGTGCTCACTTTTCACAAGAACTAAAGTGATTGAAGTTACTCACAGGAAATTACTCTTTGTGCAAAATCCCTGAGCTCAGAGTGACTCAAAAGAAACTCTCAAAGCATTGTCACAACCATCGAAGTGCCTGCCTTGGATGCAGGGTTAAAGCTGCTGAACACAGCAGGGGCTCTGCAGTGACTTCCTGGCCAGGATTGCAGACACCCTGCTGAGAGCGGGGGTTTGATGGGAGTGAGTGCAAGACCCAAGCTCAGGCAATTATCCCAGGCCAACTCTGTCTGGATACAGCAAGGCTCCTGAGCTCAGCCAACATCAGGGGGTGGAAATGGAGGTGGGAAGATCTCAAACAGCACCTGCATGAGATTTCAGGATCATGGTAACTTTGGTGTACTCTGATTTCAAGTATTGGTATTGAAGATATTTAGAGATGAAGGAAAAAACTTTCCTATAAAAATCTCACCTGTTCACTACACAGAGGGGAGAAAAAAAGAACAAACACCACGTATTTGAGGCTTTAACAACCTGAAGATGTTGCTGGCCGTATCCTACAGTTAATACTTGACCAAGATAAGACCTTGCAAGGAAAACCAGAACAAAATAGACAACAACAACAAAATCCACCTCTGATCTGAAGCAAAATCTGTTTCTCCTTAGCTTTCTGTTTAAGTGTTCACACAGATTTTAAGGGCTAAGCTGCAACAGAGCCATGAGTCTATCTCTGTGTTACTCAAAATATCCTGAGAACCAGGCGGTAGTAAAATCACACTGCTGCCCCCAGAACATTAAACTTTTCTCCTCCTTGTTGCAGTCTGGAATGAAATTGACAGTAAGGACTAAAAATACTCAGAAAACCAAAACACTTACTGTAACAGATGTATTCAGTGTTGATGAGTAACACAACTTCCCGGTTCAGCAGAGGAGCCAGGTAGGTCTGCACCACCCTTCCCTGAACACCTCCTCGGGCCTGCGGGGCAGGTGAGCAGAGCCCTGGCTGAGCTGACGGAACTCAGTGGCCATGGTGGGCATTGGGCCCCACACACCTTGGCCTGTCCGGCTTGCTGCCATCCCCGCTCCCATCCCTGCTTCCATCCCCACTCCCATCCCTACTCCTATCCCTGCTGCCAGTCCCACTCCCATCCCTGCTGGGGCTCCCGCACCCGGGAGCTGGCACAGGCCGCAGCCCCACACTTGGAGGGTAAGAAAAACATGTCAGACCAAATGAAATAGACACGATTTTTTTTCAGTTTCAGGCAACTTTCATGAAAAGTGTGCTAGTGCCTCATTTTGAAAGGCAGCATGGGCTAAGAAGTGAAATTTTTATCCTAACTAACATGCTAGTCTTCCCGTGTTGGCTTGAACAGGATTTAATACTCGTTTTGAAAATTATACCCAGAATATTGGAGATTTGGTTTTCCAATGCTGCCTGACGTAGAGGATTGGAGTCTGCTTCATGTAGCCTTAGGCTACAAATAGCGACACACAGGAATCATAGAATAGAATCATAGAATCGGCTGGGTTGGAAGGGATCTCAGAGATCATCAAGTCCAACCCTTGATCCACTACCACTGTGGTTACCAGACCATGGCACTGAGTGCCACATCCAGTCTCTTTTTAAATATCTCCAGGGACGGAGAATCCACTACTTCACTGGGCAGCCAACGTCTGATCACCCTCTTCGTGAAGAAATTCTTTCTAATATCCAACCTAAACCTCCCCTGGCACAACTTGAGTCCATGCCCTCTTGTCCTACTGACAGCTGCCTGGGAAAAGAGCCCAACCCCCCCCTGGCTCCAGCCTCCTTTCAGGGAGTTGTAGAGAGCGATGAGGTCTCCCCTGAGCCTCCTCTTCTCCAGGCTGAACACCCCCAGCTCCCTCAGCCTCTCCTCACAGGACTTGTGCTGGAGTCCCTTCACCAGCCTGGTTGCCCTCCTTTGGACCTGCTCCAGGACCTCAATCTCCTTCCTGAACTGAGGGGCCCAGAACTGGACAGAGGACTCGAGCTGTGGCCTCACCAGGGCTGAGTACAGGAGCAGAATCCCTTCCCTGGACCTGCTGGCCACACTGTTCCTGATCCAGGCCAGGATGCCATTGGCCTTCTTGGCCACCTGGGCACACTGCTGGCTCATGTTCAGCTTCCTGTCAATCCAGACTCCCAGGTCCCTCTCTGCCTGGCTGCTCTCAGCCACTCTGTGCCCAGCCTGGAGCTCCCCATGGGGTTGTTGTGGCCAAAGTGCAGGACCCGGCACTTGGCCGTGTTGAACCTCATCCCACTGGAATCAGCCCAACTCTCCAGTCTGTCCAGGTCCCTCTGCAGAGCCCTCCTGCCTTCCAGCTGATCCACACTCCCCCCCAGCTTAGTGTTGTCTGCAAATTTGCTGATGGACTCAATCCCCTCATCTAAATCATCAATGAAGATATTAAACCGAAGTGGGCCAAACACTGATCCCTGGGGGACACCACAGGTGACCGGCCGCCAATTGGATCAGCACCACTCTCTGGGCCCGGCCCTCCAGCCAGTTCCTAACCCAGCACAGAGTGCCCCTGTCCAAGCTGTGGGCTGACAGCTTTTCCAGGAGAATGCTGTGGGAGATGGTGTCAAAGGCTTTGCTGAAGTCCAAGCAGACCACATCCACAGCCTTCCCCTCATCCACCGGGCGGGTCACCTGATTATAAAAAGAGATCAGGTTGGTCAGACAGGACCTGCCCTTCCTGAACCCATGCTGTCTGGGTCTAATCCCTTGTCCATCTTGTAGGTGATTGCCCCAGGATGATCTGCTCCATGACCTTGCCAGGCACTGAGGTCAGGCTGATGGGCCTGTAGTTTCCCAGCTCCTCCTTCCGTCCCTTTTTGTGGATTGGCGTGACATTCACCAACTTCCAATCATCTGGGATGTCCCCAGTGAGCCAGGACTGTTGGTAAATGATAGAGAGAGGCTTGGTGAGCTCTTCTGCCAGTTCCCTCATCACCCTTGGTTGGATCCCATCTGGTCCCATAGACTTGTGGGGATCCAAGCAGCTCAGTAGGTCTCTGACTGTTTCCATCTGGATTACAGGGGGGCTGTTCAGATTCTTGTCTCTTTCTACAAGCTCCAAAAGCCAGCTGTCCTCAGAACAACCTGTCTTACTGTTTAAAACTGAGGCAAAGAAGGTGTTAAATACCTCAGCCTTTTCTTCATCTTTGATAACTATATTCCCGCCCATGTCCAGTAAAGAATGGAGGTTCTCCTTGCTCGTCCTTTTGCTACTGATGTATCTGTAGAAGGACTTTTTGTTATCCCTCACAGAGGTGGTGAGATTCAGTTCAAGTTGTGCCTTTGTCTCTCTAATTTTATTTATACACAACCTAACTATATCCCTAAATTCTTCCTGAGTAGTTAGCCCTTTTTCCCATAATTGGTAGGCTTTCTTCTTTACCCTAATTTCTTTCAAAATCTCCCTGTTCAGCCAGACTGGTCGTCTTCCCCGACGGCTTGCCTTTCGACACACTAGGACAGCCTGCTCCTGTGCTTTCAAAACTGGCTTCTTGAAATACGTCCATCCCTCCTCGACCCCTTTGTTTTCAAGGGCTGTTTCCCAGGGCACACTGGAGTTTCAGGAGTAACTGAGCAGCTTCTATTTTGAAAAATGAACAAGAACCCAGACCACCAGCAAACCTTTGGGAGAATATGGCAAGTGAAGTAACTGAGATTACACTTGGCTTCAGGATGTCTGGCATAGGTGGTCATTTCACAGGACTTTGGTTAGAGTTTGTACTCTATAGATCTATGAATTCCATCCCACCAAGCCCTCCAACCCCCCTTCTTTTAATAATTTAATCTGATGTATAGGAGTAAATTTTCATAAATGAGTAAATTCATGTGGGGAAAAAATGCTAAGTGCCTTGCATCTGAATATGTATACATATATTGTGAACCCACAGGCCGTTTTGCTTTCAAACACTAACACAGTTCACTATCAATCTGAACTATTATTAGCAGCAGTAAAGAACAACTAGAGATGCTAATAATATTTATTTCAGGGCAGGGAAGTAATTTTTATAGCAGCCATTAATGTTTTATCAGCTATTTATTTTATAAATGGTGTAAATTATATAAACATTTAAACCATATAAATCCTTTAGTCAGTGGTATTTCCAAGCATGAGCAGAAATATCTGCAGTTAAATCTAAGGTGGGATTTTATTCAAAATTTGCACATCCACCCAGATGTGATGAAATTTATGCAAAGTGTGGGTTTTTTTTACTGGCTTCTCTTGGTTAGCCTCAATGGAAGCATATAATTGAGTCTTGATTACAGTTATACTAAAATCACTTTTTTTTCTTTAAAATAAAACCCTTCCATTTTTTATTCATCAGATCAAGCAAACATTATCCACACTTGTCAATTATCAGACTTTGTAACACCAAGACTTGTCGTTCCACCTGGACGTAGTCACATTAAAATTCAGAGAGTGGGAAATAATACCCAGTGCTGCCAGTCAAGTAGGAATCCTTTCCTCTGTTCAGAAGGAGCTTCTGGGTCTTAAAGTATAAGATGTCTGTGGAGTACTTGGGGATCTTTTTATGTATGAAGAAGATAAAGGCAAGATAGAGCTTGCTGGAAGACAATGAGGAGAAAATATTAATCTTAGCCTGAAACAAAGCTAGCAGACTTTGTTCGGAAGGTGTATTTGGATTTATGACATATTGGAGCTTAAGAGAAGAAAAAATATTATTATTGTATTGTTATTGTTATTATTCAAATGTTTCAATATCAACACACCATGAAAATCTTTTCAGTGCTTTACCCATAGTCACTGAAACTATTGAGGATACTCTTAACCTAGGGTAAGTTAAAGATATTTTTATTTCATTTCATTTATAATTGATACAAACCTGTCATACTGAGAAATGATAGTGTGCTGGAATTAAAACCCTTTCAAAACATTGTCTGGCCCAGCAGTTGTACATACCTGCCAAACAATAATGATAGCATAAGGGGAGAGTGATGACCTCTATTCTTTGCTGTCAATTGCTATTTCTTGCTATCATGCATAATAAGGATTCATTTTCAAATGAGTGATTATTTCAGGAAATTCTGAGAACAAGTACTGCACTCTGGAACTTGACAAAATGATGCTTTGCTCATCTCTTATTGGGTGATTTTCAGGAATGGATATGAAGCTTTCATGCTTACCTACACATGCCTGAAATGAATAATTTTTTACTATAGTACAGACTTACACGGTGAACCTAAAATTTAAAGAACATAATAGTCAAAGTCATAGATGATAAACTTGGCCATAAAACATGTTCTTTCTTCTGCCATCTTCATGAAATGATGTGATCTTTAATAGATATAACTCTCTCTTTCTCTGTAGAATAGAGATTAATTGAAATAAATGAGAGATTTCTTCTCCATACTGAGAACATGAGAAGCATCTTAGGAACTTTATGTGAATCACTGGGAAATAATTTTTCTTAGCTGTGTTAGAAAAAATATATTTTATCATGAAACACCTCTGATACGTTCTAGCCTCTGACCTGGTCAGTCTACTGAATCTTCTCAAAGAGCAGCATGAAATATGATATATTCATGACCCAACAGCAAATAAGACCTCTCATCTTACTGTGCCATGAGACTCACTTTGTCTTTAGGTAAGAATTCTCAACTCTTTGTGAAGAACAACCTACAGTTGATCATGTACCATTGCTGATTCTGTCACAAAATTTAGGCTTTTTATGTGGCAGTTTGCCTTTGTATTTACCTGATTAATCTGTAATTATGAATATTTTTAATAATTTGCTGCCTTTGTCCAACACCAGTCTGTTTATGACTGTTATGTGATTATGCCTTTGCCTGTGGCAATTCTAAACAAGCTAACCTCATTCTTCACAGCTGGGAAGTTACTGGATAATGTAACTGTGCTGCTCCAGTTAAACAACAGCTCAAAGATATCTCAAAGATATGGTGATGCAGAAACAATATATTGTCCAGGCTGGGAGACATCAGACTCCGGCCTGGCATATTTTCGTACATTCAAAAAAAATTTCAAATGAGGAATGGATGCCCAGAACTTTGAAAATAGAATCAAACCCCAAGGCATAAACATCTGATTCTCTTAAATGTGAAATTAGCTTTAAAATGGAAATTGATCAAATAAGTTGTCACAATTATTCACCTAGAACAAAGGTGGCAAAAATCAGAATCCCACAAATTTCTATGATCATACCCATGACTACAGAGCATGAAAATAATGGAGAATCTTAGATTGGTGTCTTTTTATTAAGTTATATTGATTCTCCAAAAAAAAAAAAAAAAAAAAAAAAAGTTACAATTACGCTGGTTTCTGTAAGATTGTGCAGGAAATCCAGGAGAGAGCTGGGAGTAGAAGTCCGGTCCTGTCTTTAAACTGTAGAATTCTTTATAATTTTTCTGCTGATATAAATCAAAGTCTTAACTTCAGCTTAGAGCCTTGTGTATCACCCAGTTCAAAATACAAAATATATCATTAGATCATAATACTTTTCCATTCACTGAGTTCTGAGTATTGATAATTCTATTGTAAATAACCTTTCATAGTTCAGGTCACTAGTGTAGAACAAGGTTTTGGGAAATTGAATAAGAAAAGCTAATAGAAGAAGAACATAGCTTTATCCTTTCTAGCTATGAAATCATTAACAATGAAATGTCCTTCCTTGTATAATCTCTCATTTATTTTCTAAGAAAAACATTTTTACAATTTTAAGTCATTTAATTTCCTATTTTTATTAAAAATAACCATAGGTATCAGGATAATAAACATTAAAATTTTAAATAATATTAAGATTGCTAAATAATTTATAATTAAATTCATGTTTGTGTGATTAAATTTTTTGTACTACTGATCACATACTAGTACCTGAAAGAGTGAACTCTCTTTGGGCTACTTTAACATTATTAAACAGTGACTGAACTTGACTTATTGTACTATTTCTCACACAATAAGCTGTAAACCAAATGAAATATTGGAGTGACATGTGGAAGACAGGAAAAGATTCTTACGATATTAAAAGGAGGGCAGTTTTGTCTTTTTTCTTCTAAACTGAAGTGCACTATTTTAATTGTCTCTAATAATAATCTTAGAATTCAGTATTTTACATCCTTAAAGTTATCTAGTATCGAGAAGTTAAAGAATATTTTAAAAAAATCTAATAGGATGACCTGGAAAATGTCAGAAAGTATGGAAAAAGTCACATCTTTAAGATTTATTCTGACTAGGCTACAATATCTGAGGTGGCTTCTATGAAAAAAACATTCTAAAAACAAATTATTACTTCATTTTTTATTTTTATTAAAATTTTAATTATGTCCAACCTGCAGTCTGTGGTAGATGAAAGAATTTATGCTGAAAACAGTGGAATTTTGGAGAAATATTATTTTCATATTAAATGTTTTAACTGATTTTGCCAGAGTGAAATAAAAAATATATCTATATTTTCAGACCCTGTAGGCATTGCCTCTTGATTCTTTTTAATGGATTATATATCCTTTCCTCCCCCTTCCCCACCTCGAACTTTTTCATTGTTTCAGTAAAGGCTGCAATTTAAAAAGTTACCTGATTCAGATCTTAATAATGTGTCTGAAAGTGAATTACTGCATGTATAGTAGTATTTAGCATAATTCCCCTGTTTTTAAAAGGAAACATCTTGGCAGATTTTTGCAAAACCGTTTTGATTCTTTAAGGTTGTTGTAAATATCTTCCTGGACTCCTCAGCTCAGTGGCTCAAAACTTCACTGTGGTATGATGGTGAGCTTATGCATATGTGAGAATAAGTAAATACTTAAGTGGAGTAAATTGATTGACTTTGAGTGAGTAATTAAATGAAGAAGTGCTTCTTAGTACGATCCTTTTGTTTAAATTCATGTAGCCTATTATTTATTTTTTTAAATAAAATAGCTAGTAAATTCTCTGTGGTAGAGACATTGAACAGAATTTTCCAGAGAAACAAAGAGGATGCCTAGTGATACTTTATAGAAATCTGTAAACTAGTGATAATCTGAATTGATCTACAGTTTAAATCAATTACATCCAGATGAATAATCCCTGATCCATATATTGTTGAAAGATAATTAAATCTGGTGGTATGAATCACAATCAAAGCAAAGAATTGTCTCTTGGAAAGAAAAGTTTAGCATTTATTCCACACTGACATAAATAGTGATACACATGAGCATTTTTGAACTCTGCTATCCTTTGGTATCCTTCTATATTGATGTGGATATCCAACTTTAGTTGATGAATCGGTTTTTTTGAAGTAATAAATTCCAATTTGAAAGTCTGTATTCATGCCTGTTTTTATCTCACATGGTCTAATCCACAGAAGAGACTACTTAACAAGACATTTTTGAAGAGGGCTGTTGTTGTTTTTTTTTAAGATAAAATTCTCTTTCTTTCCACTACATAATTAGAATTATTAATGATCTACAGTATTTAGCTCTGCTGCGAGAGGATTTGATTTAGGTCATTTTCAATAAACTCAGTAGTTTCAAGAGCAAATAATTTCTATCAGGGACCTTTACTCTTCACAGTACTCTTCACAGAGCATTCTGCTCTTCATTAACATGTTTGTTACTGTCAGGTTATCCCCATTCTGCTGAAATTTCTGATATTCATTATTAGTTGCAATAATTAATTTATTCACCAAATACAAAAGAAGATTACAGAGGGGGTTCAGCTTTGCTGGGTTGCCAAGAAATCACAATGAACTATAGAAATTAATCTCCCTGTATTGCTGGAGAAGTAGATGTAATATAAGAATTACTAAATTGAGAAGAAAGTGTCAACTTTTCTAATTTACCTTTGGAGGCAGGTGGAGATACCTGAGGTCAGAAGACAGTGTAAAAACTGAACTCCATGAAAACAATACTAAACCAGCTTTTCTAATATTTCCATTCAACAGTTATGGACAACTACCACTATCTAATGACATTGCTTAACCTTTATCTTAAAGCATGACATTAATTAAAGTAAACCTTATTCTTCTTTCCTATTTCATGTCAGGTTGTCTTGGCCATCTTTTTCACCCTAATTCTCTTTCACCATTATTACTACTTTATAGATTTAAAAAGTATTTTTTTTCTATTTTCTAACAGGTTAGACTCTTTTATGTCCCTTAATAATACTGTTAAAAAAACCACAACCCAACAAAACCCAACAAAACCCCCAAACAAAAAACCACTAAACAAAAAAACAATAATAAAAACTTCACCTAACCTAACTTCAAATTGTGTTTTATAAAACAGGATTCCCATATGCCTGAGAGCCTCTGCTGATGACTTTTTTGAAGACACGGTGTCATAATTTGTACCATCACCCACAAATCTCTTTTTTTATCAACTTTTCCTAATTTCCTGTGTTTTCATGTCACAGGCAATTTTATTATCTGATTTTCAGTGAGAATAGCGTTGCATTATTTTGGCATTTCCACATGATGAGTTGGTTTATTTTCAGTTTACACTGAACAAAAATCAGAAAATCAGAATTTTACTGCATAGAACATATATAGGCACTCAGAAAAACTATTTTATTCATTCTGCAATGATATTTTATGCCATTATATCTCTGTGTATTTTAATTCTTTTATCTGTGTCATTAATTTAATTATTTTTTTAACTCCTTATTGTACTTACCAGATAATAATATATTAATTTGAAAATTAATGCTAGGAAGGCGTATATCCTTGTTGAATATGAACACAGTAGAAACTTTGACTTGTTTTTTAGGAAGAAAAAATCTTAATAAAGAAAGTTTAGAGGAACAAGAGTTTGGGGGTTTTGTAATTTTGGTTTTAGTGTTTATTGTTTGAGTTAACAGTTAAGAAAAACAAAAAACAAACAAAAACAAACAAACAAAAAAACCAAAAAAAACCCCAAATTAAAGCAAAGCGCATAAAACTGAGGAGGTCATAATAAACATGTAGAAAGTTCACTGCTGGATGCTAATGAGGCTGCTGCTATTCTGCAGTTCCAGAACAACATACCCTGTACTTGATAAATTTTGCTGGAGGTCAGTAGGCTGCATTCAAGACCTTTGACTGCATCCTGTCTGCTACAGCTTGATATATAGTCTTCTTAGGTTTTTTACACCTTCAGGAAGGTAGAACCTCATTCTGCATCTGACCTCTGTCTTCAACATCACAAATGACTCCATGAGACACCCCAGTAACTTAAACATACCTTTTTCAAAGCTCTGACCCAAAGACGTTTTTTATTTTCCTCCTCAAAAAACACCTGACACAGAAATCAGTTACCCTTCAGAAATTCCAACACTTAGTTCTTAGCACAAGAAGTATAAAGGTTTGAAAAACAGTAAAGGCACTTGCAGTCTTTTACAGCTATCTTTCCTTGCCACACTTCTTATCTTTTGTGGTAAAAAAGGAGTTTCTTTCTTTCCTATTTCCACAGGTGGTACTCTTTTCTTTCCAATGTTCCTTGCTTCTTTTTCCTGTTCCTGTGATTTTGGACTTAAAATCAGCATTTTCATTCTTTATGGGTATGCACATTTCTTCAAATCTCATCCCCACTTAGAAAAAGTGTCATATATTTTTAGTGTTATTTTTGTTGATGGTTTGGGTTTTAGTTGGCTTGGTTTTGTTGTTTGATTTGGTTTGGTTTTTGTTTTTGTTTTTTTTTTCCACCATGTTTTTTTTATTTGTTTTGGGGATTTGGGTGTTTTTTCTTTGCCTAGAAGCTGACTATGAAATTCTCTTAAACATTATTGTCTGAAAAAGATGAACATGATTCTTCTGGTCACTGCACATAAAATTAGCTTCCATCTCTTGGCGTAGTTCTAGATTGTAAAATTATAACTTTAAAAAAAATATGTTGCTTTCATTTTGATTTTTTGGAAATGTTTTTAAAAGGAAAATCTAATACTTCTTTCCCTCAAGTAAATTAATCTCATGCTCTGAAAACATTCTTCAATCTAAATGTTATTTAAATAAAAGTTATATATTTTTAAAATAAAAAAAGAATAAGCAATACTGATAGGTATTACACAGAGCGGTGTTGTGGCCTCTCTGGAGAAATATGGAGAAGGTAAAATAATATAGAAAAAAATAGAAGTAGTGAACTTTTTAAATTTGCATATATTGAAAGCATTACCAGACTGGGTTTTTCCTCTCTCCTCAGTTTCCCTTCATAGTGACTTTTCTCCTTATTAGTCCATATTATTATTTTTTCTTCATCTCATGTTTCTCACTTTCCTTTCTGCTACAAGTCAGGAAGGGCAAAATTAGTTCCTATCACACTGTTCATTCTACTTGTTGACCCCATCCATCTCTAACTGTATCCCATATCTGTTTTGCTGAATCTAACAATTTTATCGGTATTTCTATACTACTGTTTTGTGCTGGTCCTTGCAGTGCACCTAGGTCCTAGTTCATGTAACTAGTACCTCTGCTAGTAATAATCTGTATTACAGATAATAGTCCGTTTTACACTAATTCCTTACTGAAGTGTGGAAGCATGGAGGCCAAGAACTCCATGCTTAATTTCACGAGCTCCTTGTTGGGAACATGGAGAGCTACCACCAGATCTCTGTGATGCAGTCATCATCACCCTGTGCAAGAAGGCAAAAAGTCAAACATCTCCAACTACCAATGTATAACTCTGCTCTCCATTGCTGGAAAAATCCTTGCAAGAATACTTTTGAGCAGATTAGTACTTGCTATTGCAGAGGAACTTCTACCTGAAAGCCAATATGGTTTCAGAACCAATAGGAGTACCACAGACATGGTATTTGTTCTCAGAGAACTGCAAGAGAAGTGTGGAGAACAGAACAAAGGACTCTGTGTGACATTCATAGACCTCACTAAAGCTTTAGACACTGAAAAGGCCTGTTGCAGATCTTGGAATGATTAGGATGCTCCCAAGTTCCTCAAAATTATCATCCTGCTACATGAGGATCAGCGGGGCCAAGTCAGATATGACAATGCACTCTCTGAATCCTTCACAATAATCAATGGTGTGAAACAAGGAGGCGTTCTCACACCCCCTCTATTCACAATCTTCTTCAGCATGATGCTCCAAAGGGCCATAGCAGACCTCGATGAAGAAAATGGCATTTACATCTAATATGGTACTGATGGAAGCCTATGCAGCCTAGGGTTACTGAAGGCCCACACCAAGACCCTAAATCATCACATCCTAGAGCTGATTTTTGCTGATGATGCTCCCCTCATTGCCCACACAGAAGCAGCTCTGCAGCACATAACATCCTGCTTTGCAGAGGCTGCAGACCCTTTTGGTCTGGAAGTCAGCTTGAAGAAGAAAGAAATTCTTCACCAGCCTGCACCACAGGAAGACTTCCATCATCCCCAACTTCACTATAGGTGAATCAGAACTTAAGTCAGTCCAGCAGTTCAGCTGTCTGGGAAACTTTATTTCCTTGGATGCAAAGATCAACAAAGAGATAGAAAATAGATTAGCAAAGGCATCCAGAGCATTTGGAAAACTTCATAAAAGAGTCTGGAGTAATAAACACCTGAAGAAGAAAAGTATAAAGATTGTCTGGAACAAACTTCTTTCTAGAAAGAAGTGTCTACAGAGCCATTTTACTGTCTTCTCTTTTATATGAGTCTGAATCATGGGTCATCTACCACCACCACCTGTATCTTCTCGAACGCTTCCATCAGTGCTGCCTCCATACAATCCTAAGCATCCACTGGACTGACTACACAACCAATGTTCCCATCCTTTAACAGGCGGGGGTCACCAGTATTGAGGCCATGATACTGAGGATGCAACTGTGCTGGGCAGGGCACGTCTCCAGGATGGAGGATCACCACCTCCCTAAGATTGTGCTCTATGGTGAGCTTGCCACCGGCTGCCGCAACAGAGGAGCCCCAGAGAGGAGATACAAGGACTCCCTGAAACAATCCCTCAGCTTTGGCCATATTGACTGCCATCAGTGCTCCTCTCTGGCCTCCAATCGTGAGACACAGAGGCACACCATCCGTAACACTGCTGCCTCTGAGAACACACGTAGAATCAGTCTTGAGGAGAAAAGACAGCACAGAGAGCACCGTGCCTTGGCTGTACCCTCACAGGAGACTTTCTGCTGTGCCTTTTGCAGCTGCACTGCCAGTTCCCCATTGACCTTATCAGCCATCAGCACACTTGCAGCAAGTGTGGGGAGAGCCCTTCTGAAAATTTCATTCTTGAAGCCAAGCCATGATTACTGGATTTCCTTTTGAAGTGAGTCAACTATGTGCCTGTTTTGGGGGCAAAAACCTAGGGATTTCTGAATTTTTATCAGTTCTTAACAGATGGCATGGGTACAGGATATGCCAGAACTCCACCAGTCCCATTTCTTCACCATTTTTTTCAGCAGGTCTGATTCTCCCAAGTGTTCTCAAGTGTAACACCGCAGAGCATATACTGTTATGTTAGATCTACATGTAACTTCAGAAGTTTTGTGACAGAGATGCATTTTTTTAGTTTTAGTTTGTCTTTGTCCTCGTTTCTCTGCCCCCTGCTCTCTAGTTGCCTTAGATATGCACCCTGTCATTCAAATATCCACCAGCACTGAATAGGACTAAAATTTGTTTTGATTTGTTGACTATAACCTACCTTTGCTTACGTGTTTTATGGCAAAATCAAATATTTCCACTGTTATAGACAACAACTAGAGTACTTTCCATTGTCATGATTCATCTTGTTCAAAAGTAAGCCATACTATCAAGCTTGTTAAGAAGTAAATGCCATAAATTAACACTTTTGGATCAAGAAATAATTTTTTCCATGGTTAAGAGAAGGATGTGGTCCTGAATCAAAGCACGAGATCATCTATTAAGGAACCTCTGAACACACCTGTGGTATGTGGGATTCTCTGTAGCTCTTAAGAGCTTATCTTTCCTCACCTTTTATTCAGGAAAACTACTTTCATGTATTTGTCAAATTCTGATTGATCATCACTTTAAATAATGTCTTAAAATTAGGAATTCTAGCAGCTCTCTACCATTTGGACAACTTATAGCACCAAGATAATATGAAAAACTTGCTGTAAATCTCAACATGCTTTTCTGATCCATCACCAAAACTAAAACATTGTAATTTGGTACGACAAGAAAAGCAGTTACGTAGATGGTGCACACAGATAAATAAAAGTATGCTACACCCTCTGCAATCCTATAAAGACCTGCATATTCTTCCTCCAGAGCCACATCAAGAGAACACATTTACGCTGCATGGAAACATTTGTACCTCTATTTACTTTATTCCTATTTTGTATCTCATACAAAGTGGGTAACACTACACTTACCTTTTCTCATTTTTAATCCTACAGTGGCATTTTGCCACCGGGGGCTGGGAAATGGAAGAATACATGCTTAACTCCAACTTTTTATCACTTCAAACCATTTACCATGTCTGGCACAGATAATACATATTTGCCTTTGCATAGTATTCTTATTCTTAAAAAATTACTGCTATTGTTTTTCATAACTGAAAAGGGGGGCATAAGAGTTTGAACCTATAACTAAGTTATGGATAGCTTACAGTTTCTTATGATCTGAAATAACCTGTTGAGATTTAATGTGGGCTGGAAAGATTCAGTCTTGTAATTGTTTTTCAATTACTTGTCTCACAAAGCAAGTCTTTGAGTTGCAGTAACAGATTTCAAAAACTATAACCTGTAAATATTTTCCAGCTTTGCACACTATCCTTTGTTTTCTAAGCATCGTTAAAATATACTCACTTACTTTATGTTGTGGGAAAACTATTATAAATGATAGAACTTTTTGGTTTTAAATTAAGTTATATTTTTTAAGGTATCACAATCTTTTATCGGTTTTATTCTTGGTTCTGTGAATCAATGGGAAGGTATTAATTTTGTGTAAAACACCAAAAATTAAAAATAAAATATTTTTTCTTGTTTCATTTTTAGACTAATTTTGATCAACGCATACCTACAAGACAGCACTAAAATCCATCCTATGTTCAGAAATATAAAATCCACTTACTTTAGAATAGTATTTGAATGCTGGTCAATCTCCCTTGGTCTCATTTTTGGTGCAACAGTTTGAATGAAGATTATGCTAGAAAGTTTATTATTCTTTAACTGCATAGAGCTTAAACAGTCATTTTCTTTTTTAAACACCAGTCAGATGTTTATAATTAAATTACTAGGGATATTATGTACTAGTATGACATCCATTATATAATAATTGGGTTATATATGCATTTTCTAATATTTTTTTTAGTTCTAAATATGTAATTTTAAAAACTATCTGGTATTGTCTTGAACCTGGGTCATTTATGCTTGTCAACAAATTAGATTAAAAGCATAGAGTATCAAATTTATGGAGCTGTGAACAGAAAAATAAAGGCTTAATTGAATAGTAAGTGAACACAGAAGGTTTGTATTACAGAAAGTGGGAGTGGAATATTTACTCTATGTAGTCCTTCTGTATTTTCTGTATGATAAACCTCTTGTCTATATACAGGAGCTGAAAACTCGAGTGATCTAAACTGTAGCTCTCTCATGGACACTTCCTGATTATTTATCAAATAGGTAACAGTTTTGCAACTTTACAAGATATAACAGCATTGTTGTTGATGAGATGAATTAATAAATAAAAGCAAATACTGTCAAATCTGCCAATTGTTTTTTTCTTCATGTAATACTTCATTAGTGTCTCAAGCTCAAATACCTTTTGTGCCTTGAATCTTTCTGGTATTGTTTTCAATTGTTAATATAAAGATTATTACACTTCTGTGGATCTCTAATTAAATAACCTTAATATAGTTTTACTTAGAAATAAAGCCAAGGTTGATTGAGACGGCAGTGGCTTAGTAGAACTTGTTTCCACCCCTATCACAGCATTACTGAATTAACAACCAACTTAACCTGTCTGGTGCCTTCAAGGTATGATCTGCCTTTGAAGTCCACTTGAGGGCAAACTTGTTCCTCATGCTACTTTTCACATTGAAAAAAAAAAAAAAAGTATTATAAATTTGATTTTGTTCATATTGAAAGTGATACATCATCTTCTGAAATAAATTAATCTTTCACTAAAAAGACCAATCAGCTTCAGCTGCAGATACAGTGCATCCTCTATTAAATCAGATGCATTATTCACTGCATCAAATACATCTCTTGTTAATTAAGAGTCTACATTCGTATCAAAGCCTTGAATCAAATACATCATCCGTTAAATCTTATCAATATTGAATAAAATAAATTGCATGTTAAGTGGAAGCATCACCCAATTATAACCTGGAGCTTAATAGTGCTATGAAGTTTTGCAGTGCTTTCCATTACTCAGGAATATCCTGACTTTTGTTTAGTATTTTGACAGCTTGAAATCTTAGAGAAAATCTCAGCATGTGATGTTAGATGTCTTTTTCCTTAAGAGTAACATAAATCATTCTCGGATTTTTTGAATGGTCCCATACAGCTGCAAGGGTTCCTCTCAGGAGAGGATCAATAGAGTTAGATCAGAATAAGAAAAATTATGACCATCGCAAGTGTTACTGAAGCATTCTGCAAGATGCTTCATCAGTGTCATGATACCAGTTAGTGACAACTTGATTAAGAGTAACCGTGCTGAATGGAGGTCCTGGGAGGGGCTTTCTAAAGGCAGATATACATGGCCAGTATAGAGTGTGCATAAATACTTGTTAACTTTAACTACACAATGTGGGTACCATCTGAAATAAAATACAAGTCCATTCTGAATAATATGGTATGTCTAAATGGTCCATGATAATGTGACCATCCATCTGGTTTGGGAACCTGATCACTTAGAATGAGCATCTTCATTTCTCTGCAGGTAGTACTGATTGTCATATTGAAGATTTGGCCTAAAGCTTTGGTGAAAGAAGACTATACTTATCCACAGAAGTAAAATAATGTTTAGCAATAAGAAAAGCATTTTCTGCCATAGCTCTCAATGTTCTTCCTAAAAACAATTCTTTAAAGTTCACCTTAACTTTAAAGTTGTCTTTGTATCAAAATTTTCTACCCATTTTCTGTCCTCAGACAGAGGAAAGTTTACGTGCTATTTAGATTAATCAGTTACAGTGGTTATATTTGGTACAGAATTTTGTTTTTTCTCCTGTATGTCATTTTTTGTTTGTTTGTTTGTTTGTTTGTTTTTTACATCATATCCCCGTGCTTTCTGCAAAATGAGCGAAGAACATTGCCAGAAACACACTTTAATTCTTCACTTTCTTTCTGAGCCCCAACCACCTTTACCAGTTTATCTGTTTTTAACTCGTATGTATTTTTATGGTTTCCTTCTCTCTTCCTTTTGTTTCCTGCCCACTTTCTAGAGTCTCACACCAAAACTCATACTGTGTAGTGAAGTGAGTGATCCGTGCCCTTCTAACCATTTCAAACTCTGTTCATTTTGCTTGTCCTTTTTACTTTTTCTCTTTTATGAATATTTCTTTTTCTTTCACTTTGTATTACTTATATTAGTGCAACCAAATGGAAACAATAAAGAGCCATGAGCCATTCCAGCTATAAGATTATTTTCAGATAAATGAAATTTTTAAAACCTGAGATTGTTTAATTTATTGGTTTGAGAGGATTTTTTTCTGTTTACATTATTTATATTTATTTTTGCTTAGAGTCAAGCAATCTGCAAAGTGGAAGGCTCAGTAAAAGGGGACAGTTTAAAGAAGATCATCAGATATCAGAAGTATGGCAGCAAAAATAGTAAGTTGTTAAATCTGGTCCCTAGTTCCTTATCTTAAAGTCCTACTCCTGCTCTCTTATCTTTACTGATACCTTCTGTAAAGGGAATCATGTTTCTTGTGTCCAGTTCATGGATTGTGGTAGAATTTCTCTGTTTATCACTGCTGTGTAGAAAATACCCAGATCCTCTTAACACAGATTTTCTTGTACATCTTTCTCTGACTCACCATCTATTGGGAACTAATTGCTCCTTGTAATTGTGACAATTTTTCAGTCAAATTTCTTCGATGCACCAGGATTTGTTATGTTGAAACATTTGTCCACAGCAAAAGAAAAAAAATTAAAAATCGAAATGTTTGAATTAAATTGGAAAACTAAAAAAATAAATTCTGAAACCTCTATAGTCAAGTCTTTATCTAAAGACATTTTTGGAGAGTTGTACTTAAACTGTATAAGCTTGTTCCCTTCAGAAACCAGTATTAGACAATCCATGCAAGTCAATCAGAGATTTTCCAAAAGTAGTTTTGGTAAAGACAGGAGATTTGAGAGATTTAAACTGAATTTTAAATATAGGTTAAAAGCTGTAAGGAACTGTTGCCTTCTCATGTCTTTACCACTTCACTAGCAGACTTAATTAATATAGCCATTTGCCCTCCAAACATACCTGCAGTTGGAAATACCTAGTATTTTCAAGACTGATGCTGTTCATCTCCAGAGCAAGATCCATTAAACTTAATTACAATAAAAAACCTATTTCTGTTACACAAATAATATTCTCAAGTAACCTAATTTAAAATAATTGCCTACATAGCTTTTGTTCAGAAGGGAAAACAAAAACTAAAAGAAGTGCTGACTTATTGAAAATAGCTGTAATTATATTATTATGTTATATTTTGCTCAGAGCTTTTCTAGTAATGTGGGTTACATTTCAAATGAGAAATCCAAGGAAAATATGGTTCTTTCACTGGTATTAGAGAGACACCTACATAAAACTTAATTTACAACTCACTGTTCTATGTTGATTAGATATTAATTCACAGAAAAGTCATCAAGTGTTCTTTTATCTAAATAAAGCTATGTAGACAACTTGCATTTCAAAGGAAAGAAAATAAAACTATTTATAGCCTTGAATCAAATGGTCATTCTGTCTTAAAAGAGCAACAAAAAACTTGTTTTCACTATGGTACGTCAGTGACACCAAAGGACCTGAAATTAAAAGTTCTGACATAAAAGAATTATCACTGTAGGCTGACTCATGGAAGCATAGATGTGATTATGGTTACTAGATTATCTGAGACAGCAAATATAAAATGAACAGGCTGTCATGACTAATCTCCTAGGGAAGCCATTCCATTCTGTCAGAAGTAATAGAGTAATATTAACCAAACCTGCTAGATGTCCACTAAGTCTTCATTTAAATTTCTTTCTAAGAAAAGAAGCCAACACAGTAAATTCTATAATATTCTCTTATTCAACATCTCTCAATGCCAAATGTTCATGTTGGTAAAATTATTTGAAGGCATAGTGCTGGGGAGCAGTTTTCAGAATCTTTCTGTAATTTATATTTTGATAATAGTTTTAACAATAGTAATAGCATGAAGATCCTTGTATTATCAAAGATATATGGTAGTGTTGTAAGGGTATGTCAAAAACATTCTTAGAGCTTCCCACAAAAAGTCAGCTGAGATTAAAGATCAGTCTCCCAGGTTTCTTCTTCAAGGTTTTGTCACTGCCTATTCCCTCACTGTCTAGTGGAAAACCTCATCAAAAAGTTTATCTCAAGCTCTCAAGCTCAGAGCTTTTGTATATAATCATCCAGTAAACTTGATTAGAAGCATGTTTCATGCTTATAATACTTCAGAATCAAGGAAAGATATTAACATTCATTTCAGTGGACAAACATGGAAGTTTGCTGTAAATAATTTAGGAAATATGAGATCAGATTACATATCAGTTAAAGTTTCCATGAGTTCTATAGCTTTGCCACAGTTTGTTTCCCTATTTTAACATGATACAGGTTCTGTTGGCACATAATTATGTATAACCAGTGACTAGACTGACCTCAGAGAAATGCAATTTAGATGATAGTCTATAGTAGGAGATTTTAGACACAAGGCACAAGGGATGAAACTAAATAAAACTTTCTTTAAAGTGACAGAAAGTTTAGTAAAAGACTAGGACAGGAATTGATGTAGTTTTCCTGTATTTCTCACTGCAGGGTATGTTGTTTCTAGAAGGAATTAAATTATTCTACATTATACTACAAGGAATCAAGTAATAGCATGGGGATTATATGGGATTAGATCTTTGATTTTAAATTGTTACTGAACAGCTAGAGACCAAAAGATTTTGCTGTTTATTATAGCCTTGGAGATACCATGTTTCTACTGCATGTCTCTATTACAGAATTCCTATCACAGTGAAGCAGACTTGCCTTGCTGCTCTGGAGGTGGCCACTTTCTGACTCAAAGTTAAGGTTAAACTGGCTAAACTGCATGGCTACATTTAAATTTCTATACGTGTGGGCTTAGATTAATAAAGGTATCTGTTAACTGATTTCAGTGAATTTAGAATCTTAAAAGTCACAGTGATCTGTTTCACAAAAATAAGGAATATCAATCTTCAGATCTTTAGTCAGTTATTGCCTTTCACAACCATAATACCACTTTTCTGAAAAGCCAATTTTTCTCTTTTTCTCAGGACTAAAAATCAGGAATTTTTTTTTTTTTTTTTTTTTTTAAAATCTAGGTACTCTTAAGAGATGTTAGATTTGCAGTCTGATTTCAAGCCCAAATAGATACAGACATTTTGGAATAATCTTAATAGCTGCAGGCTCAGCAGAAAGTCTGAAGTAGACTCATTTATAAATATGTACTGCAATTATATTAACTGTATTTCAAAGCAAATTATAACTTTAACTGTATATAGTGCTGACAGCAGTTTAGGAATGCCCTTTTTGCTGGGTCTTCATGTTTACTGTCGGTACTAGTTGGAAAATACCAGTGACATAAATTATCTGATTATAGAAAAAGAAAAGCAGTGATTCAGTAGCATGTTTCCAAAGGTCAGTGAAAATCTGCACTTTCAAAATCCTTTCAATCCTTGTTGCACTGATAGTTCGGTGAAAATTTGCCTCATAAGGTTTGGGAGCCCACCTCTACTCCCATAACTCCCTTAATATGCATAATTTATGCAGATATGATATAAACAAATCAAGAGAAGTTAAAATAAAGACAGTATTAGCTCTACTGGTAATAGCAAGTAGTGTGTATGCTGCTTTCTAAGCTAAGGAGTCATGAAAACAAAAAACAAAAAACAAAAAAAAAAAGAAGGGAGCTGGAGTACTCGCATGAATCCACAGAGTTTTTAAGATTTCCTCATTTTGGTAATTTTACCTCATAGAGAAATTATGCCTTCAGATACATCCTTGTTGACATCATGCTTGTTGATGTAATTTCCCTAGGTTTTGGTTGTGTAGATGCTTATGAAGTCAATATATTTTCTTTAATCCTTAAATTGGTTTCCCTGGCATGTATGACCCATAGATATTTTTCTAGAAGTTTCATGAATAACAGCCCTCCTCCCATTTTCATTTGCAAATGTAGTCAGTTTTAAATAAACCTATATGGCAGTCCTGATTTTTAAAGCTCTTAACAGCTTATTAGGCGAGAGATTTAATTTTTACAGGCATCATACTATGAGGATAGGAATACCTGAGGTTTTTGTTAAGTTCTACTTGCTATAATTTAAATATGAGGGAGGTCTTGTCAGAAGAGTCTCTTGCTAAGATTTACTTGCCCAGCTGCTTTGAAAATTTAAACTTGTTAATCTTCCAGAGTGCTGTAAAGCTGATTTTATCTCTGACATTTGGAGAGGACATAGAAGGATGGGATGAATAGGTTTTAATGAGATTTCCTTCTGGGATGCATTTATGATTCTGGTATTTATTAGTGGGAATTTATTTGAATATTAAAAGTAACCCATTATGAGACCAAGGTGACTGGATGCATATCCTTTGCTCCACATGCTGTCACTTGAAGTTGTCAGTGATGTAAAGACAGAGTGGTCCTTTTTGTTTGGTTGTGGTTTGTTTTTGCTTTTTTTTAACTTGGTTGTGTGGTTTTCTTTCTTCCTAGCAGAAGGAAGCGAGAAAGTCAGGAAATAAAGAAGTATCAAAGAGAGAAATTATTTTCTGGATTTTTTTTTAGAATACAAGTGTGGAGTACACCATTGAATAGCTGTAATGTTCAGCATTTTTACTCATCTGTTTTTAGCATTTACATTACTTTTTCAGTTATTTGAATTTGTATTTGCCAGCCCTTGTCTTCTCTTAATAAAATTCAAGTTGCAGGAAGAAAAGAGACATTGTATTATTTTGGAAAAGTAGTTTTTCAGAACAGTCAAATAAGAAAATACTCCAGCAGTACTAGAGCAAGAGGTGCTCACTGTTCCAAATTCTCATTAGTCTTCTGTTTGCTGTCTAGCTATTGTCTAACTGACCTACTTGATTTTATTGTAATGGGTATCAAATCAGTGCACTAATTTTACTCTAGGGTATCTCAGATCCACTGCAAATATCATATGCAACAACAGTGATCTGTACATTTTCAATCCCCTGTCTAGCCTTTGATTTCTTTTGATTTTTTAAAAGTTGATGGCATCTTTTTAAGAGAATTCTGGCATTCCCTTTTCTATTATGATCAACCTATATATTTCTAACCAGTGGAGGTTCAGATGGATTACTATACAATTAGATTACAGTTATAATTACTGTATAGGTAATCGAGTATATCCAAACAAAGTAATCCTTTGTATGTTAAGACACTGGAACCTAACCTTGTTAGGAGAAGAGACTGTAGAGGGCAGTAGTATACCCTCACCAAAAAGGTCTTACACTGCCGATGTTTGGCAATCTGATTATCAAATCCCTTACACCAACAGAATAATGACTCTATTGAAGTCAAGGAAATTACATCAGTGTATAGGCCCAGTATTTCCAAATCACTGAATAAACTCTAGAGATAGAAAATCAATAGTACACAATTCAATCATATCATTAAGCTGCTTGACAGAATGTATATATGAACAATTGATGAACCAAGTATTAAATGAGAGGGTTTGGCACTGTATGACTAAGTGTATAATTGATAATTATTGATTGCCATATGAAAACATTAAAAGCATTCAATACTCTGGAGAGAATGTTTCAAGAGGTGACATACAGTGTAAATGAAGGAGAAAGGGAAGCTCTATGTATTATCAGGAGAATGTTCTTAAAAGAAGTTCTTTGTAAGTCTGTTATATACGTCCTTTTAAATTTTGGGGAGGGGGATTAGATTATTTTCGTGTTATTTCAAAAACAAAAAAAATTAAACCCTTGTAGCGCAAACAGATTTAGAAAAGTAAATAGAGAAATACCATTGTCTGATCAGATTAGATTTCTCAGTTTGAAAGGGACGAATTAAAATATCCATGCAAGGTAAAATTTTGTTAAAAAGCATAACAATAACGATCAGGATAACATCTCTGTAAGGGCTTACTTTACAATATGAATCATTTCACTGAGATAAAGAGCAAGAACCTCTGTCCATTAAAACAAGATTAGCCAATGACAAACGTACCGTGCATTGTGGATCACCAGGGGTCTGCAGGCTTTTCAATTGCTTTGAAAGACAGTTAATTAATTTGACTCAGAAACCATTCATATCCATGAGAGGAAAAGGTGATTTGATCCACTGGCCTCTAAAAGTAGACATTACTAACTAGTTTCAAGGAGCAGAAAACCCTGCTGTGAGCAGCTGGGAAGCACAGAAGGAGGCTTATGTTCCAAAACAAGAAGTTTATTCACTTCCTTCTCTCTGTGGCATTGTGGGAGGGAATTGCACAAGGTAAGAGTTAACAATAATTTCTGACTTTTAATAAACTCATTTCTGGTAAGATATTTATCAAATTATTTGCTAGACACACTTTTTTTCTCCTGCACAAGGAGTGGTATTAGCTTGGTAAGCTGGTGTGCTGCTTGATAAGTCTCTATGTCTCTCTTTCTGTGTCAGATTAGGTGAGAGGCTGCACACTAAACTGCACCAGAGAAGAGCGGGATGAAGACAAAAAGGAAATAGTATAAGGATACAGGGAAACATCCCACTCGGCATTCCATGTGGCCTGTGCACAGCCATGCTGACCCAGCAGAGAAGGCAACAGCTGAGTGGGAGGGGGGCTGGGGGCAGTAGCTGATTAACTGGCCATGCCACTGAGTGTGAAAGCACGTGCTTTTGGAGCTTAATGTTCTGCCTCTGTGCACAGACAGGATTTCACTGCTTTCCATAAGGCCTGACTCCTAAAAGCCAACACTATGTCTGAACTCAAACAGCACTCAGTCGTCTTTCCTTATGTTTCTGGCACAGGAGGCGAGACAATTGACTTAAGTGTGTGCCAGGCCAGATGACTCAATTTTTTCCAACAGCCTACTGTGAGATTGGAGCCTCTTTTTCCCAAATACCTCTGTAGACAGCACACTAGCATGTCAAAACTCTGCACTGATGCACTTAAAGATGCACCTATATTTAAAAAGAAAATATTTTCCCATGTCAGTGTGGCACTGAATTCAAGTCTATATAGTCACACATCTTTTAAAAGTACTGATCAGCTCTGATGCAGTACTTTGCTGCTGCAATGTCACCTTCCAGAAATAGGACAGCAGTCTCTGTTACTTTCACCCCCCTTGTGGAGTACAGTCCTGTATACAGCACTTCTGTGGAATTAGCTGTGGGTTGTGTGGATGGAGCCAAGCAGATATGGGTGAAGGCTTGGCGACTAGAGGCAATTCTCACATGAATACAGCAATGTTGTTTGATTTCCAGGACTAATGTTGTATCAGGAGTCAAATAAAATTAAACTTCAGTAATGAATGAATAAGACTAATAATAATGTTAGTGAGTATGGTTATGTAATTCCCCATCTATTAATATCTCTACAGTTTTCAAAACATACCATAGATAAAAATTTTCTTTCAGGGGAAATGTAATGGTTTTTAATCTGTAGAGTCAAAATTTTACTACAAGAAAAGATTCTTTTCCTCTAGCCATAGACTGGAAACCCAGTACTTAAAGTTAACAAAATGTTTCATTTGTATTTCAATCAATTCTGACATCATGATTAACAAATCATGAATAACAAATCACTTCTTCTCTAGATATACTTTGTAATAGTGAAAAAAAGTCATTGTTTTGCCCACCCATTTTAGCACTTAAGTACCTATGCAATGAGAACCAAATACATTTATAAAAACTACATTTATTTAAACTACATTTTGTACCTCAGTGTCATTTACTGACTACTGCAGCTGAAAGTCATTTGTAGAGAATAAATTCACAAAATGAACTTTGTAAAATGCTATTATAAAAATATTTTCCTTATTTGAAGATAGAGATATAAACATCTATTTTATGTTCTCTGCACTACCTATTTTTATTGCACAACATTAAAGCTATTCCCTACATGGAAGCTATAGTTCTACTTTTGCTATTTACAACAAAAATGGAGGTGATCAGACATGTTCTTCTTCCCCAGGTTACTGAAATATGGCTTTCATTACTACTGCTGGGTCATTCTTTATCCTAGCTGCAAATTCAGTCAAATGTTGAAAGTGTGCCCTCCAACCATTTAAGATGCAGTCCCAACTGCAACTTTCCTATGCTTATCAGAAGGAAATCCAGAGAACATTTAAAATGAAAAATTCTTGCCAACTTCCTGAGCATATCTAATTTTAAATTTTAGGCATGAAATAAGAATTAAAGAATGTCATAGCACAAGTCACAGTACAACACTAAAATAATCTAGGAGAGAATGCTCCATTTGCTAAACAAGCTGTTTCTCATTGATAAACTTTGAGAAAGTCAGTTCCACTTTGGCATTCACAAGAAGAATACACATAAAACTTTTAAATTACAATAAAAGTGTCATGTAAAAAGTTAGTGCAGCTCAGTTGGAACCAAATGCAGGCTTTTTGCTTTATGTAGTTGCTGTTTGTTAGTTGGTTTTCTTAGTAGCAGTATGAATGGCAATGGAACTTCCTAAGCTTAATGAAAGCAAGAACTGAATAAATCACCTTACAATCTGGCCTGTACCTTTAAGGCTTCTATCTACAGTTAGCACCTATCATCATGAAGATCTGTATATTACAGTCAATGATAGTATGATCACAGCAGCCAGCTGCACAGAGCACTTTTGAGATTAAGCATTAACTTACTTTCTTTCATGTGATTTTCAATCTATATTAGCTCATTAGATGGAGTTTCAGTCTTCCTTATGACACCTCAGAGAAATTAGGAAGTACCTTTAGCCTACTTTATAGAAAGCTTTATTTGATCCCCTAATCCACCCTTTGCCATCATCACTCCATCAATTTAATTGCTTATGTATATTGTTCACTACACATAAAAAGCAACAGGCAGTAGTCCTTTTCTTTAATGACTGTTGACTATTTTCCACTACAGTCTGAAATAGCATGAAACTGCTGACCGTAATATTTGTGGAACTGAGTCTGAAAAAGAAAGAAAATTTTAAAAGAAACTCAGCATTAAGTTTACATTTACCTAAATATTTATGAAGAATAATTTAGCATAGACTTTTTATCTTCTCTGGAGTTTTATTAGAAGAATACTTTAATAGTAAAAGCATTATGTAGCTTATCTGAGATAAAAAGAAAGAGAACAAATCTGTACTTATTTCATTTTATCATTTTTCATCCAAAGCCTTTCTTTGAGTTTCAGGTTTATATTAATTAAAGAAAAATAACTAAAATTGCTAAAGTCTATTTGACTGTACATCAAAAACATGTTTCTGGAGCTTTTTGACTATACTATAAACAACACAGGTTTGTATGAAGCTATTCCCAGGGTCCTTTAAAGATTTTGAAAACATTTTGATGAATGTGGTCTGAACCAGAACTTTGTAATTAGAATCCTACCCTATATTTAAAGAATTCAGAATTTACTGTTTGTGTAATAATTCAAATCTGTGCAACTTTTTCCTGTTACATGCAGTGTAAGAGGAGAGTTCTATATGGAGAATCACATAAATGATTTTTCAGGTATTTGTTGAAATTCTCTAGGAAGCTTACAAATCAAATACTGATACCAGAATTGTTGTTATTTCTGAAGTGTCGTATGTAAAAGCACCACCTCCAGAACAGATATGATTGCAAGGAAACCATTAAGCATTTATTTTTCAGAAATCATTCACGTTCTTTTTTTATTAGAATCATTTGGGGCTTAGAATTATTATGTTTTCCCACCCTCACATGAAAGAGGGTATGTTTTTTATTTTTAATATTTTTTATTTTTATTATTAAGTTTTCCCACCCTCACATAAAAAAACCTCTTTTAGCAAAGTTTTTCTGGTTTTCCTCAAGAGAATGAAAAGGCAATTGAAAAAACTCTTGGCTTGACAGAACACCTGCTGACTTCTTAACTGAATAAATCTTAGCATCTACTCAGTGTAGGTGTCTTTTCACTCTGTCCGCCCTAATAGTCTTTCTCCAGTATACAATCTTTAATTTAAACTTCAGTTTTTAATATAATCCATGCTTTTCTTTAAAATCTTCTCTCTGTTTCTTGACACTGAACACCATTTCTGTCCTGTCTAGGCAAGAACGTCGATCACCGCTCAGACCTTTCCCCTGAACATTTATGCTGGTTTAGGATATGCTTTTTTTCCCTTTATTTTCTCCAAGATTTTCTGTCTTTATGCCTCCTTCACATACCATTAAGACTGGGATCCCAACAATTGTTCTCTACTTGGTAAATACAGAAACAGTCTCCTCATAGTTTTGTCACACTTTCTGCTATATGTAGCTGATGATACATCTGAAGAAGTTATCTGCCTCATTTGCTGCCCCAGCCAGCTTAACCTCACCACCAAATCCCTTTTCTACTTTTTTCTCAATGTCCAGGATTAAATGTTCTTTCTCTTATTTAGGAGGCCATAGATGTTCATCTGTTTTATGATGTCTGTTTTTCTCTTTCTGTATTTTCTTGTCTGCTCTGAAGCTTTTGTGTGTGTGTGCATTCATGGTAAACATAAAAGCCATTTCTTTGTTTTAAAAATATTTTTGCCAATTTTCCTCCTGTTTCTGTTTGGAATATTCTGATTAAATTTGTCAGAAAGAAAAGCACCCCTGTCTGCTAACCCGTTCTGCTATATCTCTAATTAAAAATAAGAGTAAGTTATGGTTAGGTTGTTTATTGGGGTATTGTTTACTTGTTAATACTAATTTAACAATTGAGCTTATATACCAAAATATGAAGATATAACTAATCTGATGTTTATTGCTTTCTCTGAGTTATTAAAAATTTCCACCTTTTAAAAAATTAACTAAGACTCTTATGTGTGGATTTCTGCTACTTCCAGCTCACATCCAGCTCATGTACTGGTTTTCTGTCTTTTTGAACAGAATCTTCTTGATCCGGTCTAGATCCCTTCATAACAGACGTTCACAACAGGCTGACCTTTTTCAGTTGTCTTCTGTTGATATTTTAATCGACAGGCGTGCCAAAACCCAATGAAAGCTACTGATCGAAGTTATTGACTGTTGAGCATTTCACAGACATTAAGGGTTTATCCAACAAGCATATGAGTAAGGAAGGCAATATTATGTTACTTCAGAAACAGGATAGTGGGTGACTGCAAATGCATGCATGCTGTTAAGTTTGTTCATTTTCCACCAGGACCCTAATCCTCTAATGTTTATGTCTTTGTTGACAAATGTGCTAGAATTACAGCTCCTGTCTTGTTTGGATCAAGCAGTCCACTCAGCACAGTTGCCAGGCATGGTTCAGAGGTCAATCTGTCAGGTGAGCTACCCAGTCTACAGTGTAGGTATGAGCTGTGTCATGTTTGGCACTCTGAGGGAACTTGATTCCTTAAACAGTGTCTTCACAGGCTTTGTTGTCCTGCTAATTGAGTCACAGACTCTGTAAAGAAGGACCTATATTGCCAAGCAAAGCATTATAGTATATTTACAAAAGCATGAAAAAATTCACAGAATCAAAGAATCATCTGGGTTGGAAAGGACCTCTGAGATCATCAAGTCCAACCCTTAATCCACTACCACTGTTGTTACCAGATCATGATGCTGAATGCCACATCAGTCCCTTTTTCAAAACCTTCAGGGATGAAGAATCCAGTTCACCTTCTCTGTAAAGATTTTTTTCCTAATATCTAAACTAAACCTCCCCTGGCAGAGCTTAAGACCATCCCCATTTGTCTTACTGGTAGCTACTGGGGAGAAGAGACCGACCCCCTCCTGGCTACGACCTTCTTTCAGGGAGTTGTAGAGAGAGATGAGGTCTCCCCTGAGCCTCCTCTTCTCCAGGCTGAACACCCCCAGCTCCTTCAGCCCTTCCTCAGAGGACTTGTGCTGAAGTCATTTCACAGCCTTTCTGCTGAAATGCAATAAAGACTCAGCTTATGTAAAGCATTCTTTTTGCAGGGCACAAAAAGTTGAACAGAGGTATATGAGCCAGGCCACCACATGGCCAAAGGAACAGTAAGGTGGACTTATCCACAAACAACTTGTTTGGGATTCAGGGAAACCAGGACCAGAAAGACCACTCAGTCATTAAGTCCAATATCTGCTGATGAAGAGAAGTACGGAAACACTATAGCATCTACAAAGTTCAAGCAAAACTTCCTCTCATGATTTAGAAAATGCAGCTATCCTTTTTCCTCTTTCCTCCTTCCTTATTTTGTAAGTCTTAACTGCCTTTAATCAACTATCCCTTACAATTAAAAGATAAACATATTATGCATAACTATGTAATGGATATGAGGATGTCCAAGCTAACTCTGACTTGGGGCAGTGCTAGTCTCCAAGCACTAGAAATATTTTTATTTTTCCTTCCCATCAGTTATCTCAGATGTCCATTGCTACATTAATGTAGAGCTGATTTTGACATTTTGAACTTCTAGTTTGCTTTCCAGCCACACAGTAAAGTAGTTCTCAAAAAATACTCATGATGAGTGTTTTACAGGTTGAGAAACTGAGTCCAGGCCACTGATTTAGTCAAAATTATGCAGTGAGTGATAGAACCCAGGTTTCTTGGCTCACAGTTTATTGCTCAAAGCACTATGTAATGCTAGGTTACTTTAGAGGATACCTTTAGATGGCAGAGAGGAACCAGAGTAGAATAGCATCTCCTTCTACTATTCATATGCAATGTGTGCAGTCAACCTTTCAATTTTCTCATTCCTCAGGGGGTCCATCATCTCTCACCTCTTGTTTGGCAGACCCCACGCTAAGTAATGCTGCACAGGCTGAACAGAAAAGGGAGGAAGAACTGGAAAGAAGGGATGACAGCTGTGCTGCAAAAGGGAACTATAACAGTCCTTTTTAGTCTACAAAGTATTTAGCATTCCCACTTTGAATTTTAGAAGAAACTTTTATCATGTCAATCACAGAGACACCACAGGCAAGGAAACCGGGGCAAAAATATTAATTTAAAAAGCTTGCTCCTCAGGACATGACTCAGTTTGTTTCTCTCTCGAATTTATTTTAAAAAATTAACTTTTTCCTGCAAATATTCTTTTATTATTTTATGATGCATGAATTCTGTTGGTTAACCCCTTCCCTAGATTTCATCCTCACTTACTCCTTGAATCAATTCACTCATAATCCAGCATTTACAATTTGCCAATTAGCAGCTGTATGAATAATGGCTATGAAAGTTGAAATTCCTTTTTGTGAGGAATGTTGAAAGGATGATTTTTCTAAGGGAAAACATTGGAAAGATGTAAATGCAGATCCTAACTCTATTCACCACCTCCTATTGGAGACATTCTGAGCAATTCTAAAGGTGCTTTTTATGCCTTCATATTATAATGTATCAGTCAAAGGCAGAGCAAACAGAAATTTAATGGGAGATATTTAACAAGGTTAGCTTAAAGGCATTATACTCTGAATTCACATTTCTCCTGATAAGACTACTCTTTAGAGCTTTAAAGTTTTTTTTGGTTTCTGGTGTTTTTGGTTTTTGGTTGTTTTTTTTTCAGGGGGGGGTTTTGGCTTTTTTTTTTTTTTGGTAGTTGTGACAAAATTCATGTAATAGCATCAAACAATAATTTGTATGGGTTGGCAAGGGCTGTCCCTAAGAAACAGAAAGTAGCATTATTGTATCAAACTTAGATTAACTTGATAGCCAAACACAAACCAGACAAAAATTATTTTCCTATTATATTTTTATTAGTTAGTGGTTGTCTCCAATAATTTACCTTTTAAGAGAGTCTGGATTTCTCTCTGGGATCCTTCCAGACAACATTTGTCTCAGCACTGTCAGTGGAGTACTGAGGTCCCAGATTTTGCTCATGCTTGCTGAAATATTTATGATGGAATCCAAATTTGTAAGAACTGGAAATCAGTAAGAAACTCATGCTGGATATTAGGAGCATGACACTAGTGTTGGTAGATGAAGCTCTTAAAGGAGACCAGTTTTATATGGTAGAATTTGATCCAAATTCTTTTTCTAGGAAGTGTGTAGTGTTGGTCAGCTGCTCCCACTTTCTAAAAGTATTTCATTGTATGAAATGTTGATTAAAATTCTATTACATACATCTGAGAATGTCTCATCCATATAACTTTGCAATTATCAATCAGAAAGTAGCTGACTAGTGGCATGATTCCCAAAGTGGATGCTCTTTTATTCTTGACATGACTGAAAAACACAGATGCAAAAATTTCTTAAACTTTTTTAAAAACGTACTTTAAATTATATCCTAAAATATATCTTTCCATTGCAAAACTATGTTATTCCATCTCTCAAAGTAACTTAGTAGTTATCTATAATAATTAATAAGCTTTTGAACTTTTTAAGACATTGAGCTAGAAAGAAAAGTATGTTTTTTCTGGACTTATGGTATATTTATTTTTTTATTTCAGCCTACTATAGAGTAGGAACTATAGCATATTTTCCCCTCTTTGACTAAGAGTTCCCCCCTCCTTGGACAGTATTCTCATCCTCCTCCTGGCTACATTTCTTTCAGACTTGATGAAAAGCAAGTCCCTCATATAAGGAATTAATTTACAGTCAGGCACTGAAAGCTCTCCCACACATATTTTCTCTGGTCAAGAACACAATTCAGATCCCCTCAGACAGAACTAAGTTTATTTTCTCACATTAAGATAACAAGCTTTATCACAAGTTTGTTGGAAGAATTATGTCTACTGTAACATTAAAATGTGACTAAATTTACTAAAGGCATAAATAGGCAAGTGTCTGCAACTATATGATACATAAGCACTAAAGTAATTTTTGGCTCATGTGTCCCCCTGATTTGCAATAATATAACAAGAAAATGTGCACAAATACACCGTCCTTTGCAAAACCTCAGTCTAACAGTTCTTAGAGCATTTTCTTCCCTGATCTTGGAGTTGTGATAGAAACAAGCTACATAAAATAATTATGATTTTGTATTTTTATTTTATAAACTATAATTCACAAGTTTTCAATAGCTTCCAACATAAAATGAAACAAAGCAAAACAAAATGAAAAACAAACAGAAAAAACCCACCCCAAAAATACAAACAAAAAAAGGAAATGAAAAAGAATTAGACTTGAAGACATAACAATAAAGTATTCTTGACCTAGGTGGAGCAAAAGAAATGTTAGATGAAAGACAAAATTTTAAATCAGGGAAATAATTGAATGACCTCTGTCTGAAAAACTGTGCCATAAATTATCTTTGCACTCTGTGGAAACATTCTTCTTTGCCTTTAGAGTAAATCAGACAATTTTCAGACCAAACCAATTTTCTAAATCATAATTAGACAAGAGGCTAAAATAGGTCTTTGTAATGGAAGTGGGTTATAAATTTAACATGATATCCATAATTCATCCCTGAAGAAAGGTCCTTTACATTCTGAAAGCTTGGATAATATAACTTAAAGAGCTGGACTGCTAAATGGTGTAACAGTCTATCTTGCTTAGTTTACTTTAGAACTTTGATTCATACTGTGCTCAGTTCTTTTCCCAGTGGGAAAGCTGGATTCTTAAACCTCTTTCTCACACTTATTAAAATAATTCCCTCCTCACCAGGACATCAGCCTTGGGCATGCCCAGTTCTTTTGCTAATAATTTTGTCTTTTTCAGTCCTTAGATGAGTTCTGAATTATAATTGACTAGTAAAAAGCTTATTTTTTATATATACACACACAAATGCTTGAAATACTGTGCTAACAGGGAAAGAAAATAGCCATTGTCATTTGATAACAGATTAGGCATTTAGCACGCAAAAGAAGAGTATGAAAGGGTAGTTTAAATGACTATGACAAATGTATCAGTAGGCAAGTATATGCTTTAAAAAAGCATTACCTTTTAAAAATGTGAGTTACTAAATACGTATTTTACATACCAAAACTAGAAATGTTTTAATATTTCACTAAGTAGTTAATTGAATTTTCAGGTTTCCTCCAATATCATGTCAACCTCTGCCAATCATCAGTAAGATCAATTCACTTAAAGCAGATTTTTTTCATTGTCATTTCTTTAGGTTTTCAAGTGAATCAGAGACGGAAGAAATGTTTTCCATAAACGGTCATCATCTGTTTTCCAAGAATTTTGAGAAAAAAGATGGCTCCAATTGAGTAACAATAAAGAAAGAACTGTTCTCTTTTTATTTTCATAGCATTTGTTCCATTGCTTCAGGTACTGGTCAGAAGTTCCTACAATGCAGATCATAGATAGTTATCATGAAATGAATCTGACAAACTGTTGTTCAAGGCATTTGCAAAACAACATGGGGTGAAGAAAGCTGAAGTCTCTTCTACAGTAAATTCTACATGTCATTTAGCCAGATGACAGAGTACTCCTCAACAGAAGAAATAAGTATGCTAACACCACTGTACTAGCAAGCACTCTGCTTACTGGATCCTTGATGATATATTGTCTTTAAAACATTTGGCCAAAACCACCATCCACTTGCTTCTCTCTTGCAGCAAATTCACTGAGTTCATTCCCTTTTTGACCTCATTTTTAGAAACTGTGTTTCATCATTCGACTCTGACTCTTGGCCACAAGCAAGAGTGGCCCCATGCCAGCACTGTTTGTCTCACTCAAGGCTGGTTTGAGTATGTTGAATCAACATCTAATTGAGCAGACACGCTGTCTCTATGTGCCCCTATGTATCCATTTGTGGTTTTTCTTCCCCTCGTGGAAAGACTTTCCTCATAATAAGCCTCTGATTAGATTGCAAGCTCTTTAAGTCAGGTATTGTCTTCCTACTAACTGTGTGTACAGATCAACTTTAATAAGGCCTTGAAACTTGTTTGGCCTTCGGTCAATACTGTGATAGGAACAAATGATAAGTTTATCCAGCTCTTGACTTTGGATACTCCTCTGTTTTCACTCTACAGACAGTGAATGCTGCCCCTGCTGCAGCATGTCTTTCTGCTGTAATTGCCTCCTCTTGCTTATAACCTAGTGAATAATATATGTTCACATTAGAGTGCTTGTCCCTGTGGGAGGACCTTCCAGTCACCTAAGTGTTTTTTCAAACATGCTACTGTATGTGACACTATGAGACAAAGAAAGTAAACAACCAGACTGCAACTTAGATGAGTACCACAGCTCAGATCTACAAATACTCAAATAGAATAAAGGATCTGTTATGGTCAGCACCATGTATTTGGTAATTGGAGCAGTATCTTGAACTTTCTTTTTATTTAAGGAATTTGCAGGACAGTAAAATGAAAATTATTGTAAAATTAATAGTCTCTGGGCAGATGTCACACAAGAAAACATTAATGGAATAATATAACTTGGTTTTTATTGCTACCTAGAATTAACCCTATACATAATAGATGAAATTCCAGTGAAATCAACAGCACCAAGATTTTACTGTGTGCCAGTTTGCAGGACCGCTCACAAAACTTCAGCAATTTCCTTGAGGTGCAAAGCCTGTTCCAGAAAAGAGGTAATGTGGTTGCCACTATCCAAATAGGCAGAAAAGTGTGCTTAAGCCCAGCAATCTGAGAGTTTACAATCAGTAATATCAAAACTCAACATAAGGAATGTGACACATAGGCAGGTAACCTTTCCTTTATATCGTGCACCATAATTGCCCCATCATTTGAGGCAGTATACTCAAGGACAAAGAGAGCAAGGAGTAAGCTGCTTGGTAATCTTATCATGTAGCTTCTGCAAAATATTCCCTGCAGTGTAGGATTGTTCAAAGTTGCACATGCTGTGTGTTGCTTGCTGAGCGAGAAAACCAGCTGCTGTGCACTCAGTTATATTGAAAAGAGAGAGACTTGGTGACCTGGTAATGGGTGTGCTGTGTGTGGTCTCTCCTGGCTACAAGTTCATATATTAGGGATAAGCTGTATCCTTTTCAACCAAGACACTGTTTAAATTTTACTGATTAGTGCAGTGGTTCTTGAATCTGGGAGTCAGTTTTCAAAATTTTCTCAACAGCAAGTGACTTCTATACATCTCAACAGGAATAATTTTCTTCTTATTCTATTCCTTCTTTTAATTCATCACATTGAACACAGGTTAACAGTTAATTAAATCAAATGCAACACTCCAGCAAGCTAGTTTTTAACTCCAATGAAAATGAAACTAAAACACATACTTAAAACCATTTTAAAATGTTAGTATCAAATGTTTGTCATCTATGCTTGTTCAGTATCTCTTTGTGAACCTTGATTTTTGATAATGGTGAGAAAATATAGTTTCCACTAAAATCAGTTTGGAAACAGTAGGTTTTCTCAGCATCTTTCAAATCTAGGATATCATGAACCACTGAAAAAAAAAAAAAAAAAAATGGGGCTAGGTTTTATTTTGACACCTACCCTGAGATCATCCAAGAGAATTTCAAAGGATCACAAGAAATCTCCACCTGTAGATACATTATTAGGACCTCAACTTTCTAGTGGCTGGTTTTCTTACCAGTCTGAAAGACTATCAAAGAATACACTGATGTGTGTGAAGTGCTGTTGGCTTCACTACAGGAATATGTTCTGAGTAATAGACTGAGAAGATGCTTTATTGACACAAAAAAGATTTTTTTCTTCCAGTTGTATTCCATTTAGGATGGTGGTTTAAATTTTAACAATTTAAAAAAGTAATATAATTTAAAATATAGAAAACTGGGATATTTTAGACTGAAAAAATATTTTTTATTAGAAATACCTTTCATATTGCTGCATTTTTAAATTCTTCAAAAGCATGGTTCAATGAACACAGAGAAAACAATGAATTAAAGGATACATTTAAAATAGGAATATATAACTGCCTAATGTTTTTATACAAACAAGTAACATGCAATAAAGGGCAATATGTCATGGAAGTGTGGCAACCACAATTGTCGTAGAAAAAGGACCAAGATAAATGAAAAGGATAAACATTTCCTTGATATGTGATATCAGTACACAAAATTTATTTACAACTATCTATCTTCCCTCACCAAATTATAAGGATCTTATACTTTAAATACTCATCATTTTTTATATAGAAGAAGTTATCCTAGTTGCCTGGGGAAGACAGCACAACACAATGCTAAAATAACATCCTGTGACATGCTAATGAAGAGTAAATTTAGCATTAATACCTTTTTTTAATGAACTGTAGTTGTTTCCTGTTTTGCTCATTTCAGTGTTGCATCATAGAATGTTTTATGAATGTTTTTTGTAAAATAATGTGGGGCATTTTTTATATTTTTAATAATAGTGTGCTGAATTTGGATAGTTTCATTTGCAATTTAAGTAATGCTTTGTTCTGATGAGATCTCTGGAGGTGGTTTTGACATTTAAAAGTGATGTGAAGAGATTCAAAGTGATTAAAGCTGTCAAATGTTACCCTAATTGTGTGACTGC
Organism: Phaethornis superciliosus; assembly: GCA_023637945.1. NCBI lineage: Eukaryota > Metazoa > Chordata > Aves > Apodiformes > Trochilidae > Phaethornis > Phaethornis superciliosus. Next base: position 17,912,242 of record JAJQWJ010000009.1, on the reverse strand, counting down.
AATCTTTTCAGCCTCTTTCAATGAGTGTATACATTATACACGCTGCACAGCACTTCTGTTTAGATTGAGTTTTTTTATTAATGCCATCCTGATTGACAGAAATTATTGCAAGATCACAAGTGGAACTAAATTAGTTTGCCACTGCATTCAAGCAACATGCGTAGCCATGAACTTTTAAGATGCAGTTATTTACTTACCACAGTCCCTCCTTCTTTCCCTCCAAAAAACAAATGCTGTGGAAGTGACAGATGACATCTTTCGCATTCATACAAAGTCATAGCAGTTCACAGGAATGAGAAAGTTTTGCCCATTTCAGAATTATTTTAACCTTCGGTTTTTATTCAAAATGCTTCTTGAAAGGTCATTTATTTTAAATATGGTTCCTAGCTAACAAGTCTATCAGATGTACTCTAATTAATTATGAACAACTCAGACTTTAATAACTGATATTTTATTAATATTTTGCTACGTATTCATGGAAGCTCTAATGCTTATTGGTACCTTCTTGTCTATTAAAATTAAGAAAGCTTCTAAACCACTGTGATATCTTTAGATATTCATGTCTTAAGTGTCTGGAAAGGCAAAATAGAACTAGTAGTAATCCAATTATTTGAGAATTGCTTAGTGTTGGATATCTAGTGTTTTTTTCAAGGTAAATAGGTCCAATTGCAGTATTGCCTTCATAGATGTGGCTCGATACACTAACAGGAATAAAGGGTAAAAATATCCCCACATCTAAATTAAAAGTTTTATTGGTTTTTTTGTTTGTTTTTTTGGTTTGTTTTTGTTTTTGTTTTTGTTTCGGTTTTGTTTTATTTTGTTTTGTTTTTATCTTGCAGAATACTTAGTAATGTTGCTGGTGTGGTTTAAAACCCTTTGTGGCATGGCTGTTGAAGCAACCAGAATAACATTCAGTGTGCTTGCATATACCAAATTGTCTCATAACATGCAGGAAAATTGGAAGTTTTCTTGTAACATTAACTGCAATGGAAATTATGTTTCCAAGGATTCTTTAGACAGTTATGTATCTGCTGGCCTCCAGATTTCAAAAGACCATACAAATTATGGAAAACTCAAAGTTGAGATCTCAAATATCCTGTTTAGTCATGCTGCTAGAAGAGTTAAGCACACAAAAAGAAACTAAGACTCAAAAAGAAATCAAAATGAACCTTAATGCTGGTGATGACAGCATCTATTACTATGACAAGATTGTCTGAACTGGAAATATAGTAGTGAGGGCATCACACTATAAAGAAAAGTTTTTAACGGTCTTAAAACTCTAGATCAACCACTACATCAGCAAAGAAATGTCAATATTTGTTAATATCACAATTTGAAAGAAGCAAGAAAAAAAAATATATATCTGAAAGAAGTATAATTTGGGTACAACTACTGCAGGGAAAAGTTGTAAATAGGTAAAGGCACACAGTCTACAGACACTCAGTTTTGCTTGTGGAAAGCTACAGTGGGTTGCATTTCAAGAGAACAATTTTACATGCCTTTCTTGTAGTTAGGATAAGTATGGTGAACCAATGTAGGGGATACCACCTCTTTAATTTTCTGTATTGTTATAATTTTTAAGCTATGAGATAAATAATGTTTTTAGAATTGTCCAACAATTTCTACAAAGCATTAGGAGGTAAAATCTCCATAGGAACTTTTTCTCTCCTTGTGTTGCCAAGTTGGATTTGCTTTCATCTTTCCAAAGCTCAGTGAATCATTGTTATCTGGGCTGCAGAGAATAGAAGAATTAACATTTGAAATGTTAATTGTTTTAGTAGCAAATTATTATATTGCTTATTCATTGATGGTGATTTATTTTCAGCCTCTTTTAATGCCACATTTTGAATTGAGGGAATTATTTGTGTCATTGATACCTTTGGAATCTTGCACACTTTTCAGTCATGTTGCAGTCTCTTGACAACAGTGTTAAGAATTAATTATAATTCATAATTCTAGTGGTTAACAATAAAGCTCAAGTTTTGATGGCTTTAATGCCTGATGAGGATAACTAATAGAGCTGGGTGAATAATTCATAGCAAATAATTTCTTCAGTGAATTTGCCAAATAATGTCTGCAAATAATTCTTCAGCTTGTTTGCAAGCAGTTCCTTGTGAGTATTCCCACATTTGAAATTTGAGCTCACTAGAATGGACACATGGTCTTTACAGCATTTTTCTTCTCTAGTAACTCTAGAACAGTGTTTTTTCATTCATGGAAATGATATTTTGTGGGTTTTTTTCTAAGAAGTTTCCCAGTATTTACTTCAAATTACCAATAATACAAATAGCTAAAGTGGCTTGACAGTAAAGATTAAATCAGAAGTCTTTAGAGGAGTACTTTCAGAAGCAAGTTTTAAAATTATTGTTTAATTATTAGAGAAATATTGTGGTTTTTTAAGCATAACTTACTCTTGTATTTAGTACTACTTACAGCAGAACTTGCAGCTGGTATTGGCTGCCTCTAAATTTGGGGTGGGGAGGTGTCTGAAAAAATTCAGAATTCAGCATCCTGCTGTATAGTTTGATTTTGTTGAGAGACAGAAAACATGAGCTGTTTCCTCGATCAGCATTTTAATTACCTCCTCACTCAGCTGCTTGTTATGGTGGCTGGGCTTTCACATTATTTCACATTAATGGAGTAAATAACTTCTGTTACCATTGCATATGTTAATTTATCTTTGTCACTGGGGCTGCAGTACTGCCATTACACTACTTACTCCAAGCTGACTCTTGGAACCAGGGAGTGAGCAGGTGCTAGATGCTGTGCTAAAATGAGGCTGCATACAACTCTTCTGAAGAAGAAGCTGCCTAGCTGTTTCATAGCAGGAGATTATGTTCTAAAAAGAGAGTGAGCAGGGGAAAAAAGATCTTTCTGCAATTCCTCCCTAACCCTAACACCATCCCCTCCCCCCTTCCAATTCTCCTTTAAATGAAAGTAAATCCACAGTGGATTTATATGTAAATTCATAGTGACATAGCTTGCTGTTACCAAGCTCATAAAAGTGTAAGCAGAACCACACTGTGTCATACCAAAGGTCCACCTTGCTGAATTTTCTGTCCCAAGAAGCACCAATAGCACATGTTCAGGGAGAAATATACATGGATATAGAAAACTGATGAATACAATCAGCTTAATCCCTTCTCTTTAAGATTTCACAGGTTCCCCAGCATCCTAAGTTGGAAGTGCATTGAAACCTGGCACTGGTAATTTTTCTAAAAAATTGCCCAGGATGAAAACTGCCAAGTTTATGCAGCAGGAATTATTCAGTTCTCAATGATTTGACACCCTCAGCACTCTTGCAGATTTCTCCCAACCATATTTGATATGTTTGTCACATATCTGAGTCATTTCTACTATGCTCATTGAAAGAGTCCATATGCCGGGCAAATGAAACTATCATACAAAATGGTTCTAGATTACGGATACTGCAAAATGCATCATGATATAATCATAATAACAAATATTGATGTGAAAACAATAAAGAAAGCTTTTAAATCTTGAATGCTATTCCCTATTCACCTGTAAGCTGAGTTCTTGAAAGCAAGTCAATTGTGCCAATTTAGGAATATTCACACCAAAGCTCTTTACATTCCAAGACTGTTTCTGTACTAGTAGATATTTAAAGTTTGGACTGGAAATGAATGAAAAGTATAAAAATAAAAAAAGCTTTCCATATAAATGTTATTGTTTATACTCAAATTTAAAATTAAAATTCCTTCCACAGGATGTGAAATGACACTACTTTCTTTTAGAAATGTATTAGATAATAACTAATCATATAATCTCCTGAAAACTCTGTAACTGTGAGCCAGTATGGGGAATAGTATTCTCTTTTATAAAGTATATAATATTCTCCATTAGCTTGAGTACTGAAATTGATGTGTCGTCCCAGAAATTTCCTTCCATTTCTGGAGAAGGCAGAGTAAGACTACACTGAGGATTATAGAGTTCTGCTAAGATTGCATGTATTGTGAAGAAAAGAAAAATGCTAAAATAAGAAACAATTGTTCAGTTGTTACTAATTAACTTTTTCTAGACGTGTGTACTTCATGTCTGTTTCCTATATTTCTGTAGATATTGTAGATGTGTGTAGATATTTACTTGGATGGGAAATCGCTATTCATGGAAAAAATTTAGGAGGTTTGGCTGAAATAGTACAATGTGCTTAGTCTTTGGACATGATGCATTTGAAATGGCACTACTTCAGCTCTTTAACCAGAGCTGATCTTACTCTCAAGTGCCTTACACACCAAAATTGCCATCCTGAGATAAAAGTCTGGAAAAAAAAAAAGTCATCCTTCAAATGAGATCTAGCCTTAAGAGCTCAACTCTTGTCAATTATGGAGAGATTTTCAGGTCTTAGCATTGTCCATCATGCAGGGACATAACAGTTCTGATATCCTGTACTTCCTAAGGCACAGAAGATCCATCAAATAAAATGCTAGTTTGGGCTAAAAAGAAAAAAAAAAAAGCCCAATTATATATAGTTCAGAACATAATGCCTTAGAAAATAAGAAAGAGAAGTTGGACAATGACCAATGAAATCCTTTTAATGTATCCTCAATTATGTAGGAAACTTGAATTTTTATAATAGGGAACTAACATAGACCCTATGTCACTCACAGCACAGATGGCTGTGGGAATGTGAAGTGTGTTCATTTAAAGCAAAAATGCATCTCCATAACCATAATGCATAAGAAGGCAAAAGAAACATTTGCTACATATTAAACTGCATTTTCCCAGAAAGGTTTTGTTTAGCTATAAAAATTACCCAGTTAAGCATGTGCATTTCAGATTAGCAGGATTTACTGTTTGTAATGTGCAATTTGAAAATGAGGTAGAGCAAGGAACCTTTAAAATTTGGTAGTTAATTTTAGCCTGTTTTAAAATGAAAAATACACTGTCTGGAGTGATAGTATTTTGGTAAGTCTCTTAGAAGTCTTCTCATGGCTCTTGTCTGACTGCAGTGAACCACCTCTTTCCAAAACCATGGAGGAAGTTAACACTTGGGAGCAGTGAACTGCTTGCAAATTTACTTCAGTGCTTGTGGTAGATTTTTAACAAAAGACAAGCCCTGTGACTCAGAACTATCAACATGTGTGATTTAAAGCAGTACTGTTTACCTAGACTCAACTGATGCTTGAACTTGCTGGCTGGAATCTATATAAAGCTTTAGGCCTCTTGCCTCTCTGCAGTGTCTACCTACTTTGCAAGTACTCTTTGTCACCTGTGCCTTTCTTCAGCTCTGCACTGTGTGTTGCTCTCACCTGCTGTGGCTCACTCCTTCCAGCATTTAACAGAATTGTGCTCTCCTGTGTAACCTGGGAAGTGTCTCAGGATGCTTTTTCTCAGTCTCTCAGGTGTCTTTAGTTTCCAGTCCCAAAAGAGGGACTTGAACAGATAAATGAGGATGATGGGTTGCAGTAGGAAGACACTGAGGGTCTCAAAATCCCTTTTAAAACCAGTATCTTTAGCTACTCTTGTTTAAGGGAGAAGAGGTGGAGATTTTAGACCCCCTTTTCAGGGTAAGAGATTGTAGACTGCCCTCATTATGAATGACCTCTAAAAACCAAAGATTCTCCATGTGTGCCCTAAGTCTGAGCAAGGTTCCACATTGAATGTAGTTTTTTTCTTGTTTATTCAGTAGCAGAAAAACAGACCTTGTCCCCTGAAAGCAAGCCCACTCTGAAGCCTGGAATCCTGGTCTGATGCTTAAGTATGCTTGAAGTATATGCTCCAGTATATATACACACCTAGTACATATTATACCAGTACATACATATTATATAGTAGTACATAGCATATAGTATACGCTACTAGTATAGAGCATTGCTACAAGAGAAGGCAATAAGAGAAGACCGAAAGATCAGAGGGGGCAAACAGGTCTGGGAAAAGATAATATTTAACACTTCTAAGTAGCATTTCATTTTCTTTGCACTTCACAAACATTGACTGATTAATAATCTCACAGCAATACACTGAGTCAGGTAATACATTTCCTTCCCATTATTATCCCCAGTTGGTGGTGCTGGGGAATGTATAGAACTAGATGGGGATAAAGGGAACACATCAAGAGCTGTCTGAATTCCCAGTAGTATCCCAGAGAATTCTTCCTTATTATTTTGATTTAAGCAAATTTTAGCTTTTGAAATCAGAGCCCATAGTGCCTCATTAACAACATTTTGCTGGCAGTGCTTCCATTTTTCATTTCCAATTACGAGGCAACAAGTGAGTTCTTTGTGTACGACGGCAATGCCAGTCATTCGTGTTTGCAATATATCTGTTGTTTCTGTTGGTGGGGACAGTGAAAGATGCTCTGAGAACAGGCAGTGAGTGGTATGCTCTCAGCAGCTGTCACTGCTGTCAATTACTTGGTGTTCATTTATAAAAGGCAATATGGGATCTTTAGCTTTTATAGTACCCAAGGAAGACTTGTTGGTGATTATTGATTTTATTTAGTCCAGAGGAGTTGCTCACACACAGACTATGGTGAGTTGTGTGCTTCCTGCTGCTAGCTCTCCTGCCACTTATTGTTTTCAATTATTTATAAAATCCAAGACACATCACAGAACAGTTCAGCACAGTCACTGAGGCAGGCTGCTTTTACTGTGCCTACCACTTTTGTAACAGGAATTGACACAAGCAAATTGCTTTAATGAGGTCTGATGCATTATGAAGGCCTGGGCAGTCAAAAAGTGTACAAAATCTGGTATAGCCGTCATAAGCTGCAAACGCTGTGGTCATTGCTTTCCCAAGTAACCATCACCATGTCACTGGCTATCAGTAATTTTATGTGCTCTTCTGTAAATGTCTCCATCCATTTTCTGCTTGTTCTAGCTTCTGTATGTGCCTTGTGTGGATAATGATATGAATAGATCCGTTTTCTTCAGTGAGAGAGTCTACTTTGAGTCTCTCTGCTAAAAATGGTTCAGAAAAGAAATTGGCTCATGTGTACTAAAACATCTGTGAAAAAATATCAGTACAGTCTTCAGAAGAATCTTAATTGCAGGTGAATACTGAGAGGAGAAAAAAAATTTAAAAGAGCTTTAAGGTGAAAAAAAATCAAGAAGTCATTCGTGGTCATAATTGTTTCCCACATTTTTCCCTGGAGTGAGAATTTATGAAAGAATGTGGACCTAAACTCTTTACTATTTCTGCCCTCAGTTATGGGGTCAAAGAGGAGGACTACAAACATCTGTAGTCAAAGCAGGACAAAACATCAACAGGCCTTGGAAAAAGTGCCTCTGACCCCAGAGAAGACGGCTGGCCTTAACCGAATTTTCGTGGGAATATTTTTTATTCTGGAAAGGTTGAAGGTTTTCCAGTCATTTTCAATGGTACAGTAGGACAGAATAGATGGCAATTACCTTCATTCAATGAAGGGTAAGCACAATATAAAAAAGCTGTTTAAAAAAAAAAAAAAAAAAAAAAAAAAAAAGAGAGGATTAGGTCAAAGTAATTTGTTGACTAGTACAGTGGCAGAAGGCTGAAGTATTTTAGCAGATGTCTCCAAACAAATCACTCTTTTTCTTATATTGGTATATAGCATACACAAAGATATTACTTAAAATAACTCATACTTTTATATTTGCTTTGAGGTAAGATCCTAAAGTTGTTCTGTTCAGATCAGTATGAATACTTATATTACTAGAACTGTAAGAGAATAGTCATAAGAGAGAGTACTTATCAGGAAACGTTATACATTTCTAGCTGTGATCTTTTGTTAAACCATGTTTTGGTTATTGTATTTAAGGTAATAATCTTAGAGGACATAAGGGAGTATTTTGATCCCTTTTATAGCATTTGTTGCAAGTGAGTCAGTCAAAATATCAGATAGGAAAGATCTAGGCTTTTTTAGTGTTCCTTGTTTCTGTCACTAAAGCTAGACATGTGATACATAAACTGTATCATTTCTTTCCCAAAATACACTAGAAAGCTTAAAAAATGGTGAAATAATTATTTCCCCTGGAGGAAGACATTTTAGAGCACAAAGATATATAGTACTGTTAACTTTTTGAAGTTGAAAAACATGGAAATAAGGACTTATAAAGTCATTTTAGAATAATTATTAAAAGCAGCTTCAGTCATCAGGTCATTGTACACTGCAATACATATATATTCTCATTAACACAAGGGTAGAGGGTTGGAGAACTGTATTATTTGCTGATAAAATTCTTAAGCCATTTTGTGTAGTGAGAGTCTGACCTCACTGATTTTCAGTTGTCTCAAAAGAGCAACTTTAAAGTGAATAGCCCTGGCTAGGGTGGAGGACCTGGCTTGGCCAGAGCTGAGCAGGGGGTGACACCTCGGGAAGAGATAAGAACTGAGAACTGGGTGGAGACTGCTCCCCTTTTCTGAGGGCCAGCCTGCAATGCTGGGAGGTCCCTCCAGGCACAATTACCCTGGCCAGGGTGGAGGAAGCCACCTTGATTGTACTGATGCTGATGTACCTGGGTAAGGTGGCTGGGACAGAGGGGGGAGTGGTGCCTGGAAGGAGATAAGATTTGATGAGTGGGTGGGGGACTGCACCCTCTGCAGAAGCTCCCCTCCAGGCAGCCTGCCTGCAATGGCTCTGATGCTAATGACCCTGGCTTCTGTTTTGGAACAAAAGGAACTCAGGGGTATATGTGGCTGTCCTTGCTGTGGCTGTTTCGTTGTCCCACAGCCCTTTTTGCATTGTACTCTGTCCAGGATCAGCACCATCTTGAAGAAACTTGCTGGACAGCTGGACCCCTGGTAGTAACTCTCATTCTTCTCATTTTCTTACCCTTTTTCTCCACCTTTCTCTCTCTCTTATATCTTCTTTTCCTCTCTTCCTCTTTTACCCAGCTCTATAATTTTGCCTGTGTCAATTGTCAAATAAATCTGCTTGCATCCAACCCTTCATTGGTTGGACTTTGTCTCGTGGATCCAAAACAAAAATAAATTTTAATGTTACCTCAGACCATAACAGAATGGTTTACCCATTTTTTCATCTTGCCAATGAAACAGTGATTAATTTTGATGATTCAACTTAAATCTGCAAACCTTTAAAATTGTATGTTTCATGGATGCAAAGTTCAAGTACAGATTTTTATTTAAAAGTCTTTCCAAAATATGAAAGGCTAGCTTCACAACTCTTATAAACTAGTGAAACCCGACTGAAGTCAGTGTCAATGTGCATTGGGGAAAATCTAGTTGCTAGTACATATATAGTTGGTGATTTTTTTTCAGTCAGCTGACATTCTTATTTAGGAATTGAAGCAGGAAACATTTCACTAACATTGAAAGAGAATAAACCTAGTGAAAAACAAACAAGGCATAGTCACATGACCAGACATTAATGGGTGAAAATTATCATAGCTCCATCAAAAATAATGTCACTTTACACCAGTTGAGAATCTGGACCTCACTTTCATTAAGGTTGATTCCAAGATATTAAACAAGGGTTGTTACCTGGCTTTCTGGATTATTGTGTGATTCTTACCTATACTATTTCAATGAACTGAGTCCAAATTGGTCTTATTAAAAATACATTAGCATTCATCAATATATGGAGAGATCTTAACAAAAGGCAAACATACCCTTCAAGCATAAAACTGTTATTATTAAACTACATGCAGAGGAAATGTTCAACATGGTTAAGTGTCTTGTTTATGTGACTGTAGAAATTCAGATTTGAAAAATCACTTCTATTAAGACTACTGTTAAATCCCTTCAGCAACTAGGGAAGAGTCATAGCATTTATCTTAAACTGAAGCAGGTATCTTGGGACTTCCCTTTTTCTTATCCTGAAGAAAACAAAATAAAATAAACAAATCACCCTTTTGCCTTTGCTAGTTTGTGAAACTTCACAGTGAAGTCACAAAGACAGACAGTAAAGCTAATCTACATGCTGATGGAATGATGACTTAGTTGTTTCATGCATTTGGAAATGGATAATGGCCAGACTTTATATAAACAACAGTTGGACATAAGGCTCTTCATCACAGTGGATCTACCTGTTAAAGCCTGACACAGAAAAGGCCTCAACTCAGTGACCTTAGTGCAATCTCTGTAGCCTAATATCCTCTGATATCAGCATGTCAGGTTGAGATATCACATCCTCCCCACTCCATTTACCCCATTACCACCCAGCAGCTGGATGGTGGCACGAGTCATTGACAAAGTTGGTTTTGTGAACACTCCCATGTATGTTTACAGTAAAATCAGTCCAGGTAACTCAGACCATCTACTGAAACTGCTGAAATAACATTGTCGATTTTGCATCCTGCCCCACCATACAATAGTAAGAGCAGTAAGCTTCCTCAGAAGGACAATCAATAGGTATTGACAGAAACATCTTTAACCACAATAGCATCTCAAACATCTCTCTATAGACAGCCTTCCATGGCTGCCTGCTTTTCTCAGCTCAATGGCTGTAATTAAGCTCAGGCCTATTGGCTGTCTGAACAATTTAACAGACTAGACTAATTTTTTGAGAATGGGTGGAGAGACATAAAGCCAACTTTACTTTGAATTGTTAGTGATAGATACTGAAGGAAAAAAGTGTGCACTATGCATACTGAGGGAACTGCACTCTCAATACTGAGGGTGCAATCCAGCCTATTAGTTTTGTATCTCATTAAAGTGTCTATTAATAGAACCAGCCTGTTCTTTAGTATTCTTAAAGCAATGTATAGACTCATCCAATCTAATATAATCTGGATAATGTGTAAAACAACTGTTCAGTTTTTGGAAAGCTCAGCTCAACTTTTACTAAGGATACCTGGGATTTACCAGGGAGAAATGTCAGTTCAGGGTCTATCCTAAATGCTGTGGACTTCTTTCAGAATCTTTTCAGAAGAATTAATTATGCAGCCTACTGCTGCAGAAATAATTGCTGCAGTACTCACACCTCGAGTACTGTGTTCAGTTCTGTGCCCCTCACTCCAGGAAATGCACTGAGCTGCTGGAGTGTGTTCAGAGAAGGGCAACCATGCTAGTGAAGAATCTGGAGAACAAATCCTGTGAGGAGAGGCTGAGGGAATTGGGAATGTTTAGTTTGGAGAAAAGAAGGCTGAGAGGAGACCTTATCACTCTACAACTACCTGAAAGGAGGTTGTATGGAGGTGGGTACTTCTTTCAAGTGAATAATGATAGAACTAGAGGAATTGGCCTGAAGTTGCACCAGGGGAGGGTTAGACTAGACATGAGGAAGAAATTCTTTACTGAGAGAGCAGTTAGGAGTTGGAATGGGCTGCCCAGGGAGGTGGTGGAGTCACCATCCCTGGAAGTATTTAAAAACTGTGCAGATGAGGCACTTCAGGACATGCTCTAGTGTGTGATACAGATATTGATATATATATAATATTATTGGGAGGGTGGAGGTGTTGGCAGATGAATACGGTCATCCTAGAGGTCTTTTACAACTGTGATAATTCTGCCATTCTGTGATCTATTTTACTTGTCCCCTGCACTTCCTGATGCCTGAAAATAGTGTTTTAAGCTGTTGAATCTAACTTTATATTTAAGTCTCTAGAAACTCCTGCTTTCTACCAGGGTAACTGCTCTGGCTTAACTTCTAGGGGCCCCCAGGCTGAACAATATGGTAGCACTGGTTTTGCCCTTTATGGGAAATAGCTGGTGTGTTTTCTCTATTACTGCTTCATATCACAGTGAATAAATTATTCATTCAATTCTGAGGGCTATTTTAATACAATACCTTAGAGAGTAGGAAGTTTCTCTTTTTACCAAAGTAAAAAGTTAGTCAACATCTTAAACTGATAGTAAACATCTTAAGTGATTCAGCAAATGTTTCTTTACACCACAGCCATGGAAGGAAACAAGCCTTATCACATAAAGTCTGCTGAACAAGATGATTTTAATCCCAATGGATGTCTAATACATTTTGTGTAGTACATGCCATCAATGCTCCCAGTAAGGCAGCTATTTTTTGGCTAGAAAAATACTTGTCACAATTTATGTGTTTCAAATAGGAGGTAGACTTGACTAGAGTATAGCAATACAATTTTAGCCACCAGTAGCAGTAACTAGAAATACATGTTTTTTCATTAAAAGACCTTGAGGGTCAAAGTCATGACTGAACAACTCAAGAGTCACTAAGATACAAGCTAAGATAGCAGTAGAACGGTAGAACCATTCTTTGGTGTGCCATGATCTCTGATGCTAATGGGACATAGATCAGAGATAAAGGATTAAATCCTGAAGAATTAATACATTTTATGATAAGCTGGGAAGAATGTTGTTTTTTTTTCTTTCTTTTTTAATATTCCCACTTAAAAAGGCTGTAATTAAGTTGTAGTCATTCTTTTTACTTCATGTTTACTAAATAGCTCTATAAAGAAATGGAATTATGACATCTTTTAAAATTCACTTGATTTTTGTTGTTAAACCATCTTTCAATACAGACCAGAAAATCCATTCCTAGAAATTAGACTATATTTTATCCTTGCTTAGATATCAGATATTACAGTCAAAAGTATGGAGTACATTTCTGCGGGTCTCAATTGGGAAGTACATTAATAAATCTGAGGAAAAGTATAGTTTCTCTTCCTATGGAGTAATTCATTAACTTGCACTGTGAAATCTGAAATTTGATTTAAGTAATAAATTGCAGAGCACAGTATCTGCCCATGATAAAAATCTATAAGCTACCCATTCTCTCTTTTTTTACTAATACCTAGCAACTTAATGAGGCTACAAAGAAAAGCAAGAATTGTTTCTCTTACACAGTCACTCAGTTCCCTTTTCTTTGCATAAGCCTCACTGGACTGTACACATGTATTCACTTCCTAAACTTATTTCAAAATCCCAAGCAATTAGGAAAAAATATCAAGACCTCAGAAAAAAAAAAAAAAACAACAAACAAAACATGAAAACAAGGGGTAACTCTGGGTTCAGGAATTGAAATCTAAAACATTCTGAAGTCAGTATCATAAAACTGCTAAAAATATTTTTTTTTCAGAAATCGCACCAGATTTTTTTAATCTCTAAGCTGAAAAATATCCCTTCATAAATGTAATGATATAACACTTGTGTGAAGGTAAACTCCTGTAGAAGAAAGAAATCCTAGCACCAGACTTGGCCAAGAACCTAGTAAAGAAATAAAACTTGCTAACTGGCTGAACAGATATAACACAAAAAGCAAATTTTTCAATGTTTTCACCTTAAACAGGATTCTTAATTGGATTGAATTATTGAGATGGGGGGTGGGGGGTGGGGATGGAGGTTTTGAAATAAGTATTTCGGACTTTCTACTTGTGTCTATTATGTTATTACACATTACTATTCCTCATCCAAAGCTGTGACCCTGTTACCTTCACTATGTTGAAATAAGTAAGGAAATAGAAAGCCTCTCAAATAGATTTGCTACATGCTTTTTTTTGAAAATCTTCCCTTTCACTGTTGAAGTTGCCAATTGTCTGTACATTAGATAAGACAAAAAAGCACAGGTCATCCAAATGAAAAATAAAATAAATTAGTATTTCAAGGATAGTTTACAGGGAGGTTTTAACAAACCATTTTTCACTATCTGCAATCACAGAGAGGTATATTATATTTGATGATATAGCATAAACATTACTACTGTGTTTGTTGATAATGCTTGTTAACAATAAAGTCTTAAATTATTGTTAATCATCTATCAAGCAGATAAAAGCTCATAGCTATACAAGACAGCTTGGTATTTAAAAACTTTAAGGTGAAATACTTGTTTACTGTTACCTTTGAAACAAATAAAAAACCATTTCACTCTGAGTGAAACTATGCCAGTCACAAAATAAAGTAAAAATACAAAAGGCTTGTGGTGCTGTGTAGTTAGCATCCCAGCACAGGCATGGAAACACTCTGAGCTGAATTACACCCTAATTTTAATGAAATTTCATATGAAAAACTTTACCAAAAATTTTATCACTATGAGATCTGGATATTCTCAAGTTATTTCTGGTTCTAATCTGCTCTAGAAGTGTATGTTTGTATTTTCTCAACAGATTCCCCACTGCGTTTACTCCAAATGTCTGTATTTTAAACAGTTTGTGTGCATGCATGAATTAGTGTGTATATGTGAATTACTCACTATCAAACATTTGCTAGTTCATAACTATCCAAATTTGAGCTTTGAATCAAATCTGACACTCGTTGGAACCTGAACAACCATATTAAAGCACATGTTCTGTGTTAACACCCAATTTGGCTTTAACTTCGCATATGTCTCCTATAAATTTCCCCTATGGATCAGCTTCCGTGAACACAGAATGAAACAGCACAGCACTGATATTTCTTTGTTTCTAAAGTGCAACAATGTGTCTCTAGATTATTAAAACAAAAGGCAGGATAGATAATTTGTTTAGCTTTGGTTGCTAATGTACAATATATTTTCCCATCTCCTCCCATTTAGTGAAATTACTCTGGAAGAAAAATATCCCTTTTTATTGAGGTATACTGGATTAAAGTGAATTATTAAAATGCACAAAACAAGACAGTAATGCATAATGTGGTTTGTGACAAAATGTACTGTAACCTTAACTGTAATTATATCAAATATATTGATTTAAATTTCATAATCAAATTGTGCAGGTAACGATCCATATCTTTGGTAATTGAGTTGTGTGTGCAAATGTAATTATAGTAATGGTATAAAAATTTGATGATGCCATCTAGATTAGATTGAACTTTGGGTGTACTTTAAAGAATATGCAGGGATTTATAAAAAATCAGTCTATGTGGAACTATATCATAAAACAGGACTGATGTTTTCCTGAGAAGCATCTCAATCCCTGTTAAAAATGCAGCTTGTTCCTGTCAAACTGTAGGACATGGCTGATGCAAGCCTTTGTAGATGCAAGCAACTCTGTTGTGGATAGAAGCAATGCTAAGTTTTCCCTGAATGGCCTTTTGTAGCTAGCACAACTTTCTACAGATGCTAAATGTTCCAGTGCTCAGAAATATTTTGAAGTTTTAGAATAATTACCAGCAATACTACATTTTTTATTGTCATAGGGAGAGGTATTTCATGATTCAGCACAATGCTGAAATTACTAAAAAAAAAAACAAAAAAAAACCAAGCAAAGACAAAAAGCCCAACAAAACCAACAACAAAGACATTCCTTAATATAGTGCCAAGTGGTGAGTCACCTGGAATGAAAGACATAGCTTGGCTTCATTACTAAATTCTTCCTTGTGATGCTTGTAGTAATGGTAAACAGTGCCTATAGATTTGCTAGTCACACATCTTTGATTCAGAATAAAAGATACAAGTCCTAAACAAAAAGTAATGATAAAAATAAAAAAAGTAAATAAAATATTAATTGAAGTAACTTCCTATTTCTTGAGAAAATTCCTCTCTGTTATGTTTTCAGCTCACACAGAGATTATTAACCTCAAAAGTCTCTATATGGATGTTTTTTAAAGAGGAGATTTTGGCTCAAAAATTCAATTAAATTTTAATGAATGGATGTGACTTTTCGTTTACTGAATGCAAATATTTTCTTGGATAAATGATCTCAGCCAAAAAGCCTGCTGTGATAGAATTGCCCTCACTGAAATGTATGTGTTGAATGCATAAGTAAATTATATAACGTATTTAAAGTGATACATGTATGTGGTACTTTTCTGATGCTGCATTAATTATTATCATACCAAAAAACACAGTACATTTGTTGTTGGTAGAATCATGTATCTAGCAGAATTTTAATTGGAGTATTGCAAATGCAGCTAAGACTGGCTTGTTTCAATTCTTGAGGATGTAGTTTTTAAAAAAAAAATCTACTATACCAAGTTTCAAATTAACCATATGTGTTTTTACAGGACTTAAAGAAGATGTAGACAAAATTTGGATATGCGTATGGGTAGCAGTATGTGGTTATTGAATATTCAGCTAATTAGAGTTCTCTTGTTTCAAGCACAGGAAGAAACATTGTATGTTTCTGTCAGATCTGATAGCGCATACCATTCAAATGTCAAGAACGATTAGAATTAGAAAAAATCATGGAACATATCTCTACTTCCAAAGAGAAAAGGTGGCTATATCCAAATGGTAAGATACGATTAAAAAAAAGTGTTATTTCATTATTTCTTTATTCTGTTTTTCTGTCTTTATGGAGAGAAGATATATTGCATCTAGAAGGTATAGAAGTATGAACACTTCGTATTGTTTCATTATCTAGCTTATATCTGGAAAAAAAAGATAAATGAAGAAGTTTAGTAGAAAAGTTACTGTTATAGAAGGACAAAGTGCTACTTTTATAAAAACATTTAACAACGAAAAAATAGAATAACAACCTCTTAACAGAGGAGAAGAGAAAAGGACAAGGAACCATATCTCATATTACTAGCTTACTCAAAACTGCAACTGTGGTTTATGGTGGCTTTTAAGTAACGTTTTTTTAAGATTCTATTCATGTCACACAAGAAACCACTAATATTGATTTCACCTAATACAACATAAATGTTTCCCATATAAATAAAAGTCAGTTGCACACAGTTTAGTCTGGTATGGCAGCATACTCACTCAATTACAAATATGCTTTACGCCAATCTGTGTTTAAAAGGGAGGGGAAAATTCTGTCAGAGTGATGGCAAGTGTCTTTCATGCCATGGGCTGAAAATGTCCCTGTGTGAGTTAGAGAGCATATGCTGGGCACAGAAGGTGTCTTGTTCATATGCAGTTAGTATACACACTGTATTTTTGAATTTAAAAAAAAAAAACAACAAAACAACAAACAACCAACCCAGCCTATGATACTTTCACATCAAGCAAAGCAGAGATTCCCAGCTACAGTCCATCCAAATTTGGATCCAGAAAATCTAAGTTAATGTCACATACTTTGGATAAGAGAATATCAGAATCATTAAAGGCTGGCTTCAGTCATTATAGCTATAATTCTCCTCATCACAGAACCTACAGGGGGGAGAGACTGATTATTCTGCCAAGCTCACCTGTTTATATCAGTATGTATTAAAAATTTCTAAGTGTTTTGTAGATGTCAAAAGCTTATTCGTGTCACTTCATAAATACCATAAAAATAGAACAAAGAAATATGTGCTTACTAAAGTCAAATACAGTTCGTAAAGATTTCACAAAGGAAAAAAAAAAAGTAGGGGTGAGTAATGATTTTTCTATGTACACAAAATTCTAGACAAAGATGTATTTCTAAGTATCTGTGATAAAAAATTAGTGAATGCAAATGGTCTTAGATTTGAAGGTGAAGAGAAAGCATGACAGTTTTTTAAACTGGCATTTATTATTAGTTCTCAAAGATTGTGTTAGCCACTTCTGTGTTTTCCAATGTGCTTAAAACATGCACGTTATCACTAAGGTCGATGGAGTTATACAATGACATGGTATGAAACACAAGAAAATTAGGATTTTTTGGTATGCTTTTGAAGAAAAAGTATATTTTTACCTTTGATATTTCTAAAATGCTAAATGGTAAAAAAATAAGCGGGTACCTCATGAAGTTTTGTGAATAAATCCCACTTTTAAATATATATATATATGCATGTAAATATATATATATATATATATTTATTTAGTTTAATCCTCATAATGAAGAAAATTAGTCACTAAGACCATAGGACCAGTATTACAAATGTAACAGGAATGATAACATTCAGGTCATCTTATTCTAATTATCAAAATAATATTGTCACTAAATTATTTTTTCTGTAAAATGAGTGGATTCGACCAAATTTTTCTTCTAACTTAATAATATCTTTTCTGCCTCTGTAAGTCAGCAGTTGTCAGAAGCATGATATGTTTCCTTTGTCATGTACTGCATTTGAATTAATTAATTTCTCCTTATTGACCTACTTATGAGTCTTAATAATGTAGAATTATCAGAGCTCCTTTGTGAAATAATAAGTGGGATGGGTTTTTTGTAGAAAGGTATTCATTTTGTGGGCCAGGTGCAAAAAACTCTAAGACTATCACTAAATGAGACTTAAATGTATCAGAAAAAAGAATTATGAAAGGGAAAAAACTGGCCATTAAATATTTAAAGGGAAAAAAGGAAGTTTAAATGTGAAATTTTCTATTAAAAATATTGATCTCCTTTTCATTAAATAAATTTTTTTGTGCAGTGCAATTGTGCAAGCCAAAATAAAGTTTTCGTAGCTTATTCTGTAAAAAGAAATTCTTCCATTTAGGAATAATATCATAGCCTTCAATTTCTTCATTCAGAATACTGTAATCAGACCTGGTTTCTAAAATCCACACGTGTCTTTCTCAGGCATGCATACTCATTTTTGCAAGATTGATCTAAATTGTTTAACAAGTTCAGTAGATACGTACACTTACCCATATTCAGTGGTACTCATTTCTAACTTTGGTCTCTGCAGTCTCAGTTCAATAAAATGTATAATCACATAAGTGGTCATCAAGTTAGTGAATAAACAAAGAAAAAATATAGAGATAGTGCACAAGCACTTGAAGTGTATGAGCATGAGAGCACTTATATAACGGAATATACTCCTAATTTAAGCTTTTTTGGGCTGAATCAAGCATCTGAAAGGTACAAGAAAGACTTGTTCACATTGGATATTTTGTCTTTAGGGCCATCAGTGTAATGATTCAAATGTGAAACGTGTTCTATTGCTCTATACACACTTGTAAAAATTTTTCATCTCACAAAATGTGATAGCATATGAAGTATGAACGACGTAAGAAAGTATAGAAATAACTGAGATTCATTGCAATCCTGGCAACAAGAACTACCTGATACCCTGTTCTAGCAAAAGTGAGAGAGGATAAACCTGGAATATGACTATCAAATCATTAGTTGTTCAGAGCTATGTACATGCAGCACAGCCCTAGGAAAACAAGCAAAGCTCAATAGAGAGATGCAAACCTATTGCCTTAATAACAGGTAAATATGCTCACATCCAAAAAAGTTATTTTTAAACAGCAACATGTGATTTAAGGTTGCTGTTTATAAACATTTTTTGGGATCACACTTTGGGTTTTGCTCTCATTTATAAACTTGACTTTGATCTACCAGTAAAAAAGACTAGTTTACAGTGCTTTCAGTCAGTTACTAATTGGGTTTGAGCTGCTGCCACTGGAATCACTAAATGCATGACTAGGGGGAGTTTCCTGATAATTAGATGTGATAGCTACCTTCAAAGTGTTGAAACTGCAAGAATAGAACAGGAAGCCTAGGTTTTAAATACTATTCCCAAATGTATGTTGGCCCTCCAAAAATTCAATTGTCTCACAATTCAGGATATTCTTTATAGTAATAATCTGAATCCTCACATGCTCAGCCCAATTCCTGCATGACACACAATTCATAGTATGTGACAGAGTACACTCATAGTACAGAAAGGCATCCAACAGCCACCATTCAGCTTAAAGTATTTGATTTTAAGTTTACTCTGCTGTTTTTCTGATAAACTGTTTTATGATTACAACACACAGATAATAAATAAAGCAGTTGTGAGACATTATCACATCTTGATAATTATAAAATCTGGTAATTATTAATATCAGAACTAAATCAAAGCAAATATTACAAAAAGGAGTACACATTAGAAGAGATAAGAAAGTGGTCATATGATCAAATTAAGCTGCCAAATTCACATCTAAAAATTTTCCACAGAATGATAAATAAAAGCAGTGAACACAAAGGTAACCTTTTCTTTCTGCACACCAGAAGGGGTAGCCTATTCAGACTGGTGATGAATTCTTCTTGCATCAACTCACTTTTGCAGCCTTTTTATCTCCCAGATCTCAACTAAGATTCATCTACTGCAATGATCCTTAAAGATTTGTTGTTTTTTTTTTTTTAATTGCGGGGCTCTATACTTTAACACTGACATGAAGCATTTTTAGCTTGTGCTTAGGACTGAAACGAGGAAAAAATAAAAACCAAATAGGATTACAGTTTTATTCCTAATAAATGGAATTTTTTTTTTCATTGCCAAGGAATACAAATGATAAATTTTAACATTGTAATTGTGTTTCAAAATATGCTAGCTTTTAAAAAAACAGTAGCTCTTATGGTTGAAAATATAAATTGGCAAAATGAATCCTCTCCAGTACTGTCTTTGAAATAGCTGGATAAGTAAAACACAATTTTGCTATGGAAATGGGAATTACTGCAGTAGCGACGCTATCGTTTCAGCAAAAACCTACCAATAATTTTCCATTGAGTCTGATTCACTGCTAAGTATTTTGAAGCTTTTCTAGAATGAAAGGCTGAGACAGCTGTAAAAAATGAGTCCCTACGAGTCTAGCTGATTCAGCAAGGAATTAGCCATGCTCAGAAAGTCCTTTAAAATATACTCTATTCTGAGTCATCAAACCGTGAAAATGTGTGGAGCTTCTGCAATCGAGAAGTGCAGAACACATGTCCACATATTACATACTGAAGGTTAAACAGTAGCACAAAAACCTCACACTGTAGGCTTTATGGACAGTATTCCTATTCCCCTTAATGTTCCTGTCTTCTCAGATAATGGGAAGAAAGGTTAAGGCCATGATTTTGAATCTTTCAGAATGATGTTCACTTCTGGTTTTGGAAAGGACACCAAAAGGACATCTTCTGGCCCTCCAACAGTTGAAAGAATGTATAACCTGTTTCCAGGGTGTTTGTAGAGAAATTGCCCACCTTAAATTCCTTCTTGTTGAAGTGTTTAACCTTTTCTTCGCTGTTTGGCTCCAACCTGTAATTTTATACAATTATCAGCACTTAGATTGTAGTGTCCTTTGTTGTATTAAGGAAAAATTTCTAAATTTCATCATTCTCGGGAATAAAATTTCAAAATGTTAATGCTGAACAAAAAACAGGTTAAAGGAAATTAAATATTATTAAATTTATTATTAATTACCCTACTTCAGGAATTATGTAGGTATGGACTCATGCATTTGAATACTTAGCAAGATAATAGCTAATATACCATCAGTCAATTAATTGCTGTTAATATTGCCGCATTACTGTGATTTACAATGCAGCAACAGAAAGCAACTCTGATGCCCCTCAGGTCTAGAAAATCAAGGCTCTTCTCTGTTCGGCTCTGCTGTCACCTTCATACTTTCAGAACCATCACTAGGTTTCAACATCTGCTGTTAAAAAGGCAGCGAACATTTAATCCAAGGTTAACACATATTATTTCATTACCATGTTAGTCTTTGTAATTCAATTATCTTTTCAGTGCAGATGCTGTGTGGCAAAGTTCTAGCCTAAATGTTTTTAGGTAAAATAATTATGCATTCAACAATACCGTAGCATACCCTGCTCTGTCATTTTTAGGAAATGAGGGCTCACACTTTTTGCATAATTTGGCTTAAAGGATGGGAAAATGTACAGTCATGGTATAGTTATGTGGAAAGTAATTTGCTAAGAAGTAGTCTTGATTTGGGTTGTTATTGATAGCATATGCATGTGTCCTGTACTGATCACAATGTCTCAATTTTCTGGGTGATCTGAGCCAGGTTGGAAGGTATCTCCGAATAGAAAGCATTTTTTGTGTTTGCAGTAATTCCATTTCCTGGGAATTGCTTTTAAAATGGCTTTTTACAATACTTTTCTAATAAGCATGTGAAGTTTTAGAAGACAAGACCATTTTTTCCCTACTATATCTTCTCCTCTTGAATCTGTAGATGTTAGCATCTTAAATTTCATACACACAATTGTATTAATTGGTTTTTATTGAAACAGTTTATACGGGGCATTTCAGTTTGTTTACAGAATATATCCCGGTGCTATCTAGTACTCCCAAACATAAGCTATACCCTTCTCACATGAGAAGACAAAGATACACCCAAACTTACTTCTGTCTCAGTCTGGACAGATGTCAGGCAGCTTCATCTAGAAGCTTTGTAGTGTTAGTGACACTACTCTGGCCTAAAAGGAATGAAAGCATATGAAGATCTTTGGGATTTTAAAAGTTATCTTATATTTTTACTGCTAATTCAGTGAAACCTCTTGTTTTAAATTCTTCCAAAATGTTTGCTCTATGGAGGAGTGGATAGCTACTTTGCTTCATCTGTGAATCTTTTCCTTTAGTAACTTATGTCATATCTCCCTTAGACTGTATCACAATCACAGCTTGAGATGTTCAGGATGTATCTATTGCTCAGATGGTCCATTCTTCACTTTTTTTTTTTTTTTTTTTTTTTTTTTTAATGTATCTAGTATGCTAGTGAGGCTCATTTTACCTTATCTTGTTAGATACCCTCTGAAACACCTGGCCCATACTCCTGAGCATATTAATTGTTCTCATGAAGTACAGCAATGCATTTTCATAGTGATTTTCTGGTCTTTTTTTTTTTTTTTTTAATCAAAACTTTTATATCTGCTAAGCTTTCTTCTTAATTCACTATGGCTTTAAGTCATAAAGTTGAAGAGTGTCTTATTTCTCATTGGGTATTTGCTTACTTTTTCTCTTTCTAGGCTGTTTTTCTACCCCTTTTTCTCAGGGGTGACTAACAATATGACAAGGGGCAACGGTTAAAAAGCGGAGCATAGGCAGTTCTGTATAAATATAAGGAAGAATTTTTTCACTGTGAGGGTGACAGTTCACTGGCATAGGCAGCCCAGGGAGGTTGTGGAGTCACCTTCCCTGGAGACATTTAAAGCCCATCTGGACGCATTCCTGTGTGACCTGCTGTAGGTGACCCTGCTCTGGTAGGGGGAGTTGGACTCGATGATCTTTTGAGGTCCCTTCCAATCCTGAACATTCTATGATTTTACGATTCTATGATCATTGTTGACTATGGGGTTTTTTTTTCAGTTTTATTTCTCTACATTGGAATGGGTGTACATTATTGAAGCTTTATTCTTTTCAATCTCATATTTTATTAAGAACAAATTCTATATTAGGCTTAACTGGAATAAAATTAGACTGGAAACTGAATTTTATTCTTCCTGGTTTTCCATCTTCTTGTCTCCATTGTCATCTGCAAGAGATGCTAAAATTTGCATATTTGGAAAAGGTAGCTTTTATCCTGGAGAAGTAAGGAGAAAAATCATAAACCACATCTAATTTTATAACTCATAAAGCATTTATTCTACATGTTTTTGTTCTACAACTGAAATAAGAGGGGAAACAATACTTTCTCATTTTCCTCTGAGATCACTCACAGAACCGTTCACAGAATAAATGTTATTCCTGCCTGTTAGCAGGCTGTGAAAGTAAGGCTTGAAATGGCTGCCTGATTACAACTTTAACACCAACACCTCCTTAATCAACACTCCTTAACTCCCTCCAAATAAGCTCTCTATGATGTTATGATTTATTATATTGACTATGGCTTTTTTCCATTTTGCTTTTTAGGATCTCTTAGAAAGTTGTAATTTAGTTCCTCCCCACCCCCTGCTTCCCCTTAGTGAAGTGGATGCCTTTGATTAGATTTGCTAGGATTTATTTCAGAGGGAATTTATTTTTATTCAACTCCAGAAAAAAAAAAAAAAAAGAAAACAAAGTACGAGTCTGAAAGAATAGGCATTAATAGGTTGTCTGACAAAATAAAGCAAAACCAGCCCCACAGTATTAGATATTTTGATGTAATTTCCTCTAATATTTTGCTTACTACATGAAAGCTAGGAATAGAATTTTCTTCTTTCTTAGTCTCAGTTTATTTTTTTAGGAAAACCTTGAATAAAACAGATAAGACTTTGTAGATTTTTGAAGCAGAAGAGGCAATTTATTCGCTACAGTACCTTTCAGAATGAACAACTATTTCTCAAGAGTTTTCGACCAATTATAAAATGAAACATGTCTTCTTACTTTGAACAATATATTCTCTCTATGTGGAGCAGATCAGTTCTACTAAAGGACATACTTTTATTAATACCTGGTAGAGCCTAAGACGATCTGCATTACATCAAAATACTATCTTAGAAATAAGAACAAAATCAGAAAATAGTCCAGACAATTACAGTCTTCTGCAGTACATTATTAGCTGTGACCTTGATCTCTAACCCTATCATATAAAAAGTTTACCTGGTGGGCATATTATCATCTATCGCTTTACAATGTGATTTTTTTCCCCCTCAGACTCTATTGCATATATTGTTCTGATGCTTTTGAAACAGATACACAGTCAGACAAACCAATTATGTTACTTCTTGACCACTAAGGATGAAAAATATTTTATGAATCTTAGCCTATAGGTGACTTACATAGCTATCTAAAGATAGGGAAGCAGTTTTAATATGATTTCAGGTCCATGCTATTTTTGTGACCATGAGAATGATAAAATATCTGTTATTTGCTCAAAAAGCTCTGGTGCTGGATAACTTATAACTGACACTTTGCTTAAGAAATCAGCCTATTAACTCTATTAAAATTTGCATTAAGTAAGCATAACAAGTACAACTGAGGAAACAACAATCACTTGATGTATAAAATGTGATTTAAATGTTTAGTTCTATCAAAACAGTATTTGCTTAAAGATGGCATTTTGATGTCAAAAAACATCTAAACATTTTCACGCTTTGTGCATTCTCTTATGTGTTTAAATGTGGGGCTTTAAAGAAAGACAAAAGTGGAAATTACAACATGATGCACAATGCAGTGCAATTACTGCAACATGATGCAGTAATTAAAAAAAATGCTTGAATTTAATTGAGGATTAAGATTCATAATGACTGTGTTAAGACAGAGTTTCTAAAAAGTTCTTCTTATTAGACAGTTATGCAAATTAATAAATACAGTACCTCCATGTTGGTTTACATACTAAAAAGATACTCCATTCCATGTGAATCTTTAAACTACTTCCAGTAATGTTGGTCAGGTAATTGCAATCTCCTTTAATTATCTGTGAATGACTAATTTGTCGCTTTCATCTTTCATCAACACTCAGTACTTCTGCCACAAAATGGGTAAAAGAAGATGTCAGAAACATAAAGGGAGGATATTAAAGCACAGAAAAAACCACTTACCATCTCCAGTACTTTTGGAGTTTGCCAGATTAATAATATCAAGTGTAAGAATGTTTTTGGCATCAGTCCCTTTAAACTCTTGAAGCAAGCAGCTCAGTTTCATTGTTCTTATAAATGTGCCAGACTTTCAACACTTCTGGGTACAGAATGGGCTATAACTCAGGGCCAGATTGTTGATCAGTCATTGGATGAGCCTGAAGTTTGGCCACTAGGAATTCATCCACATTCATGATATTTGTTATTCTTTGAGTAGTCTACTCTTTTAAATTGACCACAAGTTCTCTTCATGGAAAAGGCTGTGGGCCAGTGATTAACTAGTCAGTTTCAGACTGCTTTCAGAATTGCTTTCAGTTATTCACTTTGGTAAATATTCCATTCATGAAGCCATCCCTGAAGTCTTTTGGCTTTTTGAATATATTTGAACAGGGCCAGGAATTAAAACGAGAGATACTATTCTGTGGGTCTCTGAGTTGACCTGGCTAACTAACCTGGCAATCTTCAAAACTCCTTTTGAACAGTAGCTTCTCTTAAGAAACCTTCATTTTCTTTCATAAGAATGACAATTCAAATCCATAAGAAGAAAAACAAACCAAACCACTATTTTTACAAAAATTATTTCTAGCCAGGAAGTGATGCAAGAACTAGATCAAATAGGTGATTCTCATAGCATTCTTTCTCCTGCAGAAAAGGACGTTTCACTTGATTCAACTCCATTGTCTTAGCTCTTTATCAAAGAGTAGCTACACCTGTACCTGTAGATATTTTTCCTTCACTAACCTTTAACTAGCCATTTTTTGTATTTGAAACTAATTACAAACACTTTTTCTAACATCTGTATGATGTTACATAGGTATATGTAGGTGCATAGGAGAACACTTTTGATGCCATACAATTTGGGAAGTCTATGAAAAGATAGCAATCAGGAGTAGTTAAGCATTTAGAATTAGCCAAAAGTATTTCTTAATTTTCATTCCAGGATAATAAAGCATGCAAATTTTGAGTATCAGTGGTGTCACTAAATGAGAAAAATATGAATACTTCAGGTTTGATTCTGTATGTATAAAGTTGTCCTTACACCATCCTAATATTTGGATCTTTAAAGAAGTTTATAACATTTTCAATGACAGGAACATATGGATGCGTAACACCAGTTAATCTTCTTCAACTTCTTTTACACAGTGTTTAAGCATGGTGAATGGAATATTTTTTCTCAGTCTTCCCTGGAATTTTCCCACCCTTTAGGGATATGTCTGCCAAGGAAAAGGCTTAATGAATTGCAAATCAGAAATATTTATAATGCAGAAAGAAAAACACTTGAAGTTTTCCTCCATAGATTACATGGAATTAGGTCAATTAAATAATAAGAACAACAACAATCACAAAATTTAAAATCTTCTCTATTAGATTGTGATACAAATTGTCAAAGTGACAAAATCTAGAAAATTCAGATGCAGCATAGGCAAAATGCATCCAAGATACAGACATCAGTGTTTTAGGATTAAATTCCAATTATTTGCCTTCTTTTGCAAAATCACTCCCAGAATTCTTATTAATTTGCTTCTGTGAGCTCCCTCTTATTATAATAAAGTCAAGCCATTGTAAGGAGGGCTGTTCCATAAGGACGGCCATTCCATTTTTAACCTGTTAACAGGCTATTCTACGGTGTAGCTGAATTTCTTCAAATGTATATATTGCAGTCTAAGTTCTAAGCTTTGATTACAAGTAAAATAAAAATTACAAAATAAATATGCTCAATTAAAATGTATCAGGAAAGATACAGGGAGATTTCTTTTACAAAGAGAAGGCTGAAGATTAATAAAAGGATGCATGGAGATCATATTCTCTGCTTAAACAAACTAACAGCCTTTCCTTGCTTATGCCTAAGAGAGAATTCCTCTGCTTTCTTCACTCCTTCCATCTGACAGCAGATCTAGTAATAGGATGGGCTGGAGAAAACACCAGGAAGTGTTTGGAGTAGTGATGAGAGCTGACAATGGAAGTGTGTGCACTGACACCGGTATAAGAAACTGTCCCTCATGCAGTTCCACATTGTCCTAACTTCAAACGAAGCAGTTCTATTTCAAAAAATAACAAACAAAACAATTAAGAAAGCTAAACCAGAAAAGATACTGATGTAAAAGCACAAGAAAAGTATGAAATTACTACTCAAATGTAGGGAGCAACATAAAGTAATGTACCTGGGAAGCATCAGTCTTCCAGGAAGATGACCAATTACTTAGAGGAGCGACTTAAAGAGGGGAAGTGATTCACAGACAATAGTGGAGTCTGAGAATAACATTTTTTGGTGGGAGGTTTTGTTTATTTTTTCCTCTTTGAAATCAGAAAGAAAGATATTTTTAAATAAAAATTGTATGATATTAGGGAACTTGCCTTGAAACATCATGTACTGCACACCACTGTATTTCCTTTGCCTTTTCCTTACCTTATACATTAATTGGGTAATAGTTACACTAACCCATTAATCATTGTAATAATGTATATGAGAAAAGATGGTAGCTGATTTAGAAATTTTTATATTGATTTTATATATTAATTTGGAGCTAAATGTAAAGTGTAGACTTTCCTCACTATAACAAACTAGTGATTCCTATGTGCTCAGCACTTTCAAAACCACATAGTACCTAATGCTATGCCAGACAAGTTAGAGACCTAAATATACTTTTTGAAAAGAATGCGATATCTTACTCATCATTCATTCATCTAATAAAACAGATTGCAGTGCTGAAGGCTGTATATGTGACCTATTACTGCATATGTAATGGGTATCATTTCTGTTCTCTACAGATGATGAATCAACCTTCAAATCAATTTTTTGCAAGGCTGAGTGGAAAGCAAAGCAGGCATAAATAAAAATCTGTCCATCAATTTCATATAATGCATATACACACAGAAATGATGTTGACTGGGCTGGCAAGAAAGCCCTTAGTGTTTACAGTATCATGCCTGGGACACCACTTCTAATTTACTGCAAGTATTTCAGGAGGTTCCCAGAAGTTATCTACATATGACTTCTTTTCAGGATGCAAACTGACAGTGTGCCAGAAGAGAAGTCAGTGCATTCTGATGAGTATCCCAGAACTGGCATGGCACTGTATTTTCAACACCATATTGCTGCTCCCCTAGCAGTAGTAACTTGTGTCTTTGCCTTCTTTGACCCCACACATCAGCCCTAGAGAGCAATACTCAGGCTGTGGCACTGCTGAAGAAAAAGAGCCAAAGTACTGATTAAAGCCCACATTTAAAAACACACCAGACACATGCCTCCCGTTCACATATTTTTTGACACCCCAAATTGAAGTTGTTGCCCATCATCAGGCTAGGTAGAAGATGTCTACTTTTCTAAGGCATTGACATTTATACAGTCTTTTAGATGTTTCCTCTGGTGATACAGTGGTGAAGTATTTTATACATTTTTGTAGTGTGTAGGTATATGGAAAAATGAAGACTGTGCAGTAATAGTAAGAAAAAATCCTAAAACAGACACAAAAATAGTTACCATAAGATACATTAAGCTGTGAGTTTACTTAGTGCATGAGATACTTAATTTTAAGTCATAGCTCTACCTTTGTTGCCTTTTAGTTTTGGACTAAGGTCCTTTGTTTCATCATTTTTATAGTACTTTCAGCCATCACAGGTCTCCTTTTTGACAAAGCTTGTATAGATTTGATGATTTATTTTCAAATATTTGCAAACAAACAAGGTGAAAAAATTTGATGGTGTCAAATGAGTTTACTAATAATGCTGTAAATGCTCTGGACAATAAAAGGAGACTAAATTCAGCAGCTTTCACAGAAAACAGATTTGTTCAATGGTAAATACATTAGTCAAAGTTTTAAATAGTCTAACATCAAAAAAAAACCCCAAAAAACAGAAACCTTGTGCACTTAGATTTAGACTGAATAAATTTTAATAGCTAAGTAATAAACAACCCAAAATAGGTTATATAATAAAAGTGCTGACACCATCTTAACTGCATTGTAGAGTTGCAAACAGCATTGCTATAATGAGTCAGACTCATTGTGTCTTTCACAGACATGGTTTCATTTTTAGAAGTACTATACTGCTGGTGGCCCACATTTGCATTACATAAACTTCCATGATGAAATGTCTTACCATTTCATCTGAAAAGTATGGAGCAGAGATCGTTTTTTGTTTAATTAGTCCTGAGTTTGCCTAAAGGCTTTAGGAACTAGAAATTTTACAAGCTTGTTTTTACAAATTAGTTGTGAAGCAGAATCTATTTTTTTCTGTTTCTCCATCAAGGTAATGTGTTTTGCTCACATTCCTTTTTTGTTTTTTTGTTGTTTTTTTTTTTTTTTCCTCCTAATGAGCTGTTTCTGATAGTCAGCTGCTTTTTCTGCTCTATAGTTCAGTAAGAGCACTATGTTACCTGCATTATTCATTACTGGATCTGTGGCATACCTTGGTTAGAATCTAAACACAAAATATTTTCTAGGTATAACTCCATGTCTTCAATAAAAATCATGAATTATGTAATGCACAAATCTCTTCACAATAATATTGCTTCTTTCTCTGGCAAGCAAGTTGGCTATTTTTATTATTATTGCTCATCCACCATATGCACTCCAGTATTCAAGTTAATTATGAAACTGAAATATGGCAAAACCCTCTGATTTTGTAAAATAATTTTCCAATTAAAACTATTTTAGAACAACACACGCACAAAATAATTTTACACAATTTTGCACATAAAGAACATGAGATTTTTTTTTTACTCATCAAAACATTACACAAATACCCACATTTATGGTTGCTCATGTGCCCTACATAGAATATACCCCAATGAACAAATTCTATCATTATTTGGGAAAGCCACAGTGACTGCAGCAGCTGCAGAACACATGTCAATAAAGAAATTGCTACAAAGCTCTTTATTTCCATTTGCTACTTCTAATATTCTTTGATTATTTTCAATGTTACACCTGTATGCCATATGTAGTTGGAATGGGTCAGATGTGGAAAAAACTTTTGAAATTTTCTTATAGACTTGTTGTATAATGTAACATTACTGATTTTAAAAAAAATGAGATGAGCTTGTGATTCTTGAGAGGGTAACAAGGAAAGGGGTAGTAGTTCTGGTATATTACAATGTCACAATTCTCATTCACTCATGCTTTTTCCATTTTGGGAAAGTTACTGACT
Organism: Phaethornis superciliosus; assembly: GCA_023637945.1. Taxonomy (NCBI): domain Eukaryota; kingdom Metazoa; phylum Chordata; class Aves; order Apodiformes; family Trochilidae; genus Phaethornis; species Phaethornis superciliosus. Next base: position 17,882,189 of record JAJQWJ010000009.1, on the reverse strand, counting down.
GAATGTATCTGTAAACTGGATAATTTTATTTCCTTAACTAATTGATAACCTCCTTTTCCTGTTTTGGGAAGCCAATGAATAATGTAATTGGAAAGTATCTTCTCAGAGACACTCTTCTGAGTGAAGAAAGGCAGAAGGCTCTGATAAATGAGAAATGTTTAATATAAAATAGTACTGCTGATGTAATGCAGGTGGTCATTTATAAGCCCTGGTTCTATCTGTCACTTTGATTAAGAAGTACAGAATAAATATATTTAAATGTGTCTGTATGACTGCAGGCATCATCAAATATTTCTAGTAAAATCTTTAGCACTGTTATTAAAAAAATAGATAAGTTAAATAGAAAAAGTATACAAAAAAACTTCTACAAATGATCCAAAGGCTGAGAGAAATTTTAAATCATTTAAAGAAGAGTGACTGATATTGCGTGATCCTGTTTGCTTTGGAAACTGAGTATAAATATATTATATACATTTTAATGATGCACATATTAACAAATAAACATGTTACAGAGATATGCAAGCAGTAGAAAAAATAAAGAAATGCCTGGCATCATGAGAGATAAGCATTTGTACTTGATTTCAAGGAAAGAAAGATGAATGTGAAGGATATTCTTGGGTTGGCACAGACAGTTATTTCACCTTTACTTACCCTTTCAGAAACGCTTTTAATCGTCAATGTCCTCAGTTAAAAAGGATGATACAGTTTGCAAACAGTGCAAAGAAAACACATCTAAATGGTATTTTACTGTGGTAAATAGATGGGATAGATACTGTTTAATGTCTTTATTAAAGGTGAGACAAAATGCACCTTCAGCAAATACACAGGCTTATCAAACTGTGAAGAACTGACAATATATCGGAGGGCAGGGCTGCAATCAAGAAGGATCTTAGCAGACTAAAGAAATGGGCTGACATAAACTCATAAAGGTAAATGAAAGTCCTGCACCAGGAATAGAATAAGCAACACTACAGATATAGGCTGGGAGCCAGTTGGATAGAAAGCCACTTGGAAGGAAAGGACATGGAAAATCCCAGCAGATTACAAGATGTGTATGAATCTTCAGTGTGTCCTTTGCAAACATACTGTGCCACATACTGTGACTCATTGGCAAAATATTGCCAGCAGGTAAAGTGGACACCCACAACCCTTCTCAGCACTTGTAAAACTGTATTGCGTCCAGTTTTGAACTCCAGCAGAATACCACAAATATCATTAAGGTACTGGAGCACATATTATTGGGAGGAGAGGGGAAGAGACCTTAGTGCAACTGATATGGTAGAGGGAGAATATTGTTACTGTGTTCAGCTACATACCAAAAAGCCACAGAGAAGATAAAGCCATATTCTCCTCAGAAGTACGCAATGATAGGATGGGAATAATGGACAGAAATTACAGCCTGGGAAATTCTGAGAAGATACTAGGAAAGAAAATTCAGAAGGAGGATGTTAAAAACTGAAACAGGAATCCAGAGTGGTTGTGGAATTTCCATTCCTGTAGAATACAAATTGCCTCTACTTTGAGCTGGGATGTTGGCCCAAAAGTCATTTCCAACTTAGGTTATACTGTGAAATTTTTTCAAGATTGGGAAAGAGACATTAGAGTTTCTCAAAGAACTGACTCTATTAGGCACTGTGTCTCAGAATTATCACAATATATGAATACTTGCACAAGAAAACCAAATGTTGACAATTGAAAATTCTTGATCTGAGAAAAGTTCCAGCTCTATTTACTACTAGAAAAAAAATTGTGGTGGAAGACCCCATTAATGGAAATACTTAAACAAAGATATTTTTTTTCTAAAGATATCCTGTTTCTCAAATGGGAATTAATTCAGGGAAACCCTATGATTTCCTTGAAAAAAAGAGGTGAGATTAGCTGATTGCAGGGGTTCCTTCTGATTTTACAGAAAATGAATCAGTGAATCCTTAGTCTTTCTTTAACATCATAACATATATGATACATATGTTCAGTTGAGCTCCTATTTTTTTCAAAGTGTTCTTCTATCGATTGTCTCAGGAAAAAGATAAAGGCAAAGAAAGCTTCTGAGTGTATCTGAATGAGAGCTGTCTCCTCTGCCTTTCATTGTAAAGGAAAATGATTTATCAAACGGGTAGATCTGAGGTCAGAGACTTTCTAGAAGCTAACAGTACAGATATTCTCCCTAACTCTGAGCCACTGGCATAATCAGCTGTAATTACAAGCAAGGTTATTATGCATCCACAATGACAAGCCTGTGTTTCTACCAACAAACACTTAAGCTTTAGGGGTATCTTAAATTAGCATTTTCCTTTTTTTCCCCTTGAGACCTTGAGAGACAGAAAATACTTTGGCTGATAAATGAAACATCCAGCCCAGAAAAATGCAGCAGAAGGCATGAACATATTTTTGTTGGAGAACAAAGCGTGACAGACCTGTTATGAAAATGTAATATAATTCTGGACCAAATTCTGTTGAGAAGTTTAGCATTTGATATTTGGACTGAGGGCCTAGAATATTCTGGAAGGTTGCAGGCTTAGCTCCTGAAATAAGTTTATTATTTTTTCAGAAAATATATAATTCAATATAGAGATTGATATGATAGAATTCTTACTGGTGTACTAAGTGTCCTTTTAGTGACCATTATCTCTCTGTAATAAAGAGTGTGAGTTCATCACATGCACACCTTTCACAGCCTGATATACTTTTGTACAGATATTGTCCAGACATAGTAATGTGTATTAATCACTAAGCCATTAACCTGTTATGGTAGAGTATTAACTAGTGCTCCATACTAGCAAGACTAGTGCTATTGTAATAACCTACCTCAGTATCTTTGTTTTATACAGAAAAATTATTGGATTTCTTATTATTTCTTCCTACCAGATCAAAGATGCAGTGATAAAGTCTATGTAACCTGAATTATTTGACAAGAGACTAATTTGGAAAAAGTTGTTGAAGGCCTCATTCATCTCTTGTAAAACTCTGACGAGACAGAAATTGAAAAAAGAGTAAGACTCAACTAAGAAAATGATGGCTGGTAATAATAACATGCATCCCTGATTACAAGCAGATGGTTAAAAACTTCATTTGACTGCTTCTTATTGTCTAAATCCCATAAAAACAACATTAATAGTTTTGAGTAAGATTTTCTTTTTTTTCTGCAGAAAAAGAGAAATTCTGTACAACTGTACAACCGTAATGTAATTTGATGGCAAATAAAAACTACTGCAAGTCCTCCAAGTTGTGGAACTCCCATGGTTAATCTTAGTCATTGCAAGGGGGCCCGCATTATCAGGTCTTTATATTTTGAGCTAATAGACCCATAATACTAGAACAGAGCAACAGTGGAAGAATATAGAGTCCCCTGTGGCTGCTATTGGAGCTCTAAAAGCCTGTTTTTCATTTTTAAAGTGTTCCTCTGGGCATAGGTAATGTTCAAAGAAGCATTTTAAAGAGAAAATGAAACTTTAAAAGCTTCAAAATGCAGTTGTAGGAAATCCAAGATGTCGTCTGTGACATGTCCGGTCTTATTGATAGTCTTATGGGAAACAGCAACATTCAGAGCTTCTCTTGCTACATCAGAACATTTTAGAAAAGGTTGGTCATGTCTTTCCAGAGGATCACTGCAATGAAATGGCTGCTTTCTTTGAGGGAAGTTTATTCCAATGGAAAAAACAAGACCTTTTTAAAGAAAAGGAAAATATTAAAAATTGCAGCACTGGTAAGCATGTAAAACAAGAACAATGTGTCCAAACTTGCATATATGCAATGCACATAACCCAGAGTTAGGCAAAGAACTGAAGTGACAGGGACTACACAATGGCAAACAGATCCATGAATGAACATGGAACTGGAAGTGGACAGGGATGCAGGCAAAACCTTTCAGATATTACATGAGTCTGGTTTCTGCACTGACCTGCCCAAATACTGCCATATTTTGAATTGTTATTGACAATTTTCATTTTAGGATTTATTTGTGAACAAATAAAGGAAAAGAAACCTTGCAAATTTTGGAAGAAGAAGATTTTCTGAATCCTTGAAATACTTGAAAAGGTGTGAAATTAGATAGTTTAACAGTTTTTCAACTGACCAGCTTCTAAGATCATTCAGATTCTGCTGGATACTTTCACAATTTGGCATAGTTCATTAGGATTCAAAATCAACTTAAGGTAGCAATTCCATTTTTCTATTTTTTTTATCTTAAAAATTTACTTAAAGGGGTAAGAAATGACCAGTCAAACACAAAATTCACTCACAGATGAAATAAGAGAAGGACTTACTAACAACAAAATCATAGATGCCTCATTTCTTTGGGAAAAGACAGCAGTTCTGGAAGAACCTAATTTCAATCACAAAAAAAAAACCTGGAAAAAACATCCTTGAGGCAAACACTGATTCAAAATCCTTTAAAAGTCTTTATTAAGTAATCTTTAAAGTCTTCTTCTTCCTAAACAAATTCTAATCTGTACACTAATACCTGAACATCTGTAGGTATGTAAATAAAAGAAGTTAGCTATGTATGTTTGAAATGAAAAGTTAACCAGTAAAACTCTAAGACTAGCCACAGAGAAATAAAAGTTGGGAATCAAAAGCATTTTCTGCAAGGACATACTATTATAGGATAAGAATTTCAAACTCAGATAGAGGGGGAAAATCCTCTGAAATACTTTTATCAGTGAATGACCCTGATCAGCTGTGTTCCATCTGAGAAAGATCATTACTGTAGACATCAGGGTAGAGCAGGAGAGATGTTAAAAATGCTTTTCAGATTATTGACACTTATTTTTTATTATAGTTTATTTACAGCTAGGCCCAGAATTATGGAACTTTTTCAAACAGATCAAATATTTGAAAACCTTTGCAAAATTCATAAAGTTTTTATTTCCTGTATTAATCCTATCTGAATTGATGTCTTTCAAATTCAATACTCTTATTTTTTTCAAGATTTTATATTTTAATGTATTTTCATATGTGATATGTTTTTGTTGAATTTCTATCAAAGCCTGAATCTTTCTTGAGCATGTGCTTAAAAGCTTTGCTAAATAGGTAGAAGATTAAATAAATGTAATGATTTAAGTTCTCTGTCTACTGAAGATTTAAAGGCCATATCTAGGATATATCTGCCTTCCCAAAGGACAGACTATTGGAATTGCACTTTTAAACTTATAGTTTACCTGCATATATTTTCCATTCCTTTGTAAATCTGAGATTTTTTACAGAACAGAAACTATTGATTGATGCCTAAAGAGGTGCATAAAATTAAAACATACCCTTATCTTCCTTGAGTGACACATTTTTCTCTAAGCAATTGTAAAAGATAAAAGAAATCTGTGAAACCCCCACTCCTCAACAGTGAAGCTTGCTTTAGGAGACTGAGTGAACTATACTAATACATACAGTGAGCTCTAACAAATGGTGAAAAACATTGGTGATAGTTCACAACTTGCAATAGCATTTTAACAAGGGAAGTTCTAAATACTGATTTCTAGTAGATTTTCTCTGCCAGTTGCATCTGAGAGTTATATCCCTGACTTTTTTGAGAGTTATATCCCTGACTTTTTTTCTCATTAATAGAAATTCAATAGAAGGCAAGTTCAGGTGCAGACATATCTCTGTTTTGAAGAGCTGATGTAAGACTATTTTTTAATAGTTTCTGAAGGTTATTTAGAGCTAATGATGGGAATAAAAGATCATTCAAAATCATATGTAGTAATTCATTTACATCACTGCCCTCATCCTGAGCTCTTGAGCCTCCTTTTAAAATAGATAATACTATTTTATAACTTGCATGCACTTTAATCTAAAGTTATGAAAGTCTGAAGCAAGAAAGCAGATTGGGATCCAGTGGGGATTGGAACAACTTTTAAAAACAATCTCAGTCAGTAAAAAATGCTGAAAAAAGCTACCGAGTATCAGAAAAATGCTATAATACGAGCAGGCAGGAAGCTGCAGAGTATGTCTGGATATGTTCTGAGTTTTCAGAGCCCTGTTAATATCTAGGAGTCCTATACAAGAGAGATAACTTCTTCATATTTCTATGACACTTTCATGATGAATGTAGATTCCTCATTCAAAACACGCATGTAACTGCAAGAACTAATAATGATATTTGTGAATGCTGAGAGAATAAATAACTGCGTAACTATTAAGACAACTCATTATTGAGTTCTAGCTTCTGTGCTGCTTCTTTCTGAAGGCAATTCCAGAAGCACATTATTCTGGTAGTTTAGAACTGTCTCATTTCCAGCTAAATACATTTATAGACATTGCCATTTTTTCTTAGTGACAGCATTGTCCTTTAGCTTACAATATTACTGCTCAATATTTACTCCTGCAATATGTTTTTTAGACAGCAGTCACATGAGCTCACAGACTTCAGTAGTTTTGCTAAGCTAAACAATTCATACTCTTTAAAATCATCTTGAAAAACAGGATCCCCAGTACTTTGATCATCCTAGTAGCCTTGCTCTGTACTTTCTCCTGTTTAAGGTGACTTTTCTTGGACCTTGGGACTGTTACAGAACCCAGTGTTCATATTATGTCTCTCCAGGCTCTATTGCAGCAGTTTCTCAAGAGTTGTGGAAACTCTGGGCTCCACCAATTAAGAGTTTCCTGAAGCTTGTTAGTGTAAGACCATGAATGGAGATATTACAGAGGGCAAAGAATGAGAATGTAAAAAAAAATAAATAATATATTTATTATGTTGAAGAAATGTTTTATCATTAGCTTTACATAAAAGAAACCTCAATAGGGATAATTAATCATCACTGGTTAAATTATACTGAGTTGGCCTTATGAATTTAATTTTAGAATATGGAGAAGCAAAGTATAAAGCATTTTGTTGCAAAGTATATGGCAGGTCGTGTATGCTGTTTTTAATTTCTAATAATTGTTAGTTTTGAGAGTGTGGATTAATAGGTATATTTTGAAAATTCAAAAATTCAGATTTAATTTCAGATCAACTTTGTAGTCTTCTATTACAGTGAAAGAGATGTTTAACTTGTAAATTCAAAAAGATAATCCATATGGGAACCAACAAAATGGAATAAGAAATTCTCATACTCATTTCAGTGGATTTACTTTCTCAGTAAGAAATTATTTTTGTTCTAGGATGTACACAGAGACACTGTTGTGGTATAGATCAGAGCCATATGTAGTTATATAGTACTTTTTAAAATATATCTCCTTGTAGCAGATAAGTATTTTTAAAGAAACTTTAAAACATATGCACAAAAGTTAAATTTAAAAATTACCTTCTAATAGTGAATCCATGATCAAATTAAGGGTAAATGAAGGATGTATTGAAGCTCTTGGATCATATTAATAATTTCTTTTTATTAAAAAGAATACTCTATTCACAAATGTCTAAATACACTGGCACATAATCTAATGATCTGTCTTTTAAGACAAGACACTGCAACTGCAGTTAATTAAATGCAGTTAAGACCAGGACATTTTCTGCACAAAGTTGAAGGGGATACTCTCGATATACTTCAAGCAATACTTGACACATTTCAGAATCATAGAAGAGGCAGTCATGTTCTGAACTTGCTCAGACCCTCCTATTAGATTAGAAGAGGAAAATTTTTTTTCTTGCATATTTTTTGCAGCCTGCTAGATGTTTAGCTTAACTGGGAGGGCACAGAAATCAAACATTTTCATTAGAATAACATATCCACTATGTTCTGTGGTTATTATTTTTTCCTCTTAAAAAAAAAATCTCCAATTTCATCATTTTTCCCATAAGCAGGCTCCATTTATTAATTTCATTGATTTTCATGTGCCTTTTTTTTAAGCTCTTCCAGTGCAGAAACTGTCTCAGCAAGCACTGTTTGTTTATTTACTTGGTAAACTAGGTGATGGACGTAGATACCGTGGCAGTAAGAGCCAGGAACACTTTGCCAGAATACTGGCTCAGCAACACAGAGAAACTGAGCTGCTGAGGGGCATATCTTCAGCTTGCATAAATTGTCATAGCTCTGTTGCTCTCAATGTTACAATGATAAGTTACAACAGCTGAGGCTTTGCCCCTTAAGCCTGAGATAAATTCAGTGATGCTATCATCTGAAATTACTGTCATTATTATATTTAAGAATTGTTTTCTTGCAATTGTCCTACTGCCTGAAATTTATTGATCATTTTCTATCTACATCATGTCATGTACTTAGCATTATTTCCTACACTGTAGCTCTGCCTTGTGTTCTTATTGCTCCCAGTGTTGCAGCCTGCTTAGAAGTATACACATAACCAAGACAGTTTCATACCTATATTCCACATTGTTTTGCATAATTTATGACTTTTTACTTCTTTTTTTAGTTTTACTCTGCTGATAATTACAAAGTTAGTTGTATTGTGGATCCTGAAGTTGCACACTACTAAATAGCAGGGGCATGTCAGGCTGAGGGAAGAACAAAGGAATTCTTTGGGATCTGATAAAACTATTAAGGGATCTTTTGTGAGAGGTCCTTCTGTTGCCGAGTGTATTTCTCTTCCACAGATATCATTCAGTCTTGTGAATCACTGCAGATGCCCGTGACCAGGAGATATGGGGCTCTGACATCTAACAGATTTCACTAAACAGCCTGGAAGACTTCTTTATTATTCAAACCACGAGGTGAAAGACAAGCAGAAAACCACCTGCCCACCAGTAACAAACACCTCCAAGTGACAATGGGCTGCAAAATCTGCAGTCAAAGGCTGCAGATACTGAATGGCCCCTGTGAATTTAGGAGAGTGCATTCATAAGATAATAACTACCCAGACTGAACCCTCGAAAAACTACATTCGATTTCAAGGGCTTCTGAAGTATATTTAATTTTGGACAATTAAAACAGATCTCAGATATTAAAAACAGATTTGCAGCTCACAAGATTGAACCAAATAAATTGAAATTAAAAGTGCAAACAGCTTTCTCAGTATTTTCTCACTAAAATAATAAAAATAACATTTGAATAGACTTTTTTGAAGAATAATGGTAACTGAAAAGCCAACTGTTTTTAATTAATAGTGTTCTTAATTGTTGTTTTACCTGCCTTTAAAGGGTAGCAAATTATTCTCATATCAATGAATACAGATTGAAGTTTTTAGAGTAGAATTCAATCAACAGTAATAAATTACACAAAGACTTAGTAGTGTTTTAAGAGTGAGCAACAGTCTTTTTTACATATTCTTGTAAGTACCAAATCACTACACATAAAAAGACTTTTCTAGAAATACTAAGAAATAAGTGTCTGATCCTGAAACTAAGTAGACATACAAATAAGTAACTATACCCGTGTGAACTCAGGTCAGTCAAATTATCCACAAGGACAGTTGTTCTGGTACGTGTGTGGAGTAGTATCTGGGTGGTGCATGAAACAAGCATAATTGTTGCATGATTCAGGAAAAAAATCTATCACTTTGTCTATCTATGTGATCAGACTATAATTTTCCACTGAAAAAAGTCAGTGATAGGGAATCAAGTATTGTTTTACTGCAACAGTTCTCTGCACTGAGTTCACTGGTACTGAACAGGCATAGTCATAAAAGCACCCGTTTCTCTTAGAAATCTCAACCCAAACACCACTGTCTGCTATGTTTGTACAATTCTTTGTAAAGAATTGACAATAGATTGATTAAAGCAAACTTAAGTCACTGCAGTTTGCTATAGATGCTCCCCAAATTACTGGATTATAAGAGTACCTTCAAAGACTGTATTTCTCACAAAGATAAAGAATTTATAATGCTATCTATAACAATGACATCTGCACTGAAATATATATAGCAATTGTAATAATAGCTTCAGATTGATGCAATACCTGGAGGTTAGCTACCAACAAAGATAATGGAGGTTGGCATATATCAGGTCAGCAGTTCTTCCACTTTTATCAGACAAAAATGCCCACTTGCATTGATCATTACCTTATAATTATGTTTTAAATTTAGAGAAGGTTTCCATGGTTAATTGTAGTATTTAATCATCAAACCTCTAGGTTTTAATATTTAAAAAGTCAAAAGGAAAATATGTAACAGAGAAACCAGCTTAAAAATCAAAAACAGAGATGAGGTTTTTCCTTTCATTAACTGAAATCAGCTAAGCTCTTTTATCCGTTTCTTCCCACTGCAATAAAAGACGACCTGAGCCCCCTTTGAAACAAGCACAGTGTGAGCTGAAGGATGAAAAAATGTTGATTGACTGGCACTGCATGCAATAATTTGAAATGAGCATAATCATTTCAGGTAAAAAATGGAACAATGCACTGTTGATATATGTATGAACGTGGTCCCTCCCCACTGCCTAGGGCAGGAAGCAGAGTGGAGATGGTCTGTAACGATGGCCTGGCAAATATGACAGAATCATTTTTTTCATGCAGTGTTCAGATAATCTGTAATGTCAGACTCACAACCACTGTATTTTCTGCAGCTCTACAAGACCTGCTGCTGCTTCTGCAGATGTGGGGCTTGTCTGTGACTTTTTGCTCCCAGAGTTCTGGGAAAGAAATTCTTATGGGGTGCGTAGCAGCATGCTGGGGTGTCCTGGGCTCCAGCCCCAGCCACCAGCTGGTTCTCTGACAGTGCCTCTGGCAATGTGTGTCATCATAGGTGTCACTGAGAAATGCTACTGTAGCTGATGTATTTGGTAGCAGTTTTATATTTAACTGTCCCAGCCACTTCCACATTTCCTCTCATAGTAATACTACAGAAAATAATCTGAGGGCCAGATCCAGGGCCAGACACAGGCAAAATCCCCCACAGGCTTACATGGATTTGTCTGTGGATGCAGCAACTGCAGCACCCAATGTCCCAGCCTTATGCATATCTTAAAACTTGAAGAAGGCTGCAGATTTAGCTTTTGTGTTTTAATAAGTCTGTATTAATAGGTCTCACTCTTGCTATCTTGAAGAAAGAGAGAAAACTTCAGGAATCTTGCATTTTGGAAAGGTGTTGATTGCTACTTTTTCTATGTGAAATCCCTTTGCTATAGGTCTTTTCCTTAAAATCTCAGATGTAAATTTCATATTTACCTCCTATATCGCAAAAAAAAAAAAAAAAAGGAAAAAAGAAAAAAAAGAGCTGAGTAACGGCTGTTCTATATTCACTGATATAAATGCATGGGACATATCACTGATATAAATGCATGTGACATAATCCTTTAGGTTTATGAATTATCAACCTTCTCTTTCACAAAGGTTCACTATTACGCAGTAGTAACAATACGGATTTCTTTCTGTAAAAAACGTTACTTGGCTTGAACCACAATATAAATTTTTTCTAATATTTGTGAGTCAGGTTTTAAAACCGTTGAATAAATAGTCTTTTAATACAATATTTAATTTGAAAATAAACATAAAATTATACACAATGAAAAATTTTTTTCAATAATGTTTTAAAATCGAATATATATAAAAATCTCATCTATAAACAACAAAAAAAATACTTCCATGCAATTTAAAATTCTTCTCATAGCTGAAAGGTTTTGAAATCAACTTAGGTTTGCAAAACCTTTCCTTAACTCAAAAGTTTTGGATTAAATTTTTTGCTCAGCTCAGTCAATATTTGGTTCTAATAGTAGAAAATTGACTGGCACAGCTCCAGCCTTTTATTTTCATTCTCTTTTTGCAATTACATTTTCAGGGGTTGATTTTATGGTTTTACACACTAATGTTATGTTTCCAGGATATTTTATACAGTTCCTGAACAATGTATTATTTTAGTTGTTGCTACGTATGGTCTTGAACATTGTATTTTATCCTCTGCAGTTTTCCACTTCTCTGCTAGGCATATGTGCCGTTTCACTCCTGTTTAGATGTTTCAAATCCTATGTCAGTATAGGTGATTTATGATAACATATTATAAAAAACATAGGATTTGACAATATGAATCATATATATGATCATATATTGTCAGATATATCCATAAAGAGACATATATCTTGGAGAGAAATAACAAGTTAGTTAAATTAGAAAGGCCTAATACAAAATTATTTTCTAAAGGAAGGCGCTGCCAGTTTTAACAGTGTCTGGCTCTCTCACTTAGCTATGAACCAGAAGCCAAACAAGAGACAATGTTTCTTACAAGAAAAACATGATTTCATGACAGGGGAAATGTTTGTTCTGCTAAACTCTGTAAAGTTCATTATATAACATCTAAATTGCATTTCACCAGTCTCAATCAATGCTATTCTCTTTAAGGCCCTCCAGCCTTTCCCCTGGCAAAGATTTCATTGCAATTAATCTATTTAAACAGAGCCATTGAAAGTTTTCTTTGTCGTTGGACTTGAGGAACAGGCCTTGAGGCATCTTGCTGAGAGCCAAAGGATAGTAATTCCACTATGCAGCAGCATATTTCAGTTATAGTATAATCAAACCAAAAGTTGAAGACATATCTGAGAGCTGGTGTGATGGAACTCTGAATCAGACGGTTCTCAGGCATTTCAAATGGCAGATGAAAAGCCAGGGTAGAATTTTGGGCTCATGTCTGCATGAGCTACATTGGCTGCTGATTGAATCTACATGTGATAATTCAATTAACATGTAAGTATAAATGAACATTTCATTCACTTACAGAAATATTTAACAAAGTTAGAATCAGTGAACTCCTAATAGTGAGTAGAAATAAATTACTGCATCCTTAATGTCAAAGCAATTTCAGGTTGTGTATTCATGCTCTGGTAAGCATTTTAGCTTATTTCAGTTTTTAAATCACACAGTAGAGCTTCAGGGGCCTACATCTCTGTGATTTATAGTACAAAGGAACAATTACTTCTTCAGGTAAAATTCTGCTTTTTGAAAAAGGTAAGATAAACAGATGTGCCTAAAGCATCCTTAGAAAATCATGGAGGAATGGCTAAATGTATCACAAATAGCAATAATAAAATAATATAGCCATGAACTGTCTAAAGTGCTCTGTGTACATTTGTGTGACTACCTGTACAATTGAAATGGCTTTAAAAAAAAAGAGAATGGGAAGACAAAACCTTTTGGATAATCCCTTAAGCCCCTAAACAGTAAACACGAACAGGTTCTGACATGTAATTAATTGATCTGTGAAGTTAATATTCTTATGAACAAAAATCTAGTAAAACAAAAATAAATTCATAATGTGAGCATATAATGAAGTGAGATTTCTAATAAATAAATAAGTAAAAGAGCTCTAGCTCTTCAGCTCAAGGCATTTGGATCAGAGAAAAAGAAAAAAAATTAAGTACATGCATATGAACATAGAAAAAAATTCTTTAGTTACATTTCTTGAATTCCAAGAACTTCTGGAAGTGGAAAAGTTTTCTTGTTAAACTTGACATTTTCTATGGCAAAGGTAATTAATATCTACTTTTTTATATGCACCAGAGAAAATGCCTGTAGCATTCCAGAGTGTGAACACTGTATTAACTACGTTCTAACACCCTGCAATAACACAGGATTTGAAAGAGAGGCTGCTAACATTATTTTTTTACAGTGTGTTTGAGTCATCACCATTCTTATTGTCATCTTGATGGTATTTATTCTATTCCTTGCTAAAAATTAACCTATGTTATTATATATACTCAATTAGAATGAAGTACAGTACAGCCTATCTTCCGGGTTCTTTACAAAAGCTTTTAAGGGCCATTTGCTTCACCCAAAGAAACACACTCCTTAGTTCATTGGAATCTGAGTCTCATACAGTTATCAGTGAATTTCCCTTACTCTGTGTGTGGAAGGAGTAGTTGTTTGTTGATTTGTTTATTTGCTTGTTGTACATATGCAGACACTGACAGTCATGTGGAGCCTGCAATATTTTCACCTGAGCTTCTGATTTAGATTGGTTTCTCCTCCCATTTCTAATTATCACACTAAAATTGCTCAAGTTATTTTCCTTGTAAGAAAAACACAGTTTGGTTTTTCCTGCTGGAGAAAAGTGTCTAATAACTTGCGGTTGGTTCAAAAAAACACCCTAAGGTGTGAAATTTAAATGATGGTTCATACTTCAGAAGTAATTACTTTTCTGTTGCTTTTGTGTATGTTCTAAATTATATTAAACTTTTTGACTCAAAATGGAAAGGAAGTGGCCTTGCCTAATAGCTCTACAGGAAGGTTTTCTTTTACATTCTTAAGTGTCAGTGGCATATTATAAAGATTTTACTGATGAAAGTTCCTGTCATAGATTTTTTTTGACTGATTCTCATTAGGTGACATGACATACCTCTCAGCTAATTCTTAAAGGATGTGTTTTGGTCTACTGCTGGTTTTGCCCTAACGGTGATTTAAGTTGCTTTCTTAGATTTTCTCTTTATGAAAACTGAGCTTGCTATTATTGTGACCTTCATGTCAAGGCCATATTATTATTTCCCCGCCCCGTCTCCCCCTCTGAAGTCAGTTGTCTTGTGGTCACACAGTGTTCCAGCCGCAGCCAAAAGACTCCTCTCACAGTCTGCAGTGACTTCTCTTCTGAGAATTGTGCATCTCTCTGCACAATTAGAGCTTCAAATAGTTCATGTCACATCAAGCCAAGGTCTGTGACAGCTGTCATTCAGGAATATGCTTTCTGACAAACAGAGATGTATAACCTCACAGATCACGCTGCCTTTATTATTTGTATTTAGTTATCCTCCAGTGGGAAATAATAACTACAGCGTTCCTTATGTTTTATCATGGTGCAAGGTTGAGGTTTTTAATCACAGAAACATTTCTAGCTTCTTTAAAACAGGTTTTTTTTTCCCCGCTTATTCCATATTTTTGCAGCCTCAGGGTAAACTCTGCTCCCGTCCATTATTAATTTAGACAGTTACAATTTCCTAGCAAAATAATTAGTCAACATTTGGCAAACTTTTGTAATAAACTAGATATAAAATGAATAATTATGGCTCTTGTTAAATCAATAACATTGATCTGGACTTCTCTTGAAATCATTGTAAAAGAGAAATATCTTTTGACTTCTGAATTCTGCATCTGAGAATGAAAGTCTTGACAGTTGAGTTTTGTTTATCAACCATTGAACTTTAAATATTATTTTTGCAATCTAAAGTTTTGGAAACTTGAACAATGAAAAAAAAATCTACATATTTAATTCTTCATATTTTTTGGTGAAGATAGAACAAGCAAACCTGAAGCATTGAGCTGAGAAGGAGTAGATATTGTGAATGCACTGTCAGAAATAGTTTCCAGTTCTCTAACGTCAGCCTCAGATCACCAAAATACCCAAACTCATGTCTTTGTCACCTTTTTAGACCTGAAGTTCTCAGGGTTGTGTTTAAAACAACAAATTAAGACATTGAAATATAACCTGCTGTTTTGCAGTTGCAATCGCAGCTGCTGACACGTTCTTGGCACTATTGCTGCTCTCTCATTGAAGAATTGTTCCCAGGAGGAAATGACATTTAATTGTAGGGTAGGGTTACCTGAGCCTGGTTTGATACATTTGATCTGCCTGCTAACTGAATACATTCTTTATAACTTTTTGAAGGATTTAATGACAACAGGAATTTGTTCATTAGCATGAAAATTGCAGTTTTGTCTTTGCAAAATCAAGGCATTATTTGACATTCATTAATATTAGTCTCCCTTATCTTCTAGCAGAACAAGTTCCTACATCTGTAAGAGTTCCTCCTGGGGACATTATTTTTTCATGCCAGAACAATTGTAACTGATCAATAGTGCATATGCAGTTAAAGAGCATGCCTAAAATGAACTAAAAGTTATGTGACTCTTGTAGCAAATAAAAACTTATCCTCTTCAACAGTGGAAGTTTTCATGCATCTACTGCAAGGTCACAACTGCTGTCACCTCAGTGGGGACCCTGATGAAATAAATGCAATTATAAACAATGAAAACCTGTCACTTGATCTTAACTATTTTAAAATAAATTAACTGAAATGGAAAATGCTTCAAGAATGTACTCTTTTAATAGCCTAAAAGGACAGAGAACCTTTCAGATGGGGCATGGTATATGTAACATAGCTTAATCATTTTGCGTATTAGGTAAAGAATGTCTCTTTTCCAGGCTAAGCTGTCTTCTGCTGTCAGTGTCAAGTGTCACAAATGCCTGCGTTTACCAGTGCACCACCCAGAGCATGTAGTCTTCCTAAAATGGCAAACACCAGTGTAGTTCTCCCACCACCTGCTTGCTTGGGACTGTCATAGCAAATACAGCCAAACCTGCAACCATCCCTGAGCGCATTTGGTACTATACTGGTTGTTTGACACAATAAATAGCCAGAGAAATTTAGAAAAGCATTTAGAAAAGAAATTCAGACTTCTCTGTCCAATGCCAAGAACGTGACCTGGCATGTATCTGGAGTGGAACTGGAAGTGTGATGGCAGCAAACAGCTAACTTTGAAGCTTACAGTCAAGTTGCTCTGTGTGTATGTCAATAACTGACAGCCAGACCCTGTGTTGACCTTACAGACTCAATACAGAAACAAATATTCCTCTTCTGAAGATGCTTATGGTTATAAGGAAATAAATCCTATTCAAAGACTTAATTACTTAAATACTATATTTTTCATTTTATCTATGAAGGAAAAGGTATGTTTTATCTGTGCTATACATTTAGAGAAATTAATCTGAATAGAAAAACTAACTTCAGAGCATCCATGCTACAATATCCCTTTGAATGTTGAGGTCTAGACACAGAAGTAATGCACCATTATAAAATAAGGGTTCATAGTAAATGTTTTAAGAGAAAGATTGAAAACAATTATTTTTTTTTCTTGATTTTTTATAGCTTTATGTACTAACAAAGAGATATCTTTGTCCACAAAAAGCAATGGAACTCCATCTTTGTGAGCTGTGTGTCCAGCTATGGTTGCACAACATTTCTTCCAGGAGCCATTCCATCTCTAACACCCTAAGATGAAGATGTACCCTTCATCATTTCACATCATCTGTACTGCAGGATGTAGAGTGTCTAAATGCGGACTCTTCTCAAAAGCTAAGGAAAAAAAGGTTTTAATGCATTCCAACCTCAGCAGATGATGGATAATATTCAACTCCATAGCAGCAGGAAAACTCATGTCAGAAATTTCCTGATTTGAAATATTGGATAGTAACAGTATTCATTTTTAATTGGGAAGGAAATCAGATGGCTGATTTTCCAAAACAACAACAAAAAAAACCCAACAAAAAACTGAAGAAAAATAGAAGACTTTTCCTCTTAATAAGACCCTAACTGAAAGCACTATTTCTACCTTTTCATATAGAAATTGGTAGGAGGTGATTCAATAGACAAGAATTTAAAACCTGAGTAACACCATCCTATTCTGCCCCCAGACTGGGCTTTTCATGCACTTGTGCAAATGTTTATTTATGACTGGGATGCTCACCATTGTGGTATTCTTACAAAGGAAATGTTTTATGAGTTGTGGGACTTTTTCCTAATTATATAGTATATGTATAACACTTTTCCCTAATTATCTGTATGCTGTTTCTCTAGTTTGTTTTTATCATCTTATACACGTGAATGTCTCTTGCATGAGAACAGGAACTGAAGTTCACCACTGCCAGGGTGTGTGTGTATATGTATATACTTAGGTATATATCTCTATGTATATTTGGTTATACATATCTACATACATAGACATTTTGAAAACTGCCTAAATAATGTACAGAATTTCAGTGAGCTATTGCAGCAATTCTCAGTGGAATACATCTCCAGTAGCAAACACTTTCACAGGTTACAGGGTCGGTACAAATCAAAGATATGGAGGTTAACAACAGGAAATAGTACTGAGCAGTTGTTCAAAGAGCATCTTAAGGTGATGAAATGGGTTTATATAGTAGTATACAACAATATTAATGGGGCCATTAAATTGTCCTGAAGGCATAAATGCACAGTAGTCACTCTAAAGAAGAATAATATAATCTGGCTTTTTACTCAAAGGATTTACTCAATATTTGTGATAAACATATACTTGGAAAAGATGTTATTGTGCTATGCATGCAATAAAAAATTTAGATACTTTACTCAGAAACAGCACTTGCTTATGAACATCTCAAACTCTTAGCAAAGTAAAATATTTTAAGTATACACATTCTTGGAGAGTAGGAAATGTCTCGGTTTTGCAGAAGAAGAAACTGAGGCAGGAACTTGATGTCTTCAGGTTTAGTAATCTAAAATGAAGCACTTTCATAAGCAAACATATGTTTCCTTTTTTTTCAATTTTCATTTCTTTTAATGCACTGACATCACATTTTTGTAATGCATAGATGTATACAATTAGTATCTTCTTTATTATTTTAAGGAATACACAAGCAGTGAATACACATATCTATATAAAAGATAGATATATATACAGAGAAAGATATACTTTTTAAAAGAACCTTTTAATTACTTGTAAATTGGGTATTTGGGGTTGACAGTGTTTACGGGGGATTAAGTATTAAACCAAGTAATGATATATTCTATCAGATAGTGCATTAGATGTGTAACCCAGCACTCACCTTCTAGGACATCAGATTAAGTGCATCAGACTGGGGTCAGATTCCTTGTTGTGCTGTGGTGTTTCATCATGCAATTCTGTTTATCTTTCTCTAAAAGAGAAAACATTTTTATTTACAAATGTGAGGATAATTGAGGAGAAGAACTGCATGAAAATATTTTGTTTAAAGCATTATTTTAATTTTATGATACTAAAACAAATAGTTGTATTCCTTAACTATGATATTTCATGTTGCCTGTATCTTTATGGCACTTGCATTTCAAGAAAACAATTCCCCAGTGTATGCTTAAAATAGACATACTTTCCCTATTTTTAAAGAAAAATCTTCTTTTGAGGTTTTTTTCAGTTTCAAAACATACTAATGTGGGAAACTGCTTTTCAGACAATACATGTGGCCTGCAGATGATAAGTCCATATAAGAATAATGAAATTAAAGCTGTGAAATTGTATTGAGAGCATTACTGTCTCAAACAGCTTCTGAATTTGGCATCATCACATATGAAGCACAGAAGCACAAACAACGGTTTGAATTTAGAATTCAAACCTTAGATACAGTACATAGGTCAGGATGTAAAATTACCTGTCATAACACATAGTGAGATAGCAAAAGTATCATGAGAAAAATAGGTTGAGTAGAAAGTAATATTTACATATTAGTAATATTTACATATTAATATATACATATTATTTGCTCAGTGGTTCAAAACCCTATTTGTGGCATGGATGTCTCTTGAAAGATGTGGGGGGGAAGAAGACAAAGTAGAGAGATTTTTTTCCCTTTAATTTTTCTGTCTTTCTGAGTCTCCTCTCTTCTTTTCTTTGATCCATTTCCTTACTAGAACTCATTTCTCAACCACTTCATAATACAGGTTCATAAGAGGTTCATAATCCAGTGGATAATGCACTATACAGCTAAAATGTGTTTTTTCCTATCCTTTTACAAGAAAACTCACACAGTCTGTCACTGTTTAATATTTTACTGCTGCAAAATATTTATTTCTGTGTTGATGAATGCAACCATGACCATTCATCAGCAACCAGAAGACTATTACTTTATTTACTCAACCATTCATTTATTCTCTTTGCTTCCTTTTTTCTGTTCTCCCACATATGAACTAGTGCACTTTCCCAGATGTTACTGTCTGTCTGCATTGTATCTATTCTCATGTGGCAACTTAATCTGTCATTGTCAGTCCACATTTCATATGAGATTTCTTGGTACTGGAATATTGTAATTCCCATCTGATCAGACCAGAAAGCACCTATTTAGCAAACAAGTGCCTTTTTTCCTTTTCCCATGTAAGCAGTTGTATTTTGATATATATATATATATAAAATATATACATGTATGTTATATATTTAGATATAAGTAGTTTGAAATACTTGTGATACTAATGCATAACTTTACCTCATTTTATTTTTCTGTGTCGTTGCTTACTGAAAATTTGTAACCATGCAGCCATCACATGCCTCACTGTTTTCTAAATTTTTTTTGTCCTGTGGGGTTAACCCTGTCCATAAAATATACTAGACTAATGATTTCAGTGATAAGTATTTAGTATCTTAATTTAATGATCTTCCATCAAAATTACTACCCACTACAGTATCTCCCTCAGAGATGACCACTGCTCTCTACACCAGGACTGCTGCTAATGATCTTTCCTCTCTCTTTTACTGTGATGATGGCAAATGACTTAATTTTTTTACATTTGGCTGCACAGCTGAATAATGAAGTAGCATCAGGTGAAAAAATTTATTCACCTTAAAACTGAAATAAAGCTTGTGCAGAATGGCTATATTTGATACTTAAGGTCTATGGAGAATCATATAAATACAGTTTATATGTTCCTCAGGTAAACTGTGGTAGGTGGAAGCTTCTCACAATACTATTTGCACTGTTAGTTTCAGATTTGAAGCTTGCAGAAAAATTGCTCTAAACTTTACATACCAGATAAAATGTAAATGTTAACTAAATTCAGTCGAAACCTAGCTGTTTAGCTAGTAAAATTTTCCAGACAAGGAAGAAACTTGGGATGGAAAAGGTAAAAGAACAAGAAATCCATACAGATGTTTGAAATGAGGGCTGCTGTCTGCTTTCCAATGAGCCTTTCAGCTCAGTCCACTACAGAGAAGCTGCTATTCTCAGCTTGCCCTAGGCTGTGATCCTAATTGTCTACACCTTGGCCCTTACTTCCTCTGGTGCTGAAATGATACCAGGCTTCATTCTGTTTCTTGGAAGAATCCTGGGGCAGCCAGAGAATGGGGCACATTGTGGAAAGCCATGTTCCTGCATTCAGAACATGAGTAGCATGTCTGCACTGGAACCAGCACTGAGGGGCAGAGCCTGGAATCCTGCTGCCCCACAGCATGCACGTAGCTCTCAGTCGCCCAGGCTGCTTGTGACAGAAAATCTCTATGCCAAAGAAATTAATTTAATGTTTTTCTGTGAGTGGATCTTTTAAACTCGGAATCAGATAGTACTGATGTTTGCAAGATGGCCTTATTAGAGGCTATTTATTTCTGCATAGGAGGGAACTGTGTAGATTGAAGTCACAAAAAAGAATTACAAAACCTAATTTATGGATTGCTCCAACTGGAATGCACATTTCTTCCAGGCAGACAGACTTTTTTTCTTGCTGTGGTTATTAGCTTAATGAGGGGCATAGTCTCATTTCATCTCGTTTGGAACTTCTTTTTTACAGCTTGGTCAGTTTGTTTTCATAATGCTGGGGCTCATCCAGCTGGATTTGGGCCCATTCAGGCATCATATTGCTCAACTAGTTTTATGGTAGTTTATGGGTCTTATAGTTTACAGTGCTGCCTCTTCTTTAGACATTATAATTTATGATATTTAACTTGTCAAAGTGGCTTCTAAATGTGCCTTTTAAAAACACAGCAACCCAAACCACCACTAATGCATACCCTTTGCACATTCACATATTCAGTATTCATATTTTGACTAGTTTGCTTTGCAGCATTGGAAAGTTTATTCAGCTGCATGAAGCTTAGCAGAGGTTGTTCTCTATAAAATTGTCCTTTCCTTTATTGTGCCTAATCCAAAATTCTTCTATCAAAATCCTTGACTCCTTCTTGCTATCATATCCTTATCAGTAGGGAAAACGAAATTTTTTAGCTGCACTTAACCGAGGGTGTGACTTCATGCAAAATTTGGCCCTTGGTACTTAATTCTCTTTCTTGGCTCTTAATACCTAGTTGCTCCCATGTCTCTTGTTTGATTCACAGTGTTTCTTTTTCACACACATTCTCTCTCTAAATCCTCTGTTTTCTAATTCTTGACTCTTGTCCCCATCATCATGAGGTGTTCCCCATCAGATCTGACTGAACAGCATTCTGCACAACTGTGATTTAAGTGAATGAAACACCAGGGACTGTAATTACTGGTGCTCTCAGCATGTTGAGACATGTACTGGCAGCCCCTAAAATGGTTAACCCACTGCATACATGCTGTACAATTTAAGCATGCTAGATCTCAGGCAGAGTCTGTTAAACAACTAATTTGCATAATTAATTTGAATAACCGGGATATTTGATTAAATATGAAATCTACAAAAAGTATTTTCTGTTCAAAAAATTAAAGATTAAGATATTCTCTAAAATGTCAAGGAGATTTTCACATCAGGGGCAGAGGTAAATTAGCAGACTGCAGAGACATTTATAAAGAAGCACTGTTCTTCACACTAAAGCTGTAAGAATATGCCTCAAATAAAACTGTATGCGATATAAATTATATGTCTTAGGACAAAGGAAAGAAACTTAAGCAGTGCATAGGTGTGAGCATAAAACACTTGAAGATCATAGGAAAACCTATGCAGATGTGCTGGCTTTTCTTGAATTGTTTAACTTAAATTATATGTAATCCAGATGAGAACAACTATTAGTGATAATTTAAAAATAATATATATTTTATTTGAATTATACCTAAAGGATATAAGAACATATAATAAAACTGTATAGATATAACAGTCTTTACTCCAAACTTGTATTGTCTAAATGGTATCAAGATACAATCCACAGGTGAATGAGGACAGAAATAAGAGAGGATAAAAACAAACAAACAAACAAAAAACAAACAAAAAAACAAGTTAATGCTGTAATTTACTGTGTAAATTAATTGAGAAGGGTACTTTTGAGGTTTCAAGTCTAGATTTTGGTATTGAAATAGCCCTCGGAGATATGCATCACCACCACCTCCACATTCAGATTATGGTGGAAAGGAAAACCAGCAAACTGGATCTTCTAGGCATCCATCTCTCAATAAAGGTATAGTCCAGATTAATGAAATTTTGTCTGTATTATCCTGTTTCTGATAATAATTTTCAATTTCTGTGACATTAAACCATCAAAATTAACTGGAGTTAATGTTTTCAAGCAAAAATCTCATGAGAGACATTACTAGATATTCTAAAAAAAATCCACACAAAATATATTTACTAAACTGTTTTAACTACTTAGTATGGATACTTTATTAAATTTCATCAGTCTACTTAGTGCTGGAAGCATATAACACTGAGATGTTCATCTGCCTCAGGAATCTTGACATAACAGTGCTCCAGTATTTGCCCATTTATATTCAACTAATGTCTAGGGATTGTTAAAAAACAGTGTCACATTTACAGAGAAAAATATCTATACCACTTTGTAGCAGGGTGAATCTAAAAAAAGTAATTTATAATCTTGTAATTTAAGTAATAAACTATACAGAGTTTCTTCCTGTGGGCAAGAAATAAATCTAAGTTTACTTAAGCGGTACTGTATTTTCACAGTTGTTTTCACCTGACTGATATGTGTAGATGCCAGTCTACTATAGCCTAATGACAGAAAGGAGCTTCATAGGTCATTCCAATTCTTTGAGCCTCCTACTAAGTTCTTTTGTATAAGTCACTACTCCTTGCTACTCTTGAAGAAGCCTGGAGCAAACTTTTTAACCTCTGTTCGCTGGCGTGTACACCCAGGAGAATGACTGTTACTATGGAACAAAGGAAATTGTGAGGTTGGACTTATAGACAACGAGAATCATTAGGCAGATTTTCCATCCTGAGCTTATTGAGTAAACAGAAGACTGTTCCAACTGGAGTTAGAGGGACTAGTCTGCCAGCATCTGGATCTCAGCCAACCAGGTGCCTCCTTTTTCCTTTCTGGCCTTGCCACATGAGTAGAAGTACTTAAATGCCTTGTGCTTGGGTGAAATAAGATAGCTGACTTATTTAAAAATTAGATCTATTAAACTGCCAGAATGAAACTGGAGTATTACACACACCTATAAATACTTTCAAATTTACTCTTGTATTGAAATACTGATTTACACATAGTATTTGGATGATATTTTTACATGCTATACCTTCAGTGAACCCCTCAGTACTCTGTTGATGCTTACACAGTGGGATCCCAATAAATAATGATCAGGTGGATGCCATAAGAATGGATTTTTCTTTTATTTATTACCATACAGAAAATAAATAGCCTGTAAATATTTTAATGAAGATAATTTTTAAAAGTATGGTTTTCAATAAAATATAGATTCTTTATTTTTATTTTACCTTTTATTGACACACAAAGAAATTAATTTTATTCTGGAACAATAAATTTATAAACCTTGGTGTTTATATGCATATTTCAGTATTGGATGAGATTGTTAGAAGTAACAGCTAATCTTCTTTATGTAGCAGGGTGCTGAGTAGGCTTAAAAGTCTTTTCCTTCCAGAATGCAATGTAATTGTAAGATGTGATTACAACTGATTATAATCAATCAGCATAGTCTTAAGTGTAATTTATATTGCTGCAGCTGTGGTTAGATTAAATCATCATATGAAATACAATTTCTCCAAGATATGTAAAATTACTTGAACAAACCCAAATACAGTAAACTCATAATGCCATAAATACAGAGCAAACGATGCCAATTACATAATAGTTTAGGGCTGTGTGTATCACAAAATAAGTTTTCCCTTGCAGAGTATGTTTCTGATTCAAGGCACAAAATTGTCTTTTTGTTATAGTGACAGGACAATCTTTCTGGCCTTTTGAACTCTTCCTTATACCATCTGTCACATATAACTACCAGCACCAGAACTACCATAGTTAGTAAAAGCTCCTTTGAAACAATAATAGAAACAAGGTATGAGGATTTACAGAGCAGCATGTTTTAGTAGGATAAGGCCCATTCTAGCTGTCAAACCCTGCTGAGTTCTCATTGCAAATCTGCTAAATGGATTTATTCAGTTTCTTACCTTCCATATATAAGCCCAGGTTGTAGCTTGGAAGCTGAAATGCAGACTCTGCCAGCTTTGCTCCAGCTTGGATGGAGAGCTCCAGCAGTGACCCAGGGCTGAGCAGGGGTCAGGGCTTGCTGCCAAGGGCTGTCTGCTCCCAGGGGCTGGCCAGAACAATTTGCCATGGCTGTTTTTCTCTGTACCCAGGCAGTTTCTCAGTACCTGTGTTTCAGTTGCCTTTCTGACCTTGCTGAAGGGTTAACCTCAGCTTGGCAGTCTGCAAAGTGGCAGTAACAATATTTCCTGCCTTTGCGAGGGACATGGGGTGAGGGCTAATGGAACAGTTTTTCAGTTCTTTCATTTTGGCACACAACTTCAGATCAGAGAAAATCTCACCAAAGAATATTTTGTCTGGCGATCTGAAACTTCAGCAGGACAAATACAATTTCTAAACTGTACAGCATATATATACACACACACACATAAAAGCCCATGCTCATTTGCTGTTCTTTTAAAAGACAATACTTTAGCTTTTTGGCTTTTATATCAGGGGAAGGTTATCAACTATCTCTTCCCCAAAATAATAGAGTATGAAATTTATTACTTAAATAACTGGTGCTCAAAATAAAGCTCTTTTCTTAGCTTCTAAGATTCTGAATTCTTCCCTGGAAACCATTTTGTCCAGTTTACTGAGATTCAGAAATAATAATGTTAATTTGTGTGCATAACATGGAACTTGGTTCAGATCGGTATAATTTTCAATTAAAAGGAAAATACATCTATTCCCATTAGGAAAAATAAAACCCCAACCAAACCCAAACCCCCAGCTCCCTGTGGCTTCTAGTAGGAGAGTATTTTATTGCTCACTTTCCTTCAAAACTAACATGTCATGACATCAGTATAAAATTTAAGAGAACCTCGACAGCAGGAAGTTAGTTAAGATAGAATCTAAATAGTTTGTAGCAGTCATGTTTTTTATATTTTGAGTATGAACTTCAAATTTCTCTAGCAATTAACTTCTTTATAAAAGAAATTAATGTTCTTGAAATTATGATACATCATTAAGATTTTGTACCCTAATTTTTCATGCGTAATGAAGGCACATCAAAAAGAGAGTTAACAAAAATATGTGTTTAATAGTCTGGAAACTGAGCCTATTTAACTCATATTTCTTAACAGAAGAACAGAAGAGCTGTGAACTGTAAAAATGTATAAAGTAGGATAAAAATGTATTATTCTTATATCGATTTTTTTTAACCCATAATACAGATCATAAGCTGATAGTATGTTTCCTCTGTATTTCTATCTGTGCTCTCTCTGTACCCATAAGATCTTCATTGATATCCTTAGTTTATGGGCTTGATCCTCTCAATGAATTTCTGTGACACTGAATAATTTAATTTTGAACCATAATTACTTTAATTATTTGCTATTCAATTTTAATTTAGACATAATAGTTTTTAGTGCAGTATCTGAGAATTACCAATTGTGTATCAAGGATCATAAAAAATGTCTGTTCTACATATTTGTTGTTAAAAACATAGATATTGGAGAAAACCATACAAAATTATAAGATAGGTAGACCCCTAACATATGACCATTTTCAAAATAATAAAATTGTATCAAAATATATGTAATCTAAAAAAACACATCAGGAACCAAAGAACTACGAATGTTAGCTTCCACTGAAATATTAACCTGTATTTCAATATGAATGGTCTATACCAAATGTGGTTTTTCAATAATGTGAAAATATTCATACAAGTGAATCTCACTTATATGAAAGTATATTCACTTATATGAAGTATTATTCTAAATTCCACAAATTTCTCAACCACCACCCTCTGATATGATTACATTTTTAATTAATTTTAATAGAAATATTTTTTAACATGCCATTTTCAAACCTAAATCCCTAACTATGTTTATTTTTAATTTAACTACACTGTACCAAATATGGCATAATTTCAACTTTTAAATTTTAGTGTTCTTCAAATTTCGAGTTATAAAAATTGTTTTTCTTATTCAGTAACAAGTCAGTGTTTGAGCCAAGCACCTGCATATGAGAGCTCCCAGAGTTGCTCTTTACACAGTTTTCAGTTAGCTGACTTTAAATTACTTCAGGTACGGAAAAAATCTATTTTACTGCTTTAAAAGGAGAGGTCAGTATAATGTCAGCCAATAGACAGAACCCTTATATATAAAATAGGTTTTTTATGTTTTTTATTTTTATATTAATGGTGTTATGCTTAATGCATTCACTTTGATAAGAGTCTAAACTACTGCTAATCTCTTTACCTTCCATTTGTAAATAAATTCTGGTCAAATTAGAGAACTATAAAATACATACCATTCCCACTTAAGTTTCCTTCTCTAAATAATCTAATAGAACTCCAAATATTACTGGAGTTGTAAACCAGATGCTATTTTTTAATACCCTCAGCAAGGGGATACAAGTAGGCTAAGGCCAAACTTTCATCATGGGCTGCTAAGAACGCCTTCAGGAGCAGATGGCAGACACGGTGCATAAACAGACATGGGTCCACTATTAATAATAATGGTGAGAATAAGAGTAAAGGGCATGCAGAAACAGCCTGATTATTTAATTCTGCCTGTCTGGATCTTTAGTTGCCTAAATAATTTTAAAATCCACTCTGAAGAGATGCATTGTTAATTTTTATGTGGATGCAGCACTTGACTATCAGTTCTCAAATGTTCATCAAGATTCGGGCAAGAAGTTCCATTCATGAAATCTAGTTCTAAGTACTCAACCAGGGATATATTTATTAAATCTGTTCACTAAGCAGCTAGATTTTCTTTAAAAATAGCACAAATCTATATTTAAATAATTTAATTTATCTCAAATATGGAATGACTTACTATAATATTAGTAATGAAATAAAATAGATTTTTTTTCCCTTTAAACATTGATATTCTGGGCGCAGTTCAGAAGTTCTTTCTCTGACTCTCAAAAAGGTGACTACAGTAGATGTTTGGTGAATTTTAAGCCTAATATTCCTCAGTTAATAAGAAGAAATAGATCCCTAAAAAAAATTCACAGTAAATTCTTTCAGAAGCTTCTTGCCTAAGTTAATAAAAATATCACAAAAGAGTTATTTTTCTTGTTTAAAAAGGACTAATGAAAAACAGTGAAACAATAATGACAAAGGAAAACAGTGTAATTTTAGAACTGTTGAAATACTCTTAGCTATAAGTACATCTTCTGTGATCTTAAAACAATTCCTATTTATCCATAATAGGGTCAGAACCTCCTACTTGTTAATTATATTAAAAATCCCTTAATTATCTTTCACTCAATTATCTTAACATTTTCAATGTCCAGCATGACATTTAGATAATGAACATAGCATTTTAGTGGTATCACTAATACCCACATGGAT
Organism: Phaethornis superciliosus; assembly: GCA_023637945.1. NCBI lineage: Eukaryota > Metazoa > Chordata > Aves > Apodiformes > Trochilidae > Phaethornis > Phaethornis superciliosus. The sequence continues at coordinate 17,854,181 of JAJQWJ010000009.1, read as the reverse complement.
TTACTTAGCAAGTGCTCAGGTCTCTAATTTTTAGAGGGTCTTAGAAAAATAAAATCAGCAGGACATATGTATTATCAATATTGTTCAAATCAGAAGTAGAATAAAGTTTTTCATAGAATAATAGTAATTAAATTCTCATATCCAGTTTGTAAACCAGTAAACCCTATATTCAAATGTGAGAAGCCAGATCCAAAGCTGATTTGCATTGACTCAGACTTGTGTTAAGCACCATAAAATTTAGATGGGGCCTTTATTATTATCTTCAGAAAACTAATCAAGTGCAGAAATTATAAAAGCCATTATTTCTTTAATGCATCTTATAACTTGGATTCATAGTTATTAGATGTATAAAATAAATTACATAAATAGCAGCAATGACCAATAACAAAATTTATATTATTACACCACTAATTGTCACCAAGAATGAAAAAGAGGGAAAGTTAGAATCTTAAAATATGTTATTGTCTATCAGACATACCTATTGCTAAACCAAAGGAATTATATAATTAAAATCACATTGGTCCAGATTTAAAGAAGAGAAGCTGTAGATTTATAACACATTTTTGAGTTAATTTCATTTTTTTTCTTGAAGCATGTGTAGAAAAAAACTTTATATAAGCAATTATAACTCTTGATTTGTGCATCCTTTAAATTTAATTTTGAATTTAGAAAAAAAATAGCAGGAAGTCCAGTTATATTTTTTTAAATGTTGTGAAATACGGTGCTTTACAAAGAATAAAAATAACACACTCTATGATATTTTAGTAATTTTTGAGCGTGTTCCTCTGCTACTCATTATAAAGGTGGTTTTCCAAATTTCATGAATCATGGAACATAACCTAAACCTTGACCTCTATTTCTTTGAAATTAAAGCATTCTTTGCCATTGCCACCATGGCAAACTGGTGACTGCTTTATTGACAGTGCAAACAGCACTAAATCCTCAGACCACAAGATTGCATGAAAATAGAAATAAAATGTGCTTGTGGGAGGTATTACATATCCTAAGGAGGCAATGTCATTTCAAAACATATTTAAACCACTGTAATGCCTTGTTCTGTTTAGCTGTCTTACATAATTAAGTGTATTAAGCAGCTTTGTTTTCAAGAACATGAGTATGAAGGTGATGGGTGATGATAATTGAGGTCATAAAAGGATTTCCATTTCACTGCTCTTATAGTTCAGTCACACTTGCACTTGCCACTCAAAGGTGTTTGGCCAGTAATACTACCTTGTTTTGCAGGGCATTATTTATGATTATTTCTTTTTAGCTACACATCAACGATGGAATGCTTCAAATACAGCAGCTTTTCTGATTGTGTTTGTGGTTTTATTAATTACTATGATGAGCTTTCTCTGCAAAGCAAAATCAAAGATGTGCAGCCTTCATTCCTCTTTTCCGTTTTCTAGTGCTTGTTGCTAACAATTAAACAAGTGATACATAGTCAGATACATTTTCCCACAAATCCCAAACTGCAAATGTCACAATGTACCTTGTTACTCTGTTTTTCTTTCCTTGTACAAGACGGGTTTCTCACCGAGCACTAAAGCTCCTGACCAGGCCTTTATGTTCAAATTGAATTGTTATTACTTTCTAAATTGTAACAACTTATTTTTAAAAGGAATGTTTTTGAGATACTCCAAAGTGATTAATGATCATGTTTCACTAGATATTTAAATTTTTCTTTGCTTTTAAGAATCTCTTCATATAGTGAGTCATAGGAACAGATTCACCACCTCATGTAAACAAAACCCCCCTGAACTTTGTAATTTCAAAATAGAACAATAATAATGGAAATAAAGTATTAGCAAACTAGTTAGTACTACTTATACTTCTTAGCAACCTTTTATATATTCTTAACTCTTTTCTCTTTTGAGAAACTCAGTTTTTCTCTAAAGCACATACAACTTTTAAAGTGAAGTATCATCTTCACTTCATGGCTGCCAACTACTAAATTGATACTGAAGTATAGGCCACCTTGTTCCCCAGAGATTGAACTATTTTATAGCCCAGTATGCTGAATATTTACAGAGCAAAATGATTCTGTGGAATGGCTGCACATTAACTCTTTATAGTAGCACTGCATTTAGGACTACTGGAAATCTATAGCAGAGTGCAGATTCCAGCCGGATATTTTATTTTAACCCTCATGCAAACCATTTTATGAAATTTTGTCTTAGCATCTTTCTTGTCTAAAAGTGAACAACACTGAGGTCAGTAATTGATGGAATAGCAGCAGGTTCCTGAATCTTACAGCAAAAAAGGAAGGGTTTGCATGAAGGAAGAAATACATCATGAGAAAAATTAAAGAAGATTCTTTTGTTTTGTTTTGTTTGTGTTTTGAGAGAAGCTTGTATCATTTAAGATGCCTTTTTTTGTCCATAAAGTTATTCTGGGACATCAGTTTGCTGTCTCAGAGCTCCCTGTTTAAAGACTGGCACTATGTATTTGAAGATGTCTGAAACTGTAATAATTAATTCTAAGAAAGAGTCATTTAAAAATATGTAACCAGTGAAACTGAATTAAAACTCTATTACTAGTTATTCAGAACACAGCCCGGATCAGATGTATAATCAAAACTTCATTTCACCTTTGTGGGTAGTGGCAAGAGCTATGCTTTTTAAATATGTAACATTTCCAAAAGATGCTCCTGAGCTTTGTTGTTGTTGTTGTTGTTGTTGTTGTTGTTTTTGTTCTTAAACAGGACTTTCTGACTCATCCCTTCCTTCTGCTCTGCCAATGAGTGGCCATCTCCCTGCTAGGCACTAAATGGAAAGCAGAGTATAAGGACAGACTTTTCAGGGAGAGAGTTTAAGAGCACAGTGCTGTGAACACAGGGTTTGAAAAATCAAGTTTGCTAAGAAAGCAGCCTTTCTTTACCCTCTCTAATTTATGTTGCAAATCTGTTTACAGAAGGTATCAGCTAGAAATTGATGGTATGGAGACACTGAGTTCCATTTCTGAGCCACTAATGGTGAAGAGTTTTTGATTTCCATGCTTGTTCCTAGCTAAATATTTGAATTACACTAATCCTCATTATTTCCATTAGAATGAAATTTGCTGTTGCATAGATTAACTTTTTGTCCCTTATTTATGTAAATTGAAATTAAGTCATTTGTTATTTTGAAAATTACTAGTCAGAGAAGCTTCATTTATACAAGTCTAGAACAGTGAAAATTCTGGTCAAAATTAATTTTATATTGATTGTAAACATTTGTGCTATTATTTGTACTTCAAGTTGTACTTTCATAACACCACCCAGTCCTAAAATAACACAGTAGCAAAAATATACTGTTTATTGTTATTATTCTTTGAAACATTGCTGTGTAGCATGTGTGATTCTTTGATTGTTTTGACTTTAGTCTTGAGTAACTAGGTCCTGAAATATTTGACCATAGTGAAATATTGTAAAGAAATATTAGCAAATCCGGCAGCAGGATGACTAAATAAAAAAGAAAGAAAGAATGAAAGGAAGAAACAAACACACACACCCCAAACCAAACCAACCAACCAACCAACCAAAAAATAACCCACCAGGAATTGAAACTCTCCCTCTTCTGTGTATCCATAGGAAATTCACCACTAATACTCATAAAACTGTGCACTATATAACAGTATTTTTCCATGGTAGAGTTCTATTAAAAAAACCCAGATTTGTCAGGGAGAATTTGATGTAAAAGATCTGGCTTAAATGTGGAATACAGAAAACTTTGTATCTTTAACAGTAGATGGTTGGGCTAGAGTAAACAGTGAAAAGTAATAATGAATGGTAAGTAAGTATCAACCATGGAGACTGATTCAAGTACAAAGCCAAAGGTAGTCCTCAGAATTTCTAAAAGGTGTGACTGTATCACAGTAAAATATATTTTATATCTTCTCTGTGTATTTTATACATTCTAACCTCAGGTCTCAAACTGATGCTTTTTCGAAGAAGGGAAGTGTCAGTATTTTTTAAAGTTTCTTTAAGTTCTTCACTTCTGACTCTTTTAACTATTGCTTTTAAACTAAACCGCTTATGTGCATTTGGCCATCTGTACTTTTTACCTGACCATGTGAATTCAAAACAATCACTTATTTAAACAAATAATCCTATGAGAACATGAGTTAGTACTACATGAATGGGGACAATGAGGTCACAAAAAAGTATTTCTCAATGCTGAGTGCTTGCAAAATGTAAACTTACACATTATTTGATGGAGACAAACCCTGCATCCTCCCCACCCTGCCACCAAAACCTTGCCATGTACAACCAGTAAATTGCATACACAAATCTCAATTAACAGTAAGAGGAAGGTCCAAACATGGATGGCAGATGTTGGATCATTTCATATTCCAGTGGAAGGTTATTGAAATTGATAGTAATCAGAGCACTATGAAGACTAAACTATAATAGAACATTAGCCAGCATAGATTTATCCCGAAGTCAATATATTATTACTGAATGATGTTAACAGTGTTTGCAGTTGTAATTTCTGATTTTCATTATTATATGCTTTTTCCCTACTGTTATGCAAACTTAAATGCATAGAAGCAGTTCTTATGACACACAATGTTTGTAAAAGTTTGCAAGGAACTCATAATGGTCCTTATGCTTCTGGCTGTGAAATTGTTTCTTCTTCCTTGGACCATGAACATAAGACATTAAATTAGCTGGGACTTCCTATATGCCACTGTGGGTGCAAAAAAAAAAAAATCAAGATGTTATCATATTCATATATATCATGTGAGAAAAGAGAGAAAGATACAAGAGTTGTAACAATTTTCACCTAGGTTTTGCTGTTTCCTTCCTATATATTTTATCAGTTTGTTGGGGTTTTTTTCTCTTTTCCATACTTCGGAACAGAGACCTTGTTTGGTGATTATGTTATCTGCTTTACCATGTGCATGAATGAAATACAAGCATAATATCTGAATGTCATAACTAAAGGATATTAATGTTTAAAATATATTTTAAAATCACTGTATGTACAAAATGGACATGAGCTGATGGCATTGTGCTTGTGGTGCAGAATGAAATGAGGAAACAATTGTTTAATCTCTCTTTGGTGGCCTCTGTTAGAATGCTGCTTATGGCCCTGTCATCTACCTTCCAGTTTCAATAGATAGTCCCCAAGAATATGGGAAAAGAGCAGAGGCCAATGATCAGTACCTACAAACAGGTAAGCAATGCATTGAGAGTATATATACTTTTTGTGAATACATTGCAATACCAGAAAGTCAGAGCTTTGTGGTTCTTTGAAATGCTTGAAAAGAGAACTGCAGAAGAAGGATGCTGTAATCCACAGTCACCTGAGATGGATCAGGAATTTAAGAAATTCAATCCTTGACCAAACAGGTAATCCTTATTTCCCAGGTGTCAAGGGCAAGAAAATTTGAAAAAGAAGCAGAAATTACAGTCTTATCCGCTCAGAAAGAAACAAATGAACAAGTAGAATAAATTATTTTTTTGTTGGTTACAAAGTGTAATGTATTTGTTTTTGTTCCTGACCCTAAAAAGAAGAGTACAGTAAAGACAGGCAATTTTTAAAATTGTAGCATAAAATGCAGCAGATATTAGCATACAAGCATTTTTATAGATACATTTACTTGTAAATTACTGTAGACTAACAATGGTGCTATCTTGCTCTGACAATGAAAATTCTCACCTGAGCTGTTGATTTGACTCTTGAGAATAGGCTCTAGTGCCTGTGTGTGGTGTTTGTAGGTCAGGCATTTCATGGTCAGCTTTGGCCCCTGATTCTAATGGAAAAAACGCTGAAGTATTAATTACTAGCAGCACATTTTTCTACTCTGGCAGTTAATCTCCCAGCAAACATACTTAACTACAATTAAAGTAACTCTATTGCCCCTTAATGCAAATTACCAATTAGGTGGGTTTGTGCCCTCAAATAGTGTCCTACCAATATAAGAAACTAGGTTTCTTATACTGGTTTAAACTAGGTTTCTAAACCACCAGGTTTAGAACAATTCAAAACTCATTGAGGCTATATTTTACAAAATATTTGATGTGAAATGTGCTGTCACACATTTTGCTTAGATTAACATTGATATCAACCACAAAAGAGCATGGAAGATATATAAAATTTCTATTTATATTAATTTAATTTATTATAAACCACTGAAGTTTAGGGGACAGAATTAGTATGGATGGAAAAGCAAATTATCTGATATGGGGAAAAAAAACCTAACATTCAGCATTTAAAATGTTAAGGAAAAAACAAAAACACATTGGTGGTGCTTATTATTTTTGGATAAGATATGATTTCAAAGGAAACATCAAAATGCCTCTATGGGCTAGTGTGCTAAGGTAGGAAGACGGCTGCTCTTGATTTCTAATGCCTGAAGTCAGGTCAGGAATACCAGCTGTGATAAATTGTAAAACAAGTATGTATAGTTTGACAAGCCAAGCAAGGATTTGCTTTCTGGAGTCTTTTAAATCTTTTGTTCTTTAGTTCTGTCCCTCAAAATCTCAAAGTTAGCTAAACAGAGACCAAGATCAGGCATGGGGATTGTAGCAATACTAAAGCTTGTGCTACCCTTTGTGTGTACACTATTTCTCATCCTAAATCTTCAGCTACTGAAGCTAAACAGAAACTGTTGAACACCATAATCCTGATTTGGGAGGAGGAATACGAATGCAGACCAGTAGTAACACTATACTACCAGTAACTAAAACAAGCTTTCCTCTCAAAAAATGTTGTTATATCTACAGAGAGATTACAATAATTACACTCTATTAGGATTCTTTTATCATTTAAATTTTTTGCTATGATAAAAGAATAGAGTCACTAAATGTAACTCTGAGGAATTTAGATGAAGAAATTATTTGGAAGAAATGTGTTTCTGAGAACAAATCCAGTAGCTTATCTGAGTATTTCCCACATAAATCCAAAGCATTTGTGTGTTACTACTGTATTTTCTCATGTATAACCTTACTATAGCCAATATTGCTTTTAATTCTGTTCTGTAGTGTAATGGTACTCTTTTCTTCTGAAAGGATAATAGATCAGGAAAGGTGGCTTCTGAAGTGTTTAAATTAAGTTTTTCCAAACACATGTAGTTGAACTTAAAAAAAAAACATTCACACCTTATGGAGATCTATAGAACCATAAGTGGTGTGTGTCTGCTTTGTTATCCACACCTGTGTCTGGGCACTCAGCAAGTGCATCTATTCAAATATAACGGGCCAAAATTGACAGTTCACACTGGGGGGAGAGGATGTAGGACTTCTTATGCAGGATCTGGGTTTTCCACACATCTCTTCCAGAGAAAAAATCACAGTCCCAAAGTTCAGCTACTGGAGAAGAGACTGAGAGAAAGATCCATCACAGTGTTCTTGAGTTTTATGAGGCAATCAGTATATAGGAAAACCTGAAAGAGACTTTGAAAAGTCTTGACATGTACACAGGACTGCTAATTTTAGCAGCAGAGTTTTGCTGCTGAATACTGGTATACTTAAATAACCACCATAATCTCCTCCCTTATATACATGCTTATGTGCATCCACTCACAGGTCTATAGAAAAATTAAAGTCATGTGCAATTAGTCTCCTTTTATGACACATTACTATTTTTACAACATCAGGTTTAAAAAAATCAGTCTTAAGGTGGTTTAGATCTATAGCCTGGGCTTTTAAAGTCAGTGACAGATAGCGAATTGTTCCTTTAATGGTAACAGAATTTGACTCAAGTTTGAGAAGATGCTCTAGACCCCTATATTTTTAATATAACAGTATGAATAATAAGGATATCCAGAAATTAAGCAAATGAAGCAGCTTCTGTAAGATGGAAATCAGTCATTCCTTATTTCTCCATTCCTTTGTCTTTAGTATTGAAGCTAGGTGTCTTACAAAATAATTTAAGAAATTAATGCAGCTTCTGTTTGACATTCACTTTGTCCAGCTACATATTTATCACACTTGTGCCATGCACAATAGAATATTTTAAAAAGCCATTGTTTAATGACAGTATGCATTCATAGCTCTGGTAAAACCTTGATGCTATTTTATATATTATTAATACAGTTTGAAAAACTTTAAAAAGTCTTATTGAAAAGGTTGCAAAGTTCTAGGGCCCAAAGTACATTCACAAAATATTGTTCCTTGTAGAGTTAGGTTTTCTTGTGTCTGTACCTTGTTCACCCTCTAAATAATACTTGTGAAGTATAATGCCTCTATAATAGACTGAGGAAAACACTGAGCAGTCCTGGCTACACATATCTGTCTTCCATATGCTGACTTTATTTTCCATTCATAATTTGACTGTCCAATAAATTTGACTGTTTGGGAACATTTAGGTATTTACCTCTGGAAGGATTCAGTGAACTTCCTTGGTCATGAGAGAGATATAAAACTTTCCCTTGTGTGGATTGGAGGAAATTCTTGGAATCTGAGTTCTGTAAATCAGGTTTAAAGGTGGTTTATAAGTGGAGCTGGTATAAGCAAAGCATGCGTCCACTGGTTTGGATAGCTGGCATAAGGTAAAATCCTTTTGCCTGTCCTAAATGAGCACTTCTGCTGCAATAAGCAGGAATTATTTATGTACTCATTATCACATTTAGATTTGTAGTGCTTGAATCCACACATGTAAGCACATTTGGAAACTCCTTGTGGCAATGCAACATATTGCCACCTTTCTTTCAATACTGTTTTGGTTGTGTTACTTTGATTGCTTTCTTAAAGATCAATCATTCTTAATCAACTGTATTTATATGATTATTTAAATGATACCTAGTTATGCAATTAGTAAAAGTGTTTAGTTATCATCTGTTTTGAGCACTGAGTTACAATTTGAAAATTTAACTGGCTTATCTTATGGATATTTAAGCATCTTTCTCAGGTACATGTGCCCCGTTTTTTCTAGTTCTACTAAATCATGACAAAAATTACAAAAATGAACATACTTCTTGAGGGAGTTTTGATGAAAATATGTCTACAGATATAGTAAACAAGCCCAGAGGATGGATCTGGGCCACAGTTATCAGATGTATATTGTACTTCCCACCTAGACACCATGATTCAAAACTGAGAGGCAGGAACTCCTGCCAAATTGATTTTGTTTCAGAACTGCGTAGAAGTGCCCTTATAATGACTCAAAGATTAAAGTCTAAAATTTTGATGAGGATAGTTTCATTGCAGTAGGCATAGTTTAACTTACGCTACCCAGTGTAAATGAGACTAGGATTAGATAAAATGAACCTACTTTATTTCCAGTGTTTATTACAGTGTTGAATCTGATAAAACACTTAGCATTGATCACTGGGGATGTGGAAAAGCATGCAAAGGAATACAGGCAGTAAATGCTAAATGATTAGATTTTTTTCTGCAAATGTATCACATTTCAGAAGTTAAGTGGGAAAGGGAAAAAATTCACTGAACATTCACCTTTGAGATTAGATAGCAAATTTCATTCTCAATGTAATCATGTCCAAAAATCCTTCTGTTTTCACAGCTGCATGCCACTGCACACCATTTAAACTTTGCATTTCAGCGCTGGAAAAGAACAGAAGGTTAAAATGTGTGGAAAAAAGAGATTGTCTCATCTACTTGCCAATACTGGAATTAAAAGAGGCCTCACAGAGGCTGTGAATATAATTAAGCATCATTTTAGAGGAAACAATTTCCTTTCTATTTCTGTGACAAATTCTTGGAGTACAGACATTAAATACTGGTTGGATGAAGAAAGCTTAGAGTGAGTGGACACATGTAGTTCTATTCTTACTACTTGCTAACCAAAACATCCAATCTAGAGAAGGAAAAGGTGAAAAAAAAGTAATGTGTTGGTGGTATAACCCAGATCCAAATCACCGTTTCTCAGAACCCAGGAGATGGGGGTGATTCATATCCAGAGCTCTTCCTGGGACTTTTCCTATAATGGTTCAGTCCAAGTCCCTGTACTTTATGACTGATATGGAAGTCTCAATCTAACACTGAGCCATCCTTGGTAAGTTATTGAAAATCTGACTGCAAAGTCACTATTTTTTTTTTTTTTTTTTTTTTTTTTTGATGACACTTTCTCTAGAAAGAAATGTCAAGGTCTTAAGAAGGTTAGCATAAACATAAGATAAAAATTAGTTTGTCTTTTCTGCTGTTCAAAAGTCCAGCTGACAAAAAAATTTCTTCTTTTAAACTTTATTTCCAGCAATATTTTCTGAGTCAACTTGACCATTTCCCCTTTTGATATGAAAGTAATACTGTAAAGAGAAGGCACTGAACCAGAAAACATACATTTGGTCTCTCTGATTTCTAGTATTCACGACCAATTGAATGCTTATAGAAGTCAGTGAAAAATAGTCCTATTTGACTCACTCCTCATTTTAAGCTATTTACAATACAGAGTATGCTGACTAGCACTTTCTTGTGCTGTGTGAAAATATTAGGTTTTGACTCAAAGATAGCTGTCGGCAAAAAGCTGCAAATGTTACTGAAAGTGTGTGTCTTTGCTCCTTTTTTTTAAAAGAGGAATGAAGAATTTAGTTCACACCAGAAATGATCCAAAGAATATTCTTACAGTCCATTTTTTATTTGATCATAAACTAAGATCTTGAAAGAAGAATCTCACATGTAAATTTCTGTCCTCACAACACATTACTTTTTCTACAAGTTCCATTGCAAAGAACACTATTTGAAGTATCTGTTTTTCTATGCTTATGCTAATTTGTTCAGAATAGTGACTTTTAAACGTTTTTCTTGGATCACATATTGTCTCTTCTTAAAGCAAATCTGATCTTCTTCCATGTGCAAAACTAATGTACATAAAGTCAAATCTTGTGGCATTAGTAAGGGCAAGGCATGAACTGGGAAAGGCAAATTAGCACTTGACTCTGATGCTGTTCTGGCTTACAGAGATTTCTTGTTGGACACAGAGTGATTTCAAACAGAGCAGCATAGTTTGGAGGTGTACAACTACAAACTGAGTCAGAGAAGAAAACTAAGATCTAAACATGACATATATCTGAACAAATTAACTCCAGAAAATTGTCAGAAAGGTACAAGAATGTATGGAAATATTTTCCAGGAACTCTTAAAAAACAGACGAGAGACAAAACCATCACTGCATTAACTTTTATATTTTTGTAACCACCTGCATTAAGAAAAGATTCAGGATCAGAGCCTATTACTATTCATTCCAGAATACATTTTTTAAATTGTACTCTTCTATGTTACCCCTTCAATTTTTATATACATTACTTCTTTCCTGGACACAAAAAACCCTAACTGATCCTGAAGCTGAGCAAAGAAAGTAATTTTTTTTCCCTTAGTTTGGACTAGAAGTGTCCTGTGTTCACAGAGGCTTAAGGAAGTGATGAATCTAGCTCATACCATCTTTTTAAAAAGTTATTTAACTCAGGACATGTGTACTATTATTATCTGATATACAGCCACAGTTGAAGAGACTGTAGTTGCAGACACAACCATGAAGAATATTTTTTTTTATACAGTCATAGTCTTCTGTATTTATTGTTAAGTTCTATGAGATTTATTATTCTCTATCTTTCCTCTGAATTATTTGGATGTTCCGAAGGTTTTGTATGGATAAATGTGTTTACCAACCTTGTTACTTTTTAAATATGTTTTTCCTTTTTCAAAAATTTTAATATTCCCAATAAGAAACCAAGATTATGGAAAATATTTGGTGGGACTTGGCAGTAATGAATGTGGTAAACCACAAATGAAAATATTAAAGTAAATATAAATTAGAACAATGAGAACTTGGAAAATCTGCCCCATAAGCCAACATTTAACTTTCAGAACTCGTAAACTTAAGAGGTTAAAGAGAATTCCATAGCATTTACTACTTTTTAATGAATTTTATTTTTGTTGTTATTTTGAAGTAGTAACAATAGTGATCTAATATGCTTCCTTTGCAATTCAAAATCATTTACTGAATGACATCAGTGTATGTCAGATGAAGATCAGCGTCTTATCTTAAAGCATAATAAACAGCTAATCTTAGGGTTTCTCAATACAAAGATATTTAGAGGGTTTCTACTTTTTTTTTTTCCTGTGTTTTGTTTTGTGTTTTTCATACGTGAGTAGTCCAAGCCAACCTGCTTATTAGATTTTTATAAGATTTAAAGATTTGTTCATATTAACACTTTGAAGCTATTTCCTTTTAATTCACACAAAATATCAAGTGTCACACTGCTGATTTCAGTGAACCTGATGTACATTTTCATGTGAAAAAAAATGAAGGCAAATGATACAATTTTTGTGTTTTCTGCCTGTCTGCATGCCGTTTTTACCCAGGATGAAGTAGAAAATTATTCTTGTGAAATCCTCAATTTATTATGATTACCATTAAACTTCCAGAATTTGTCTTCTCACTATTAATCATACTCTATTAATCAACTGAAACTTGTTCCTAAGGGAACCTCTCTGTCAGGAGTTTTTCTTTCATTGACCATCACTATTAGACTTATTTGAATCAAGAACAGATGAAGAGATTTTATTCCCTAAGTCACTCTTTGATGACTGTTTTTGAAAACCTTGCATTACTTATTACAGCATGTAACCTGAAGGACATATACTGTGCTATCTTTTTTTCTAATTGTCATCATTCTTAGTCTAAATTAAATTATGCTGAAAATTTGTGAATAGGTTTCATGCAGGAAGAGAAAAAATCCAAGTACTCTTGCACTGTGTGCAGGGTGATAGCTTGATAATACTGGCTTCTAACTGAGAGACTTAGTCAAAAAACATTTACTGCTTACCGATAGCAAAATTTGTACAGTAAAAGCAGCAAGAAAGTTTTAAAAGCTATCAGATCAGAAATGCTTGAATTCCTTTCGCTTTTGTATAAAATCATTTTTCTGTCAGCATTTTTTTTAAATTTAGTCAGAAAGAAGCACTAGGAGAAATATTACAGGTAATGGAAAAACGAATAAGAATTAAAGGCTGGAACATAAGCATTACTTTCAATCTTCATAACTCCTTTTTTTGTTTTTTTGAGGATAAATAGTTATATATTCCTTCGCATCTGACAGGAAATTGATAAGAACACTTTAAAAAAGAAGAATAGGAAATCTAAAAACTTTGATTAGTCTAGCATGTGAAATGAGAAAATTTTAATGTGATTTCATTCTAATGTTAATATTTGAGAAGCTGTGCAGAAGCATAGTACACAGCCACACATGCTGACACACTACTCATTTCTCTCTCTTATATTGACAACAGACCCAGTATTAAATAAATGACATAGGGAAAGAAGTAACTGTAAAAATGGAATTATTCTTTTTGGAATGACAGTGACAATTATACTGCCAAAATAAGCCAGAGGTAGAATGGTATAGCAATGCTCTTTATTGAGAGATTAATCCTTTTCTTCTATTATTTTTTATTTTCTTTTTTTTTCTAAGATTTACTACATGTAGAGCTATAATTACTAACAACTTTTTAATGAAAGCAAAATAAATTATCTACAGCTGTGTAAATAACAGTGACTGAACCAAAAAATTAGGAGGAAAACAAGTCTGGGTCAAGAGGAAATATAAAATTTTAAAATCTAGATTAATTTAAGTAGATTAAAAAAATATTTCAATGTGCTTGATGGAAACACAGTATTTAATTTTTTAAAAAATAATTTAAAACATTCCTATCCATTATCAAATTTAACCAAAATTGTATAGGCACTGTATTGCCAAGCAATAAATAAAATCACAATTGTAGAATTTCTCTTTCCTTTCATTCTTATTTCTATTTTGACTCATGCTCTAGTGAAAGTACACCTTTTTCACACCATTTCCTATCACTTCAGAAATAGGATTTCCTGTCTTCCTGTGCAATAATATAGTTCCAAACATAATCTGCCTCTTGTCATAATGTGTTTCCCTTGACAGTTAGACATTACCACAATTATCCCTTCTGTTGGCATTTCAGTCTCTTTTGAACTGCACGGTACATCCAGTTGCCACAACTGTTTCCAAATCATCGGCCAATTTTCTTGCTTAATGTGGTCCATGGAGGGCAGGCATAAATTATCCTGGTTCAGGAATCCTCCATGTATCTGCACTGCAGAATTGTCAGGTGTGTTGTTCAGCATCACATCTGAAAGGCATTCAGAAACTGGGGAGATGACAATGACAGGGTTAAAATGTAAATACCCTGAGAGCCATTCTGGTTATAAAAAAGGGAACTGACATCCCGTAAGAAAATATCCTAAAAGACCTTTACTTTAATGATCCTAGTCATTGTAGCTTGTATTAGGTACATGAACAGGGAGGGACACAATCCTTGGGTTGTGTCCATGATGTCTCTAATAGTCTAAACTGCAACCATACTAGTGAGAGAGAAAAGCCTTGCTGTGCTCAGCAATACGTAGTTCTAGGAGATTTTGGAGTGCATAAATCTAGTGTTAATAAACTCAGAATGATGAGAAAAGAAATCCTTTTGTGGGACAGAAAAATCTTTTGACAGTGGTCCTAAGGAGTGACAGAAAACATGAATGTAGCTTCAAAACCTAGAGATTAAAACCTAGCATATAGACTCCACACAAGTTTAAAACCTCATGCACTGAAGCATATGGGACCCATTTGTAGAAGCTGAATGAAAGTTCTCTGCAGGGGAAGCCACACTGGACCTGAGACGTGGGAATTTTATATTGTCTGTGACAGCATCAGAGTCTAAGTCCTTACACTTTTGACTGAATCCCATGACTTCAATCCTCTCAAAAAATAGAGGATATGTATTTTCTATATAAAAGAGAAAGTATCAATTTGCCTTCCTTATAACTCAGCTATTATTAATTCAACAAAATATTTTGTCTTAAACACAATCATTCTTTCACTGTGAAAAGTAGGTTTAAATAACATTTGCCAAACTTGTACTCAATTTTTTTATCCAGGTCTCAACACATACAAAAGATACAACAAATCTGACTGTAATAATAAATAAAGGTATTCCTTACAGACATGCAAGTCAGATAAATTTTAAAGATTTTTCTTATTGTAACATGAATTCATAGAATTTCCCCAATATGCTGTTTTATCTGGAACTTTGCACTCGAGAGAGAAATGAACCTAATTTAACAAGCAAGTTTGATCCTCCAGAGTTCTTGTGTCATTGTAGTTAAATCACAAATGTATTTTCATTCTTCTGTATAAGTTTATGATGTGTCAGTTTATATGTCTCAGACTTTGACTTTAATATTAATGAGCTAAGTATTTCCAAGAGATAACCTTCTTGAATTTTATTGTATCATCTAATGGCGTCTCTATGGCCTACATATGATCTCTTTGAATTAGTCAGTCTTTGTTCAGTTCGATCTGTAGACAATACGTTTGAGACAAATAAATACACTCAGGGACAATTCCTCAAAACTGCTGACTATAAATATGAATAACTTTGAGAAATATGAATAACTATGATTTTGCATTAGCCAATTATTCATGTAAGGGAAATATTTTATAACAACCAGATAAAATTGTCATTTTCATAAGAATGAACATTTAATGACATTGAACAAAAGTGTTTGCCTTTTTGATAGTTTTGTGTTTTAAATTTTTTTATTTTTTTAAGTTTTCTATTCTTTCTTTTTAAAATAATATATAAATGATTGTGAAAAGCATGGCAGCACACTTAAAAATAATCCTCTAAATTCTGCAATAATGCATCCACTTTCAGTCTCGGAAACACTTCTTTTATAACCACATTTTTTCACAATGTGTTGAAGTAAAAGACTAAAGTATACATTTGGTCTGAGTTTTTTGGGGTTTGATTTTTTTAATCCTTCTCTCTTAAACTATACTGAGGTGGTCACCAGGGTTTTATACATGGAAGTATAACCTGCCTTTTTAATCAAGAACAGTCATATATTTCATGCTACACATCAGAAGCTGCCTTTGAAAACTAATGTTGCTTGTTTAGCTCGGGCCTGATAGATAAAGAAGGGAAGCATACTTCCACTTTTTCAAGTTTTTAAATGAAACAGAAGGTAGACAGCCTAGGGAGGTCCAGGAAAACATTGGGCACTGAAAAACACAAGGGACTTCAGGACACTGAGAAACTTGGACAACCAGACCGCCTTCATTTGGGGTTTTTCCTTATGTTTTCTATGTCTGCTTGACATTTCTTCAAAGTTTTCTTGTGTTTCCCTAAGGTCCTCTTTATGTTTTGTCAGATTGCCTTCTTGCCTTTATACAGAGAATATATTGGTTTTGGTGTTGTGTTTTTAAATGAGATTTTACAACTCTGTTATATGGTGTACATTTATCTGAAATCTAAAAGAATCTGTTAAGCTATCCTTAACCATTCAGTTTATATTTAGTAAACCCAATGCATAATGTGAAACTTAGATATGATATGACAGAAATTAATAGTGGGAGTAAATTGATGAACTAAGTTTGAACAACAGTATTTTAGCTGGTTCTGCATAGAATTAAATTCACATACTGAAAAAAAAAGTTTATGCAAACAAGGAAAAAGCTTTTCACTGCAGTACAATTCTCTTTTTGTAATCATTTTCCCCTTCTCACCTTTAGAATTGTGAGGGAAGCTGCCACGTTTCCATCTTAAGTCTTGTTCTGTTCTGCCTTAATTCATTGGATAATACATCAGCCAGTCTTCATTTTTACTGTTTGTACATTAACAACAATATATGGAAATAGGCTTATTAATTTTCATTCTGGCTTTTGCAGTATTATTGATGCCACTGGCTGCACATTTCTGCAGCTAGTAGATGAGCCCTAAAATTGCTGAGAAACAGAAATAGCACTGGTGTCAACAAACAGCAGTTTGTGATGGGAACACTTTCTTTTCAGTGCTGTATCTAAATTCTTCAGATCAATATGTGATTTGTGGTTCTTCAAATACTCAATTATCTCACATTTTGAAGATCTTGCCTGAAGACAGGAGAAAGAGTATTGAGTTGTTTTTAATATAATACTTTTTGAAAGTGGTGCTTGAAACAATTTCAACTTTAAATGTCATATTTTCCTATAATTATTTTGATCAAATAAATACAGCATTTGATCGTTATAGGCATGGGTAATTTTGCCAGTTATTACAGAAAACATTGCAAGGACTTTGAAGAAAATACTTGTTTAATCCTTTCTATTTTCTACATTGCTTACAATGTAAGATGAGTGATAGTTACAGTGAAATGATCTAACATAACCCGGACACACTGATGCATTTTGAACTTTTGTGTTGTATGTTTAACTCCAGCAAAGATTAGGGTGAATGCACACTGCAGAGCATAGTCAATAGAGGACACCAAAAACTGGACATTAGATCACTGATAATAGTTAAATATATGGCGGTGTTTATTGTTTCCTTTTTGAGAACAAAAGATACTACAAATGTTGCAGTAAATTGAAGCAGACATGCTGTGATAAATAGCCATTTTTCCAGTTCTGCTGATGACAAGTGATTCCATGACAAGTGCAGTCAAAAATACTCTGAAAGAGTTTCTTTAAGGTGATTCGGGAGATGGGACATCAGAAGATAAAATGATGTTTCATTAGTCCTAACTTCATATACAGAGGGAGCAAACATGACTGTAATTACACGTTTAAAACAACACCAAAACTTAAATCTGTGCTGATGAATGCATAGACATGTGCTGCTATTTTTTAAAGAACTCCTTCCTTAGATTCTTAACTTTTATTCCTAGTTGGAAATATCAAGGAGAGATTTTAAAGAGCCAGATCAGTGACAGTGGGGCTATGTTTTCTGCAGTGATGTGGTGCTACTCATCAGATCTGAGAACTGAGTCTCCTGGCCAGGGTGCATTATGTGAATTGTGTATAGTCAAGTTAAGGCACCTTATAAATGAAGAATTTTAGAACAGCTTGTCCATTCTAGACAATAAATAAATTAGCTTAAATAGCCCAAATAGTTTTTATAAATAGAAATATACTTGTGTTGCACTAAAAAAGACAATCATAAGTAAAATGCAATTTCTAAGAGGTGCAATTTCTAAATTCAGTGCTACCATATTTCAAATAAAAGAATTGTCTAGAGAAGATAAGATTCCCGCTTTATTTATTTTTAATGGTGTAATATAGCATGCAAATTAACACATACCACCATCATACTGAAGTTATAGCCACTTAAGGGGGTAACATCACTAAGATTATGGAAAAGGATTGACGTTATTTAACAATATAAAATATTTTCTTTGGTTGAAATTTCTCTAAGCCAATTTTTGGGATGGAGTTCAGTCTTCCTTCAGGTCTCAGAGGAGAAGTGGAAATGATAACATTTTTATTCCTGCTCAGCTGGAGAGAGGCCAGCACAAGATTGGAGGTATAGAAGGGCACTTTACTGCCTTGAAAAGGTGACTTCAAGAGATTATGGAGGTAGGATAGCACGCAGGAAAAGATTTCACCTATGACCTACTCAGTTTTCTACCCTGTTCAGGAAAACACTTAAACACATATTTCCTGCTCCTCGTTAGGTCCCACTAGAACTTAAACATGTATTTAAGTGTTATCTGGTGCAGGAATGCTTTCCTGAACCAGCACATCTAAGAAAGACTTTTCCTCCCACCATACTGCTCATTTCTGCCTCCTTGCCTGGTACCTCTCTCAGCACAACTTCAGGGCTGAGTTCATCTGCCCATGCCAGCCAGCACCTGCACCTGGGGATCCTCGGGTCAGGCAACACAAAAAAATGTGTTTCCCACAGTTTCTCCTAATGACTGTGCTGTCTGCTCAGGGCTTAATGAGGTACAAGAGAAAAGCTGTTGGGAGCTACTGCTTATTTTATATCAACAATAAGCTTCAACAGTTCTTGATTGATGGAAATGGGTTGAATCTTGTGGATTTAAAGGTATACTCATTTGGCAGTAACGTCTGAAATTTCATCCATTCTATTAGATTATTTTCATGCTGAACATGCAAATGTACTCCTTTCCACTTTGCATCTTCTGTTCTTAAAATCTGAACAGAGTGCTTATTGAGATAAACACTGTATACTCCACATTACCAAGATTTCCTGTCTTTATTGTTTGCATGCAATAATGTGAAGCTAGGGAAGCTCCATTGCTGCTCTTTGCTGAAGGGCTAGTTCTACTGGTGATACCAAAATGATACAACTTCTATATATGTAATTCATTGAAATGTTTTAATGGTCAGAGAGAAGTGGGAAAATGGGCTGTACAGTCTAGATGTTCTAAATGTAAAGACATTGCATTTTTTGTTTGTCCAATTTTGTCTCCACAGTTTTTCTGTGTACACAAAGATGGTCATAGGAAGGATTTCCAGATCTAATTCCTTCTGTTCATAATAAAATCTTTATTAAATAAGAATAAAACTAAATTAATGATGAGCTGATAGATCCACCAATGAACTTATGTGCAACAACACCGAAAACTGCAGCACATAACAGTTGGGCATCTGCTCCCTGTAGCTGCTCCATGCCCTGAGCACGATGCCCGGGCTCCTGCTGGATTTATGGAGGCAGTTGGACCTTCTGTAGTGAAACTCACAACAGGTTGACTGCTGGGGGGAAACTGTATAATGTTAGTGGTGAGAAATTGCTAGGGACAGCAAAATGAATTTTAACCTGTGTGTTTCTCTGAGATCAGGGAGCTATTAATGGACTAATGGATAGGGGATAAAGATGGCATGGAGACTGGAGCATATCTGTAACCCTCAGACACAGAAAGAATTCACTTGACACTTCCTGGAGAGCCATTCACTGGTCCTCCTTGTACAAAATATGTGGTAGATAAATAAAAACCCACCTTCCTTCACTGTCCACTGCAGAGCCTGTGCACAACAGCCTCACTTACCTAGACATCAGTTATGTGCACTAAGAGCAGTGATTGTCCTGCTGCTAGGTTGTAAGAGTGGGTGACATAGTGTGTGCTGACAGACACGTCAGACATTTGTTCCTTAAGACTGGGCAATGACCTAAATTTTAGATTTGCTCTTCTGGAAATAATGAGAACGGTGATTACATTTAGCCTACATGCTAACTAAATGCAAATTATTGTTTACCTGAGTATTGTAATCACCATACCATAAAACTAAAACATGCTTGTTTTTCCCTTCCTCTCAGCTCTCTCCAGTAAACACCTGGAGGTCAGTTTTGCTCAGATAATCATAATTTTTCTACTTTTCTATGTTTTTGTGGTTTTGGCTTAATTGTGAATTGAACTGAACTATTTCAGTCATAATTCCTTCAACAACATAGAATAAAAGCATATTCAAATTCAAATTGCATATTCAAATCACTTGGAATTAACAGACCATGTATCAATTGCTGATTTCTATGTAGATGTATATTTATATATATCTATACATATTTACCTATCTACATTTTTGTATATATCTGTGATATACTGTAGGTGCTATCTGGTCTTAAATGTTCAACCGTAAACAAAAATTAATCAGCATTACAAAATTATATTAAACTTGTTAATTAAATATATTACTACAACAGCAGTCACTGCATCAACACAAATGCATTTTGCTTTCATTATAGAAATATAAATTACTTTTACTTCAGTATATACTTATTATAAGAAAATATAGCCATGGCTTTAAGCCATTAATCCAGTGAACAATATGGGTGATTTTAGTTTGTGGTGAGGTCCTGCAAAAACAAGGCTCATGTGCTTAAAATTAAGTGCTTGCTAAAGCAGTTGACAGACTATGAACTGAACTCACATTTTCATCCATCTTCTTTTAAAAAATGTTTATATTTTATTTAAATTCAACCAATTTATAAAGTTTAGAGATCAAGTCAGTAGTGCAAACTTTAAGACCTGACCTTACTGAACATCAAATATTGCAGAACTTTTTTTTATTAGAAGGATATCTGAGTGAAGCATTCTTTCATGTCAGTAATCTTATTCTACTCAATGAATATGTTTTTGTTGGTGCAATGTGACAGGCATTTTTAGAATTTCATCTAACATTGAAGTGTACTGGATTTTTGACACTGTGGACATTCATGTAAAATATTTAACAGCCAGAACTGAACACAGTGATAGATATGAAGAGTAATAAAAATAAGATCTGGTTGCTGCACTAACGTTATTCAATTGAAAATTTAACCTGTAGTTTGAGTCTAGATTTGTTTTTTAAAAAATTAATATTTTACTACATATAAGGTTTTAAATATTAGTTATATGATTTTGTAAAGTATAGTTAAGAACAGTATGGTTCTCAAAGTAAGACATTTTGTAAAAAGGAAAAAAAAAAAAAAGCTGTAATAAGACACTTTTCATCACAAAGCTATAAAACCCATACAAAGTATATTTTTCATAGAAATGGAAGCCAGTATGATAGACAAGGGTCTCAAAATGTAATCAGAAACTCTATTATGTCTTGGGGTGTTATACTACCATGAAAAGAAAACCAATATGCACACAAATACAGGTCCGAAATTTAACTTTCTTAATCTAGTCACCAAGGCAGGAGATAGAGGTCATACTGCAAAGAAAATTTTGTCATTTACAGTTGTTGGTTGGGTTATGATTTTTTTGTTTGTTTGGGGTTTTTGCGGTTTTTTTATAGAAAATGGGATGAAAGACTATTTTGCATTTCATTTTACATGTATAAAAATGACTAATGCTAATGCTGACAAAGTTGGTTCAGGAAAAAAAAAAAACAAAACAAAACAAATTCAGCTTGAAGGTCTTTAAAGACCATTAGTTCATGAGCAAAGAAGTGCAGCTGCCATTATCTGAACCAAAGGAGATCCTAGATTCAGTTTTTCTGAACCCAAGAAACCCCTTAAGCTCAGAGCTCTTCTTACTCCAAGGCTTGGGCAGCTGTGGGCAGCTGAGGGACAGATGGGCCTGCAGTACCTGTGGGTTGGGGTTAGGCTGAGGCTGGTGTGTCTAAACATGACCAGTGAGAGCAGAGGTGCAAAGTCAAGAACTCCCATTAATCTACTGGGAGATTAATGGAAAAATATTTAAAATGAGAAAAAAGAAAAAATAATGGCAAACATAACCTGGTTTTTTCTATACTGAGAAAAAAAAAAATTGTTAAAGCTCACCTTCCTTATTATTACTTGATTTACACCAAGGTTTAAACATATTTTAAATAGCCAATGTTTGAATGAAGAGCCACAACAGTTTTCTCTGTAGCTCTTATTATTTTGCTCTGTAGAGCAATGTATCTGTTGAAAGGTAGAAAAAAAAAGAGAATGGAGTAATCACTCAAAATATAGAAAGAGCTACTGTAATTTTATTTTTTTTTCTCATTAAGATTGATCTTTGCTGTGCGTTATGTAACATACTAAATTACAAAATTATGTAAATATATTAATCTCTAGAAATATTGAAACTTGCTTTTCATTTCCCTCCTCTAGCTTCACAGTCAGTGAGCTAGGTAACAGACATGGTGTTATGCTTTGAAGAACCAGGTCCATCACACCTACCATATGACTTGAAAAAAAAAGCCAACCAAACTCAAACCAAAAAAAACAACCAAAAAAAACCAACCAAGAAAAAAACCCAAACCAAACCAAAACCAAAAACAACTTGATGTGCTTGCTGTTATTTAATGATGGCAATACAAAAAGCAGCAATAATAGCTTGTGCATATTTTTCTTACCTCTTCTAATTGCTTTTGAGAAGATACAGAAATGCAGAGATTTAAGAGCAATTGTAAAAGCAAGAGACTGTCTAGTCATGAAATTCTCATAGGTGATGATAAAGTAACAGCAAAAGAAAAAAATGTTCCCAACCACAAGACTATATAGAATGAATTTTAAAAGAAGAGAGGCTAATATTTCTGGAATCAAACTAAAGTTTGTCAGTAAAAGAGAAAAATAAATGAGGGTCAATTAAAAGAGAATAACCAGAACTAGTGGCAGGTTCTCTTGAAGAATTCTTAACTACAGTTTTACAGGGATCAGTTACTAGCATGCAATCAAAAGTAAGCAAGCCTTTGGATCAAATATTTCTGAAGAATATTAACAAAAGTATCTCTATTTTTTCAGCTCATGGTGAAAAGTTTTGGGTTCATTTCTCTTTGATCAGTTTCCTAGCTTGCATCTCAGGTTTGTGGACGTATATTTAATGATGGGGAATTCTGGTATCAAAACATTTCCAGAGTGCAAAATCCCAGATAAGTATTCCTTCAATACATTGTTTCTCTGCATGGGCTGCATGAGACTGAATGCATCTGAGTACTGTAGACCCTCACAGCAGCTGGGAGGAGAGCTGTGTTTCACGAGTGACATGTGGAAAAGCAATCAGACACTGGATTACATGGCTGTCACTGTCCATTTGCCTTCCTTATCTCTACTCCCTCTAAGCTCATGCAAGGCCTCACTGGTAATGACATTGCTGCACAGAGCAAGACAAATAGTGCAAGAAACAATGGTTTTGGCATAATTGGACTTTATGTTTGCAAATTTTTTGCACAGCGTTTGAAATTTTTTTTTTAGTCCTTAACAGAGTTCTTCATTTATATACATGAAGTAGTTATTTGCTAAGTATAAATGTTACTACTAAACTGTTGGAAGGTTTTGTTGTCCAAGATCTCTCCTTATTGAAGGTGACTGGCTACTTCTACAAATCCTCTTCCTTAATTTTCCAATAAGTTGCTCCTATCATTGTATGCAGTTGTTGTATTTATGAATAAAACAAATCTGAGGAACTGGGATGTTTGAAGATGGGGAATACTTGGGAGACATCTTCCCTTGCGCACTTTTTGTTGCAGAATCTGGGTGTGATCTTGCCAGTTCACCTGCTTGCAGTCTATACCTTCATAACTACAATTCATGGGATACTAAAACTAAAGCTAGTGTCTGTATGTTTGTTTGTGTTGCTACACCAGCAAAATAGTTGTATCCCATAGAAAGAAGGCAAGTAACCTGTGATCTTTTCATTCTGTCATCTGCGCAAGAACGAGTGTTGTTTTGCTTAAACCTTTGGTGCTGAATAGATAACAATAGGATCTTGCCCTACTGAAGATATATTAAAACATAAACCTCTCTACTGTTTTCAAAGAGAAAAATGTAGTTAAAGTGC